>CM071846.1:66235216-68635216 GCA_036507275.1 Sicyos edulis
AGATTTCTTATTTGCGCAATTTGGGATGTACTGTTGCTCCGACATCGCGTCTCCATGCGTCATCCTTGATCGAACAATACAAATCACTGTAACTACTTACAAGAAAAATGCCTGCAGGTAATAAACCATTGTGTATGATTCACAAATATTGCGCTTATGATAATACGAGTCTGGAGTCATTTTTGGCTTTGACAATTTTAATTAAGTTATTCTGAATTGTATCATATGTATACTTCATCTCGTTTGTTTCAATCAAGATTATATAGTATTAAGATGTAATGTAGCTAATCTTAAGTTTCAGGAAAAAAAGAAGAAGCAATTCCTTGAATAATTTTATCTTTTCCTTGATATTATATCCGGAAGGTTTTTGTGGTTGAAGTACATTATATAATTTTATCCTTTTTTTTTAGTATATATTGGGGGAGGAAGACAAATACTGATTCTCGGGATCGAATCAGTGACATTGGTGTTGAACTGATTACAATCAAACAACGAAACCATTGTGTCATTCACCCATTCGATTGGATCCATAGTTTTTTATATGACAAAATAATGAATGCAATTGACAGTGTTAGTACCTAGTGATTTCATTGTTTGGTGGTAATAGAGTTCAACACCAAAAGTCACAAGTTATCAATATTTGATATTTATTTGAGAGCAATATATACTGATAAAAAGAAAATGACAGAATGCAGGAAAATAAGATGTAGAATCATGGAATATTATCTAGACTTGATTTTTTTTTTTTTTTTTTGAGAAACACAACTTTTTGTTTGGAAAAAAAGAGAGTGCTTATTTTTTACAACAAATAAATTGTATTTTGTTTTTTTATGAGACAAATTTTATGTAATTATGTGCATTTATTAACGAACTCATCAACAAATATGTAAATAATTGATCACAGTTTATTTTATTTATTTTTTGAATAAATAATTGCATTTGGTGAACACTCAAGAAAAAACGTGACTCAGCCCTGTTGATGTATATCTAATGTTCATGAGGTCACGAGTTCGAGATATTGTAATCTAAAAAAATTGAATATATCATTATTTACGAATATGTTCAAAAAAACCCAACCATCTTAATTTGAATTAATTTTATAAATGAGTTTTTTAATTTTTATTATTTTTTTAATGGTAGTTTTAATTTTTATTGTTAACATGTCAAACTTGTAAATTTCTTTTTAAATTTTTTATGAGAATTTAGTTGAACATTCTATCTCTTATATTATATTTGGAACATAATTTATAAAATAATTTATTTATACAACATGATTTCTAAAAATATTAAATTGAATATATCATTCATTAAATTCTATCATTATAGAACTCTATTACTCATTAAATTTTATCGATAATAATTTTCAATTTAAATTTTCTACTACAAATAAATAAGGTTTGATTTTGTGCTGAAAATAATTTATTTTTTTTATTATACATCCAAATTTCCCAAATTTTATTTCATGTAAGACGGTAGAGATAGTTCCATTAAGTTAGACCGTAGAATTTTAATATTTTTTCTTTACTTTCATCAAATACTTTAAATCAAACATTATTACATGCAATTAAGTCATATAAATTTTTAAATAAACATCTCATCACAGATTAAATATCATTATGAAGATAGTTGAATTAATGAGTCTAGTTTCACTATTATAATTGGATCACAACAATTAAATCATCTGTATTAAAAAAAAAAAACAATTAAATCATCTTAAAAGCTATATCAATTTCAAATAGAGTCTAAAATTGTTGAAAAAATATTGCTAATGTAAAAACAACATTAATTATGATAACAGATAACCTTATGATTACGAGATTACAAGATTATACAAAATGCTGTTAGAGCTCTTCATATTCGGGAGGATTTTTAATTTAATTTTGTTGTAAGATTGTACAAAATGTCTCCTAATTGGCCATGGATATTGATTGATGTTTATATTTACATTTTCAATTATGAATTTATTTTTGTTTTTTTTAGTACAAGTTGGAGAAAGAGAATTACAAATATCGATTTCAAGAATCGAATATGTGACTTGAAGTAGAAATAAATTAATACAAAACTAGATAACTAATCGCGTCTCCGACCAATCCATCATTTTTTATCTATTGCTGTTTTTACCTAGAATTTAACATTTATACGTTAAATAATATTAATTTGCCATTTCTATATCTTTTAATAACTTGAGAAAACCAAAATCGAGCAATTTTGGAGAAGAAATTATAAGGTTACCTGTTCGTTCGGCCATCGTTTTCTTACGGAACGGCGTCACGGAACTCGTAAAACGTGCCGTTTTCGTAAAAGTCTCCAAATAGATAAAAATATAACCCCGTTATCCCTCAACTACCAAACGGAGTTTCTTCTTCTTCTTCTTCATCATCTTCCAAAATCCCAAATCCCTTCCGTTTTCGCCATTTTCGCCATTTTCGCCATTTTCACCGAGCTTTATCTCACCTTCCTTCATCGCCATATATTCCTCTGATGCCCCCATTTTCGTTCTCCGCATCGCCAAAATGTCATCGGCTTCTTCTTTCACTTTCCCCTCTTCTTCATCGCCGTCTCCACAGACGAGCTCCGGCGCCGGAACGCTAAATTCTGATGCCGAGCAGCGTCTACGCGAGGCGGAGGATCGGCTCCGGGAAGCGATTGAGGAGCTTCAGCGGCGGCAGCGGAAAGTCGCGGCGTGTGGATCTCACCATCGTCAGCCCCCGCCGTGTGACCATGCCGAGTCCTCTTGTGTGGCTAATGCCATTGGTAACCTCTGCCAGACTTTTCTTCTCTCTTATGGTGTTAGGGTTGGCATTGGTATTCTGCTCCGCGCTTTCAAGCTCGCCCGAGGTCACTCCTATTCCTCCATCCTTGATCTCAAGGTTTGTTTGTATTTGTAAATGGTTGATTTGGTGTTGCTTGTTGTTTTGTGATCGTGGATTGTAAGTTTGAATTAGGGTTCGGAAAGATTGTTCGATTCTCTTCGCCATTTAGTTTTCTCCCTTTATTATCACCAAAGGATTTTCGATTGTTTTCGCCATTTAGGTTTCTCACTATATGTCTTTACAAAATTGTAGACCGAGTCCTATCTGAGTGGCTTGAAAAGGTTCTTGTTGATTGACACCATTGCTAATTACCAAACTGCCTTTGTTGAGAGGAGACTAATTTTGGGGGCGACACCATAAGAAAATGAAAGGAGTGGTCTTCAAATTAGATATTCTATAAGCTTTTAACCTGGTAGATTGAGACTTCTTGGAAAGAGTCCGTATTGTTAAAGAATTCGGCTCGAAATGGAGAATATGGACTAGGAGATGCATATCCTCTACAAATTTCTCGATTTTTATCCATGGAAGATCAGAGGGTAAAGTGATGGGCGGAGCATAGTGGAGACTACGGGGGGCCATGGCAAAAATTTTAAAATTTTCATTATATTGCTATGCAATTTGTATTTGAATGGTAAAATAGAAGATGTTGCAGTGGTAATCGGCCCCCCAAAAGTTAATTGCTCATGGTTCAAGTCTAGTTTGATGCAGTTTTAATTTTTATTTTACTTTCTTCTGTTTGTTTAATTCAAAAAAAACAAAAAAAAGGGGATTTGGCCCCCAATTTTTCAACCTGGATTCGCCCCTGGGTAAAATCTTTGCACTCCAAGACCTCAAACAAGGTGATCCCCTTCCTCTTCATAATGGTCATGGATAGCCTTAGTAGACTTCTCACCCAGGCTGTGATCATGGTCTCATTAGAGGTTTTCGGGTCGGTCCAAACAACATAAGCATTAACCATCTTGAGTTTGCTGATGACACTATCATTTTTTCTGATTTTGGAGATGAATCATTAGTTCATAATTTGGTCCATGTGGTCAATATATTTGATCGGGCTTTGCAGCAAAATATTAAACTCCAAAAATAAAAAATCATCGGTATAAATATGGAACAAGATGTTGTTAAAGACATTGCACAGAAATACGGTTGTAAGCTGAGACACTGATATAAAAGAAAATGAATTATTATCATTATTTTTGTGCTGACCAATGACACATTGACACTATTCTTATTTTGTGCTGCATCAAAACTCTGTTGCCTCCCACATGTACTTTATAGTTAATTGTTTGAGGATATACACTTCTCGTCAATTGCTCCTTGTGCTTTATTAATTGTTTCCTCCTGAATACTCTTCTGTAGCAACTTGTCTCAGAGAAAGACTTAATAGTGAGGGAAGAAGCATGTCGGATTGGTTTGCTTTTTGGTGGGTTTACTGGGTCTTATCATGCCCTTAGATGCTTGCTTAGAAAGTGTAGAAAGAGAGAGACACCGTTAAATGTGTAAGTCTACAATCCATTAGAGCATCAATTTCCCTATTTTCATGGTTCTTTTTGTGTTTCATTTTCCCCTTTTTAATGCAATAGATTGGGAGTTCACATTCCGTATTTATGACATTGTTTAAGGGATGATGAGCAGAATTTTAGCAGGTTCAGTGGCTGGTTTGTCTGTTTTAGCATTGGATGACTCTAATAGGAGGCGTACTCTTGCTTTATATCTTATGGCTAGACTTGCTCAGGTATAAAGAACATAATTATTATAGAGATGTATTTTTTATCTCTCCCTTTTATTTTTTCCTTGTCTTTATCTTTATATGAAACAATCTTATTGGAAATTTTAACTTTTTTTTGTAATTTTCTTTTTGAAATTAGTGTGCGTATAATTCTGCGAAATCCAAGAACAAGTTCCACCTGTGGGGAAGTCATTGGAGACATGGTGATTCTCTGCTTTTTGCCATGGCATGTGCCCAGGTAATTCAAAGCCATACCATATGGATTCTCTACCTTTTGTCTTGGTTCGGGTGTGAAATAGATTTTCAAGATCTCTTGGGTTCATAAATTTGGGTGTTGCTCGTTGATGGAAGAGTTTCTTGGATCTTCCCCTTTATTGAGAAATGGCTGGGATAAAAATAAGGGGATTTTACATGTATAACAAAAAAAGACAAAATATTTTCATCTATAGCATAAAATCAAAATTAATTCATTTGTAGCAAAAAATTCAAATTGATTTCTATCGCTAGCAGAATTCTATTAGTGATAGAATTTCAAATTGAGTTCTATCACTAGTTGAGTTTTATCATTGATAGAAATTAATATGACATAGATGAAATTATTTTAGAAAATGTGCTATAAATGTAATACAAAAGGTAAAATGTGCTGCTGATGATAAATTCTCTAAAAATAATAGAGTAATCAGAAAGTAGAATCAACAATAGTTGCATAAAACATATTGAATTTGAAACAGATCCATTAATTCCTTCTCCTAAGTTAAATCAAGTCGTAAAAGTTAAAATAATTTCAGGGCCCTGAATAGCTACTTCTTTATTAAGTTGGGCGGTTTCATCTTTTTAGCCAGGATTATGAGATTCTTTTTCTTAATTAGAAGAATTATGGGATTCATCTCTGCCTTTTTGAAGTCATCTGGCATTAATAAGCATTAACAATTAATTTCTGTAATAGTAATACCTTGTTTTATATTCATGATAAACTATTTGTTTCAGGTTATGTATGCCTTTGTAATGCGTCCTGAGAGCTTGCCTAAATCATATCGGGACTTTATCCAAAAGACAGGGCCAGTTGCCGAACGTGTCTACAAGGCTGTACGAGATAGCTGTAGAGGCTATCCTATTGATGTTGTTTCACTTTCATCTTACTTGTCAGATAGGCAAAAATCTGGCTATGAAAATTTAGAGGAATTTCCTTCCATTATTCCGTGTAATATTATCCATCCAGACACGAATTCGTGCATGATTCAC
Source organism: Sicyos edulis (assembly GCA_036507275.1). Taxonomy (NCBI): domain Eukaryota; kingdom Viridiplantae; phylum Streptophyta; class Magnoliopsida; order Cucurbitales; family Cucurbitaceae; genus Sicyos; species Sicyos edulis. The sequence goes on from CM071846.1 coordinate 66,240,998, forward strand.
ACTGGGAAGGCAGCATCAGCCACATTCAAGAAGACATTTCCTCTTTACTTCTCTTTGACATTTGTACCATTCGTTGTTCTGCACCTACAGAAAGTAAGTTCTCCCTAAAAAACAATCTGTACCATTTTCAAGTACCACTGTTGGTCCATCAAAATTATGTTTCTTGGTTAGAGCTGCCTTTATTTTAAATGGTCCTCCTGGTCCTGGATAACAGAGACTTCCCATTAAGACTATGAAAGTTCTGTAAGGTATCATATACCTTACTAGTTTCCTGAAATTCACAAAACTTCACTCTATTTCATTGATTAAACTTATAGTTCAGAACATACTTCATTAATATACTAATAGAAATAACAAGATAAGATAATAAAGGAAAACGACAAGCTAACCGGTGATGTTCAAGAGTGCCGGAACCTCTCCTCTAAGTCCTATGACTTAGCCTCCAAAATAAGACCTCCTTCCGCTCTCCCATCATTAGAATCATTACAATATTTATACCACCAAAAGTTTCCCCCTTCCCCTCACAATAAGAATTATTACCCAATTTGTCTTTTTTAGAATATTTATAGGAATTGAGGTCCTTACAAGTTCATGAGAAGGATGCCAAAAATAAAAAATCAAGAAGTTATAAAAAGGCTCTCCAATTGAAAATATATGCCTACATTAAACCTTTTATTGTTTAATATTTATTTTATAATCATATTTGTTTTAGAAGATTCACATCTTTTAATAAAAGGTTTAGATAGTAAATAGTTACCACATGTATTTTGCCTGGCTTAAGGACGGGCGTGGTTACCTTTGATTCAAAACAAAGTTACCACATCTATTTGTTGCTGAGGTCGTTTTGATTTAGTTCTTGTTTGTTCTCATGACTCATGTTTTTTTGCAGTTCATGGATGCTCCGGGTCGTACCTGTTGGCTTGCTGTTAAAGGTGGAGTTCGCTCCACAAGTTTTTTGTCTGCCTTTGTTGGCATTTTTCAGGTCATTGTTTTCCTGATCTTTCTTCTCCTTAATATCAGTTGGAATCTATAAGATAACGTTCTGAAGTATTTGGGATGATGCTAGGCGGTCATTTGTTTGCATAGAAAAGTTGCAACCAAGGACCACAAACTCGTGTATTGGGTTGCCGGTGGAATATCTGCCCTTTCAGTTCTTTTAGAGAAGAAGGGAAGACGATCTGAGCTAGCTCTCTATGTTCTACCACGTGCAGTAGATTCTTGGTGGTATATCTTGGTCAACCGCCACCTGCTTCCGAACATAAAAAATGCTGAGGTATTCTGATTACATCTAAACCAAATTATGATTTGTGAAAAACTAAAATTATAATGCTTTGTTAAGGATTCTCGCCCTGTCCGAGATCGGCAAGGTGAGGAGACCTCACACTACTTCATTGTTGTCAATTCATTTTGAGATGAGACCTGTGCATACTCTATTAGAGTCCATTAAACAAAAATGAGTATTCGGTTCAATAAAAATGAATTTGAGATTTGATCTAAGATTGGTGAACCTGAAAAGACACCATTTTCGGTCCTCAAAGGGCAGCTTTGTTGGTTGGGCCTTGAGACTTGCAAGACATGATTTCTTGGAGGTCTTAGGTTCGAGCCCAACAAGTGAGCTTAATAAAATTCCTTGTTTTTTCTTGGGGCTGAGTCTTGGGACGACCGCGAATGCCCTCGAGTATAGGGGAGCGAAGCTCCGATTTATCGGTTTAGAAAAAAGCATCATCTTGATGATGTTGAGGATTGTGAATTGGGAAGTGTGCAGATCTCCTAGTATTTGTAAGATGGATCATGGATGGACTCTCAGCATTTGACCAATTGGTTTTGAGATGAAATCCATGTTATCTAATATATCTAGGTTCGAATTCATTAGAAACAATTATTCTTGTGATTCTACCTTAATTATACCGTCCAGCAATAATATACTTCCTCATATGTTAATAGCCTTGGATAACTAGCCATATATTGTAAATTCACTAGTCAAAGGTATGTCGATTTTCAAGAGAGATTACCACAATCAACTTGTGTTGGAAAAGATTAATCTTGTCTGATATACTAGAGCTATCTGAAGTTCTATCAAATTCCGAATTAAAATTTTCCTTCTGTTTGGCAATATGAACAGGTACTCCTATTCTCAATTTGTATGGGAGGAATCATGTACTACTTGGAGTATGAGCCAGATACTATGGCTCCTTTCCTCCGAGGTCTGATTCGTCGCTTCCTCGCCAGCAGAATCAGCAACACAGGCACATCTTCCAGTCGAGACGTTCCACATTCTTATTTAAACACACTCGACGCCATGAAGAAACCCAGTTTGGAAGATAGTAGGGAAAGTGAAGCTACACAGTCTGAGAAATATAACCTTGAATCAATTCCAGGCTTGTAGAGCATGGGCTAGGAAATGCAAGGTGATGGGTGGTGGTATACATGCTTTAATTTAATTTTTAATAAAATTCCATTGAGTTGGTTGATTGAAAAATTAACTATTAGCCAATCAATCAATATCCCTCATACAAAATAGTGATATTTAGTTTTGTGCTGTGTTGGCATACTGTCTATTAGTGCTGGATGTGGATGTTACCAAAACAATAGGATAAGGAAATATTTTCCTGGCAGTGTAAGTGTAACAGTTGGAGCCATTTCCTCAAGTTTTTTGGTTTGCTCCATTTGTTTTGTATGTCGTTGTATCTTTTGAAAGTACTAAAAAAAATAATGGGGCTCTAGTCCTGAATACTTATGGTTTGAAGAAAATTTAAACATCAAATTTTGAATTCTGTATATTCCATCGGACCGGGTTCAAGACTTGAAGGACTATAAGGTGCACGACTCGACCGATAAGGAGATAAGAATGAAGACAGCGAGGCGGTAAGAGTTGCAGAAGTAAAGGATAAACAGGCTTATCTAAAGATTATTGTCATGTAACACCAGAAAGATTTCAAGTTCAAATCTTTTAATTTTAAAAAATAAGAATTGATCAATGAATTAATTAGACCCGTTTGATTATCATTTAGTTTTTTGTTTATAAAATTTAAGTCTATTTCTACTCAAATTCTACCACGTGCTCCATCTTTTCTACAATATATATTTCTTTAAGAAAATAGATGAATACTTTTTTTTTCTTTCTAAATTTTGGTTTTGTTTATTAAAATATAGGTAAAATGTAGATATCTAAATAAGAAAAAAAACTATAATAAAGTAGTTGTAAACTTAAATTTCAAAAATAAAAAATGAAAAATAAAATGATTATCATACGGAGGCCTTAGTATTTTTATAATTTTTCATTACACACCACTAGAAGTTTAAAGTCTGATAAAATTTAATTTTAAATCTAATCAATCGATGAATTATTAAAAGCTGAGCACATAAAAAACTAGAGATGTCCATTTTCTCCGCGGGGCGGGGCGGGTAACGGGGCCGGGGATGGGGGAGAAAAAATCCCCGTTGGCTAAACGGTGCCGGGGACGGGGATTGTACTCCCCGTCCCCAATCCCCGCCCCGATTATTTTATTTAATATATATTTTTTAATTTTACTCCTTTAATTTTCAAATAAATATATCTTTATTGATGATATTTTATATACATATGAATATTTTCTTTGATAATTAACATTATAATTGAAACTTATAGATATATATATATTTTTAAATCTAATTTTTTGAATTTTTTATCCAAAAAATATTTTAAAAAAATGAAAAAAAAAAATTGTAAAAAATTCCCGCAGGGAACCCGATCCCCGAAAAAAAAACCGGGGATTTTTTCGGGGACGGAAGCCATTCCCCGGCCCCGCCCCGCCCCGTGGACATCTCTATAAAAAACCTATCATACATAAATTTGAAAATTTTAGTACCTATTAAGCATAAAATCGAATATTTTTTATAAAAAGAATCAGGGACTAAATAGGATAAATCTTAAAGTATAGTCTTATTATAATTTTTTAAGTTTAAAAACGGGGCAAATAAGTCCTTGAGCTACCAAATTGATTTTGGATATTTCAAATGGTACGTTAAATAATTAAAGACGTCAATGATACATTGGGTTTATTGTTTGATGATAAATCCTTTCAACACCAAGATTACAGGTTCGAAATTAATTTTAGTGGTTTATTTCTACTTTCATATCGTACCTACATTTAAATTTTGAAAACAAATATCGAAAATAGTTATCAAACAAATTCATTTCTCAAATATTTGAAAAATAAACAAGAAACACTGATAATCCTAAACTAAATACTCACAATTTTTTTTTGAAAGTAATACACACAATTGATAGTTTAATAAGTGAACTTTAAAAGCAAATAACACAAAGTAAGCCGGCCCAACAAATCTGTAATGTAAAATAAATAACAAAGCCGGTCCAAAAGAACCGGAAGAAAAACTAGGGTTTTATCAATGGCGCTATGTATGAAATTTAGTACAGAAAGAACGAAGAGGCTGCCATTACCAAAGCTGGCGCAGAGAGAGACAAAGGTTCGTTTTTTATTTTCTCCGTATTACGTTCATCTGTTAACTTCAATTTGATCTTCATTTCTATAAACCTATACAATGTCAGATTAGGGTTTTTAGTTCCCTATTTACCAGCCCTGAATCTGTTCATAGTGATTTGTCGGTTTTCTTTTTCTTTAAGTGTTTTCTGGGTAATTTTACGATTAGGGTTTTGTTTCATATGTCTTATTTGGAAAATCAAATAGTTATAACTAAGTTTGGTATATTTATAGTCTCATAGGGGTAGCGATGTGGTCGAAGTCTTGGGCTTTAAAGGTTTTTTCCGTCAAGGTCTCAGGTCCGAGACTTACTTGTGACATTAATGGGCAGTAGTAGTACCTTCTGTGTATCCATTTTTTCGGTGTCTCCCAATACCGGGTCTAGGGACGGTTTTAGGGATGGGTTTGGTCACCTGGGTATAGTGGAGCGAAACTCCAATTTCCCGGTTTCTATAAGAGAGTTCGGTATATTTGTAAAAGTGTGTTTAACAAAACTTGTCTGGATTGATGTTACACATCTACCATGTTTTATGATGATGCAGAATTGAAATAAGGTTTTTGGTGTGGTTGGAGTTTGCTAACTCAAATGATTGAGCAGGTAAGCCATGAAGCATAACAATGTTATCCCTAGTAGCCACTTTAGAAAACATTGGCAGAATTATGTTAGAACTTGGTTCAACCAACCTGCTCGGAAGATCAGGAGAAGAAATGGTGGGTGTATGGATTTTCTGCTAGTTCAGCCATAGTTAAATGTTGTATAGTATTATTCTAACTAGTTTTGATTATTCTTGTGTAAATTGTAACTAGCTCGTCAGGCGAAGGCTGTGAAAAATTTCCCTAGGCCTACTGCTGGACCACTCCGACCTATTGTTCATGGACAGACATTGAAGTATAACATGAAATTGAGGGCTGGAAGAGGCTTCTCTTTGGAAGAGTTGAAGGTGCGGTTATGTCTCAGATTTAGGAATTTTTTGGATCCATGAATTATTCAGTTTATTTTATGTGTGTTTGATTTTATTTTGACAAAATATAAAATTGCATTGGAACATTTTTTTTTGCCTTTGATGATTGTACAGAAGCTTTATTTGAAAAACTTTGCATTTTCTATGGTCTGATTTTTTGAATGTCCTGGTAAGCGTGAAATGGAGTTGTTAAGTTAAATATCCGGAATATATAAGCATGGCTGTGAACATCAATTAATGTATATTGGCGTACTAGAGTTGAGTAGCAAATTCAAGAACATGTTTGCACATTTGATGATCGATTGGATTCAATCTATCAGTTCGTTGATGCTTTTTAAGATGATTGACAATTTGTTTTTAATATATCAGGCAGCTGGTATTCCTAAGAAATATGCACCAACAATTGGCATTGCAGTTGATCATCGTCGCAGGAACCGCTCTTTGGAGAGTCTTCAATCTAATGTACAGAGGTTGAAGACCTACAAGGCGAAGGTAGTTGTCTTCCCACGACGTGCCCGCAAGTTCAAGGTAATTCTTCAAGTTCCAACTGATACAGCAATACGCCATCCTTTTTATCTGTGGGACTTCCATGACCTCTGATCATATACATGACTGTTGTAGGCTGGTGATTCTACTCCTGAGGAACTAGCAAATGCTACCCAGGTCCAGGGCTCTTACATGCCGATTGGACTAGAGAAGCGATCAGTTGAGCTTGTGAAGGTCACGGAAGAGATGAAATCTTTCAAGGCTTACGACAAGCTTCGTATTGAGCGCACAAATGCTCGCCATGTTGGTGCTCGGTTGAAGAGGGCTGCCGAGGCAGAGAAGGAAGAGAAGAAGTAAATGCTTCTAAGCTCTTGACTGTGCCCCCACATATTTTGAATGAAAAATCTGGGCTTTTAAATTTAGTAATTTTTCACTTGCTCTATGTGCAAACCTGAGTTACGAGTTCAATTTTGAAATGGTTAGAATATTTTTTATGAATGCATATCGAACATACGCAGATTTCACAGATGTTTCCTCATGTCTTTTATTCATGCAATTTTTAAATGTTTTCTTTGTGGCTACTAAATTCATGTTTGCTAATTATAATGTGTTTTCATGAATGGAATTTTTGAGGTATAAATTTGCATAAAGTCCGCCTCAATTTTACATAATTGTCGATATATATTTTTTAAGCTTGTTGAGATCTTCAGTTGGTCTCAATGTTATGAAATTATCATATTAGAGAGATGGATAAGATGTTGATTTTGATTGATAATTTTTGTTTTTTTTTCGAAGCATAGATTCAAGTAATCTTAAAGTTACATAAATAATAATAAAAAAATTCGCATTTTTATGTGGTATTTTTCTAACATTGTTGTAATTTTATTTTTTAAGTTCAAGACTAATATTTTTTTTTAGAACAGTTCCAAGATTAATATTTGATACAAATCTAGCAGCCGAGGTCTTCAATTTCATTGAACTTTCGAATGTTTCAAATATTAATAATTACCCAAACCCTAAACATCCAATTTTAATAATTATACTTAAAATGACTTTCTAAAATAATTAACTTCTATAATATTTTGAAATTAATTTTAATCGATATTGACTTATTTGATTCCATTTATAACTAATTTTATCACAAGACAAAAAATAAATATATAATTTTTAAAATTATAAAATCACAGCTAATATGAAGTGATTTTTTAGTAATATTTTATTTTACCAAAAAAAACCCTCAACACACAAGACCAATTTTAGGTTTTAATTTTTTTTTTTAGTTTTAAATTTTTAATAATAATGCTAAGCTTGGGCATTTAAGTAGAAAAGAAAATACAACAAAGTCGAAGGGAGTAAATCATGTTTTTAAAAATAAAATAAAAAAACATCTGAAAGTTCTGTCATGAACTGTAAATCAACGTTTCACAAAATCGCTCCTCAAGAATCGTTGTGCACAAAACTTCACCCCAAAGATACTAATCATCAAGAACACATCTGAAAGCTCTGTCAAAAACAGTTATCACCCAAGTAGATGGCAAAGTATGTATGAAGAACCTGCCTTCAAATGGTACCAAAAGGTGGTTCTATATTCCCATTTCTAATGAAATCAGAGTCGATGTGTTCCGAAATCAAAATACTGCATCCCTTCCGATCCCATCCCGAACAAACTGGGGTTATTCATAATAACAATGCTAATGGTTCATTAACATGGAATGAAGGTATAGGCTTGGCCATAAGAGAATTCACTATATTACCTTGAGAAACTATTCAGAAAGTTCAGAATCAATCGCTGGAATTTGGCGAAAACGAGAGAAGTGGCGAAAATGGGACATTTCATTTTTATTTTGCGGGGTTGATCTCTTCCGCCTTGCTGAGAAGCCTTTACCAGAAAGGGAAGCATATAGATATCCCATATCCATTTCCTTGGCTCCCATATCATCTTCCGCAAAACTGCGTCAGAACATTAGTCAGATCAGATGATAGATATTAAAGGATAGTATAAAATGATCAATTACAGGCAATCAAGTAAAGCTCTGAATCAAGCTACTTTTCAAGTTTTTATTCATACAACTAAACTCTGAATTACCATGGTCACAAATACACTATTATTATTTTTTTTATATCCGTGAATGTGCGAGTCAAGCACGTCTTGATTAATCATAATCTCATGAGACGTGGGCTACTCTAATGACTTGACTCCATTCCCTCTAAACCTCTTATTATTCTCATAGCTCTTATTGTTCACCTACCATGATGGTTAAATTACCATGATCACAGAGACACCTTTAGAAGAAAAGGGTTTTCCATTTTCAAACCAAGACCTCTAAATTACCAATTTACAAGAAACAGGTTTTATGCTCTTATAATAAACATACTGATACGTTTTGGGCCAATGTGCAAATTAGAGGGGCATATGTGCAATTAGTTAGGAAGTTTCTTAGAGTTTTCAATTATAAATAAAGGGGAGGGGTGGGTAAGGAAGGATGCAAAATATTGAGCAAAGGTTTAGTGGGTTCAAGAGAAGTGTTCTCGAAAGATGGGAGGTTCCAAAACTTATTAAATCTTTGATAAACTGTTATCATCAGTCACCCACCCTCCAGGCTCCAGCTCCACCCAATATTTTCATGGTTGGGCTATACACAACACAATATGTCTACCATACAGTGAAGAAATTATTTTTATGCAGAATCAAACAAACACGAGGAAAAAGAAGTAACAAGTATAAAAACTCAGGTATAATGTAATGAAGAAATCAAAACCCAAAATAAACAATAACTATACCGTTCACGAATTGTCTTAAAAGCTTCTTTAGTTGCATAAGGCAACCCTGTTTTTGGGTCACGATACCTGCAGCATAAAAAGCAGTTATTACAAGAGAGCAATACATTGCAGAACTGTCGGGTCTTAATTCTGTATTTAATTACTGTTCTTAAGAGAAATGCCCAGCATAACTAAAAGCTTCTTTATTTGCATAAGGAAACCCTATTTATGCCGTGTTAAAGCTTCGAGAATAGCACCAGTATGCACTTTAGTGTTTTAACAAGCGCAAGGCGCACTAAGGCGCAATGACCCTCTGGAGCTTGAGGCACAAGACACACCAAAAGGTGAGAGGTTTTTTACTTAAGGCTGACTATATAAAAAAAAAAACTTATGTATATGTGTATATACACAATAAAAACACTTTTCATGGACATAAATAAAGTTTTAACCAAGAATAATACATAAAACATACATAATATTCAACTATCAACATTCACGAGCTTCGAATGACTTAGTACGGGGATCTTAAACACCAAAAATGCAAAGGAAATAAAAAATCCCACAGGCACGTGCCTTTCGGCACTTGGGGTTTCACATAAGGTGCCATAAGGCGCACGCCTTACTACACGCGCTTCGCCTGGGACAAGCGCGGCGCTAGATGTGGGACTTGATCCCAGGCGCGCTTTTAAAACAGTGATGCACTTCACCATGGAAAAAAAATTGATAAAACCTCCTGAATTATATGAAACGATAAGCCTAATATCTTTAATAGTTTTCATAAAATGTAAATTTCAAGAAATTGGACCATGTTGCCTTTAGATTGCGAACAATTGAAACAGGTAGAGATTCATGCAGCATTTGGAGCTTTGTTTTTCAAATTAAAAACACATTATAACAGTTACTTAAGCCTTCTCCCGGGCGTCTCTTCAAAAAAAAAAAGGCTTCTCTTGGGCGCGGAAGAACAAGAACCAAATAGAAGAACAAAAAATGGCAATGAGATCTTACCTTGCAGGCAAACCAGTAATCACACATACAGCTTTCTCCGGATCTAGAAAGAAAAAGGGAAGAGAGATGTACTTAGTTGATAAACTTTTAAGGAAACTTACAGTACAAAATTTTATACTAAATACACTCTAGTTTTTTTTTTAAAATTACTTATATTATTTTATTAAGAAACGGATAGTTGTATGCATTGCAGATGATACCAGATAAAGGAAACACCAGAACCTGCTTATTCGTACAAAGGAAGAGGAAGAGAAGCACAATAAAACATAATGGAATGAATTTGACACCTTGTACACTTCAAGAGCCAATAGAAGTCAGAAAGAAAGCTAATCCGCTGATTTTAGGTCACCATATTTAGGTTTTTTTTTGGATATCCATGATTGTCTGGGCCAGCTTGCGCGAACAATATTTAGATTTTAGTAAAGGGGAAAACAAAAATATTTTCTCATAGGGAAAAACAAAAATATTTTCTCATAAAAAATCTTACTCTTCATTGAAAATTTTAGAAGTTACCAAAAGTGAAACAAAAGAAGCTTATGAGGATACTCCAATTCAGGGGGCAAAGTACTAGTCAGATCAAGATCCCTTTTCTTTTCTTTTTAACAGAAGACTTGTAAACAAGAAATCAGGATCCCAGAAAAATTTTGCCAAGCTATTGCAACTAAAATATGCAGTGAATGCTATTATTTCAGAAATTTGATTAAACTGTAACCAAAGAGTTTTGAGAATGTTTAAAGCATTGGTATGATTGTATTGAGACAACTAATTTAAAGCTTCTTAATCACGTTCTCTTACTAATATTTTTTAAATTTCTCTTTGCAAGATATTTGAATAAATAGGGAAGTCTTTTTCTTCAACTAAATCGGAATTTGTATCTTTGAGCACAAATCACTTTACATAATTCAATGAAAAGATCATTTCTTGTTAAAAAAAATACGAAGTGAATGATCATGTTTTAAAGTAATTAATTACATGGAACTGATGAGGTTGAAAGCTCTGACTGAAATGACGACCCTTTACTAAATTCTAGATATGAGCAACCTGCAACAAAATAAACCAATATAATGATATTCAAAACATTGCCAAGTTCTTTTGTGAAAGAAAAAACAAATTTGATCACACTTCAGACAGTACCATTTATTGACAGGTATCGTATCTGAGGACCATTGTACACAGCTTTATGCACAATTGCTCTTTTTTTGACTTCTTCTTCCCTTGCCAAAACACGCTCCAAGTTCCTCAAGTTCATGATTTCTTAGAAATGAAAGTTTGAAATATTAATTCAAGAGAAACATGAAAAGAAACCCTTAAGTATCCACCCAGTGTTGCAACTTACAACAGCATAAATTAACCATCAGTTTCACCTGTTTGAGCAGCTTCAAGAAGCATGTCTTCCTGACTCATCTTCTTTTCCTCGCCTGGATTTTTCCTCTTGATTGGCTGGTGGACAACAAAGGGTACAGCCTCACTCATAACTAATACTAAAAATAAACGTTTTGAAAAAAATTATTTGAAGGCAAACACTAGATTGCAAGATACGAGAACTTTCTCAGAAAGTAGGACAAAATGTGCATTGATAATTAGAAGTTATAAGTTATAACGACATAAATGATAAATCGAACATTGAATTGACTATCATGGAATGGCCTAGTGGTCAAAGATGACCTTTAATAATTAAGAGGTGATGAGTTCAATTCATGATGGTTAGGAAATGCCTGAAGTATTCGGGAACCAAGACTCACCTTCATTGTGGCTTGCAAAACTGCACGAATAGCATCCCTCTCAGCTTGTCTAACAATAACTGAAGTTCTCGTGGATTTTCTCACCGTTCTCTCAACTTCAGTATCGTCTGGTGTATCATGATGGTCAGGAGGTGTAGAGGGGTCAGTTGATGCTTCATCCTTGGAAGGTTTCTCAATTTTGGAAACAGCTCTCTTTTTATTCTTGTTCTTCGAAGAAGTCTTTCCAGGAAATATTAATCGCTTCTTTGTTTGTGTTCTAGAAGAAAACTCAATTTTAAAACAGAAAACAAAAATATCTAATCCAACATCCAAGCATTTCGGAGAAGAAAAAACCTCTCATCTGCTTCATTCACAGCTTCCTCCTCTGGTTCAGACTCCTGTTCATCAAAAGTTAGCCATGTAGAGCATTTGTTTTTATGATTCCAGAAATACCCAGTGGAAAGGAACTGAAAAAAGAAACTCACATCTTCATTGAAATCGCTATCGAATTCATCAGCAACCTCAGGTTCTTCCTCATACACATTATCAGCCTCGTCCTGCAACGAGTTATGAAGATGGACAAGTTCAGATTTCTTTTTTTGTTTTTGATTCAATCCAAACCCAAGATGCCAAGCCCCATGACGACACCGTAAGACGAAAATTCCAAAATGTAAAACCAAATCTAAGTGTATGTGTCCATGATCAACCTCAGTGAAATCCTAGAAATTCAACATTTCTATACCAAAAAGCAACCACAACTGCAGTAATGATTTCACTATAAACTACAGAAATCAAATGGCACATCGTTCCTAGATAAGATTGATTTAGAAGAAAGAAATACCTCTTTCAGAGCATCCTGATTCCAAAACAGCTCGTCTTCTTCAATTTCCTCGTCAAGCAACTTAGTCATCCTAATAAAAACATCCATGATCCATTCGTAAGAATACACACAAATTGAAAAATGGAAATAAAAAAGAAGAGATGGGGGATGGTAGTCCGGTACCTCTTTCCTCTGGTGGACCGAGAAGAACGATCCAGAAAAACGGGAGCGTCTTCTTCTTTGGGGGAATCCATCACTGCAAAATTGAAGAAATCGAGATTTGGGGAAATCACAAATCTTTGGGCCAACGATGGCTGAAGAACAGTTGCAGATTTGGAGAAATCTGTGGTTAATGGAATTGGAATTGGAGAGTGATAACTTCAATTGATCTGTATACGATGAAACGCGGGAAATTTTGGTTGAATCCTGTTCCCTGTGTTTCTTCTAGGTTTTTGCACATCACTACTTCGACATACACATATGTATATATATATAGAGTAAAACTCCCCCAATTAGAGTAAAAGATTATAGAGATGTTAAATTTTAAATACATCAACGGATTTAATAATTTTTTCAACTAACTATAATCACAATAATCTTTCATCAAATTCAATTCAACACTATAATCACAATTTTAATTTTAAAAATAGGTATTTGACTCTTATTTATTTTAGCACCCTTGTATAGAGTTTGTGGTTTGGTCGATGAATGCTTTCTCATCCCCCGCTACTAAAATCAATTTCTGTCTCTCATGAAATTCATCTTATTCTTTTTAATGATTTTCAATGGGAATTGGCGGGGATCTGGTCACCTATGAGAATTTTTTTTCCGTTTATTTTTTTAATTTTTTCCATTTTATATTTTTTTAATACAAATTTCAAATAATAAAAATTTCTTTAAAAATATCTATCGAATTTCAACTATATCCTTAATTATTATGGAAAAATATTAATTTGAATAAATAATTTCACCCGACAATATTTTCATCTAAAATTAAATGGCAAAAAAAAAAATTGTAAACCGGACAAGATCAAGAAAACTAAGATAGGGAATACATTCTCTATCTTCGATCTATTTAGCCAACGGGGGAATTTTTGTCCCCATCCCCAATCGTGATCACAGCCTAAACGAGAATTTCCTTGTAAAATAAACATCTCCTCTCCCAATTATGCTCAAAAGATCCTTTTTTTTTTTGAAACAAAACATGAAAATTAAAAAGATCCATATTTTTTTTTAGAAACAAAAATATCCATATTTTAACTTGTATGAAATATCGAATTAAAAAAAAAAAAAAAAAACTTGTATGAAATATTTTCAATTTTTAGTATAGTTGATAAAGGATGCTAAGATTTATTATGTACCCAATATCTTCACTCATATTTTGGTATAAAAAAATATTTTTAGAAAAGGACGATATTAACCTTTTTTCGAGTAAATGCAAAACCTAAAAGGGGTGTTTGGCTGTAGATGAGATGAGATGTTGATAGCAGAAAACCTTGTTTGGGGTGAGATGAGACGACAGAAAAACCTTGTTTGGAGTGAGATGAGATGAGATGACAGAAAAACCTTGTTTGGGTGGAAGGAGAGGAGATGAGATGTTAAGATATGTTTAAAAAAAAAAAATCTGTTCTTATATTTTTTTTTAACAATAAAATTGTTCTTTTTCTTTTTTTAAAAAATAATTATTCTAAAATATTTAGCTATTAATATAATAAGTATGTAAATATAACTACTATCATAAATAAAATGCAAGTAATATAAATTTAATATTAAGCATCCTTAATCATATTAATGTTTTTATTAAAAAAAACATAGTTTCAATGATATTATGTACGACATAATAACCATGAGGTTAAAAGTTTCTAATCTTTCATACTTAAATATTGTTTAATTAAAAAAGAATTATGAGAAAAAAAAAATTTCACACTACCAAAATAAAGTTTGACTAATCTAAAATATTTGTACATCGTTAATATATTTTTTTAAAGAATTGTTAGACTTAAATAATAAAATAAATTAAAAGATACCAAAGATTCTATTTATTAAAAAATAAAAATAAAACCATTTGATTAAACTAGTCATTATAAAATCTTGATAGCAATTTTTATTTTATTTAAAAAAATTTAATTTCTTATACTTTTATACATTCATATTCATATTCGTATTTATAGTTACCGAAGGTCAAAGAATTGTTAATAAAATACACTAATTAATAGGTAATAATAAATTAAATATATTTATCTTATTAGCATTCATATTTCTAGGGAACCATAGACACTCCTAACATTTTTTATTTATTATTTTTTTCGTAGTTAAAAGAGAACTCGGTCACATTTTGATAATAATTATTACAGGGAAGTAATAAAATATCCCTCAAATTTTGGAATTTATTGTCTTTTTTATTGATCTTAATCCCTATGACTCATACAAGTCTTGAAATTTATAGTTGTTTTTTGTATATACAATCAAGACTCTCAAAACTATTTAAATTAATCTATCATTTCAAAAAAAAAAAAATCCACTCTTACTATTATTTCAAACTCAAAATTATTTAAATTAATCTATCATTTAAAAAAAATCTCATTTTTTTAACAAACAAAATAAGTTTAATATTTTTAAGTTTATTGAAAATAAGTTCATACTTTTAAATATATTGTAAACTACGGATAAAAAATCAATGTGTATAAATTATTTAAATTTAATTTTTATCTTAACAATAAATTGATATATTTGTTGTTAATATTAAAAATAAACACATAACTTTTAATTATTAATTTATAAATATGATATTTATAGTCTATCTCTAAATAATTGAAATTCTATAACTTTTTTTTTTTTGTGTTTAAAGACGATTAAAAAATAAATAAAAATATGAAAATTTAACGTCATATATTAAGAGATAATATATATCTATTTATTTTAATTTTTAAAATTATAATACATTTAAATAAACATTTGATATAATAATAATATAATTATTATAATTATATATTAAAATAATAATATTATTATAAAAAAAATATATCAAACATAAAATAAGTAAATAGGTAAATATATATATAAATAAAAAAATGAAAAAAATTTAAATTAAAAAAAAAAAAAAGAAAGAAGAGAGAAGTTGAGATGAGATGAGTTGAGAAATATCTTGGGCCAAACAAGGCGTTCAACTTCCAACACCTCACCTCATCTCATCTCCTCTTAAAACAAACACTCCCAAAAAGTTGCAGTAGAAAATCGAAAATGCAAGCAGCGGTAATATAAGATTTGACGATAGCATCAAAAACTCGGCCGCCATGGCAGCCACCGCTTCAAGCTCCATCGAGGCCGAGGAGGAGAAATGTTGGCTTAGTTCAGGCATACCGTCGCGGCGGCGGCGACAACAGCAACGGTTTTGATGAGGCCTGTAACAAAGTTTTGCGAGGCGCCAACGACGGCTTCGACAAGTTTATGTTCGCGGCGCAATTGGCCAATAAGGGTTTGTACTCCGGATTGATTGCGATTCGTGTTTGTGAAATGAATTTGCTCACTTAATATCAATTGTGGAACTGTAGTTTTGAAATTGTTTCTAATATTCGTTCTTAATTGATTCTCTAATATAAGATTAGCATTCTCTGTATTGGAAATGTTTAGTTTGTTCTTAGAGTCGCAATAACATATCATTATTGAGGATTCTGTATTGGAAATGTTAGAAAACCTGCCTACATTTAGTAGATAGATGAAGTACTTTACTTTATTGCAAATTGGTGTTGAGATGAAACTCAATGTTATATAATATGATATTAGAACCTAATAAACTCAAACGATTATTCGATCTAATAAAAAGAAATTGAGATTCAGTGAACAAAAAAATGTACCATCTTAAGATGACATATTGAGGATCCCACAATGGAAATGTGAGGAGATCGCTTAGCATTTATATGCTAAATGAACTACTCTATTCATTGCCAATTAATTTTAAGATGGAAATTCGTGTTATCTAATATAGTATTAACGAGGAGACTTGAGATAGAATCTCATGTTATCTAATAGTCACGACTTTACCTTAAATATAAAACTTCTAAATACACTCCGGATTAAACTATGAATAGACACTAAGTGCTTAATTTATTACCGAGGGTCAGTGGCGCAGTTGGTTATCTTGTCTTGGAAATCAGTATTTGGCTCTCATATTATTTGAGAGTAGTTGTGCCCTCTATGTAGGGTTTGTTGGTCTCCCTTCCCCCACTATGTACTTAAAAAAAAGTGCTTAATTTATTATTTTCCTCATTTTCTCTTGTATCACATCGTCAATTCATCTATTTCATTTTGTTGTAGGCAATATTCTTCCTATGGTTTGCATTATCTGGATGTGCCTTTTCCGATTCCTAATTTTTTCGATATGGATTCTACCATTTGCCGCTGCTCATTGGGACTTTTGTCAATAGCTTTATAATTAAGGTATTGTACCATGCTCATCATTTGCTGTTGTTTGCGTGAAACTGTGCATTTATATAATTATTAACATCTTTATCAGCTAATTTCTGTGATGAATTTGCTGGTAGTTCACAACTGTGCATTTACTTGGACTTTGAAGGTGTGCTCCTCTCAAGGTCTCAGGTTCGAGACTTACCTGTGACATTTATTTGTAGATACTTCCCGTATCTCTATTCCTTCGACGTCTCTCGATGCCTGACCTAGGTACGAACGTGGTTACCCTTTTTTTTAAAAAGAAACTGTGCATTTACTTAAAATCTTGTTAAGAAAGCCTCCTGGCATACCTTTTAGTGTACTAAATTATTTGACATTACTTATTAGTAGAGAGTTGTGTACAAACTACAATGTAGCGAACTACACTAGTATTTGAATCTGGGAAGACGACCTTTGAAGAGATAGTGTTTCCTTTTATACCTCTATTTTTATTATTATTGTTATTAAAAGACAACTTTAAGTAATATGAGAGTAGCCAGACTAAATTTAACCGTAAATTTCACAAAGATGGAGATTAAACAATGATGGAGATGAGGATGGTAAAGTCGTTACGTCCCCGCCTCGTGGACATCTCTAAGCGTATTGACTTGATTGATTGGTTGTAATCTAATTCAATTTTTTTTTTTTGATAGGAAACAAAATATTTCATTGATGTGTGACATAGTTATAAAAAGGATGAGACCTCTAGATGAAATAAAGCCAATAAGCAAAAAGATAGCTATGGCTAAAATTACAATAAGGACGAGATCTCTTGCTCCAAAATATAGCTATATGCAAAAATAGAGTCAATTAAAGGAAATCTCAATGCTCCCCTGCCATTAAATGATGAGTCATTCCTAGTCATCCATATTTTCCAAAAGATAGCCGCAATGATATTGTGCTAAAGAACAGTTTTTTTCTCATCAAATGGATGGCCACACTACATATAGATAAGAAGATCAGTTGAGTTGCGATGTGGAGGGGTGGACCAACAAAAAGCCGAGAGGGCCCAATCTCAGAGAGAGGATGCAGTAGGACAGAGATGAAAAAGATGAAGTTGATCTTCATTGTTGGCTTTGCAGTTAACGCACCAACCAGGTGAGATGGCCATACTGGGGCATTTACGTTGCATTATGTCTTGTGTATTGAATCAGTCGTGACTAGCTTCCCATAGAAAAAATCTAACCTTCTCATGACATTTCGATTTCCATAGATCAAGGTAGAAGTCCTTGTAATAATAGGAGAAGATCACACCAACTAAGGGAACTAATAGAAAAAATGCCACTACTTTCCAGTTTCCAATGCCAAGTGTCTTCAACATTCAAAGGCAACGAATTTGGCAAAAGAGATGATAGCCTAGCCCATTCGATAATTTCTGTGTCAGTGAGATTCCTTCTAAAGGACATGTTCCATGAATCAATTACGGGAATCCAATGATCTTTAATAGTTCCCTTTTTATTAATGGAGAGATGATATAGGGAACTATAAGCTTCCTTAAGACTAGTCTCTCTTTTTTTTGGATGAAGAAATGATTTCATTATAATATGAAATATGATGTCCATAGGACAAATACAAGAGTTATAAAAGGTTACATAATACTTCTCTGATTAGAAAGGATAGATGAGAAGGAGTAGTCATTAAAAAAAGGGGTTCTTTTAACCCAAAAAACCACCAAATAAACAATGCCATCAAAGAAACTATCAAAAGGCATATCAACATCGTGGAAGATCCTCCTGTTCCTTTCGCCCCACAAGCTCCAAAGGAAAACTCTAATAAAAGATTCCCATAAAAGTTTGGCTCCCTTTTTGAATGGGTGACCCACCAAGCAACTATCAATAAGCATTTGTGGGTCCAATGGAAGAGGGAAACACCAATTACTAGTCTCACCAATCCAGTGATCTTCCCAGAAATTGATATTGGATCCACAACCAACAATCAAACGAGTATTGCCCTTGATCAATGAATAGGATACAAAAATAACTTTCCAAGGACCCTTAGAGCTTTGGAGTCTTCTGTTCCCAGAGGTAAAATGGGAAATTCCCACGCCATATTTAGCATCTATAATCCAATTCAATTTTTACAGTCATAAGTTCGATCTTGAAAATTGATATTTGATTCTCATCTTATTTGAGAGCAGTATGAAATGGTCGAAATGCACATAAGCTGACACAAACATTCACACACACATATATGTATAGAAAAACCTCATTTCCTTATCTAGGAAATTCACAAAATTCTCACACAACTTTATTTCGTCAAGTAAAACAAGTGACTTTTTATTCAAATAGTAGCATAGGATCTAACATCTCATTAACCATTATGAAAAAGAAAAAGAACATACGAAATGTCACCATACTTCAAAATCAGTGAAAGGAGGTTATTATTGATGGAAAAGGAACATAGTTCTTCACCGTGGATAAGAAATTTCGATCATTTCTAAGCACCATCTTGTAACTGTTGTGTGTTTCATAGAAATTGCATCATCATCAGCTGATTTGACTCATTGTCTTTTTAGAAACATTTTTTTTGAAATCCTGAACAAACATTTTACTCAAATTAAAAACAAATAAATCAATTTAATTGCAGTAAAATTTAATTCAACAGAGTTTAAGTCATACTCTGTTGTGCAAGAGATGCAAAAATAATAATCTATAATCGGTTGGAAGAAAATAATTTTTTATTTACCGAAATGAGTGCACATTCCTTCAAGCGATCATTTGGTCCACCGCATTGCATTATGAAGCCTGTATCTAGCGTCATCCACATGGTTGAAATAAGCATATCTCCAACTTTTCTTTAATATTAGAGATCCAAGGACCACCCAAAATCCAATCATGTATCCAAGTACTATCATAATATAAAACAACCATTTCTCCCATTTATCCTCCTCTTCATCTATATTCTCAATTTCCAATGACTGCTTAAATGGACTCTTCATCAACGGACATTTCACTGAAAGTGGTTCTCCACAAAGATAAGGATTGCCATCAAAATTAGAAGGCTCGTTGAAAGTGGAGAGGTGACCCTCCCTAGGAATGTCTCCGGAGAGATTGTTGTGAGATAACTCCAATGCACCTAAATCATTTAGTTCTGATATGCTCCTAGGAATTGGCCCAGAAAGTTGATTGAAAGATAAGTCAAGTGATTCCAATAACTTCATTTTCCCTATTTTATTGGGGATTGTCCCTGCTAGATTGTTGTAGGACAAATTCAATCCAATTAACCCTTTAAACATAGTTATCTCATTTGGAATGAAACCGACCAAGTAGTTTTCTGAAAGGTCTATACTCACCATTAATCCTATCCTCGACAATGAGTAGTTGAAGAAGCTTGACTTGATAGACTGCCCGAAATTTTTGTTTAGATCACGACAATAATGAACATCATTAAGACAAAATTCAAAATTCTCATCTGCCATCTTCTTTCCCGTCATTACATGTAAATTGTTGAGATTTGATGGAATACTCCCTTGTAATTGATTTTGTGCAAGATCCAAAATTTGCAAGTAAATGAGATTGCATAGACTTGATGGAATGGAACCATCAAACAAGTTATCTCGTAGTCTTAGAACCTTTAAACTTACAAGATTATGACCCACCCATATAGGGATATTTCCAGAGAAGTAATTTCCTTCCATATCTAAAATTTTCAAAGATTGGGAATTCTTCAACACAATTGGCATGGACCCCTCAAAATTATTGTTTCCCAAGTACAAATGTTCAATATTTGAAAGATCATTTCCATGTGAAAATGGAAAGGCCCCTGAAAAATTATTGTATGACAAATCTAAAAAATGCAACTTTGAAGTCAACAAACAACCTTGAACTATTCCAGATAGCCTATTATTTGAAAGATCCAAAAGTTGCAAATTATTCAATTTGCAAAGTGATGGTGGTAAAGAATAGTTGATAAGATTATCATTGAGGAACAAAAATTTCAAATTAGGGACTTGATTAGCGATGCTTGCAGGAAGTGGACCTACAATTTGGTTAAGAGAAAGATCCAAATGGTTCAATTTCTTTAATATGAAAGGAAACGATGGTAAGGAACCATTGATATGATTATCTTTGAGTAACAACGTTTCCAAATTGGGCATTTGATCGCCCATGCTCCAAGGAAGTGGTCCCACAATTTGGTTATGGGAAAGATCCAAATAGGTTAGATTTTGTCCCGTCAACCATGTTGGTAAAACACTTGAGATACTCATATTGGATAAATTCAAATCGACCAATGCCTTTTGTGTTCGAAGCCATTGTGGAATCTCGCTTCCAAAACAATCAATACATGACCCTCCATGAAGAAGCTTTAATTGAAAGGGAGGATCCCAATTAGACTTTATATCTAACAAAAGATGATGCTCATTGATACCAAACTTAAAGGTATGCAATTGAGAGAGATTCGCAAAAGCAGCTTCCGTAAGAACACCTTTGAGCGAGTTGTTTGATATGTCTAACACCTCCAATTTTTCAAGTTGGGCAAAACATTCATTTCCCACAATCCCCAATCTATTTTCTCGAAGATACAATTCTTTTAAATTCGATAATATTCCAAATGAGGTTGGAATTGCTCCTGTTAAATCATTTCTATAAAGACTTAAATATTCAAGACTTGATAAATTTCCAAGTGAAGTAGGAATCGAACCATAGATAGAATTTTCTGCAAGAGAAAGCGACCGCAAGTTTTTAAACTCACTTAACCAATCTGGAATTTTGTCTCTCACACCTGTAAGTGTTAAGTCAAGAGTTTGAAGATCATATCTGTTGCAACCCATTGACGTATTTTCATAACTTCCAGACATATGATTTCCACCAAAATAATCATTGTTCCCCGATAAATCAAATACTTTTAGGCCACACCACTTTCCAATGGGAGATAGAAGTCCGCCTTCAATAGTAGTGAACTGATTATCAGAAAGGTATAAAAATCTCAAGGAAGTCATGTTCAGAAAAACCTTAGGAATTGGACCTTCAAAGTTATTAGCCGACAAGTCTAGAAGTTGAATTCTAGTAACAAATGAAGAATTCAAAAAACCCATAGACAAATGAATGTTTTGAAGGCTACAACTCTTCAACTTAAGGAATGACAATAAAGGAAGAGAAGTAATCATGTTCATCTGATTCGAAGCTTCTAGAAAATCCATCCCACTCAAATCAAGGTATTGTAAGGAAGAAAGGTCAGATATCCACTCTACATCATCAATGTGTAACCGCAATTATTTGAACTCAAACAAACTAGAATCAATGGAGTTGCTACATAAAGTTGTATCATAAGAGGATGAAGATTAAACCTTGAAATCGTTATGGAGATCGATTTTACTAACGTGTCCCGTAGTTCGATTGCAGGAAATTCCATCCCAAAGATATCAATTCTTAATCTAGTCATATCAAACAAAAAAAATAACATAAAACGAGTGATTTTGTATTCAAATAGTAGCATCTACCATATGATCATTAAGCATTATGAAAAAGAAAAAAAAGGCATACTAAGTTTCACCATACTTCAAAATTACTGAAAAAGGGTTATTATTGATGGAAAGAACATGTTCTTCATCGTGGATAAGAAATTCCGATCATTGCTAAGCACCATAGCCTACATAAAAGGTGAAAACTACATTCGTTAGTACTCTTAAAATTTAAATGTGAAATAACAATAGAATGATTGTGAATGAACACTAGATTCAATAGAGCTATAAACACAAATAGCAACAAGTAAAGAAAGAATTTAGCAATAAGTTTTTTTTTTTTTTTTTTGAATACAAGTTGGAAGAAGGTGCATTACTAATACCGATTTCACAGATCGAATGATTGGGGAATGGAAATGGATTAATACCAAAACTAGACATGACCAATTGCGCCACTAAACCGGACAATTAGATGGATGGGTAAACATTTTTAGAATATAATTCAAATTATTTGTAGTATTAATGGTAGATGGATGGATTTTCTTTATGATTAGATTTAATTTCTAATTTTCGGACCGTTAGAGATTTCGTTTTTACATTAAAAAATAAGTTAAGCAAGTAGGATTAAAACAAACTATAAAAAGAATATATAAGAACAAAAGTCTTTGCGTATAGAAAATGCAACAAATAAAATTACACTTGAAAGTCCAAACCTTAACACTAAAATAATTATTATTTTTTCTCTATGATATTTTAACTAATTGAGACTAGAATATATAAAAACAAGTCTTTGCGTATAGAAAATGCCACAAATAACCCATTTTCATTGTACAGTAAACTCATTTTTTATTCTCTTGATATGTTTTGAGTCAACTCTTTTGTTTTTTTTTGGTCGGTGAATCGATAATTTCATTGTTTGGTAAAAATTTAATTTAATATTAAAATCACGAGTTCCATCTTCAAAATTAGTATGTAGCTCTTATTTATGTGAGAGTAGTAATAACTTTTTTTTTTGTAGAGTGAATTTGATCTCCTTGTTGAACTAATTTTTTTTTTTTTCAGACTAATGTTTAAAGTTTCTTCAATTTGATTACGTGCTATTTGGTGCCTCTTTCAATTTTGAGTTTGATGAGCGGGTTTCATGATCTCCACGTTAGATAAATTGAACATCCATTTTTTTTTTTGGACAAAGATACGAATTTCATTCCAAAATACGTGCGCATGCAAAATTACATAAAAGCTTTCTTGTTTAATGCAAGAGAAGCAATACTATAATCTTTAAATAAATGAGATATCGAACACCATGAGGCAAAATTGATCGAAATATCCTCCCATAGAGCTTCAGGGGGTTTATCAATATAATTATTGTCAAAAAGCCTATGATTTCTTTCCTTCCAAATGTTCCACCATATAGCAGCCAAAATATTTCCCCTCAACACAATGGTTTGGGAATCCATGGAGATGTCCAAAATTGTCTCAGTGATGCCCTGTATGTTTTGGGTGTCCAAAATTCTCTCCAAATTTGGTCAAATACCTGCAATCAA
Organism: Sicyos edulis; assembly: GCA_036507275.1. Lineage (NCBI taxonomy): Eukaryota > Viridiplantae > Streptophyta > Magnoliopsida > Cucurbitales > Cucurbitaceae > Sicyos > Sicyos edulis. Next base: position 66,264,624 of record CM071846.1, read on the forward strand.
GAAAAATGTGGAAAGCAGATTCACTATCACATTTGCATAAGGAACACCGATTTAGATTCACACAGGTTTGTCGCCATCTTCATTGAAGGACCTCCGCCGTATTCAAACCAGCATTATAAAGAGTCCACAAACAAATTTTAATATTTTTAGGAATCACAGAATTCCAGAAAACTCTGGAAAGATGTTGTTGGAGAGAATTTTGTTGCTCGCCAAGAAGCAAAATCTTCAATGAGCTCACAGAAAAAAAAAATTACTCTCATTTGGTTTCCATCTTAATTTTTTTTTTTTTTTGGAAAAGGATACGATTCATTCCAAAAGCATGCAAGAAGCATGCGATTTTACAAAAAGGCATTCCAGTTTAATGCAATGGAAGCAATATTGTAATCTTTAAATAAAGAGAATTTATAACACCACAAAGCCATATTAATGATGATGGCACTACTACAATTTTAGCTTTTTATGACAATTTTTAATTGTCGTAATTGACTTATTATGACAATTATGTCTAAAAACTTCGTTGTCATGGTATCCCGTGTCATGGTAAGTCTTTTATGACATATAATAACAATGTCATAAAATATCATTTATGACAGTTATAAAATTGTCATGAATGTTTTTTCACGACAGCTAAAAATTGTCATGAATAAATGAAAAATAGATTTTATAATCTCTATTTATGACATTTTATAATTGTCATAAATTATGTTATTTTTGTAATTTTAACTTTTGTTACCATGACAGTCTTAAAATGTCATAAAATAGAGTTATTTTTCCAAATAAACTTAAATTGTAAATTGTCACGATTTCTATTTATTGATAGTTTAAAATTGTCATAAAATGGATAACATGACTATTGTGATAGTCTTGATAGTAATTTAAAGTTGTCATAAATTAAATTTCATGACAATTATAATAGTCATGATTTATATTTCATGATAGTTAAAAGTTGTCATAAAAGGTATATTATGACAGTTTTTTTTAATTTGAGAATTTAATATATTCTATTAATTTATTCATTTAATTCATGCTAATTACAATTAAATCTATCAATAATTGAGTCTTTCAAAAATAATATCACAATCCACATAAAAACCAAATAGATTTCATTGATCATAATACAAACAAAATCTTAACAAGTTCTATACAAATTAGTGTACATATATATATAAGTAGCAAATAAAATAATTACAATGAATGTTTCATAAATCCTAGAATGAACATCGAATACTTTGGCAAGTCATACGTAATTGAAACTTGAACGATAATTTGTCACATAAACGATCCTTTCCATGAACAAATTACCTACACAAGATAAAAATTACGAACTTATAAAGATTACCTCGATTTTTATTAAGTTACCATAACTGTAGGATAGCCACATAACACTATTCAAAATACATCAAAAGTATGAGTAAGATATTATTTTAGAAGTAAGAAATTAGAAATATATATATATATATATGTATGTATATAGAGTTAGTATACAAAGAAAATGAAAAGCATAAAAGTCGAACTTACTAGATAGTGGAGAAAGATGCTTCAATCCTTAATTCTTCATAAGTTTAACTCTTTGAACCTGAAAAGTAAACATGAACTAGATCGTTATTTGGTTGATCATGTTGTGCAATAAGAACCAGAGAATGAAATGTTATAGTGTAGCCTCAATCTTGGTTTCTCTACCTGCAATAAAGAAAAAAAAATAGAGTTATATTAGTTTAGTTTTTCAAAAAAGTAAATTAACCAAAACTTAGGAATTTTACACTGCTCACAAAATTTAACTAAGACTTGAGGACATAAAAACATTTATTAAAATATATACTTAAATCATATATTTCGATAATAGCAACACAAATGAAATGATCACCTAACTATTAAATCTGAACTTCAAGCATAATTCGTATAATAAGATGGAATGAGAGAAAAGGGAGAAGCCAATCATAGTGTCGAGAAGAACAAGTTAGAGTTTAAGATATTCAAGAGGAACTGAACCATCGACCACAAAAATGCAAGACATTTTCTAATTAATTCACAATGGACGATACAAACAAAGTAAAGATCCCTCTAAAGAATACCCTCCAAGTAGAAAACAGGGGAAAAAACCATATAGCCATTAGCCACATTTCTTCTAAAAAAACCCATTTCTTCCACTTTCTACCCCGAATCTTGAGAATCATCCTTGGTAGAAAGTTGTTGTTGATGTTAGTGAACTCATATGATGATAAATCTTATTCAATACCTGAGGATTAGTGAACACATACAACTATAACATAAAAGAACATATGCAAGGTGGTACCCTAGGACCCCACAATCCAGAGACCCAACAACAGAGTAAACAGGTTAACAAAATAACGAAAATCAAAATCAAAGATACGCCCAACAAACACCTTATTTAACCTCCATACATATCAGGGAGCATAGTGAGTTTCGCCTTGTGCAGGGTCTACACAACCTGAGTAGAGATGGTTTTTACCTGTTTTTAACAATATAGAACAACCAGCAAAATGCTCTTTGACCCGCAGCTAAAAGACCAATCAAAACCAGCTGATACAACCTGTTATTTGCAGATGGGATCCATGTGAGAATATCCTCAGAAGTATAGTGAGTGGGATGGGACCACTGAGCAGCTATAGCATTCCATCGCTCAATTTCGCGATCTAAGAGAGGGTGAGATGACTTGATATCCCATTTAGATGTGGTTGTATTCCATGCTTCGTGAACAGTCATATCTTTAAAAGCTGCAAGCGCAAAAAATTTGTTGTGATTTAAATATAATAGGCCATTTGGCACCCAATTGTCGTACCAGAATAATGTACTGTGGCAGTTGTTAACTTTCCATTTAGTGTTGTTGACCATAATGTTTTTCATAGACACAATGTGGTACCATGGAGATCTCGCACTGCCCTTCCTACATACACTGTGAATTTCACCAGGCTTTTGGGGGGTGTACTTGGCTTGGATCAATTCTTTCCATAGGGATACTGGCTAGTGGAAATATCTCCAATACCATTTTCCAAGAAGAGCAAGATTGTGTGAATGGATACGCTGGATACCAAGGCCACCTTTCTCCTTTGGCAGAGTCACCAAGTTCCATCTGACAAGGTTTGAACCCTCATTTTTATCAATACCTTTCCAAAAGAAGTCCCTCAACAAACGCTCAATGCTCTTACAAACCGACATAGGGGCTTTAAAGACGGATAACAGATATGTAGGGAGATTACCGAGCACTGACTGCACAAGAGTAAGCCTACCACCTTTAGAAAGAAAGGCATATTTCCAACCATCAAGCTTCTTGTTAATCTTCTCAATTATCGGGTCCCAGAAAGATAAAGATTTGGGATTTCCGCCAAGGGGCATGCCAAGACAAATGAAAGGCAACGCCGAAACCTGGCAACCCCATATATCCGCAATGACATATCTGTGTTGCTGCTCAAGGTTGATACCCGAAAGAACAGATTTGCTAATATTGATTTTAAGACCAGATGATGCTTCAAAAGATTTGATAATTTGATGCAAATTAATCAGCTTAATGTGATCAGCTGTAGAGAAAAGCAAGATGTCATCTGCAAATAAAAGATGAGTAATCTAGCAGTCTTTGATAATGCAACCTTCAATAAGCCCCTTTTGTTGTGCATCGATAAGAAGCTTAGATAAGTAGTCCATTGCAATGACAAACAAAAAGGGAGATAAAGGATCACCTTGGCGGATATCGCGTAAAGTTTTGATCTTACCGCGAGGTTTGCCATTAAGAATAATAGACATGCTTACAGTAGAAATGCATGCTCTTATCCAGTCAATCCATTTGCTGTTGAACCCTTTTTAGTTTAAGAATAACTAGAATGAATTTCCAGTTTATCTTGTCAAAGGCTTTCTCGACATCCAGCTTGATGACAACGGCAGACTTCTTAGTGCATCTCCAAAAATCCACAATCTTTAAAACTTGTACTGTGGTGTCTCTCCATCTTTCCATTTCATCTTTAAAACTTGGTTTCCATCTTAATTGATCTTCTAAAAGAGAATTTTGAAGGAGTATCCTTAATTTGCAGTGGTGTCTCTCCATCTTTCCATTTCACGGTCAAGGAGAGGTCTGAACGGCCTCAAAACCCAACAACCATCCTCCAAGTTCCATGCATCTCTAACAGATATAAGTTTAGACTCAGCCATGTCAAAGAAATGGTTATGGGATCTGAACCATGGGCCATTATCCAACCAAGCATCGTACCAAGAAAGAGTATTCTTTCCACTATTGGTTTTTCGCGAAATATTGGCAGCCATAACTTTTTTAAAGAATTAACGTGGAACCAAGGGGAACGCGCACTACAAGTTCTACAGATAGATGGAAGCTCCCCTTGTAATTGAGGTTTGTATTTCGCCTGAATCACTTTCCTCCATAAAGCGGATAAATCAATAATACATAAACATAAATAATGTTCGAAGTAGATGGGATTATAACATAGATTATTATACTTTTTATTTAGGGTAATATTACAACATGAATTATCCTTTTATATGTTTAATTGGGATGTACGATTAAAAGAATTAAAAAGATATAAATAGTGACTATCGATATCAAAGTGTCCATAACAAGAATAAACATTACAACATGCGAATGTGACTTCAAAACATCCAAGTGAATTATACATATGCATTTAGAAATATTGCAACATGTTTAAAAAAAAAAAAAAAAGAAATATGGCAATAGTTAATCAAGTTGTGTGCAAGTTGGCTCGAGCAATCAAGAAGATAAAAAAAAAATGATATGGATGATCAATATTGTCAATCAAATATTTTTGTTCCTGGTGTATTAAACAATCATTATTTCATTTTTTTCTATATTAACCAATCATATGTAGGATTCAAAATTTAAAACTACAACATTAGTGAACCACGTAAATTCTTGTGTTTCTTCTTCCTTTTATAAGAAACCAATAGATATACTATACAAAATCATGATAATCATTTTATTATTCATCATGAAATTTACATACTTCATTCATTTGATTCAACTTCTCAAATAAAGATGTGAAGTGAAAGAAGAAAAATATATGAATGCAACTAATCTTCTAAAATTCAGTAAGATATTTATAAACCTCATTAACAACTTGGATGTGTTTTCTAATGAATCTGCAACCAATTGAAAGCAAAGGGATATTGACTCTTTGTTCCATTAGCCCTCCACCAATAATTTGCAATTGACCGAAATTTGGCATTGTTGTTGACAAAGTTATATGAAATTCTGTGGCCAAAATACACAAAGAAGGACACATAATAGTATATCAATTAAAAGAGATGTTATGAAAATGGCAATGAGGGAAGAAAAACAAACAAACATAAATTTACGTGGTTCATTAACGTAGTGTTAACTAGTCCACGAGCAGAGAGGTAGCAATATTTTATTAAGAAGAGGCGAACAAATATAAATTTAATTACAAAATGAATATCATATTACGACTAGGCTTAATTCGAGTTTATATATGCACTCTTATTAAATCTTATTACAAAATGTGTAAGCATTAAACGGAATGTGGATGCGCAAGCACACGCAGAACACACAACATAATGCGGAACTGTTAGCGTTGTGGGGTGTGAATGCTGGTTGCCCTAAACGAATGCGGAATGCTTTGCTGCTATGCAAGAAACTATAGTATGCAATGCAAAAAGCGTTTGCGCAACGGGGGTATTGCCTCCGCAACCCCACTCGTTGACCCGGCAGCGAAACTCCCGACTACTAATCAAAGAGCATTGGTGCGTTCAAGGCATATCTCAATAAGAAAAAAACAAATATATTAAATGACAATGCCCCATCATTAAGGTTAATTTTCAGAATGATAGATATTAGCATAAACAAGAATTAATTACTAAGTCACACCATCGGGCAGTAATCTAGATTCTAGTGTTTCAAGAGAGTCTTGAAAAGAGAAGAATTTATAGTGATCGTTTATCCAAAACTAATTTATTACAAATTTAAATATCATAAAGTCAAACAGCATGTCTCGTAACAATAGTTTAAGTTACATCCAAGTTAGTCCGAAAAATGATGGATATAAAGAAAAGAAACTACTGGGTTATTTTTTTCAAAAATCCATATATACATTTGAAAATGTTTAATTTGTGTAGATATAGTTCTTAATCTCTTTCAATGGATTTGATAATTAATCAATAAACACTGAACTGAAATGTGTTACCTAATTCAGATTCTTTTGAGCGATTTTATGGTCCACCAAATTGCTACTTGAAGCTTGCATTTAGTGTCATCCACAAAGTTGAAATAAGCATATCTCCAACTCCTCTTCAATATTAGAGATCCAACCACCACCCAAAATCCAATTATGTATCCAACTATTATCATAATATAAAGCATCCATTTCTCCCATTTATCCTCCTCTTCATCTACCTTCTGAATTTCCAATCGCGGCTCAAATGGACTCTCGCTTGACAAGCATTTTACTGGAAGTGGATCTCCACAAAGATATGGATTTCCATCAAAACTAGAAGCCTCGTTGAATGTGGAGAGGTGACCTTCTCTCGGAATATATCCGGAAAGATTGTTGTGAGATAACTCCAACACACCTAATGAATTTAGTTCTGATATACTTAGAGGAATTGGTCCAGAAAGTTGATTGAAAGATAAGTCAAGTGATTCTAATGACTCCATTTTTCCTATTTTAGTGGGGATTGTCCCTGTTAGATTGTTGTAAGATAAATTTAATCCAACTAACCCTTTAAGCATGATTATCTCATTTGGAATGAAACCGACCAAATAATTTACAGAAAGGTCTATATTCTTCATTGATCTTATCTGAGACAAGGAGTAATTGAAGTAACTTGATTTGAAAACCTGGCCAAATTCTTTTCCAATTCCTTTGCACTGACTGGGATTCTTATGAGTAATACAAAGGTAGAAAAAACTTTTTGATATCATCTTTCCCGCCATTATATTGAAGTTGCTGAGATTTGATGGAACATTTCCCTTTAATTGGTTATGTGCAAGGTCCAAAATTTGTAAATATTTGAGATTGCACAGATTTGAAGGAATGGTACCATTAAACAAATTACCTCGTAGTCTTAGAACTGTCAAATTTCTAAGATTATTGCCCATCCATATGGGAATATTACCAGAGAACTTGTTTCCTTCAAGATCTAGAATTTGTAAATATCGAGAATTCTTTAACATAATTGGCATGAATCCCTCGAGATTATTGTATCTTATGTAGAGTTGATGAACATTTGAATAATCATTTCTCTGTGAATGTGAAACGGTGCCTGAAAAGTTGTTTGATGACAAATCTAAAATATACAAATTTGAATTCAACAAACAACCATGAACTATTCCAAATAGCCAATTGTTTGAAAGATCCAAATATTTCAAACTACTCCATTTGCAAAGTGACGGTGGCAAAGAACCATTAATAAGATTATGACTTAAAACCAACTACTCCAAATTGGGCATTTGATGGCTCATGATTGTAGGAAGTGCTCCCACAATTTGGTTATGTGAAAGATCCAAATGTTTCAAACTACTCCATTTGCAAAGTGATGCTGGTAAGGAGCCATTAATAAGATTATCACTTAAAACCAACGATTTCAAATGGGGCATTTGATTGCTGATGCTGGTAGGAAGTGTTCCCACAATTTGGTTGTGTGAGAGATTCCCAAATGATAATCTATGCAAGTGACTGAGATTCACAAAAGCAATTTGTGTGAGAACACCTTTGAGCAAGTTGTTAGATATGTCCAACCATTCCAAATTTTGAAGTTGGATAAAACATTCATCCCTCACCTCCTCTAATCTGTTTTGACCGAGATGTAATTCTCTCAAGTTCGATAATCTTCCAAATGAAGTGGGAATCGTTCCCGTTAGAGCATTCCTCCAAAGACCTAAATACTCAAGGCTTGATAAATTTCCAAGTGAAGCAGGAATTGGACCATAAATAAAACTTCCTCCAAGATTAAGTGACCGTAAGTTTTTAAACTTACTTATCCAGTCTGGAATTTTTTCTTTCATTGATGTGTATGTGAAGTCAAGCTCTTGAAGATCATAGCTACTGCAACCCGTGGATTCATTATCAAAACTTCCAAACAATTGATCTCCACCAAAATGGTTCCTAAAATTAAATACTTTAAGGCGACAACGATTTCCAATGAGAGATAGAAGTCCACCTTCAATGGTAGTGAAATAATTGTCTGAAAGGTCTAGGAATATCAAAGAAGTCATGTTGTAGAAAGCCTTAGGAATTGGAGCGTTGAAGTCATTATACGACAAGTCAAGATATTGAACTCTAGTAACAAACGAAGAATTGAAGGAAGTCGAAGATAAATGAATGTTTTGAAGACTACAAAACCTCAATGATAAGGATGACAATAAAGGAAGAGAAGTGAACATGTGCATGATATTGAAAACTTTTGAAAAGTTCATCCCATCCAAGCCAAGGAAGTGTATGGAAGAAAGGTGAGATAACCACTCAACATCATCAATGTGCAACATTTTGTTTACACTTTTATTCCTTTTATATAAATAACTCTCTCTATTTTTTTATTTTTCTATTTTCATAACCATTAAATCTAAATATCAAATTCTGTTCTTTAATTTTACATACAAAATCATATAAAAATCAAATACATACAAAATTTTCCGGAATTGGAGAAGCTATAAAATTGATTTTTTTTTTTAAGTTTAATTAATTTTACTTTTATACACCATTTATTAGTATAATATTTGGAAAAAGTACATTTTAGTTTTTTAGGATGTAATTTTTATTTGCAGATTTCGCATGTATAATAAAAAATGACAAAATATTTTCATAGTTTGTTGCAAGAAATCCAAATTGAGTAGTGGCGTAATTCTATCACTGGTTGAATTCTATCACACTCATTTAATCACTGGTTGAGTTCTATTATTAATAAAAAAAAATTATGTACTATAGATGAATTATTTTAAAATTCGTGCTGCAAATATAATACAAGAGGTAAAATGTGTTGCTAAAAGTAAATTAAATTTTTATTTGGTCAAAATGTTTTTAAATCAAAATCAACCAACAATATTTAATTCAGTTATAAAATTTCAACAATATTCAATTTTAATTATTCAAATAAAAAAAATCTTAAACAATATATAAAATGAAAATCGAACATTACATGATAAAGAATAAAAGTATTTGATTTTGAAACTTTAAGTACCAAGTAAATTTACACTTTATTAGATAATGTAGATATTTATCTCAAAACCAATTATCAATGAAAGGAATAATCCAACCACCTTTTAAACACTAAAAAATGATTCTCAACCCACTTGAAAGTTCAAGCCTAAAGACTAAAATGATATTCTTTTTCCCAATGATATTTTAACTAATTGAGACTAGAATATATAAAAACAAAAGTCATGGCGTATAGAAAATGCAACCAATACAATTACTTTTTTTTTTTTGAAGAAAACCAATACAATTACATTTGAAAGTTCAAACCTAAACACTAAAATAATATATATATTTTTTCTCTATGATATTTTAACTAATTGAGACTAGAATATATAAAAACAAGTCTTTGCGTATGGAAAATGCCACCAATCATCCATTTATATTGTACAGTAAACTCAATTTTTATCCTCTTAATATGTTTTGCGTCATTTTTTTTATTAAAAGGATCGGTGGCCCAATAATTTCATTTTTTTTATCCCAAAATCGGTATTTAGCTCTTATTTATGTGAGAGTAGTAATAACCTCTTTGTAGGGTGAATTTAATCCCCTTGTTGAACTAAAAAAACTAAAAAAAATTTGATCTAATGTTTCAAGCTTCTTCAATTTGATTACTTTCTATTTGGTGTCTCTTTCAATTTTGAGTTTAATGAGCAGATTTAATGATCTCCACATTAGATAAATTGATCATCCATGTTAAGATTATTTTGACATCCTCACCTTTTTAATGTGCAATTCTCAACCTTCAAACTGAACCAGTGGATAAATCAATAATACATAACACAAACAATAATTAGATCCTAGAGTATAATTGCACTAATATGTTAACTGTTACTAAATTCTTTATGTTTGAAGTTCATGGGATTATAACATAGAGATTATTACATTTTGTATTTAGGGTAATATTACAACATGAATTATCATTTTATCTGTTTAATTGGGACGTACAATTAAAAGAATTAAAAAGATTTAAATAGTGACTATCGAAATTAAACTGTCCATAACAAGAATAAACATTACAATATGTGAATGTGACTTTTTTTTCTTTTTTTTTTAGAAGAATATGTGAATGTGACTTAAAACATTAAAACGAATTATATATATATGCATTTATAAAAAAAACAAAGAAATATGGAAATATTAATCTAGATACATGCAAGTTGACTCGATAATAGTCATAAAGATAAAAAAAAATTATCCAGATGATTAATATTGTCAATGTTTTTTCTTTATTTCTCTACTTGTTTCTCTACAAGTTTCTCAAACATTTGCTCTCTCTTTTTCTCTCTACTTTCTCTTTTTGCTCTATGGAATGCATATTAGTTCGATAATATGCTATATCAATTTAAGAATGAGATAGTATATATAAAATAAGACATCAAATTGGGACTTGATGAATCTTTTTTACTCCTTAGCTAAATATTAGATCCCCAAATAGTAAGGGAAATTTTCTATGAGGGGTGAGATTTGAAGTAAGCCAAAAGGCCAACAAGAGGAGCATTAATATAAGTAGTTGGTTCTGAGTGTACAAAATCAACTCGAGAATCTGTATAAAAATCTGTAATATCAGGTCCTCCAACAAGAGCTCCTATTAGCAAATTAGGGTTTGGATTGTTGCTCTGAAAATATGAACTCCCATCTGCGCATGCTATAATCTTCGGATGGTTCGCAACGGATGGCAACGATGAGGCACGATGGTGGATCCGTTGCGGGAACTTTTTGCCATAACCTACCATATATGACATCCCCAATGGGTTGCTTCCTAGTATATAATCCACCTGCACAATATCGATTGAGTGTACTCAATTTTGATAGAGCAATACTTATTTAAGGGTGGGTGTAAATATTTTGAAAATAGTTTTTTGCATTTCTCTCTCCATTTTAATATTTCTCTTTCCATCAATCAAAGTTATTTTTTTCAAAAAAAAGTAAAAACTTGTAGTTATAAGATGGATAAATATTTCCAAAAAACTTTTTTATTCTTCGGTAAGCATTATTCATTTTTAAAAAGAAGTAACTAACAAAAGTAGAATTGCTATTGTCTCCAAGGGGCAGTCCAACCGCTAAGGTTAAGGACGACTTCAAGGCATACTTCCTTGAGAGATCACTGGTTCGAGACTGTTGAAAAACGCTTAAACTAGAATAGTATCCTGGCGTCATAGTGTAGGAACGGGTCAGTGGTGCCCTGAGTATAGGAGAGCGAAGCTCCAATTTCTCGATTTTCAAAAAAAAAAAGTAGAGTGGCTATCTACAACCTAGTAACAAAAAGATTACCTGAGAGTTGGCAAATTGGACGAGGCGAGATGGAGAGACACCGACATTTCCACAACTTAGGAAGCGTTTGGATTGTTTCAAATAATTAGAATAAACAACAGCAAGAAATGATAAGGCTGTTGAATGCTGCACGTTACTTCCTCCAGGTTTGAATAACAGCCCACCTAATATATTTACAAAATTACACACTATAATAACCTCCAAAGAAATGTTTTTATAAAAAAACCTCTAAGAAACTAAGCTTGTAAATGTTTTTTTTAATTAATTTAAAGATTAAATTAGACATAACTATCAAGTTTAGAGACTAAATTTATAATTTAACAAAAAAGAAGAATAGAACTAACACAATGAAGGGTGATTGGTTGGGTGATTTGGAGTTGAGTTAAGTTGACTTATTTGAAATCAAAATTGGTGTTTGATTTGAGCCTAATTTTGTCGGAGGATTCCAATGATAGATTCTATTTAAGAGTAAGATTCCAATGAACCAAATAAACATTTGTGCTTTCTAATAGTATTTCAACAAACTAAACAATATAATTATGAATTTTAAAGACTCCGATCATAAACACAAAATTATGAGGAAATTGAATTTCAAATCAGCAAACTAAACGCTAGCTCCTTGAAAATAAATCAGAAATGATATACAATATTGACGAATATGATGATATTATTGATGAATTTTTAAACTGAATTTCAAATCAGAAAACTAAAATACCTTTTAACAAAATATGGTAGAATTAACCTAATATTACCATTCTTTAGATTTGATTAAAAAGCAATTAATTACCTGGCGAGTATGAGACTAATACAGTAGGCGATTCAGGCAGAACAGAGCATATGAATTTATCCGCATGGTTAACAAATGTGTTGGAAGAATCATTTCCTCTCATCACAAACTACAATAATTAAATAATTTGGTCAGTTGAAATATAAAAAATTCATGTTTTTTTTTAACATGATTAAGCATAAGTTCAATGATTAAGCTATCTTCTGGTACAAAATAAATAAATAATAAAAAATAAGGTCATATTGATAACCATTTGATTTTTGGTTTTTTATTTTTACCATTTAAGCCTATGCAGGGCAATATCTATCTTACATATGTTTTTTTTTTATTTGTATATCTATTTCTTAACTATATTCGTAAAAACCAAACTAAACCAAACCAAAATTTAGAAACAAAAAATAATAATTTCCAAAAGCAAACCAAAATTTAGAAACAAAAAAAAAATTCCAAAAGTTTGTTTTTTATTTTTTAAAGTCTGTTAGCATTCACATACTTTCTTGTAGAAAGATGGATACATCGTAGAAAATGTGGAACACATTGTAGTAAATTTGAGTAAAAATGAGTTTAAATTTTAAAAAATATAGTTATCAAACGGAGACTAAGCTATCTATTCCTAATTTTTTGAACTTGTACAAATTTACCCAAAAAACTTCAAGATAAGAATATATATATATATATATATATATATATATATATATATATATATGGACTCTTTTTTTTTTTGAGTTCCACTGTTATTGAATGGAGAATGACATTGAGCAACTACTCTCATTGTTGAATATAAATAGAATTAACAAAAGGCAAATACCTTGGAAATGAGGACATTAATTCCTGCATGTTTGGTATCCCATCCAAACTCTGCAAAGCTACCACCAGAATAATATTGGACATTGTTTTTTGTGCTAATAACATTATCCAAAACAGAGTTTTGTATTTTGTTGATGTTTTTGGTAACATAGTTCCAGTAATTTTCAGCCTTTGTTGCCTTGAACAACCATGCAGCTCCCCATATTAACTCGTCCTTTGTTTGATTCAAAATAATTTCAAGTTTAATATAAATCATAATTATTGAAAAAACAATTTATCCATAATTAATCTTTTATGGAGATGATGTAGGAATATATATATACCTCATAGCCACTGTAACTGCAATAAAATGGGCAAACCCAAAGCCCAACACTTTCGTTGTAAGATCCTCGATAAGTATCCGCAAACTCAAAAACCTAAACCAAAAACACAAATAAAATTAAACAATCACTTTCTAGAGATCATATTTGTAAGTAAGGTCAACCAGAACAATAATTGGTAATGGGGGAAGTAATCCATATCTCTTTTATATTGATGTTGGACTCCCCACTTTTCCAATGTGGGACAATTGAGATCTCAACAGTACATATTGGGGGAGGGGGACAAATACCGATGTGACGCTGGTATTGAACTGGTTTACAACCAAACACTGAAACTATTGCGCCACTGACCCATTCGGTAACAAAAGCAATAATTAAAGAAATATAAATGTGTACATGATTAAAATGTAATAAGTTCCAATCTTATATTCTCCATTGATGTTGAACTTAAAACTCAAAAAAGAAGTTCGTAATTAGATATAAAATAGCCATCATTCATCAATTTTAGGTAATTTGCATTTAGCTCTTACAGTTTACCTTGAAATTATTTAATCAGGTAATTATTTATCAATTTTCAAAATTTTAAACAAACTTAGCCTAGTAATAATTAACATATGTATCTTCTACATTTGCGTAAATTGACTTACGGATGTTAAAAAAAAGAGTGTATCTTCTACGTCTAGATTGCAAGTTTGAATCCTAACTCCAAAATATTATTGGTAAACTAAACAAACTTCGAGAACTATTTTATAAACTCTCGAACTTTCTATTTTATATTATATAGGTTCTTATAAAAGTGAAAGATATTTTTCTTTTCTTTGTTTGAATCATGAATAATATATTTCTAACCTTTAAATATTTTGTTTTTAAAAAAATTGATAATGTTAAAAGAATAGGAATTTTTTATAGGAAAGTCCATTAAAGCCCATGAATAATTATTTGCCATATTGTATCATTTGTTTTGAGTTTTTTTCTTCCATTATTCAAATGTATTATTTCAGGGTGATTGGAGCAATAATTTCAAATGATACAAGTACAATATTTCAGGGTCATTGGTTGGCTCGTGTATCATTATTCAAAGTATTAATTGGCTCGTGTACTTCTTCCATTATTCAAATGTTTTATTTTCTTTTATAATTCTCATCTCTATCCTTATCTATATATTGTACTTGTTTTTTCTATTTATAACTAAGATAGATGGTCTACTATTTTCATTATGAAATAATTTTAAGATAGAACCTTACATTATCTAATATCTTCTTTTTGGTATAATGAATTTATCTTATGACAAAATGGTTTGGTTATTTTAAGAAGACATATAATCCCAAATATTCAAGAGACCAAAATTTATAAAATAACCTAAGAGTGTTATTGACAAAAAATTGAAGTGCATCGAGTTTTCAATTTTGAGCAAAACTTATCCACGAGGACTTAGTTTATACTTCGTGACACATAGATATATACAAAAATATATTAATTTTTTTAAAAAAATATATAATGATTTGACCAATATACATTAAGTATGTAATAAAGTTCTTACTAGCATGTACCTAAGCTTTACTCTGCAATTTTTATCTATGCATGAAGCCGTCACTTCTGTCACACAAAAACTAAACTCATTCATGAGCAAAACCCATTTAAAACCATACTCTCTAGTCATAAAAATGCCATATATAATTTTCAAAAAAAAAAATGCCATATATAGCAAAGAATAAGAGCCAATTAAGCAACTCACCATTCTAGCCCTTTTAAGAAGCCTAGCAGAGTAGCCTCCATCAGCGGCCTTAAACACAATGGAGGAGGCAGCGAGAGCGGCAGCAATCTCGGCAGATACCTCGGAGCCCGGAAACTGCTTGCTAACGGCATAAGGAGTTCTGGGAGTATCCATGTCTTCGGGTCGCTCCCAGCAGTGGTGGTCGGCATAGGGCTCGCCGACCTGAGCGAACACGAAGCCAGGGACACTGGTGGCCTTGAGTAAGTAATCCGTGGCCCATCGGATCGAGTCCAACGCGTGGGGAAGGTCCGAGCCCATGTGTTTGCCGAACTCCAACACGCTCCATGAAAGCATGGTTGTGGCGAACGGCATTGGAAAGTTGAACTTCACATTGTCACCCGCGTCGTAGTAACCACCCACTAAGTCAACCTAACCGAACCCATCCATTCACCATAATCCCATGTGTTTTTACTGTTAGAATTTACATTTTCTTTCTCAACTTAGAATTTAGAGAATTTATCCCACCCATTATATCTCTTTTATTATATTTGTAACACAATTTCTAAAATAATTATCTATCGTACATAATTTCTATTATGGTAGAATTCAATCAGCATAAAATGAGTCTATTACTAATTGAATTTTATTTGTAATAAAATTCTATCCCACATTGAATTCTAGTGGTAATAAAACTTAATTTATATTTTCTGTTATAAATGAATTAGTTTTTATTTTGCTATAAATGGAAATATTTTATCTTTTTTATCATACATGTAAAATTCCTTAGAATTTATTATAATTAGGACCTTTTTTTTATAAATATTATAATTAGGACTTAACTATTAACAATAACAATAATTTATTATTAAAATGAAATTAAACAAAAATGATGAAAAACCTACGAAAAAAAATTATGAAAAACGAAAATGACATTATAGTTGATACTGGTAGAGGTTGAAATACTAAAATTTATGCGTTTGACAACTTATTAAAAAATATTACTAAGGGTGTGTTTGGAGCACCAGTTTGATTATGATAGACGATGGATTATGATAAACGGCAAGTTATTATAAATGGTGTTTGAAAGGCAAGTTATTATAACGGAGATTATGATAAACGGAGTCTGAGTGGCTAGTTATGTAACAAAAAGTAAATATATATATATATATATATATATATATATATATATATATATAAAGTTTAGACAAACGGGCACGCAGGTTTAGGTAAACACCGTTTATAATAAACGGTGGGGCAAACATTAGTTAAGTTATTATAACTAACTCGTTTGTTTACATAAACGGGGCACAAACACACCCTAATAAATATTGTTAAGATGTTGCTCTTTTCGTGTTAGTCATCTCAATACTTTTATTTTTATCAAATTTTGTTGGAAATAGTCACTTTATGACATATGTGCTATATTAAAAAATAAAAAAAAAATTCAACATTTTTATAAGAGATGTGAACTATTTTCTTTACTATGAATTTGTTTGAGGTGGATTACTTATACTTTATTAAACTTCCGAATACCTTTTGCAATGTTTGGAAGGAGTAAACAGGATGAGTGAGAGAGATTTTTTTTATGCCAATATAAAATATTGTGGGCACCAACATAAACACTAATTTTGAACCAAGAAAGAATAATAAAATTGATATTGAAAAAACATTTAAATTAATTATAAAATGACATGCCTCATTTGATTAAAATGGGTAACGAAAACATTAACTAACGGTCTTGGATCAATTTTATAAAAATCTTAGGACTAGAGATATTTATCTCGCTATATTTTTTATACTTAATAAAATTAGAGGAATTTAAAACCTCTCAAATAAAATACATTCCAAAGTTAGATTAAAATACAAATTTCAATCTCCAATGAAAACGTATTAATAGGAGAAAAGTTTAGGACCTAAAATTTTATGCTCATCTATGTCATTTAATATAGACCACATTTTATTATATTTTTTAATTGGGTTTTTAGCAGGTGTAGGCGGATTGAAGAAAGAATTTGCAAATATATTCACATTTATAAAATTTAACAAAAATGGATTTACCGCTTTTAATAAAATTTTCCTTTTATAATGAAAAGACATAAATACCCTCCCCATTAAATTAATCAAATGGTAGACTTTTTTCCCTTTCACCTAAAATTTTCAGTTGACAAATGGTTTTCTTTAAAATCTCCAATTTTTATTTCTTCAATTTTTTATTTAGTTAGGTTGTTATCGTTATTTTTTTCAAAATACCTAAAATCTTTAATTATAATTATGTATTAATATATAAATACGAGTTTCAAATAAAAAATGATTTATCGATTATTCTTGTTTTTGTGCTATGGATTATGCTATGTACAAGTATACAATACACTTTATTTACTTAGGTTAAATGCTGAATTAGTACCATATTTCACGATTGGTATATATATATATATATATATATATATTTATTGTATTTTTATGTATTTATCTCTCGTATAAGTATTAATTCATCAAACTTTATATTTGTTTGTATTATTTAATAATGATTTTGTGAATACAATGCCAAAGGTTAATATATATATATACACATTATTTATCTCACGACTAATGTTTATGGTATTTATCTTTCTTTTTTTTAAATATAAATTTTATTTTTATTTTTTAAAATATAAATACAATATTTATATTAAATAAATACATTATTTATCGACTTAAGATTGAACATATCCAAACACACCCTTATGATAAAAAAAGGAAACTTACACGTATAATAAATTTGAAAATACTTACGACCACAATCATAAATACAGTTAAATACTATATTATAATACTTATTAATACATTATTATTTATTATTAATATAGTATTATATGTTATTAATAAGTATTATATTATTAATACAGTATTGTGTATTATTATATTATTATGTATTATTAAAATCATATTATTATTAATACCTATGCTATATTTTAAGTGACAATTTTTGTAATTTGAATAATCTTGTAATTAATACATTATTATTTATTATTAATATAGTATTATATGTTATTAATAAGTATTATATTATTAATACAGTATTCAGTATTGTGTATTATTATATTATTATGTATTATTAAAATCATATTATTATTAATACCTATGCTATATTTTAAGTGACAATTTTTGTAATTTGAATAATCTTGTAATTAATACATTATTATTTATTATTAATCTAGTATAATACGTTATTATTGTAATAATCTTGTAAGTTTCATTTTTTTAATTACAAAACTAAAATATATTGGTGAAAATAGTTTAATAATTTAATATTAAACGACATTGAATAATAATCTCATATCTAAATACGTATTAATAATGGTATTAATTAAAATAAACATAGTATTTATAGATTTAAGGTTAAACAAATACAAGTATTCAAGTATTATATTAATATTGTATTTACATTTATAATCATTAATATTGTATTTACATTTATAATCATTAATACTGTATTTACATTTATAATCATTAATACTATTATAAATACTTATTTATACAATCTTTTATATTATTAATAAGTATTATAAGAAAATATTATTAATACTAAAAAATACGATTATAAAAGATAAAAGTAAACTTATCTAACTATATAATTGTGAAAATTGTAAAAAATAATTCTACTTTCTAATTTTAAATATAGAAAAGATAAAATAATTAAATTTCTATTTTTTCATCGATGAAAAAAAAGTTGAAACAAAAAGACTAATTAGAAATCAAAGTATTGCAAAAAAAAAAAAAAGAATCATTAGTTGCCATCAAACCTATTTCAAAAAATTGTTAAAAAAACATATTAAAAAAAAAGTTACAATCGTTTTTTATTCAGAAAAATAAAAAATAAAAATCAATAATAAACTTTGAGGTATAGGAAAAACAGAGCCGGTCAAATTGGTAGGGGTAAAGTGGGAATAACATCATTTATATTTTAATTAATTATAAATAGAAAAATAAGATTGCAATTGTTATAGAATTTGCCTATATTTGTAAATATTTTCTAAAAGTTCACTATCTATTACAATTTCCCTTTTTAATTTTGATCTAAAGTACTCTTCTCAAATAATAATTACAAAGGTTTCGTTGAATCGAAAGTTGCTACACAAATAGAAAAAGAAAGAGTATAACTAATCCTTACGCCGAACTCGAGGCCATCTCGAAGAGCCGAATCCTTCCTCCAAGTGAGCCTTTGATTAGGAGGCAACTTCCCTGATCTCTGACCTTCAAAGAACAACAAGCTTTTTGTCAAAGCATCTCCATAGTCATGAGAAGCCATAGCCTTATACTTGGCCATCAGCACCATCA
Organism: Sicyos edulis; assembly: GCA_036507275.1. Classification (NCBI taxonomy): domain Eukaryota; kingdom Viridiplantae; phylum Streptophyta; class Magnoliopsida; order Cucurbitales; family Cucurbitaceae; genus Sicyos; species Sicyos edulis. The sequence continues at coordinate 66,284,031 of CM071846.1, forward strand.
AAATAACCCCAACAAATTTCATAAAATATAATCCCATTTTTCTCTAATATCTCTCTTCACCATAAAACTAGTTTATATAATGTACATATCAAACAATGGGACTATGAATTGAGTAAAGGCAAAAAGAAAGAGTTTTAATGCAATCACTTAGCTATGAAGCTTTTTAAAATTCTTCCTTTTTAGAGAGCCCTTTCGTGAAGTCTAAAATTTTGTTAAGGGGAATGAATGGTCTCTTTTTTTGTGCTTATAAACCACTTTTTCAAGTTGACAATTTATAATCCTCACTGGTTTGTTGGGTTTTTTTGTGAGTGATTTTTCTCTCTTCCATTTTGGTAAATTGTCTTCTCATTTAAAAAAGGTATTGTATTATATTAGAATGAAATATTATATATCAATCTTTTCGTATATAGTAATGATATGTATTCAATTGTTGCCATGTTAATTGTTCGTGAATTTTTACTAGCACTTTTTAAAAAATTAATTAATTATTTTGATTTTTTTTTTTTTTTGAGAATTAATTTTGATTGAGTTGAGTATAACTTTTGAGTGATATTAGGTGATAATAAGTAACCTTTTACAAAATATTTATAAATAAAAAAAAAGAGTTTAAAATTGAACTAATGTAATCCGAATTAAACCCAAATGATATGATGTATGGTTTGGTAAATAAAAATTTTATGGATAAAAATCTCAAACTTCAAATATGATTGGTTTAAAAAAAGAAAAAGGAAAAAAACATGATTGGTTTAAAAAAAGAAAAAGGAAAAAAACTCGTTGTATACTTTTGTATTAACAAAATAATTTATGAAGTAAAAAAAGAGGTCAACGCTCACATAAAAAAAAGGGCCCAAAATCCTAATAAGGAACATTTGAGCCAAGAGCCCAACTAAGCCCACGTAAAAGGTATATCCAAAACTCATATCTCCTTAAACATGTGTAGACTTTGTATCAATCTAAAAATATCAACAATTTAAAAGGTTTGGCATCTTTAAATTAATGATTCGAAGATATATATATATATATATATATATATATATATATATATATATATGTTTTTAGCTTTCTTTTTTTTTATATACGTGACTATTGAGACCAACTTGCACACACCTCGACTAATATCATAGGATGTACCGTTTGATCTTATAACATTTGGATGTCAACGAAACTTGTATGAAATTAATTCTTAAGTAGGTGAGAAATTAATTCCTAAGTAGGTGACCACTATAGATTAAACTCATCACCTTAAGTACTCAAGAGAACAAGACCCTCTTTCACCATTTGAGTCATTTCATAATGGTTATATTTTTTTTTAGCTCAACAATAATAAAAATAAGAGATTAAAACAATTAGATTTTTTTTTCACATGTAGGGTAAGGGATCGAGCCTCTAACTTTGAAATTGATAGTACGATGTGTTGTTTGAGCTAGGCTCATTTTGGCAATTGGTAGATAGTACAAGAAAGGTCAGAGTATTATACAGTTGTTTAAATAATATTAACATTTAGTATATTAATGTTAGTAGGGTTTATGCTTTTCCTAATTGTAAAGTTCATTAGGCCTTAGAGTTTGGTCTATAATTTTCCATATATATGAAGTTAGGTTTTGTAAGAGTGTTGTATAAGATGTAGCATCTATCACTTATATTTTCGACAATGATTTTTTCTTTGTCTATCTTATATATTTCTTCCCAAAATTCGATTAAGGATATATAACCTCTTAATCATAGATATACATTTATGTTGGTGGAACTATTGTTTTTGTTAGCGAAAAAGTTTTATCAATGAGATAATACCGGATTTGAAGCCTTTGATGATGAAATAGTTTTTATCCTCTAGACGAGCCATTTAGATCGATTTTTAGGGGTGGATTAAAAGTCTCCCCTCCTAAAACAAAGTGTCATTTTTGTCAAAAATCCAACTTGACATATACTTGTAAACTGTTGGCAAAGTTGACAAAAACTTCACTTTTTTAATTTTCGATAGACAATGAGAAAATTGACTTTCACACTAAAAATAATTATAAATTACAAAAAAAAATGTAAACAAAGACTTAATTGTAATTAAAGAAAATTATTGGTTGAAAACAATCAACATATTAAGAATTATTTTCATTCATATATATAATGTCATCTTCTTTAAACATATTGAGTTGATTAATTTGGTTGTTCTTGTATACGACTTAATTGCGTACGCGTTTCTAATAGCTTGATGGTCAATTTTTTTTTTATCAAGTAACTAACACATATATTATAATTATTCCAACTCAATGCTGATCATCATGTTCTTCTTTATTGTAAGGACCCGACCCAAACTAGGGTCTAAACCTAAGTCCTTAACTCACAATGCATGAAAATAGTATTCGCAATCTCGGGCATGTAAATTTAAAACAAAACTCCTTTAAAACAACTCGAAAGAACAAGGTTATAAGAGATAAATTCATTAAAACAGTCTTAGGGTACCCTAAAGTCAAAACATAAAAACTCGATAAAACAGGTTCCATTTATCACGCCCTTAAATAGTTCATGCAGAAAGAAGAAATTTAAAAGACTCTAAACAGAATAATGCAGCGGGTCCCATGGTCATCTTCAGCTCGTCCGATCACCCATCTCGATACAATCTCGTAGTACCTGTGGGATTCCACAGTGGAAAGGGTGAGTTTTGCAACTCAGTAAGGATTCCCCACCTCGGGGTAAAGACATGCATCAGGTCAAAAGCACCACGAACATGCAAGATAGCAACATAATCAAGGGGTCCACAAAACCCGAGCTCCTGGGCGAGATGGTTAGGAACCATGTCCAAGATCCACGCCACGCAGAGCGGTCTGAGGCCACAAACCAAAGACCTAAAGGCCAATAGAGACCACAAATCTCTAAGGCAATCTGGGATACCTGCTCCAGGCCGAGGGATCCTGCGAGTAGAGAAGCCTGGTAGCTAAGGGACCACAAATCCCACAGGTCTCATACTCACGGTGAGGGTGGATCCAGCACGCTCACCAAAGGGCCACAAACCCAACCACATACGGAGAGCACCTAGGCTACTAGTAAAATGCCGGCAGTGGCCGTGAGCTGGTGGGCCAACCATCCACGGAACCCGACGGCAAGGGACCACAAATCCCCACGAGCGTGCTGGGCCACAAACCATGCACATCCGCTTACTAGTATCCTCTATCCGGTCTCCGTGTCTCGTTTGCGCCCAAGCGAAGCACCAAGCCGTGCATCAAACATCATGCAAGCCCCAATGGGACATAGGTATCATGCAAGACCGACCCTATCAATCAACATACGATGAGTTCACGCATATCCATATAATCAACATAATCTACATGCTTGCCTTAACATGATATCAATCATATATTGCATGTTCTCAGTATAATCAATACAAGCACAAACAACACAGATTATGCCACATCAAACACGTAAGTGAATACAGTCAATCCAACACATGTAATAGCCACAGGCCTCGAGAAGGGGGTAATGGGTCCCTTACCTTGGCCAATCCACAAACTACCCTCCATGAATCCATTGGAAGCTCCAACTAGCCAAATAAAACTACGAGCCACGAAGCGAACAAACCGGGTCAAAACTAGCACCTTAGACCATCAAAATTGGATCCAGTATCGAATTTATCAAACAGGGAAGAACCTCGAAAAACGTGTCACGGAGACACCCGGTGGCTACACGTGCCTCACAAACTCGGCTCGACGAACAGAAAATGGTTCGAGTCAAATCTGGTCAATAAAAGTCAATGGGTCAAAACTCTTCATTTTACCCAAGCCAAACACCCATTAAACTCGAGTCATACAACCACTAAACCCATAGGCAAACACACCTTAATCCACAACTTAGATAAATTTACACCTTTTGCCAAACAAGTTAGACCATTAATTAAATATCCATAACTCCATAAACAAACATCTTTAATCCCTGACTTAAATGATTTTAAACCAATAGCCAAACAAGACAAAACCCTCACTTGAATATCTTAAAACTAGCAACCAAACAGCCTCTAATCTTCATTTAAATAACCTCTCACTTGGAAACAAACACTCTTTATCCATATTTTAAATAGCTTTAAACTTGCAAACAACTAACCTTTATTCCTTATTTAAATAACTATAAACCAGCAAACAAACACCATCTATCCATAACTTGAATAGCTTAGATCCTGCAACCAAACAAGCTTAATCTCAACATAAATAACATAACCCAGCAGCCAAACAACCTTTATTCTTCTTTTAAATAGAATAACTCTTGCAAACAAACAGCCCTTATTCCTTCATTTAAATTACTTTAAACCCATAACCAAGCATGCCTTGTCCATAACTTAAATAAACTTAAGCTTGTAAACAAACAACCTCCTTTTCAACTTAAGTGGCTTTAACCCACTAAACAAAAAACCCAAAACCTCATTTAAATCAACTTAAATCACATTTAAAATAACCTTAAACCCATAAACAAACATCCCTCTTCTTCTTCAATGGAAAGCTTTTTAACTTAAAACACCAACAATGGAAGCTCACCTTGAGGAACTCCGGCGAACGGCGGCTGTTTCTCGGCGATTAGAACAAACCTCCCACGACCGCGACGAGCTCACACGCGACGACGCTGCCCACCACCTTGCTCGCGCGCCCCCCAGCCGCACACACACACGCGACCGACAGCCCGAGCCGCACACGACCGCGCGAGGACCGCTCCACGCGAGCTGCAACCTCGTCGACCAACCCGCTACACGCCCGCTCGCGACGCTCCTCGGCTGCACACACGCACGCGCTCCGGCAACAACCCCCGACGCGCACGACCCACACACGCGAAGATCCTCCTCCACGCCGACTCGCACGCAACAACCCGACGACGATGCTGCTTGAACCAAGGTGAATCGAACCCACGCGGTGGCTGAACGTCGAACTTCAATGAGCCTCAAAGTGAAGAAGATGATGAATAGTAGCTGCGTGAACAGTAACTTCCAGGCCTAGGGATTGAAACTTTTCATTAAATATCAATGGTTTAATGACCATATAGCCCTTCAATTTGCAATAAAATACAAATAAGCCATCAAATCATTTTTAAACCAATAAATTCCAATAAGCTGGGTTATTACATTTATCCTTCTCCATCCCTACAGTTGACCATGAAATCCCTATAAACAAAACATTAAAAAATAAATTAAATTAAATAATTCCAAAAACTTAATAAAATATGTCTGTTTTTTTTCTTGGTAAAATCTAATTAGAATGCCATGGACATGCTTAAATTTGGTAATTTGATTTTCTTTTTTTCTTTTGAAATGAGGTATTTTGATTTTTATGTTTATTTCAACTGTAGTTTAAATGGAATTGGTCTAATTCCAGTTTTTAATGAAAAAGTTAGGATTAAATTTGTCTCTTTTTTTTCAAATAATAAAAAGAACTCTTTTTTCAAATGTCGAGGATTTTTTTTTTTTTTTTAAACAAAGTAACCATACTTGTCCGTAGGTAGGTGAGTCTCAAACTTGAAATTTTGAAATGAGCATATTTTCAAAACTCAAGTTTTCAACCATTGCATCACTCGTCGAGGACCAAATGTTGAGGATTTCATTATTATCCTACATGAAAAACGTGGAGAGTCATCCAAATATTTATAAAAGTGAATTACTCCTTTCATCATCAATTAGTTATATATTAATGCTATTGAAGTGTTCCTTGTGTTGGCTTAAGTAAATGATGCATGTTAGCCTAAAGAATATATGATGTAATAAAAATCGAAAGTTTAAAGTATAATTGAAATTAGGATTCGGTTCAAGATTAGTGAGTCGAAAAATGGCATCATCTTACAAGGATATAATGAGGATCCAACATTGATAAGATTAAGATATATCATCAATCGGGTATATATTAATGCAACTACCACAATATAAAAATCATAAAGGTATAATTCAAACTTTTGAAAGTTAAAGGATTAATAACTTCAAAATTTAGAAAATAAAATTGCTATTATGAAAGTCTAGAAAAAAAAAAGTATAGAGACGAACTAAATAGACAAATAAATATTCCACACTTTAAAAATAACTAAAAATAACTTATTATATATTAGTTTTATGTTTACACTAATGAATTGACAGATGTGAAGAACTCTAAGAATGATTGAAAATTTGATATAGGAAAATATGGAATAATATAGAGGGAAAATTCAAATATGTTGGTTAACCAAATTAAATTATGCTCAAATTGAAACAAAACAATTTGTTTTTCACCTCACAAATCAAATTGTATATATAATGACTTGAAATTAGAGTATTTAAAAAATAAAAAAATAATAATAAAAAAGAAGTCAAAAGTCAGTATATATTTATATTAGCCTCACATGCACTGAATTATTTTAATTAGTATTTGTTTATACGAATTAAAATTAGTCAATGGTCGAGCAATCATAATTAAAAGAAGCAGTTGTCGACTTTAGCATACAATGTCATTTGGTATCTCATCGGTATAATTCCCCCTTCGATTATTATTGTTATTATTATCTTTGTCTATTCTCCTTTGTTTCCGACATTATCTTGTAATTATGAATGAAAATAATACATCGATATGGTTTCAAAAAAAAAAAAATTAATACATCACTATTTTCTTGTAATTATGGAACAAAATAATACTTAAGAATATTGGTTCATAAAAAAAATACTTAGAATATTTGTAACAAAAGATATATTTTATATTGTGAAATCATGCATCTAATTACTTTTGGTACTCAAAGCTATGTCTCATAATCTTTTGATTGTGTATGTTTTTCTTTTTGGTTGTTTCTGCCATTAATTTCTACATCAAGGAAATATTTTAAATATTTTTATTTAAAATTTTTTATTTTTTAATTCAACAATATTTAAGACTCTAATAATAACTAATTGATTTGACAATTTGACTGTCTTTTAAAGTATATATAAAAGATAAATAAAAAAACAAGTAAAGAAACTTTTTAAGTGTTGAGATATGCTTTGAACGCACCAATGTCTCCGTTGCGCAAACGTTTTTTGCATTGCATACCGTTACTTCTCGCATAGCAGCAATGCATTTCGCATATGCTTAGCGCAACCAACTTTTGCACTCTACCTTGCTAGCACTTCAATATTATGTTGTGTGCTCCACGCATGTTAGCGCATTTGCATTCTATTTAATGCTTACGCATTCTGTAATAGGATTTAATGAGAGTGTATATATAAACTCTAATTAAACTCTAGCTGAATGATGACGTTCATTCTGTAAGTCTGTAATTCGCCTCTCCTTAATAAAATTGTTCTTTCTCTCTACCCATGTACAAGCTAACACTATGTTAGTAAATCACATAAAAAAAATTGTGTGTTTGTTCTTCTTCTCCCACGTTTCTTTATACTTTGATCGGTTGTTGATTGTCGTTTTCATAACACTAAATTAAAATAGTATAGATGCATAAAAATTAAAGTAATTGATAAGTTTAATTTGTAATTAAGAAAAATTAAATTACTTATCAAACTATGACCAAATTGATCACGCTATCCACATACACACACATAAAATCGGACTTTTGTGCATAAAAATTATAGAGATGAATGAACATATGAGAATATTAAAGATTAAGGTACATTCAATGCAGTCTCTTAAGAGAATTATTATTTGTTTAGATTAATCAAGACGTGATTTCATGATGGAATAGTTGCTAATTAAACTTTGACGCCATTTCATAATTATATTTAGGGATTTTAACAAAATAGTGCCAAAGTAGTGTCAAGCAATTAGCTGAGATGCTTCTCGATCTTCCCCCAACCACTAGGATAAGTTTAGAGTTTTTTTTTTAACTACACAAAACATGGCTTAAAATTAGGAAGAAAAACAATTGATTATTATCACAAACAAATTAAAAAAATAAATTGTTACAATTTTTTGTCAAACCAATTAATGCTGCGTCTAAAATAATGCCACTTTTTTTTATATTTATTACATGTTGGTGTTTTATCCACAAATTTTAAAAACATTGTTCCTATCCAACAAAATATAATAGTTATTTCTCTTTAAGACATAATTTCATTCCCAATAATTATATAAAAGAAAGCTTTCAATTACTATTTTGTAGGTTTTCCCTATAATTGCAAGTCTCTTCATACCTAAGGAAATATTGCAAAATATATTATCACTTTTTTTAAAAAAAATCTTTTAGAGATTTAATTAATCCTATAAACTTTATGTGGTTGAATTAGACAAATTATTTTTAGATTACAACAATTGAAAATAGAGAATTCGAACTCAACACCTGATTTTGATTGTAAAGTGTACACTGATGTCACTATTATAGCTTTCGTTGGTATATCATAGAAGATTTTTTTTTTTTTAATATAAATTAGAGGAAGGAGAATTACAAATATCGATTAGATCGAACAAGTGACCATAGAATGGAAATGGATCAAGACCAAACTAGATAATCAATCGTGTCACCGACTCTTTCTACCTATCATAGAAGATATTAATCTAACTAAAATATTAACGGTTTTTAAATTGCCATAAAATGAATTAATGAAATTGATTTTATATCACCAAGCCTTGAAGTTCTTAATGCCCTTTCTCAAATAATCATTTTACTAATGATTCAAACTAGCCACGATTCAGTGTTCCTTTTCTTCTAATTTTAATTCAATAAAATTAATAATAAGTATGTATATAATTTCATAATATCAATTATGAACTTCAATTTTTCAATTTTTAATCAACAAGAACAAGTGATATATAAGCGTGTTCAAAATTAAGAAACCATGAATTTCAATCTTTTAATCTCAAATTGTTAGGCTAAAACCAAATATCATTTGCAAACCATTCCAAAGTACTATCATATCATATCATATAATTGTTGTTTTTTTTTAACAAACCATTCTTAGTATTATCATAACATATAATTTTTTTATTCAAAATTAGAACTACCTTTACAATCCACTATACACTAAGTTACTAACCTAGTTAAATGGTAGCTACCATAGTATTTATCCTCAGATTTTAGCAAATCTAACATCCTTAAACTAAGAACGCAAATTAGGAAACCAACAAAAAATCACATTCTAAATTTCGACAGCTAGCTTAGAGAAATGATTGAGAAGTGCAATAAAATAACAAAATACACAACAACTCCAATAAATTATTCATATATGACTAATTCAAAACAAGAGACTTTCGGTAGGTAATTTACTGTCTATTATAGTTTTATAACAATCTTTTTATACAACACACAATATAATATTCCCATAGCTTACTACCATTTTTCATCAATTTAAAAAAAAAAATACTACCATTTTTCATCATCTTTATTTAAAAAAAACACATAAAAACCAGACCAATCCTAGCTGTCTCAACATACAAAAATAAATAAATAACTCATTTTTTCCCTTATATAAACACTCCAAACCTCATAAACCAAAAACTCAAACAAATAAACATAAACATGGCTCAAAAGCTTCATTTTTGCATCATTTTCATATCTCTTTCCATTTTATCAACAATCTCCCCATCTTTCTCAGCTCCAAACGCTGTAGATATATGGTGCAACCAAACCCCATATCCCGACGTTTGTAAGCACTTCTTCAAAGGCAAATTCGACCCGAAAAAGCTCTCCGATTTCAAGAAATCGGGGCTCAAAATCGCCATGGAAAGAGCTCTCACAGCCGAGACGCGAACCAAAGAGCACGGCCGAAAATGCCGAAGCCATAAGGAGAAAGCTGCATGGACGGATTGCATGGAGCTTTACCAAAACATAATCCTCCAACTCAACCAAACCGTCTCCGACCAATGCTCCGATTTCGACATCCAAACGTGGCTCAGCTCCGCGTTGACTAACCTCGAGACATGTCGGACCGGGTTCGTCGACCTTAATATCAAGGACTACGACATCAATTACCCGTTCTTGGCGAGTAGTAATGTGAGCAAGCTTATTAGTAATAGTTTGGCAATGAATAACTGCTCGGGGACGGAGACGGGATACCATGAGGGGTTTCCGAGGTGGGTTAACGCGGGAGCGCGGAGGCTGCTGCAGGCGGCTTCACCAAAGGCGGACTTGGTGGTGGCGTTGGATGGATCGGGGAATTATCGGACCGTGCAGGCGGCGGTGGACGCAGCGGGGAAGAGGAAAGGGAGTGGGAGGTTTGTGATATATGTGAAGAGAGGGGTTTATAAGGAGAATGTTGTGATTGGGAATAAAGTGAAGAATTTGATGCTTGTTGGAGATGGAATGAAGTATACTATTATTACTGGGAGTAGAAGTGTTGGTGGTGGTTCTACTACTTTTAACTCTGCTACTGTTGGTGAGTTTCTTTTTTCTCTTCAATTTCTCTTTTTAACATCAAAAAACTGGATTTGAATTCTGTTTTTGGTTCTAAATTTTTTAGACTAGTTAAGATATATCCTAAGCTTTAAAAAATAGGGATTTTTTTTATCATGGTTATGAATTTGCTACCTAATATTTGTATATCTATTAATTTACCTGTCTAGATATGTTTGATATAAATATACATGCTTCAAGTTGTGCTATTTATTTGTTAAAGTAGTAAAATATTTTGCAAGCATGGAAATGGACCAAAGTTGATGTATGAGAATATCTAGACATTTTTTTAACTCAAATGACTATATAATTAGAATAAATTTGAAAATAAAACAACATGAGTGTATGTAGATGATAAAAAAAAACCATGAATTCAAATCTTTCCATTGTTATGAACTAAAAAAAATTGGGAAATAGAGATACAACTTTTTTTTTATCCCTCCATCATGATAAAATATTTTTTCAAGAAAATAAAACATTTTAATGCAAATGATTTTTGTAAAAAAAATGAAAATATTTGGAATTTAAATTTATAAATCATGAACATTTTCAAGATTTTTTTTAATTAGTTGTCACTTTTTTCTTGAAAAAAAAAACAATTTATAGAATTAAAGCCCGTTTGATACCCATTTTGTTTTTCGTTTTTTATTTTTGAAATTTAAGCCTACAACAACTCTTCTACCATAGCTTTTTTCTTATTTTGATATATACATCTTACCTATATTTTAACAATCAAAAGCGAAATTTATAAACAAAAAAAAGTAGCTTCCAAAAACTTGTTTTTGTTTTTGAAATGTGGTTAGTATACACCTACTTTCTTAAGGAAAGAGTGATATATTATAGGAAAGATGGAGCACGTGGTAAGAAATTTGAGTAGAAATAAACTTAAATTTCATAAACAAAAAACTAAAAACGAAATGGTTATCAAACGGGGTCTAAGTGTTATATTGTTAATCCTCATGGCCTATTGGAAAGTATATAAGGTATTGAATATTTCATAATTTCCCCTTCATTTTAGCAAGCACTTGGAAGCCATAATTAAGACATGATGTATGACTTAACAACCATAAATTTATATATTTAAATCTTTATCCCTAAATGTGGATGAGTTAAAAAAAAAACATTGAGACTTGGTAATTTGTTTGCTTTGCTTAGCCGTAACGGGAGAAGGCTTCATCGCCCGTGGCATCACATTCCGCAACACAGCCGGACCCCAAAACCACCAGGCAGTAGCCCTCCGCTCCGGTTCCGATCTCTCCGTCTTCTACCGCTGCGGTTTCGAAGGATATCAAGACACCCTCTACGTCCACTCTCAAAGACAATTCTACCGAGAATGCTACATCTACGGTACCGTCGACTTCATCTTCGGCAACGCAGCCGTGGTTCTCCAAAACTGCATGATCTACGCAAGAAAACCAATGAAAGGGCAGCAATGCGTGGTCACAGCGCAAGGCCGAACGGACCCCAACCAGAACACCGGAATCTCGATCCACAACTCGAGAGTGATGGCCTCGGACGACTTGAAACCGGCGATAAGCTCGGTGAGAACCTACTTGGGGAGGCCGTGGAAGGAGTACTCTCGCACGGTTTACTTGCAAACGTTCATGGATAGCTTAGTGAACCCTGCAGGGTGGTTGGAATGGAGTGGTAATTTTGCTCTTAATACATTGTATTATGGAGAGTTTAAGAACTTTGGGCCTGGTTCTTCTACTGCTAAGAGAGTTAAATGGAAGGGTTATAGAGTAATTACAAGTGTGACAGAAGCTTCTAAGTTTACTGTTGGGAATTTTGTTGCTGGGAGTTCTTGGTTGCCTGCCACTGGTGTTCCATTCAATGCTGGGCTTTAAAGCATATGAATTTGTGGTTGTTTGATGGGTGAATTGGGATTGTATTTTATTGTATTCATCAATAATATATATCATTCTTGGGGAAGATATTCAAATGTTGAATGTTTACTCTCTTTGGTTGAGCCTAAACAAATGTTATATATTGTTGTTATGCTAGAATGAGCAAGTGTGAATAAAATCATCTATCAAATTGAACAAATTAATTGACGGATGGAGAGGGCAATTCTATATAGTTGATGTACAAGAGAGAAATTAGAAATTTTGTTTTGGGTTTTTACCCAAGATTATTGAAAGAAAATGATGATTAGCGAGTTGTTGCATTTGTGACAATTACATCCAATAATTTTGCATTAAATTTGACCCATTTGTAATTAAATGTTTGTTAAAACAGTTGCGTAATAGTTTCATTATTTGGTTATGAACCAGTTTAACACCAGCGTCACACACATCCATGTGTACATGAGTTTTTCTTTTTCTTTTTGACATTTACTTATCTCTTGAAGCTAAGAGGTTTGAATCCTCATTTGAGATATTTGTTGTACTAAAAAAGAAGTTTTTTAAGAATTATGACAACATGAATATAGATTGACTGAATTAGGTATCAACTTTTTTTTTCTTAACTCGTTATGTATGCAATTTAAATCCTATATTTCAATTGGTAAAGTTTTTTGCATGAATTTCTTCCTCTAATTATAGATGTTTTTAATGACTTGGATTTGAACATTAATTTGGAGTATATGTGCAAAGCTTGATTTTTAATTAAAATCAATTCAGATTATGCATTACCATTTATATAACAAATGATTGAGTGAACAAACGAAAACTGAACCTAAGGTCAATTATTCTAATCTATGATTAAATTGGGCTGAAATTATTATTAAAAAAAAGTTTGTTGTATGTGGCAACTTTTTACATATTTAAACTATATCATTCACCGTCCCTTAATTAAAGACTATCTAGTATACCAATTAAAAACTATCATTAAGGTTGATCGAAGATTGTTTATAAAATTGATTAAAGCCGTTTGTGAGATGGATTGTAAATTACATGTGCATGGATAAAAAAAAGTGTCAGCTACATAGGGGGTGTTTGTTTGGCATATTTAGATAGAATTTAGTTTTATGATTTATTAACTCTTCTTCAAAAATTTACATCAAAACGATTTTTTATTAACTTCTCATTTTTACTTTTATAAATAACTCTCATTTCTAACAATTCATTTTTAATCATTCGTTTATAACCACTTAATCATTTCCAACCACTCATTTTTAATTATTTCTTTCAATTCCATTAAAATAATTTGTTTGTAATAATTTATTTTTTAACTATTAAAAATAACTACTCATTTTAAATGTATATTCAAACAAGATTTTGATTTTAACTTCTCCACACAAAAATCTAATCCAAATGAATTTTGAGCTACAACTCTCCATTTTTAATTACTCGACATAAACCTTCAATAGACCTTGTCAAGGTAAATTCAACCTAACTATGTCCAACAAACAGTGCCCGAACTTTTTTCAGTTTTTTACTTTTTTTTTATTTTTTATGCACGAATTTCTTTCTAAAAATTTTGTTACACGTATATTCCTTTTAGTTTTAAAAATATGATAATCCAAAAAGTGCGGTTTAAGTTTAAACCGGAGCGAGGATTTGTCAACCAAAAACAAAAACCGAGCGAGGAGATGGCTATTTTCGTCATTCGCTGAAACTGAAAACGAGAAACCCTAATCTCCTTCCCTATATAAATCCCCAATCACACAAGCGTCTCATCGCCGAAATCTCATCCATTTCAAATCAAAACTTGATTTTCTCTCAACCCTATCTCTGTATTTTTTTATTTTTATTTTTTTTGCATAAATTTGATCTGTTGAAAATTATGGAGTGAAGAATATCGCAGAGATGACTCAGTAAATTCAAGCTCAACAGACCGGATTGCACGGCAATTTCCTCTTCTTGTAAGGGAGAAATTACTTTGCGTGTCGATTACCCCGCTGAACTGAGCGATCTCTTCACTCCAATTTTTACAGATTTTTTACAATTTTTTTTGTTTAATTTTTCTTTCCTGGATCAATGGCCGGTGATGATGGATATCTTGAATTTGCCTACATTGTCTGATGATCTTGTATTATTGATCGACAACAATCTCTTTGAGGCCTCCTTTCGATCCATATCCCTTACTGAGATATTTCTTTTCTTTTCAATTTTGATTGTTCTGTTTTTCTTAATGATTGACCTTCGCGTTATCTCTGTTCTTGAGATTTGTTTCACTGGAAATCTTTCGTTTCGATGTTTTCCTCTTTGTTGATTTAGAGATATTTTAACTTTTCTTTGGAATAAACTGTTTATTATCCGTTTTCTTTTTTGTAGGTTTTAATTCTTCTTAGGTTATTGTTTAAATCTTCATGAATGGGCGTTAATTTTAATTAGCTTATAGTAGAAACGGGTTTAAGGTGCGAACATTTAATGTTGTGTGTTTAATCCATTTTTTGTTGGGATTTATTAGTTTGGCAGTTTAATCTGGTGATTGGTAGGCGAATGATGAATAAATTCTTATCCTACAAGCTGAATCATATGTAGACTACAACTCCGCTTATTATCTGATGCCTTTGCCATCAAGGATTAAACTGCAATTGTTTTCTGATTAGTTGCTGAATTTAGTTTTCCTAATCGAATAGTTGCTGAAAAGTTTTTTTGAAACAAAATTTAAAAAATAAGTTTGATAAGGGAGAACAATATCACAAAATCTGAAACAGATTTGATTAAACATAGAATATGAACTACAAACCTCTTGGTTGTCATCAGTTTGATCAATTCTTTTGATTTTCTATCAACTTTGACCTAAATATGTAAAGCATACAAAATGTATGTTTTGAAATTATTGGGTTCTACTGTCTCTACTCAAACATTACTATCGTTGTTGGGAGCTCTAAGGATGTGTTTGGAAGATAATGAAGTGGTTAATAATAGTTAACCGTCACGATTTGTGTGAGGATTGATGTTAATAATAGTGGAGTAATTAACTATTTTAGAGATTGAAGTTAATAGTGGTTGAATGATAAATTTGATGTAAAGTTTAATAAAATTTAATTTAAATTTGAAGCATCTTTCTCAAGCTTCAACAGTTGACCATGACATTTTATACGTACCTCATTCCCCCACCCTCTATTTTTAAATGAAATCTCTAACAAACTCCATAATTGCTTCAAAAAAAGAAATATGCCTTTAATGTGAATCCCATCATATTTGTCCAATCATGAACTCAATAAAGAAACAACCCAGCCTGTTACTTGCACATTTTCTTCGCAACTCTTTTGGTTAGTTCCGAGTCTGCTTTTTTTGTACACGCCTGCGACAAGCTAAGAGGGTTTGTTTGACTTATTTGGATAAGATTTAGCTCAAGAAATTATAATGATATTAATTTGAAATAAATAATTGTTTTTAGTAATTAAAAATGATCAGTTAAAATAAATTATTTTGATTGATTTAAAAAAAATGATTAAAATTAAATAGTTATAAATATATGCTAAGTTGACATTAGAATTCTTGTTATTTCTATTAACTGTAGGCGTGATTGCCTTATCTGTATTTACTATTTGAAACATTTTTGGTAAATACCTTGGCCAAGAGCTTACTATTTATTTGAAATAAAATGCAACATAGCTCTTTATTTGAAATAAAATGCAACATGAACAGTCATTTAAAGTTTGAAATTCAATCGAATTTGCATAGATTTATAATTGTTTTGAGTAAACATGAGATAAGAATGGTAAATTACGAGTCCTTACATTTGTAGCCAATTTTTTAACATTCTTTTGATTGATGTGGAGCTGTTGATAATGGAGGAACATTCTTTTCATAATGGTTTGAGTGGTAAGATCACATTATGACGACACCATAGGAGACACAGATTGAACAAGAATGAGATTAACAGTGGAAAGTAACATTGATGACGTTAGTACATGGGCAATTTATACCCGAGAAAGTGAGAAAAGGTTAGCAGGGATGGGGAAGGCTTTACCATCCCCATCCTTGCCACCATTTCTATTCTTCATCCCTGTCATCAATAGTTTAAAAATTACTGTATCCAAATGTCACTGTCTTATTTTTTCTTATACCAATATATTCCATAAAATTTATCAAAATAAACTGGTTTAATTTTTTTTTAAAAAAATAATGTATAACTAAACCAACAATGTTGCCATCCCCATGAAAGTGGGGATTCACGTTCCACGGTTTAAATGGACATCTCTAGAAAAGAGTAGATTATTTGAAACATTAGATTATTTGTGATGCCACTGGGTGTATAGTATGAATTGATGAAAACTTTAAGGGCCTTCCCTGGGATTGTCGAAGGTGATGAATTGATTAGAAAGCTGCTGATCTCAGAAGAGAAAAAAGATTAATGTTTGTTGCTTTACTGAAGCCGCAGATACGAATTACATACCCAGTTTGACATTGTAGAGGCAGAGAATTAAAATACAATAAATACTATTTTAGGATTATATAATATGGTTTCTTGTTTTTATGTCCTTGTTACTTGAATTACTTCTGATCGAGTGAATGAGAGCCCTGTGGAAAATTTTGGGTAACTTCATTATAATTGTTACAAATTTAATTTGTGGCTACGTGATTAATTGGGTAAATGCTCTTACAAATTAAAAAATCAAGGCACACATTTCAGATGCAATTTTAATGTTGACACCCCGTCTGATAACAATTTCATTTTTTGTTTTTTGTTTTCTGAAATTTAATTTTTTTCTACTCAAATTTTTTATCACATGCTTTATATTTCCTAAAATGTATCCATATATATTTATATTTCAAAACAAAACTTTTTTTGTACATTTTTTTTACTTCCAAATTTATATTTTGTTTATTTTATAGATAAGATGTGATATTCAAATAAAAAAATATATATAGTAAAATAGTAGGCTTAAATTTCATAAACAAAAAATAAAAAATAGTTATCAAACAGCGGACTAAACATAAATGATAATGTTGAAATAGAGAAAAACCGTAATCCAGATTGAATAAACAGCACAACAGATCAAGAGTTGTACATAAAGGATCGTTAGTTAAAATAATGATAAGAAATTTTTTATAAAAAAGATGGTGAAGAGAAAGCAAGAAGAAAGATGTATTGAGAAAGGAATAAGTGGATTCAGAACTAACAATAACATCAAAAGATAACGAAAGCATTATCTCTCAGATCAAGTGTTGGATTATTAGTAATTGATTCATCATCATCCACATGAAAATTTACAACCAAACCACATGAAAACGAACACAAATTTTATCGCAAAAAGAAGAAAACGAGACGAGCTAATGCAAAGATCGATATCAGAATCGGATGAAACAGATGAAAACGAATGCAAAATGACAGCACAGAAATTGATGTAGAAACAAGATTATTATGATGAATTGGATTTGGAGAAGTTGCTCAAACTTCAAAGATTGAAGAAACTAATGGGGGGGGTTGCGGCCGATTGGTTTGGTTTATTTATAGTGAACAGATGATTTTGCCCTAATTTTGTTATGGTCACGTGGAAAGTCCGTGACCCTCTCGAGCATAATATTAAGAAACTTAGCGAAAATTCCAATTTCTGCTCTACTCGCTAATTTCAGCAAAATAATAATAATGTAAAAATCTTTACAATTCCATTAATTTTACTCAGGTTTATGGTTTTTATTAAATCAAGTTTTTTTTTAATGATTATTAAATTTAGTTTCAACAATGCACAAATTAACAAATGAACTACTAATCTCAAAAAAAAAAAACAAATGAACTACTTATTATTTATTTTTATCAAAACTCGCCGATTTCAACAAAAATAAAAATAAAATACAAATCTAATATCATAATTTCCGTCATTAAAAAAATTCAAATAGATTTTTTTTTAATACAATTTGGGGAGGAAAACTACAAAAGTTGTAATAAAAATCTCATATGCTTTACAAGTTATTGACCAATCTAACACACTACTATATCAATTCGATTAATTTTCAATATTTTTTTTTTGCACACCTACTAGTGCTCCGATAAAGTTGAGTTATTACAATTTAATCCACTCAAATGCCACTTAAATATGTAACTTAAATATATTAAGATCATTATTTTATAGAAAAGTCAATAAAAGTATGTCTTTGCTCTTTTAGTTCAATCACAATTATGGTGAAAATTCATGAAATGTTACTCATAAATATATATATATATATATATATATATTTATGTTAGTTGAGTTATTATTATTATTATTATTATTATTTTGTTGATTTTGTTCAGTATATTTTAACTAGAAAGACATATATATTCACTTTATCAAATTTCTCAACCCCAAGGGAGTGTTTGAGAATTTATTTAAGATAGGTTAGGTCATCGTGTTTGAACCATTAATTATAATCATTGACGTGTTAGCACATAATCTTTGTCCTAGCCATAATAATATAGTGTCATTTATTTAAGTTTTATGACATTGATTCCATTGCTTTAAATTGAAAGGCTCTCTTGTAATTTTTAATCTACTCCTTGCAAATTTATATATCCGTATCTTTTTCAAAAAGAAATAAAACTATAAAAACATCTTCATTGCTAACTATTGTTATAATAAATTACACTTCAACACACAAATTAGTATAACTTATATAATAATAACATACGCTCTAAACGTAGGTTATTGTACTCATTTCCTTTGTTAGTATAAGTATGGTAATCTATCATTTGTAATAACTTAATCGTTCATAAATAAGATAAAATAAAACTTTGAGAAAGACACTTATGTTCTCCTTGTAAGTTTGTAGCTATAGTTGTAAAGACCCGACCCAAACTAGGGTCTAAACCTAAGTCCTTAACTCACAATGCATGAAAATAGTATTCGCAATCTCGGGCATGTAAATTTAAAACAAAACACCTTTAAAACAACTCGGAAGAACAAGGTTATAAGAGATAAATTCATTAAAACAGTCTTAGGGTACCCTAAAGTCAAAACATAAAAACTCGATAAAACAGGTTCCATTTATCACTCCCTTAAATAGTTCATGCAGAAAGAAGAAATTTAGAAGACTCTAAACAGAATAATGCAGCGGGTCCAATGGTCATCTTCAGCTCGTCCGATCACCCATCTCGATACTATCTCGTAGTACCTGTGGGATTCCACAGTGGAAAGGGTGAGTTTTGCAACTCAATAAGGATTCCCCACCTCGGGGTAAAGACATGCATCAGGTCAAAAACATCACGAACATGCAAGATAGCAACATAATCAAGGGGTCCACAAAACCCGAGCTCCTGGGCGAAAAGGGTTAGGAACCATGTCCAAGATCCACGCCACGCAGAGCGGTCTGAGGCCACAAACCAAAGACCTAAAGGCCAATAGAGACCACAAATCTCTAAGGCAATCTGGGATACCTGCTCCAGGCCGAGGGATCCTGCGAGTAGAGAAGCCTAGTAGCTAAGGGACCACAAATCCCACAGGTCTCATACTCACGGTGAGGGTGGATCTAGCACGCTCACCAAAGGGCCACAAACCCAACCACATACCTGGAGAGCACCCTAGGCTACTAGTAAAATGCTGACAGGGTCGTGAGCCTGGTGGGCCAACCATCCACGGGAACCCGACGGCGAGGGACCACAAATCCCCCATCGAGAACGTGTCGGCCACAAACCATGCACATCCGCTTACTAGTATCCTCTATCCGGTCTCCGTGTCTCGTTTGCGTCCAAACGAAGCACCAAGCCGTGCATCAAACATCATGCAAGCCCCAATGGGACATAAGGAGGTGTCATGCGAGACCGACTCTATCAATCAACATACGATGAGTTCATGCATGTCCATATAATCAACATAATCTACATGCTTGCCTTAACATGATATCAATCATATGTTGCATGCCCTCAATATAATCAATGCAAGCACAAACAAACGATTATGCCACATCAAACACGTAAGTGAATACGATCAATCCAACACATGTAATAGCCACGGGCCTCGAGAAGGGGGTAACGGGTCCCTTACCTCGGCCAAGCCACTAACGGCTCTCTCTGAATCCACTAGAAGCTCCAACTAGCCAAACACAACTTCGAGCCCTGAAACGACAAACCGGTCAAAACTAGCACCTTAGACCATCAAAAACAGATTTAGAATATCGAATTTATCAGACCGGGAAGAACCTCGAAAAACGTGTCCCGGAGACACCCGACAGCTACACGTGCCTCACCAACTCGGCTCAAAGAACAGAAATGGTTCGGGTCAAATCTAGTCAGCAAGAAAAGTCAATTGGTCAAAATCTCGTCAAAGTGCCATAAAACCTCAACCATGCTATTTAACCCCAAACCAAACACCCCTTAACCTTTTGTCCAAACGACCACTAAGCCCATAACCAAATAGCCGCTAACCACATTTTAAATGAAATGAAACCACTACCCAAACAAGCTTAATCATTAATGAAGTATCCATAACCCAATAGACAACACCAAGTATCCATTATGTTAATAACTTTAAACTTGCAAACAAACATCATTTATCCATATTTTAAATAGTTTTAAACCCAACCAAACAGCCATTAAACCACCCTTAAATAAATTTTAAACCCCTAGTCAAACTATCTCGAATCACAACTTGAATGACTTTAAACTGCAAACCAAACAAGCATAAACCATCATTTAAATATCCTTAAGCTTACAACCAAACATTGCCTACCCCTAACTTAAATAAGTTTAACTTGGAAATAAACATCCTTAACCATCACTTGAATAGGCATAAACCAACAAACAAACATGGGCAATCCACCATTTAAATATCTCAACACTAGCAAACAAACAATTCTTATTCCTCATTTGAATATCTTTAAACCCATAACCAAGCATGCCTTGCCCATAACTTAAATAAACTTAAGCTTGTAAACAAACAGCCTTATCCTTAACTTAAATAAGTTTAAACTTGAACAAACACCCCTTAAACCCCATTTAAATAACAAAACCCAACTTCCAAACACCCACCTTCTTCTTCATTTGACCACCATTTTCACTCTAACTCAAAAATAAGAGAAAGAAAGAAGGGAGAGAGAGCCTTACCCACACCACTGCGACGGCCGGCGGCGACGGTGGACCGACCGATGGCGACACACGAACCACGCGACTACACACACACGCCGCGACCGCGCCAGCGACTCGGACACGCCTTCGCGCGCGCACTACCACGACACGCACACGCGCGCGCGACAAAGCGACCCACTACCTTGCTCGCGCGCCACCCACCGCACACGCGCACACGCGGCGACGACCCACTACCTTGCTCGCGCGCCACCCACCGCCCGCGACACACACACGCGACCAAGCGGCTCGAGCGCGCACACGGCCGCGCGCGAGGACCGTTCCACGCGAGCCGCAACCTCGCCGACCAACTCGTTACACGCCCGCTCGCGGCGCTCCTCGGTTGCGCACACACGCACGCACCCGACACAACCCCGACGCGCACGCACCCACACACGCGAAGATCCTCCTCCACGCCGACTCGCGCGCGCAACAACCCGACGGCGATCTTTGCTTGAACCACGGTGAATCGAACCCACGCGGTGGCTGAACATCGAACTTCAATGAGCCTCAAAGTGAAGAAGATGATGAATAGTAGCTGGGTGAACAGTAACTTCTAGGCCTAGGGATTGAAACTTTTCAATAAATATCAATGGTTTAATGACCAATTTGGCCTTCAATTTGAAATAAAATACAAATAAGCCATCAAAGCATTTTTAAACCAATAAATTCCAATAAGCTGGGTTATTACAATAGTCTAAAGAGTGATAAATGAGGATGTGTTTGGAGAAGTGGAATGATAATGATTATAAGGAAAATGGGAATTAACACAAAAATATAGGAAGAAAAATAATTATGGAAAGAATAATTATTTGTATTTGTATTGAAAAGAATGATTATGAAAAGAGTAAAATAATGAGTATCATGAAAGTAAAAAATAGTGATGTGATATAAAAAAAAGTTGTTGGAGAAAAAATTAAAAAAAAAAATCTTAAGAGAATAAAAATAGTTAGGAAAAAATGAAATAAAAAATTTAAAAAATGTGAATGGTTCTCGGTGGCTCAAACACTGAGAATTATCTCCATTCTCATTATCCCATTTATTATTGGTAGCCCAAACACAGTTTAAATGACATTAATGTATTTACGTGTTCATAAGATATGAGTTGGAATAAAAAAAAACTATATAAAAAAATAACACCTCACGAGAAAAAAAAAACTTCACTGGCACAATTGGTTATCTTATCTGGTATTAATCCATTTTTGTGTGGTTTGTTTGTCTCTCTCCCCCACTTTATACTCTAAAAAAAAAAAAAAAAAGAGAAAACTTATCCTCCAAAATTGAAAAGGCCAATAAAAGAAACTAAAAAAAACAGAGCCAGTGGTGACTGCTTCCAGAACTGTGTCCACATATCTCAATCCTTCAAGCATGGCCACAGCCTCATCCTCCCTCTTTCCCCTCCTCCATCTCTCCCATCGCCACCGTCGATCCTCTCTTCCGGCCAACACCCATCTCCGCCGCAAACGCTGCCTTCCCTCCGTCAGAGCCACCGTCAAAGGCGACGGCGACTTCGGCGCCAGAGACCCATTTCCGGCAGAGATCGAGAGCAACTTCGGCGAGAAAGTGATCGGGTTTAGCGACACAGAGCACAAGATTATGATCCCCAACGTCCGAGCCTTGGCTCTGGCTCAGCAACAGTGCCTTCCAATTTCTTCTCTCCAGGCTCCCATGCCCCAAGATGAGGCCCAAAAACTCTTGAAAAAGGTACCATATAATTTTGAATTTTGAATTTTGGCCCTAATTGTTTTAATTGATGAAAAATTGTGGGGTGATTAGGTAGTGGGGTGGAGATTGGTGGAGGATGGAAGTGGGCAAATGAAGCTTCAATGTTTGTGGAAATTGAGGGATTTTAAATGCTGTGTTGAGTTGATTAACAGAATCTGTAATGCTGTTCAAGATTCTGGACACTTTCCTGATCTTCACTTGGACCAGCCTAATCAAGTTAGAGCTCAGCTTTGGACTTCACAAATTGGTAATGTCTCATCTCACTTTTAAACACTATATTGCATTTTTATTTTATAGTTCAAGAGCTAAGTTATTGTTATAAGTTGAGTACATCTATTTTATTGTTATCTGTTTTGAATTTTAGCTTTACTTATTGAAGTTTGTTTACTAGGTCATTACGAGGAGAGTTACCATTTGTATTATGGGAAAAATAAAATACTCAATATGATGTGAATAAAAACTAAAAAGATAATAATTATGAATAAATTATACTTATTAGGAGAATAAAAATAGTTGCTCTAGTAAATTAGATTGTTGGGAGTGATTTTTAGTCGTCCAAACACGAAGAGTCATCTCATTCTCATTCTCATTCTTAGCATTTCACCTCTTTGCCCAAAAACATTCTCCAAGTATAATATAGTAGTTACCTGCCTATAAGAAATAATTTCGTACAATATCCTTAACATCTAATGTAATAGGGTCAAGTGATATAACTCGTAAGAAAAGTAAAAGTATGTCACCTCAAACATCCATGGACGAGAAGAAATAGTTGCAAGACATAACTTAATTATCATAATTATACAACTCCTCTCAAATAATATGAGAACCAAATACTGATTTTCGAGCTAATAACACAAATAACCAACAGCGCCATTCACCCATTCAATACTCAATTATCATGATAGACATGACTAAGAGTTGTCTAGCGTGGGTGTATATATATTTTGAGTTCAACCTGTTGTTTTAGAAGAGTAATGGGTGTTTCATTCAAACGAATCATAGTTTAATAAAAATAAACAAATATAAAAAAAATTAAAAAGTTTAAGGTGGGCAATTTTGGTTTTGAATTTGCAGGAGGTTTGAGCATGAATGATTATATTGTAGCTGCAAAAATTGATGAGATCAAAACAATAGATCTTGCTCCCAGGAAAAGAGCTTGGGCATAGCTGAAGCACACCATCATTTTCTTCACACCCAAAATTTTCCACCTTTTTTTGGAATTTTTATTCTGCTTTAGGCATCATTCATGTATACGAACTGTTTGGTAATTTGATTTCTTAGAATGGCCTCAACAACTAGACTTAGAATTGGGAATTTTATAATTTGATTTGATTTGATTTTTAAGAATTAGGATTGGATGCTTGCTTTGTACTTACTAGCTACATATGTTTGATTTTTTAAAATGAGAATAATTTCAAGAATAAGAGAAGATATAATATATGTCCGTATTCTATATAATATTTATTGTAGTGAATGGGTGATATGTAACATATATTCCATATTTAAATGACATATATACAATATATTACAAATCATATCATTAATTACATAAACAAAAGATTCAAATAAAAGAAATTTCTTTAACGTCAGATGATATTTTTTTAAGAAATATTTCATCCCTCTAGTTATAAATTTGGAGGAAAAAGTTTTCATGATTTTTATCTCTTCAAAGGGTATGTATTTATACACATCAAATAAGATCTAATAACTAACTTAAGGAACACAGGATCTAATAACAAGCCATCGACATACATTAGAATAACAACAAAAAAATTAGTCATTTTCCCTTTACAAATAATGATTATTAGTTGTTTTCTTTTAGGGTCTGTTTTTTTTTTTTTTCACTAATGCTATTCAACCAATCCCTCTTAATTGAAAACTATCTGTAACACTAATTTAAGATACTTAATGACATTATTTGAAAATTAATTATATATACATTGATTAAAATTATTTAGCATAGGACCATTTGTCCTTTTACTAGACACGCCCCAATTTTATGTTAGACATGATTTTTTAATATAAAAAAGTGGTTATATATATTATTATACCTGAAAAATTATCCTTAAAAGGGATCGTCCGTTTGACATATTTAGGTAGTATTTAGCTTAAGAAGTTATATTGAAGAGTTATGTTGAATAGTTAAAAATTTACTGTTGTTGTCAAATAGTTTTGCGTAGAGGAGTTTGAGTCAAATCCTTGTTTGGATGTAGATTTAAAATAAGTAGTTATTTTAAGTAGTTAAAAAATAAATGATTAAAAGGGAATGGTTACGAAAATGAGTTATTTTGATTGATTTGAAAGAAATAATTGAAAATGAGTGGTTAAAAATAATTGTGTAGTTATAAATGAATGATTAGAAATAAGAGTTATTTTTAAAAGTAAAAATGAGAAGTTACTAAAAATTCGTTTTGATATAGATTTTTGACGAGGAGTTAATAAATCTAAAACTAAATCTTACCCAAATATGCCAAATAAACAGCCAGGAAAGATTTCAAAAATAAAATTCATTAACATGTTGGCAACCAAATGAATTAGTGATGCTGTAATTTTATTTGTTAACACCATCATCACAGGTTCGATAACTATTTATCCGTATTCAAAGAAAAAAAAGTAACATGTTGGCTGGTTTGACCGGTCCCTACCCCATAAGAAAAGTAAAAAAGAATAAAAAGATAAAATAAAAACTCAAAAGACAAATGGGCTTGGGCCGAGTGTAGAATCGGGCTTCATTCAGAAAAAAGTAGCCCTAATTCCATTAGACAGTTTCTGGTTCCTTCTATTTAAACCCACATAGCCGCCTAGGGTTTTCACATCGTTTCATTCTTGTTCCAATCACAACTTAATCTCGCCGATCATCGCCGTGTTTCCAGAGGTTCTTTGATTTTATTGTTTCCAATTGTCGCGAATTTTAGCTACCTTACACTGATTTCTGTTAATGGTTTTCTGTAGATCAGAGTATTGTTCATCATCTTCTCCTTTTTTCCGTAGTTTTTCACAAATTTCTCTCTATTTTCGAGTTCATTTAGATCCGTATTGGATTTATTTCCCTGTTTTTCTCAAATCATGTTGTGGATCTATACACGAATGGTGGCTTTGATGATTTCATGAAAGATCAAGCTCAACAGACCGGAATGCAGGGTTCTTTTGAATCTTGCGTGTCGATAAATCTCGAAACTGAGCCATTTCTCTTGTTAATAAATTATTACTTTTGATTTTGATTTGAAAATTGGGAAGTGAATGCTACGATGAGGATACAAAGCTCCCTCTTCTGAAATCAGTTGAAGAAAATCTGCTGGCAGAATCGAACCAATATAATCTATTGCCTTCTGAGTATTGCCATTCTCTTCCCAATTTTTTTATAAGCCTTTTGAAATCTTTAATTTTAAAAATTTTCAGAGAATTTAATTTGTTTTTTCTTTTGATTTGGTGTTGATTTTGTTTCTAAAGTTTTTAATTTTTCCGTCAAGTGATGAAATGTGGAATAATCTTAGGACACCTTCCTACACAGTACAGCCATACTGTGGATGAGAACATAATTTCCTTTCTGATGATCATATTAATAATCGTTGTTTTCGTTTGTATTTTTTATTTGCTTAAACCGTTTTTGAATTATTATGTTTTCATTGGGAATTTAATTGATATCCTGAAGACGTTACTTTTACTAAAAAAATTAGGAGGGTTTTTCATTCATAACAAAAATGAAAATTAATTCATTTGTAACAAAAAATTCAAATTGAATTTTATCACGTAAAAATGTAATATAAAAAGTAAAATATGTCTGCCTAAAAATTTTCAAAAAATTATGTTTTTATTTCAAAAATCAACTATAGGAATCCAATTGAATGATAGTTATTTTTAAAAAGTAATTGTGGGTTCTTTTTTAGGCTAATTTACGCATACTGTTATGAATTAATTGATACCAATTTCAGAATTCAAATTCAAATGCATTAATTTCTAATTTATTATTTGAATTAAAATTAAATAAGATAATCAAATGTGTCAGATTGAAATGTTTAAATGGCGGAAACATGAATTGTACAAAACTTCTCTATTTTTAGTTTCAATTTGAAATGAATACAAAATTAGGACACGCTCAAATTAATTTGATGACCGTCTTAAAATAAATGGAACATTATGGGAAGTTTGTTTGATAATTTTAATAAAAAAAGTTTAATTAGAAATTATATAATCTAAACGTATTTTAAAATATATTGAAAAATGGTTTTTGTAATTGATTTTTCGCAGAGGATTAAAATATTTCTTGTATCCCAATTGAATGAAGTTAACAGACAGCACCAATATTATTCTTATTTCTTAATATGAATATTCAGATAACCATTGAATTTTTTGAAAGAAGAATTACATTAATATATAAGGTGAGTGTCTAGAGCTAAATCAAAGCCATAAGAAATATCTCTCGATGTTTGTGGGCGACCTATAAATTGAACTTCCAACTCAATAATATCGACAATAATTACACATGATTAAAAGAAGTTAAGACCACTCGAGCTTCCAACTCAATAATATCGACAATAATGTCCTTACAACCATTAACATAAGCCTGTTGTCACTAATATGTAAGAAGTGGTCCCTAATAATGAAATTGAACTTCCCATAATGTAATAAGAAGAGAATTTGTCAATATGTTTAGATTCAATGTTACAATTTGTTAAAAAAATAGTGTTTTTAATCAACTTCTAGACTCCAACCTGTTGCTTTCTGTCTTCAAAACTGTACCGAGCATTCCATGGACTTATAAAACCATGAGGTAACAACCAATGTAGATAAGGTAAAACCTCGAATTATTTAGGGTAAAAGACTATTTTGGTATCTCAATTATAGTGAAAATTGGTTTTTGGATTAACAAAAATGATAGTTTAGTGACTAAAATTAGTTATCCAATTATTTATATTTGACATCGGTAATTGAATGAAATCATCAATTGATGGAGGCTTAAAAAAATATTTCTTATAGTTTTCGAAATTGTGACTTGGCATCAAAGCCACTTCAATCACAAATACTTTCAACTCAAGCTTTGGTCATCTTTGTGGATAAGTTGGACGAGAAGAATTATTCGTGGACAAAAAGTAGAGGGATATGTTTCTCTAACTTTATCGCAATCGTTGAAATTTTGACTTTTTTTAGAATGACAAGTTTATCGATACATAATTATCATGCAGGACAAATGCAAAAATAATCATGGCATTTACTAATGAACAAACTAGTATTAGTCAATCTCTCCTATACATGCATGTGTAAAGAGTCTTACATTTTGTTCATGTGGCACCATTTGATACATAAAAATTCAGTCAATCTCTCCTACACATGCATGTGTAAAGAGTCTTACAGTTTGCTCATGCACCATTTGATACATAAAAATTCCACTATTTAGTATTTTTATTTATAAAAGGAATTTTTGTGGCACAAAATGGTGCCACATAATCAAAATGTATAGATCTACACATGGCTCCCTTATACATATGTGTGTTAGGGAATTTTACTAAAAAATTAATAAGTATTTGAAACCTTCCTAAGCATATGAATTTTTTCTTTATAAAATGAATGCAATGAAAGAAGTTTAATGCATTATATGTAAGTATATTATTATTTTTATTTAATGAGAAATATACAATTCATTCTCCATCAAGATTGATACTATTTTTCTCATTTTCGTGCTAAATAAAGAGTCAATGATTGTAATACGACATAAAAGCTACAATCTCAAGAGAGGTGTGTGAAGGCCCTTGAACATGTATAAGAGAAACTAGCAGATTTAGAATCAACAAATTCCATAAATTTCTTCAAAACACCAAAAAAAAGAAGTAATGAAAATGCTAGAATATGATCTTATCGCTATGAAATCAGCTTTTTGGAAATCGTTTTATGTTCACACTATACAAAAAATGGATTATTTAACATGCATAAAACGTCAATCGTATAGTCTAGTTGGCGCTTTGCTTGTTGAAGCGTCAGCAAATGATATAATTGATATGTTCAAATTATCAAGACCCAAGTGATTAACACGTAGAAGCGTCATGTGATGGTTTGGTGGACATTTATAAAACGTCAACCAAAAAATTTGTTGACGTTTTTTGAATGTCAACAGAAATATTAATTGATATTTTGAAAACGTCAACATAATCATTATTGTTGACATGTATTAAACGTATCAGACAAATGTATAAGAGAATCGTTTCATGTTCACACTACTACAAAAAATGGAACATACGTACATGCATAGTAAAATATATGTCAAGAATGGGATTCGAACCCATACCCTTTCGGACCAGTACCT
Organism: Sicyos edulis; assembly: GCA_036507275.1. Classification (NCBI taxonomy): domain Eukaryota; kingdom Viridiplantae; phylum Streptophyta; class Magnoliopsida; order Cucurbitales; family Cucurbitaceae; genus Sicyos; species Sicyos edulis. The sequence goes on from CM071846.1 coordinate 66,313,291, forward strand.
GAAACTGGCGCCTTAGACCAACTCGGCCATCTTGACCTATATGTTAATAAAATTGTGAAGTACTATACAAATGTTCCAATTTTCTCCATTATATATTACTATTATCATTATTACTAATTAATCCCAATTTTGTCCAGTACTAGTAATTAAAACTTTCCCTTTTTTTTTGGAGTTAATTTTTTTGTCGAAATTAGTTAAATAGACAATTCCCCATCAACTCTTTAATGGATTGTTAATCTAAAAAAGAAAAAAACTTTAATGGATTGTTTTGATTGATAATTTGAATAGTGTGATTGCTATACTATATTAAATTTATAATTTATTTTTATTGGATTAAAGGATGCGATGATTTTAATTCAACTATTGTATTTATTCCCTCAAGTAACTCTAGTATTGTTGCTAAGTGACTAAGAGATCAAAATTCAAATTCTCAACACTAAAATATTGTTAATTAAAAAAAATGATATAACGATAATTGCTTTAGATTAATTTTTTATCATATAATTTTAGTTTGATACCAAGTAAAGTAAAAGATTCAAACTTTGATATATTAATATAGAATGTACCTATTTTATGCTAGTTGAAATATACTAATGTTAACAAGCTTATCTTTTTAACAATCTTTTTTTGACAAGCTAAACTTACCCTTTTAGTAATTATTACATGTAAGCAATGAAGATCATTAATATCAATGCTAGAACTTGATGTTGATTTCCTTGTTAACTTTGAGGGTGAAATGTGTGAACTTGAAACTGTGTTATTTTTGGCACTTTGAACTCTTAAATTCAAGCCCTCATTATCTCTGTCTTTAGTCCAAGCTGGTTTGACAGCCTTCTTGTATCTCCAAGTTGCTTTGCTCAAATAGGCTCTACAAATGGCCCTATGAAGTTCGAATCAATAAAGTTTCCCCTTGAAGTGTTCATGACAATCATAATAGCAACAATTTGAGTATGAGATTTTAACAACAATCATAATAGCAACACTCATAACAGCACTTACACCGATCCTAATTAAGGTTTAGACTAAGGAAACACATGAGATTTTACAATTAAGCTCACTCTTGAAACTCAACATGACTTGACTCAGTGATTAGAATCTCGTATTTTAAACCTAGGACCTTCCAAAAAAGCATATCTTAAAGACCTCAAACCTCTACCAACAAAACTCCTATCGAAGACAACACAAAATCTACTAAATGAAAGCTTTTAGGGTTCAATATTTAGCAATAGAACAAGCAGTGGATGTATAGGTTTAGGCCAAAATCTGAACACCAATTGATATTAAAAAAATTATTGGGACAAGACACCACAAGGGGGAGTATGTTATAACTGAAACAATGTTTACTATTACTCCTAAAAAACATATCGAAAGAAGGTTATTACAACTATTTAAAATTATTATTCATTTTTAACTACTCAAAATGATTCCTCATTTTTAACCACTTATTTTTAACTATTTATCTTTAGTTACTTTTTTTTTTTAAACAAGGTAACTACGCTCGTCCTTATTCATCTCTAATTACTTAAAATAACTCATTTTCAACCACTCATTTTTAATTATTCATTTTAACTATTCAAAATAACTCTTCATATACACAATTCACATCCAAACAAGTTTTTGTCTTTAATTTCTCTACAAAAAAAAAAGTATTTATTTTATATTGATTTTTTATAATGTAATGATCGTAGATTTTGGATTTTTTGATTGATCCATAAATATAATATATTTATTTTATATTGTTTAGTTGAAAATTAGAGAAAGTTTGATGTGACATTTGATAAAATTAGATAAAAGATATTTAATATTATATTACATGGTTTAAAATTAAAAAAAAATATTTGATGTCACATTTAAAAGATAAAATAAAAGATTTGATGTGATATTAGAGGAGAGGTTGATGAGAGATTGGAGAGAGGTTGATGTCCTAAAAACAAACATGGAGTTGGACTTTGTCCTTCTTCTTCTCTCCTCAACACCAAATCTCAAACACCCCCAAGGCTCATTAACGACTAACAAGAAGACCTGCCAATATTGATTTCCTATGATAAGTGTTTTGTTTTCTACTTAGGTTTCGAGGTGTTCTTGGTGTATCCCACGAGCCTAGGGGGTGTTTCTTTGCCATATTTAAGGAGGATTTAGATTGAGAGTTTACTAAGTACTCATTCTTGAAAACCTACATTCATGTGACTTTTTATAACTTCTAAGACTAATTTTCATTTTTATTATTAAAAATAACTCTCTATTTCTAACCATTCACTTTTAATCATTCATTTATAACTACTAATCATTTCTAACCACTCATTTCTAATCATTCAAAATAACTCATTTTTAACACTCAATTTTATTCATTCTTTTTTTAACTACTCAAGATAACTATTCTTTTTAAAGTTACATCCAAATAAGTTTTTTATTCTAACTCATCTACAAAAAAAAAAAAATTATAATTAATTAAGTCATATTATTATTAATTTTGAAATTATATAACAATATTGCCACGAACAGAGGGATTTGAACATGTAATCTCTTAATTACTACGTCGTGCCGGTAGAATTGAACATGTAATTTCTTAATTACTACGTCGTGCCGGTAGAACTCTGCTTTTATTAATATATTGTTATTGTTTTTAAAGTAAGCATTAAAGATGGTGAGACCCCTTTCTACATGCATGTAGATGTAGGAAAGTTGGAAATGGAGAAGCAGCAATATTAACGATTAAAGTTTGTCTCTTAAATATCGTGAAGTATTCAAAATTTAATAATAAGAGAAGATCATGAAAGGGCCCCATTTTGCATGAAATAATTTGATCAAATTCATTCACTTTGGACACAAAGGCCTTACTTAATTTAAGGCTTAACACAACTTGCCTTTCTTAAGTGGGCTGCCCCAAAATAAGAATAGCAAAATATATATAGTATAGAAATTTAGGTGATGTATCAAATTTAGAAAATAATTACCTTAAAAAACTTATTTATATATATATATATATATTGAAATAAGGGAACAAATATAATTATTTATATAGGTTAAAATATCATTTTAATCTTTCAACTATTACTTAAATTCTATTTTGATGCCTAAACTTTCAAAAGTCTAGTTTTAGTGCTTCATTTTGCAAAAAACTTAAAAATAGTTCTTGATTTTTAAAAAAGTAACAATTTAAAATTGGATGAGTTGCCAAAAAAAAAAAAAAAAAAAAATATGGACTTTTATCCTCTCCATTCCATCTTCCTTCTTCCACCCATTTCCCCTTTCTTTTCAAAATCAAAACTCATCAAATTTCTATTCATCAATTAAATAGGACAACCATACTCAAAATTCATAGACTGCATTAATAATTTGATTGTTTGCCCATCTCATCCATAAACAACTTGCCACATAAAAGCTACATTTACTCCTTGCTAAGTGACATAAAAAATCTAATAAACTTTGATAAAAACACAAGAACACTAATGAAACTTTATTAAAAGTAAAAAAAAAAAAAAAGGTAATTTTAGGAGTAGGGTAAATTGAAAAAATATTTATAAAAAAAAAAAAAGCAATCATAGTTAATACCGTACACAATTTATACGATATAATTAAAATTATAATATTGTATATTAATATACAATATTGTACTAATAACAATATTGTATTAATAATACATACTAATGCATTAATTAGAGATGTCCATTTTTTCTTTAGGACTGGGGCTCTGTGGGGACCCGCCCCTATAGGGGCAGTGAATCCCGAATAGGAGGTGAATGAGGGAGTGAATAGGGATGAAAAATTCTCCGCAAGCTAAATGAGGATGAGGACAGGGAATGTATTCCCCATTCCTCGCCTCGTTCATATTATATATATATTAAAAAATTTCTAAATATATTATACATTAAGTAGTAATTAAAAATACTTATTTGGATTAATCTTTTCCTTACCTAATTAATTATTTAATTATAAATCAATAAGCGTTTCTTTTAATATTGAAAAAATTATCTAAGATTTAGTGAATTGAGTTAACAATAAAAAAAAGTTGGTTAAAAGTTAAAGGATAAAAAAAGAAAAGAAAAAAAAGTTAAATGGGGAATAATTCCCCAAGAGGAATCCGATCGCCATGATTTACCCATGGTGAATCCGCGCAAAATTTTACGGTGAATTTTGTGGGGATATAAATTGAAATGAGTAGCGGGATGGGTATCATTCCTGTCTCCGCCCACCCCGTGGACATCTCTAGCATTAATAATATAAAATATTGTATTAATACTCTAAATTATACCGTATAATAAATAATAATTATATCTTATATTTGATTATGGATAAAAAAAAAATCAAATTTACCTAGATTTCCAATTATTTTGTGAAATTGGACTATACACTACCATTTCCCTAAAAAAGATCTAAAAAAGAATAATAGGAATTTATTGAATAATTTCGAGTGGAAAATTGTTGAGGAAAATTATTTGATCAAAGTTTTTATTTAATAATAGTAATTTATTTAGGGGAGGCGACACAATTTAACCGACGCACATTTTGCTTAATACAATTTTACGACATTGTATATATTAAAATATTTTTTCGTTATTTTGACAATCAAAACAACCCCACTTCACCAGATAAAGTTTTTGGAATCACTTTAATTTCAAATTGTTTCTAGAATGAATTCAACTTTTAAAAATATCGACATAATTCTTTACAAATTTTGACAAATTAAAGTTATTTTATAATTCACATTACTTTGATCTCTCCAACTTTCTTGAAGCCGCCCAACTTTTCAGCTTATATGTGAAACCCACGTATGAATTTGATCATTATCCTTTCTTAGCCCTAAACCATATGATAATTTTTTCATTTCTGTTCATCTTTTTTTGAAAAATATATATTAAAAAGTAGGAGATTTTGCATGTGTGATAAAAATAGCAAAATATTTACATCTATAATACAAAATCAAAACAAATTCATTTACACTAAAAAATTCAAGTTGAATTTTATTACTTAAGTTCTATTATTCATAAAATTCAATCAGTAAACTTATTTTATTACTGGTTAAATTTTATTAGTGATAAAAAATTATGTTATCTCATTAGTTGAGTTTTATCGCTGATAGAATTTAATAAGTGGTAGATTTATTTTATTATTAGTTGAAGTTCTATTATTAATAGAAAATTATGTGTTATAGATAAATTATTTTAAAAATAATGATACAAATATAATATAAAAGGTAGAATGTACTAGTCAACATAAATTTCTTAAAAAGTATAACTTCATGAAGATGCAAAAAATTATATTTTATTGTAGGATTATTCATGTTATACAATTTTAAGAAATATAAACTATTCTTTATTAATATAAAGACATTTTTGTATGAGATCCAAAACAATATATTGGTATTGTGTTGGGAAAATGTGAAGAGTAGGGACTCTTTCCTATCGACTAAATAATAATAATAATAATAATGAGGTAAGGTATGCAATTTTGGAGAATCAAACTTTATACCTCATCCCTTTCAAAAAAAAAAAAAAAAACTTCATACCTTCATCTATTATACCTAAAAATTATTCATTTGTTTAAAAATTATTTCTGATTAAGTGGCCTAATATAAGCTCTATTTTATCTTATTTCAAATTCAAAAGATAAAAAATTAAAAAATAAAAATTAAAAAAAAAAAGAAGAAGAAGGAGAAGAATAGAATGTAATTCATAGTGGGTCATAGGTGAAGATTAATATTGGGCATGGCCTAAATATTTTTCTTTTAGAAGTTGTGTCTATTTTTTTTAGATATTTATTTTTCTAAAAATCCTTTATAGATAATTTTATATGCGTGAATTTCAAGATAAGTTAAGCACACGTTGACTAAATTTGTGAGACATATCATTTGACCGTACAAGATAATTATATATATAGTATGAAAAGTTCAATAATAGAATCCAAATCATTATCAAATTAAACTAAGTTCCTTAAGAAAAGTTTTTTAAAAATCAATGATATCATGAATAATTTTTTTAGTTAAGTTTTATTTCTGAAATCTTTCCTGACTCAGGATCCTATCTTTATAATTATATTAAGAATTCCTCGTCGCACTCGTCGACATAAAATTCAAACATGAATTAAAATAGCAATTTCAGAAGACAAAAAAACAACTATAAACTAATTAAATCAAATAATGACAAAAAAAGGTAAAATTTTCATTACCATTTTCAACAAAAAGTTCAACACGAAACTAACTCGAAATCAGACGATCCACTTGAAATTACTTGATTACCCCTTTCCCTCTTTCCTTCTCCCCTTCTCTGAATCTCCCCAGAAACCTCCATTTCCACTCCCTTTAAAACCTCAAAATCTTCACTCAAATTTTCTACTCAAAATCCAAACCCATTTTTCTTCTTCTTCTTCTTCTTCTTCAAATCCCAACTCCATTCATGGCTTCCATTGACGACGCTTCGACCTTAGATTTAATCAGACAACACTTGCTCCACGATTTCACCTCCATCGAATCCTTCGCTTCAAATCTTGAAATCGGACCCCAAATCCCCAAATCCCCTTCAAAGGTCGCCCACCGGCGGCCGTCGCTCAACGTCGCGATTCCACCCAAGAGCTACACGGCGGGATCCGAGGCAAAACCGGAGGTGGGTCTGAACCAGCATTACAGGGGAGTCCGCCGGCGGCCGTGGGGGAAGTTCGCGGCGGAGATTCGGGACCCAAACAAGCGTGGGGCGCGCGTTTGGCTTGGAACCTACGATACCGCCATTGAAGCGGCGAGGGCTTACGACAGAGCTGCTTTCAAGATGAGGGGAAGTAAAGCGATTCTGAATTTTCCTCTGGAGGCCGTGAAGGAGGCGGAGGAGCCGCCGTGTAGGGAGGCGGATGGCCGGAAACGGAGGAGGGAGAGTGAGGTTGTGGAAATGGAGAGCAAGTTTGTGAAGGAGGAGGTGTCGTCGGAGACGAATGAGATCGGAGCTCCGGCGGCCGTTTGTCCGTTAACGCCGTCTTGTTGGGCGTCCGTTTGGGATTGTGATATGAAGGGGATATTTAGCGTGCCGCCGTTATCGCCGTATCCGATTCAATGCACCGTTATATAAAGTTAATGAAAAAGGAAATTAAATTTAAGTTTCCTACAAATTTGAAACTCGTTAAACTTTGTGGTGGCGCTCTTGAGCCTTATCCAAGTTAACGTGAAGCAAAAAAAAAAAAAAAAAAAAAAATTGAAGGGGTTAGAAGTTTATCAATATAATTTGTTTATTCGTTTATTGAATTAGGGAAAATTTGGATTTGTTTTGTTGTACCTTCAAACACCAATAAAAGATGCGTTGTTAAGGTTTAGTGCTTACTTGAGTTTTTTTTTTTTTCTTTTTTTTTTCTTTTTTTGAAAAAGTGTTGCTTGAGTATCTTCTAAGAATATGATGAAATTTGATAATGAAGTTATATCTGAGAATAAAATTGAGTAACGGGTTGAATGAATAGTGCGTTTCATATTTTTAGACTAAAGAGAATTAAGGATAGAAAATTGAACAAATTGATGTATTGCATTTTAACCATGGAGAAGTATTTGGTTGCCGCACATGTCACACTTTTGCACCCAAATTTTTCTCTTAATCATGTATTAGTTATTACATACATTTACAAACACATGGAATAACTCGATCTATATTAGAGTAACAATATTTGCATATGGTGTTGGATGGATTTTAGAGTATGAACTTTTTAAAAAAAATAGTTTAGGGGAAGGCCGAGGGACCATAAATCTTATTATTGTTCTGAAGTGTCAAATTTGATTACCACCAAGTAATGAAATCAACGTGTCACTGACCCTTTCGATCAAACTCTAAGCTAAACTTTGATCTCTAATTAGTAATTACTTCAAGTTGGTATTTGATTTTACACGAGTTCAATACTTGTATTTCGAGTTGAAAGTATAATGCAACCATCTCTTCGTCGAAGACATTCTAATAGTTTCTTAATTAAATTAAATTTTGTGGTACAACATTGATCTTAAGGTAATACAATATATTATTAAGTGGTGTCTAACAATTTATAATTATTAACTCAATCTATAAAAATAATTTAAAGTTAAGTTTAATTACTAAAATTTTATGAAAAATCATGTCATGAGCAAGAGCAAACTATATTGAAAGATTCATGCTCGTATGTACAAGAACAATTTTCAAGTTAAGTAGGTGATGCATTTTGGTCATGGTAGACCACTCTCTTATATTTGTGTCATTTTTACCAAATATTTTAGTATGTGAAAATTTTATCATTTCAGTTAGGTCAAACTTACACTGCAAAACCCTATTCTTGATAGATGTTCATGTTCAAACAATTAGATGTGAAAAGCTTTAGATTGTTAGTATGTGGTTCTTCCAAATATGTGGGCGGCTTTCTTTATTTTCCTTTTTCAAAATACATGATGGCTTTCTAACCCGTTTACTATGAATTATATTTACATGAATAAATTGATATCTTCCCTGCTACAAAATTGGGGTATAATGAATATAAAAAAGTATCACAAATGTTTTAGATTATACTTTTTTGCAATAATTGTATCGCACATCATCTATTCTCTTAAGATGACACTTCTAAGAAGTGTCATTAAAACTTTATAAATGATACTTTTCTACAATCATTATATCGCAAATCATATAAGCTTTTAAGATGACACTTCTTATAAAGTGTCATTAAAAATCTTTAGATTATACTTTTTTACAATCATCGTATCGTACATAATCAATGACACTTCTGGATAAATGTCATTGATTATTTTTTAATGACATTATTTTACTATCACCAATAAATAACATATGACATTTAAAATACATCATCGGTGCATTATTGATGACACATTAACATAATCACAAAATGCTCAAACATGACTCTTTATTTTAGTTATATATCTCATTGTTGACAAATATATTTTCAATTCATACCTTCCATTACACATACAACAATTAAATTAATAGTCTTCAAACTTGAGTCAATAAAAACAACAAACATCAAAGGAACTTTTATATATAAATATTAATCTTGATAAAAAAATTACATATAATACAATAAAACTTGGGAGAAATTTACATAATGACTAATGTTGACTCTATTCTTGCCTCAATTCAAAAGAAAATATGGATACAAGTATAGTTGACTTTTGAATGGAAGAAAACTTTCTTCAATTTCCCATTGTTCATCATGAAGCTGAAGACGAAAAAAAAAATTAAAATATAAATATCCCTGGTCAAAGTAGGGAGAACAAAAAATATATAAATATCGATCCACTCATCTATAAGATCATAAAAAATACTTTAAAAGATAACATAATGTATAATATCTAACAAATACTAAAGAAAATGCATTAATTAAAATGATAAGAACACTATTAAGCTAGTAAAAGCAAATAACAAGATTCGCATAATCAAATATACCCAAACATAAGTCATGTAAGAGATCAAATTACCTCAAGTTCAACTTTAGAAGATTGCCACGAGTTGGACACCCAAACGATTCCTAAAAAACGCAAAGACAAATCAAATAAGAAACTTTTTAAGAGATTTTAAACCTACCTTAATAAAAATGCAAAGCAAACAAAAGGAAATTCTTCAAATTGTCACTATAGGAGTGGCAAAAATTTCTAAGAGAAATGAAGAAAAAATATAAATGGTAGTGAATTAGGATTTGAAGGTGTGCTCCCTTCAAGATCCTAGGTTCCCATAACCTTATCTTAGTGGTGTGAGAAAATATGAGAAGAATGAAACTAAAAAAAAAAAAAATGAAAATCTCATTAAGATCTAATCTCTTACCTTCACGATGTTGAACCAAAACATTGAATGGAGTTGCAACTTCTCTACCTTTTCAATCATGTAGGTGCAATTGGTACCTAACAAATTCTAATAGTGCAAACCAATTACCAACTATCAATCCCAAGTTTACTACTCTATCTTCCTAAATACTCTCTCAAATTGATAAAAACATAATTTAGAAAAAGAGACATAAATATAATTCAACCAAGAGATACTTGATTAAGGAAAGTGATTATAATTAAAAAAAAACATGATATAAAGAAAGGTGTAAAAACAAAAGTAAAACTCTACCTCCATGATCATTATCCACTCGAAAAAATTGGTACCACTGATACCATTTTGCTCACTATAAAAAGAAATTAGTTAAATATTTAGTTCACAAGATTTGGAGAGATGTACTTGTAAAAATAAACTTAATAAACAATAGATATATCGTACTCTTCCTAATATGTTAGCTACACATATTTCTCAAGTTTCCAAAAATAGACCCAATGTACAACTTATGGCAAATAAAGTTGTACATGACTAACCTTACTTGCTGAAAACAACCTCATAGCAAAAAGAATGAAAAATTACGCCAAATTGAGCTATAGTTTCAACCAACACAAAAATCAATAAGAAGTAATTATAAAGTAAAACAAAGGACTAAGCAATTGGTAAAGGTAACATGAAAATAAATCAACACACAGATTAAGAATCAACTGATTGAGGAATGGAAAAAACATATTCTATCTAGTTATCAAAGGAAAAGATAGAAAATAATATTTAATTTAATTCTAAAAGAAATAAATAATTAAAAAATGAAAATACAATTTTACTAAAATTAAAATAAACCAATAAGTATTAACTAAATTATTTTTTACTGAGTAATGGAGTTTGATGAAAAGTTTGATAAAGGATTATTTATCACCAAATCTAAATAAGAGGTTGATCAAGTACTTCAAACTCTTCTAATCCTCTTCTACCAAACACATCCGATGAATTATCAATTATTTAATGGAAACTTTCTTTTAAAAATTAGTTAATTAATTTTGTAAAAGTTACTAGACGAAGGAATTCTTGCTGAACAAAATTACGAAAACAATAACTCTAGCGATATATATAATTTCGTAACTAAAAAGTCACATGTTACAATCCTTTCGTGTAAATTAAATTTTTTTTAAAATCAAGCGAGAATATGAATGGAAAACTATTTGCATTCCCACCCTCCCCACAACTTGTTAAAATGATCTCTATAAATGTTTATCGGTCGACGGTGTTGGTTTTTGGTGAAAATTGACTCCAAAATCGTCCTTTTGATTTGTTTTAAAATGACACCAAATGATTAAGTCAGTTAATTCATTTAATTTTTTTTTCTGTTTTTTTCTATTTTATTTTAATTAAAAAACATATTAATCATGCCATTTCTTAAATTTTGAAAATTAAACCTATCGAATCATTTTTAGTAATTTTGCAATAATAAAAATAACAATTCTAATTATTTATATAAAAATAAATTTTAATTAAATATCTTTCTAACCGTCACTAACCGATACATACTAAAATGTATAAACAGTCCTAATTTTTATTCGGTCGATCGATCGGATATTTGAAAATGTATAAAGAGCCCTAATGACCCCACGTACTAATACCACGATGAGTAAAAACTTGTGTTTGAGTCGACCCATTGTTTTAGAAGTGTTCTTGTTCCGGTTTTGCAAGTTGTGATAGCAGCAGATTATTTGTCAATCTTGGGTGCAGTCATTTTCTCAACTTGACTTGTAAAACCAAAACCCCTCACAACTTGCATATATATATTTATTGTCCTTTAACAATAAAACACCCTTTTCATTTTTCTCACCCTTTTCTTCTTCCTTTGGTCCCACTCCTTTCCCTACTTTCATTATTTCATACTTCTATCCAAACTATATTATTCTATCTAATCATTTTCATATGCTCGTAGGCTCCAATCGCATATTATTTTCCTCCTTGGGAGCTTTCGATTCAAATCCAATTTTATTAAATATTGTAATGCAAGAATTGCAAAACGATATTCAAGATTTAAAAAACTCAGTAAATTTATGTAGTTTGTTAATGTTGTATTAATTACCGTTTACGTACCAAAGAAAAAATAACTGTTTTATGTAAATACTAGAATAAAGAGAGTGTGAGTTTTAAGGGAGTTTAAATATAATATATCTCTGACAAAATTTCAAGACATTATTTGTCTCAACTTAAATAAAAAAAATCAATACGAAAATATAAAACGTGTGATTAGTGTCAATTTTATATGTTTCAAAAATGTTATTCCAAAATTTTTTAAGTTTAGAAAAGTCTCAATTTGTACTAAAAAAAAAGAAAGAAATGTTACACCTTCGAGCCTCTATTGAATACTTTTCTTTTAACTCCGACTCATTGATTGCAAATTTTGAGGCAATACTTTTAATTAAATGTTAGATGTAAATTTGTAGGTAGTTACAAATATAAAAAAAAAAAAGCTTTTTACGTAGTTAAGCTAAATAGAAAAAATATTTACAAAAGTGTTGAGATTTTTAAATCGTTTGAATGTAGAAGGACAAAACTATCCTTCAGCTTAATGGCAGTTTCTACTTTCAATAAAATAAAAAATAAAATCTCAAAATTCCTAAACTCAGGTTTTTTCAATCCGATCTTCGCTTCATCTACCTCCCTAAAATCATGTGCTTGATTATTTTGTGTTTGTCTATTTTTGGAGGGTTTCTTTTTTAAAAAAATAAATTTTATTGAATGAGGTTTTTTTCAAGTAGGAAAATTTTAAAATTATTCTTTTAATATTTTATTATAAATATTAATTATTAATACTAGTATTAATTATTAATATTATATTATAAATATGCATTAATACTAGTATTAATCATTAATATTGTATTATAAATATTTATTAATATTAATATTAATTATTAATATTGTTTTATAAATAGGATATTAATCCTACCAAATTTTTTATTACATGTATTAATAATTTATTTTTTCAAAAAAATAAAATAAATGTTTATTGGTACAAAAAATACAAAAAGTATGCTTATTAATGTGTGCATTTTTTTAAGGAAAATTGTAATGGAAGGACTATACTTACTAAATAAGTACAAATGTATTCAAATTTGAAAATATTTACATCCATAGTCATGAGTATACGGTATTTATTATAATTATTAATATAGTATTATTTATTATTAATACAGTATTATATGTTATTAATACAGTATTGTGTATCATTACAATGTCATGTATTATTAATATTGTATTAATATTAATACTTATATAGTTCAATAAAGTATTTATTGAAATTATTAATACATTGTTTTGCATTATTAATACAGTATTATATGTTATAAATACAGTATGTGTATTATTATAGTGTCATGTATTATTAATACTGTATTAATATTAATACTCATGACTATGATTGTTTTTTTTTTTTTGAAATTACCATATTTGTAATTATATTCTGAATTTAACTTAAGTTTCTTTTTTTCAATTATTTTTTAAAGTGGCATTTGTAATTATTTTTTAGATTTGACTTAATGTTATAAATTTTGTTGTTATTATTATTATTATTATTTTGAAAGAAAATTTTGTTATTATTTTACTTGGTATAAATATCGTATTAATATTGTATTCAAGTTTGAAATACCTTTTATATTTATCTCACAATATTAACTCATCAAACTTTATATTATTTATTAATTGTTAACAATAATTTTGTGAATATACCAAATTCCAATAATAGATTTTATTAAAATATTATCGATATAATAATTTAAATAACAGTTTTTGTTTTCCTAAATTTAATTGGGCAGGATTTTTGCTGGCGACAAGGAAAAAAAAATGAGAATCGAAAAAAGTAATTACTTACCAATTGAAGGCTATTATTTTCCATTAAAAATTGCATGAAACTGTGGAAGAATCCCACTAATTTCATTATTGCTCAAATCAACGATAATTAATAAAATATACTAAAAGGGGTGAAATGGTACTTAATGAGAGTATTATTTAATTATTAAAAAATAAATAAATATAGATGCAATTATTTTAACTTCTGAATACTTTTGTAAATATTTTGTTAAAATTGACCATTCATTACAATTTCTCTATAAAAAATACTTATTATTCATAATCTTATGAATAAAAGACACACTCATATCATCGTTCAAAATTTTTGATAAACCAAATTTAAAAAAAAAAAAAAAAAAAAATTGTGCCACTACTGGTAGGAGTTGATACAATTTCAATAAAAGTAGTTTTTATGTCTATACTCAAAAAAAGTCCAACACGTGCTCCAACGTTATATTAGCTCCGACACTATCTTTCAACTCAAATAGTGTTTTAAAATCAAAATCAATTCGTGTTGTGAAATTCCATCAAAAACACAAGTTAGATATTTCGATCTCGCTAAAACAATATGTCATATTCTTAAATAAACCTACCATGTAGTAGGACTATTTATTATGTTATTTAATCATGACAAAAAAAAAACAGCTATCAAGATATAATCACTAAAAACAACAAAAGAATATATATATATATATATATATATATATATATATATATATATATATATATATATATATATATATATATATATATATATATGGGCCCAAATTGAAAAGGCATCACGAAAGTGTTATAAAAAATTATCACCAACGTATAGAGATAAAAATTACAATACAATAAAATAAAAGTATGAACAAAATATCAACTTTTCCATAATTATTCAAAGCAAATTTTAGCCTAACCAACTCAAAGTTTGAGGTTGATTGGATTAAAGACTTAAATTTATGAATATGATTGAGGTCATCTATATTTAATTTTTTCTAAAATTTGAATATTCATAATTTTTTAAGAGGTATTTTAGAAGCTGTAAAAATATTTACAATACTAAATTTTTTTTTTAGCAATTATAGTCATACCTTACATAAAGTATACAGTATAATTAATACATAATATTGTATTAATATACAATAGTATATTAATAACATATAATATTGTATCAATAATACATAATAATATATTAATAATACAAAATATTATATTAATACCATAAATTATACCTTATGATTATGATGAATATTAATTATGTTGTATATTTGATCGTGGATACAAATATTTTCAAAATTTATTTAGATTTACAATTAATTTTGTGAAATTGAATTATCCACAACAATTTTCTTTTTTGAATTATTATTTATGAAAAATCCCCTTATTGGAAGGTATTTCAATAAACAATATTCAAGTATTTGTTGAGATATATTTTGGATGACATCGGGAGAGAGATTTATTAAAGGTATAGTTTGATATAGATATTTTTCTTGAGAGACATAGGCCCCACAAAAGTAAGTAATAAGACATCAAATCAATGGTTAAATGAAGGGTGCAAGTGGTCAACTAGGTGATGGTGATATAATAATTAAGATCAAAGAGATAAGCATTGAGGCCCCTGTCCTGTCGTCTAACATTTAACACTGGTGGCAAAGACATGTGCGGCTGCTGGTAAATGCAGTGTTTTTACCTGCCTATGAGCAACTTGGCTTCTCCATTAATTTTTGTCCAACAAACAAAAAATTATATTTTTTTTAGTAATTACATCCATTCTTACGCTAAGCAGTGGAAGATATCGAAAAAATAATGTCACAATTAAATCTTAAACACGAGACTTTGAGAGAAGCATATTTTCAAAGTTTAAATTTTTAACTACAGTGTCACCTCTTGGGGACACATTTTTGTAGTTCATCAATAATTAAAATTGAAAGTTAAAAAATGGATTACCTTTTTTATTTGTAAACACGCTAAATTTCGGAAAAATGTGTGATGTCCATTTGAATCAATTTTGGGGCAAACACATGAACATAACAAAAACTACACGAATGTTTGTTTGAAATATTTAGATGAGATTTAGCTTAAGAAATTATATTTGAGAGTTATATATATTGAGTAGTTAAAAATTGAGAATTGTAGTAAAAAATTTGTTTTGATAGAATTTTTGTATAAAGGAAATAGATTTTTGTATAAAGGAAATAGAGTCAACACCTTCTTTGAGTGTAGATTTAAAATAAGTAATTATTTTTAGTAGTTAAAAAAAATTTAAAAATAAGTGGTTAAAATTAGTTATTTTAATTGATTTGAAAGAAACCATTAGAAATGAATGAAAATGATTAAGTAGTTATAAATGAATGATTAAAAATTAATTGTTAAAAATGAGAATTATTTTTAAAAATAATAAAAACTCGTTTACATATAAAATTTGTAAGAGGGATTAATAAATTTTAAAACTATATCCTACCAAAATATGCTGAAGAAACCGCCCCTAGCAGCACTATAGTCAGATTATAAATTTAATTTTCAGAATATTTGTTTGACTGACCGATATTTGTAGTTTGTAACTTTTAAATTATCTTTGCCCGAGTCAAATTTAGAGTAACAAACGAATATGTTACTATAATTTTTAGTTTAATTAAACAAAGATCGAATTCGAATCAGTTAACTCTGTTTTTTTAGAAAAATAGATATTAACTTTCTTGAGTTACTACCGGTTAATAAAAAAGAAAGAATAAATTATCAACGTAAATATTCAATTAGATGATTTTAATATTGAAAGAATAGAATTTTCCTCAAAAAAAAGAAGAAAGTATGAAAATAAATGAGAGTGACCTAGTAGTACTGGAAAATTAAATTAAGAGGCAAAAAATTCAATTAGACTATATTATTTCATCATTAAAATCTAGATGATTTGAAATTTTCCTATACCATATCAATTATAGCTATTTCAAAATTTTGGTACATCATGCCTTATTGACATTTAACTCAATTTTTATCCAACCATAATACAAAACAAATTATATCTATCCAAATTCACTAAGAGTAGGTTTAGGCCACCTACATGAAATGGAAAGAATAAAAATGATAATGATTTATTAAGCTAGTGAAATCATTTTTCTCATAATCATATTTTTTTCAAAATTACATTTTTATTAATTTTCTAATTATTTTTTATTTTTCTCCTAACAATTTTTTATTCTATCTATAACTATTTATCACTCACATTATATTGATTAATTATTTTATTTTTCTCGATAATAATTTACTTTTCAATCATAATAGATCTTTCTCTCCATAATAATTTTACACGATTATTCAGAGTGTGTTTGGACCTCCATTTGTCTACAAAATGTTAACTATGTTACTTTTTGTCATATAACCAGTCTCTCAAACACGTTTATTACTTGCCTTTCAAATACTATTAATAATAACCCACCAATTATCATAACCAAACAAAAGTTTCAAGCACAACCTAAGGGGTTGTTTGTTTGACTTATTTAGGTAGGAGTTATTAACTCCTCATCGAAAACCTACATCCAAATAAGTTTCTATTAACTCCTCCTCATTTTTACTTTTAAAAATAACTCTCATTTCTAACCATTTGTTTTTAATCATTCATTTATAACTACCCAATTATTTTAAACCACTCATTTTTAATCATTCATTTCAAATTAATCAAAATAATTCATTTTTAATCATTTCATTTTTAACTACTAAAAATTACTATTCATTTTTAAATCGTCCAAACAAAATTTTGACTTTAACTTCTCTACGCAAAACCGACATTCAAACTAATTTTTGACACAATTCAATTTTAAATTACTTAATATAGCTCCTTATCTAAAAAAAAAACTACCTAAACATGGTAAATAAACAGCCCCCAAAAAGTTTCATATATATCCATTGCTTGACTGTAACAAGTACAATTCCATGTAAGCACGGTCGCCTAAGCCAGACGGTAACAACTCCCCCTATAAAATCCCTTCCCAAACGCAACGCCAATTTCCAAAATCCCCAAAAATGGAACTCCGAGAAGAAACCGAAGAAATCTCAGCAATAAAGCTCATCCAACACCATCCTCTCCAAGACTCCGATTCCTTCCTCACGCTCCTCGACTTCCAGTTCCCCTCGCCGCCGTCCATCTTCTCCCTCCCGCCGATCAAGTTCGAATTCGAGGATTTCGAGTACACGAAACCGCCGGAAGAGCCGCCCAAGATCCGGTCGCCGGAAGCCGCGGCGGCGGAGGAGGAGGTGTCGAGGAGGTACAGAGGCGTGCGGCGGCGGCCGTGGGGGAAGTTCGCGGCGGAGATTCGAGATCCGGGAAGGAAAGGGGTTAGGGTTTGGTTGGGGACTTTTGATTCGGACGTGGATGCGGCGAGGGCTTACGATTCGGCTGCGTTTAAGATGAGGGGGAGAAAGGCGAAGTTGAATTTCCCGTTGGATGCCGGAAAGTCGGAGCCGCCGCCGCCGGGGAATGGCCGGAAAAAGAGGAGAGAGATGGAGTTAATTAAGTACGCTGTAAATAATTCCCGAACACGAGGGTAAACACCTTTAACTATTTAACCTTTACAATAAAATTGTCACTTTTTAACTGCTGAAAAATGCTTCTGCCTGGTAACGTTGTAATTTTCTTTATTTTTTTTTGTTTATAAAAAAAATAAATATCTTTAAATTGCCAAAGTGAATTTATAGCTACATAAAACTTTTTTGTTAAACTGAAAATTAGGTTGGATATGGTTAGTTTGTATTTTAAAATTTTTAATTTAACATCAGAAATGTTCAAATTTCAATTACTTGTGTCCTTGGTGAGACCCAGCCTAGCCTAGAGAAGCTCCGAATTCTAGTTTCAAAATAATAATGATAAATTAACTAATTTATCAGTGAATGTGTCGGTCATACAATTGATTATTTAATTTGGTATTAATCAATTTTCATTCCACTAGTTCAGATCCCTACAATAAAAAAAAAATAAAAAAAAAGCAAAATCTCGAGACTAATAAACAAACTTATTAATACTATAATTTTAACACGTCATTGTACATGATGATTTTTTAAATAATAAATTTTATATATTTATTTAATAAAATATATCAATTATATATATATATATATATATATATATAAAAGTTGTTTCCTACCTTTTGCACTAAATTTAAATTATCAATTAATAATTTCAATATAATATTAAATTTTATAACTATTTTTTCACGTTAGTTAAATTTATTAAAATTTACATTTATGTTAAAAAATAGTTAATATTTTATTTTGAACTTAAAAAATAATAGGTGTTATTATTTTTTTTTTTTAAACTTAGTAAAATTTATCGCATTAAAATTAAATTTTATCTCTGATTTTTAAAAATCGATATTCTTTAATTTTTTCACAATTTATCTATTAATAGATTTATTACTATTGAATTATAAAATTTATAAGAATTATATCATAATTATAATTGTAAATATAAATAAGCTAAATATAATTATTAGTATACATCTATAAACTTACCTTTAATTTCAAATGATAATTTTATCATTCTTAAAAAAATAAAATTCATATCTCCAAGTCTGAACAATTAAGCAACAAAAGATCTCTACAAAAATTATCGCAACAAATGAAAAGTTAGATGAAAGCTAAGGTAAATAATCCAACAAAAATAAGATAACTAAATTTTTTATTATAAAACAAAAAACAAAAAAAGTAACATCAAGCAAAGAGAAAGTTTTCAATGTATTTGTAAAGAAAATATATAGAGAACTATATACATAGTAATATCAGGAAATCATTATTACCAAATTTCTGGAACTGAAAAATTCATGCATTTTAGCCTAAGTCTTCAAACATTTTTTTCAAGATCTCTAAGACTTTTTTTGAAAGGCAACAATTATGCAAAAAATATACCTACAAAAATTATTGCAACAAAAGAAAAATTAGTTGAAAGTTAAATATAAATAATCCAACAAAAATAAGATTACTTATTATAAAAAAAAACACAAAGAAACAATAAATCCAAGCAAACTGAAACTGAAACTGTTCTCGTAAACCAAATGGAGAGAACTATTTATAGGATTAGAAAATTCAATTTATTATTTTAATTAGAATATAAAATGTCAAATAAAATCTATGAAATTTGTTAAAAATGTCTTATTTTTTAGGTTATAAAGATGATGAAAATTTAAATGATATTGAAAATATCCTATGAAATCTCTTATCTTCTAATTTAGTCATAAAATCTATAAGATTTGATAAAAATATCTTATATTATACGAATGAAAATTTAAATGATATTGTAAATATTTTCTACATTATTTACATTTATTTTTTTTATATTCCAATAGATGGCAAGTTTGTAATTTAGGGTATGACTTAAAGGGTAAAATCGTCCAAAAATAATTTTCTCTTTAAGGTAGTATGATGTAAATAGAAAAAAAAATGTAGATCTCAAAAAAAAATTGTTGTGATTTTACAAAATCCAGAAATAAACTAAATTGACAGTAAACCTAGATCATTTAGAAAACAAAAATAAGAATTAAATCGTCACTAGGTTTTTTATTTTATTTTTTTTGAAGTAATCTTCACTAGGTTAGTGATCTAAATAATCATTCCAGCTTTCTGGTTTAATACTACGGAAAAGGTTTTGGACGATAAAAAGGTATTAAATTGAGCAATAAATATCTGCAAAACCCATGAGATAAAGGATTAAGCTTGTATACTTCAAAAAAGAAATGTCAATATCTAAATTCATCTGAGATTTTTCTTATGGATAATTGGTAGTTTTTTTAGTTATTTGATGAATATTCCAACTAATTCATAAGAATAAAACATTGTTGTTGAATTCTATCGTTTGTGAAATTTGATTGAAAATTAAATTCGATGAAGTAGTTGCATTTCATGAACATTAGAAAACATAAAATAATTTTATTTCATTTTTCCAAGCTACAAACAGCTTCATAAAAAAATAACTCATTTTAAAAGTATGAATATCCAAAAAGATGATATTTGATATTTGGCATTGAGCAAGGAGTCATTCAAATCGATCTCCCCCTCAGTACATTGCCAATCTTTGCCAGGGACATACCTAAAGAACTCGACTTGGTCAATTCCGAGCACCGGCGCTGAAATCGAAAGCAAGAAAACCATAGATTACGTCGAGTTTCATATGAATTTCCTGAAGTCAAATTTCAATAGAGATCGAAAAATGAACCCTGTTGCAGCAGTGTGAATCTACAATAGAAATTTCTCTAGCATGTGACGAATGACATCCACACCTTCCTTATGCTTGCTTCCACCTTTAGCCTGTGTAAATTTTTATAAACATTTTCGAAAGATTAGAGACATGTGTAGGATCGAGCAAACACAATTTATGTTTACAACGGTTAAATTTTGAGAAAGGTCTAAACCTTCTGGTTTATCATTAACTTTACACAAATATATATAATAACACAACATCAATTTCTTAATCTTCTAACAAATCCTTACAAATTAAAAAACGAGCCAATGTGAACATGATTTATAATCAAAAGTACATTAAACTAAACAATACTATGTGAAATGACTCATTCTCATATTAACTAAGGGAAGACTGTTTGTTTTAGTATGAGAAAAGATCAAAAGAACCTACTTGAATGACACTGTGAGCAGCAAACCTCTGCCAGCTTCTATGAAAGCTCACATCTACTTTTTCCCATGAAACATGCGATAAGCCAGCTACGAGTTCCTCTACGAAACGAGTTTCGTTATTAGAGTTGAAGAAACAAAAATAAACTTTAAAACGAATAAATAAAGTTACTATAGTTATTCTACACAGAAAACAAAAGCAAATTACCTTCCAGATTGTTGAAGTTATTTTCTTCTGGTTTAGGACAAGCTTTGCAATATTCTTCATAAACGATTTGAGGGTACTTGCAATTTACAGACTTTTCCCACTGATTACATCAATGTCAAAATAAATGAATGGTGGTAAATGATAGATGTTAGTCATTAAAACATCAACGAAAAATTTAATGAAGTAACATACCTTCGGCAGCTCAGAGTTGCATCGTATCGACGAAGTTGCCCAACCAACAAAATCTTGGTGGACCAGTAAAGGAAAACAAAAATTATACAGGTTGGAGAATATTAGATGATGTATGTAATTTTCAACTATAAATTAGAAAGGATACTGTCATAGCCAACATTGGAATAGACGACTCGGCGATTGAAAGAGCACAATGCAGACCTACATTACGACAATGGTGAACATACCGAATGGAATGAAACAGAATAGTATGATAGGATGAACTTGAATGAAAGTACTTACATGAAAAAACCTTCATCATTATCTTCTATCATGCGCTTGAGCAAAGGGGACTTCCCCTCGGCATCGTCAGTCAGGAAAAGGTGGCGACCGGTCCTCCCAAAAATACAATGAACCATACGACTGGCAGCTTTCTCAAAGGCAGATACACCGAAAAGAAATGGCACCTGACAAATGACAAGGAAAATGGAGCTGAGAAGGCAACTTAGGCTGTACATACGAGTTCAAGTCTACAACAAAATCCAAGTAAACTAAATGTTCTCTCAAATATAGATAGCACCTAAGTCTATGTTACATTAGAATATGAAGCTAATTTAAGCGATCATAGGGAAAATTGCTTAACTTCCCATTCTTTACGCGATTGCACAAGTTGAAGAAAAAAACACACTGCAACAAGACAATCAGAGTTACAGCAAAATCGTGCTGCTAAGAGGCTAGGCCTTCATTAACAGCACAACAGAAACTGCTAAGAAAAATCTTGGTGAATATATTATTAAAATCTTCCTCACAACTTAGCTGAATCTTCCAAAACAATGTCAATGATAAGTTTTACATTTCTATAAGTATCGAAAAACAAGGTGATAAGTTGGAGAGTTCACTTGAGGTATGTGAGAAGGTTGAATTGGCTAAACATATTAGGCTTCTGATAAAGGCGGGCCAAATATTGGAAGGGATTATGTGCACTTTAGAGAGGAAACGGGTTGTGTGGTTTGAAACCATAGAAATAAGACCCAAATCATATGGGACTAAAATTATAAAAACATGTAGTACAAAAAAAAACATTAAGGCATGCTTTTGAAAGGAATCAAACAAGATAACACAAGAAATTCTGATACCTGTTTATTACCCTTTGATCCAAGATGTGGTGTAGCGACAGTTATGAAGTTCAAAGCTTCTAAGCCATATATTGTACCTCTTCTGTCCTCTCCACATTCACTGTAAGGCATGTCATCATTTTCTTTCGTACGAGGTCGATATAACTTCCCTATCGCATACCTTGCTACCAATCCCCCAACCGAATGAGCAACAAAAGAAATTTTACATAAGCTTGGTTTTCGATGTATCAATTCAACAACCTGTATGTTAAAATAATCAGTAATATGAAGAAAAATATATTCAATCGATTGAAAGATAAAAATTTTCAAGAGTTAGTTAGCTAACCTCTTTAGCCAATCGCTCACCCATCACATTGACACCATCAAGAGTTAATGTAGCTACATTTCGCTCACTACCTGAAGGGAAAAAGTTGAAAACATTCAGCCAAAAACCTTTCTTTCCACAAACTATGGGAAAATTTATTTAGAAAAAAACATACCAAGAACAAAAAGAAATAAATTGCTCAAGAAATACCCAATAACATGATCTAACTTCCACGTAGTGTGTCAAAACAATTCATGAAGTCATGACTCATAATCAGGAAGTAAGATTGACCTAATGCATCAACAATTTCGACCAAACACAGAGTAAAAGAAGACATTCTTCAACACCTAGTTGAGTTCCATAAGTTGCTTGATGCAAATAAAGATAGTCTTAGAAAGATAACCATCATGGGTTGACCTAGTGGTCAAGAGAGTCTTAGAGAACTAACTACCAAGGGATAGTGGGTTCATATAAGAATTGATTTTCTATTGATTTTCTATATAGTAGGGTAAGATGGTTGTCCCATGAGAATAGTCGATAGCTGGATAAGTTGGGTCTAACACGCACGGACATCAACAGAAAAGATAGTCTTACGTAGATAACAATAAGCCCTGAATAAACATGTATCTTCTGTAGCAAGACATGGCAGTAACCCATCATATCCAGAGATGTTGGAATCTTGGTTTGTTTAAATAATGTTCTCAATAAGGACATTTTGGATTGGATATGCTCTTATTCAATGCAAGGAAATAATAAATATCGTCCATGTATTTGTTATAATCCGAATAAACAAGGACCGAAGACTAACAGAACACAACTGTAATAAGAAAAAATGAGATGGAAAACAAGACAAAAGTTACAAAGAGAGACTAATCAACAAAACAGAGGAACGTGTAATGTAACATATAATAAAAATCGAATAGTTAGCATATAGAGCTGTATGTTCCTTACAATGGACAATGATTTTGTCGGGAAATGTTTTAACGAACTCTTCTGCTGCGAATTTCCAGTCCGTCTCTCTGCAAAGAGAAAAGACTTAATCATATGGAGATGTTCTTGCTACATCTTAACGCTATTATTAAATATATGTTAGTCAATGGATCAAAGAAAACAGAAGACACTTAAAGAAGGTAAAAAAACACTTTTGTCTAGACTTTCATAAACGTAACAAATAGTCACTAAATTTAATTTGTAATAATTTAGCCTGTACTCAATTAGTCCCTGAAATTTAGTGTGCTGTATGTAGCAGTTTACCATGAAAATTCTCATCAAAGTCAAGTTTCTTTTTTTATGCAACACTTAGTTTTTGTAGTTAATAAACATATTTAGTCTCTAATAAGCTTCTCAATCTACATATATATGAAATCCCATTGGCTTACAATACATTATTTATTATCTTTCATCAAGAGTTTTTTTTTTAATCAACAACATTAGAGGATGGAATTTCAAGCCTGTAAAGAAGCTATGCTGTTTTGGCAGGAAGAAACTAAATTGCTAAGCCAAAATTGTTACATATCAAAGTTAAAAAAGAAAGTATTTACATAAAAAACAATATTAAAAGCAGAAGAACTAAATCAATACAAAACCTGAGGATTAAGGCCATTTTTTTAACTGAAAATAAAATTGACCAAGTCTAGTTAATTTCAATAAATAGTCAAATATCCAAAAAAGAGAGAGAAACGAATAACAACCTTCCGAGGATGCCATGGACCAAAACGACGAGATGATCAGCAGAAGAAGACTCAGAAACCTTACTGCTCAAAAAATCACGGCCCCCATCAGCAGTTTCAACGGAGAAAACCCCATTTTCGACGACACCGTTTCCCATAGAAACCCCCCTGAAAGAAACGACAAGGTCTTCACCGCTGGCGGCGATCGGCCGGAGAAAGAGCTCGCCGGAAAACTGGGATAAGGGTTTTTTTGAGGGTCGGTCAGAGATTTTGAGAAATGTGATAATGAAATTTTGGGGAATGAAATCTGAGATTATGGGAAAGAGGGTGGAAATGGATGTGGGTGTGATTGAGTGATTGGGGCGCGTGAAATGGAAGATCTTTGTTCATCCAATACGCCGACAACACGGCTCCAGCTCTGTTCCCGTTCATACGCATGTTGTGGTTACAGAGTGATTAAATTTTAGGAGCACTTTTAAACAGTAGGTTGGTCAACTTCAAAACTAACCCTTTTTTTTTTTTTTTTTTTTTTTTTTTTGATAGTCAAAACTAACCCTTTGTAATGCACCAAAGAAAATAAATTATGTAATTGAGCAATCAAAAATTACATTAGTAGTATCATTGAAGAGTTAGAGAAAAACCCGTCTAAAAATGACCATTTAATCTCATCCCATTTTTAAATAGTAATGACTTCTAGAATCATCACACTTGTAAGTAGGGGTGCAACAAAAAACCGAAAAACCGAAAAATCGAACTGAACCAATGGATCGGATCGGTTTTTTACCTCAAAATTGGACATATCGGTTTGTAATTTGAAAAAATCGAAAATATTGGATCGGTTCCGATTTTCATTTTAAAAAACCGATCCAAACCGATATATATATATATATAGTCAATAATTCATATAGAGTAATCTTCTTTCCATTAATATTTCTTTAATTCACCCCTATTTCAAGTAAAAAATATCCTTAAATAATTTTAAATAAGTTAAAAATACTTCTAACCTTTAAAAAAATAGTTGTTTACGAGAATGTTGTTTTTATATGAGAAATATTATTTTTGATATATTAAAAAAAATTGGACATTGGATCGGATCGGATCCATTTTTGGACATTGAAAAACCGAACCAATGGTTCTATACTTTATTGGACATTGGATCGGATCCATTTTTTGAAAACCGAAGATATTGGTTCGGTTGTCGGTTTGGTACAAAACCGACAAAAACCGAACCGAAATCACCCCTACTTGTAAGTTAAGAAAATAAAAAAACCTTGCAAGTTGTTGTGTGTGGAACTTATAAAAATTGTCGTTGTTAGCTTAGTACGTGAAACTAAATCCTACCTGCCCCTTAATCTTAGGTAATGGTTGCTATTTGTATCAGTACGTCCAATTTAAATATACAAAAGTATATCAAATGCTAGTATAAAAATTTGAACTTTTGAGTTAAAAGAGAAAAATTCATGTTAAAATTACTACAGAGTTAGATTAGTTATCTTTACATAATATTTACAAAGAATGTTTAAATTTTTTTAAAAACTAATATATTTCATTTTTATGTGGTTGTTTTCCAGTTGAAAAATATTACCAGCTATCTCTTGCACGTGACGATTTAAGAGATTGAAGAGGAATGCCATTTCACCATAATACAACTCCAATATGAGAAATTTTACAGAACTAAGCTAAAATCGTCTCTGTTACAACAAATGGGGGGATCCTCAACTGTTCCACCAATTAAAAATGCTTTTGATTTCTTATTTTCATAACTCAGGAAGTTAAGAAAGTAAACCATTTCAGAAGGAAACCCCATTAATCATCAGAACTGTAATCACTGGACTCTGGTATAACAGGCACAGCAGCACAACAGAACGACTCTTTGTCCTTGAGGAGAAGACAGCTACCGTCCGAGTTCCATTTGAGGTCGGTTATGTTGAATTCTGATAGCGGGACATTGACGCAGTAGGCGCCCGAGGGGGTCCACATGTACAAATGTGGGCTACCGGTGCAGAGAATGAGACGTGTGCATGTCGGGTCCCAAGCGGCTGCTCGGATAGGATCTTTCTGCACCAAGATGGCTGCCAGTTCTAGATGGTGAATGTCCCAAATCCAAAGTGCAGTTGGCATGCTATCGTTGCGTGTACAGATGTATTGGCTATCCTTGCTCCATAACATGAGACCTGTTATATAGACCAAAAATCTAACCATATGAGAACTTTACATTATGGCATAGACTTATGCACATTTATGCTTCATACATCTAACCATATGAGATATACTTTATATTGCAAGGAAGCTACTTCTATGTACACTTTTTTTTTCCACTAAATGAAGCAGGAACTAGAAAGGTTGGATTTTAAATGGAACATGAATTTAGGATTACTTCGGTTCCGTTTGATAACCATTTGGTTTTTTGTTTTTGGTTTTTAAAATTTAAGTCTACAACTACTACTCCTTCCTTTACTTATGTTTTTAAAAATCAAATCAAGATTTAAAAGTTAAAAAAGTAGTTTCCAAATACTTGTTTTGGTTTTTGGAATTTGGTTATGATGCACATACTTCTTTGAAAGAAGATGAAACCATATGGAGAGAATTTCAATAAATGCAAGCTTAAACTTCAAAAACCAAAATTAAAAAATGAAAAATCAAATGGTTATCAAATGGAGCCAACGGTTCAAATAGTATGTATGTGATAAGGTTGGGCCTAGGGCTCTATTTAGCCATTACTTGGAGAATAAGTTAGTATTTTGTTATAAATAGAGTGGGTTAGGTTAGAGTTTAGGCATCCAATTGTTAAATGAGTTATTGAGTGATTTATTGTAAGGGCTCAAGAGATTCTCTTGAGAAGGGAGGTTCCAAGTTCCTATCAAAACTTGGTTTATCTTTATTCTTTTATCTTTTGATATAATCTGATCCTGGATCATATCAATTGGTATCAGAGCCGTTCGATTCTTGGTTGTAGAGATGGATCAGGAAGAGGTTCGTTTATTTCGAGAGGCATTGCTAAGTTTGATGGCCTCGGTTGGTTCTCTAAGAAAAGAAATCAGAGAAGAGATAGCTTCAATGAAAGAAGATCTCAGAAAAATGAGGGAGAGCTGCATTGACCTAAATAGTTCTCTTAGAGAGCTCAAAGAGGAAATTATTATGGAAAAAACAATGACGGCTAGGGTTTTCACCCCGCCACCACCGCCTCCTCCGTTGCCGCAACCACCACCGCCGCTGCTGCCGCCGTTGCCCCCACCTCCACTGCCATCACCAACCCCACCTGCGGCGCTGCTGCCGCCGCCGTCACCACCTCTGCCACCACCTCTAACATCGTCGCCGCCATCTCCACCGTCACCACCTCCGACACTGTTGCCTCCACCACCGACGCGCCGCTGCTGCCGCCGGGAAAAAAAAAAAAAAAAAAAATCTATTTTTGTTTATGCCCACCTTGAGGACAAGGTGCTTTAAAGGGGCGGGTATTGATAAGGTTGGGCCTAGGGCTCGATTGGGCCATTACTTGGAGAATAAGTTAGTATTTTGTTATAAATAAGGTGGGTTAGGTTAGAGTTTGGGCATCCCATTGTTAAATGAGTTATTGAGTGATTTATTGTAAGGGCTCAAGAGATTCTCTTGAGAAGAGAGGTTCCAAGTTCCTATCAAAACTTGGTTTATCTTTATTCTTTTATCTTTTGATATAATCTAGATCCTGGATCATATCAATTGGTATCAGAGCCGTTCGATTCTTGGTTGTAGAGATGGATCAAGAGGTTCTTCGTTTCATTTAAGAAAAGTTGCAAAGTTTGATGGTGGACTTGAAAAAGACCTCGAGAGAAGAGGTAGCTTCTCTAAAAAAAGAAATTAGAGAAGACCTAAAGGAGAGTTTCAATGACCTAAAACGATGTTTTAGGGAGGAAATTAGGTTGGAAAAAACAATGACAGCTAGGGTTTTGACCCCGCCACCACCGCCTCCTCCGTTGCCGCCTCCGCCTTCCCCACCGTCGTTGCTGCCGCCGTTGCCCCTACCTCCGCCACCATCACCAACCCCACCTGCGGCGCTGCTGCCGCCGCCGTCACCACCTCCGCCACCACCATCGCCGCCACCACATCTAACATCGCCACCGCCATCTCCACCGTCACCACCTCCGACACTGCCGCCGCCACCACCACCAGTGTTGTCGCTACTGTCATCACCACCACCTCTGTCACTGCTGCCTCCACCACCGACGCGCCGCTGCTGCCGCCGGAAAAAAAAAAAAAAAAAAAAAAAAAAAAAAAATCTATTTTTGTTTATGCCCACCTTGAGGACAAGGTGGGCGGGTATTGATAAGGTTGGGCCTAGGGCTCGATTTAGCCATTACTTGGAGAATAAGTTAGTATTTTGTTATAAATAGAGTGGGTTAGGTTAGAGTTCAGGCATCCAATTGTTAAATGAGTTATTGAGTGATTTATTGTAAGGGCTCAAGAGATTCTCTTGAGAAGGGAGGTTCCAAGTTCCTATCAAAACTTGGTTTATCTTTATTCTTTTATCTTTTGATATAATCTAGATCCTGGATCATATCAGTATGCTTTACTATATACTTCGTGGACCAAGTATATAACAAAAACACACAATACTAAGCGAGGTTCTACTGTCGTACCATATAGCGCACAATCTTATACACAGCCCAGAAACAACACATTATAAACTATAACAGAGTAAGTTTTATAAACTATTTGAAACATCAGAAAATTATGCAGCGAGTATTCACTTTTGATAGCGACAGAGGGTTTACCAATGCCTTGCTTAGGGTTTGGTTTGTCTGCAAGGGGTTTCTGGAATGGCAAAGTGATAGGTACTTCGGTAACTTCATATCTAACCCTGAAGTGTCCTTCACTAGAGTCTTCTCAAGAATAAGAAAAACGCACAGATAAAGCAATTAGCAATGAAGTAGGTCGATAGCTCGAAAAGTGAATAGTAAAAAACTGATGAGATTCACAATGTTAATATATTTTAACTAGTAATTTATAGATGATAAAATAATGCAGGGTCACGTTAGAAAAGAACCACATATACCAGAATTCCCTTGGATAAATTCATCACTAAGACATAATTCTGACATATTAAGCTGCAATGGTTCGTCCACCTCCTAAACTTGAAAGAGAAAACATGAGCTTTCTATTTAGGAGAAAAGGATCATAGAACAGTAATGGGAAAGACAAAATAATGCTACCTTTAAAATAGCAGTGCAACTAGGACCACGGACGACAGATACATGAATAAACTCAGCAAAAGTCTTCCATGTGAGACGATTTAAGACTCTCAACATCTGGTCATAACTACCAACAGCTAAAAACTGTCCACAAGGTGACCATGAAACACTTTTTACACCAAGTCCACTTTCATATGCTTGATACTTAAATAGGCACCTTCCATCCGGAGAGTAAATTAGAACCTGTTCAAACCAATTCAAGCTTTACATTTTTTGTCTTTATTTAATTCAGTATTAAGAGAATTAGCCATGTGTTTAGCATCAATCAGCCAAATAAATAGAAGATGAAGTGTTTCTGGGAGATTTAATGGCACGTAGACAACCTAGTGTCATGTATTGTCTTACAGCACGCCTTCTCATGTAAGAAAGGAATTGTTAGTTGATATAATTAAACTTACTCCAATCCACCCGCTTAAGCTTTTGGGTTTATTGGTAGTTTAACATAGTAAGAGGTTCTGAGTTCAAATCTCTGCCACGTCATTTCCTCTTCAATTAAAATTAAATTCTCCTTGTAGGGCATTTCTCAAATTTCTAGCCTCAACCCACCAACTTAACCTTTTGGGTTAATCGGTAGTTTAACCTAACTCAACAGGAACTCTAGTATCTAGCCTTCCAAATTATTTTAGAATTCAGGCTTAAAACATATAATAATCAGCATCTACACTTTTAAGCACAATAGAAGGCCAGGCCAGGAAACTTTATTTATTTTATTTAGTTATTTTAGTTCAACAAGGGATGGGGAATTTGAACCTCCAGCCTTCATTTAGATAAGTAATGTTTTGACAGTTGAGCAGTGTTCCTGTTTTGTTTTGTTTTGTTTTTTCTTTCTGAGATTATGTTCATGTTTGCTCAATGACAACAAAAGGCCAGGATACTAAAATCAGAGAAAAATTAAAAATGATATCTAACAAACTAAGAACCTTATTCAGCTGTAAAATACACAATATTCACTGCATTCCTCAACCGTAAGGCTTCTCAATCTTGATCTTTCTCCCAAGCTTCAAAAATCAACCAGTATTTCGTCACAGGAAAAAAAAACTAACAAATCCCACAGCAAATATTGATTGCCCACCCAATTTCCATTCCAAGAAAATCGTCTTCGTACTAGAAGAAAACTTTCAAACATAGCATTGAACTTCATAATTGGGTGGTGTAAGTTCCGGGTACATTTTTGGGCCAACTTTAACATCTTCACTCAACTATCATGATATGATGATGGAAGTGGTCTCAGGGTACATTCACGCATCAGCCCTATAACTAACTAAGTTTACCAACATGAAATAGGTTTCAAACTACTACAGCTGTAACAGAAAGCCAAGTAGACCTAAACCTCATTTTTTTACGTGAAGAAACTTTTAAGAAAACGGGTTTATCAGCTTACTTTCTCTACTAGAAGTTGTATTATTTGGCAGCCCAAGCTTTTCACGTGCCTCCATTATGTATGGTAGGAAAGAATAGGAGAGTTTAAAAGTGACTCTTGAGAAGATGTGTGAAACTTGGCGTGTTTTTATGCATCTCTTTAGGTCCATGTAACTAATCCATTTAGTAATCATCATGGACGGACCCTTTTGTTGTAGTTTTATCATTTTCTTTTAATAGCTCCTTTTCTTCAAATGGCCTCTGTTTTTATGACCAAGTATACTCATCCATCTCTATAAGATATGTTTCCTTAACAAGAAGAAGAATGACAAAAAAACGGTCTTTTGCATAAATCAGTTTCACAAGATATATGCACCAGGAGTATACAGTAAAGATTTATAACTAAAACAGGAAGAGATCACCTTATATTCAAGAGAGGAGTCCCAGACCACAATAGAGCTATCATCTGGCGACCATTCAATATCTGCTAAATCCAGAGTATCAACAGCAAAAACACCCATTATCTCCCATGTATAACAAGAAATGAGATTGATGTAATCCTTGCAATCTTTTCGTGTGCAAACTGCTGCAAATTTCCCATCTTGGGTAAATGAAACTCCCTTGGAAGTATGCTTAGGCCACTGCACATGTACACATGCTGTATTTACCAAGGACCAGACTGTCAACCGTAGTTGAAAATCCGATGTGGTCAATATGTGACGGCTGTCCGGGCTCCACCTGGCATATGCAATACCCGCTGGACCATCATCTATCTTGCAAGTCCATTCTGGTTGTGTCAATGACCATGCCTGTATCATTGGTCTTTTATATAGACCACAAAGAATGTATTCAGAATCGAGAGCCCATTCAATGTAGCTTATCTTGTCCAGACATGAAAACAACTGCACAACCTGTAACACATCATTCAAGTGATATTATCTTCTTTGGATGCAAAACTACGTCTACCTCACAGCCACGTTACTGCTCAAGTTTCCATTGGATTCTTCACCCACCAGAATAGAAAATAAAAGCAAGAACAAAGTTTATTTGGGTCACTTTTATATGTAAATATAAAAAACCTAAGCAAATACCATCAAGTTTTACATGTATCATTGCAAAGCTATTATCCATATCCACCGTCACAATTAAGATGGTCATACTTTAAATCTGAGGAGTTTTCCTTTCCCCCGTTTGGTATTTATGTCTCTATAGTGGTTTTAACCAAAATTTTACAACTCTCAAGAGTAAATGAAAATTTAGAAGCAGCACAAGACTAGTCATATCCTGTATTTCAAGAAGAGGAAAGCACTTACGAAAAGGTTTAGAGAGTGAGAGAAAGAGATAGATTACCAAATATGCCAATGTGACTCAATTAGAATGTTTTTCAGTATCTATATATCGTAATAGGTTAGTGATTAGTCACCAAAGGGCAGTCTCGTTGGTTGAGACTTGGGGCTTCTAAGATATACTCCCTTGAAGGTCCCGGGTTCGAAACCCATCGATTTGAGCTTAACTCTAAAATCCCTAGTTGTCTTCCAGGTATATGGGAGCAGAGCTCCGATTCCGGTCATAAAAAAAAAAATCATAATAGGTTCTTAAATTCTCATAGTCTTGCATTTGCTTTTGCCAATTCCAATTCCAAGTCCCACATATGGCTACATCCTTCCTGATCTCCTAAAAAATTATTTAGCAAGCAGATCGAAATAAACACTGGTGGTTAATGGGCTTGCCTAAAAATGGTAAGAGAGAAATAAAATGCTCGATTGATCTTCCCTGCAAAACGATTAAAGTTTCTAGGTATATTTACCCAAAATCAGAACTAAATCAGCTAAGTTCAGTTAAATTCATCCTACTTGGTCCATTCACACTTCAGCCAAAATAGACAATCCAACAATGCTGCTCAATCAAGATGCAAACAATTTCCCAGTCTCAAATGCCCTAATCGATAAAAGGGAGGAATGTGGAGATCACAATTCAAGCCAAATTTCAAACAAAGAAGAGAAAAATACCTTGAAGGAGAGAGTGTCGCGAACGACGAGACGGTAATCGACGGCGACGGCGATGAAACGGGAGTTGGGGGAGAAACAGCAGGGTCCGCTCTGCTTGTAAGAATCGGTGAACTCCATAGCTTCGTCGAAGCTCCAACAAAAATGGCGAAATGTTGTGTTGAAAATGGGCGAGAATTTGGGGCTCTCTACATTTGAAATGCGAGAAATTATGTGATGAAAGTTGGATCAAAATCTGAGGGACAGAATCTGCTTAAAGGAACAAGTTTATGTAAGATTTCAAATCTTTTTTATGAACTCTGGAATAAGTTTACAGTTAAATACATTTTTTTTGTTGTTTGTGGTTTATGGTATATTTCGAAATAATCCCTTTATGATATCAAAATAATAATAATAATAATAATAATAATCCCTTCATTTTTAGGTAGGGGTTAGTTTTAGAATTTATTAATTCATTTTCGAAAATCTATATTTAAATGAGTTTTTATTAATTTCTCTTCATTTTTACTTTTAAAAATAATTTTTATTTCTAACCATTCATTTTTAATCCTTCATTCTTAACTACTCAATCATTTCTAATAACTCATTTTTAATTATTTCTTTCAAATAACTCATTTTTAATCATTCTTTTTTAATCATTTTTTTAAACTACTAAAAATGACTACTCATTTTTAAATTTACATCCAAACAAGATTTTGACTGTAACTTCTCTCTACAAAAACTACATCCAAATAAGTTTTTGACACAACTCTAAATTTTTAACTACTTAACATAACTCTTTAATCTAAATCCTACCTAAACATGTCAAACAAACCGCGTCTCTGATGATACAACGTCAATATCTTTTTTTCTTTAATTGTGCTTGAACTTAAAATATATATATATATATATATATATATTAAAAGTACTAAATGGTGTATTGGGTTAAAAGGAAATTTTTTAAATCAATCTAAAATTAATTTTAGGTTGGTCGATTCGCTAAACTTGATCAACTAAGAACTTAACCTTCTTTTTTTTTTGTTGGATTCTCAAAACTCTCATAACTAGTATATGTTATTAAAATGGCAATCAACAATCAATAACGAAGATAAAAAAATTGCAAAAGAGGAGGAAAAACATAAATCACACACAAGGATTTACGTGGTTCACCAACGTTGTGTTGGCTAATCCACGGGCAGAGAGGGAGAACGAGTTTTATTCAGAGAGGCGAATTACAGAGATAAAAAAAAAAAAAAAAAAAAAAACAATGTACAACACACACATACTTATTGTTCTTAGTTTAAGTTGGATTGAGTTGAATGAGCCAAAAATTAACAAACCCAATCTATCCAGAATTATAAAATCATAATTGGAGCTAACTCAAAAGAATTATAACTAAATTCAACTTTAATAATTTTGGTTGTTTATAAAGTTATAACCCAACCTATTTCAAAGAATATTATAATGTATCCCTACTACTTTACAGTTTGGATTTGTAGTCAAAATGGCTGAAGTTGTCACTTTCTTTTGTATATCCTTTAAAAATACACGTAATATATGGCTTAAAAAAATAGTTGTTAATTTGAAAAATGATTTTTCTGAATTAATTCAACTTAGAAATTATTTCAAAATAATGACATATAAATCGGCACAAGGTAATGTGTAAAAATTGTGTCCTGCTTAATAAAAAAAAGTGTTTTATCAACCAGAAAAATAAATTTAATTAGTATAATTGTTTTCATGCAAATTTCTTGTACTTAGTAATTAACTAAAAAACATACAAATCTAAAAAAAAAACTATGCAAAAAACATAAAGAAATAATATTTTTGGGCACATAATTTTAGAAGTTAAAATGAAAATGAAACTTTTCAAAATATAGAGACATCAATGAAACATACTCATAAATTATTTTGTCTAGTTGAGGGAAAACGTGGATAAGATTTTTGTAATCAAAGAGGCTAAACTTAAGAATATATATTTTGTTTTTTTAAGACTCTTAAATTTTTATTTTAATCCCTAAACTTTCTAATATTCACCCGTTATATGCTCATCCCTGACTAATTTATGTCATTTGAAACCATGCACAAATTAATTTATCTGTAGACATTCGAAGCTGTCATCAATGTTTGAAAAAAAAAAGGAATAAACTAATGATTTTCTTTTTTTAAAATAGATACAAATTCACCCGTATTTATTTAGGGTAGAAAAAGTGTTTTTAGTCTTTCCTTTCAACTATTCACTCTTGTTTCAAAAAAAAAAAAAAATTATTCACTCTAATTTGTCACTCCAAAAAAAAATTCCAAAACAAATTTTACAACCTCGTGATGGTGAGCCTTAGTAAACCAAAAAGAGTATAATCGAATGGGTCAGAGTTACGGGTTGGTTATCTAGTTTGATGTTAATACATCTCTACTCCACGATCATGGGTTCAATAGGTGACCGCACTGTAGGTGATTCGTTTCAATTTTTGTCGGTTTTGTACCAAATCGGCTAAAGAAGTTTTTTACTTGGAAAATATATTGATATTTGTCATATAAAAAAACATTTAATAACAAATTGATTTTTCCTAAAAAAAAACACAAATTGATTTTCAAGGCTTTAGAAAATCTTATAAATAATGGAAAGAATATGATTATATATGACTTATTGACAATATATATATTTTGGTTTGGTTCGGTTATTATTGATTTTTTAAAACGAAAATCAAAATTGATTCAATATTTTTTATTTTTTCAAATTACAAACCGATATGTCCAATATTGTGCTAAAAGATCGATCTGATCCAATGAATTAGATTGGACTGGTTTGGTTAAATTTTTCTTTATTTATTTATTATTATTATTATTATTTTTTTTTTTTTTTTTGCACCCTTAGCACATATATTTTTTGAATTGGAACAACTAAAGTTGGTCCTGACACTGGCGTGTAATTAGAAAAAATTGATAGATAAATTAGAATAAACAATGATATAAACAAAATGATAAAACTCGAGAAAAGTTAAGTAATATTTGATTATTAATTCTAAAAAAAAAAGTAATATTTGATTATTTTAGCAAATATAAATTTTGAGAAAAATGTTTTTTTTTTAAATAGTGTACTAAATGTTTATATTTTAAAAGTTATGCATATTTATGCCTAAAAAATTAAAATTAATAAATAGATAGATGGATAAAAATCAATTCATGCTTAAAATTGGAAAGAAAAAATATGCATAACATATATTATATAA
The DNA here is from genome assembly GCA_036507275.1 of Sicyos edulis. Lineage (NCBI taxonomy): Eukaryota > Viridiplantae > Streptophyta > Magnoliopsida > Cucurbitales > Cucurbitaceae > Sicyos > Sicyos edulis. The sequence continues at coordinate 66,349,791 of CM071846.1, forward strand.
TTTCTATTTGTTTTCTTTTTTTCTTCTTATATTATTTAAATAATATTTGTGCCTTTTAAATAGTGTTCGTTGTCTTTCTTCTCATAATTTATACTAAAAAAAATTACAAACATTACTCAACTTTTCAGAAATTCCTTACTAGAAGAAAAAAAAGGCCATAAAACGTTCCCGTCCGGAATTCTTCGTTATTAGCGGTGACGCCAAATTTCAGTCGTAATTTGTCAATTTCTAACCGTAAATAGCAATTATTTGTTGGTATTCTCAAGTATCTTATCTAAAAATATATTTCCTATCTAAATTCCAGTTTCCTTTTGTGCCAATGGGAATTCGAGTTGTTCTTAATTAGAATAAGTCATTTTGACCTAGAATCTTTCTTTTTCTAAATATTGTTTGTTGTATTAAAAAAGAATTTAAGTAAATTTCATATATATAATATATAAAGCAATGTTCTTTTATTTTGAAAAATATATAAAAAGCCATGTGAACCATGCCTAATTAAAAAAAAGATAGAAGTTTATTAAACTAGTTAAATCTATAAAATAATTATAAATATGATTGTCTTTTTTAAAAAATTAGATCCATAATCATTAATATTATTGATTATGATCAGATACATTCTTTTAATATTTATAATATAATATATCAATTTTAATGAATATTTAAAATATAATATTAAAATGTATTAATGATTATAAATGTAAATATTTTAAAATTTATTTATATTTATAATTATTTTTTCAAAAAAAAATGAGGATTTCTCTAAACATTAATATGATAGATTGACTATTTGGCTCCTTATAAATTAATTGCAGACAAAAATTCATACTATTTACTTTGTATTATAACCCATTAAATTTATCAATAGGGTTTGTCTAGTTTGAGTTGAGAGATCTTTTTGGACTAACCTAAAATTTTGATCGGTTAATTTTCCGACCAGTTCAAGAAATTAGATCAACTCAACCTAACTCGACCGTAAAATAGGGTTGAATTGGGATTTCGGGTTGCGTTCATTTCCTCTTTCTTCCATAAAACAACTATGTTCATTCACAATAAACATGTAAACAAATAAATAAAAAGTGGATGACACACACGCATGCACACACTCTATTTCTTAATTTAGGTTAGGTTGAACGAGTGAATTATTGTTCAACCCTAGAACTAGCCAAATCTAATAAAAATTATAAAATCATAACTCAAACATTTTTCAATTTGGATTTGGTTGAGTTGAACGAGCAAAAAATTGATCAACGAAAATTATAAAATCGTAATTCAACCAAAATAAAATTATAATCCAAACCAATTTTTTAATTGCTCAAATGGTTGGTTCTTTTATATACCCATACTAATTTATTTAATGGACATTTTGCAAATGAGTGATTACCAATAAATGGTATGAACTAAAAATCTATTCACCACATTTTCTTTATTAAAAAAATAAGATCTTTTTTAATTCAACAGCATGCCATTGAAGCTCTAAATCTAGACAAAATTTGGATATTGTAATTTAAGGGATTAATTTAGACATGTTGACTTTTTATCATTAATTTGCGACCAAATATTCTCAGAAGATACGTGCTTTAAAAAAAGGAAAAAGAAATGCAAGGTTGAAATTGCCTGAAAACCAAGTAAACGGAGACGAACTTGCCTTTATAATCGAGATTCCAAATTTTCCATTTCTGCAATTCAGCCCAAATCCATCATCGTCTTCGCTTAACCCACAAGCCATTTCCCCTCTCTCGCCCTCTCCATCAAACCAACCACCAAGGAGAGGAAGAGAGGTTTCTGCAAATCCCATTTTCCCCCAAATCCAAGCTTCCCGTTTCGTATAATCAAATCCCTTTGTCGATTTCTGTTTGTTTCTCCCAACCCCAGAATATTCCCTTCAAAATCTTCTATACCCATCTCCGATTTCGCAGATTTGAGGTCCTGTTCATCGTTTATTTCGATACCCATTTGCGTATTTGATCGACCCAGATGGGGTTTCTGCGATCTTTCTCTCTCGTTTGCCTGATTTCTGTGGCTTTTGCTCATGAGGGGTTTGATTCTCATCTTCTTCCCAGGCCGCTGATCCTTGAATTTCCAGAGAGGGTTGAGAATCAATGGAAGGATTTGGATGTAGAAATCAAGTTGAGGTGTGATAGTTGGAGATTTAATGGGGAGGCTAACAATCTGAATCCGTGGAAAAGGATTCCGAAGGATTGCCATGACTATGTGAAAGATTACATAATGGGTCGAGCCTATCAACTTGAATTGGAAATTGCGTCAAAGGAGGCTGAGATTTTTGCGCGGAGTGTGGAATTGGTTGGTGATGGGAAGGATGTTTGGATTTTTGACATTGACGAGACTTTGCTTTCTAATCTTCCTTATTACATAGATCATGATTATGGGTAAGTTTCCTCTGTTTCTTATTGTTGAACCTATAAAAAAATAGTTAATTCTTCATTGAAATTAGGGATTTCAAATCATTTGCTCTCTTAGTTTCTCTGCCAAACAAACAGTTAGAAACAGGGGTTATGATTTGCAATAGAAGCTTGACTGATTGGTTATATTTATCTGCTTATCTAATGTTATCATACTGATTTTCGTCGTTCACCAAGGTTATGTTAGCTTCCTCCACTGGTGGAGGAAAGAAACCGTTTTATTATGAGATGATAATATAAACTTTCAGCAGAAGGGCAAGGATATGTTTTTTTTTAGGATACAACATTTGGGGTGGGGAAATTTGAACCTATGACCTCAAGATCACTAGATATACACCGATGCCAATTGAACTATTACTCGTGTTGGCAAGGGGCAAGGATTTTAAGAGAGTGCACATGTCATTCTAATAATCATTGGACTCAAATTATATAAAAGCTCAATACGAAAATATAAAATATAATTAACATATTCATATATTCTAGGTTTATAGTGCAGTATAGTTCAAAACATTTCAATGTCTAATATTTCAAAAAATAAGAGTTTTGAACATTTTTGCATTTTAGAACTCATGGAAAGTTGGTTTATTTTTGCAATTTACAGCTCTGAGGTTTTCAATCCTAATGAGTTTGATAACTGGGTCATGAAGGCTACAGCACCTGCTATCAAGTCCAGTTTAGAACTCTATAAAGAGCTTTTGGATCTGGGATTCAAGCTGGTTTTGCTTACTGGAAGGAGTGAACGCCAGAGGGAAACTACGACAAAGAATTTGATAGATGCAGGATTTTATGATTGGGACAGGCTTATATTGAGGTTAGTATGGTGCTTTTTATGTGTTAATTTGATGATCTAGTGATTCAATGCAGTTTGTCTCATGTTTCCTCTGACTTTGTTAGATTAGATGCATAACTTGAAAGTGAGTTTTTGAAGAATAGATCACTTTTGTTGTTGTATCAAGTTTCACAGGCCTAAAGGTTTTCCTAATCATCTTTCCCTAGTTATTATACTTGGGATGTGAGAAAGAGCTTGCTTGGCTTTCTATTTCTTTTTTGTAAAATTGATATTAAAACGTCAACTTTAGGTTTTGTGAACTAAAGAGAACCTGATATGATTTTCCTTTGATTTTGTTTATTTCCTGGTTTTCAATATGTTTAAAATTGCATAATTCGGCCTTTTTGTGTGAAATCGAAGTACTGGCGAAGATCGATTTTGTTTACAAAATGTTAACTATGGTGTATGGACACCCTACCCCCATAAGAAAAACCAACAAACAAAAAAAAGTCTATAATTAAAAAAAAAGATCTTTTAACATTCTATTGCTACTCTACCAATAAATTCAATAAACTACACACAAGAAGTGAAAACACAATGCACTGTATTGGATTAGAGACGGGCGTGGTTACCCTTGTTTAAAAAAAAATGTATTGGATATTTTTATCAACTTTGAGCATAACTCAAATGGATAAGACATATATCCTCGACCAGAAGGTTAGAGGTTTCGTTGAACTAAAAGAAAAGGAATATGTATGACATCATTTTCTCAAATTTTCACAACTTTTATATGTTGACTGAAGAGGCTAATATTTGTGTATCTCTCCATCTATGGCTACCAACTATCTATCGTCCCATCCTCATTATAGATTTTCATTTTATGCTTTTTAAGATGTCTAGTTTAGCTATTAGTATATGTGGATATCATTTTGAATCTATCAATGTAGGATTTCTATTGTGATGAGAAAAAAAAACTACTTTTTCAATTTTACTTGATTTGAAAATAAGGTAGACAACAAATAAACCAATTGGTTTTTCTCTGATTTGAAAAAGTAATTTGATGTTTGAGGTCTTATATTATGTAGTCATTTGGAAGGTTTGTCAACAGAAACTATTCTGCCTTGCATTGAGCACTTATAAGTTAATGCCATGAAGGCAATTAATAACTTGGAGAAACAATTGATCTCGATTAATGTTATTTAAAATAATTTTAAAGCTCAGTTTCTTATATTTTTGTCTAATTGATGTTTTAGTTACCTTCAAAGTAGCTAGTTTAACAACTTTTGGGGTTAGGATTTGAACCCCAGCCAAGATATATGCATCAACTGTATCGAGCTATGTTTAATTTGGGAAGTAATTTTTACTTAGGTTCATAATCATCAACTAACTCAAATGTTTTTTTTATCATGTACAGGAGAGATGAGGACCAAGGGAAGTCAGCAGTAAAATACAAATCTGAGAAGCGGAGCGAGATGGAGAGCAAAGGATTTCGAATCATCGGAAACTCTGGTGACCAATGGAGTGATTTATTGGGTACTTCAGTATCGGTTCGTTCATTCAAGCTTCCAAATCCTATGTATTACATTTCCTGAGTATAGGGAAGGAGGCAATGCATCATCAATGTTATTAATTAAACGATGATTTTCAATCTCCTAAAAGTTGTAGATATATTAAAGATGTTTAATTTGTTGGAGGTTGAACATACAGTTAAAGATACATCCATAGAAAGCTTTTATTATGGTATTAGTATTGATGATAGAAGCTTTTATCATGTATTAGTCTTGATGATAATTGAAACTCCTATTGTAAGTTCCAATAGACATTTATATACATAATCAAACTGGCATTCTGATGATATATTGTTTTTTTTTGTTCTTTTCATTCATTTTGTTTTTGGTAATTTTGATGGTACCAAAACTATGACTTTCTCTTCTTTTAAAGAAGAATTTGTGGTTAAAAAATTGGAAAATCTATCTTGATATTTCTCCTGAAGTGGTTTCCTTTCTGAATTTAAGATAACTAGATGTGATAGGATTAGAGTCACTTGAATTCTCTCCATTATAGAAAAAGGACCACATTAGAAACAGCATATTTGAGTATCAACTTTATAAGTAGTTCCAAGGTTAGTGCATTTGTGGGGAAAGGCTTTTAAATGAGCTATCTCACCTTTAACATAGCACTCTCAATCTCTCAATTCTAGCTTTTGCCTTCTCTTTATCTCTCTTCACCACTCTTTAATGTATATCAATAAAGCAAAATGGTCTTTTTCCCTTTTGATTATGATTCTTTTCTATGATGTGAAACGTATTCACGAAGACACTTTCTAGTTTAGCAAAACGTACATCCAATAATAGAGAGAAAAGTATTATAAAGATAGATTTTGGTTCGTTGCAATGTATTCTTTCTCTCGAATTATTTATTCTATACATAGTTTTTCTTTATTGTATAATTTCATATTTAAAAAAGTATATAGTAAATATTTAGACATCGATTCAATAAAACAGAACTTATTTCTATTTTAAAAACCACATGGTATCAAAGTTCATTAGATACAAATGGGTATTCAGTCCAATAAAAATAAAATTGAGATCCGACTCAAAATATGTAAGCTCAAAAGAGAGACCATCTTGAAAAAGACATGTTAGGATCTCATATCGAAAATAGTGAAAATCTCATAGCAATATATAAGAATGGTAGCTACTTCTCTCATCACCAATTAATTTTGAGATGAATGTCCACAATATCTAATTCGGTGTTTCACTTTGATCCTTAACATTGTAAACTTGGAAAGATGGTTGTCACTCCATATCATGTCAATTGAAGACAATTTTTTATTATTAGTATCAATGTACAACTAATGAAAGTTTGGATTTTTTTAAAAAAAATTTAAGTTGAGTATTATTTAGGGATTTTTAATATACTCTCAAGAACCCAATTCTAGTAAGCTCAAAATAAAAAACAATATATTTTTTTAAAATGAAAAGGGTAGTGATCGGGGTGCGTTTGGAGCACCGGTTTGATTATTATAGACAGAAGGTTATGATAAACGGTGGGTTGTGATAAACGGTAGGTTATTATAAATAGTGTTTGAGGGGCAAGTTATTATAACATGGATTATGATAAACGGTGTTTGAGGGGCTGGTTATGTAACAAAAAGTAATATATGTAAGGTGTAGATATACGGACACATAGATTTAGATAAACGGGCACGCAGGTTTAAGTAACCACCGTTTATAATAAACGGTGGGGCAAACATCGGTTGGGTTATTATAACCAACTTAGCCGTTTACATAAACGGGGCCCAAACACATCTAATAATAAAGTCTTTACATCATTTCAAACACAAAAATGAATTTATCTCTACTTTTGGCTCTTTCCACTCTAGTCAAATCGGTCTCGTCGATTAAATTGTTTCGATGACACAACATGTGAACTAATTGAAAATTGAAGAACAAAAGTACAAAATGTAAACCTGCCATAAACTAGCTGCTGCTACCAATGGGAGAATTATTGACTAAATAATGAACATTATCATATAAGTTCTCAAAGGAAAAACATTATCATTTAGTAAGTTAAGATGTAATGCACATTTTCTTTACATATTGATCTAAATAAACACACCATATCACCATGTTTCTCCTTCTAATGTCAAATATTAAAAACTTTTACAGACAAACACAAAACATGTTCCAAAAAGATTTATATAAATTGGCCTTTACATCCAATCAGTCATGTGCTCAAGTTTCTTTTAAATTAGAAATTTTGTTTGCACTATTGTTTTCCAAAAGTTGTTTATTCTTATGTTTGTTCCTAGTCTTATGACTTAATTTGATATTAAAGAATAATTTCAAGTGATACATCACCTCAAATTTTACAAGTAACATAATCACAGCTCCATAAAATATTAGAAGTTGATGGCCAAGATAGATCTTTAATTAGATGAGTTAGAGAATTCTTTTTGAAGAACGAAAAATGCATTTAGCTAAGTCTAAGTACTTCTCAAAATTTTAATGGTGTTTAGTTTGTAACAAAAGTACTTTGCTTTATATATATGTATTTGGGAGTGCTTTTTGGTCATTATAATTAAAATTATTATGTTAGGGAAGTAGCATAAAAGTAATTTTTAAAATGTAAAATATATTTGAAGTATTAGATTGAAAAAACATTCTTAGAATATTTCTAACTTAAAATGTAGATAAGTGTGAAAAAAAACCACATCCACCCCTAAAACAGAGTTTGGAATAAATTCAAGATTTGTCTTTTAAAAACACTTTCTACCAACACTCCTAGAAAGAAAGAAAAAACCCCAAAATGATTTTTTGATACAAAGCATGAGACTTTTTTTTTTATATATAAACAATATTGGGAAAAGGAGAATCGAATATTTAACCTGGTACAAAATACAGGCCTTTATAAATTTGACAAACAATATTTTTAAAAGTGAAAATATTTGTATTTATTTTATAAATTTGATTTCTTTTGTAGGTTTTCATTTATGAGTTTGAAATCTTTCACTCTAATGTGTAACTAAAAAAAGCCTACTTGAACTTAAAGCCTTTTTAGTCCAACTTTAAAATCATGTTCTTCTATCAATCTTTTTTGGCCCACAACCTAATTCTCTTGTTATGTAAATTGATTATAAATCGATTGTTATGGAGAGAAAAAAAGAAGAAAGGATGAAAAAGTATTGCAATCGATTTTTTAAATCTTTGTTCAACCATAATCAACATACTACACATTATCATAACCTCATGGAATAATTTTTCTTGTAAAACATGTTTTTAAAATTCATGAATTTATTAAAAAAAGATGTTTTAAAAAAAATTAATTTATTAAACACGTTCTAGATTGGGTTAATGTAGTCTAAGATTAGTAGATAGAATTTCAACTACAGAAATGGTCTAAGTGGGAGATAAGACAAACCAACCAACAAGTTTATGATTTTTGTGACATAAATTTATAGATACTTTTTAATTGTGATACCACTTCTTCGATATACCCTAATATGACATTTTAGGAATGGATCATTAGTGCCCCTACATTATTAAGAAAAACATTAATTTTGTTTTTTTCTTACCTCTTTTTTAATTTAGATTTAGGGAATTAATTGCAACACTTTTCAAACAACAATAATCAAATTGAAAGTTTATGATACAATGATTACAATTTTTTTTTTTTTTGAATGCTAGTTGGAGAAAGAGAATTATAAATACCAATTCCAGGATAAATTTGTCCAATAACCAATCGCGTCATCGACCTATTCAACATTACAAATTTCATAATTCATGATAAATTTGTCCAATTTTCCTTTTAAAATTCATGATTAATGTAACCTTATTTTATATTTAGGTATAATGAATTATACAAAAAAGTAGTTGGGGTCCATGTTCTTAGGTAGATAGATGTATTCCCCCTACCACACACGCTAAGTATTTCTTTCCAAATAACCCAATAACCAAATCAAACAAACAAACAAAAAACATTTAGTCATAAAAACAAAAACCTCCAATTTTTTTTTTCCTTCAATCCATACATTACAACAAATTCAAAATCAAAATTTTCAACAAACCCACATGCTCAAATTAATCCTCCTAGTTGCTTCGGCCACCATTTTTGTTCTTCTCCTAATTTCCCTCTTCTTTTTCCGCCACAAGCTCTCGAAAAAACCCCACAGAAACGACGTCGAGAAGCCACCAGTCACGGCGGCGGCAGCGGCGGAGGCTAAGGAGGAGCTGACGACGTTTTCCGGCGGCGAGGATTTGACGATCGGCGAGATTCTAGAAGCTCCCGGAGAAGTGATCGGAAAATCGCATTACGGTACTCTGTACAAGGCCTCGTTACAGAGCAGCCAGAGGATCAGGCTGCTGAGATTTCTCCGGCCGGCCGCCGTGGAAGATTCCGGCGTGGTTCGGTTTCTAGGTTCGATTCGGCACCGGAATTTGGTGCCGTTGCTGGGATTTTACGCCGGCGGGAGGGGCGAGCGGCTTCTGGTTCATCCATTTTACGGCGGAGGGAATCTGTCGGAGTTCATTACTGGTAATTTTTTTTTTAAATTTTTTTTTTTTGTTTTTGTTTGTTTTTTGAAAATGTGAATTGGGAATGGAATTTGGGAGAAATTTTGAGCGACTTTGGGCGGTTGTCGGCAACCATATTTTTTGTCAGTTTTTCTGATGTTCAATGGGGAAATCAGAGATGGCGACCATTCTGGTTCGTTTATTTATTTGTCTTTTTTTTTTTACCATCTTTCCAATTATTTCTTCGAAAAAACAATTCGTACATTTTGGGTTTTTAATTTATAAAAATACATTTTTTTAAACAAAAAAAAAAGTATAAAATTAATTTTTTAAGTAACTGTTAACATGAGAATTGAATTCATCAGCATTCCAAAATTTGCTTGACCAACAGAGCTATATTATGATGATTATCTTTTTTTTGTTTAAATTGAAGCAGTAGACCATAAATTTATAAATAATTTTTAAATAAATTACCATTTTACCATGAAAATAAAATGTCATAGATGTAATAGTAATACATTTTATTTTTTGTTTATTTTTATAAATCTTCAACATAATTCCTGTAAAAAAAAAATCTTCAACCTATTCCACATCACTAGTCTTTCAAATTAAATATTATTAGAGAATATGTGGTTCCACCTCAAAACCAATTGATAATGAGGGGAGTAACTCATATATCTTTTATATTGATGTTGGAGATCTCAACATGCCCCCTCAAGGTGGTGTCTCTTTTGGGCTCACCATTCTTGAATCGGATCTCAATTTCATTCTTATTGGATCGATACCCATTTGGGCTTTATTATGGGCTCTGATACCATATTAGAGAATATGGGTTCCACCTCAAAACCAATTGATAATGAGAGGACTAACTCATATCTCTTTTATATTGATGTTGAAGATCTCAACATGTCCCTTCAAGATGGTGCCTCTTTTGGGCTCACCATCCTTGAATCGGATCTCAATTTCATTCTTATTGGACCGATACCCATTTGGGTTTTATGGGCTCTGATACCATATTAGAGAATATGAGGTTTCACCTCAAAACCAATTGATTTTGAGGTGAAACCCCATATTCTCTAATAAATATATTTCTCTTCTTTCTCATTTTCTTTTTAGAAATTCAATTAGGGAATATATTCCAATTGTGCTCTTTATGAATGGAGATTATTATTCCTTTCACTGATCTTATTCTCTTTTTTTTTAGTTTTTTTTTTAAAAAAATTTAAGATCTTTTAATGTCAAAGGAAATTAACCTAAAAAAAACAATCTTTTAGGATTTAATTTATTGAAAAGAGAGAAAGTGAAATTTAAATGTACAAAAATTAGAACCAAATAAATTTCAAATTGCATAATCATCATGAAATTACTCCAAGTAGTCAACGGTGGTTTTGAAGTGCTATCAATTAAATTCATAATAATCATTTAAAAATTATTTTTTATCAATATCTCATGATATTAGTCGAGATATACTCAAGTTAACTCGGATAATCACAAATATAAAAATAAAATAAATAAATATCATAAATTTGGAAGAATTTTTTTAATGGCATACACATATATTTTGACTTATTACTTTTTGTATGGTTAAAAGAGAATTATTACTATTAGTTGATTAAGAATAAAAATTTTGGTTGATTGTAAAGAGTTCAACACCTTAATCTCAAAAATTAGTATTTATTCTTCATTTTTTGATATATACTAAAACAAAATGAAAATTTTGAATTCATATTTTTTAAGTAAATTATGATAAAATATGAATTATTATAAATGGTGTTTGATAAGCAATGATAAACTGTATTTGTGAAATTGGTTATGTAACAAAAACTAGTATACGTAAAATTTAAACGAACACAAGAGTTTAAATAAATGGACACAAAAGTTTAAATAACCACCATGAAACAAATATCTGTTGGGTTATTAATAATCAACTCGATCATTTACATGGAGGCTCAAACACACCGTAACTGTTTAGATGTGTGATTGAACAGGCGAAGAATCAGAGTCAAAAAATTGGGAAACGATTTCCAAAATCTCCCTCGGAATCGCAAAAGCCCTAGATCATCTTCACCACGGATTACCAAAACCAGTACCCCACGGAAATCTCAAGTCCAAGAACGTTCTTCTCGATCTCAATTTCGAGCCCCACGTCTCCGATTTCGGCCTCCACCTCCTCCTCAACGCCGCCGCCACTCGCCAAATGCTCCAGCTCTCCGCCGCCTCCGGCTACAACGCGCCGGAGCTGGTCCACATGACCGGCGCCGACGAACGGACTGACATCTTCAGCTACGGCAGGATCCTACTGGAGTTGCTCTCCGCTACGGATCTGGTGGATCGAAATGCGGTTGCTAGCGGCGGAGACTGCGGCGAGCGGAATCTCCGGTGCCTTTTTCAGATCGGTGAGGCCTGTTGCTCTTCTTCGCCAGTTCTTCGGCCGGCTTTCAAGGAAGTGATTGAGAAGATTGAAAAACTCGGAAGGATTGAGATGGATTAGGGTTCTTGACTTTCAGTTAATTCTTTAGGATGTTTAAAGTAATTGATGGGTTATATATATAATTCTTTTTCTTGATTCTACAGGATGAATATGGCTAATTTTTTATTTATTTCTTCATTATATATTTTTTGTTTATTTAAAAAATATAAACAAAGTATAATATAGGGTTCTGATTTAATTATTTGGAAAATAAATTATATTTTACTATAAAACTTAGTCTTAAAATTTTCAATTTCATCATTTAATGTTCATACTGATTATTCATCATTCTTTTTTTGGAGAATACAATAATGGTGTGGGGGAATTTAAGCTCAAAACCTCATGATCATTAAATTTATATTATGCGGTTGAACTATTCGTGTTGGTAGATTAGTGTATCAATTTACATCCATCATTTAAGTTTTTCATTATTTGGACCGAGTTACCACCACAAGCTCAACTCGACTCACCTGAAAATAAATAACATTATTTTCACAAAATAAATGACATTGCTTTCATGGGACATACCTAACCCTTAGATAGTGGACATCCATAAATTAAATTTATGATCTTTTGATTTTTTTTAACGTCTTCAAAATAGTGGACATGTCTAATCCTTCGTAATGGATATCATGAAAAATAAATGAATCGTAGTGTTTAATTTATGTGTATATTTAAAAAAGAAAAATTAAATTAGCCAAATAGAAATTGAAACTTCTAGATAATATAATATATTAGGAAGACAAGTTATGCTTAGTTTAAAATAGTAGGAACAAAAAGGACTAGTTTTGGCTCTCACGTTTTCATGGGCATGTGTGTCATTCAATATCTTAAATTCTTACGTCCCGTTTGATAATTATTTTATTTTTTGTTTATGAAATTTAAGCCTATTTTTATTCAAACTTTCTATCATGTGTTCAATCTTTTTTACAATATATTCAACTTTCTTTAAGAAAGTAGGTGCATACTAACTAAATTTTAAAAACAAAAACAAGTTTTTGGAAGTTTTTATTTTTATTTTTTATATCTACATTTTACCTATATTTATAGAAACCAAACTAAAATTTGAAAATAAATAAAAGTAGGTTCGCATACTTTATTAAGGAAAGTTGATACATAATATGAAAGATAGAACACATGATAGAAAATATGAATAAAAAATAAATCTAAATTTAAAAAATAAAAAAGCAAATAGTTATGAACTGGAGCCTAAAATTTTAAATTTAAAAATATAAGGATTGAGGACTATATTAATCGTTAGAGTTTATGAAGTTCAAGGTTACTTCAATCCACATGTTTCTTCATGGGGAGACGAATGGAATGATCATTACAATTAAAAATATAATGCACCAAACTTTAGTTTAATATGCAAACTTAAATAAATAAATCATTGATACTTTATAAAATGGTAACTTAAAATTACAACATAGAAGGCCCCAACTGGCTTACTTGTCAGACAATATACAAATTTTTATACATCTTTTACTGCAAAAGAAAAAACGAAACTGAGTTATACAGTATACGACACAATATTCTGCAGTTAACTTTACTACTTTAGGATCATATTCTTTCTCTACAAGTGAAGGTTTCCTATAATGGCTACAAAAATGAAAATAGTGGCTTCTCTGATACAGTTTCACATGTTAACTTCAGTTCAAACCTTCAAAATGGAAGTTGGCAACTTGGTATTAGTTTTTTCTGGAGTTCCACTCAACAATTGCAGAGAGAAGGCTATAATTTGATATTAAATTCTTATCTGGCAGTGGCAACATCGTCACGGGTGAGATATCGTTCTCTCGAAGCCACTTCTCTATCGCCCGACGATCGTATGTGTATCCATCCGCCGCAACACAAGGGTCATTCATCACGTCCTGTCAGGAAATATGGCACAATACTTTCAGGAAAAATATATGCTTCAAAACTAAGTAGCAGAGTTCCGAGCGCTAGGTTGGCCTTAGTCCTTCCTATTATTCACTTACATTTAGGCTTTCCAAGAGGCAACTTCATCCATAAATAGTCGATTTTTGACGAAATTTCTTAAATCAACTATGTTATGCTACAAATACTACAAATACTCAGTATGGGGGGTTTTATGAGAGACACTACATACTCTCTTAAAACCCTTATCCCTTTGTTCTACATAAGACGATCCTCTGTCGTGGATGTAGCTAACACAATGTTAGTAAACCACGCATATCTATATGCTCTTTGTCTCGCATTTCTTTATTCTTGATTGTTAGTTTACGATTGTGTCATAGCATCAACCATCAACAATATTGTAGAACAGTCATACCTGAAGAATTGGACAGATGAAATGATTAGGAATGGCAGCTGGAACTCTGGAAGCTGAACTGCTAGCCTCATCAGCAATCTTTTTCAGTGTCAGCAACAAGGGAAGTACTTGATCCTCTAAGTTGGGCCTATCTTTACGTTGCAGCTCTGCGCAGCGAAGTCCTAATCTCGCCAATTCATACGTCTCTTCGACAGGCCAATGCCCAGCCTCTATATCTAGAACCTTTATTAAACTGTTGTTATCAATGGCTGTTTCCACCACATGGGTTAATGCTACTGCTGGTTTTGCAGTTAGTAACTGCAAGATCACCAATCCAAAAGCATACACATCAGACTTAGGTGAGACTAATCCAGTTCGTTGATACTCGGGATCTATGTAACAGAGAGTCCCAACTGGTCCACTATCCTTGAATGCAGTAGACATAAAAGGATCTGAATCAAACACTGTAGAAAGACCGACGTCGCCGATTTTGCTCACAAGGTTTTGGTCAAGTAAGATGTTTGCAGGCTTAAGATCACGGTGGATTATCGGTTTCGGCTTTGAGGTGTGAAGAAAGACAAGAGCAGAAGCTATTTCCCAGGCAATTCGATACCTCTCATACCATGGGATTGCATGTGTATTTCCTCTGCGGTACAACCTATCCTCCAAGCTACCATTTACCATGTACTCATAAACCAGGCAATTCTTCTCCAGACATGCACCGAGTAGTAGTAGTAGATGGGGATGATGGATTTTGCTCAAGATTTCAAGCTGATAGACAACATAAGATACAAATATTAACTCACTTATGATAATCATACAATACAGGACAAAACAGAACAAAAATCAAGCAAAATTTCAGAAAGTACAGAACTTAGTTCTGAAGGATGCTACTGATTTTGGATAATGATACAATGGATTCAAGAAACTACTTGAGACAGTTGAACATAGGTAAATAAGTGAGGGAAGGCCTCCTTTTTATCGAAAACATAATGAAATCCGAGAAGCAACAAGTTCGGGAGATGCGATTTTGAATAATTCACTCACCTCCTGGAGAAATTGCACCTTTTTGCGACCATCTCTTGAGTGAAGAACCTTCACTGCTACAGTTGTATGATGCAAACTGCACTTATAAACTGTACCATGTGCTCCCATTCCAATCTTAAGATCTTCAGAGAAAGATGCTGTAGCAGAAACAATATCTTCCCACTGAAACTGTTGGTATTGCTGCAGAGGACCTTGAAGAGCATTCTCATGCTTTCCCTTCTCTTTTGCATCTTGAAGAGCTTTTGTCTCTGCATCCTTCCTATACATGCCCTCTCTCTCGGCGCATTCTTTTACATACTTTGCTTCTCTTCTCACAGCTTTAAGGTTCGCTCTCTCTTCCCTCGCGAATTCTTTGGCGGCCTCTTCTTTATTAATGATCTCTTCAAGCTTCTTGGCTTCCTCCGATCGTTGTTTATTTAGATGGTTCAGCTGATAAAAAACAATAACAGGGTGACTTTTATTTCTTGTTCATTATTATGTAGTTAGAATAACTTGAGATGTCTCTTAATTGAAATATAATTTTAGAATTTCTGTTATGAGATTTTCTTCCTTTTGAAAAACAGTTGGTCATGCCGAGTTGACTGCCTATGAAGAATCTGAATGAAAATGATGAAATAATTTGAAACATTAAAAATGAAAGTATGACTCGTGACGATAGTCGAGTTGTGCGTCTACTGACTCAGACAGTCACGGATATCCAAGAAAAAAAACGGTTCCTAATTTCATGTGGAAAGAAATTACTATCTTTTCGTTGAGAAATAATGGAAATACTTAACTTCTTTAGAAACGATTTAACAATTCTTTCTTTAAATATGAATTTCAGCATGTTTACTATTCAAAATAAGCATACTAAGTTAACAAGATCAGGCAATCAAGATCCTGGAATTTGATTTAAAACTCTCAATCTTGATGATATGCTAGCTAAACTAAACTAGCACAAGTGATTGTCAATACAATTATGCTTGATCATGATGGTTACTAAGATCAATCATCTCTCTCTGACTATGAAAAGGAAACCAGTAGAGAGAGTATTATTCTTATGTTATATATCATATCCAAAACATGACATCTACCTTTCGAGAGGCATCGATCGTCTCTTGTTGAGCAATTGCATACATTCCTCTTGCGTGTCTTAGTTCGATTCTCAACTTTTCAAGCTCAAAGTTGACATCCGTCTGCCAATGCAAGTGGACAGCTTAAATATAAAAATACACCATAGTAACATCAAATAAATGAATTTCAGGATGAAAGTTGTCTGCTAGATATCTTTATGGTGTGGAGATTGAAGTTGTGGATTGTCAAACTATCGATCTCAACAATTGATTAATGCATGCTCATGTCCAACGAAAATAGACTTCAAATATTATGAACTGACCATACCGAACTTGAACATTATTCTCAAAATGACAACTTGAATAAAATTTGATGTGAATATTTCACCTTGAAAAGAATTTGAGGGGTAGACCATAAGCAATATATGAAATATCCATTGAACTTCAACTAACAACAAGCCAAGGAAAATAGCAGATAGATTACCTGACTTTCACATGAAGAATAATCATTGAACGCGCCTGAGGATGAAGCTTCATCTGAAACCGAAGACTGGTAGTCTGTTGGCAAGGTTTTACAACTAGAGGCTTTACTCAATGTTTGCGCGCAATCTGAAACATATGAAGAAGAGCAAATGCCGTCCGCCTGCTCCTCGATATCAATGGATTGACATCTAGAATGGTTGGGTATAATGGGGCTAGTTTTCTTTGTAAGAATAGATTGATTAATGGCTGTAAGAGCTTGAAATCGTTGTAATGGTAGGGAAGGAGAAGGAGAAGGGAAATGAGAGTAGGATGTAATTAAGCTTGAACTGCTATCTGTATCAAGAAAACAGAACTGAATCATAACATTTTCTTCACAGTTATTATCTATTATTTTTACTTATTTATCCCCTAAACCAATCTTGATTACTGAACATCAGTCAATTCAATATTTTACTAGTACACCAGTATAGTTTAGTTAGTTAAACAAGGAAGTTGGAACCAGAGAAGGTAATGGCCCAATGGGCACTGCAACATAAGTTTACTAACCTAATTAATCCCTGTAGACACAAATCTTGAGAATCAAAATTACAAAAGTTAAGAGTATAAAGTTCATCAGAGTACATATTCGATGTTATTAATAAATGTACATAAGAACAGTAGTTATGCATATAACCTAAAGACAAATGAACCCTTTCCCTAAATATCAATTACCTGATGATTAGCCATAAAGATTTCAAATATCGTTTTAATTGGTGATATTACTTTCATCCAATACACCAAAAGTGGTAAGATGACATGTGAAATCTTCATTTTTCACAGAAGATCTCACTGCAATATGGCCATTTAAGAACTATAAAATATGTATATAGATCAAAGCTTAGCTAATTAATGGCTACCTGTAAGTGAGCTAGAAGAATAACTTGAGTAGCTGTTTGCTGAAGTTGCTTCACTCAAATCATCTTTAACGTTCGCGTTTGTCTCCACGTCAGGTGGTCGTATTGAGGCTAGTTTTCCTTTTGAAATAGCATAGACTGTACAATTTCTAGGTGCAAGGGCTGATATTCTTGAGGATACCCCGTTTAATTTCCTACAGAAAAATGTGATCCAAACAAAAGTGGGTTAAAAACAGATAAAAATGAGAAACAAAAACATAATAATACCTTTTGGCTTTTGGTACATTTCCTCTTTAAGTTTCTTCATAATCCTTCGTAATCAATTACCTTATGTCATGCTACAAATTTATTTTATTTTTTTCATGTGGCCATGTTTCATTTTGCTAATAGTTATGTTGTTTGTAATTTTTCATATCACTATAACCCAACCTTCATTTTTTTACTTCCTTAACTAAGTGAAATACCTTTTTCTATGCTTGAGTATCTCGCTTAAACAGGACATGACTGAGGCTCAGTTCATGTACAAATATTTGGAAATTTAAAACCATTCATAACCTATGACAGCATGAGAAACAGAATATATGAGCTACCTGTTTCGAATGTCAAATAGATTTAAGATGCAACAATAAAGAGAAATGTTAAAAGCCAAATAAAGTTACATTTCAAAGAGCTCAGTAAGAGCATGCTAGAAAGTAGTTAAATACCTTGAGAAAAGTCCCTGTGACGAAACTCCTATAACAAGCTTGTTGATCGAACACTTAGTAGCCTCTTCTATTATTGCATTTGCCACATCATCTGCTTCAAGAGTCACAACATCAACTTGAACCTACATTTGGAAAGAATATTTCAGTTCATTCTTTTTTCCAACCCATAATTCAAATTAGAGTAAGGCTGGACCTTTCTTTGAGCAAACATGTTCTTATATGGAAGAAGCTTTTGACTCGTCTGCCATCCGATTTCTTTTCTATAAGCCACAGCAACATCATCACGAGCTTGTGAAATTGGAATTGCAATTCCCACTGCATCAACATTGGCATATAGCTTGAATACCCAATCTAAACAAAGTCTGTGTTAGCCACAAGAAAGCACGAGAAAAAATTGATAACCGGTTTCTACGTTGAATGAAATATGAAGATTTTTGTCTCACAACTGCATCCCACATATATTAGATAGTATCATTATGAAAATAAATTACATAAGAAATAATATGACATAATGTATATGATCGAAGTGAGAGAATCATGGTCCCATTTCCTGTTATCATTTCTTAACCAATCTCATGATGCAACTTTATGCAAGGTTAGACTGTGAGAATGGATTGCAAAGATTGGGTCTGCTACCCTGGATGCCCTGATTGAATTTACATAAAAATGCAAGAAAAGTTGTGAATATTCTCTAGATGATCAAAGAAGTGTCTTTTTCAACTTTCATTACCAGGACTTATCATAAAGTGAACAATAACGATCAGGATTTGATTTCAAAAAAACGTATTAATAAACTTATTTACACACATCATGTGGCATCAAATAAAGTCAATACTTCACTAAACTGTTGTTAAGAAGGAAATAATCACAAAGTATTTCCAAGCCAATTAGCAAGCTTACATTCTACATAACATACCAAAAACACATTTCCCCTCTTTACAAATAAATTTGAAATTATTGAATTCTATTAAACCAATAATCAACCCAAAACTTAAACTAATGGGTTGGGGTAAATTTAATATATCAATTGGGAAGGAATCGACTTGGCAAGAACTCGAACTCAAGATCTTCTGCTCCGATAAGATGTTGAGTTACGTTACCAATTAATCCAAAAGCTTGAACTGATGGATTGGAGTAAATTTAGTTATATCAACCAACAGAAATGCATGGCTTACTTGGAGTTGGAACACTAGCAATCATTGGGATGATGTGTAGCAATTTGTAACTGATGATGCCCTCAGGTACAAATTTTGCCAATGACCACCTAATTATATGTTTGCTGTTTTTCTTCCCACTGATAGCAACTGCTACAACTGGAGAAGGGGAAGGCGGCAACATAAAATTTCTATAGGCTTCATCTTCCATCACCTCCATAATTATGCAACTCTGTGGCATATGTGGAATCAAATCGTCTTATCAATGGGGAAAACAAGTGAATAATACACACACAACATACAACATAAAGTTTTGCAGCAAAGAGTGCATAGATTATCCTAAAGTCAGACCCAAGTCACATAAAATTCTCTTGAGCTTTTCATCATCATTAAAAATTGGAAAGCTCCCAGTTTTTTTTTTTTTTTTGGGTGGGGTTTCCTTTTCCCCTAGCTTCTAGGCTTTTTTGTTCTTTTTATCTGTAATACACTTTTGTTTCTTTTAAAAAAGAAACAAATAAAATGATCCAGACGAATGTCTTGTATGACTCTTTCTCCTTCAAGGGTGTATTAAGTGTAGAGCTAATTTTGAATCTCTAATAGTTACATGTTGGAAGTTTTCGATTGGTCAACACCTCTACCACAAAGTTCTTGATTTCCTTTCCTAAATTTTGGTGGGACACCCTTTCGAAGGCTTGAAGGAAGACAATCTAATATTTTCAGGAATGTTTTCTTCAATTTTGATCATTTGTTGGATTCTATACTTTCGATTATGTTTGAACTTTGAATCTATATAGTTTGTCTTTTTTATATCAACAAATGGAGATCTTTTTGTAATCACATTTAACTGCTCCAAGTTTTCTATTTCATTTCATTCATCAATTATACTATTTCTTACTCCAAAAAGATAGAATATCTAGTCTAACACTATTTGGAATTGACACCTGATAGCATTAGTATTCTCATACATCCTCTACAACTTAGACATGCCATTTGCTTGACATGAGTTGCTTGCGAGAGTAAAATTTGTCATTACATTACTAGCATACGTCCCTTCAACATACTTTGTCCGCACTCATATGCTTCATGAGAACAATTCCTAGGAAGTCATCCAAATATAATTACTCCAAGTTAAGCACACTCCAAATTCTGAAGTAAACCAGTGTTGGTGGTCCTAGAAATGTTATAAGAAGCATGTGAAAGAAAACAAAAGATACTGAAAGAACCCATGCTGGTATGAGTAAAGTCTTCACTCTAGTAAGCAGCACAAGTCAAGCAAATTCCAAATCCCACTTTACAAACACACCCAATACTGAAACAAATCATAGTGACCAATTTGTTCAATACTCTTCAATGCACAACCAACTTTATGGCTGTGAACACAGAGAATTTGATAAATAAGAAAACCACAATACAAGAAGAAAAGAAGCCATAAAAAACCTGTAATAAAATCTTCCAAATAAAAGGAAAATGATGTAGAACATCAGTTACAGAATATTCCAAACAAATCCTCCAAACAGCTATGTAAATGCAGAGAGAGAAAGAGAGATCATTATCCAATGCCCTCTGAATTGAATAACACCCAGAAAGTTGAGGAGAAACAAACAATATTTCTGACTTAAGCATCAAACTACAATAAAATATAACAAAAATAGCTACCAAATAAGGAATCCCCAGTTAATCAATTAAAACCAAAACAAGCAAACAAACAAACAAAAAAATCCCAGCTGCTTGAAATTCCCAAAAAAATAAGAACAACCCAGTTTAGTATCCCTCGACAGAAACAAAAAAAAAAAAAAAAAAGAATGGTAAAGATAGAGAATATGAAAAAGTACCCTCCAGAGACAGGTTTATTCGCCCCAGAAATGCACAAGTTCGCCTTGCCTCACAACCAAAAAAAAAACCTGGTTTTGAAAATTTAATGATAAAACTAAATAAATGGGAATGGTGTTTGTGTGTGAAAAAGGAAGAAATTGTCAAATGGGTCAATTTGTTTTTGGTCCTCCATTCCTCATTTGAGGAATGGTGTTTTGTTTTTGTTTTATTTTTTTTTTTTTAAGAAGAAGAAAAGAAGGTGCTGTTTTGTAATAACTCCTAATTTGTTGTCTTGTTGGCCTAACCAATTTTAATACCACAAGCCACATGCTGCTCTAGCAGATGAACTATGAATCAAAAGTTGAAAATGTGTATATTTTTGGGTAATAGCCTTTTCAATCCAAGTTTAATCCATATTGAGTCAATTTTATGTCTAATAAGTAAATAATATCATGTTCAAATCCTTTTCTTTTTAAATGATCAATTGGTCGGTGACACAATTGATTATTTGATTTAATGTTAATTCATTTCCACTCCACACTCACAAAACTACACAATTAGTTGAGATATTTTAATTTTTAACTTAGATTTAAATATTTAATTTCTTAATTAATAATATATGATTTAACCCCACTATTTTTCTGTTGGTATATTGGCTTTTCACAAGGATGATAAGATAGCAACATTGTTTCTTTTTTTCTTTGTTCTCTTAATATCTTTAAAAGAATTGAAATAGTTAATAGTGTAATAGTTTTACTGAGAGATAATCCAATTTAATATTAAGATCGTAGGTTTGATATAAGAAATCGATATTTGACTATTGTTTAATTCAGAACAATAACATAATTTCAATAGGCTTTGTAGTCTCCCTCTCCCGATTAATATTATAAAAAAAAATTAAAAAATAAGGACCGCTATTTTTTATGCATCTGTAAACAGTCAAGTAAATTTGGAAGTAAAAGAATATTCTAAATTGAACATAAACGATGATATAATCCCCATCAAGGGAATAGTCATAAAAATACTAAAATTTACGGGCACTATCCAGTAATTTGTTTAAAGAAAAGTCAACAACATACTTATCATATCCACAACTATCTTTTGTATTCGTAACAATTTTAAGAATTATTATATAAAAACACACTTTTTTTTAAAGGATAAAAACACACACATATAAAGTCAATAAAATGTCTTTTTCAATAGTGTTATAATAGGTTAAAATATGTGGGGTCGATTCTCAATAAATATAGGAGTGTAATCAAGGGAAGGAATATATATATATATATATTTAAAATCATGCGAAGGTATATATGTTTTTTTTTTTAAACAAATGGAAAGGTATATTTTTAGTAGGGGTGTACATGATCTAGATTGGGTAGGGTTGAATGAATTTTTTTGGATCAACTTAATTTTTTGGGTTGGTCAATTTGCCAACTCATCCAACTCTATGCACAAATGCAACCCAACCCAACTCCACCCAAAATTTTCGGGTTGGGTTGGGTTGGGTTCTCGGGTTATGTTACTCTTATTTTTTTGTTTAGTTCATAAGTTCATAAATATGTTAAAAAAGATTAATGATACTATATTTTAATCTATTACCAATTTTATTAGTGTTATAATTTTTTTTTAGAAATCTTACAAGTATGCTAAAAATCTAACTTATTAATTTATGTTACATATACACATAATATATATAATATGCTAAAAATAAATCATAATAATACATAACATATTCTTAATTCGGGTTGGGTTGGGTTGGGTTGGATTGAACGAGCTCAACCCAAGAACCAATTCAACCCAACAAAAATTATAAAACCATAACCCAAACCAATCCAAAAAAGTTATAACCCAATCCAACCCTTATGGTTTGCATTGAGTAGTCCAAGTTCCCGATTTTTTTGTACACCCCTAGGGGCTGTTTGTTTGACATATTTAGGTAGTTTTTAGGTTATGGAGTTATATTGAGGAGTTATGTTGATGAGTTAAAAATTGAAAGTTGTGTCAAAAATTCATTTGGGTGTAGTTTTTGTATAGAGGAGTTAGAATTAAAACCTTGTTTGGATGTAGATTTAAAAATGAGTAGTTATTGTTAGTAGTTAAAAAGGAAATGATTAAAAATGAATGGTTGAAAATAAGTTATTTTGATTGATTTGAAATTAATAATTAAAAATAAGTGGTTAGCAATGATTGAGTAGTTATAAATGAATGATTAAATTGAATTGTTAGAAATGAAAGTTATTTTTAAAAGTAAAAATGAGGAGGAATTAATAAAAATTCATTTAGATGTAAATTTTTAAGAAATTAATAAACCCTAGAACTCACCCTTACTTAAATATGTCAAACAAACAGCCCCTAATTTTTATATCTTGAATAGTCAGTTTCTTTTTTATATAAATACACGCGTAAACTTTTTCATATTAAATATTTTAATTTTTTTACAATATATAGAATAAAGAATTCAAAATTATAATCTCTCCCATATTCATAT
This sequence comes from Sicyos edulis, assembly GCA_036507275.1. NCBI lineage: Eukaryota > Viridiplantae > Streptophyta > Magnoliopsida > Cucurbitales > Cucurbitaceae > Sicyos > Sicyos edulis. The sequence continues at coordinate 66,373,369 of CM071846.1, forward strand.
AAAAGAAAAAGTAGGATGAAAGAAAAGACCGTATGGATGAAAAGTTCAAATTTCAACTACAATAAAAATAGAGATTAAACAAAATAATTTAGGCAAATTATGTTGGATAGTCCAATTTTACAAAACAATTATTTATAAGTAAATTTGAATTTTTGAACCTGGAAGACAATGAAATCATTGTGCCACTGACCTATTCGATATAATTAATATTCATCATACAATATAATTTAAGATATTAATACAATATTTTGTATTATTAATACATTATTATGTATTATTAATATTAATATAATATTATGTATTAGTTATATCGTGTAATTTGAATGCGACTATGATTGCTAAATAATTTTTTTGTTAGATATTTTTTCAATTTGGTTACCCCTAAAAATAGAGATATATATTTTTTTTTTAGTACAAAAATAGAGATATTTCAACTGCAATAAAAATAGAGATTAAACATTGAGACACTCTTTAATAACCGTCTCATTTTTTTTATAAAGTAATTAGTTTGAATCAATCCACAAAATATTATTATCAGTAAGTGGTAAGTGAGTTAGAACTATAATAATTCAACCTTTCATTATATAAATAATCTTTTAAACATGAACGGTCAAATAGTTCTAATTACTCTTATGTATCCAAGTCAAACTTTTTGTTGTTAAAAACTTTAATAGTACATCAAATCATTTTTGTTAGTAGATACATCATATCAAATTGAAATGTATATGAGAAATATTTATGTGTGGTATATGAGATTGTCACTCACTTGGCGTTACAACATTTTTCTTGTTTATGGTTTTGATTTTCCCTTTTGAAAAGTTTGCAACAAATTTCTCAATCTACATATCCTCGTACTAAAAAATTATTATTATATGTCCTCAATTTGATATTTTTTTTAATAAAGTTGAAAACTGATATGATGCGACAATTATTTAAAGTCGCATATAATATGATATACTTTTTTTTTCCTTTTTGAGTATAACTGGAAATTAGATTTTATGGTCCTCAAAACATTAGTATGCTAATCGACTTAAGTTTGCTTTGTCATAATATGATATCACTTATTTGATAGGAATTATATTCTTAATTTTCTATTATTAAAATTTATATTAGATTCACAGTCCCTTAAAAAAAAAAAAAATTATACATTCCTTACTAAACACTTATTTAAGAGAAACTATCTTTAAGTATGGAAAAATTATCTTTTTATCCCTACTTAAAAGTTGGATTTGTTTTTTTAGTACAAATTAGAAAAGAAATGACCACAAATCTTTCATAGAGTACTATACTCTCATTTAATGAGAGTTTTATCGAATTCGTTACCATGATATTAAATTTGATTACCATCAAATAATGAAAACAACAGGTCACCAACCCATCAATTTAAAAATTGGATTTTGGTTTATGAAAAAATTGAATTTATAAACATTATTTCCACTTTTGTTTTGTTTTGTTTTTTGTTTTTGTTTTTTTTTTTTTTGAAATCACCACTTTTGTTATTTAGTAGAGTCAAAGCCTTTCTCAAAAAAAAAAGAAAAAAAAAAGAAAAGAAAGAAATAACTGTCAAAGCCAAATTTTGGAACACAAAATAATTATTAATTTTTTTTTTTGAAATTTGATTAAAAGTACAGATATTTTCTAAACAAGTCCAACCATTTTAATAATAATAATAATAAATGAGAAAATTAGTACAAACTTTTGAAAAAGGAAAAACTAAATTTTTATTACTCAATGAAACTTAAGTTTTACTCGTTGGTGGTAATCTAGTTTAGCACTACGATCATGGAGTCAATTATGAATATAAATATTTGCCTCTTATTTATTCGAGAGTTGTAATATCTTTTATGTAGAATTTAGAATATTTTTATTATTATTATTCTTTTGTATATATGAAGGTTTTTTTTTTTTGAAAACTTGTATATATAAGGTTAAGGCACTTTAAAAGTGCATTAAAAAAGGCACTTTAAAAGTGTAATAGAAGCTTGGAACAAAGACAAAATGAATATAAATGGGAAAGTTTGAAAACCAAATTAAAAATTAAAGTTAAATTACTCCATAGTCAAAACTAAAGAAACACATGGTGAAGAAATGTGTCTATTGGGCACTAGTGAAACAAGTAGTGCAAATGTACCAACATTTCAATCCACAATATGAGTCTTTGGCAATTTGTCAACCAATTTTATTGTTTTTTTTTGTAGGCTACATAATTTCTTGGAGCCCTTTAATATGATACAAATGCTAACATTTTAATGTTCCAAAAAAAAGAATAGTAATTTCTATAATGTTTGTTATATATACACATATTTTGAGATAAAAATGTTAATGATATTTAATTATCCATTTTTTGGTGACTAAAATAGTTTGTGAATTGTACAATCAGCCTATAACTATAAGAAATGAGTTCTGTGACTTAATATACATTTTTAAGTGATTAATTTAGTTTATCTTCAAAGAAAGAAAATGTAGTCAAAAGTTGAAATTAAGTCAAAACACAACTTTTGTTTAACTTTGATTTTAGGTCCAACATCTCTTTAAATTATGTGGATAATTTGGGTGCTAATGAAACTGCAAAACCACTATTCCAACTTTTATATATACTTCATTTACCAATACTTCAATTTAGGGAGAGTTAGAGGTCAAATATCTTCCATGATTTGAGCACTATCATTTCAATCATATTTTATACCAAATTCATTCTCATTCATTATGATTCTTGCTTATCTACTATAGTTTTTTTCCCTCTATCCATGGTAACAATATTTCAAGACACATTTATTAATGCCTTTCTTTTATTTCATTGGTTTTCACTTGTCAAGTTTTTCTTCGTAATTGCTTTTTTTTTAAACTAAAATCTTAATCAATTATTATTAATGAAATCTACCCCTTTACAAATTTCAAATTTTGGCTAGAATTTCCATTTGAGATTATTCGAATCAAGTATAAACAAAGAGAAAATTGTTAACAATTGGGCTTTAAATAATTTAGTTTATACATTTAAATAGTCTCATCCTTTCGGAAGCTATACATTTCGTTCAACCTCTAACCTGTAAATGGAACCCTCATTTTAACCTTCTAAACTTAAAAGGATTTAATCACATATTAAAAAGGAAGCCTGCTGTTTTGGAAACTGAGAAATCAGAATTTCGCTCCACTATACCTAGGGTAACCACACGGAAGCCTATTTGTAATATGAATAGTTGATTCAAACTTCGGGGCCAGAAGCAAACAAGCTAATAAGGCCACGAAACACTTGTGCTGAAAGCTGGTGTGCTTCAAACAATTCCCCATCCAAATTCCAAACGCTTTGATCACCAAAAGAAGTGAATGTAAAAGCTGTAGTCTGTGCACAACGTAGCAGAGTTTAGAGTTAGAGAAACAGATCATCAAGGTCCCGTTTGATAACCATTTTATTTTTCGTTTTTTGTTTTTGAAATTTAAACCTACAACAACTACCTTACCATAGCATTTTTCTTATTTAGATATCTACATCTTACCTATTTTAAGAAACAAAACCAAAATTTGGAAACAAAAAAATAGCTTTCAAAAACTTGTTTTTGTTTTTGAAATTTGGTTAGTATTCACCTACTTTCTTAAGGAAAGATGGATATATTGTAGGAAAAAATGAGCACATTGTAGGAAATTTGAATAGAAATAGGCTTAAATTTCATAAACAAAAAACAAAAAACGAAATGGTTATCAAATGAGGCCCAAATAAACTGATTTTGATGGTTGTATTTACACGGTACCTAAATATTTCTAAACCTCGATTTTGATGCTATATTTCCTTCTATTGTTGATTGAATAATGGCATGACATGTCAACTAAATAAATAATAGGGTAAACTACAAATTTGGTATCTATGGTTTGAAGAAAGTTATAATTTAGTCCGAATAATTTTGAAAGTTAGAATTAAACAAGATGGGAATACAGGTAGGCAAATAGTAATTAAATAGGGGTGTCTTCCTTGTCAATAGGAGTATTAGATTTCTTAGAAAATGAGTGTTCTGTTTTTCGGTATTGTTCTTGGTATTTGACGATCTCACATTGAAAAAGTAAAGAGACTTTTTAGCATTAGTGTTGACGATCTCACATTGGAAAAGTAAAGAGACTTTCTGGCATTAATAAGATAGGTGCGTTATTTCTCTCATCACAATTGATTTTGAGATGAAACTTCATATCGTCTGATACTTAGAAAGAGTGCTTTTCGGTATTGTTTTAGGTTAGGAGAAGTGAAGGGGCTTTGGGGAAAACATGGTCCTCTCCAATCATGTTGAGTCAATATCTAGTAATCGACGCTAACAATAGAGATTACATAGATTATAGTTCAAAGTTAAAATTTTAATTTTAATTCTATAAAATATATGGACTAAATGGACACCACCATCCAAGTTCGAGCTACATTTATTATTAATCAAAGTTTTTTTTAAAAAAAAAGATAGCTACAGTAGACAAACCTTGTGATGTTCCACAAACTTGAAATCCATTGGTTTTCCACCTTTCCTGGCCAGCTGGGTAAGATGCCTATGCACATCCATTAACAACAAAACTAAAGGCTTTCAAAAGAATGATAAAATCTCCAACAAAAAGCAGTAGCAAAGAACTTGACAAATTTAATAGAGATGGATAAATACAGCAGAAAAGGCTCAATGGACATGATGGATGAGAAGACTGTATTACCAAAGATAGCGAGCATGGTGGCATTTTCTGATCAATATAAGATGCAGGAAGCCATCTGAAAGGTGAGCATCAGCCACCAAGCCATCTGGTGCTTTTTCGTTACGACAAGAGATTACCGCAGCTCCAATGCTTAGGAAACGTCCCTTGGATTTCAACCATCTTGTTTCATCCTGACGTGAACGCGAGCCAGTGTGAGAACGCTGCAAGTGTGGCGTTGTGTTACAAACACTGCAATTATGACGACAGATCACTTTTTTCCCATTTCTATTTGTATCCTCCGACTTTGTATCTACATAGGATATCTCTACCTCGTATGATCTGAGAAAAAAGTAGAAATTTATAATATGAATAAGAACATGTGAACTATTCAACATAACATTAAACTATATGAGACATAATTATACCTCAGCAAGAAAGTTTCCTTGAGGCATCGACCAGAAAAGGAAGCCACAAGATTATTCAGTATGAAATGCAAAAAATGCATAAGTTCAATAGTATTTGAATGTGTTGAATTATGTTAAACCACCAATTAACCCAAAAGCTTAAGCAAGTGAATTGGGGTAAATTTAATTATATCAACAAACACTCCTCCTCACTTGTAGGCTTTGAAATTTGAGAAATGCCCTACAAGTGGAATTCAATTTTAATTACGGATGAAATGACTTAGTAGAGGCTCGAACTCAGGACTTCCTGTTATGATACCATGTTGAATTATGTTAAATTACCAATCAACCCAACAACTTAAGCTAGTGGGTGTTGAACACAACTCTTACGTGGGAAACACCGACACTTTTTATTAAGACCACTTTAGAAGAGAATACAAAACAAGTGTTTAGGACACACTACAAAACTCACACAAGGACTCTTTGAAGACACTTTGTAGGACACTACAACACTTGCTTTTTTTCTTGGATACAAAATATGGTGGGGTGGATGCCTATTTATAACATAGGCTAGACAATACACATTTGTCTAGAGTGTTCTAGATATATTTTCCCCCACATTTATCTAAGGACTTCCTAAGAATATCTAGATACTTACCACTTTCTAGAACATTCTTTCAATGTCCACAACACTCTAAAATTCTACTAGATACTTAACACTTTCTAGGACATTCTTTAAATGTCCACATAACTCTAAAATTCTAAATACTTCTACACTTTGCTAAGAAGCTTCTAGATAATGGGCTTCTATTCTAGGTGGGCTAAACTCCATTAGGCTAGTGATGAACATTTAACAGTGGGTAGGGTAAATTTAATTATATCAACCAACGGAGTTCATAAGAACTTGGGAAGTTTCTCAATTAAAGCTGACAGAAATACCTGTGCTTCAAGAAAACTCTTGTACCAGCATAATCATAACGTCTAGGCCCCATCCAACGTAATTTTTCACTCTCTGTAATAACATCACCATAAAATCCATATCTGAAAAATTAAATATGCAGAATATTTAGAAGGAAGTTTCCTGAGGCTCAACAAAGTATGTCAACAAGCAGTGGCTAAAAGATAGTGCTTGGCAAGGATGTTGTGCCACCAAACAACCAAATTGGTACTTCAATAGAAGTTCAGTGAATCTCACGTTGATTTTAAAAAGGGAAAAAGGAGAAGCAAAGAACATTTTATAAAATAACTCATAGCGCAGAGACGAGGTATGGCAGTGTCTTCCACATTGATCAGAATACATTACAATTCCGAACATTGGATAAAAGTTGAACCCAAATAACTTTCATAGAGAGGAAAGCCAAAAGGAAAAGAAAGCTATCATTAGCTACAACATAAGCATGTAATAAGCAAAAAGCCCCAGATAGACAACGAAGCGCTCTCAGAATGTATTGCATGCCAACTAAAGTTTCCATTTGGAGATGTACTACTGCAAGTAAAATAAGCCCCACACACACATATATATATATGTGTGTGTACATATATGTATATGTGTGTATATATATATATATGTATATGTGTATGTGTCTATATATATATATATATGCTTCCCTTGAATCAATTTGCAAATTTATAGATAGTTTAGGAAAGTATGTTCTGTAAAGCCATTATGATTGGAATCATACCAATCAGTTTCCTCGATGCTAAACAAATGTTGAATCATGTTAAATCGTCAATTAACCTAAAAAATTAGTTCTCAAATAAATAAATAAAGTTTAAGCTAGATAGGTTAGAGTAAATTTAACCATATCAACCAACATCACTAGTAGGATTGGAAATTTTGAAAAAAAATCTCAACAAGTGTAAATGAATATTTTGAGTTCAATTATAGTTTGGAGAGGGGATTCGAACACATAACCTCTTGGTCATGGGAATACACTGATGCCCCTAAGTTTATGAGCTAAGTGTAAATGAATATTAATCTAGGAGAAAATGAATTTACAAAAGTTTAAATATAGGACCACGTGTTTTAATACCATGTTGAATCATGTTAAATAAAAAAATATAAATAAATATAAATAATAAAAACTTAAGCTATAAGTTGTGGTAAATTTAATTATATAATAGTGAAGAGCGGACAGAGTTGGAAAAAACTATTTCAAAGAAAGCTTAAGTAACATTCTATTTGAACAATAACAAAAATGATAATGAGAAACTACCCAGCAAAAGAGGCCGCGTAGCGTACATAAGGTTCAAACTTTGATGTAGGAGTCTTTTTCCACCTAACTACTTGAGCTATATCAAGGTGGACTCTTGAACCCAGGACAATTTGCAGGGTTGATGTAATAGGATCTCGATATCCAGTCGAACTGCAGGGACAAGACAGCTTCAAATTGATGTAAAATATGATTAATCATGAGTGCAATTGGCTCCAGTAGAAATCGTATATAAGATTTTCATTAAGTTAAAATTGTGGAATACTAAAAATACATAATACCTAGAAATCACGATAGATTGGGTAGGGTTGACAAAGCATGTTGAAGGGAATGAAGTAGCTATGGTGCAAAGTTCTTAAAGAGACTTAGAAAGTCTTGAGAGTAAAGGGAGAGAGCGAACCTTTCGAACTTCTACCACAATTCCCAATACTTTTACAGAGAATAAACTAAATCTCCTGTTTTCTTTCTATGAGTTCCATCACACCCTTGCTATCTACTTTGAGTAAACTCTTATAAAAATATTTCATGGGGTCTAATTAAATTCATAAACACAAACCAGAAGGTATTGCAATATCAATCAAATGAATAGGGGCATCAGTTTGATAGTGAAGAGCCGTCTGAGACAAGAATATTTGTTATAAACACCAAGTGGAGAGCCATCAGTAGCCAATTTAGTATCCTTTTGTACTTTTCATACCAATAATGAATGTTTTGTTTCTTATCTTTGAAATAGAGAGGAGAAGAAGAAAGTGGCTATATTTATTCTCGGAACTTTCTTGTGTTAATTGTCATAAGTTGCAAGAAAAGAAAGGTACCACATCACAATAGCATCTGTTGAACCTGCAGGAATGATTCCGAATCTAAACCATTTATCAAATGCTGAATCAGAATCATGGTCAGTTGAGTTCCCTGCTAAGAAGATAGAGAAGTATTAGAACTCAGAAATATCAGTTGAGGAGCAAAGTACCAGGGAACAGGTGAGAATTGAATATTGCCATTATAATTCCTTGGCTTCACCTCTAACAGTGTGAAATATTCTAACCTGTGTCCCAAGAACCATCTTTACTCCCTGAATTTTAAATATATCCAATGACACATCAGTGAACTACCTATAACCAACAAACCAGAAAATTAAGGCCTCATTTGATAGCGATTTTGTTTCTAGTTTCTTGTTTCAAAATTAAGCTTATAGAAACTATTTTCTTTTAGTTTTAGGCAAAGATCAATTTACTGTTCTAAACTTTGGGGGTTGTATCATTTAAAACCCGCAAACTAATAAATAATAATTGTATAAATTAAACCATGAACTTTCATCAGTGTAACAGTTTACACCCTTCGTTAGATTCCATTTGAAAAAAAATCTTATAATTGATCCTGAACCTACATAAGTGAATGAATTAAACCCTTCGTTTTAAATTCATGGGAAATTTTCAAATAGAGAGTGTTCTTTAAATATGCACGGGTAAAAATTGATGAAGGTACGATTTTCAAATGAAAGGTCTAAACCGATTCACTTGTGAAAGTTAAAGATGTTTAATTGATATAATTATGAGTCTCCTTACGTGCAAACAAACGTTGTCTAAATGGAATATAACCAGAGGTGTAAATGGATACATTTATGAAATTCAAGGTTTTAATTGATACAATTATTAATTTAGGGTTCTAAATAACACAACCACCAAATTTTAGAGGTATAAATTGATTATTTCCCTATAGTTTTTCTCTTTTTTAAAAAAAAATGTTTTCAAATAAAATCTATTGGGGGGTGTATCTTGTGCTCTTATAAAGTTAAAGATTTAGTTGATACAATTATTCAATTAGGGGTTTAATTGGTACTGCCCCCAAAGTTTACGGGTATAAAGAATTTTGCTACTTAGTTTTTCACTCTTCAAAAACATTTTGGAATCTTGACCAGTTTAAAAACCCAGAAACAGGTTAATGGATAGTGAAAGCTCCATCTCTTTTTTTTTTTAGGATTTGGCTATAATTTCTAAAACAATTTTGAAAAGGTTTGTAAATAAGTATAAATTATAAAATCTGAAAACGAAGCATAAAAACATTATCAAATGGGCCCTGAGATTTTGAAAAGATGTGTTTTCTTTAGTACATACGAGAAGTTGAGAGTCCTGATCCACCATATTTAGCATTCGAGAGAAGTGGTGACTGATCTTCACTTCCACTGAGATTTTCAGGTATTGCTTCATTAGGATAGTTACCTTCAACCTGCACGAAGTCTATGATATCCGAAGGTGTTGGTGGGTATTGTGTCAAATGCCTCGACAAAAGAAACCCATTAAGGATCTCATTGAAGAAACCATCTCCACCCTAGGAACAAAAACAAAGTGTATAAGATAGAGGCACAGACAGAGAAAGAGCAGAAATTTATATATTCTTTTGGAGGAAATATCAGGTGTTTAGGTAATTCAAAAAACATAAAACATAAAAATTAAAAAATAAATAAATAAAAATAAAGCAGAATAAGGATAACTAAAATCATCGTTTCTACCCTTACGATGTAAAACTTGATGGATTCCTGTTTAAGAGATTAAAAGGATTAGATATAGCTCTTCTCCATCTCACTTTTGCAATATATCTTGATCAAATAAGATGTAGCTCTGGTATCTTTTGTTATCAAACAATCTGAATTGGAATTTTTTCTATTATTTTCTTCATATTTCCAGAAAATACAACTTAGCATCTCATGTCTAAACTTAGGATGAAGTTAAAATTTGATCAAGTTGGGATTTGTCTTATTCGCTCAGCCAAATTGTGTCCAATCAAAGTTGAGCTAGTACTGTGCTATTGCCACAATGTTCAGACAACTAAGTTTAAAAATTCCTCTCACAAGAAGCACAAACCGGCAAGCTTCTAGGATTCATATTATCTAAACTCTAATGCCTCTAAAAATAGAAAAATGTGCAGTATCATGTTCCCAAACAAAACTAATTGCTCGAAACCATTGAATGCTGGACTGGAAATGATGCAAACTGGTTTATAGTTCGATCACTTATTAAATAAGACGATAAGACGACAAAACTTCCGGGCGATGGAAATTTTTTAATTTGGAGCAATGAAGGTGTTGAAAACCAACAATGCATTTGAGTGTGTTAACTAATTGCTCCACAATAATACAGCCCGAGTCCCTGACCTATTTTCTCCATCTCGGAGGTAAAAGTATGAAGTAAAAATGCAGAGATCTCTTACTTACAACAGCAACAATACCATCATACATTTTAAGGTCCTTGTTTGAAGTAGATGCCATTACATCAAATGCATGACCTGCTCTTTCAGTCACAATCACCTGAAATTCGGGAAGAAGAAAAAAATCACCATTACGAGAAGAAACATCTTTTTTTTTTTGAAAAGTCGGATCAAATTCTGCACAACCACTATGCATGTGTATGTGTAACCATACCATCAAAAATATCAATGCTAAGTTTTACCTTTGTGTTTATTTTAGCACATAAAAATATGGGAGCTACTGCTTCCCAGGTTCTGCTCCCTATCCCTTTCCCACTCCTTGGGTTAACAAAAACCTAGTCCATCAAAAAGAGAAAAACAAAGTAGGATCACTTATATTAACCAACCAACATGAAAAGAATAAAGATGTTTGATTTGATCGAAATCTTGATTTAACAGATCTACAATGAGAAACTTTCAAGTTTAATCCCATTTAATTAATTCAGGATGTCCTGGTTCTATCATGTTGTTTACGCTACGCGGTAGAAGTGACTAGAAACTCAGAGCTTCAGATATAGTCAGTATCCATCCCATCCCAAACAAAATGGGAATTGGTATGGTGTATTCAGTAATAAACAGTACACCAAAACCAACAAAAAATTATCTCTCTAGATTTGAATAGAATCATGGTTATAATAACTTACAAGAAGATTCTTTGGTCTTCCAACTTCAAGGTTCAAAGATGCATTAATCTGATTTACCCACGTCTGACATGTTTGCCGGTCCTCGTGTCCGAATGTAAACATAGTCAGGACCCAGTGAGCAGGCAGAGATTTTGATCTTTGGAAACTATGCACTGTAAATCTATACATCTGTTTCATTGACAAATAACAGTAAGCATAAGGTATTAACAATTTCAAAAATCTAAGGATTGGATAGGAAGAAATAGTTAACCAATTAAGTAAGGAAAAACCTCGGATTCATCACATAATATACAGCTTGGAGCAACTGCAAGTTTTGATTTACGAATCAATCCAAAGTCGTCAAACTCAACAGCATAAGCATTAGAAAACTTGATCTCTGTTGCAACTACAGGGAGAAGCTTAATGCCCAAGCAATCTAAGCCATCCTATCCAATGAATTGTACAAAACTCGTGTTAAGTAGATATTATATCTGTCATTAGTATTATATGTAACTTGTAAGAAAATCATTATCATTACATTATAAACCATATTGAACAAACCCCTTTCCATAACCATCATGAATTAACCTAGTGATCAAATAAAGGTCTAGTAAATTTGTGTTTAGAGATTATAGGTTCAATACATAATGGCCACCTACCTGGGAACTAATTGATAAGGATGAAAACCTAACCTAGATCTCCACATTGGTATGATAATGTCCATTTTGAGTATAAACCCTCATGACTTTGTTTTTTTTTCACCCAAAATGTCTCATACCAATGGAGATAGTTGTCTCATCACTTATATAACCATGATCTTTCCCTCATCTAACAAATGTGGGACAACTTTGTTTTGTATCCCAACGCTAATTTCCTACGAGTTAGCTTAACAATCGAATGTTGTCATGTAAAAATAGTCCAGGTACATGTAAGCTGACACGGACACTCACATGAGAAAAAAGAAATCCATGTTTCAATAAAATAAAATAAAAGTAGAAGGCCATGAAAGCTATAAAAGCCAATCTCCATCATTAACATTTAAGCATAAGCTGAAACATGAAAATAGCTAGAGAAGGATAAGTGAATGACAATATCTTCATGGTAGAGACCATTTAGATGAAACAAAAACAAAAGAGACAGCACTAATACTTTGGCAAATATAAAGAAGTACATTCTTCTTATTTCCCAATACATCAAAGCATCCGTCGGCAAACACTCCCGAGAAACATTTTTTTTTAAACAAGGATAACCACCTCCGTCCCTAGTCCAGGCACCGGAAGACATCAAACGAGTAATGTCACACCTCAGTCTCGAACCTGGAACCTTGAAGGGAGCATACCCTCAAAGCCCAAGCCTTCAACCACTGTGTCACCCCTTTGGGACACTCCCGAGAAACATTTGCCCGACCCTTGACGAAAATCAACCCTAACATATTTTCCCCCAATAGATAAACCAATCACAGACATGAAGTAAAGATCAAGCAATGAATGAATACCCATTAAAAACTAAGAAATAAAGAACAAAAGCAATAACGCCACGGATAATCCTCAAATTCAAATTTAGGCGTAAGAAATTACCGTTTCTGGGGAGACGATGAATTCCCAAGACAATCCATCCGAATTGCAAGTGACGAAAACCTCGCCGACGCCGTCCAAGTAGAAAATCGAATTAAGAATCAACGATGGATCTTCCACGGCGGAGCAGCTAGGTTCCTGCTCCATGTCAAGAAATGTAATGAACTTCAAATGGCGGATTCAGAATCGGCAATGGCCGGTGATGAATTGAAGGTCCATTTTAGCAAGCAAGTCAACAAGCGGACGTTGTTTCAGCTGAGAATCAGAGGATGTCAATGGCGCATTGAAACGAAGAAGAACAAAATTGCTCAACACGTGTTGGAGAAGACGACGCTGCTGAAAAATATTGACAAAATTTTGGACAAAAATCCAATTTTAAAATTATTTTCAAAGATTTATTTTTTTTTTTAATTTTTAAATTTGGATTAGGATTTTTTACCGTTTATATAATTTATTTATTTTTCAAAAGGTGGGGTTATATTCGAAAATAGTCATATAATTTCGGCAAACCTACCATTTAAAGATTCTCAATTTAGTCCATTTCAAAAACAAACAAAAAATCTCAATTTAGTCTTTTTTTTTTAGATTCTTTGGTTAAACCTATATCGTCGCTTAACTCAAAAAAAAAACCTATATCGTCGCTATCTTTTTCCTTTTCTTTTTTAATTTTTTAATTTTTTTTAGTACATATTAGAGGGAGGGAACAAGTATCGATTTCTTGATCGAACTTGTGAGACTGGTGTTGAACTAGTTTACAACTACACAATGAAATCATTACGCTACTCACTCATTCAGTCTGTTTTAATTTTTAAATACTCAACGAGCAATCTATAAAAAAAAATTGTTTACACCAATTGTCATGCCCAGATCAGAGGTCTTGAGTTCAAGTCTCCTGCCTTCAATTGTTGTGTAATCTATAAAAAAAATATTAAGAAAAACCAAGCTATAATCTAGTATTGTTTACTTTTTTTTTTTTTGGCTCCGACTCAAAATGTAATGGAGTTAATTAGTATCAAAATAGTTGGTTGTCTAGATTATAATAAAATTTAATTATATGGTCACGAATTTGATTGTGAATCTCAATATTTGACTTTCATTTATATAAGATTTTAATACCTTATATGTGAGGTTGGTGGTCTTCCTTGTAAATTTAAACTAAAAAAATGTAACCAATTAATACATTGGCAAGTAAATAACAGATATATTTAAAACGAAACAAAAAATCCCGATAATAAATAAAAATGTGTGATGTTTCAATTGTACTACATAGATTGAAACTAAAGTACTAAATTGAAGTTATGCATATGGATAAATTTTGAGTTTAATTCTCTTTAGAGTAATGTTATAAACAATATGGTGGAAATTTATACTTTTTTAGTTAATAAACTATATCTAAGATAAAGATTCAAATCTTTAGGAGTTGGAGAAAATTCAAACTTTGAACCTATAAAAAATATATAATATTGTACCTGTTGAGAATATCAACTTAGCATGACTCAATAAGGTAAGGCATGCATATTGATTTAAAAAAAGGGTTAATAATAATAATAATAATAATAATATATGAATTTTGTAAATCAGTTGTTTTGAAATAAAGAATTATTTTAAGCCATTAAAAAAATAATTATCTTGAGTTAGTTGAAATATGGGTAATATTTTGAGAATAGTCGTAAATGCCTAATGCTCATTGCTAGTGACGATCAGAAGGTAACCTAAATACAGCTCGCCGCCATTTGAAGCTCGGGACTGAATCTTTTACAGAGAGGGCAATTTCTTAGCGAGCAGAGAATCATCAGCTCCAGAAATGGTCAAAGCCATAAGGGTTTATGAACTTGGTGGACCTGAGGTTTGCACCCCTCAATCATCGTCTTTTCTGCGCTTCTTCAATTGAATATCCAATTATTTTCCTTCAATTGGGCATGGAATTATACGAATTCTGTACGCATTGAGGAAATCTCAGTAGAATTGAATTAGTTTAATCGTGGTGCACAATTTCTATATTTTCTCTTATTGTGGACTGAAACATTGTTACATTCATGGGTTAAGTTCATGTTACTCAGCTGCCTTTTTTGCCTTCTCTATTGATTTTTAATCGAGAATTTAACGTCAACAGCGCATTCTACCTCTGCACAATTTAAAAAAAAATTCATTTATGACACATAATTTTCTGATATAACTCAACCATTGATAGAAGATAATTTTCTATTGGTGATAAAACTCAACTAGTGATAGAAGATAATTTTCTATCAGTGATAAAACTCAACCAGTGATACAATGAATTTACCATTAATTGAATTCTATTACTTATAGAACTCAAACAGTGATAGTATTTAACTTGGATTTTTTCTGTTATAAATGAATTAGTTTTGATTTTGTGCTATAGATGAAAATATTTTGCCCTTTTTGTTATATATGCAAAATCCCCTTTTTAATCCATATAATGGCAACAGGTTCTCAAATGGGAGGATGTGGATATTGGTGAGCCAAAAGAGGGTGAGATTCGAGTTAAAAATAAGGCGATTGGTCTAAATTTTATTGATGTATACTTCAGGAAAGGAGTGTACGAGGCTGCTACCATGCCCTTTACGCCAGGTTTTGTTCTGGTCTCTTTAAATTGATTGGATCATAGTGGGTTCTGGATAATGTTTCTTTACTGCCATGTTTTCCTTCCTTCAGCTATAGGGGGTGGTTCATTTATGTCTGTGAAATTTGAAGGCCTTGGTTAATATGTTGAGATACCGGTTTTCTGTATATGAATTTGTGCTTATGCAATCTTTTGTCCTAGGGAAAGAGTTAAAAGTACCAGCCTGTGAGATAATTGGTCTTAATTGGCTGACCCAGTTGTCCCCAAGGGGTGACACAATTGGTTGAAAATTTGAGGTTTGAAGGTGTGCTCCCCTCGAGGTCCCAGGTTCAAAACTCACCTGTGACATTAATTTGTAGATACCTCCCGTGTCTCCATTCCTTCGATGTCTTCCGGTGTCCAACCTAGGGATGGGCGTGGTTATTATTGTTTAAAAAAAAAAAAAAAAATTGCTGACCCTGTTAGTGATGTAACATACCAATCCGTTGCTCAGAGGTTTTCATGTTTCACATAATAGGCTTGAAAACATATCAACTCTCTAATACTTGGTTGATTCCCTCCATCATGTGTTGTTACATTAAAATTCACAAAGTCATGGGTTGGCCTAGTGGCCAAAACATGTCTTGGTGATCTAAGAGGTAACTTATGAATTCAATTTTGGGTGGCCGTCTACCTAGGAATTAATTTCCTACGAGTTTCCTTAACATTTAAATATTGTAGGTTTGTCCCATAAAAATTGTCGAGGTGAGCACAAGGTGGCCCTCACGTATATAAAAAAATAAAAAATAATATCAAAGTCTATAAATGCTCGAGGAGAATAGTAGACTTGTGACAATTATTCAAACACCTTGTTAATACCCGATTTAAACGTGGGAGAAGTGAGATTTGCATTACATGCAACATTATTGGAGAATAATTTACAATACAGGCATGGAAGCTGTTGGGGTGGTGACAGCTATAGGCAATGGAGTAAACGACATGAAAGTTGGAGATCTTGTTGGTTATGCTGGTAATCCAATGGGCTCATATTCTGAAGAACAGATACTTCCTGCTGACAAAGTTGTTCCAGTTCCTCCCTCAGTTGATCCTACAGTTGCAGCATCTGTACTGCTGAAGGGTATGACAGCTCAATTTCTAGTTGGTCGTTGTTACAAGGTTAGTTGTGTGTATTCTGTATCATTACATGCTATCGAAAATATGTTTAGTCGGTTATTACATACTTAGTTATGCCTGTATACCCATATCATTAGACATCAATTTTACATGGGCGTGCATAGTTGTATATCTCAGGGGAAAACAAATGGCGATTAGTATTCCCGACCTGATCTAACGTAAAATTTGAGATTTATTTGAACTTCTGTTGTAAATCAATTAACTACATTTGAGTTGGATATGAATCAAAATGAATTTGATACCTCCTTATATTATATAGAAGTGATCCTTAAATGGGTCACAAAATATGAAAGTAATATATCGAGCAAGACTTTGGTTGAAGACTTGTGACATTACTCCTTCGATTTCAGTTAATAATTAATATCATGTAACTCCTTCATTTCAAAAGCCAAGTTTGGGATACTGGAAACGTTAGGTTTCTAACTTGGCTTACCCCACCTGCATTGTTCTCACATTAGTAATATTTTTATTACCGACGAGATATCACCTGATATTCTCTACAGGTTGAAGCTGGAGATATTGTCCTTGTTCATGCAGCAGCTGGTGGGGTTGGATCCTTGTTGTGTCAGTGGGCTAACAGTCTTGGTGCCACTGTCATTGGAACTGTCTCAACAAAAGAGAAGGCAGCTCAAGCCAAGGAGGATGGATGCCATCACGTTATTATCTACAAGGAAGAGGATTTTGTAGCTCGTGTCGGTGCAATAACCAGCGGTAATGGAGTTAATGTTGTTTATGACTCTGTAGGAAAGGATACCTTTCAGGTAACAATTGTTTCTTTTTTGTTGTTTTTAAGTATTATTACGCAAACTTGAGTGTGCATCTGCAAGGAATGTGTGTTTTCTTAGATACCTGTTTTACATAAACTGCCCATTTTCTTGTCAAATAAACCGCTCATTTTTTCAGTTGCCCATCTAATATTGGTCCAAAGTCGTAGTTTTGGCGATAAGGTTGGAGCATCAGGCTTTGTTGGGTTGTCACTAATAATTCAGATCTAAAACTACCTGCCATTCTTATTCAAAACACTTACCTGCCTCTGTCAAAAGACTAAAAAACTTATATAAGAAAGTAAAAAATGTGGAAGGATAAACTTCTTTTGAGAAGAACAAAGAAGGTTCACAAGTTAGAGAATAGAAACTAGAACTAATTTGTGTGCAATCTATTTATGTGGCAAAAAAGCAAATCTGAACTGATCTAATTAAGTTTATGGTAGCCAACTTGAACAAATCTAAATCTTAGTAACGGATTTTTTCTAATTAACAGGGATCATTGGCGTGCCTGAAAACTCGTGGCTATATGGTGAGTTTTGGACAATCGTCAGGTACACCAGACCCAGTTCCACTCTCAGCGCTTGCAGTCAAATCCCTGTTCTTAACAAGGCCTACCTTAATGCAATACAACATAACCCGAGACGAGCTGCTGAAGGCTGCACAAGAGTTATTCGCAAAGGTTGAATCTGGTGCGCTACGGGTTCGTGTTAATCACAGATATCCTTTATCTCAAGCTGCACAGGCGCATGCCGATCTTGAGAACCGGAAAACATCAGGGTCAGTTGTGCTTATACCTTAAAAGTACTGTCTTTGGAAATGGTTCTTTAGTATAAGTTAGTTTCAAGTTGGTTTATGCTGTTGATATAGAAAACCTCTCTTTGAATTGGTTCTATTCTGAATTTGTGAGGTGGCATGGCTATGAAATATGGGCTTTGAATAAAAATATATATCTTGTTGAAATGTGCTACATCGTAGCCAATATGCTTTTGCGAACTATTTGGCTAGGCTCTTTGAACCTGTTTATTTTTTTTAAAGTACAAATTAGGGGAGGGGGATTACCGATTTTAGGTATCAAACTCATGACTGTGGAGTGGAAATGGATTAACACCAAACCATATAACCAATCGCACCACCGATCCATTTGAACCAGTTTTGAATATATAGTTCGGTTATACCCATCTATGATATATTGATAATGTAAATTATGGTTCTTTATACTAATGTAAATTATCGTTTAGTTGCCAACAGGAGTAATTCACTTGCATCAATGTATTCTTATGACCAAAAAATCATGGATTTGAAGTCTTTCCCTCCCAAGTGTAGTTGAACTAAAAAAAATAGTTAGGCTTATTTTTGCAACATTTTACTTAATCGAGTTATTAAAATTGGCATTTAAGCCATGTGTTTTAATATCTAATAATGTTACTAGTACCTAATAATGTTATTGCTATATCTTATTTTGTAAAATTTATAAATAGTCTATTTTTTAAGAGTCATACGGTTAAAAATCATTGTTGCAAGAAATAATTTGTTTTCGGAATTTGGGTCTGTAACGATTTAATTTCAATACTTTCAATTCTGAACAATTATCAATTCAATAAAATTTCTTTCTTACTTTTTTTTTTAAAGAATAAAATTTCTTACTTATGTCAGTTGATAAACTAACTGAAGGAAAAAATGCTATAAGTTGATATAAAAAAGTGCTATTTTTTAGAATTGTTATTAAAAAAATGAAGTTATGTATGGAGGAATTTTTATGAATATTTAAAAAAATGATTTTTTTTTTTATAAATACCAAAATTTTAGAAAAAAATTTAGATAGAGAAAATATTAATTCAATTAAATTAAACGGATGACAATTGCTTGAAAACAACTAAAATTAATTAAAAATATTGAAAATTAAAATATTTTAAGAAAAATACTTGTCTCTTTTTATGATTAAGGAGACAAATTCTTCTTAAAGTAATGTGACACTTTTGGTGTCATATTACCCTTAAAGAGGAGTAAGGAGGCAAGTCTAAAATATTTTTTAAAATTTGTTATTATTAAAATGGAGTTGCTATATTTTTTTAAAATGGTTATCAATATTATTATTATTATTATTTTTAATTAAAAAACATGAAGTATTAAAATGACAAAAAATATATTTTTTCAGTGCAAATATGATCTGGGCATAGCTCAATGATAAGTTGCTGTTGAACTGAGAAAAAGAGACAAAGACAAACAGTGAAGCTCCATTAATTCCAACATTCTCAACGAATTTCAATTTAGAAGGAGAAAAGGATTTGAAAAGGAAATGTATTTTATTGCCCGAGACGGTTATCTAGTTTGACATTAATTCATTTTCATTCTGATCGCAAACAAACGAAAAGATAGAAACTACCAACTCTTTACCTACCCTCACATTGTTCTTAAGAAAAAGAATATTGTTATGCTTTTACAATTTCTAATCGGTAAAGTTCAATCCTGTCAAAATCAGCATTACTCAGTTTGTACAAACTGCGTTACGAATTTGGGGGTACAAATTAACCATAAATGTTCTTACTAAGAACCAATTTCCACTTCCATTGCGACCTTCGTCGTCATCCCTCTTCCAGATTCTTCCACTGCAACCCCATCGTTTTCCAACGTTTCTTTCGCCGATTCTCAGCGCAACCCAGTTGCTCGTTTGCGATTCCTCGCCGAAATTTGAAGCTCGGGGCCGAAGCTTGCACAGCGAGGGCAATTTCTTCGCGAGCTGAATCGTTGAACCCAGAAATGGTCAAGGCCATTAGGGTTTACGAGAATGGTGGGCCTGAGGTTTGACTTTGCTCCCCTGCTCTCATCGTCTTTTCTTTGCTGCTTGATTCTGTATTTGTTTGTTTTCTTTAAGTTGGGCTTGGATTTATGTGAATTCTGTATGTATTAAAATGTTATGAATAATCTGAACATCAATCAAGAATTAAAGAGAGACAAAAAACCATAGGGATTTTAGTGGTTCTGTTAGCTATGTTCACTGATAAAGGAGAGAAATCGATTTATTTATGAGATAATACAAGGCTAGGGTTGTAAAAGAATTTGTATTGTGGACTCTCATTAAACTCTAATACAAATATGACTCAAAATACATAAAGAGAATTTACCATCAACAGCATATTCTACATCTTATATTATATTTGCAGCAGATTTTTTAAAATAATTCATTTATAACACATTGATTTCTATCACTCAACTAGTGATAGAATTCAATTTGGATTTTTATCACTGATAGAAAACTCAAGCAGTGATAGAATGAATCTATCATTGATTGAATTCTATTACTAATAGAACTCAACCAGTGATAGAACTCAATTTGAATTTTCTGCTATAAATGAATTAGTTTTGATTTTGTGCTATAGATAGAAATACTTTGCCTTTTCTTGTATACATGCAAAATTCCCATACATAAAAGTCCAATACGAAGATTAGTTGATGACATTTCAACAAAAACAAAAAAACCGACAGCTGAGTTAGAATTTAGTTTGGTTGTGGGGTAACTAGTACATTTTTGCTTTCTCGTTGGATATTTGTCATTCAAAATGATGGTGGCAGGTTCTCAAATGGGAGGATGTTGATATTGGAGAGCCAAAGCAGGGTGAGGTTCGAGTAAGAAATAAGGCAATTGGTTTGAATTTTATTGATGTATACTACAGGAAAGGAGTATACAAGGCTGCCACTATGCCCTTTACTCCAGGTTCTGTTCTCTTCTTTAAATGAATTGTAAGATCATGAAATCTGTATAAGGCTTCTTTAATGTCATGTTATCGTTCTTTAATGTTTAGTTGGTTTATTCCTGTCTGTGAATTGGCTTTGGTTTTCATGTTGAGGTGTTGTTCTCTTTATATAGATAGTTGGATTTTTCCCCATAGAAGATTACAAGTAACCGGGCTGGTTGAGAAATAGAGTTTTGTATGAAATTGGTTAGATGGAGGTGGTATTGACATAACATTCCTAGATTTGAGGTATTCCACATCTTATTGTTGGCTTTGAGTCCTTGGACTTTGAAGATTTACAATATCATATTTATCAACTCTCAAGCTTGTTTAATTCTTTCAGACGTGGAATATGTACTGGAAGAGTTTAGGATCCTTGGGACTCAAGCTTGAATAGCAGGGGCCAGCCTAAAATTTTAAATCTTGTCCCCTTGTTATTATCAAGATTTTGTATTTTGAGACAATTTCATACAAAACTCTATTTCTCAATTTATATAGTGTACTTACAACAAGTATCCAAATACTTTTCTTTTGGGATAAGAAACAATTTCATTGATGCATGAAATCACAAAGCCATAAGGCATTACAAAAGACCACTCCAATTAGCAAGGAGGGTAGCATAAGAACAAAAAATACAAAATGTAACCCACCTTAGAACGAGACAAAAACAACATCCATACGGATTTGAAACAATTGCCTCAAGAACAAGGACTAGGAAATGGAGAGAATTCCAGAAGGAAAACCCCTAACGAAATTCTCCAAAAGTGTTCTCTGTAGCGCAAGGGTAGCATAAGAGTAATCCAGAAAGATGGAATCTCGTTTGAACCATGATATAACCATAGTGACAAGAGAATCAAAAAAGATTTTAAGGAAAAGCTGATGCCCTTAAAAATCCTTCTGTTTCGTTCTTGCCAAATACACCAAAAGTATCCAAATACTTGGCTGGCTCTCAATTAAAATGCAAGAGCAGTGACCTTAATCTTTATTTTACCTGTGTCACATTATTGGAAAATGATTTACAGTGCAGGCATGGAGGCTGCTGGGGTGGTGGTGGCTGTTGGCCCTGGAGTAAACGACATGAAGGTTGGGGATCTAGTTGCTTATGCTGGGAACCCAATGGGCTCATATTCTGAAGAACAAATACTTCCTGCAGATAAAATTGTTCCAGTTCCTCCCTCGATCGATCCTGTAATTGCAGCATCTGTCATTCTGAAGGGTATGACTACTCAGTTTCTAGTTCGTCGCTGCTATAAGGTTGGTTTTGTTTCATAGTTTTACTTCCAGATATTAGATTTAAGGTACTTGTGTAACCTTTACTTGTTTATGGCGACATGTGGTGTAGGATTTTTCATCCACTATACGTGGGTGTGTTGTGTACCTCAGGGGAAAAGAAATGCTAATAAGCCTGATCTATGTGAAAGGCTTGAGATTTATTTCAATTTTTTTTTTGGACTAATTAACTAACTTCATATAGATTGGAAATGATTTTTTGAATGAAAAAGGAAATGATATCTTCTCATATCCTTAAAAAGTGGTCCTTAATTGAAGAGCATCAAATATGAGTGATAAATCAAAACAATACGACAAGAAACCATTGATTAGAAAAATTGTAAACTTTGAATATTGGGAAATGTTAGAGTTTCTATCTTGGCTTTCCCCACATACAATATCCCAGCATTGAAAACATATTTATAACCAACAAGATTTCATGTGATATTCTCTCCAGGTTGAACCAGGCAATATTGTCCTTGTTCATGCAGCAGCTGGTGGAGTTGGATCCCTGTTGTGCCAATGGGCTAACAGTCTTGGTGCCACTGTCATTGGTACTGTATCAACCAAAGAGAAAGCAGCTCAAGCCAAGGAGGATGGATGCCATCATGCTATTATCTATAAGGAAGAGGATTTTGTTGCTCGTGTTAATGAGATAACTTCTGGAAACGGAGTTAATGTTGTTTATGACTCTGTGGGAAAGGATACTTTTCAGGTAATAATTGTACTTATCATCTTGTTTCTTGCTAATCTTGCACAAAATTCTAAATTTTTGCGACTTGCAAGGAAATGTTTATTTTCCAACTTTTGAACATCTACATATCAGAGAATATGAGGTTTTACCTCAAAACCAATTGAATGATGGGAGTAACCCATATCTCTTTTATATTGATGTTGGACTGCCCACTTTTCCAATGTGGGACAATTGAAATCTTAAACATGCCCTCTCAAGGTAGTGCTTCTTTTGGGCTTACCAATCTTGAATCGGATCTCAATTTCATTTTTGTTTGATCGATAACCGTTTGGGTTTTATGGGCTCTGATACCATATTAGAGAATATGAGGTTCCACCTCAAAACCAATTGGTAATGAGAGGAGTAACCCATATTTCTTTTATATTGATGTTGGACTGCCCACTTTTCCAATGTGGGACAATTGAAATCTTAAACATGCCCTCTCAAGATAGTGCTTCTTTTGAGCTTACCAATTTTGAATCGGATCTCAATTTCATTTTTGTTGGACCGATAACCGTTTGAGCTTTATGAACTCTGATACCATATTAGAGAATATGAGGTTCCACCTAAAAAACAATTGGTAATGAGGGGAGTAACCCATATCTCTTTTATATTGATGTTGGACTCCCCACTTTTCCAATGTGGGACAATTGAAATCTTAACACTACAAATTCTTCGATAATGATTCTTTACAAACTGCCCAATCTTCTAATCAATTAAACTGCTCAGTTATTCTTATAAAAGCACCATCACTCTTCTTATAATTCATCTTATTATTTTATCTCCAGTTCGAAGCTTTTCTTATAAACATCATTTAAGGCCAGAGTTTTCTCCTTTATATCATCTATTTATTTAATGAAGTCGTTTCTAACCAAAAAATATGTAGGGGAGGGGCAGGTGAAGTTCTGAGAGGCTCAAACTTCTCTCAAGTTTGAGAACCTGTCTGAATTGTTTCTCAATTTCTATACCATTGGCTTTTATGGCTATTTTCTTTTCACTCACTTCTGTATTCCAGCCACAGCTTTAAATAGTAAGGTGCTATGTGGAAGAATATACATTTTCTCAATAAAATTCTATTTGACTCGATCATAAGTTATAGTGTTTTTTTACCCTCTTAACTTTTCAGAAGTTTGAAATGTTTTGTGTGCAATCTGAGTGGCAAATTGTCGACATGAACTGATTAGAATTTGAGTTGCAAGTAGCTAACTTGAACAGACCTAAATTGGAATGGACTGATTTTAATTGGGATCTTAGTAACTGGACTGTTTCTTGGAAGAGATAAAAGCCTCATTCATGAACCTTTTAGCTTCATTTTTTCATAAACAGGGGTCACTGGAATGTCTAAAAACTCGTGGCTACATGGTGAGTTTTGGGCAATCATCAGGTACACCGGACCCAGTTCCACTCTCAGCACTTGCAGCAAAATCTCTGTTCTTAACAAGGCCCTCTCTCATGCAATATACCGCCGTCCGAGACGAGCTACTGGAGGCTGCTCAAGAGGTATTTGCAAACTTAGAATCTGGCGCTCTACGGGTTCGTGTAAATCACACGTACCCTTTATCTGAAGCTGCACTTGCACACACGGACCTTGAGAGCCGAAAAACATCTGGGTCAGTTGTGCTTATTCCTTAAAAATACTGTCTTTGGAGATAGGTTTCAAGCTGGTTCGTATTGTTGATGTAAACTATTTCTCTTTGAACTGTTTTTGTAATGACTTTGTGAAGTGGAAAGGCTTTGAGACATTTGCTTTCAATAAAATTTCATATGAATTTGTTGCGGCAGTCAACATATTTTTGCTAACTTTTTCTTAATTTTTTGAAGTTCTGAATGAGAATAGATTCGAACATATAATCTTCTAGTTTAGAGTACATAGTTTAGAGTACATGATATGAGATATAATGAAGTTAGGGTCATTTTGGAGCTTTTGCAAACTCTTGAAATTTTGGTTTTGATTTGTTATGCACTGAATGATGTGACTCAGACAGAGAATTTGTGTTGCATGAAAGTTTCAACGTTTCTTTTTCTAAATTCAAGTTTTCATAAGTTTTTCTTAATTTTCCTAGAATTTTTGTTGAATAGTTTGCTCTTTTGAGTTTCATTTTTTAGGAAAATTTTATAAAAATAACGAACACCCAGTATATATAAGTGTTCTCGAGAAATTTGGGAGAAATTATTAATTATTGTAAGCTTGGAATAAATGCCGCGGTAGTGAAATTTTTTAAATTATATTTCAAACTTGTATTGTTATTAGAGAACTTATTTTTTTTTTTTGGTAAACGCCCAACAAAATTTTGACTTGCATTTATTCAGAGGCATTTATATTGTCGTGGGTATACAGTATTTTTTAGGTACTATGAATTTCATGCATATTTTAGAGTGATTTAAAAATAAATAAAGTCTCATCACATAATTATTTGATTTTTGAAATTTAAGTTTATTTTTATATAAATTTTTTACAATATATTTCACCTTTCTTATAATGTATTTCATTTTTTATTAAAAAAAATATGTAAATATCAATAAACTTTAAAAAACAAAAACAAACTTTTGGATTTTTTCCCCTAAATTTTGGTTTTGATTCTACAAATATAAGTAGAATGTAGATATCTAAGTAAAAAAAAAATATGGTAAAGTAGTTTTTATAGACCTAAATTTCAAAAAAAAAAAAAAGAAAAGAAAGAAAACCAAATGGTTTATCAAACAAGGTCTAAAATGTATGTTCAGTTTTAAAATGATTTGAATCACTTTTTTCATATTTGAGATAATCTTGTTTTTAAGTCAACAAAAGCTTAGCATGTATAAATTAATATTCAATAGATTATGAGTTTAAACTTTTCATCCTAAATATTGTTGAATTAATAAAACACTTTCATTCAAAATCAACTTAGTTTTGATTTTACTGTACCAAACTCGATGTTTATGCAACAAAATATATTAAATAATCAAAAGCATGTAATTCTGAACATTCTTCAAACGGGAGACGGGTAAAAAGTATAAATTCTGTTTTGACCTTTGGGGTAAATCTGTCAATTGAAACAGTTAATTTTTTTTTTTTTTAACTGTGTTTATAGACTGGGGACCACGGACAACAACGGACTTGAAAAAGAAAGAATGTCACGTGAGGTGCAACACGTCTGGTAAATTTAATCACTACTTCTACTCCCTCGCTTCCATTGGGTTTCATTTTCATTTCATGCAAAACCGAAACTAATTTCGCTCCATTTTTCTCTCTACAATTTCTCTTCATTGCCAAAAGGTAATTCTTCGATCTCGTTTTCCTTTTTGTTTTCATCATCAATATCAGTGTTGAATCCAGTCTCTGATCATCAATTTGTAATGTTTATGTTCTGCTGATGTATTTTGATCGAGTTTGTTTTAGATGGTTTTGTGCTTCGTTCTTGTTTGGATTATCCATGGAAATTCTTGTAGCGGCGTGTTCATGATATCTCATTGTACTTTTTCTCTATATTCTAAGTACTTTCTCTCTGTTCTGTTCTGTTCTTACTTGCTGGACTTGCCTCCCCTGTTTTTGGCTTTTCTTTGATTTTTTCTGCATTTGATTTTATGAGTAATTTGTATGTTAGTACTCTGTTTCTTACTTGATTTGATTTCATAGACGTTTCAAGAACTGGACGTGAAATCTGATGGTCGCGATTGTTTTTTTTTTATTTTTTATGTTGCTCATCTTTAATTGCTAGATCGAACTTGAGCGCCATCGGTTTGCTAGGTTTTTGGTGCAAATCAGTTTGAGTGAATTGTTTAGTGTTTATTTGTGGTCTCTGTAGTACTTGATTTCGAAACTGATTGATTCGATTATCTGGTTTCGATCATGTTTGGGTTGCAAAATAAATAAAATAACGGAAGTTTCCGGGAAAAAGATCAGATATCTTTTGGGTTAATTTTATGCTATGTACTTTGTTGTATTCACTTTGATTCTTTGATTTTTTGTAATTCAACTATCAGAGTGAGTTTCTGTGGTTGCTATTGCATAGATTTATTGATTATAATACTATTTGAATTAATTCTCTGTATCTCTGCAATTTTCTTTTTGTATCTAAATTTTCCAGGGTCTTAATTGTTACTATTTCGGTGCTTGTAAAACTAATAAAGCCTTTTGTATTGACAATGTTAAACTCATTTCCTCTAATAAAATTGATGAAGTGCCTTTTGTATTGAACAAAGCCCTGTAAGGAATTTCTCTCTCCAAACAATTTCGATGGTGACTTGTTTACGGTTTCTTTTTCTTTAACATAAACTATCAGTTTTCATTTGAGGAAAAGCCTTGGAGTTTTTGTGATGTGTATTTGTTTAATCCTATTTGCTAAATTTACAAAATGCAAGGTCTCGAAGGATATTTCTTTTATTAAGCTGTTTTTCAGGTTCAGTATTTGTTATTTCATTGATTCCACCCGTTAACAAATTATCGTTATATGTACAGTTTTTCAGGTGTGCAGAATTATGGAGGCAAGCTCGTGCGTACTTGATGCAGCAGCTAAAGTTAGCACCATTTCTCTCTCTACATATAATATGTGCACTATTATAACGATACAACTTTAGCTTTCACAAAAAATCAACTCGGTTAAGATCTATCCGATTGTAAAGAATATATTTTCTCTAATCGAACCGTGATTTGATTTATGTGCTTCCGTGGGTAAAAGTTAAATTGCGTTTACCACCAAAAAAAAAAAGTAACGTCCATTAATGCGCATACTTTTATGTCCCCAAAAAGGATATTTACTTCTTTAATTGTTGCTTTTTCTGTATTCGTGTACGTATTGCAGCTAAAAAGCAAAAGTATAGTTAATGATGAGATTTGGAAACCACATGCACGTAAGGTCGGATAATGCAAATCTTTTTCATAACAATTTTGTTATGTATATTTGCTTGAATACCATACACACAGGAAAAGAACCTTTCTCTAGTAGTCAATATGTCTAGCTAGTTCATTTCAAGTCCATTAATTGCATTAGAGTTTTGTGGGTGTGTGGTAATAATATAACTAGTCGATTTTTTTAGCTACTTCATTTTTGCTACAAATGAAAAATTGGTATTTCAAACATTGCGTTTTTTGGTTGAGCAGGATATGAAATTAACGGTGTACTTGAAGAAAAACCATAGGTCTGTAGACGGCGCACAGAGCCCTGCTTCAGCCAGACATGCACTGTCACCACCTTCAGAAGTGGCTAACCGGAGTTGTACCGCTGGTACGTATAATTGACAGCCAACCTCCTTTTGTATCCAGATTTTCATCTCTCTTGTTCCTATTTTGCCCTTTTCTATAGTTTAAATTTAGGTGAGACTCATCTTCCCATTTGGCTTTTGTGAATCAGAGGGTTATCTAGAGCAAATAAAAGTGGGTTCTTTCTATGAAATAGACCATTCTAAGCTCTCATCTTCTACTCCAGAACAACTAAGGGCAATCCGAATAGTCATGGTATGGTATTTTACGAAACTCAAACAAGCCCATATTTATGGTTCATAAATTTCTTGTCATTTTCGTTCATATTCAATTTTATAATGTAGGTGAGTGACAAGAATGAATTCAATGTATCCTTGAGATACCCAAGTGTTTACTCTCTACGCACACATCTCCGTAGCTGCGAGCATCCAAATGGAAAAGAGCTCCCTGGACTAAATGAAAAGTATATGATGAGTTCAAACGTTGCTGAAGATGTACTCTACCGGAGGATACCAGGTACAGAGATTGCAAATAGAAGGAATTCCTGGAGCTTTTGGACTGCACCGTTGGAGAATGCTGCGAGAGATCAAAGCTCAGCTTCCGGAAGGGAGATCAACAATGCAGCTTCTAAGGAGGGGAATTGCTGGTCAGATCTTAAGTTCACTGGGATGGTCCAGTGGGGTAGCCGGAGGAAAGTTCGATATATAGGCCGGCACGAAGATAAAAAGATCGTAGCTTTTACGAAATCAATTGAACAAGAAGCAACAAAGAAAGAGGAAAAGATAACAGATCAAGAGGATGAGGAAGAAATATTGAAGCTCAAAGACTCCTTGGGGAAACGGAACAATCTCAAGAGGAAGCGCCATAGGTCTAGAAACGTTAAGAAGAACCTCAAGAATACAACTCCGGAAAAGAAAAATGGGGTCAAACTTCGTAATACTGGTCGGAAAAAAGAGCTGAAGAAATCCATTGATAGATGGTCAGTGGAAAGGTGAGAAACACTAAACGCAATCTTAACATTTCCTCGTTTTACTTTTGATTTAAACTATCATTGAACAGTTTCATCTCTTAATGAGTTGCTTTATCATTCATCAATTTTGAAGATATAAATTGGCCGAAGAAAACATGCTGAAGATTATGAAGGCCAAAGGAGCAGTCTTTGGGAATCCAGTACTAAGGCCAGCCCTGAGAGCTGAAGCTCGAAAGCTCATTGGTGATACTGGTTTGCTGGACCATCTTCTGAAGCACATGGCCGGAAAGGTCGTGCCCGGTGGCACTGACAGATTTCGTCGCCGACATAATGCCGATGGTGCAATGGAATATTGGCTGGAGAGTGCTGATTTGATAAATATCAGGAAGGAGGCTGGAGTGCAGGATCCTTATTGGACGCCTCCACCAGGTTGGAGGCTGGGTGATAGCCCTACTCAGGATCCCATTTGTTCCAGGGAGATCAAGGAGCTTCACGATGAGATTTCCCAAATTAAGAAGTAATTTCTTTTTTATTTTTATGGTTTTTCATATATGTGGATAGTCAATTTCCTTTGCTTTACGATCGTGATACTAAGTTCTTACCAGAGTAACCTGTCCGAGGAATCATGATTAAATTTGGCATATTCGACAGCCTCTAATAACCAATGTATACAAGTTTCTATTTAGTGTAAATTATATCAGTTTTTCATTAACTAATATTCTATCTTTATTGTACTGTTTCATTGGGTAAAATGTACAGAAACATGCAAGAACTAGTATCTGCAAAGCAACAAGATTTAAGTATTGTGACTCGAACGATTTCCGATGTCACATCTACGAATCTGGACCATGAAAAACATTCCACGACTGCATTAAAGGTGAGATTTTGAAACGGACTTATTAGTTCTTTTGATGCCCAATTATGCTTACTTATTCAACTTAATATGCTTACTGACAGGAAATCTACAACGAATTGATGAATAAAAAAGCCAAAATCGAGGAACAGCTCATGGAAATTTCACAATCACTGTGTGGAATGGAGGTAACCAGCCCGACATGGAACCTAAACATTTTTAATTTTGTTGGCTGTAGACTGTTATCGGGCATGTGTTATAAATTTCCATGCTTCTTTAATCTAGTTTTTTAAACATCACGTTTATGACAGAAATCATATAGTAAAATAACGTCCTAAGAAATAACTGGGTCAATCTCCGTTTTTCTAATGCATGTACAGGAGCATAATTAACAGGATTAATTATGAAGTTAGATTTGCACCAGAAATGCACAAGTTTACACTGCTAATTGTTTGACACTTTTCATACAACCACTTTATTTCTAAATAGAATAAACTTGCCTAGGGAGACAAATTATAACGTAGCTAGAAGTTTCACGTGTCGGGGGCTGGACAGGCCGAATTATGATGAGTATGGAGTGATTTGTATCTCTTAAGGAATGTTCTATGGACATCATAATTTTTATAAGTTAAAAAACGAGAGGTGAGATGAGAGTCCAACTTTTAATAACACAAAAGAAATGTAAGGGTTGAATATAAACTAAGTAAAAAATGTACCGATTGGGTCGGTGGCGCGATTGGTTATTTAGTTTGATGTTAATCCATTTCCACCTCACGGTCACAAGTTCAAAAAAAAAAAAACTAAGTAAAAAATGTCGTTATATGTTTAGATGTTCAAATATCCACATTACGCATATTACTTTTTACCTAAAAAAATCTTATAATATTTGTTTCATGCTTGAATACACTATAATACTCATCTACTTAAATGTTAATAATATTTTAACAATTTAATGCAGACTTCTCCATATAATTTATAAATATGAAAATCACCGTAAGAAACTATTAATTTATTTTAGCTCTTTATGTACCCAGTTGGAAGTAGAGTTAAACTCTGGAAGGAACACCTAGCTATTCGATATATTCACTATCACTTGAGTACTTATCAAATAATCATGAAGATCATAATTTAGGGATCTATATTTATTGAGTTTCCTATTGTGAAATGCTATTAATGCGATGAACAAAATTTGATGACTGATGTTAATGCAGGAGACGACAAGGATTCTAAAATCAAAAGTCCACGAGGACCAAATCATGTCAGAATTAGAACCATCATCCCCATTTTTAAGGTTAGAATCAGACACTGAAAGAGAAATAAAGGAAGAGAGAGCAACAAGGAAACAAGTGCAGGAGGTGAAAGAATACATGGTCGCAAAAACAGAGGACAAGGCAGCAAAGATCCGAAGACTAAAGAGTGGGTTCAGAATCTGCAAACCACAGGGTACGTTTCTGTGGCCAAATATGGCAATGTCTCCTTATAATTCTGACCCACTTGTGGCCCCAACCCCACCTTCAGCTTCCTCAACCACGGCCGCACCACGCCTCTCACTCTCACCCACTGGACCCCACCCGGCCCCCCCTTTGAAGCCATTGGCCAGGCGTCCTAATCTCATCAACCTTAATGAGGTTCCTCACACCCAACATTGCGACCTTGCACTCTGTGGGACACTGACCTATCAGGATTTGCCAAATGTATGTATGCTTCTCTCAAAGCTTTGTTTTTCTTTTTTCTTTTTTATATACTAAGTGTCTAGGTCAGTTTACGCGCACTTGTGAATGGTTTCTTAGGACAAATCGTCTGATCCTATAACAATTAGTTGTAAAGAAAATCAATAAAAAATTGATTCCTAGGTAGTAGATGACTCGATGAATTCCATGATGGTTAAAGTTTAGTTCTTTTCTTTTTCTCCATGTCAGCTCACGAGCACTTGAGTTGTGACTGTTCTTACCGGACAAAGTTTAATCTTACAACAATTAGTTGTCAAGAAAACCAATAAGAAATTGATTCTTAAGGTGGATGATTTTTGGTTTCTGATGATGGTTAAAGCTTAGTTATTTTCTTTTTCCCCATGTGTTTAGCTTAAACAAATATGAACTTTTTGTGTGCAGTTGGTATGTCGAAACCAAGAGAATGATGGCGTCGACGAGAAGGAATGTCCGGGCTCTGCTTCCTCCACTCCTTCGTGGTTGATGATGAGAGACAAGTGGTTGTTGGATCTTGTGACCTCTAAATCATCTCTAGATCCATTTTCTGAAAGTGAGTGATTTTGGCTTTGGTTAGTTTATCAGTGGGGTAGGGGCTTAAAATATATATAGAGAGAGAGTTTTATTTTTTATATATATCAGGTAAACTTCATTTGGGCAGAAAGGTGTTTTTGTGTTTGGGGAATGGTATATGGTACAAGTATAATTACAGTGTTGTAGAACCCAAATTACCCAAATTGACAAACTGGGATTTTGAGGAAGGGTGGTTATATTGAATGGTATTTTTTTTATGTCAGGGCTGAAGATTTAATCAATACTGAAAGAAGATAATTAATATATATTTTACTGTGGTTATTCAATTAGGGAAATTGAATGTAGCTTAACACAATTAGTGTTTTTTTTAATAATTGAGAATTGGTGTTTTGTCTAACTATCCATCCTAATTTCTAGACCCAAAAGACAAAAAAGAAATTTCAGAACTAAACTTATTTGTTGTTTTTTAACCTAAAAAAATTTAAGGGAACATAGATATCTAGACCTTTGGAGGCTTGTTTTAAAGACTATTTAAAATAAGTGAGAATTCAAACTTCTTATTTCTGGAGGCTTTCTTGGTTTTCTAACCCTTTTTACGAAAAAAAGGTGCTTGCCTAATTCTTAGAGCAATCTACTTTTGTCAAAGTGAAGAGTTATCATCACATTATAAAGTATGAACTCGTGAAGTCACAATTTAAACTTAATTGTCGCAGTTAAAATTTTAGAAGTTACCCGACAAACTATAACCACATTGAAATAAACAAGAAAAAGAACAAACTTACGTGGAAAATCCCTTAACATAAGAAAGAAAATAAAAAAGCAATTACACCATGCCAATAGTGGGCTACAATATATTCTTCTTTAAGTGGTAAGTAGTTTGAATGGCTAAACGCAAGGGATTGAAAGATTTTCCAATGGCTCAAATAATAAATTCATACGCTTTGTAACAATATGAATATACACTGAAGTGCTTGTTGCAAAGGGTTTTTTTTTTTTGTTGAAGAAATATTTCATTGCTAAATGAAATAGGAGAGAACTCCGAGCATCTAAAGGTGAATATAATAAGACTAAAAGAAGAACACACAAAAAAAAAAAAAAAAAAAAAAGATGAATCAAGATAAATCTCAAGCACCTAAAGGCGGCATTAAAAAAAAAAGAAAAAAAAAACTCAAAGAGGAGAAATGCTTGCACCAGCTTCTGTTGGCCAAAATTGATAAACCAATCCATAACAAGAAAAATCTTGCACTGCACTTAAGGAACATATATAGGAGACACTTTCCAAAATTTCCATAGACTACTAAGGAAATTCAATGGGACAGATCACGAAACTAAGACCTATAATCTTGCATACCCGTTTGGACAATTAACAGCAATATCTTGAAACCTAATGCATTGCGAGAGTGCGCTCGTCAGCTTCTTCACGTCTTCTGTCGTATGCGTTGCACTCAAGGTCACCCGAAGTCTGAGATGGGAGTTGAAGACAACACGCGGTCAGAGCAATTACATCCATGAAATATTCACAAAGAATGAAAGTAAAAATATTTATTTACCAATTAAAGGTTTTTGATTTCGTACTAAAAAACTTGACTAGTTCAAAACAGTTCATAACTTATTTGTTTGTATAATTTTTTTTTTATAAGTGACACTGAACCCAATTTCTAATGAACTACCACGTTGGCTTGTAATGCATTATTTTCTAGAATTGTGATTAGTTTCAACGTTCATCATCTTTTAGTTATTAGTCTACACTTTACGCCGGTTGAGCTATGTTGACAAGTGGTATGAACTATGTGCAGAGGGTACAAGAAGATTGGAAGAGTCTGGGTACCCACGAAGAAAGTATCCATTTTCAAATAATAACGGATTTAAATGTAGTAGGATGTTAAAAAGTCAATTGTATTTCTAGGAACAAAGATGTAATTCTCACTAGATCAAGACCCAAGAGATAGAAATAAGAAACCAGTCTTCCTTTTTATAATAGAGTTGAAATGCAGAAAATAGATTCACCTTAAGAATATATATATATATATATATATATATACATATATACCAAGAAAATCTCCAAGAATTAAAACTGCATAAGATGCAAAAGAAAATGATAAACCTGCATGAGTTGGCTGGAACTGTAGGAGGCCTTATTGCT
This sequence comes from Sicyos edulis, assembly GCA_036507275.1. NCBI lineage: Eukaryota > Viridiplantae > Streptophyta > Magnoliopsida > Cucurbitales > Cucurbitaceae > Sicyos > Sicyos edulis. The sequence continues at coordinate 66,407,721 of CM071846.1, forward strand.
GTCACATGGAAACCAGATTTCAGCAAATGCCTGTTCCCCATAGGAAGAAAAAATATAGCAACAATAAAAACAATGTTGCATACCATTGAAACCATAAATTTAATTGCATAGACAGGGATTATAACCTGCTAGCCTTCAATGCCTTCCCTTCACTCCCTACAATAAGAGATATTATGGGACTTTGGATGGCAATTCCAGTCAAATCACGAAAATCTTGCACCCGATTCCAAATTTCCCTTCTTCGCCACAATTCCCTCTTCGCCACCAAAACTGCAGCTGCTAAGATATGGTCTAATTAAAAACATAGAATTTCTAGATTTGATAAATGATAAGATTAAGAAATGTGCACTGAGAGTCTCTTTCAGCACTTGCATTTATTGTGAATATTAAGTTAGTTAAGTCTTCGGAATGATAACAAGTCTACCCTACCATGGCCAGCGGCAATAAGGGGGATGGGTGCAGCAGTTGAAAATATAAAGGATCTGCCCCTTGATTGAATAAGCAATTTCCATCTTTTGCTGCTCGTGTCGAAGGAAGAAAATGATAAGACCAATCAAAATTAATTTTAAAAAACTACGGAAAATAAGCATGCAATGTGTTGCATGGAATATATATAGGGAGGAACAAAGCATAATTACATAAACAGGTATGTGAAATTGGAATTGTCATTTTCTCTACTTGAACAAAAACAAAGTAAATCTAGATTATACTTTTCAGTTTTCATTGAGAAAATAAATATTAGGTTATGGATTCATGGGGCATTTTGATAGCCAAGAAGTAGATTAATACTATCAACCATTGCACCGGAAATTAAATTCAAGGCATAATAGAAAGTCAAATTGAGTTAAATGAACGAGAACAATGCTTAGCTCAATGGAGTAGTCTTTGTAATCCTCCTGATAGACTTTCACACTTTTTTATGATTTCATCATATGAAATATGAAATATGATGCATACCAACTATTACCTGCATGCAATGAACCCGCCAAAACACCCGGCTGCCTTGCTCAAGGTGCCAACACAAATGTCAACATCTCTTTCACAATTGAACATCTCGGCTACACCCCCACCATCTTTGCCACAAACAAATGTTCCATGAGCCTGATAATTGCATGAACAATAGGTCTTAGATATATGCTTCTAAAATACATTAAGCTTATGCATATTACACCTGCTATGAAAGCTCAAACAAACAAACTCAACCAAAAGCAGGAGATATGAAAAAAATGCCAAAAATGGAATGCATAGCGACAGTTAATAATTAATTGAAAAGGCACATTATAAACTCTTAAAACAGCTTCAAATGACTCTACATCAGCGAGTTCAGAAAACTTACATCATCAATAACTAACAAAAACCCATACTTCTTGCGAAGCTTTGCAAGTTCATTCATGGGCGCAAAGTCTCCATCCATGCTAAACAAGCTGTATAATGAATGGGATACATGTCAAACACCAATGTCACAGTTGCAGTTAGGATAAAGAAAGAAAAAAAGTTCTCTTATACATATGGTTAGAAAATGAATATATACACACACAAATAGAGAGAAAAAAGTGTGAACTGAAAGATCTACTTGTAACACTGCACCAACCTATCAGTTACGACAACTTTCTTTGAAAATGTGCAACTTGATCTGCCAAAGAAAAAAAGTCAGTCATATTTTTTAAAGAAGGAATAAAGCATCTGAGTATATCCAAATAACAAATGGGCAAAAAAGCTAGAAGAGAAAAATAAACTTACAATAAAGCATTAAGATGGGCCATATCACAATGCCTATAGATGTGCAGTTTCACATTTTTTTGTCGCTCTGCAAGACGAATGCCATCAATAATGGATGCATGATTCAATGAATCAGAAAATATGGCAATCTTTTGATCTTCAGATGAAGCTTTCCCTTCATTTAAGAGAGAGCCAATGTTTCCTATTGCTACCATCAAGGCCATATTGGCTGCAAATCCAGTTGGACAAAGAAGGCAATCCTAGAAACATTAAGACATTATTTTGTAGGTGAGTGCACAAATAAATTAAAGAGCAAAAGAAAAGTTAAATCCTATAAATATCACAAACAGACCCCCCTAAAAGGCAACCCATATGCCTCCACAATTCATGAGATACGCAAATTACAAACAATACATCGAGTCAAGATGCAAACTTCTAGGCTCTAGTTCCATTTGTGTATATATATAATTCATGCCATATGATCTACACAAAGTTTTAAAAAAAAGTATATCCATAATTCAGGTTCATGCCTAAATATAAAGCCACGTACTATCTACATTGAATTTATATACCTTCAAATTCTTATCCAAAAGAAGAATTTATATACCTTCAATACAAAAATGCTCAAGAAACCTGGAGATGGATATTAATTCAATGAGGATGAAGATAAACCATCTTTCCACAATTAATGTAGAATGTAGTAGTAACGATACTATAGCATTTTTCAGTTTGGTTGGCAAAATTAGTAGTGTTATACAGTCAAACTTCTGTAGTCATTTAATAGTGTGAAATAAGTGACATTACTTAGACCAGGCCATATGCATACAGAAAATCACAACCTTTTGATTCACCTCACTATTCATGTTTCACATTGGACACAGTCATTTACTAGTCTTCATTATAACTAAACAAAATGCTGAAGTTTTCAAAACATGCATTAAATGAAGAAGTATTTTATACTGACATCGGATACTCACCTATGGCAACAGGAGAGGTGTCAGGAACAAGCCTTGCTTGAGCAACTTTAGGCAGGCCCTTGCAATGGTGGCCATACGGTCACAGTGGAGTGTCAGAGTGAAACTGGTAACTTTTGTGTTTAGTTTAACAAGCTAGCCTCAATATTTTATCATCTGTCAGACACATGTGTGCAATATTTTAACTTTTACAATGTGTTTTATGCTGTATCACAATGTTTCCATTACCCTTTTATAAATACTTCACGATATTATAATAACTTCAGTTTTTTAATTGTGACTTGCTTCATTGAGCAACATTTGAATATCTAACTTCGAACAACTATGAGGCCTTTCAAATTAGACTTATGCCTTGAGCTGTGAAAACGCTGAAATGAGTTATCAGTAATTGACCAAGCATTTGTCTGTGTTCAAAATGTGCACAAATTCAATGAGAATACTTCTGATCCAAGTATGCATACAAATATACAATAGCATTTAAGGCATACCTCTTTCTTCTTTAATTCGGCCAAGCATGATTCTAGCAGCCTATGATGGAAGGTATATCCACATATTAGAGCAGAACCCCTGGGACCCATTCTATATTCTAGGGCTGCCTGTTTTAGAATTGAGTTTTAGACACTTTACAAAAAGGATTAAGAAATACAAGTATAATGGTGGCAGAAGAACTTTAGAAGAGTCATATATCATTAAACACACCTTAGCAGCTGCTCTACCAATTGTTGGATGGGAACTTAATCCCAGATAATCGTTTCCAGAAAATAAAATTAACTTTTTGAACTGATGAGGATTTTCCACTAGACTTTTTATGGCACCACCTTTGGTTACAATCTCATCTCCTATGAGAACAAGGCAAATTTATAATAAAAAAAGGGAAAGATTAATTCTCTGAAAAAAACATATAGTTCAGTCCAACCAAGTGCATTCAAATAATCACAACTAAGGGTCCAGTAATACTGGAAAGCCCAACGTCGATATTGGACATTCTGGACACTTTTTGAGATAGGAAACAGTTTCATGGATGATATAAAATTCTACCTTTTAGGCACAAAATTGGATAGGACTTTGACCTTGAAATATTTTTGCCTATTAGATTCGGGACATTTTAAGAATATTGAAGAGATTAAAGTCCTATTAGAAAATTTAAAAGCTTTAAAGAACTTATCAGACCCTAAATTAGAAGTGTAAGAACCTATCAACAACAACAACAAAAGTTAAGTACTAAACTTACATCTGAACTTAAATTACTTGATTTAGATCAAGTGTGGATCAGGATAAGTTCCTAATTCTTACTTCTTTAATTCCAATTCCAATATTATTCTATCTTAGCTACGATAGTAATCAGGACGTTGAAATTATCCCACTTCTTTGAATTAGACCATGCATGCAGCATACAACCAAACAGAGACAGTCACTCCCATTAAACTAACGATATGAACAATTCAAAAAGAAAAAAGTTCAAAAGCCAAAAGACAACATCCAAATATACAAAATGACATTCAAGTTCCATTCCCACATAACAAAAGGCAAGGAAGCATACCAGAACTGGGAATGTCGAGAAGCCATTTCTGGACAGTGGATTCTGCAATTTCAACCTCCACAGAGGCCCTATCCCACTGCTGCATTTCATCGAACACCTTGAACTCACTATCTTCTTTCGCTTCAATGGGAGCTTCTTCGTTGAAGGGATTCAGTTTCTCGAGGGATGGCGTAATGGGTCTCAAAGACCTGAGCAATTGGCGCAAACCAAGCTTCGCAATCGCCTCTTCCACACAGCAATCCCACACGTTCGTCTCCATTTCCGAAGAAAAGCTGAAGAACAGTGCAACTCTGAGCCAAACAGAGAGAGAATTCAAATTTTCAAGGCGTTGCCACAGATTTGCTTTGAATTAGTTGAAAGCAAGGGGAGTTGAGGTGGTTGAGCGAGCGTTGAACCATGGCGTTCGCCATAAAGTTGCAGAAATTTTCCAACAAAGATGGAGGCTTTTGGTTGAAAAAAAAAAAAAAAAAAAAGATTTGGGTATTTTTTTTAGGTTGGATTAGGTCTTTTTGTCCGTTTTTGTGAATTTAACTCTTTCACTTTTTCAACGATCAACTTTTTTGGGATTGCTTTTTTAAAAAAATAGTAGTGGAAACTTTTCTAGATTTTCAAAATTAGCATGGTGGGTTTGTTTTTAAGTATAAAATAGTCGAGTGGAGTGGAGTGGAATGGAAGGGAAAGAAGTGGTTAATTATAATTTTGAGTGGTTAATTATTGGTTTGAAGATTGTGGTTAATAGTAGTGAGATAATCAACTATTTGTTTGAGGATTTGAGTTAATAGTGATCGACTGATAGATTTGATGTGAAATTTAATAAAATTTAAAATAAAATTTGATCGAGAGATTAAAGAGTAATTAAAAATGATTAAGAGTGGTTGTTTACTAAAAATAAATAAATAAGGAGTTGTTGAAGAGTTCTCAAGTCCAAAAATACAAACAAGAGATTGTGCAATGAAGAAAACTTTTTTAAGGCCCTCAAGTTTACTTTTTTTACATAGTTAAAGCTTCATAGATTTATTTTAATATATATATTAATACTATAAGATCATATTGAATGGATGAGTGGTAGTTTCATTGTTTAATTGTAAATTAATTCAACACCAGCGTAAAAAATGATAAAAGTTTATATTTACAAGAACAAATTTTTTACATATATAAGGTACCTTATATATGTAAAAAATTTATTCTCACATAAAATATAAACTCTTATCATTTTTTACGTGTGTGTTAATCGTGTATGTATGTATAAAAAACTACATTATTTTTAATTTTTTTTTAAAAAAACTACACCGTATTACATTAATTTAGGAAATTTCATAAACTTCAACCCAATTGGGATTGGGTTTGCAACTCTAACCAACTGCATTTCTATTTTTTAAACCAAAGTATTTAGGGAAAAGTGCATAAACCACTCATAAATTATGATGTTGGTAACAATTAACCTCTTAAAATTTTAATTTGAGCTATTTTTTTTTTGAGTACATAGTAGGGGGAGGGGGACAACAAACCCTACATAGAGGGCACAACTGCTCTCAAATAATATGAGAGTCAAATACCGATTTTCGAGCTCGAACTCGTGACCGTGGAGTTGAAATGGATTAACACCAGACAAGATAACCAACAAGCACTATTTACTTTTTTAATACTTAAAAACATACTATATTGTCACTTTAAACCTAGCAAACAAAAATAAAATTTTCTCCAATTATATAGCTTTTTCCAATTTATTTTAGTATAAATACTACTAACATTTTTCATTAATTAACTTCAAGTTTCATCATAGTAGAAGACGTTGAGTTGTTTGGATTCAACTTGCTTAGAATTGTTCTTCGGGGAAAGCTCTGATGAAGTTGAATCTGAACAACCTCAACGTCTACTATGATGAACCTTGAAGTTAATTAATGAAAAATGTTGAATCTGTTGCGATTACCTCTTGCAGCTAAATAGACTTTAAACTTTTTTTTTGTTCATATATCTATTTTAGATAACACTCATGGAAAGGAAAATGAATCTGGTGCAAATTAGACTAGTAATAACAAAGAGTCACCTCTCCAAAAAAAACTCATATTACAAAATCTCTAGTCAACAAATTTCGTGTTCATCACAAATAAACCAAAATCTCCAAAAATTAAATCTTAGTATAAAATCATCAAACTTTTTGTTCATCACAAATCAATAATTAGGCTTTAAACCAAACAACTTGCTTTAAAATATTACAAAATAGTTGGTAAGTATTACATTAAAATAATTTGGAGAAAGATATATAAATTGGATAAAGTTTTATTTTTGTTTGTTACGTTTGAAGTGAAAATATAGTATATTTTAAGTATAAAGTAATTGTTAAAAAGAAATTAAAAAGCAATAATTTATCAACTCAAAACAAAAAAAAAATTATATAAAAAATTAAAAGTTTATGAGGTTAATTATAACATTTATTAAATTTTAGGGGAAGTGATTACTAAAAATTGAAAGTTTAGGAGGTTAATTATAACATTTGTTAAATTTTAAGGAAGATAATTGCTCAAATTAAAAGTTTAGGAGATAATTGCAACACTTATTAAACATTAGAGGAGATGATTGTTCAAATTAAAAGTTTAGGAAGGTTTATGCATTTTTTCCTAAAAACTATGTACTATTCATAATATATTGCCTTTGCATTTGCCTTTGCATTCGAGAACCCTGAGACGATCATTTTTAACTCAAAAAAACCCTTCCAAAAGCTCTTGATTAAAGATTTAAAAAAAGGATAAATATAGATTAAATTATGGTGTGATAAACAAAACTAAATAAATAAAAGTAATATCACTTGATTCAAATGTTTATCATTGGGAAAGAATGACCAACATTATTCTCAAAACGAGAAAAAAGAAAAGAAATTGCACAACGAATAAAAATTAATTAAAAAATGGCACAATGATTCAAGCTATTAGAAGATGTTTGAACGAGGTTTTGATAAAGAATTAATTTGAGTTGTTAAAAGTTGAGAGTTGTAGTTAAAACCTTGTTTGAATATAATATTTTTTTTTTTGTAAATGAGTTAGAGTCAAAACCTTGTTTAAATGTACATTTAATATGCATAACTATTTTGAGTAGTTATAAATGAATGATTAAAAATGAAAGAATACAAATGAAGAGTTATTTTTAATAACTAGAATTTTGGAACGTGCCTTGCATGGAAGATTTTTTTCTGGCGGGGGAGATTATATTTTTATTTATTAAAATACTTATAAATAATATATATATATATATATATTTTAAATGGGTAAATAAAATATTTATTATCTACTTTATTTAAAAATCTCATACAACGGAGTTCAAGATAAAAATGAAATAAAAAAATATACATATCATAATTTTTTTAAAAAATTATGAAATAAATTAAACTTCTTTAAGAAATAAGTTTTCGTTATGCTAAAATCTTACTTCGTACACAATATTTTTTTTTATTCATTTATTATTTTAGTTTAATCTATGAACATCGAAGCCATCTTTTCAAAAAAAAAACCTCGAAACCATCGCCTCTCTCAAATCTTAAAAATCATATTTGTACTCTCTTATTTCATCTTATATTTTATAAATAATAAAAAATAAAGAAAATATTGAAAATAAAGATTAAAAAAACTCATAAAATCTATTATCTACCTCTTCTACAAATTTTGATGAATCATAAGTTTTTTAAATATTAATTTAAATCATAATATTATATTAAATCTATTCTTCTCTACAATAATAATAATGGTGTATAGATTTAAATTTAAATTTAAAAAATATATAATTAGTAAAATTGATAAAATTTAAGTAGTTTAGTATGTCAAAATATGGGTAGTACTTCAATGACATCACGTATCACAGAATAAGCAATAAATTACATGTTAAGTCATATTTATTATAATAAAAAATAATAATTATAAAAAATTATCTTTCATTAATGGAAGAATGTGATAAACATTTCTTCAAAATTTTAAATACTCCATAAATTTAAAGGAAAATTATAAATGAAAGTTGAAGCATAAAATAAATAGAATTACACAAAGAAAACATAATAAAAATAAAAATAAATGAAGAAGAAGAAAATGTTTTGTACAACGAATTAAATACAGATTGAAAAAATTGTTCTTTACCTTCGACGACAACCGCTCCCATGAACGCAACTAAGTGCACCCATGCTAAGACCCGAACAAAATCTGTACATGTGTGCAACATCAAAAGAATTATTAGTAATTTGAATTTTGAAGAACAATAAATTTGTAGTATTTATAGAAAAAGTTGGAACTCAAGATCTTCTTTAAATTTGAAAAAAAAAAACTCAATATCTTTATTTGATTTTATACTTATTTAGTTTGAAGATACTAAATTTTAATAATTAATAATAATAACAATAAGTCACATTTTAAGTAGTAAAGATAAAAAATATTACGTAGATTCTCTTATCTTCTAACTTAATTTATGAAATTTGTTAAAAATATATTATCTTCTAAATGGTGAAAATTTAAATATCTAAATAATCTAAATAATATTATAAATATATTTGCATTTTTTTTTAAATGTTTGAATAGATTATGACATGTTTGTAATTTAAGGTGTGACTTAAGTGTAAAATCGTCCAAAAATGATTTTCCTCTTAAGCCACACCTTAAAGTAGTATGATATGATAAGAATGAGAAATTATTTTGAATAATTAATTTGTTTGGATATATTTTTCTAGGGAAGAATTATAAATTCTCCATCTCTAAGATTAAAAAATAATATAAATTCGCGTAAGGAGGAGTAGTTATAAAAAGGCTCGATTGAGGATTAAAAAATAAAAATAGATTAAGTTATGGTTATGGGGAATATGGGTTGAGTTGGTCATTTTTCTAATCCAATCCAAATTAAAGAGACAACCCAACCCAATCCTATATTTTCGAATTAGGTTGGGTTGAGTAATCGAATTCATTAATACATTGTAAATATATATACTTTTTTTTAATCAAATTGGTCATACTTTATATATAAACAAAATATAATCTCTAATAATTATCATATCAAGTTAATGAAATGATATAAATATTTAATATGCAAAACATTCAATCAAAAGTCACTTACTATTTAGTACTACTATCATGGTTTCATATAAAATTCTCAATTATATAACATAAAACAAATAGATAATTAAAACAGAAAAAAAAAAAATGACATAATTCGACTTTCTTAAAACAAATAGATAACTAAAACCAAGAAAAATAGATGACATAATTTTGTATATATTTCTATCATGATCTGACTTAAAAAAAAACATAGTGAAAAATAAAAAGTCTAACAATAATAATTAAATAAATATACATATAATCTAAATAATTAAATAACATAATAATTATATTACATGTATAAAAAATATTTTTTAAATTAAATAATAAATTTGGTTGGTCGGGTTCTAAAAAAAAATTCGGATTTGTCGGGATGAGTTGAGTTAATCTTAGGTTAACCCTTAACCCAACCCAATTCAAAAAAATTTCTTGATTTTGAACCCAACATAACACAAAAATATATTTAACCCAACCCAATCGGTTAAATTGGATTGGGTTGGTTCGAGTTACTCGGGTTGTCGGGTTTTTGTTCTCCCTAGTTATGGTGTGATAAAAAAAAAAAGAAAAAAAAAAAAGAAAAAGTAATATCACTTGATTCGGATGTTGTGTTATCATTGGGAAGGAATGAATTTTGTCCTCTATTTTAAAAATAGTTTGTTATTTTCTAATATTATAATGTTGAAGGTAAAGATTAAGAATATCTGATCCTAAAATATTATTAAAAAGAAAAATATTAACATCATATCCGGGCATGACGTATAATTTAATGCCCACCCATGTGGTTTGATATGGACCACAATCTATTTGATTTTAAATTCAAAAAAAAAATATATATATATTGTGACCCATATTAAACCACATAGGTGTGCATTATTGTATACATCATGCCCTCTTATTAAAAGGGCCCATCTTATTGTGCAGTTCCTAATTCGTTTTATTCTGCAATGTCCCTCTCTTCCTCGCTCGACCCTTCGATCGCCGACACGGTCGCACAATTCCAGAGTTCGTCTAATTTTCTTTTTTACTTCTAAATTTGTTGTTTTTCATTTTTGATTTTGAACCCTAATTCAATTTATTGTATACGTTTTTTTTTCAAACTTATTCATATTTATAATTAGGTTGAATCATGGATCTAATCGAATCCTAATTGTCTTTTGTAGAGTAGTTTGTAAGCATGTTTCCATCTTCTGATTCGATTTTCTGTCTTAATTTGGCGGTTTACTGAATTTTATGGCTTAATTGTTTTGCTTCTTAGACACAATTTGCCTTTCCATGCTCTAATAGATATAAATATACGAGATTTACTTTGAATTAGTTTTTTAAACTTTGGCCCTTTTGGCCATGCCTTTTGGTTTTATTAATTTCACTACTAAAAAAGTCACCTTCCATGGCACCTTAAAATTTTATTTTGCTAGAGGGAACTAAAAAGAGTGTCATTAAAGATAAAATACTCATTTTTTATGAAAAAGAAGAAATTTCCCAAATTTTCTCCCAAATTCCCGATTTCTCTAACAACCCAAATTCCATTCTCTTCCTCTGTGATTGGATTCTTCGAGCTCCTCTCCAGCGACTTCCCCTTTGCTTTCAATGTCAATAACATGTAAGTTTAAGTTTACTTCTCTTCTATGTATCAATTTTTCTTGTTTTTAGGTCAAAATTTAAAGATATTGAGCACCGCTTCTATTTCTAAGATGAATTAAAATTAGCGGCATTTTATGGTGAAATCTTATTTTCTTTTCTATTTGTAATCATCTGTTCAATTTGTATTAGCCTTTTGGGTATGGATTTTAGCTTCATGAGCAGTTGATTCCTTGAGTCTTGATCGGTATCGTCTTGGAAGATCTCCATTCAAGTAAATTTCTCTCTTCTTCTATTTTGGGTGGTTAGAATTTGGGATTCTTTGTTAATTCCGTCATTTTCTTGTGATTCTGTGTTTTTTTATGACTTTAAGGTTTGGGGAGTTTTAAGAATTCATGCTAAGTTTAATGTCTTTTTGTTTTTTAATCTTGTGCTTGCAAACCTAAATGAGAGTTTGGTTGATATAGGGAGGATGCTCAGAAATGAATATTTCTATATCTCATTCTCTCTGTTTTTTTCTTTTAGGTTATGTTTGTTTCATTTGTTTAAGAGTAAGGAACCGAGAAGCAGCTACAGAATTAGTTGCCAATAGCATATAAGATGCAAATAATTGATTCTAGTGCTCAAACTAAACTCTGTCACGGTTCAAATGTTCAAGGACTTGAAACAACTACAACATTTGATCCAAAGACAAATGAATTTTTATACATAGTCCTACACTTCCATCAAGAAAAGTAAGTGAAGTGGTAATTAAATATTTAGGTTCTATTTTTATAGTTACATATTTACTGGTTTGAATCTATGAAAAACTTTGTCTTATTTTTTTGTCTCTATAATTAGAGATTTTGTTTCCTTTAGAGGTGTAAATTGAAGGGTTAGATTGACATTGGAGATAAATATAATCGAACTCGATATTTTGGTTTCTTGATAAATATAAGAACTTGTACTCATCTCCATTAGAAAACATATGTTTATGATCTATGGCTGCCAAAATTCTTAAAAAAGCTCTTGCCTTTTCCATCTTTTTCTTGTTGGTGGAGAATAGGGTAAAACTACTTATTTCTTGAACTATTGATAAAAAAAAATCATATTTTTCGGTTAGTACTTGTTTAGTCTTTGAGTTTGCATACAAAAAATGAATATATTAGCCTCGTTTGATAACCATTTAGTTTTTGAAATTTAAGCTTATTTTTACTCAAATTTCCTACAATATTTTCCATTTTTTTCTACAATATATTCATCTTCCATCAATAAAGTAAGTGATTGTTAATCAAATTTCTTAAACAAAAACAAGCTTTTGAAAGCTATTTTTTTTTTCAAAATTTGGTTTGATTTCTAGAAATATAGGTAAGATGTAGATATCTAAATAAGAAAAAACATACTGTAAGATAGTTGTTGTAGGTTTAAATTTCAAAAACAAAAAACAAAAATAAAAATGGTTATCTAACGGGGTCTTAAGGATTCCAAGCCTATTTCAAAAGCAGGAGAACAACATGCAATACACAAAAATGAATGTGCTTGTATGAGTAAACGACAGTAAAGATGGAGTCTTCACCTTCCATTCTATCTTATTGATTAGTGGACTTCACTCAAGCTATTGATACCATATACTTATCACTTACGTCAACTCATCAATTTAGTAGAATCTTGAAATGTTCATTTCTATACTCTTTTTTAAAAAAAACAAAATTAGTGAATAAAATCAAGAATCTTTGGTATGTAAGTATGGTGACCAATCTCTCTTCAACAAGAGAAAAACTTTTTATTGGATATTCTTTACAAGAACAACTATGACGTTGGTTAAGAGGATTCCAGAAGTTCGGATAAAGTTCTATGCAAATGCATTGGTTATGAGGTGGAGATCTCGAGTGTGAATTGTTCGTATTATGCTAAATTTTATGTCTTAATAATAGAGTTTCCTAGGGTAAAGTTAAGCTTTTGTATCTAGAAACATTCTACAAGGGGATCCTATAATTACCCATCTTTGCAGGTGTTACAACTACCCATCTTTTCTTTGTGCCGAGTATAGTCAAAACATATGGTGGTTATTGATCTAGATATTGTTTGACCTGCAGGGTAAGCCTTGTGAGCCAAACACACTAGGAAAGATATTATCACTACAAAGGTATGTCGTAATTTGTATTCTTATACAAGTTATTTGTCTAGAATTTTCTTGTTATTTATGGCAAACACATTATAAGATTGGAGTGCTAGAATTATTTTCTTTTCAATTTTTTCATGGTTTCCCAACATGATCATGTGTAGCCATTTTAATGTTTAGCGTCTTATCCTTTTTTTTAAGCTTGATTAGACAAACATTTGTTCTATTGCAATATCTCATAGCTTTCTTTATCAATATTTTATTCCAAATGGGGTGTCATTTTCTTGGGCTATTGGCAAGGAGGTATGGTATCACCACATTCTCTTTTTGTTTAGATCATCTTGTTAAGAAATTTGTCTTTTTTTGCTTATTACAGTATTTTAGGGTATATTCTGTAAAAGTCCATTGAGCTTTTCATCTTTTTCGTCAATGACCAATATTGGACATGTGTTGTTATTTTAGCTTGAGCAAGGCAAGAGCGTGAGTAAATGGTCGATAGAAATACTGTACATGAAGATTATTTTGAGACATAAATGAGTTGAAAGCAACGCAAACTTCAAAGGAAGATGAGTTCAAATAATTATTATACTTCATATGCTTTGTTTACATACTGTCTAAAAGAGAAATAGCAATTCTCATATGCTTATATGGAGTGTTTGTTCTTTGCTTATATGGAGTGTTTGTTCTTGAAGAATCTCATTGCATAAATTTGTTGTTTTACAAAAAAATCAAATGAAATTATTGTACATCTTTGAACTGGTTGTTACTAAAGAAGAAGTTTTTTTAGCATAACATCATTTGATTCGTACTGAAGTTCCAATTACAAACTACTTATGTACATGTATGAGGCTGGTATATCTAAATTAGGTAAAGTAAAACCCTTTTTTTGTTATAGGCTGCATTTGGCTTTCAAGTGGTAGGAGCAAGCTGATATGACTTCATTAGGAAATTCTATTTGTTGCTTAGGTCTGTGCCTCGATATTTATCTTTTCTTTTTTACTTCCACTCGGTTCATTGAATTTTTGTCTATTTTCTATTTGGCTACTGAGGAGGTTTTGAGGAAGGATTTGATTTCTTATCTTGTGTTGATACAAACTTGGTGCATCTAAACATAGTTTGCAATTTATTTTTTAATATTGATTTCCTTACTTCAGGACAGTGACTAAGTCACTATTGTTTGTTAGAAGCATGCTATTTGTTTGGAGTTCAGTGAGAAGGTTCTTTAAAGATGGTACTAAATCCCCCAAGCTTTATCGGAAGATAATGTCTCATATCAATGTAAAAATTCCTTTTTTTTTTATAGAATTATGATACTTGCAATATTTTGCTGAATTAGATATATTTCCTCTCATCTACCTAATCATATTGTAAGCTTGTAATCTTTTTTTGTGGCTTGCTCTTTGCAAGTCTATCAATGATAGCATCTTTCTCTAAAAAAGATCAATGGTTCCTCCAAATAAAGATCTAAAACTAAATCTTCTATTTTTTTCTAGCAGGAATAAATGTGCTTCAATCATAACTGAAAAATGAGCTTCATTTTGTTTCTTGTTTGGTTTTCTTTTCGAACATTTGAAGATATCAAGGTCAGTTTTCTCTGTTAAATTCTCAAAGTTTCTTTATTAGTTTGCATTCAAGATTTTCATATATCTCATTTCTATTTCGTATACAATTTTATGTATGCGTATAGTTTATCAATAACTTGTGAATGCTTCTATCAAAAGAATGAATGTTCTAATCTAGTATCAATAACTTATGCATGAAATAATGTTACTTTGTGGTCTTATTGATATTTTATAAATCTCTTTGGAAAGTCTAGGAGTCTACTTGTTTGAAAGCTTCTTGGGAGCTCATGGATAGTTATATGTGTGCATATTGAACTTGATTTTGGTTTTGTTGCTAATTTGGCACTACTTAGTCATTTGCTTCTATGTGTTTTTCTGTTTGTTTTATACTTGTATCAAGTGGGTGAAATTCCTAAGAAAAATGCGATCTCATCTCAAATATGAGCCAACATAACTATCAACAAAATTTTATCATTTCTAGCTGCGAAATGATAAACTACCACACATCAGCCTGAAGGTGCCCATACAAAAGAAGCCAAATAAAAGCCAACTTAACTATCAGCAAAATTTGATCATTTATATGAATGTCTCAAAGTCCTCTAGCACTCAAGTTCCTCAGAGATATAATTGTTCTTTTTCCCTCTCTCCATCCTTCAAACACTTATGACTATTTTTCTCTGCCAAAGAACTTTCTTTAGTACCAACTTATAAGTCAAACAGAACATTAGGGATGTTTGAATGAGTAATTGCATGAGTGATTAGATTATGAATTATTTTGAGTGATTATAAATATTTGACGTTATAGTAATAGCTTGTTTGGATTCATTATTTCTTGTAGTACTTAAGGAACCTTAAGATTGAGTATTTCCTATAACTCGAACTTCATGCTCCAACATGATCTTGCTATTTACTTCAACCATTCAAATTCTCTCTTTTAAATGAAGTTGACTTCATTATTTCTTGTACTATTTTAGCCCCAAAAGGCAACTATTCCTTATAAACTTGTTAATTGTTTTATACCTTATGTGCCTCATCCACTAGTGTTTTGATTTAATAGATATATGTGAGTTACTTTTTTATGAGTGTTAAGTATCTGACATTCAATTAAAGTTTGTGAGTATAAAGTATTTGACCATGTTTAGATGTATGTAAGTTACTTTATATTCTCTATTGTAAATTTTAATTCAAAGCTTATTACTACATTGTGCAGGTATTTTGTTCAAGGTGAGGATCGCTTGCATCTACAGTTATCGTGCAACTTATCAATCCACGTATACTTCGCAAAAGGGATAACATACCATGGTTCTTTGTTATATTGTAAACTTTTTAGTTTTCGTCTTGTAGACATTTTAAGAATTATAAATTTATTGGTGTTGGATTTTTTTTTCAAGTGTAATGTACAAATTATTTAGTCTT
This sequence comes from Sicyos edulis, assembly GCA_036507275.1. Taxonomy (NCBI): domain Eukaryota; kingdom Viridiplantae; phylum Streptophyta; class Magnoliopsida; order Cucurbitales; family Cucurbitaceae; genus Sicyos; species Sicyos edulis. Next base: position 66,423,677 of record CM071846.1, read on the forward strand.
TGTTGAATAAGAGTTGTGAGTTGCATATTATAAATCTTTCTTGACAGGTAAAGACACAAGCAAAACAGGTTGTAAATAGGCATAAAAAAGTGTCAAGAAAACTAATAAATTGACATAAATAAATAGTCATATTACAAAAATCGATGACTATGAAAAAATGTCAATATATAAGCTATAATGACAATATTAACGTGTCGTTAATACTTCTTCAATGACTATATATATGTGTCATTAATGGTTCAACTATGACTATATATATGTGTCATTAATGGATCAACCGTGACTATAATAAAATGTCATAACTAGTTTTACGATGACACTTGTAAATTGTCGCTATTACTTCATGAATGACTCAATATATGTGTCATTAATGGTTCATCTATGATTAAAATAGAGTGTCATAATTGATTATACCATGACATTTTTACTATAGTGTCATGGTTGAACCTTTCGTGACAATGACTCTTGATTTTAGTCATGGAAGTTGTTTATGACTATAAATTATAGTCATGGAATGTGCTTTTTCTAGTAGTGTTTGCTCACTCTAAACTGAGATTAATTTGTCCAAATCTATTACTATTTGTAATATAATATGTGTATGTATGTTTGTTTGTATGGTATGATATTCAACTTTATTCCATATACTTTTTTCTAATCTTTCTGTTTGTTATCAAATACAGATTTAAGTATCTTTAATTCTGAACGAAAAATCTGTAATCCTTATCATGAAGATCGTCCTGATGGTGATTTGACTGATGAAGAGTACAATCAATACTTTGCAGCTGTAGCAAATAGTGAGGTGGGGTTGTTAATAACTTAGGTCCCGTTTTATAACAATTTCATTTTTTGTTTATGAAATTTAAACCTTTAATAACTACATTACCATACTTTTTTTTATTTGGATATATATATCTTACCTCTATATTTTAAGAAACAAAACCAAAATTTGAAAATAAAAAAGTAGCTTCCAAAAGCTTGTTCTTATTTTTGAAATTTAATTAGTATGTATCTACTTTCTTAAAAGAATGGATATATTAGAGGAAAGATAGAGCACATGATATGAAATTTTAGTAGAAATAGGCTTAAATTTCATTAACAAAAAACCGAAATGGTTATCAAACGGGGCCTTAATTTCACCATTTAATTTGGTTTATTTGTTAATTATTAACATGTAGAGTTACATTGTTTAAATTATGTAGGGTTTTGATGTCCCATACTTTCCTTATGCTCTTGTACTCGGTCTAATTGTACATGTATTGAATTGAGTGGTTAATTATTGGTTTGAAGATTGTGGTTAATAGTAGTGAGATAATCAACTACTTGTTTGAGGATTTGAGTTAATAGTGATTGAGTGATAGATTTAATGTGAAATTTAATAAAATTTGATAGAGGGATTAAAGAGTAATTAAAAGTGATTAAGAATGGTTGTTTACTAGAAAAACAAACAAGGAGTTGTTGAAGAGTTTTCATGTCCAAAAAAACAAACAAGAGATTGTGCAATGAAGAAAACTTCTTTAAGGCCCTCGAGTTTACTTTTTTGAAATAGTTAAAGCTACATGAATTTATATATATATATATTAATATTATAGGATCACACTGAACGAGTGAATGGTGGTTTCATTATTTAGTCAGTTCAACACCAACATGTTTGAGCCAGAAATCGGTATTCGTCCTCTTCTCTCAATATGTACCTTATTTATGTAAAGAATTTGTTCTTAGGTAAAATATGTCTTATCATTTTTGACGTGTGTGTTAATCGTGAATGTATGTATAAAATAATACATTATTTATAAAAAAAATAAAAAAATAAATAAAACACTACACCATATTACATTAATTTGGGAAATTTCATAGACGTCAACCCAATTGGGATTGCGTTTGCAACTCTAACCAACTGTATTCCTAATTTTTAAACCAAATTATTTAGGGAAAAGTGCACAAACCATCCATAAATTATGATGTTTGTAATAATTAGCTTCTTAAATTTTTAATGGTTAAAATACTATTTTGGTACCTCAACTATTATAAAAGTTCTATTTTGGTCTCTCAACTTTCAAAAGTTCAATTTTAGTCTTTCAAATATCATTTTTGTTTCATTTTAGTCCCTAAACTTTTAAATGTCCAATTTTAGTCCTTCAAGTTTCTTAAATGTTTAAAATTAATCCATAGGTTAAAAATAAAATTTAACCATAGTTAGTAATTGATGAGATGACAAAAATAATAATAATGAAAAAAATTTATCATCCCCTCATCCATCCCACTCAACCCAGAAATTAAAAAAAAAGAACAAAGCATAGATAAACTTAACCATAGTCGACCGATAAATCCTCCTCGGCGGTAACTGAATTGAAAAATTGTAACTGAACCAATTGCCATAGTTCACTCAATTAAGATTTTTTCTACTCGGTTATTGAAACTTGATTATGTAATTGAATCTAATTAGGATTAAAATATACCTACTGACATTGTGATTCAAGAACATTTTTTATTAAACACAAGGAATGAGGGTTGATATTGAAGCTTTCTCACAATTGCTTCAATAGAAGAAATTGGTTTCTCCCTCCTTGCCTATAAGCTTGAATGTGTTTTTCAAGCCTTCTTAATGCTTCTTTCTCTTTCACTTTCACACATTTGAGATGGACAAATGTGTTCTTATTTATAGGTAGAAGGACGACCAATGTATGTCTTCATTTAAACATAAGTTTAACTTTTCATCAAAGTTAACTTAAAAGAAACATAAACTTAAATGAAGTGAAACTCAATTCTCATAAATTTTAGAGAAGTGAAACTCACATTCCATGAACATTTCTCATAAACTTGAGAGAAATATAACTACCTCTCACAAATATTTCTTAACATACCAATTGGAAAACGTATGTGATTTTCAAAATAGACCATATTAATGAAGAATACAAGTTTCATTCTCAATGAAGAATGAAACGTTTGATATTTTCCAACAGTCTCCCACTTGGTCGATAAGAAAATTCTTAAGTGTTTTCGCATTAAGTTCATAAGGCGTGCATGGTATGCTAAAGACTTCATTAGTTTGTCATCATAAGTGTCTTGGTGAATCTAGTTGTCAATGGGAGTCATGGCGCTTGCACATTATTCTATAACATGTTTACTTCCATGTACTACAACATTAACAACTTTCATAACTAGGCCATAAAGGAGATTAACTGTAACGGCCCGGAAAATTCATCTCGGCCTTCCCGGGAGGCCCAGGGGCATTTTGGTAATTTTGGGTCGGGCCGACAGGGCCGGTTTTGAAATTAAATTTGTCGGAATAATTATGAGTCAATTTGAATAGGATCGGGATTTTTGGTGAAGGCGTTTGGGCTTGGGAAGGAGCAAAAATAAATAGGGAATTAAATAGCGCGTCGAGCAGGAATCGAACCAGGGCCGTGTCGTGTGCTAGGCAGGGGTCGCTGCCAATCGAGCCTCTGAGCGCTCTTGTGCTTCTTATCGCGCCATCTTGTATATATGCCTGTCTTCGTGCGTTTGATTTAAGAGCCAAAATCGCCCGAGCTTCTCCTTCCTCTTCCCCTTTCCTTTGCGATTTCTCTCTTCAACCGACTGTGCTCTCTCCTCGCCGACCAGCGATTCGTCCCCTCCACTCGCCGATCGTCTCCTTCCCGGTAAGTTTTCTTTCCTCTTCTCTTCTTCTTCTTTATCTCCTCCAATTCCTTCTCCCCTGTTCCGATTTCGAGTGTTCCCGCCGAGTCGAGGTAATTCGTGTGTTTGCGATGTTCTGTGCAGCTAGCCGTGATGGATTCGAACTTGTAGAAGCTCCATCGTCGCCGGAATCGCGCCATCTTGCCGGGATCGCCGCTCCTCTGCCGCGCGCAGAACAGAGCCTCCGCCGAGCCACGCCGCTCATCGTCCGTGCCCGCGCGCGCGCGCGTCCTCGCCAGCTCCGTGTCACGCCGCGTCCGAGCGCTCGCTGCCGCGCCGTGTCGCCACGCCCTGCCTCGCCCGCATCCGTCTGCGCGCGCCCGCGCCCCAGCGCGCGCAGCCAGCGCCAGCCAGCGCCCATCCTGCGCCCAGCGGCGCCCAGCCTAACCCGTTCTTTGCCGTTCGTGCAATCGGCCCGTTAAATGCGTTAAATCGTGCCTCGTGAGTTGCTCCCGAGTGAGCCTTGTTTGTTTTACTATATTTAGGCCTATTGTGTGATTTTTGTGTTGATTGATAGGTTCCGGTAGCTAGATCGAGATTGTTCGCGACTTAGGATTTTCGTGCCAAACCGTCCCCGACCAAGGTAAGGATTTCTTACTGGGGTTGTGTGGACCTGCGATATTATATGTGATTGTTGAATGATTGCTTGTTTGTGACTATTGACATGTGTAGCTAGGTGCTTCAATCGAATTCCGGTTAGCATGATTTCTTGGTTAATTCTCATGTTAATCCATGCTAGGTTGTTCCTTTCTCGGCATGCTCGTATCACTTCCTTGCTTCGTAGTATCATGCTAGGCTCGTTGTATTCTTATTGAGCACGTATTGGATTTTATGGAATTGTTTCTTTGTTTGCTCAGGCGAGTTAGAGTTGCGGGTAGATAGCATCATCGGGCTCGATGCATAAAGTACCTTGCATCCATGGCGGGGACGTCGAGCAAGTCATTCGATCCCCTGGACCCCGTGAGGGATTTGCTAACCCGAGCGGTAGGCCCCGCAATCTTGGGTGAGGGTGGCGCATCGTTAAATGCCCCAACCGTCGGGATGATGACTTGGCATTGCCTTGTCCTCGATAGTCGGCACGTCCTCGGCGTGTTCGGCCGTAGCCCCCGATTGCCACTGTTAAGGCAAGGGCGGCTTCTGGTGTAAGCCTACCACGACCGTTCCTTGGCCCCAGTGCGGTGGTTGGTGACATAGTTTACGTGTCGTGTCTCACACCCTATGTCGGTGACACCGATCCAAAGATTTAGTTAGGCGTGGTGACCGGATGGGCGACTTGCCTTCGACCTCAGCAACCCCATAGTCTGCAGAGCACGCGGTGCATGCTTACGCTCATTACTGGCGCCGACCGAGAGCTCCTCGGGATTGTGAGCGGTGTACCTTTCGTCGGCGATGATGAAGCAGTGAGGCGGGACTTGTTTCTCGTATAGGCGGCGTGTGTGATGATTTATTATTCGGACTAAGCCACCGAGATGGCATCCGAGGCCCAAGTGTGGGCTAAGCTATGTGCTCTATTCGTGTTTATATTCATAGCTTGCATACGCTCATCGAGATGACCATGTATATCGTATTGTACCCGGTTGGGGATTTCTTCTGAAGCGATTCGTTGCTCACCCTTATTATTGTGGTTTTTCCACAGTAACCGAGAGTTGCGAGCGGGATGATGAAGAAGGAGGAGCTGTGATCATGGGGCCCGATCTTCCAACTCGATTTTTGTATTATGACTCTCGTGTGTTTTTGTTTTCCCCTGAATGCATGTAGCCGGGCACGGAGCCCAAGGATGTTTGTAAATATTTGTGGATTCCAGCATGTTGTATCTGAACAGGTTTTGAATGGCTTTTAGTAAATCTCTGATCAGAGTAAACTTTGGAAATGTATTTATCTGGAGCAGTGCTTGGAAACAGGGGGGCGAGTTTCGAGGAAAATGTCTAGTTTTTAAAGGAGTTATTTTGAATGTTTTGTTTTAATTGGAATCCGAAATCATGTTTGTTTTAAATATCCTTTACTTTGATTGCATGCATTGGGGTAAGGGCCCATTTAGTGCCCCATTCGGGTCGGTCCCTTACAGTTGGTATCAGAGCTAGAGTCATAAATTCTGTAGTATGACCTGTTGTTGTAGGTCGTTTTCCCATGATCACTAGCACTCCGACAGTCATCAGGTACGCCTAAGTTTACTATTTGTTTTAGAAAAAGGGTTAAGAATTTACAATACCTGTCATCTTGTGTATGCCTTGTGTAGTGTTGTGGAGCGGAGACGAAAGGAGTTCGACTCGTTATTGGTTTGGGTTTAGAGCGCCATCATGCCAGCTTCCCGCAGTGTGTGATGTATGTTGTGGCTTGTTGTGGTATCCAGGTAGATTCGGATGCCCTGGGTCATCGTTCCAGAGGGAGGTAGAGATTGGACTCCCATAGGCCAACTGTGGCCCAATTGATGGTTTTCCCCTAGTGAGAGGGTGGAGGAGCTTCGCCTTGGAATGCCACTCCAAGAGAGAAGGTAGCTGTGGTTGTGCTGATGTGGATGTTGGTGAAGCAGGTCCCCGTGTGGACTAGCCTGGGTAGCTCAAGTGCTGATCTTGAGCCTTGTTAGATTTTTGGTTGCCCAGAGAATGGTTGCAAAGCTGGTAGCCTTCGAGGAGGTTGATGAGGTATCCTTGTGTTTCTGCGAAGTGTGGTTGTTGTAGCCAGTGAGCCGGAACCCTGTAGTTAAGGGTGCAGCAAGTAGTGTTCCTTACGGACTGGATCCGTTGGTGGTTCCCTCAGTGGTGTGATAGAATTGAACACTCTTCTTTTGGTAAGCCTAGAGTAGGGCTAGTTGCTGCATGTTGATAGAGCCGGCCAGAGTTGTTGAGCATCATGTGGAGATGCAAGAGTAGGCTGTGAGCCTTCAGCTTGATGAGATGCCTTAGGCATGGTTGTTGGAGTTGAGCCCTTGTATGCCGAGCCGAGTTCGTGTCACTTGAGGTTGTGACCTTGTTGGCCCCGTTGTAGTAAGATGTGGATTTGGTAGTAGTGGCACTTGAGGTGCATTGGTTGGTGTGCCACTTTGGCATTAAATCTGGTTCGGGCTGAGTTTGGCATGGGCATAGCGGATGGTTCTATGCCGTTCGGAGTTTAGTGTACTCCTTTAGCCTTGGATCCATTTATGGTAGTTGCACTGTGTGTAGGTCGTGCAAAAAGGCTAGTTCGGTGGTAATCGAAAGACTTCAAGCGAAAGGATGTTCGAGAGGAGCCGAGCCTTTTCCCGGTGTTGCTAGAGGTGAGTAAGTCAAGCGGGTTGGCGGTTGGTAAGTGTTAGTGCGCGTGCATCTCACGCTAGTGTTAAGGCCAAGAGATCCTTGTGGTTGGTAGTCTTTGTCAACTACCTTCGAGTGCCTTAATCTGAGGAGAGTTGAGCATTGTAGATGCGAGTTTGGTCAATGAGAGGACCACGAGTTGGATGCTCATGATGATGGATGCCTGGATGCCTAGGCGAGATGAGTGATGCCTTGTGAGAGGTTTTGGATGCCTTAGGGGTAAGCACCCTTGGTAGAGGCTTGATATAAAGTAAGTTCGGTTTGGCATTGTTATGCTTTGGTAGAGCAAGGTTGCCACTGACTTCGAGCATCGTGTGGAGATGCAACTTTGGGTGTTAGTTGGTCTGGTTGTATCTCTGCCAGAGCTAGTGTGGCTTTTGGGAAAAGCATTCGTTAGACTTGGATCGCTAAATGAAGGTTGGGAGTTGTGCACACAAGTGTTTTTGTGTGGTTAGTTACATGCGAGAGAGTCGAGATCCATGTAGGGTTTGCTTTGGGGATCTGGTGCTCGCTTTTTGGAAAAGTTGGACTCAAGTGGATGTTGTGAGGCTTAGTGAGGTGGTAAGGATACCATGCTCGTGGTAGCGAGTTGTTGCTTAAGTGAGATTGTTAAATGGACCTAAGCTAGGTTGGCGGATCTTCTTGCCGATCGTCATGGTGAGAGAGTTGTTCGGATCCTTACTTGGGTAGGAGTTATGTTGTGGTTGATGTTTGAGTAGGAGGATGACGCATTCGATAGCGTTTCGGGTCCTCTTGGTTTCCAAGGAGTTGGAGTTGGCCAGCATGGATGTGTTGCTAGAAAATGGAGTTTTTGTTTGTTCGTGCAATTGGTTGTAGGCCGTTAGGCGGCGGTGTGTGTCGAGGGTTGTCGAAGAACCCTAGTTGTGGAGAGCCTCACTAGAGCTCGGTCGGACCAGGTAGTAAGTTTAGTTAGCAAGCCCAGTCGAGTAGTTTGTAGCCTCGGGTGAGTTCTTTGGCGATTTTGGTGGGCTAGCAAGCCAGAGCTTGTTTGGAGTAAAGTCCGGATTTGGTTCTGTGTGGTGGCAAGTTGGTGTTTGATGTTGGCCAAGGTGTGGTTTTCGAGTTGCCAAGGAGTTAGCCTTGTTCGTGGGTAAGTGGTTTGCCCCTGTAGGATGTCTCTCATGTTCCCCGAGTTTGAGAGTGCCCTCATTTGGTGTTGGGGGCGAGTCTTTGCTTGTTCGTGGTGGTCGGTCCGATCTGTGGTGGACCCCCTGTTGTTGCCTCGGTGAGAGAATTGGATGTTGTGCTTAGTGAGCAAGTTAGCGAGCATTTGTGGAGCTCCCTGTTTCTTGGATGTCTACTTGTAAGGATCATTTCTTTTTTTGGAATTGTCGGTTTTCCCTTGGTCTTGGGAGGCAAGCAGTGATGCTAGTAGGTGGAAAGTCTGTTGGCCACACTGAAAGCGATTGTTTGTCGATTAAGCGGACTCTTAAGTGGTGTTCGGAAGTTGCAATAAGAGTTGTTACGCCTCCTGTGAGTGTTTGGCCTAGTTGGTTAAGGTTTTGTGTGTTGGCATGGAAGTTGTTGCACCTTTGTAGTTGAAGAACCCCTTGTATCGGTTGTGGATGAGGTTGCACCATTGTGGTTGGACTAGGGTCTTGGCATTTTGAGGATCCTTCTTTGGTTAGTGTAGCTTGTGCTCTGTAGGCCATTATTGGTATTTCGGTTCTTGGTAGTTGGTATTAACCGGTGTAGTGGAGTTTCGTTTGCGAAGTTTCGGTGGGAAGGTGCATTGAGCCTAAGCTAGAGGTTAGGCTGTATGTGCTATCATTTGGACTTGTGAGATGTGTTTCATATTTGAGGCAAGCTTCGTTCCGTTGCTTGCATGGAGGTAAGTTGGTGGAAGGAGCCCTCTGGGGCCCGGTTGTTAGCGGTGACTTGTCCGGCCCAGTGATTTGAGTCAAGCTAGAGTTGTGTGGATTGGCATAGCTATGCGGATTTGTGGTGGTTTGAGCGTCGGAGGCCGTAGCACTCAAGTTGTTGGATTGTAAGTTTTCAGTGTGGGAGCTATCGATTAGTTGAGGTTGTTGTGTGAGATTAGATTCTTGGAGGATTGGTTTGATGGTGAGAGCTCGCACCTCGTCTCGTGTCTGATTGCCATTTCTATGGAGTAGAGTCATGTCGGGCCAGTGGAGTTGTTGTCACCGTGGTGGGGCAACAAAGGTTTGTTCTAGGCGAGCGTGGTTAAGGGACTTATGAGCCGAGTGCGATTTCGTAGTGCTTCCACCCCTCGACCGATGGTATTTTGGAGGATTGAGCCGGATCCGTTGGAGCTTGTTGTGAGTTGGGGTTTCCGTGGTTAAAGCGTGAAACCGGTGTTGGATTTTATGAGATCGCCTCGGATAGCAGTTCCATTTGCTAGTTCTTTTAGTTTCTGTTGAAGCATGGTAAGGTAAATCCGCAGTCTCTAGTCTTTGTGAGAAAAGGTTGGTGGTCGTCGGTTTTGTTTTGGGTCCCGAGTTCTTTGCGATTGACCAATGGTGCCGTGCTGAGAAGATTAGAGCTCGTATGTTGGCATTTCGGAGCGCATGACCAGAAGAGTTATGCCGATGTTCGACGTCGGGATTTGGAGTTTGAGGTTGGTCGGCATGTATTCCTAAAGGTCGCACCGATGCGAGGTGTTTTGAGAGTTTGGCAAGCGTGGAAAGCTGAGTCCCCGTTTTGTTGGTCCGTTTGAGATTACGGAGAGGATCGGCAAGGTTGCTTATCGATTAGCCCCGCCTCCGTGTTTGTCGCGATTGCACGATGTATTTCATGTATCGATGTTGAGCGATGCGCGTCGGACCGTCGCACATTGTGGATTTTGAGCCTTTGCAGCTGAATGAGGATTTGAGCTTCGAGGAAAAGCCAGTGGGGATTCTTGCCTTTGAGACAAAGACACTGCGTAATCGTGAAATCCGTCTGGTAAAGGTTCAGTGGAGGAGTCAGAGTTCAGAGGAAGCCTCTTGGGAGCGGGAGGAGGAGATGAGATTGCATTATCCCGAGCTGTTCCAATCTTAAGTGACTTTCGAGGACGAAAGTCTTGTAAGGGGGGAGTATTGTAACGGCCCGGAAAATTCATCTCGGCCTTCGGGAGGCCGGGGGCATTTTGGTAATTTTGGGTCGGGCCGACAGGGCCGGTTTTGAAATTAAATTTGTCGGAATAATTATGAGTCAATTTGAATAGGATCGGGATTTTTGGTGAAGGCGTTTGGGCTTGGGAAGGAGCAAAAATAAATAGGGAATTAAATAGCGCGTCGAGCAGGAATCGAACCAGGGCCGTGTCGTGTGCTAGGCAGGGGTCGCTGCCAATCGAGCCTCTGAGCGCTCTTGTGCTTCTTATCGCGCCATCTTGTATATATGCCTGTCTTCGTGCGTTTGATTTAAGAGCCAAAATCGCCGAGCTTCTCCTTCCTCTTCCCCTTTCCTTTGCGATTTCTCTCTTCAACCGATGTGTGCTCTCTCCTCGCCCGACCAGCCGATTCGTCCCCTCCACTCGCCGATCGTCTCTCCTTCCGGTAAGTTTTCTTTCCTCTTCTCTTCTTCTTCTTTATCTCCTCCAATTCCTTCTCCCCTGTTCCGATTTCGAGTGTTCCCGCCGAGTCGAGGTAATTCGTGTGTTTGCGATGTTCTGTGCAGCTAGCCGTGATGGATTCGAACTTGTAGAAGCTCCATCGTCGCCGGAATCGCGCCATCTTGCCGGGATCGCCGCTCCTCTGCGCAAGCAGAAGCGAGCCTCCGCCGAGCCACCGCCGCTCATCGTCGTCGTGCGCGCGTATGCGCGTCCTCGCCGGCTCCGTGTCGCGCGCGCCGGAAGCGCTTCGGCTGCGAGCCGTGTCGCCACGCCGCCGCCGCCCGCATCCGTCTGCGCAAGGCCGCGCCCAGGCCAAGCAGCAGCGCGGCGCGCCAATGGCGCCCATCATCTGCGCCCAGCCGCGCCCAATAGCCTAGCCCCGTTCTTTGCCGTTCTGTCTGCAATCGCCCGTTCGTGCGTTAAATGCGTGCCTCGTGAGTTGCTCCAGTGAGCCTTGTTTGTTTTACTATATTTAGGCCTATTGTGTGATTTTTGTGTTGATTGATAGGTTCCGGTAGCTAGATCGAGATTGTTCGCGACTTAGGATTTCGTGCCAAACCGTCCCCGACCAAGGTAAGGATTTCTTACAGGGGTTGTGTGGACCTGCGATATTATATGTGATTGTTGAATGATTGCTTGTTTGTGACTATTGACATGTGTAGCTAGGTGCTTCAATCTGAATTCGGTTAGCATGATTTCTTGGTTAATTCTCATGTTAATCCATGCTAGGTTGTTCCTTTACGGCATGCTCGTATCTGTTCCTTGCTTCGTAGTATCATGCTAGGCTCGTTGTATTCTTATTGAGCACGTATTGGATTTTATGGAATTGTTTCTTTGTTTGCTCGAGGCGAGTTAGAGTTGCGGTAGATAGCATCATCGGGCCCGATGCATAAAGTACCTTGCATCCATGCGCGGGGACGTCGAGCAAGTCATTCCGATCCCTGGACCCCGTGAGGATTTGCTAACCCGAGCGGTAGGCCCGCAATCTTGGGTGAGGGTGGCGATCGTTAAATGCCCCAACCGTCGGGATGATGACTTGGCATTGCCTTGTCCTCGATAGTCGGCGGCACGTCCTCGGCGTGTTCGGCCGTAGCCACGATTGCCACTGTTAAGGCAAGGGCGGCTTCACGGTGTAAGCCTACCACGACCGTTCCTTGGCCCTGAGTGCGGTGGTTCAGGTGACATAGTTTACGTGTCAGTCTCACACCCTATGTCGGTGACACCGATCCAAAGATTTAGTTAGGCGTGGTGATTTGGATATGGGCGGCTTGCCTTCGACACGCAACCCCCATAGTCTGCAGTAGCACGCGGTGCATGCTTACGCTCATTACTGGCGCCGATGGAGAGCTCCTCGGGATTGTGAGCGGTGTACCTTTCGTCGACGATGATGAAGCGGTGAGGCGGGACTTGTTTCTCGTATAGAGGCGATCGTGTGATGATTTATTATTCGGACTAAGCCACCGAGATGGCATCCGAGGCCCAAGTGTGGGCTAAGCTATGTGCTCTATCTCGTGTTTATATTCATAGCTTGCATACGCTCATCGAGATGACCATGTATATCGTATTGTACCCGGTTGGGGATTCTTCTGAAGCGATTCGTTGCTCACCCTTATTATTGTGGTTTTTCCACAGTAACGAATTTGCGAAAGCGGGATGGTGAAGGAGGAGCCGTGATCATGGGGCCCGATCTTCCAACTCGATTTTTGTATTATGACTCGTGTGTTTTTGTTTCCCCTGAATGCATGTGACGCACTGAGCCCTAGGATGTTTGTAAATATTTGTGGATTCCGGCATGTTGTATCCGAACAGGTTTTGAATGGCTTTTAGTAAATCTCGATCGAGTAAACTTTGGAAATGTATTTATCCTGGAGCAGTGCTTGGAAACAGGGGGCGAGTTTGGGGAAAATGTCTAGTTTTTAAAGGAGTTATTTTGAATGTTTTGTTTTAATTGGAATCCGAAATCATGTTTGTTTTAAATATCCTTTACTTTGATTGCATGCATTGGGGTAAGGGCCCATTTAGTGCCCCATTCGGGTCGGTCCCTTACATTAACTTTAATGGTCGCATAATATCTTTAAGTAAAGACTGTTTCTGTTTTCATTTTAACATAAATGTGTACACATTAGAAAAACAGAAGTATTAAATTTAAAGAAGACTTAAATATTAAGAGCTCAATAATTAGCATTTGTAAGTGCATAATTAAAGGACATAAACAATATTTAGACACGATCTACAAGACCCATGCTTTTAGTGTGTCCTTGAAAGGTCTATGGAGGTAGCTCTTTTGTAAATATGTTTGCCACTTGTAGGTCTGTACTTATCGACTCTACAATAATTTTCTTTAGTTAACATCTTGCTTCAGTAATAGGTATTTTAGGTCCATGTGTTTTGAACCTTTGGTTATCCTATCATGTTTGGAGAAAAATGTTGCAGCTTCATTGTCGCAATAGACAGTTAATGGCTTAGAGATAAAACTTAAAGCGCCAAACTGTGAGACAAAATTACGCAACCATGTTTCCTAAATTGAAGCCTTATAACATGCCACATATTCAACCATCATAGTGGATCCAAAAAGCAACTCTGATTTTTGGCTTCTCTATGATATTGCACCTCCACATAAGAGATACACATAGCCAAGAGTGCAAGTCCTTGTGTCAGGACATCCAACAAGGTCTGAGTCTGAATAACCAGTCACTTATAGGTGACTTGATTTCCTATATGTGAGCATATAATTCCTTGTGCCTTTTAGGTATCTTAGTACTTTCTTTGCAACTTTCCAATGAGGGATTCCTAGGTTACTTTGCAATCTACCTAACATGCCAACCGCATCACTAATATCAGGTCTTGTACAAACATGTGAATACATTAAGCTCCCCACAAGAGATGCATAAGGATATTTGGTCATTTCTTCTCTTTCCATAAGAGTCTGTGGACATTGCTCAAGAATAAGTTTGTCTCCTTTATGCAGTGGGACATGACTAGATGAACAATTCGTCATGCCAAATCTCTGAAAATTTTTGTCAATATATGCTTTCTGAGACAATCCTATAAGTCTTTGTGATCTATCAAGAAATATTTCTATGCCTATCACATAAGAAGCCTCACCCATATCTTTCATTTCAAAATGTGTTGAAAGATAATCTTTAGTTTTACGTAGTAGACCAAGATCACTACTAGCTAAGAATATGTCATCAACATACAAAACCAAAATTATGAACTTGCTCCCACTGATCTTGAGATATATACAAGGGTCAACTAAGTTTTCTGTGAAACCCAAAGCAGTAATGATTTCATGAAACTTTAGGTACTATTGTCTAGAAGCTTGTTTTAGTCCATAGATTGATTTCTTAAGTTTGCAGACCATGTTCTCCTGTCCTTCAATTACGAAGCCTTCAGGTTGACGCATATAGACTTCTTCTTCTAAGTCTCCATTTAGAAAGGCAGTTTTCACATCCATTTGATGTAACTCAAGATCATAATGAGCTACTAGCGCCATGATAATTCTAAGAGAGTCTTTCCTAGAAACTGGAGAAAAAGTTTCATTATAGTCAATGCCTTTTTTCTGATTAAAACCTTTGAAAACAAGTCTTGCTTTATATCTTTCAATTTTACCATTGCAGTCACGTTTGGTCTTGAAAACTCACTTACAACCGACTACTTTTTGACCTGGAGGCAATTGAACGACTTCCCATACTTGATTGTGATTCATAGATTTTAATTCATCTTTCATGGAATCAATCCATTTAGTAGAATTAACATCAATAATGGCTTGTGAATAAGAAATCGGATCCTTAGTCCCTTCAGATTCTATTAAGTAAAACAAATAATCATCAGGAATAGCAGATCTTCTTTGTCTATGAGATCTTCATAAGGTTGCTTCATTATCATTCTGAATAGTGATAATCTCATGATGGAGTTGGTGATCATTTATTGAGTTTTCCTCATTGTGAACAGGTTCAACAATGGGGTGATTTTCAATATCTTTAGAAATATAGGGTAAAAGGTTGGGTACCCTTATTTCATTAATGATCACTTCTTGTTCTTTTATACTCCCACTGATTTCACCATTCTCATAGAATCTGGCATTACCGGTTTCAACAATTCTCGTACTATGGTTAGGACAGTAAAACCTATATCCTTTGGATTTGTCTGGGTAACAAATAAAGTAACCACTGACTGTTTTAAAATCCAATTTCTTTTCATTTGGATTGTAAAGTCTAGCTTCAGCTTTGCAACCCCAAATTTGGAGATGTCTTAAACTCGGTTTCCATCCTTTCCAAAGTTCAAAAGGAGTCTTTCGAACGACCTTACTTGGAACCCTATTTAAGATGTAAACAGCTGTTCGTAATGCATCCATCCATAAGGATATAGGTAAATTGGCATGACTCATCATTGATCTAACCATTTCCATGTATGTACGATTTCGCCTTTCAGCTACACCATTCTGCCATGGAGATCCAGGCGTCGTGTATTGTGCAACAATTCCAAGTTTTTGGAGAAATCTAGCGAAAGGTCCAAGATGTTGTCCTGTTTCATCATACCTTCCATAGAATTCACCACCTCTATCTGACCTAATAATTTTCACTTTTCTTTCTAATTGTCTTTCAACTTCAGTAATGAATACTTGTACAACATCCACATACTGAGATTTTTCATGCAATAGATAAAGATAACAATAACGTGAGTAATCATCAATAAAAGTGATGAAATATTTTTCCCCTCCAAAAGTTGGAACGTCAAATGGTCCACAAATGTCTGTATGTATTATTTCAAGAAGCTGGGTACTTCTTGTGGCTATTTTCTTTGTGTTTTTTTTGTAGTTTTTCCTTTAATACAATCAACACACGTTTTAATATTAGTAAAGTCTAAGTCTGGAAGGACACCATCTTTTACTAATCGTTTGATTCTTTCATTAGATATATGGCCCATCCTTTTATGCCACAAGGAGTAAGAGTCCTTTTTACCTGACTTAGCTTTAGTTTCTTTATCATGCAAGGTGAAATGGATTTCAACATCTTGATGTTTAAGATGAAGCTTATAAAGTCCATCAGCTAAAATTTCAGAACCAATAAGACTAGAATCTTTAAACAAAGTGAAATTACCATTTCCTAATTCAAAAGAATATCCAAATTTATCAAGTGCGCTTACTGAAATCAAATTACGGGAAATAGACGATACATAAAGAGTTTGACATAAGTCTAACTGATAACCGCTATCTAAAATCAGAAAACAAGTTCCAATAGCTTCAACTAGAGCTTTGTCTTTATTTCCCATAAAAATGAAATTTTCACTTGGATTTGTGGTTTGGATCTTAATGAATCCCTGCATAGAATTTGAAACATGAACATTAGCACCTGTATCAATCCACCAAGTAGAAGAAGGTACATCAGTAAGATTCGATTCGAAATGACTTACGAAACCCATAGGGTTACCTTTCTTTTCGAACCATGCTTTACGCTTAGCGCAATCTGCCTGGTAATGTCCAGGTTTCTTGCAGAACTTGCAAGCATCATCTTTGTTTTTCTTCTTGGATGATTGAGAAGATTCATCAAATTTGGGCGGTCCCCTTTTATGGGTTGAATTATTCTTTTTCCCAAATTGTTTTCCAACTTCTTGAGTGAAGTGAGCAACTTTAATGCCTTGACCCTATCTAGACTCCTCTTGAACCAATTTGTTAGTTAATTCATTCAATCTCCACCTTTCCGTAATAGTGTTATAATGAATTTTGAATGGTTCATATTGAGGAGGTAAACTAGTCAGGATGAATTGGACGAGAAATGCATTATCCATAATCAATCCCAAATTCTTAAGTTTGGCATTAATGTTGATCATTTCAATTACATGAGCATTCATTGAGCGAGAACCATCAAACTTCATGGTTACAAGATCTGCCATAAGTTTCCCAGCAAGGGATTTATCTGCAGTCTTGAACCGATCTTCAATGGCTTGCAAATATTCTTTTGCACTCTCAGCTTTAGGTAGGGAGGTTTTGATATTGGTATCTATTACCATTCATAAAAACATTAGGCTTAGTCTATTAGATCGATCCCAATCATTATGAAGCTTGTTTTCCTCAGGAGTACTTTCGTTAATGAGTGGGGTTGGCTTCTCTTTAAGAAGAGCCATGTCCAATTCAAGTAGTCCCAAGGAAAACTCAACTTGCTCTTTCCATTCTGAGTAGTTGGTTCCATTGAGTTTTATAATAGACGTAGCCATTAAATTAAGAGTTGTTGGTATGTTAACTGCAAATAGAGATTTATGGATTTAGGCTTAAAAAAACAGTAATATTTTAGTATATAAACAACATAATTATAGGTTCTCATGTGAGTAGTCACCTAAAATTATATACATTTATACTATTTTTAATTTTTATATCTTAATGAACATATCTATTGAACAATTTACTTTATTATTGCTTAAATATATGAATTAATTCGTCTGTGGACGAATATTGATTCATGTATTTGATCAATATGCATTTTTCACATAAAGATAATGTATATAAGAAAACCAAAGTTGAAATTTATGAAATAAACTTGTTATTTGTAACATCAATAAGTCATAACAATAATCTAATAATAATTATCATTATCTTGATTAATTATGTGATCTCAAAATAATAATAATATCATTAGAGAACACTAAACCATAAACATTAACAATTAAGTTTTTTTTTTAAATCCAAAATTGACAATAATAATAAGAAGAAAATCTTAAACATAAAAGTACATAATTTGAAAGATAATATATGATCCAACTATATGGTGTTTAGCCCTTTATGAATCATATGTCTTTATAAATTTTCAAATTTCTTTTAGTCTTCATAATTTATAAATTTTAAATTACACATAATCGTGAACAACTCTTCGTGCCAAAATTGCATAGTTCAAATGCATTTTCATGATCAAACGAACGTGCCCAAAGTAAAATTGCGGAATTATAAAACATACATTTAGGCCATAATAGTTGGATCAAGATTTACTACAAAACGAAGTTTGTGATTAATCTACATATGTTTATTTGATTCAATTTATATAAAATAACATTATGAATAATCATGCATTCTAAACATGGCTCTAATACCACATGTTAGATATTTTATGCATAACATGAATCCTAAGATCTTGAATAACATGATTATTACGAAATGTAATTGAATCTAATTAGGATTAAAATATACCTCCTGATATTGTGATTCAAGAACCTTTTTGATTCAACACAAGGAATGAGGGTTGATATTGAAGCTTTCTCACAATTGCTTAAATAGAAGAAATTGGTTTCTCCCTCCTTGCCTATAAGCTTGAATGTATTTTTCAAGCTTTCTTAATACTTCTTTCTCTTTCACTTTCACACATTTGAGATGGACAAATGTGTTCCTATTTATAGGTAGATGGAGGACCAATGTATGTCATCATTTAAACATAAGTTTAACTTTCCATCAAAATTAACTTAAAAGAAACATAAACTTAAATGAAGTGAAAATCAATTCTCATAAATTTTAGAGAAGTGAAACTCACATTCCATAAACATTTCTCATAAACTTGAGAGAAATATAATTCACCTCTCACAAAACATTTCTTAACATACCAATTGGAAAACGTATGTGATTTTCTAAATAGACCATATCAATGGAGAATACAAGTTTCATTAATGAAAGGTTTGATATTTTCCCACATAAATTATGTTGCCTTCGTATCTTGATATTTGACTGTTAGATATTCTTGATATTTTTGTTTTTGCTTTTTTATTGGTGATATGTGAACTGCTTTTCTAGAGCAGAGTTTGAAGTATTTTGTGGCTATTAGATTAAGCTGCAGATTTTACTCATAAATTAAGCTGCATATATTATTTAACAAATTGTTTAGGTTGTTATATTTGTTAATATGGTTTTGGTTTATTTACTTAACTGGTATTGTAAAATAAGTTGTAAAACTCAGTATTGTTAACAAGTATTTAAGCGGTGTAGCTACTAAGCCTTCGGGGCATTTTTTGAATTGAATAAAGAATAAAAAAATAATTATAAAAAAAATTGAAGTACAGGAAATTTTCCTAACAAGTTCTAATCAAGCTGGAGTTTTTATTGTTCGAGCTATAAACATTGAATCAACATACTTTTTTACTGTCTTTACATTTATATGGTTTTTCTCAAGTTCCAGGAGATTCCATACTTTGTTTGCTTGATGTTGTCACACACACTACGATAGAAAACCTATATTTATTTATGCTATGTTTTTTTTTCTTTCGGAAGTATATGGGTTGAGAGAGGTGTTGGATGGATGAGGGGATATAACATTTTTTTTATTATTATCATTATCTCATCAATTACTGACGATGGTTAAGTTTTATTTTTAACCAAATGACTAATTTTAAACATTTAAGAAACTTGAAGGACTAAAATTGGACATTTAAAAGTTGAAAGACTAAAATGGAACAAAAATGATAGTTGAGAGACTAAAATTGAACTTTTGAAAGTTGGGGACCAAAATGGAACTTTTATAATAGTTGAAGGACCAAAATGCTATTTTAACCATTTTTAATTTGACTCATCACTTCCTCTAAATTTTAATAAATGTTGCAATTTAATTTGAGCAATCACCTCCCCTAAAGTTTAATAAATGTTGCAATTAACTCTCAATACTTTCAATTTTGAGCAATCACCTCCCCTAAAATTTAATAAATGTTACAATTAACCCCTAAATTTTCGATTCATATAATTTTTTTTTCAAGTTAATAAATTGTTTCTTTTTAATATTTTTTTAAACAACAATTACTTTTTAATATTTTGTTTTAAACAAGGTAACCACACTCGTCCCTAGGTTAGACACCATTTATTTTTTAATACTTAAAAACATACAATATTATCACTTCAAACCTAGCAAACAAAAATAAAATTTTCTCCAATTATATAGTTTTTTCCAATTTATTTTAGTATAAATACTAATAACATTTAATTAACTTCAAGTTTCATCATAGTAGGCGTTGAGTTGTTTGGATTCAACTTTTTTAGAATTGTTCTTCGGGGAAAGCTCCGATGAAGTTGAATCTGAACAACCTCAACGTCTACTCTGATGAACCTTGAAGTTAATTAATGAAAAATGTTGAATCTGTTGCAATTACTTTTGCAGCTGAATAGACTTTAAACCTTTTTTTTGTTCATATATCTATTTTACATAGCACTGGCGGAAAGGAAAATGAATCTTGTGCAAATTAGACTAGTAATAACAAAGGGTTACCTCTCTAAAAAAAACTCATATGACAAAGACTCTAGTCAACAAATTTCGTGTTCATCATAAATCACCAAAAACCAAATTATCCAAAATTAAATCTTGGTATAAAATTATCAAACTTTTTGTTCATCACAAACCAACAATTAGACTTTAAACCAAACAACTTACTTTAAAATATTACTAAATAGTTGGTAAGTATTATATTAAAATAATTTAGAAAAAGTTATATAAATTGGAGAAAGTTTTATTTTTGTTTGTTACGTTTGAAGTGAAAATATAGTATGTTTTTAGTATAAAGTAATTGTTAAAAAGAAATTAAAAAAGCAATCATTTATTAACTAAAAAAAATATTATATGAAAAATTGAAAGTTTATGAGGTTAATTACAATATTTGTCAAATTTTAGGGAAGTTGATTGCTCAAATTAAAAGTTTAGGAGATAATTGCAACATTTATTAAAAGGAGATGATTGCTCAAATTAAAAGTATAGGAAGTTCATCGTTACAAACACTAGTTTAAGAGGTTTGTGCATTTTTCCCTAAAAACTATGTACCATTCATAATATATTGCATTTGCATTTGAGAACCCTCGAGAAAAATGAGACGATCATTTTTAACTCAAAAAAATTCTTCCAAAAGCTCTTGATTAAAGATTTTAAAAAAGGATAAATATAGATTAAATTATGGTGTGATAAACAAAAATAAATAAATAAAAGTAATTTCACTTGATTCAAATGTTTATCATTGGGAAAGAATGACCAACATTATTCTCAAGACAAGAAAAAAGAAAAGAAATTGACAAAAAGAATAAAAATTAATTAAAGAATGGCACAATGATTCAAGCTATTAGAAGGTGTTTGAATGAGGTTTTGATGAAGAATTAATTTGAGTTGTTAAAAATTGAGAGTTATAGTTAAAATCTTGTTTGAATATGATTTTTTTGTAACGGAATTAGAGTCAAAATCTTGTTTAAATGTAAATTTAATATGCGTAATTATTTTGAGTAGTTATAAATGAATAATTAGAAATGAAATACTATAAATGAAGAGTTATTTTAATAATAAGAATGATAAATTATTTTGAATAGTTACAAAAATTTGTTTGGATATATTTTTCTAGGGAAGAATTATAAATTCTCAATCTATAAGATTAAAAAAAATAATATAAATTCACCGAATGGGTTAGTGACGCAATGATTTTATTGTTTGGTTGTAAACCAGTTCAACACTTGGTTAGGGGTGAACATGGGTTGGGAACCCAATCACCAATTCAACTCGTTAAATTGGGTTGAGTTAGTTCGAGTGGACTGTTGGATTTTTGTTCACGCCTAGTTATGATGTGAAAAAAAAAACAAAAAAGTAATATATCACTTGATTCGGATGTTGTGTTATCATTGGAAAGGAATGAATTTCGTACTCTATTTTAAAAATAGTTTGTTATTTTCTAATATTATTATTTTGAAGGTAAAGATTAAAAATATCTGATCCTAAAATATTATTAAAAGGGCCCATCTCATTGTGCAGTTCCTTCGTCTTATTCTGCAATGTCCTCTTCCTCGCTCGACCCTTCGATCGCCGACACGGCCGCACAGTTCCAGAGTTCGTCTAATTTTCTTTTTTTCTTCTAAATTTGTTGTTTTGCATATCTGATTTTGAACCCTAATTCAATTTATTATATACGTTTCTTTTTTCAAACATATTCGTATTTATAATTAGGTTGAATCATGGATCTAATCGGATCCTAATTGTCTTTTGTAGAGTAGTTTGTAAGCATGTTTCCATCTTCTAATTCGACCAATTTTATGGCTTAATTTGGCTGTTTACCCAATTTTATGGTTTAATTATATTTGGATCCTTCAATAATCAGACCCCATGTATGAGACTGTGTTATCCCTTTTGTTTTGCTTCTTAGACACAATTTGCTTTTCCATGCTCGAATAGATATAAATATATGAGATTTACTTTGAATTAGTTTTTTAAACTTTGGCCCTGTTGGCTATGCCTTTTGGTTTTATTAATTTGCTCACTCTAAAACTGAGATTAATTGTCCAAATCTATTACTATTTATAATATAGTATGTGTATGTATGTTTGTTTTTCCATATACTTTTTTCTAATCTTTCTGTTTGTTTTCAACTACAGATTTAAGTGTCTCTAATTCTGAACGAAAAATCTGTAATCCTTATCATGAAGATCGTCCTGATGGTGATTTGACTGATGAAGAGTACAATCAATACTTTGAAGCTGTAGCAAATAGTGAGGTGGGGTTGTTAATTTCAACATTTAATTTGGTTTATTTGTTAATTATTAACATGTAGAGTTACATTGTTTAAATTATGTAGGGTTTTGATGTTCCATACTTTCCTTATGCTCTTGTACCCGCTCTAATTGTACCTGTATCGAATTGGGAAAGCTACACGAATGAGCTTGATCGTAATGGAAGCTTAGCCATTCAACACTACAATGAGCAAAATGTATGCAACATCTTTTCCTTCATTGTTCATCTTTTTTGTTATTTGCTTTCATTTTTCTCAATTGGTTTCCATTAATCTGTGCTTAGGGAACCGACTTTGAAATTGTAGACTTTGTAAAGCTGAATGTTGAGGCTGTGCAAGGTTTGAATTATTATATGACATTCAAGGCAAAGCCGAGAGGGTCTCGAACCGACGACCTTTCCACCGCAACCTTTCAAGCTCTAGTCTATGATGGAATTGATGAAACAGAGGTTTGCATTTGCAGGAAATTGGTGGCATCCCCTGATGCATCAAAAAACTGTTAATTTACTTCTATTATATGAACATTATGTTGCAGTTGAACTTGTTTCTGTCTATTATATGAACATTTTGAAACTTTTCAAGGCTTAGGGCTTATTTATTTATTAATAACCTAAATTATGAATCTTCCTGTATCATTCAATTTTTTTTTTAAACAAGATAACCACGCCAGGCATCGGAATCATCAAAGGAGTAGTGTCACAGGTAAGTTTTGAACCTGAAATCTTGAGGGGAGTATACCTCAAAGTCTAAGTCTTCAATCACCCCACTCTCTCTTGAGGACACTATCATTTAATTTTTGGATGAGGGAAAAGTGACTGTTTGATGGTCATATTTCAAATTCAATATCTTTCCAAAATTAGTAAAATTAAACGGAAATTTTTAAAAGTACACATTATAGTCTGAATTAAAATAATTTGTCATTGAACTTAAAAAATCTAATTTGTCAATTTATATAGAAATTGTTAGGATTAGATAGGCTTCATTACCCACCTTTTGTAAAGATACCACTAAATAAGGATTCTTCTACCTTCTCTTTTCTTAAAGTGTTAGTTCGCCTGTTCTTATTCATATATGTTGTATTTCGATATTAGTTTTATAATAGAAATCATATAATTAAAAAGTTGTGCTTTTTTAAGAAAAAAAGTTACAATGAAAAAGAAGTCTCAGGCTTTAGCAAGGATCTTCTCGGATCCCTAACAAGGAGCCGTAACCAAACCAAAAAAAAGAAGACAACATCAACAGTGGGATAGAATACAAATCATCTGTGGGGAAACTGGAAAAAAAAAGAAGCAAAATCTAAAATCGAAATATGACCATCATCGACGAAAAAAAAGGTGAAATCTCAATCGACATACTAACCATCACCGGCGAAATCAAAAGCACAATCGGATTCATGGAGAATTAGAAAAGAGGTTATGGTTTCAAGGTATGAAGCACATACACTTCAGAATAAGGAAAAAATCTCTGTTGGACACACCCTTTTACGTATGTGTCCTTATTTTTTTAATAATGAGACACATCTCGAACACATCTTGTAAACATGTGCAATCTATAAGCCCAAATATTAAAAGTTCAAATCTAAAATAATTAATATTATAGTAAACTAAATGATAAAAAGGTAAAGGAAAATTTAAAAAGAAAAAAAAAACAGTCACCTCTCTCGTTCTATCACAAAAAAATCAACTACTTATTCAGGAAAATATCCATCTTCATCTTCTAAAATACTCAGTTTGTAGCCACCTTCCATGAGGCATGCCTAACGTATGTCCATTATATGCTTTCTAATAGAGTAAACTAATTTAGTATTTTATGCTAAATTTATACATTTACTTTTTAAAAAATAGTGTATCATCGAAGTATATGTATCCTAGTTTTTAAAAAAATGGTGTATTGTCGTGTCCTATCGTGTTTGTATTTGTGTTTCATGTTTGTATTTGGGCTTCATAAATTTCAAAAACAACACCACCCCGATTTCGTGAAGATGAGAGAAAAAGGTGAAATCAAAAAAAGAAAAGTACAACCGCAATTGAGAAGATTCATTTTCGTTTGAGAAACAAATAGATTATCAAACCCAATACATGGAAGACGCGTGATGTAAGAATGCAACTACAAGAAAAAGGATATTGTTACGAACCGAGATTTTTATATTAAAAATCTATTTATTTTCCCACAATTTATTTTGTGTAGGATTTAAATTAAGGAAATTATGTGTGGAGGTATTTTTCTTTAGAATTAATGATTTAGATATTTTGTTAATTTCTTTAAAATCACCAAAACCTTTAGTTTTCTTTTGGCTTGTTAGTAGTTTATGAATGAAATGGAATGCTTGTTTTGCGCTGCCCAGACCCGCAAACCCGACCCGTGCACCCACTCCCTGCTACCCTGACCCGCCTGCCCATATGTCGACCCGTGACCTGACTCGTGACCCAAATGCTGAGGTAATGGGCTGTGTGTTTTGTGTTGAGTCTGTTGTCCATTTTAGTTGTTATTTGGGTTTTAAATATTTTAAATGAAATATTGGTCTGCTGAAAATGGATTAATAAACTCTTGGGCTTGAGTTTTTTTTAAGAGAAATGGTAGAAAATGACTAAATTTAGAGAAAAAATAGAGAACATGACTACCTTGTCATGGACTTTAAATCAATGGCTAAAAAAAAATCAGGAGGAAATATGAATATTTCTTGGTTAAAATACTATTTTGGTCCCTCGACTTTGGTCTTTGTTTCATTTTGGTCCCTAGACTTTGTTATTTGTCCAATTTTAGTCCCTCAACTTTGTTATTTGTCTAAATTTGATCCCTAAACTTTCAAATGTTTAAATTTAATCTCTTAACTTTTAAAAATGTTCAAATTTAGTCCCTTAACTTTTAATAAAATTTAAAAATGCTCCCTTGAAATAATTTTTTTGATAAATAAATATTTTCTCCCTCCTAAATTATTCTCTCACCTCCCTCTTTCATTCTCCCTCTTAACAAGTTTTCTCTGTTCAACCCACGGGGCACCTGTCTCCCCTTCCTTCCTTATTTTCTTTTCCTTTGTTTTATTTTGGTTTGTAGTTCCATGGTCCAAAATCCATACAAACCTATAAAGTTTCAACTTTGGAGAGGATGAGCAAACTACAATCATGTACTCTGTAGTTTGAAAATAGAAGCCAATTAAAGTAACAAAATGCTAATATATTTGTTAATTAGTTCAAGTCGTAAAACTTAGACATGTACTCCATTTTTTATGCGATTTGGAGAGATGCTTCTTGTAACTTAGTTAGATTGTGGGAGTTTTCTTTGAACTCTGTTTTTCAGAAACTTTGAAGGAAACGACAAGAGAAAAAATATGTGTTCAAGACATCAACGCTTACGAAAATGAGTTAGGAATATGTTCTAACTGCCTACACAACATATAATTATTAAGAATTGAAAATAAAAGCCTATAATTAGCAACCACACAGTTCAATTTCATATATTTGCAAATCTCATTAAAATTCAACTCGGTATGTTTTCATCAATTCGGACTATTCAACAAAAAAAAGGAAAAGTAAACAATGAAAAAAAAAAGAAAAAAAGAAGGAAGAGTGGAGAGTGATAAGGAAGAGGAGAGTTGGTTGAAGAGAGATAAATTTTGTTGAGAGAGAATGGAAAATGGAGGAGAGAGAATAAAATTAAGAGTGAGAAAATATTCATTTATAAAAAAAAATATTTGAAGGGACCATTTTTAAACTTTTTTAAAAGTCAAGGGACTAAATATGGGCAAACAACAAAGTTGAGGGACTAAAATTGAACATTCGAAAGTCTAGAGACCAAAATGGAACAAAGACCAAAGTCGAGGGACCAAAATGGTATTTTAACCATATTTCTTTTCCCAAAATACTCTTTTATTTCTTTTTTATTTAGGTGTTTAACCAAATTTTTTAAAAAAAGAAAGAAAACCAAATTTCCCCTAAATCTAAGTATAATCAACCATTATATTTTATAACATTTAATTTTTCCTAAATTTAAGCATAACTAACTAGTTATTTTATAATATTTCAAAATTAAAATACTAATAATATTTAATTAAAAACAGATCCCTAAGATTTAGGAAGGTGACTAAAAAATGAAAATCACCATCACCAAGAAAATAAAAAAAGAACTAAATATCACGTTCAATCAAAGTTGTCGATTACAATGGATGTAAAAACATAGAGCATATTGATAAATTATAGGGACTAAATATGCAGTGCATAATTTTGGAAAATAGAACTAGTGTGAGGAGTGATATATGGGTATATGAACATATTCAGGGGCAAGCGAACAATGTATGCTAATGAACCAATTCATACTTATATACGCATTCCAAACAAGATTAATAGCTATAACACAACAAGAATGGATAACACACATAGCATAAATGACGTCTCAGTCTTACATATACATATGTAGGCAATCCATTAGGCCAAAACCAATGTTGTAAATCTCCAAACAAAATGCACTAGAAAAAGTTACAGAAACTAAGTAGTCACAAAGAATGACTAGGAAAACTTTATTATGTTGCGTGCATTAAGTGACCGATCCATCGCATGTTCTTAAATCATGATATACAATAGGTGTACAAACATAGCACATAGTATAAGTTGTAGTGTCTACATATACGATGCATAATTTCAGATCCATTGCATATGCTTAATTTTGAGCCACTTGAACTCAAATTTGATCTCACCTTTGAACAGAAGTTTATGTCAGCCGTGTCGAAAATACGCACAAACTAAAAATAAAAAAAATCAAGGAAACAACGTTATTCACAAAATATATAAATAGGCAATTGCCTATTTATACGTACCAACAATGCCTAACTTATGCAAAAAAAAAAAAAAAACAAAGAAAAAAACGTTATTCACATAATATACACACGACAACACTTATGTAACTAAAATATGTGTCAATACTATGTACATAATAGAATAAATAAAATAAAAGAAAATATACTCCCTACAAAGTAGAGATTCTATTTTGTAGAAAATATGTGCCAACCATGTCTAGAAAAAGAAAAAAAATAAAACAAAACAAAATCCTAATAAAGTAGGAATTCAATTTTAGATGTTAATATCTTTAAAAACGAGAGTTTATACTGAAAAAAATGTGGGAGCACAAAAAAGATTTGAAAGCTTATATCAGAAACGTTAATATCTTTAGAAACGTGGCTCCAATGTTGATCCCTTTCAAACTCTCGAGAATCAGAGCCCAACAAAATTCATGCATTTCTCTTGCGACCGAATTTTTTAACGCGACGCTATCATTAACCGCAAATGGAGGGTTTCCGAGGGGGATTGTTCAACGGGAATAAAGAATCAAAATGAATTTTCTATCTTCTTCAAAAATGGATATTTAAGGCGCTCATAAAACTCAAGCTCTGGTATCATTATCAAATATTTTTAATTCATATTTAACAAGACTTACAATAATCACACCAACCAACGAGAGCATGTACGACTTATGGAAAGAGGATGTATGACTCTATTTGTGAATGTTAAGAACAAAATTTCTATATTGGGTATAAATTTTTTAAATTTTCAAAATCCCTTATTTCATGGTATTTTATAAATATTAATTTATTTATATTTGACTAACGTTTTTTGAATTAGTTAGATTGGTTTAGTTTTTTTCTAGATAAAAAAAGTAGTTACAAATAATATATTTAAAATTGATTAAAAAAAATTATATGAAACGTAGAAAGGGTACAATTGTAAACTACTTTCCATATTAAAAATTGAAAATAAAAAAGACACAAATTTAAAGTCTAAACATTGTTAGCCAATACCCTAATTAATTCCTAAATTCTAATCATTTCCCAAGTTGTCCCTTTTTTAATTGTTTAAAAAGAGTTTTAGGCTGCTGGAATTCATTTTTAATAAAGGGCCTTTCCTCATTTAATTTTTTATTTTTTAAATAGAGTTTTGGGCCTTTATTCATTTGTTTAATCTTCGGCCTTAAGTTATGAGTTGTTTAAATAAAGTTGGATTGCTAGATTTTTGTTGGGCTTGAATTTAAAAGGGGGAGTAGGCTTAAAATTGAAGAATTTGATAAGTGAGCATGAATCGTTTATTTTAAAATTAAGGGCCCAACATTATTAATGTTTGAGTTTTAAGCCTTGTTTTCCAATATATATTTTTATGGATTAATTAATATTTTATTTTAGAGGTTTATGTCGGAATAAATAATCGAAATATTATTTATTATTTTTATTATTATTATTTTAAAAGTATGGTTGGAGAATATTTTATAAACTTTGGGTTAAGAGCTCTTGGGTTATTTTAATGCCCATAATGATATGAATTTTCATTTCAAAAGGGAACCAAGGTTAACTTTATGTTATGCTTTGTTTTAGGCTTAAACTCTTAGCTCATTCGAAGAATTAGCTCGCTATTTGAGGAGTTCCTTATCTTCAAAGGTAAGGACTTTTACCTAGGGTTATGTGGTTCTTAAATGTATTGTTTGCTCAATATTTGATTAATTATTTTTTGGATTATCTATAAGATGCATGGATTTTAACCTTTGAGCTAGATTGACATCATTGACTTCTAAGCTTGATGTCTAGATTTTCTATAAACTGCAAGGGTTTAATCTCGAGCTAGTTTGGCCTCGTTGACCTCTATATTGGATATTTGAGCTACTAATATTTTATTTAATATTTTGACATACGAAAATGTTCCTTTTTGCTTGATACTGCTCAGTAGTATGCGATATTGAATGGTAATTAATTTGATGCAACTTATGAGACCGGTTGCGTTTCTCATAAGTTGTAGCAGGACCAATTGTGTTTTTTACCTTTAATAGGGTCACTTGTGTTCCTTAATTGTGTAGGACTAGTAGCGTTCCTACCGCCTTATAGGTGCAATTGCGTTTCCTATATGTTATAGTAAGACCAGTTGTGTTTCTGATTTTGTGATAATGCCAAATGCGTCACTAACTAGCTAGAACTAGTAGAGTTGCTTTTATAGGACCAATTGCATTTCCCTATAAGTTGTAGCAGGATCAGTTGTGTTTTTGTTAGTAATCACTTGGTACAGTTGAGCTCATTACGTAAATATGTCAGACAAGTACCTGAATAGGTGGGACCAGTTGTGCTTCCCAAATTAGTTGAGCCTAGAAGTTCCCAGCTTAGAGTGTTGAGTCTTAGCGTTTTGTAGATAATGAGGGCAGTTATTAGTTAGATGTTGAGCTGGTGTATACATTTTTGTACTCTAGGCGGGAGTCTTACTGAGTAATTCCTATTACTCACCCTTATCATTTTTCCCCTTTCAGGTAAATGAGTAAACCGTGGTGGCTGAGTTAGAGGCAACGAATGATCATGGGAGGGGACATGTGTACCTTTTATTTTTTTGAATTTTCTATTCCACACGAACTATTTTAAATTGTTGTTGTTTGTTTTTCAATTACTGTTTAAACTTATCCTGGTCAAGAGCTGAATCTTTACAGTTGTTTGAGAATTATTTTTTTTACAAAAGCATGATTGACTATTTTAACTTTATTTTTAATGAGTTATTTTATCATGCATGCTAGTAAAGTCCTACTAAAATTAGTTATTTTAGTCTAGTCTTTACAAATATTGACTAGTGTTTTTTTTGTTTTTTTGTTTTTTTTTCGTTGGCCACATAAAGTCAGTCAAAACAATATTAACCGATGGTTTCAATACCGTCGGCCAATCGTGAATTTTAGTTAACGGTTTTATAACATCGTCAACTATTCATTAAATTCGTCGACGGTTTAAAGGAATGTCATCTAAGATCAATAATTAAAAAATATATATATAGTAAACTTTGGCTCACGGTTTTTAAACTTTAGCCGACGATTTTTAAAATCGTCGCCTAAAGTAAAATAGAGATGAAAAATGAAACGTTTAGTCGACAGTTCTAAAAACCGTGGATGAAAATTTTATTCCACGTCATCAATCTGTGTCAAAAAACACATTTTCTCTCCTCACTCATTTTTCTTTCCCCTTTTCTTTTTAAATCCTACTATTTACACATTTTATTCCTTTTTCATTCTTCTCCCACCACATCTACCCCTCATCTCATCTTCTCTATTAGAGCTTATCGTCGTTGTCTCGCTAATGTTCTAGTTCTCATGTTTAGTGCCCAAAGTCGGATTCCTCAACCACGAGAAACTATGACACAAGCTTTTGAGAAGATGCTCGCTACTCGCCTATATTCTTTCATTCTTTGTCGTTTTCATGTCTTCATTCTCTATATTTGCAATCTAGTCGAGCTTTCTAATGCCTTCAAAACAAGCTATTATATCTTCAGGGAGAATCGGGATGGAGGATTAGAAGATCTTTTATTTTTCCATATCACTCCACTCCTTTACTTTTGTATTAAAGAAAAATGTTGTTTTGTAATAATTAATGGAGGAGTTTTAATTTTATTAAGGTTTAGATAACTTTGTGATATTTAGTTTTGTGTTCTTCCCCCATAACTTTGTGTTCTTTTTTTTTTTCCTTTTAATTTTGTGTTATTCCTAATAGTTTTATGACATTTTTTCCCAATCAACCTCATATATTAGTGTCATTGAAGAAATCCTTGAAGTTTTAACTATTACTGAATTTTCTCCTTAAACAATTCTTTTGACAAAATAATCTATAATGACTCCAAACGAATAGGAAAACAAATTTATATAGCAGACGGTTTTTAAAATGTCGGTTAATAAAAGTAATCATCGACATTAAAAAAACGTCGGTCCAATTTTAAACAAACGACATTTTAGAAAAAATTCGGCCAAAGATTGTCCGACGTTTTTTATGCAGTCGGAAAAACCGTCGGCTAATCATCATTATTTGTAGCAAGTAGCTTTGTTGGTTGGTTAATTGGTCACATTTTATTCATTCAATGGGTTGGATTGGTATTAGTCTGAATACAACAAAATAATTCTTTTAGATCTCATGTACTTATTAGATCTAATTAGTACCTTGTTTCAAAATTGAGAAATTCGATGGCAACTGCAAGATGTTATTTGTAACAAGCGATTGATATTAGTCTAGATACAACTAAATAATTGGTCACATTTTATTCATTCAATAGGTTGGATTGATATTAGTCTCGATATAGCAAAATAATTCTATTAGATCTAATGTACTTATTAGATCTAATAAGTACCTTGTGCCATAATCGAGATATTCGATGGCTCGAATTTTTAGTATTCTCTTATTTATTGCCTGTATCTACTATTTAGGTAGAATATTGTCACCCATTGTTACCAAGAAACAGAAAGAAACCTAAAAAATGGGGAAAGATGGGAAAACGAGGAAGAAAGAGATGTTGAAATAGAAACCACTTTCGAAATAAAAGGGGATTAAACAGGAACAACATGGATCCATCGAAGCTTCGCTACCTTCCCTTTTTTAGGAAGAAAAGGTGGATCCGGACAAGATCGATGAAATGGAAGAGATCCGAGTGAATGGAAAGGGAAAAACAAAGGATGAATTCCTCTTTTAAAGGACACGCTATCAAAATATTAAAAGACCAGTTTATTAAACTTCTTACCCTTCATCTCATCATTTCTATTAGAAAAATAATTGGTCATAGGGTTCTTATTAGATCTAACATTTTTTACGCCGTCGAAAAAACCGTCAGCTAAGATCTAAAAAAAAATCGTCGTTTAATACCGTCGGCTAGGATCTTTTTTCTCGTAGTGTGTGGAGTATAGAGATGTCCACGGGGTGGGGCGGGGCCGGGGAATGGCTTCCCCGGCCCCGTCCCCGCCATAAATTTCACTCCCCGTCCCCGGAAAAATCCCCGGTTTTTTTTTCGGGGATCGGGGCGGGGATTCCCTGCGGGGCACCGGCGGGGATTTTTTACAATTTTTTTTTTCTTTTTTCATCTTTTTAAATATTTTTTGGATAAAAAATTCAAAAAATTAGATTTAAAAAAAAATATATCTATAATTTCAATTATAATGTTAATTATCAAAGAAAATATTCATATGTATAGAAAATATCATCAACAAAGATATATTTATTTGAAAATTAAAGGAGTAGAATTAAAAAATATATATTAAATAAAATAAATAAAATAATCGGGGCGGGTCCCCGCGGGGAAAATGGACATCTCTAGTGGAGTAGCAGTTCGTAGCTACGGTTTATTTCGAGGGTTAGTTTTTTTCTTGAGGCTTATGTGGAGAGGATATTTTCAAACGAGAGAAATGGTAGGAAATGACTAGATTTTAGGAAATAATAGAGGGCATGGCTAAGAGTTTAATGAATGACTAAAAAAATCAGGGGATGATAAATGTTTTCCCCCCAAACTATCTTTAATGGTTTTTCAATTAATTGTTTTACAAAAAAAAAAGGAAAAAAAAAAGAAAAATAGCCACCTAAACCAAACATAACACATATTGATTTTTTTGTAGAGTCTACATATGTGGTGCATAATTTCAGAAAACATAAGTAGTGTCAAGGGTGATAGAAAGCACATGAACATATTCAAGGAGGGAAAGCGAGCAATGTTTTCAAATGATCTATTAATTCATACGTATATACACATTCCAAACAAGATTAACAACTATAGCACAAAAGAACGGATAAACACATAGTATAAATGAGTTCTCAATCTTAAATATACATATGTAGGTAATCCACTAGGCCAAAATTAATGATGTAAACCTCCAAACAAAATGCACCAGACAAAGTTACAGAAACTAAGTAGACACAAAGTATGACTAGGCAAAAAATTTCTATGTTTCGCACGATATTCAGTGAATGTACAAATATAGCATATATGGATAAGTTGTAGGGACTACATATGCTATGCATGATTTCAAATCTGTCACATGTGCTTAATTTTGAGTCACTTGAACTCAATGTTGATCTTACCTTTGAAGAGAGGCAAGTGAAAATCCTAGCTTGGGATCGAAAAGTTGTACGCAACTAAGAAATTCCAATAGTCAAAGTTCTTTGGCGTATCTTAAGAGTAAAAGCAACCACCTGGAAGCATGAGAGCGAGATGCGATCTCATTTTCGTGAATTATTTATGTCTTGAACTTTCTTTTCTTTTACTTTCGAGGATGAAAGTTCTTTTAGTTGAGAATATTGGAGCATTTCAGATTTTTCTTTAAGTTTATAAAAGAATTTTTAATTTTATTGTGATTATTTGAGTTATCTTTTAATAAAAACCTAAGATTTTATATTTAGTTTTAACTCTAAGTCGACAAATCCCTTAAATCAATGACAAAATATTCTTTTTAAACACATGGAGAGATATTATTTTATATTAAAATATGTCCAATCTTTTTTTTATTTTTTTATTTTTTAAAAAAGTAAATTTCTTTAACTGTTTGACAAAAAACTCAACAATTAAAATACACAATGAGCAAACCCTAAACTCATCTTCTACACACACCCAACGACAACCCCTATTTTCCATTTCCCGCTTGCACTTTATTCTAGCCATCTGCAAAGCCCGCTGCCTCTCGCCATCACATCGTGAAGCTCCTGCGGTCGTCGTTAATTCGTTGTGAGTCCAAAATCTCCAACACTAAAGGTGTATATTCTTGCATAAAGAGATTTGAACAAGGTTGGGTACGTTGATCTTAAACCATCTTGAATCTTTGATAGTGATTTCCTAAAACCAAATTATTCTTCTAAATTAAAGAGAAGATTTTCCCTATATGGAAGTTATAATTTAGATTATTGGTCATGAAAGTCAACGGGAATAAAGACAGTCTTTTACGATCGAAATTTGATGCCAAAATCGAAGCTCACTAAAGGGGGTGGGGGGTTGGTGTTTTGTTCAACGGGAAGAAACGTTACTTTTCCAAACCATTTTTAGTTTACTAAATAAGGGAAATCATAGTATTTGTCTATATTTCATAAAGTATTTAAGTAAATGTCTAATTAGGAAAATATTAAAATTGATGTCTACTTTCGAATTTGGGAGAAGAGGGAGAAATTATTGTTACCATTCATGCCCTTCCCACTCGATCCTTATTTTTCTAATTTAAATAAATAATATAACCCACCCTTTAGGATTTAGTTACACCCCACCTTTTTAGAACAGTTCTAAATTATAAAAACAAATTACCCCAATGTAGGATTTACTTTTGCCACACACAACTACCATATTTTCTCCACTCTTCCTCTGGATCATGTTGGGAACCTCCATCCGAATCTCAAACTAAATTCCCAGGTTCATTGTAAATTGAATTGTCTCATTTGTCACAACTTTCCACATTTTGCATCCACCAATTCCTAGGTGTGCATCGGTTCTCATATCTCCATATTTTTCATGGGGGGTAGGAATCTTGTTGTTTTAATTGTGAATGAATGTTACATCGGTTATGGTTGTCTTTAATGAGAGTTGGAATGAGGGAGATATTTACTCGAACTACAATACCGTTGTGGTTGATATCACACACAACACCTCTCTATCCCTACTGAGAGAATTATGAGGCTGGACGAAGATTCTAAAGTCATCAGTATAGCATTTGTATAAAGATGGGGGCACACAAAAAAATATTGAAGGATGACATGGATGTACATCGCTGGTGGCATGTACAGTGACTGTTGCATCCTGACTGACATCGTAGAGAACACGGACCGAGATGTCCAAGCTCGAGTCAGTGCGGTGGTGTTCTTGGTTAGGCGGAAGATTTTAACGTGCGAATCACGATGGAAAGGGAGAATGACGATGGTTGAGGGAATGACGAGAAGCTCGAGCTTCTCTTAGGGCTTCGTTTCGACGGTTTAGCTGCCCAACTTGAATTTGGCGAAGGGAATTAATGACTGCAGAGGTGGTAGGTACGTGTTTATTGTTTTTTCATTTTTCACAACTTTTTGTAAACACATGGGGGCATATTGACTGTTATGAACATTGGATGTACCATAATTGTGGAATGGAAAAATAATCCAAAATTAAATATGTTTTTTAAAAAATTCTAACGTAGTTGTTTGTTTTAGTTTTAAAAAATTTAAATGAAGATCTTCATTATTTTTAATTGAGTGTTTTGTTTAAAAATTTAAATCAAAACCTTCATCTCCCATGTTAGTTAAAACAGAATACTATTTAAAATAATTATAATTAAAAAATGAGAACAAATAGGATGAGGTAGTTTGGACTATTACATTTACACATTAATTAATTAGAGATTTAAAAAAAACTAAAAGTAGACATGGATTTAAAATGTTTCTCATTTAGACATTTTTTTAAATAGTTTCTTAAATTTAGATGTTAGTTTGCCCACTGAATAATGAGTTGGTTGCACGGATTACATGAAGGAGAAGAATAACAATATTTTGTCAACATTAATTATTTTGACTAAGATTTATTATAATTATTTATTATGTTTTAAGTTTTTCTAGATTCAAAAGTAGTTATGAAATAAAATATTTACAATTGATTGAAAACAATTCTTAAAAAATGTAAAGAGGTATAATTGTCGATCACTTCCCTTATTAAAAATTAATAAAAGTAATAATTAGAAAATGACATAAATTTAGTTTCTAATTTCTAGTATTTTCCTTAATTGTCCATTTAGACAAGATTCATAAATAAACCTATGAACCAAACATTCGTTTTTTATTTTTTAAAGCCGATCACAGTTGTAAACCCAACATTCAAACAGCTTCAATGTTGCTCGATTTCTTTCCATGTTCATGGATCACTTGAAATATATCGGAATAGAACCAATTTTTATGACAATAAGGCGATGACCATCAACCATTTGAGTCCCTTTCATAATTATTTCGTTTTTTGTTTTTTGTTTTATTTTTACTTTTTAAAAATAGGTTTGTTTAATAACTAAATTTGGTTTTTGTTTTTAAAATTTTAAAACTATTAAAGAAATTTTAATAACTAAAAAAAAAGTAGCTTTTAAAAAGAAGTTTTTGTTTTTATTTTTAAAAAAAGTATGAAAAGAATAAGAATAAATAGTAAAAAATCAAAAAAAAACCAAACAAAATGTATTAATTGAAAACAAAAAACAGTTATCACACATGTTATTTGGTTTTTTATGTTTAAAAACATAGAATTAAAATGAATTATCAATCATTGACAATTTTTATTTTTCAAAATAAAAAACTATAAACTATAAACAAAAAACAAAAAACGAAATGATTATTAAATGAGGCCTTAACAATTTATTTATTTATTTAAAACTTTTAAAAGTTTAGGATAATTTGTTTATTGTAACTTAAAAATAATTATTTAGACACTAATTATAAAATTATCATGAATGTGTGTTTATTACCTCTATTCTCATTTTCAAGAAGATGATAAATTTTATAATATGTGGTATATTATCTTAAGTTTAAAATTATAAGTCTATAAATATTAAACTTAATCAAATTTAAATTATCAAAATAAAAAGATTTTTAAAGTATTGGATAGGTGTGAAAATTCTATTCTGTTTGTTTCTTTTTAATTTTTTATTTAAAAAATTAATGTTTTTTTTTTCATTTTTCAAACATTAGCAACATGTTTATCACATCACACCTCTAAAATTGGTATTAGACCGGATATAACAAAAATATTTTTGTATACAATTTTTTTGTTGGAAACTTGGAAGAAAACAAACCGATCATGTGAAAATGTATTTAATTAAGTAAAAATTTCATCATTAAACAAAATCAGAGATTATATTGAAAGTGACCGAAAATCAACAATTAATTTGTTCATTTCATCCGAACATACACCTTGAGATAAAACTGGGTAACAAAAACCTACTAATAAACTTCTAGGGCCACTATAAGAACTAACTAAATTTTGGGTGATTCTTCCATAACCGTCCTTTCCCCCATTCTGTACCCCAACTGTTTTTAATTATCCAATAGGGTTGTCCCTGTTCTGTCCCGAAACCTATAACAAGAACGGAATGGAGTGATCGGATATCTGGACGATAAGACTCGTGATAGTCTCTTCCTATATAAATTTCCTGTATTTATGAGAAAAAAAAAAGAGAAGATGGTTAATTAAATAAGATTATTGAAGTGAAATATAACACATTTTTTTTTCTTAACTAGTGAAATATAACACTTACATCTTTCAATTTTGAAAACTCTTCAGTAACATATACCGAAGCCGAAAGTGTGAATTTATATTACTCAAATCATAAATTAATTCATATCCTGTAATTTTAATACTTGGCTGTATACATACAATATTAAAAATGGAGTTAAAATTTATAATATTAAAAAAAATCAATTTAATTATTTTATAAAAGAAACTTACTGATATTTTCTTGCAAATTCCTCGAGAGGCAATAAAAGGATATTCTTCTTCTTTTACCAGCCCTCTTGAAACTACCCATTGGTATCCTTTTGAGAGTGAGCAAGCATAACACTTCCCTGGTTGTATGTTTTTTATTTTGAAGACGTTGGGACATACCAAACAATCGACCAAGTATTGAGGCGGCAATTGGAGTAAAGTACAAGGGGAATGTTGGATGTTGTAGGCTGACTCGACGGCGCCGCATATTACAATGGCCCAGCAACAGCCTGAAGAAAAAAAATAAAATATAAAAATGATAGAAAAAAAAAACGAATTAAAAAATACTCACCACATCTTTTTTGGTTCCTAACCGGTGTTATAACTTTATAGTTTCGCCAATCAAAATGGATAGCATCCTATAAATTAAAAAAAAAAAATCATTTATAAAAATAGAAAAAGGGGCTTTTTCATGTATAGCAAAATGGACCAAAATAATTCTATGGATAGCAGATTTTCAAAAGTAATTCTTTTATAGCAGATTTTACAAACGGGCCTGGTGAAATGACGGAAAAGCCCACGAAGAAATAAACGGGTCTAGTGATAGAAGGCTTATGCATAGGTGATAGAAGGTTTATCCATAGGTGATAGAAATTTTATGCCTAAGTGATAGAAGACTTAGGCATAGGTGATAGAAGGTAGTTATGCCTAAGTGATAGAAGTTTTATGCATAGGTGATAGAAGGCTTATGCATCGGTGATAGAAGGTTTATCCATGGGTGATAGAAAGTTTATACCTAAGTGATAGAAGACTTATGCATAGGTGATAAAAGGTAGTTATGCCTAAGTGATAGAAGGTAGTTATGCCTAAGTGATAGAAGACTTATGCATAGGTGATAGAAGTTTTAT
The DNA here is from genome assembly GCA_036507275.1 of Sicyos edulis. Classification (NCBI taxonomy): domain Eukaryota; kingdom Viridiplantae; phylum Streptophyta; class Magnoliopsida; order Cucurbitales; family Cucurbitaceae; genus Sicyos; species Sicyos edulis. Next base: position 66,461,784 of record CM071846.1, read on the forward strand.
GCATAGGTGATAGAAGGCTTATGCATTGGTGATAGAATGTTTATCCATAGGTGATAGAAAGTTTTATACCTAAGTGATAGAAGGCTTATGCATAGGTGATAGAAGGTAGTTATGCCTAAGTGATAGAAGACTTATGCATAGGTGATAGAAGTTTTATGCATAGGTGATAGAAGGCTTATGCATAGGTGATAGAAGAAATTCCCAAAATGGGGCTTTTTCATGTATAGCAAAATGGACCAAAATAATTCTATGGATAGCAGATTTTCAAAAGTAATTCTTTTATAGCAGATTTTACAAACGGGCCTGGTGAAATGACGGAAAAGCCCACGAAGAAATAAACGGGTCTAGTGATAGAAGGCTTATGCATAGGTGATAGAAGGTTTATCCATAGGTGATAGAAATTTTATGCCTAAGTGATAGAAGACTTAGGCATAGGTGATAGAAGGTAGTTATGCCTAAGTGATAGAAGTTTTATGCATAGGTGATAGAAGGCTTATGCATCGGTGATAGAAGGTTTATCCATGGGTGATAGAAAGTTTATACCTAAGTGATAGAAGACTTATGCATAGGTGATAAAAGGTAGTTATGCCTAAGTGATAGAAGGTAGTTATGCCTAAGTGATAGAAGACTTATGCATAGGTGATAGAAGTTTTATGCATAGGTGATAGAAGGCTTATGCATTGGTGATAGAATGTTTATCCATAGGTGATAGAAAGTTTTATACCTAAGTGATAGAAGGCTTATGCATAGGTGATAGAAGGTAGTTATGCCTAAGTGATAGAAGACTTATGCATAGGTGATAGAAGTTTTATGCATAGGTGATAGAAGGCTTATGCATAGGTGATAGAAGGCTTATGCATAGGTGATAGAAGGTTTATCCATAGGTGATAGAAAGTTTATGTCTAAGTGATAGAAGACTTAGGCATATGTGATAGAAGGTAGTTATGCCTAAGTGATAGAAGTTTTATGCATAGGTGATAGAAGGCTTATGCATCGGTGATAGAAGGTTTATCCATGGGTGATAGAAAGTTTATACCTAAGTGAATTGCTAACAACACTACTAGATGTCCCCTCTAAATAAAAGTCTTTAACATCAACCACTAATGGATGTTTTGTACCATTATTGACTTCAAACAATATAACTAAAGTTTGTCATAACATATATAGACATTCTATCGGTTATGTAGAAACATTATATCACATAGTCAAGCAATACCAATTCATTCAATCAATAACAATTATAACAATTTCATTCAATAAAGGTGATAGAAGGCTTATTCATAGGTGATAGAAGCCTTATGCTAAGTGATAGAAGGCTTAAGTATAGGTGATAGATCAAACTTATGCCTAAGTTATAGAAGCCTTATGCCGAAGTGATAGAATCTCTATATATTGGTGATAGACAGCTTATGCCTAAGTGATAGAAGCCTTATGCTTAAGTGATAGAAAGTCTATATATTGGTGATAGAAGGCTTAGGTATAGGTGATAGATCACAACTTATGCCTAAGTGATAGAATATCTATGTATTGGTGATGATAGACGACTTATGCCTAAGTGATAGAAGCCTTATGCTTAAGTGATAGAAGACCTATATGCATTGGTGATAGAAGGCTTAGGTATAGGTGATAGACAACTTATGCCTAAGTGATAGAAGTTTTATGTCTCAGTGATAGAATATCTATGTATTGGTGATAAACATCTTATGCCTAAGTGATAGAAGTCTTGTGCTTAAGTGATACAATACCTTCAAAACAGAGTGAAAGAAGAATTAGGAGAAAAGATGAATTTCCGATGAACTTTCTTTGGAACTATGCTCAAGTCTGCCTAAGCAGAGTGAAAGAAGAAGAGATTCAATCAATACCTTCAAAACAGAGTGAAAGAAGAATTAGGAGAAAAGATGAATTTCCGATGAACTTTCTTTGGAACTATGCTCAAGTCTGCGAAATCGGTTCAATTTCCGATAAAACGTATTAACTTATATTAGTTGAACTGTTTGACTTCTACCAGTTGAATTGATCGACTTCTATCAGGTTTTTAAGTGATAGAAGTCGCGAATAGATTCAATCAATTTTCAGTCAATACATTCAATTAGTTTTTCAGTTGATAGATCAATCAGTTTTAGCCGATATATTCAATCACTTTGCCGATAGCCTTCAATTACTTCGCCGATAGCCTTCAATCACTTCACTGATAGATTCAATCAGTTCGCTTATAGATTCAATCAATTTCTGATAGCTTTTAATCACTAACGAATGCTTGAACATCTCTCTCAGATTCAATAATATTAAGAATTTTTTATTCACTCAAATTCAAAGATTTCATGAGGTTTGCTTTGTCTTACCGTCCTAAGCCATCACATTTGTTTTCATATAGCAAACAACTTTTTCAAGAAGCAATTAATACATGGTTTCTTTAGATTAGACATTTAAAAAAAAAAAAAGAATCGTGAAGAAATTCTTCGTGTGGGTTTCATACACACAATGTTTTGGTTCTAAATTGTAAGCTTCACTCATGGTTTTCAATTTTAATTGGTTCATACAGTGCAAAAAGGGAATCTCAACAAATCGAAAGATTTCCTGCACTAAAAAACTCAAAACCCAAAACCCAAAAACCCAAAACTCAAAACACTCTAAACTCATAACGTTCAAAATTTTGGTCATGTCCAAATTTAATATTTGATTTATTTTTAGTTAGATAAACTCAAATTGGAATTAATATTTTCCTTCAAAATCCAAAATATTGCTAAAATTTCATTAAAAAAACTCAATCACTCACCTTTAAAGTCATGTGCCAATTTGAACACCCCACCTATTTCATTACAGAGCAAAAATGCGTAAGCGTCATTTGAACCTTCCTATCATCCAACATATCAGCCACAAATTCATCATGTGTTAATGCTAAATTTTATCTTCTACATAACTCTTATCCCTAATCTTATAATTTTAGGTTCTCAAAGAAATATTTGGTTCATCGACCACATGGGTGTGCAAAGAAGAATGAGCTTTCAAATAGATTTGAGAAAGTGATAGGAAACGATCTAGGTTAATTTCAGGGTTCGACTTTAACGAAATTCCAGCATAGGTGTTCTCCCACCATACATCTATTTCATTTTTATATCATTTGCCCTTGTCAAACATGAAATTGAAATAGAAAAACTAGAATGAATTTGCGTAGTTTTTACAAACACTCACACTTAATGAACAAGAAATTTGAAAGAAATGGCAGAAGAAGGAACAAACATGTAGAAGAAATTGGACAACTAAACTCTTTGCTCAATCAAAAAAATCGAAGAAAAAACGAATTTCATGCTCAACCAAAGAAATTAAAGAAGAAAAGGACAGAAGAGGAAAAGAAAGAAAAGTCGTATTCATGCATCTTGTTGAAGAAGAAAGGGCATGATGGGAATTTTAAAAAAATGAATTTAAAATCTGCTATAGACAAATAATTTTAGAAAACATGCTATAATTGTAATGAGCATGTTAAAATGTGCTATCTAGAGTAAATTCCCATAGAAAAAAGAAATAAACCATAATAAGTGAACAAAAAAGAAGATAAATATTACCATTTTTGTTGAAAATAAGATAACAACGCGAAAAGAAAATGAAATCTGTTAGAAATGAAGATTAAACAAAGTTAATAGACAATATACACAAAACAAATAATGAAATAGACAAAAAAAGAAAAAGAAAGGACCTAAATGTAAAATCGCGTGGGGCTGCACGTTGTATCACAGAGTATACTGCTGTCTTAAGCTGCTGCATCAAGGACGCGCGAGCTTCGCCTCCATGATTCTGCAAATCTGAAAAAGTGTATGTATAACGGTTTGTTATTACAGTGAAATGAACCCGAAAAAGAACAAGCAAGAACTTCATAAAAAGAAATATCAAAGAAAAAAGGCTTACAAGAACAGGGAAATTGCAACATTATAAGACCCAGAAATTCAGAGACGAAAAACAAGATTGCAGAGATTCAGAAACGGACGAAACAGAGAATTGGTTCAAATAATCGATACATTAATCCAATAACAACAACAGAAACTCACTGGGTTTGACTAGAACGCTCGAAAACACAGAGCAAATTAGGCAAATGGAAGCGATCGAGCAGAATTAAGAGGTGTTAAAGACAGAGCAACCATAAACAAACGAAAAGTATACAATGAGCAACACGGTTTGAATGTAAACAAAAAACAATTCAACCCAAGTTCAGATCTAGAAATTTAAAACAGAGTAATCATAAACAAGAACATTGGGAAATTTTATTTCAGATCATGTTAGAAACAGTACCCACAAGCAAACTCATAAATTCTATTTTAAGTGAAAACAACAAGCACACATCGGCAAATGATCGAAACCAGATAACATAGTAGAGACTGCAAATGAATAACAAATAAATACAAACACGTTCCGAACTAGAAACTAAAAACAGAGCAAGCATAAACAACCATTGCGAAGTTTCATATTCCAAAATCTCAGTAACCAACAAACTCATAAATTCAAATGCGTAAACAAATCAAAGAGTGGGAGGCAAGTCCAGGTTGCAAGAACAGAGAGAAATGCCTTGAAATATTCCAAACAAGAACGAAGTGCAAAACCATCTAAAACTGAGACTCAAAGAAAAAACGAACTCGATCAACGTACATTACAAATGATACCAGTGACTAAATAGAAAACAAAAGAAAAAAAAAAAGAAAAAAGAAGATGCATGAGAAAAGAGATGTGCGAATTACCTTACGGGAAGAGAAAGAAATGGAGCAATGGCGATTTCTGCATTTGCATGAAGAATGAAATGAAACCCCAATGGAAAGGAAACAAGCGAAGCGAGTAGAAATAGGGGAGAAGATGTGTGCACCTCACGTGACATTCTTTCTTCCCGTTTCCTTTTTTTTTTTTTTAAATAAATCTTCTTCCCATTTCCTTTGTTATGATCGAATCGTATCATTTGATTTGTAACTAATTTATCCCCGGTGCAAAAAATACCCTCAAATTTTAATATTTGTAACTTGTAAGCATTTTAAATTAGTTTACCAATTTACATATACTAAATTGTCATATATGAATGACATAATTGCTAAAATCCCTTTCCATAGTTTTTAGTTTTTGTAGAAATCAAACAAAAATTGCTTGTTTTGTTTTTGAAATTTGACTAGTATTCACCATTTATTAAAAAAAAGATGAGCACATTACATGAAATTTGAATAAGAATAAATTTATATTTTAAAAATAAAAAATCAAATAATTATGCGAGACCTTTTATATTAAAGAAAGCTCGTACACAAACATTACGACAGTCCTAAAATTGTTCAATACTAAAACTATTGAAATTAAATTGTTACAAAACAAAGTTCCAAAACCAAATTGATTCTTCCATGAAAATTCACCAACAAAATGATTTTTAGCCCGATAAATAATAATGTATTAATATCATAAATTATATTATATAATGAATATTAACTGTTACCTAATATTTAACTATGAATATAAATATTTTCAAAATTTACTTAGATCTGCAATTATTTTGAAAAATTGGACTATCTACTGCAATTTTCCTTTAATATAATCCAATTAAATAAACTAATTAAAAAAAACAAGCGTAGTTAGACGATGATTTACATTACTCTAAAAAAAACTACAATTTTCATTTACCTTGGTTTTTTTAAATATGGTAGTAACTTTATCGATATATGATAATAATAACTTTTTGTAGTACCATTTAGAATCACAAACCCTACCAATTATTATCAAATAAATTAAAGTCAAATATCGATTTTTACAATCAACCTGCTAACTATGATTTTTTTGTTTTTTTTTTAATCTCACAGTAATCATGACCTAATTATGATAATCAAACTTTGTTTCATATGGATACACTTTAATGTTATGTATTAGATTTTAAATTTTGAGCACATCTCATATTTGTGTTGATCTTTTCACATGTTTATAAGTTTGAAATCAACATCAGAGGTGAGTCGACCTTTTTTTTGGAAATTTACTAGCGGTAACAATTTACATATTTTACAATTTTTTTAAGAATTATTTAATATATAGCAGGATTTTGAGTTATTTATTTATTTTATTTTGCAATATTTTGAACTTCACAATTTCTTGATTTAAATCTATTTGTTGCACGAATAAATTATTATTGTGGCACCAATTAAAAAAATGTATTAATCATATTGAAAATTGTTTGTGATATTGATCAAAAAAATTATATGTACAAATGAAACTGTCAGTGACCCGATGATTTCGTTGTTTGGTAGAAACCCAGTTTAACACTATGGTCACAAATTTTTTATCTGCCTCAATTTTTTGATATGTACAAAAATTATTTCTACAAAGTTGTTATCCATAGAATTATTTTATTTTTAAAGGAAAAATACATATTTAGTCCATCGATTTAGGATATAATTATAATTTGGTCTCTAGGTTTCAAAAGTGACTATTTTTACCATTGACCTTTCGATAAAAAATAGATAACAACTATTGATAGAAAAAAAAAGAAGTTATTGTGTGTTTTTTTAATTTAATTTTTTTTACATATTTTCTTTTAAAATTAAATTAATGTAAAAACTAAAAATAATCAATTTATTAATACATTGTTTTAGCACATAGTGAGGGAAGGGGACCAACAAATCCTACCTAAAGGGCACAACTATTCTCAAATAATATGAGAGTCAACTACTCATTTATTAATTCATTGAAATTTAAATGAGCATTATTAAAATATTAGGGATAAAAATGTTTATTTTTTTAAAAATATATTGACCATTTTTATCAATGTTTTATTTAAATACATATCAGGGGAGGAAGAGACAAATACCAATTTTAAAAATTAAACATGTATCGTTGATACTGATTTACAACCAAACAATGAAATCATTGCGATACTTGACCCATTTGGTCACATTTTTTTTTATCAATGCAGGTATTTAAAATTTTGGTCATAAAGGGTAGAAGTGATATATTATGGTATGATATTGTGTATTTTTTATTAAGAAAAAAGAAAAAAGAAAAAGATATTGTAGGAACTGTTGCTCCACGCTATTATAACAATAATTTTTTTTAGTACATATTAGATGAAGAGAACAAATACCGATTCTTGGAATCAAATCTGTAACACTATTACAACTATATAGTTTATTTGTCTCCTAAACGAAAACGAACCGTCCCAATTGAGATTGTGTTTTCTTTTACGATTTTGCCTCTTCATCTGTCATCTTTACGAAATCAATTTTCTAATTATATGACTTATATAATTTGATATATTAGATTTTTAAGGTCATTGACAAATTAGTTTTATTCGGACTATAATGTGTATTTTTTATTTTGAAAAAAATAAATAAATACATTATACATGTATAATATATAAATAAACAATATTTTACTTCGTTAAGGGGTTTTCAAAACATTTCAATTGGTTGAGGGTTTTTTTTTCGAATTAAATGATATCGGAAGATTCATGATTTAGTTTATCAAAATAAATAGTGGATGATGAGGGTAAGTTCTCAATCTCTTCTAACAATAAGATAAAATAAAATAAATATAAATTTAATCGTTTGAAAAAAGTTAGAGTTTAGTTATCGAGATTTTAAAAATTAAAATTTAATTGCTATAATTCGAAGAAATATAATATTTAGTTCTTTTGATTTTAAAACCAGAATTTAGTTTTTAGTAATCGATGAATTAATATTTATAAAAGTTAGTTATTCATATGTCAATGAAAATATAAGTTAACTAACTGAATTTAATACATCCCCAGTTAATACCAAAAAAACTATATTTTAGATTTTATTAAATCATAGAGACTAAATTCAAAATTTTAAAATCATAGGATTAAATTCTAACTTTTTTTTTTTGAATAGCAAATAGTCAAAAACATTAATCAAGGTCCAAACCAGCTCAATCCTCGATCAAAGTTGAAAAAAATACAAGGGGGGTGATTCTCCCTCAAAAAAGAGTCTGAACTAACAAGGCCAACATGAGGCTCAAGACAAAAACTTATAACATCCTGCCACACGTTGGTAAGGGGATCAACAACACCATTACAAAGTCTAGGAATATGAACAAAAGAAATCTACCCAAACAATAGAGCCAACTCTAAAATATCATCAACAATACATCGAAGTTCTGTAATGTCTTTGGAAACCTCATTGATAGTATCGATGACCACTGAAGCATCAGATTCCACCAAGACCATAGGCACACAATGCCTCCTCATCTTTAAGATACGAGAAAGCCCTTTCAACACCGCACCACCTTTAAGAAGCTTAATTGAGGAGTAGTAAAGATTTGAATTAGCACCCATAAGCAAAGGATCACCATTCTAATCACGAACTATCCAACCAAAGCCTCCCATTCCTGATTCAGAAGACCACGAGGCATCAACATTCAACTTTCAAAAACTTTTGGGTAAGAGGGGACCATCTACGAGGAGTTTGCTGCAAAATAATAGGTGAAGTCTCCACCTAAACTGTTACAGAGATCGAAAAATAACGTGAGATAGCAAGATTAAAAAAAATTAACTAAGTTAAGGAGGTGATCATTCATTTGAGAAGACCCCAAAACATTCATGTAATTCCAAATAGCCCATATAAAAAGGATGGCCTTAGCTCGCTCATCAGGAGACAAGATCAAGGAAAGGCCATCCCAAACACCTCACCTGTCGGAACTCAAAAAGTAACAAAGTTAGATAAAACAGGAAAATCCATTTCCAAGCATTAATCGTGATCTTGCAATCCTTTAATAAATGAAGGGTCGTTTCTTTCCCACGACCACAAAGGGGGAAAACCTGCAATATATCAATACCCTTATAATAAATATTAAAAATAGAAGGAACTACATTTTTAGTTCTAACTTTCTTTAAATCATAAAAAATAAATTTTATATTTTTTCAAGACATAGAGATTAAACTCTAATTTTTTAAATTAAATTTTATCTTTTTTCAAACTATAGTACTAAACTTATAATCTACCAAAAAAGAACAAACAAAAAAACAAAGAAGAGAAAAAGAAAATATTGTACAAAAAAATCTTTCGAAGGTAGCTCAATTTTAGAAGAGTAATATATGACACTGATGCTATTGATGTTTGAAAACTGAAACAAAAAAAATCATTACATTAAAAACAATAACTTTAAATAAAAACTTTCACACCTTCCGAACATTATAAAAATTTGGGGTTTTTGGATGTATATTAAAAGAAAAACAAAACAATTACATATATATCATAATTCTCAAACTTATTCATTTGTGATATAAAAGTGATTGAAGTCTATCAGTTGAATTGATAGAAGTTTTAAATCTATCAGTTGAACTGATAGAAGCCTATTAGTAGATTGATAGAAGTCTATCAATTGAACCGAGAGAAGTCTAAAGTCTATCAGTTGAACTGATAGAAGTCTGATGATGTTATAATAACAATTTTGGGCAAAATGTGCTATGGATAAAATTATTTAAAAAAAATATGCTATGGATGAAATTATTTTTAAAAATGTACTATAATTATAATAATGAAGAGCTAAAAATATGCTCTGGGGATAAATTTCTTAAAAATTTCCGTTTATTTTATTAGTTTTGGAAAGATATTGAATTTTAAATATGAAGGGCAAACATTCAAAATTTGCCCTCATCCAAAAATCAAATTATATTGGAAGATTCATTATTTAGTTTATAAATAAGTTAAAAAAACCCTAAACCTTGAAAATTTACAAAATATTTATATAATAGACAGAAACAAGTTCAACACTTCAAAATAATGTTCATATAATAGACTAGGTTAAGAGTCACAACAATAGTTAATTAAATAACATTGAACTTGTTAACTTTGGGGCATCTTAGCATTAATAGGTTTCCGGAGTGGGTGTCGTTGAGCGACCAAAACCGCACCCCCCATTGTGCTTTTCTCGGCACCTGGAAGAGGTGAAGGCGACTAAGTCGAATTGGACTTCTCGCTCTCTTCGAGTGGGCCCTTTGGACACCGAGTTAGTGCTTGGACGTACATATGAGCTGGACTCGAATCCGGTCCACGAGCGTACGTTCAAACGGTCTAGACACACGTTCAGCCCGCACTCGCACAGGAACCGGACCTACGTTCGGCCCACACCTGCACACGCGCACGGGGTCAGACATGTGCCCGACCCTCCCTTCAAGGGTCCCCACGTGTCCGGTCCTCTTCCAGAGGGCCGGACTCGCGGGTTTTGGCCCAATCTTGCCTTTTCGGTCTCCTTTTTGGGCTTTCCCGAGCTTGCCCTTTGGCCTACCGAGATTGCATCACGACTCCTACACAGTTGCCCCAACTCTTATCTGGGGGATTATCAACAGTTGCCCCCATTCTTAAAATTATCAAAATACAACCATCAAAATCAATTTATTTGATGATCTGTTTCTCGTTATGCACATACTAGAGCTTTTACATTCACTTCTTTTGGTGATGAAAGCGTTTGGAATTTAGATGAGGAACTGTTTGAAACACACCAACTTTCAACACAAGTGTTTCAAGGACTTATTTAACTTGTTTGCTTCTAGCCCTGAAGTTTGAATCAACTATTCATATATAAGCAGTATTCTATGTAGTTATCTCGAGTATAATGAAGTGAAATTTTAATTTCTCGATTTTTAAAGAAAACGGACTTCCTTTTTAATATGTGATTGGATCCTTTCAAGTTAGAAAATTTAAATTGGGGTCTATTAACCGTCTAAGGTTTAATGAAATGAAGACACCCCACAATTGTTCGTGGAGGTTCGTTTGGACTTTGGCACTTGGAGATAATGACACTCCACAATTATTGAGAGTCGACATTTAGAGGCCGTTCACTTCATGGTAATCTAGGATTTCCATGGAATGGACATCTGGATTACCACGTTTATTTAACAGGAATCGTAAATATCCCGGGCATCCTAGAATGCCTATTTGAGAGGCATTTGGATGCCCTCGTACAACATGGGTTTTTAGGATTCCCATATATAGGGCATCCCAAATGACATTTTTACCCCTATTATTTATCAAAATTATATTTTATCAATTAATATCAACTTTTTTCCCCATATTTTATGAGTAGTTTGTAGCTTGAAATAAAATAATTTTTTTTTTTTAGTATATGATTATTACGTATGTATTAACAACTAACCATGCATAATTAATTTTATTTATATTTTTCAAATATAATTATCTACTATTTTTATATTTAGCGAATTTTATTACTTATTCAACTAATGATTTTATTTTAGTTTTTTATTAAATAAATTTATTTCAAAAAATAATATTTAAATTAATAAAAAAATATATGTTATATAAATTAAGTTAGGAGGGCATTTAAGACATTTTCATAACGGTTTCTCCGATACCCATAAAATTATTCCTACAAAACAAACACGGTTATCTAAAAATGTCGGACATCTATTATTTCGGATATCTATAATTCTGGATATCCAAGGATTCCGGTTATCCAAATTACCATTGAAAGGGATCCATGTAAAATTAATTATATTCATTATTCTCGCCGTCTCTTTTTAGAACATCACATTTTTGTTTGACCATTAAATCAATTCATAATCAATGGTAATAAAATATTTAATAAATAGATACTCTTTCTTGGAAGGTTTTAGAAACTTATGATAATTAATATTCTATATATTTATATTTAAAATTATCTTATCCTTTTCAAATGTGAGTGTATATAAATATTTGTTTTTTTATCGTTTTTTTTTTTTGTTTATAAAAATAAGACTTACATTTCAAATACTTTAAAAAAAAATTAGGGAAAATTGAACAGACTACCTTTAAACTATGAAGTTTGTAATAATTATATTCCTAAACTTTTAATTTGATCAACTACCAGCCTTGAAGTTCAATAAATTTTGCAATTAGAACCTCAAGCTTAATTTAGATGAACAAAATTGTCATTTAGATACAAAAATGGTCTTCTTCAACCTCTTACTTCTTAAATTCACAAACACCCCATCCTCCCCGTATCATCATTCAAGGTTCCATATTTATTCAAAATTGCCAATTATACTCTCGTTAACGAACTGCAAGCCATTTTATCACATACGAAACTTTTATTACATAGTTCAATTTGAATGGCTGCCACTAATTTCATAGTTCAGTGCTTGTGGTACATGGGTTTGAATTACTTTTATTAAAAAAAAAAAGAAAAAAGTTTAGCATGTGGTAAATTTTCAGATGAGGATTTAAAACGGATAAGTACAGATAATACGAGGTTGGGCATATTGGCGTTGCGAGCAATCACTCGGAGCCTTGAAGCTGCATCTCCATTGCCCACAATGTCAGCAACCTTGCTGGGCCTAAACTTCTCCACCTATGGGATGTCGTGGTTCGCCAACCAGGGTCTATCTAATAAACATGAAACCTTGAATGATGATATGGAGAGGAAGTGGTGTTTATGAATTTAGGAGGTCAGAGGTTGAAGAAGACTATTTTTTATATAAATAACAATTTTGCCCATCTAAATTAAGCTTGAGGAGATTTTGATCAAATTGAAAGTTTGGACCGTTTGATAACTATATGATTTTTTGTTTTTGGTTTATGAAATTTAAGCTTATTTCTACACAAATTTACTACATGTTCTTCATCTTTCCTACATTGTATCCATATTTTCTTAGAAAATAGATGAATTCTAATCAAATTTCAAAAATAAAAACAAACTTTTGGAAACTACTTTTTTTGTTTACAAATTTTGGTTTTGTTTATTAAAATTTAGATAAGATGTATATATTTAAATAAGGAAGAAGGTAGGATAAAGTAGTTGTTGTAGGATTAAATTTGATAACCAAAAAATAAAAAACAAAATAGTTATCAAACTAGACCTTAATGTAATGTTACAAACCCCATAATTTAGGGATAATTTGTACAATTTTAACTTAAAATTCAAAAATAAGAAATGGTAAGTTGAGTTAGTCTAGTAATAAAATTAAGTCCCTCGTGAAGAAGACATTGAACAAGAGCTAGTTTCCCAGTTTAACGACCTTTTCAAGACAAATGATAAAGGGAATAGCACAGTAACCGATGCCTTTATATCTCAGGTGCGATCTATCCTCACTCCTAATTTATTTACTTGTCTAAATGCCGTATTTACCAAGGAAGATGTGAATATTGCTTTATCTAGTTTAGGGTCTAATAAAGCTCCCGACATTGATGGGTTTACCGCGTTGTTTTATAAAAAATATTGGTCTGTTGTTGGTCCTGAAATTACCTCATTTTTCCTTGAGGTGCTTAATAATGGTCGGTCCCTTGTTGATATTAATACTACTGTTATAACTCTCATTCCGAAAGGCAAAAATCCTAAGTTAGTTTCTGATTTTCGCCCTATCAGTCTTTGCAATGTAATTTATAAAATCATTTCTAAAGCTATTGCAAACAAACTTAAGGAAGTTCTAAATGATATTATTTCTCCAACTCAGAGTGCGTTTATTCCTAATAGAAATATTTCTGATAATGCAATTTTGGGTTTCAAGTGTCTTCACTACATTAAAGGGCGTAAAAACGGGACTAAAGGTTGGTTAGCAACTAAACTCGATATGAGTAAAGCTTATAACAGAGTTGAATGGTTTTTTCTTGACAAGTTTATGAAGGCTCTAGGCTTTGGAAACTCTTTTGTTGACCTGGTCATGAGATGTGTCTCTTCTGTTCGGTAAACTTTCAATATTAATGGGTCTAGGAGAGGGGCAGTGATCCCCTCGAGGGGGCTCAAATCAAGGGACCCTTTATCTCCTTACCTTTTCTTTTATGCCTTTGAAGCCTTAACGATCCTTTTGAGAAATGCGGAAAGGGGTAAAGCTATTAATGGGATTCGTATAGCTAGAAATGCCCCTTCCATCAACCACCTCTTGTTTGCCGATGATTGTCTCATCTTTTTTAAGGTAACTAGAGAGGAAGCGAGAGTTGTTGCCAATATTTTGGATGATTATAAGTCCCTCACGGGTCAAGAAGTCAACCTCAATAAGTCGGCCATTTGCTTTAGTCCAAATACAACTTTGAACACCCAAGACTTGATCATTGGGGAGTTGGGTGTTAAAAAGGTCGATACTCATGGCAAGTATCTCGGGATCCCTATATCCTTTTCAGGACCTAAAAGAATTTCCTTCAAGTATATTAAAGATAAAATTTGGGCTTATCTCATGAAGTGGAAACACAATTTTTTCTCGGTGGGAGGGAAAGAGATTCTGATTAAAGCAGTTTTGCAAGCCATCCCAACTTATTCGATGTCGTGCTTCAAGCTTCCAAAAAGCCTGATTAAAGATTGTCACCGAATTTTGGCTAGGCTTTGGTGGGGGGACTCTGAGACTACCAATAAAATTCATTGGGTGAAATGGGATAACATGTGTCGGTCTAAATTTTGGGGAGGGTTGGGGTTTAGGGACCTCGAGTTGTTCAACCAAGCCCTTCTTGCAAAACAAGCTTGGCGCCTCACTTCTAACACTGATTCTCTTCTGTTCAAAACCCTTAAAGGGAAATATTTTTCTAAAACTACCTTCATGGAAGCTACTCAGTCAAGCAATGCTTCCTACATCTGCAGAAGCATCCTTTGGGGTCGGTCTCTTCTAGAGAAAGGCTTGCGCTGGCGGGTTGGAAATGGTTTATCTATTTCCATTAAAAATGATCGTTGGATCCCTAGACCGTGGAGCTTAAAAATTATTGATGGGTCGAGAATCAATGAAGGGGGAAAAGTTGCCATTTTGCTTAATGATGAAGGGTATTGGAATGAGACTTTAATCCTTGATTCCTTTAATGTTGACGACTCAAATCTCATTTTGAGCCTTCCTCGTACCTTCAGAAATAGAGAGGATGTCCTCATGTGGCATTATGAAAAAAATGGGTTTTACTCTGTGAAATCAGGATATCGCCTTGCTAGTAATCTTAAAGTTCGGCCCTCTTCGTCAAATCTTGAGAATAACACTTCTTGGTGGAAAAGGGTGTGGAATGCCTCTATCCCAAATAAAATGAAAATCTTTACTTGGAAGTTGTACAATGATTTCCTCCCCACTAATTCTGCTTTGTTTAAACGCAAGATTGGGCTCTCTAGTGGGTGTGGGAGGTTGTAAGAGACCGACCCGAATGGGGCACTAAATGGGCCCTTACCCCAATGCATGCATTCAAAGTAAAGGACATTTAAAACAGACATGATTTCGGATTCCAATTAAAACAAAAACATTCAAAATAACCCCTTTAAAAACTAGACATTTTCCCTGAAACCTGTCCCTGTTTCCAAGCACCTGTTCCAAGATAAATACATTTCCAAAGTTTACTCTGATCAGAGATTTACTAAAAGCAATTCAAAACCTGTTCAGATACAACATGCTGGAATCCACAAATATTTACAAACATCCTAGGGGCTCGTGCGTCTCGTACATGCATTCGGGAAAACAAAAACACACGAGTCATAATACAAAAATCGAGTTGGAAGCCTGGGCCCCATGATCACGGCTCCTCCTTGGGCATCGGTCGCGCACCACGATTACACGTGGAAAACCACGAGAATAAGGGTGAGTAACGAATTACTCGATAAGAATCCCCAACCGGGTACAATACGATATACATGGTCATCTCGATGAGCGTATGCAAGCTAGGAATATAACACGGAATAGAGCACATAGCTTAGCCCACACTTGGGCCTCGGATGCCAACTCGGTGGCTTAGTCAGGAATAAAATCATCACACACGATCCAATACATAAGTCGCCCTATACGAGAAACAAGTCCGGCCCACATCTCTCGTCGGACGAAAGGTACATGGCTCAAGATCCCGAGGAGCTCTCCGGTCGGTTTGTAATGAGCGTAAACATGCACCGCGTGCTCTGCGCGCACCATGGGGTGTGCGGGTCTAGAGGCAAGGCGCCCATGTCCGATCCACCACGCCTAACTAAATGTTTGGATCGGTGTCACCGACATAGGGGTGTGAGACACGGACACTTAAACTATGTCGGCTGAACCACCGCACACCGAGGCTAAGGGAGCGGGTCGTGGTAGGCTTACACACCGAAGCCGCCCTTACCTTAACAGTGGCAATCGGGGCTACGGCCGAACACGCCGAGGGCGTGCCGACTATCGAGGACAAGGCAATGCCAAGTCATCATCCCGACGGTTGGGGCATTTAACGATTTGCCACCCTCACCCAAGATTGCGGGGGCCTACCGCTCGGGTTAGCTAATCCTCACGGGGTCGGGGCGGAATGACTTGCTCGGCGCCCCCGCCATGGATGCAAGGTTCTTTATGCATCGAGCCCGGATGATGCTATCTACCGCAATTCTAACACGCCTAGCAAGCGGCAAACAATTCCATAAAATCCAATACGTGCTCAATAAGAATACAATGAGCCTAGCATGATACTATGAAGCAAGGAACAGATACGAGCATGCCAGAAAGGAACAACCTAGCATGGATTAACATGAGAATTAACCAAGAAATCATGCTAACCGGGAATTCAGATTGAAGCACCTAGCTACACATGTCAATAATCACAAACAAGCAATCAATCAACAATCACATATAATATCGCAGGGTCCACACAACCCCGGTAAGAAATCCTTACCTTGGTCGGGGACGGTTTGGCACGAAATCCTAAGTCGCGAACAATCTCGATCTAGCTACCGGGAACCTATCAATCATCACAATAATCACACAATAGGCCTAAATACAATAAAATAAATGAGGCTCAGCTCGGGAGCAACTCACGAGGCACGCACGAACGCACGAAGCGGGCCGATGACAGAACGAAGGGCAAAGAAAGGGTCATTGGCGGGCTGGGCGCAGAAATGGCGAGCTGGGCGCGTGCGTGGTGCGCTATGCGCGCGCGCGAGGGCGCTGGCTGAGCGCGACGGGCGCGCGGGCGACACAGGGGCGTGCGGGCGAGCGGCGCGAGGCTCGGCTGGGCGCTGGCGATGCGACACGACACGGAGCTGGCGAGGACGCGCGCGCGGGCACGAGGCGATGCGCGGCGTGGCTCGGCGGAGCGCTCTGCTTCTGCGCGCGGCGACGGGCGAACAGGGGCGAACAGAGAATCGGAGGAAACGAACTCGATTCCGGGCGATTGGGGAAGATTCGACGCGCGAATTGAAGCTGGACCACTTCCCCTACACCATCTGCACAAAAACCACACGAATCTCCTCCCCACCACGGCGTGAGAACGAAATCGGAACCGGGGAAAGAAGATCGGATTTTTGAAGGAAAGGAGGAAGAAGAAGCTTACCTGCTTTGCTCGGGGATGGAAAACGACTTGAATTGGAGAAAGGAACTCGATCGAATCGAGGTCGGCGAGAGAGAAATCGCGAGAGGGAGCTCGGATCGGTCGAGGAAGAAAGGAGAAGGAAGAAGAAGAAAATGGAGAAGGAGCTTCGGCCGGCTCTGCTTTAAACCGACGCACGAAGACAAGCTTATATATTAGATCGCGCGATTAAGATAACAAACGCGCGCGGTGGCTCTGCTGGCTGAGCCCTCCGCCTAGCACAAGACACGCCCTTGGTTCAATTCCTGCTCGACGCGCTATTTATTTTTACTCCTTCCCAAGCCCAAATGCCTTCACCAAAAATCCCGATCCTATTCAAATTGACTCATAATTTTCAACTTCAAAACCGGCCCGACCCAAAATTACCAAAATGCCCCTGGGCCTCCCGGGAAGACCGGGATGAAATTTCCGGGCCGTTACAGAGGTGCAATGAGAGTTACGAGTCCACCTACCACGCTATTTGGGATTGTCCTCATGCAAAATCTATTTGGAAATTCTCTCCCTTTTTCAGTTTGAATTGGCCCAGGGGGTGCAATAACTTTAAAGATTTGTTGCTCTGGTTTTTTTATACTTTGAATGTTGAAATGTTTGATCTTTTTCTAATCTTCTGTTGGGGTATGTGGTCAAACCGAAATAAGGTGGTTATGATTAACCAGGAGGATACAAACTTTAAATTAATCGATTGGGGTTATTGCCAAACTTACTATCGTGAATTTCTAGATGCTACAAAATTAAATCTCGTGAAAATGCCAAAAAATGAGATTGCTAGAGATACAACTTGGAAGCCGCCAACTGGGTTAAACTATAAAGTAAATTCTTATGCTGCGTTTAATTTTGCAGGTAAAAAATTTAGGATGGGAGCGGTCGTTCGGAATGATCGCGAGAGTTATGGTTATGGCTGCGATGGTGAAGCCTATACAACAGTGCTCCAAGTTGAAGTTGGAGAAGCTTTAGCCATTCGTGATGGGATACAATGGGCTATGGAGCTAGGATTTCGAAGACTAGAGGTGGAAACTGATGCCGAAATTGTGGTTAAAAAACTTGCAAATAATGTAATCGACCGCTCAGACTTAGGTGCGGTGTTGATGGATATTCAAGAACTTGCAACCAACCTTGAATGTTGCATTTTCTCTTGGTGTGATCGTCGAGCAAACTCTGTGGCACATGGCCTTGCGAGAAGAGCATTGGAGTCTGAAGATTTTCGATCTTTGGATTGAAGACCTTCCAAAGAGTTGCTTATGCTTGTTACGAAAGAGACAAACTCTCGGTGGCTATTCAACAGCCACTAATTTCAACTTTATCTAATTAGCTTTATTCTTGTTGTTTACCTTCAAAAAAATAAATAATAATAATAAAATTAAGTCTTGAAAATTTAAGAAATTTTAAAATAATCATCACTCATTTATGAATTCATTTTTTTAATAAATTTTCTCAACATTTAAACGGATCGGTATATTGCTTGTATAACTATAAAACAAATATACATTAATTAGATATTTGCCAAGTCAATGCAAAGCGCAAGGCTGTGTCCTAAAACAGAGTGACCAACAAACTACCTGAGGGTCACGTGCAAATCACGTGACGATAACCCCATCTTCCTTCCCCTTCCTCAGCCACCACCAGTATAAAAACCGATCACCACCCTCTGGTTTTACCCTAACTCACCGGAAAAATTGAAAATGGCGTCCAGCTCTCTCTGCTTTTCCTTCACGATCCTAATCGCTTTCTTTCTCTCTGCAATCGCTCATAATGTTAACTCTCACGTAAGTTTCTCCTTTCTTAAACACATTTCTTCTCCACTTATCACATGATCTGCTTCCATAATCCGATTCCTACTGATCTTTTCTTGTTTTTTACTTCTTGATCGATCGCCTTAACAATCAAGTTATATTGCAACGTTTGATACTGATTTTGATTCGTTAGTTCTAACATTCGAACCGATTACGAAAATGTAGTTTAGAAAATGCAGGATACTGATCTGATTTCTGTGTTGATGTTTCTCAATTGTATGTGTAATAACGAAGTAAAAGATTGAGTTACATTTGAGATCGATGAGTTATGATAGGGGAACTAATTGCGGAAATTCTGTTTAGAAAATGTAAACATCCGATTTCTCCGTAATTGATGTTGATGATAGTCAGAACTAAACGAATGTTCACGTTTCAGATCGATTGAGTTACGACACAACGGTGAATCTCCTAAATTCTTTTCAGAAATTACAAGATTTCTTCGTTGATGATCGTTTGTTGTATCTGTAATGACGAATCGAACGAATGATTCACATTTCAGTAATATTAAGAAATGAGTCAGGATAGACAGACGAATTGCTCATTGAAATGTTGTAGAGAAAACGCAAAATAATGCTACAATTTCTGCGTTGATGTTCGTCTGTTGTATGTGTAATGACGAATTGAACGAATGATTCGCATTGCAATTAAAATCGAGAAATCAGTCAGGACAGATTAATTAATGCTCTGATTTGTGCGTTGATGAACTAACGAACTCAATGTATGATTTGGTACAAATTAATTTGACGCATCAGTGAAAAGTGATGAAAATCTGTTTTCAGCTGCAGGAGAAATGCGTGTACACGATCTACGTGAAGACAGGTTCAATCCTGAAAAGCGGAACGGACGCCAAAATCAGCGTGACAATCAGCGACGCATCGGGGAGATCGGTGAGGGTTTCAGATCTGGAGAAGTGGGGGATGATGGAGAAGGGCCACGGCTATTTCGAACGGGACAGCGTCGACGTATTCAACGGCCGGGGAGCGTGCATCCAAGCGCCGGCGTGTCGCCTGAACCTGACCTCCGATGGCTCGGGCGCCCACCACGGTTGGTTCTGCAACTATCTGGAGCTGACGCTGACGGGGCCGCACAGGCCCTGCTCCCAGACGGCGTTTTACGTGGACCAGTGGCTGGCCACCGACGCGCCGCCGTATCAGCTGACGGCGATTCTGGACGGCTGCGATGATTGGATCAGAGGGCGTGGAGCGTCGAGGCGTATGGATTGCAGAAAGCTTAAGGTCTTCAATTCCAAGGGGTCTGCTTCGTCGTGAAGAAGCTTTGTGAGTGAGTCGTGTGTGTGTTTTTTGGTAGTGATTTTGAAGCTTTTTTAATGTTCAAATAATGGCCATTTTCTTACGTCATTTTTTTGAATTTCCAAGCTTTTCTCTTGTAAATTTCTTTGTTTTTGCATTTAGTTTCAAGAATTTAACATTGAGCGGGTTTTAATCGTCCACCTTTTGTTTTAAACTTTTTCTATCTGTTTTTTAATGTTTCACAATAGAATATTTTTATTTTTGATGTTTTAGGAATGTTCACTTTTAATTATTAATATAATAAAATCATTAGGATAGATAATATCTAGACTAATTTTAAATTTAAATATATTGATAAATTTATTATTTGGATCCTGACGTTAATTTAACTTTTAAAAGAAATAAGTATAAAAATAAATTCAAAAGCCCCACAAAAATAAAAAAAATTAAATATCATAGTAAAAATATGATTTTTTTTTGACGTTAGTAAAAATGTGAAAATCAAATAGAAAATACACTAAAAACCTAGAGAGAGAAGTTGAGATGAAACATGCATAGATAAGAGAGAAGTTGAGATGAAACCAGAGATAAAATTTATATATTTATTTAAGATGAAAAAGAAATCTCCCAACTCCATATTAACTCCTAACTCGAACCTCACATCAAGAGCAGATATATTAAAGGGACTAGGGGGTCATATGATCCTTCAAAAATTTTGAAAATGATATATTTTACCCATTTAAATTGGTGTACATTGCACTTAAATATATACTTTTGTTATACTTGCCTACAACTTTTTTTACTATTCTTTTATAAATTAAGTTTTCATTATCATGGTCTCTACAAAATTTTTGGCCCCCCTATATTTATACTCTATATTTGTCTGCCTCTCATTCCAACCTCTCCTACTAAATCTTTATCCAAATAAAATTTTTCAATAATCCTTCTCCAAAATAAATAACCTTTTACCAAACAATCTTTCCTCAAAACAACCTTTTCCTATAGACTCTTCCTCCAACGACCTTAACCAAACAAGATTTTCCTAATGCAACTACTTCATGTATTCCCTACTCTAAACAACATTTTCCTACACCTACTCATTCAAATGCCAAATTCAAACTATTCAATTTTCACCAAATTCAAACCACTCAATTTTACTAACTTTTTCTCAACTTCTCAAAACCAAACATGCCCTAATGTTAGCCATAGTCAAGAATTAACATGGAATTCGTGAAATAAAACATTATACTGTTTAAATTTCTTTTGCTTCTAAAATTAGGCCGAAATGTCTACAACTTGTTTCCATAAGTAGAACACAGGACCAAAAAGATCAAAATAAAAACAATACAATTCATAGTAAGCTAGTAAAATGAATACACGAAAAGAAACCCAAAACAAAGATACAGTTAAACAAACAATCTTATTTCTGAAAAACAGAATTCCAAAAAAGAACTATGAACAAAAATATGCGTAACTTAAGGTCAATTATAGAAACTTAAGACTTACTAATATCCAATCTCAGAAATTAGAAAACTGCATCAGCTGAACATAGTTTTGATGTCGGCAAATTCATTAAGAAGCCTTGTGGGCTCTACTCACCATCACAACAAGCAGCACAACAATGGAGATTAAGAATGAGGTTTTAAGCTTTTCCTCAAACAGATCCCTTCCTTCTGCTCTTCTTTTCTTACTATCACCATCATCATTTCCACTCTCAAACAAGTGGTTCATCAGCTCTGTGATTTTCTCAATTACTTCCATCACTCTCGTCTTCGTGTTCACAAAAATCCACTGGACGATGTTCATCGACTCACCCGAGGGCTTGCTGGGAGAGCTTTCCACTGAATTCTCGAGCGCCTCATCTTTTTCTGCATGAGAAGGGAATAGTTAACGAAATAAGATGTTCAAGAAAAATAAGAACTATTTAAAAATAACAAAAGATTCAAGAACTTAAATGAGATTTAAACCCTGGTTAAATAAATGGAAAAAGAAAACTACCATCGTCTTCAAACTAAAGTATAATTATCCACAAGCCAGTAATAGTGGTCATAAAATTCAAACAGAAAACATTCCAAATCAAGTTAGAGAAACGCTCAAACTCAACAACTAAAAATTCCCAAACCTAACCACAACATCAAGTATATAAAGAAATCTAACTCGGGAAAAAAAAATACTAAACTCAATTATAAAAGGCATCCGTTATATTTGCGACAAAAGAAAATAGACCTATTAAAACAGTTTAGATTCAAGCATGAATCGATCATTTATTTATGACTTAGCATGAATCGATCATTTATTTGCGACAAAAGATTTATTTATGACTTACAATTTAGGCACCCGTTCCAAGAAAGAGCGGATCATTTTATTAACTACGAAATTATAAATTTTGGTGTTAAGGGGCCACCTTCATAGAATGATTTCCTGAGATGTTGCACTGATTCATTGTTCATAATGGCATCCCAAACTGCTTTATCAGATGATACGGACATAACCATTCTCTAAATACAACCATGAAACAAACAAGATAGTAACTCATTAGAGCTTCAAATTTCTACCCTACAATTTTTTGTACTAAAACATTCTTCAACAGAGATTTCAGGTGGTCAAAAGTGCGTCAATATATGCATATCAATTTAGAATGTCAGTAACAAACAAATAAGAATCCATTTTGAAACAATCCATAGAAAAATCACATAAGAAATAATTCTTCTAATAATTTTTTTTTTTATATCCATAATCATTCGGGAAAACTTATGGACAAGTCTCAACAATTTTCACAGAACGTCTATTTGATACTACGCCATATAGTTGTGAAAGAAACTCATAAGAAATTCTCTAAAAATATTATTACTAAATGGTAACTTGACATCGGTTACATCACTTTTTTATACATAGTCAACAAAACATACTTATTCGTCAGAATCTTTATAAGAAATGTACTAAACCAATAGGACATTTTTGTTAAAACCATTTGCAAAAAGGTGTTTGAAAAATATTTAAATAAAAAACATACCATCCTCATCCTAATTCTCTAATCAAACGAAATTATAAACAAATTCATAATGAAATAGTCAGATTTTTGTTTCTTTTATAAAGTAAAAATGGTCGAAGTTTTTAATATTGGTAAATTCAAGCCACTGCCATGAAAATAGAGACAATTGATAAAGCATAGGATTCGATCAAAACCAAGCTCAACCACTAAAATACAAAATTGAAATATTTAAAATTAAAGGACCAAATCGTAATTATGTCGGATAGAATGTAACCGAATTTGAATGCCATTCACTTTATCCAAATGGGCATTTCCACGAAATGTATATAGACAGAGGAGCAACTAGCAAAAGTCACCTGAACTGAAGGGTCAGTCTGCAATAAATGAAAAGCATCATAAACCCTTTGAACTCCTCGCCCACTCAACTGCAGCTCCAAACACGGCTCAACCCAATCCACATCCGACCCGACCGGCGAAACCCGGTTCACCAAACCCGTATACATCCCGACCCGACCCTGTTCATCATTCTCTTGCCCAAAAACCCTAATCTCCACAAATTCAAAGTCGCCGGCAATAAAAATTCCACCAAAAAAATCACAATAACAGGAAAAAAAAAGAGAAACAGTCAATGGAAATTGAAATTCGTACTGGTGAATCGCAGAGACGGCGCCATGAACCTCATCCAAGGAAGGAACAGACCATCCGATCGGATCCTCACAAACCCTAGCGACATTTTCGCTCTCGATTTCATCCTCAGAAATCAAATCGAAGTCATCAGAGTACGGATTGCAGAAATACCAGCCGGTAGGGCCGCCGGAAGTGGCGGAAACCGGGCAGTAGCTAAGCGGAGAGCTCGACAACAGGCTGTGGAAATGAGCGGAGCCGCCGTGCCGGCTTGCGGCTCTGGAACTGGACGCCGTGGGAGAGGAAGGCCGGCTGGCGGAAGTGGAACCGGCGCCGGAGACGCCGGCTCTGGCGACGGCTCGACTGGCGGTTCGGATGATGTTTCTAAAGGAATCGAATGAATGCTTTTATTGAAGAATAACTATGGCTTTTATAGAGCCTTGCAAAACAGAATAACAAACAGAATCAAAGAACAAATCAAACTCCTACAAAATAGCTATTTGATAACAAATAGAAAACTAATTCCTATTAATTAGCAATAACGTTGCAGACCAAGTCACAAACTCCAACAAATTCCTCCCCGTAAACTGAAATATGCTAAAACAGCATCAGTTTACTCAAGTTGTCGAACTCCAAGCATGTCTCTGAATTTCACAAATTGATCTAGCTTAATTGGTTTAGTCATTATGTCTGCCACTTGATCTTGATTCGCAAAACACCAACCTCACACTCCCATTAGTTGATAAATTACGCAAGTAATGGTACGACATCAATATGTTTTGTCCTTCGATGCATAACTGGGTTCTTAGACAATTTGATTCTTGAAGCTGGCTTTGTCACACATGATATCGATGCACTCGCCGCTTAGAACACCTAGCTCCTTCAGATTCCCTTAAGCCAAACACTATGACATGCACTTGCGATGTGACCACATATTAAACACGTCAGATGATAGTGTGACAATTCCACGCTTCCTTGAACTCCAACATATTGCCGCTCCATTTAGAAGGAAAACATAGCACGAAGTACACTTCACGTCGTCAATATCTCTGGGCATAATCAGCATCTGTGTATCCCAAAAGATTTACATCCTTACTCCATTTGTAATAAACTCCAACATCTAATGTGCCTTTTAAATATCTCGGTATTCTTTTAGCAATCGGCATATG
Source organism: Sicyos edulis (assembly GCA_036507275.1). NCBI lineage: Eukaryota > Viridiplantae > Streptophyta > Magnoliopsida > Cucurbitales > Cucurbitaceae > Sicyos > Sicyos edulis. The sequence goes on from CM071846.1 coordinate 66,486,843, forward strand.
TTCTTCTTTTGGATCACCATATAACGAGAAATCAAGCAAACCACAAATGTTAAGTCGGGACGAGTTACCGTAAGATACATTAAGCATCCTACTAATTGTTTGTACAATGTTGCATCGACACTTATCTTTTGACTGACTTTGACAAGACGAGTGCAGAACTATCAGATTCTTTACGGCATTACAATTCGACATATTGAACCTTTCCAATACTTCCTTAGCATACTTCTTTGGCACAGATGAATTCCTCCTTCGTTTTGATAAACTTCGACTCAAGGAAGAACTTCATTTTTCCTAAATCTGTCATCTCAAACTTAGTTGCATTGATAACTTGAAACATTTGCACATATTCTCATCATCTCTGTGTAAATCAAATCATCAACGTAGAGACAAACCATCAACAATTTTCTTCCAATTCTCTTCAAGAACAAGGTGTGATCATAATTACTTTTCTCAAATCCTTCCTCCTTGAAATACCTCTCGATTTTGCTGAACCAGGCCCTCGGTGCTTGTTTTGTCAGTAGAGAGCTTTCTTGATCGATAAACCTTGTTCTCTTCTCCTTTTTGACAAAACCTTGAGTTGATCAACATATACCTCCTCGTTTAGTTCACCGTATAGAAAAGCACTTTTGACGTCAAGTTGATAGATGCACCATCCACGTTGAGCTGCTACTGCTACCAGAATTCTGATTGTATCCCATCGAGCTACTGGTGCATAAACTTCATTGTAATCTACTCCAGCCTTCTGCGAATATCCCTTAGCGACAAGTCTCGCTTTACATTTGTCTACTTTGCCTTCTTCATTCAGTTTCGTCTTAAAAACCCACTTGACACCGATTTTCTTTGCTTGATGCGGCAATGTCACAAGCTCCCATGTATGATTTCTTTCAATAGCTTGAATTTCAAGCTTCATAGCCTCGTGCCACTTCTTTTCCTTTACTGCTTCTTCAAAGTTTACAGGATCGTCATTGGAGATGTGAAAAGCAAACCCCTCATCGACTTCTTCTTCTTCAGTTAAGTGTTCACCTGTTTCATAATCGCGCATCCAAACTGGCTCTCTCCTTTGTCTTGTTTGTTGTGGCAACTCTGGAGAAGATTCATCTATTTCTTGGATTTCTTCAAATCTGTCATTTGCTTCTTCATTTGAATCTCCTTCTCCATCAGTCTCTCCTCCTTCTGACTCTTCTGCAGCAATATTATCATCATCTCCCCAAGCCAACACATCCTGCTCTGCATTTTTTGTACTTAAATTCAGTCCCATTTTGCACCTTCTTCAAATATGACATCCCTGCTCACAATTATCTTGTTTGTTGCTGGATCATACAGGCGATAGGCCTTAGTTTCATCACTAACTCCAAGTAAGACGCATTTGAAACTTCGATCATCAAGTTTGGTTCTCTTCTGTTCGGGAATATGGGCATGTGCAATTGAACCAAATACTCTGAAGTATTCCACATTTGGTCTTATGCCCGACCACTTCTCCTCAGGAACCATGTCCTTGATTGCCTTTGTGTAACTGCGATTCAGAACATGAGCTGTCCATCTAGCTGCTTCTGGCCACAACTTCTTCGGCATCTCTTTCTCAGATAAAAGACACCGTACCATGTTCATGATGGTCCGATTCCTTCTTTCTGCAACTCCGTTTCTTTGGGAGTGTAAGCGGTATTAATTGTCGCTGATCCCGTTATCTTTGCAGAACTTGTTAAATTCATTTGACGTAAATTCTCCTCCCAGTCGATTCGAGTCCACGTATGGTTGTTTTTGCTTCATTTTCAACAAGGTTTTTAAAATTTTTGAATGTTTCAAAAACTTCTGATTTATCTGCAAGAAAATAAATCCATGTCTTGCGAGAAAAATCATCTATAAGCACTAACAAGTACTTTTACCACTGTGAGAGGTTGGAGTGATGGGTCCACAGAGATCTCCATGAATCAATTCCAGTTTGTTTGATGCTCTCCATTTGCTTTTCTTTGGAAATTTTTGCCGTTGTTGCTTCCCAACATTGCAAACTGTGCAAACTTTGACAACTTCCTTCATTTTTGGTAATCCTTCCACCATTTGTTTTTGCTGCATAATTTTAATAGATTTACTATTCAAGTGCCCATACCTCTTGTGCCACAAATCCTCCAAATCTTCATCTTCTATTTTCAAACATCTGTCAACCAATGGCTTCATCTTTGCATGAACTAGGAACATGCGATTCGCCGTCATTTGTGTGTTCATTATCATGCCCCTTTGTTGATGATAGATTCTGCAGGTTCCTTCTTTGATTAAGATCACCAAGCGCTTCTCCTGTAGCTGTCCTATACTTAGCAAATTGTTGGTGAGATTTGGGACGTAGTAGACATTTGTCACGGTTTGTGTGATACCTTCAACTTCGAATCTAACATTGCCTCTTCCTTCAATTGCCATTTTGAACTATTTCCCAACTTCGACAGTGTGTTTGAAACTTTCGTCAAGCTCAATGAACCATGTTTTGTTCCTGTCATATGATTTGAGCACCGGAATCGAGAAACCAAATGCCTTCTCCTTCAACTTTACTTTTCTTTGTGTACGCCATCAATAGCGATTCTTCCTCCTCGTCAAATTCAAAGATAATTAATGACTTCTTTTTCTAAACCGGACATTCAAATTGATAATGTCCTTGCTTTCCACATCGAAAGCAGTTGATGGCCGACCGGTTCACAAAAGATCTACCTCTTCCCTGTCCTCTAGAGTAACTTCTTCCTCTCTGAAATGTCCCTCTGCCTCTTCCTTGTCCATACCTTGGTACATTCTCCACACCGCAAAACCGCTCTTCACTCCTCTTATCAATCACCTTTTGTTCATGTACAAGCAAGGATGCTTGTAATTCATCGATCGTTAATTTGTCAATGTCCTTGGATTCTTCAATTGAGCATACTATGAAGTTGAATTTATCGGTGAGACTTCGAAGTATTTTCTCAACAATTTTGACATCCGGCATATCTTCTCCGCAATTCCTCATGTCATTAGCATTAGACATAACTCTTGCAAAATACTCGGAAACACCTTCTCCTGCTTTCATCTCTAAAGTTTCAAATGTTCTCGAAGTCGTTGTAGTGAGCTCTCTTCACTCTAGCATTTCCTTGATACTTGAGTTTCATTGAATCCCACAATTGCTTGGCGGTATCTTTTGAATGATGGTTTTGAATACTCTTATCAATGGATTGAAAGAGGTAATTCTTTGCTTTGAGATCTTTGATCCTTGCTTCTTCGATTGCCTTTTGTTGAAATTTGCGTTTAGTGCTTCGTTTTCCTTTGGTTCCTCAAAACCAGATTGAATAACACTCCAATATTCCTTGGAACGCATGAGATTTTCCATGACCAAACTCCAATGCTCGTAGTCTCCATCAAATTTAGGAACACATGGTGTAGCAAAGTTTCCTGAATCACTTGCCATTTGTTCAGTGTTTTTCCTCTCAAACACTCAATTTGTGTATTTATTCTTTCAGATCCTTATTTGCTCTGATACCAAATAAAGGAATCGAATGAATGCTTTTATTGAAGAATAACTATGGCTTTTATAGAGCCTTGCAAAACAGAATAACAAACAGAATCAAAGAACAAATCAAACTCCTACAAAATAGCTATTTGATAACATATAGAAAACTAATTCCTATTAATTAGCAATAACGTTGCAGACCAAGTCACAAACTCCAACAGTTTCCATGGCTTCCGCCTCCCATGCTTTTGCCACAGAACATGGTGATTTTATGGGTAAGTTGTTATGTTATGGTGGCTCAATCGCTATGCTCTCTGCCATAACTTTTTTGTTGCTGAAATTCGATTCTGTATTGTCGTTTCGGATTAGTTTATTAGTGATTTTGGGTCCATAGCCATTATTATTGTTCTGTATATTTTGCCTTTTTTATTTTGGGCCTGTTCTTGGGTCGGTAATGTTATCATATTGGATATGGTTTGATGAAGTGATAGGTAGTTATGGGATAGTTTCGTTTAGGGTTTAATTAGCCCTTTCCTTTTCAAAGAGGTAAGGTTATTTATTTATTTACTTTGAGTAAGTATTGGGAGGACAAATACTGATTTTCGAGATCGAACTTGTGATACTAGTATTGAACACGTTTATAACCAAACAATGAAATCCTTACGCAACTGATCTATTCGATAAGGTTATTTATGACTCTTTACTGAAATGGCTATATTACATGTTTATTTACTGAACATCTATATTCCTATCTATTCTGTCATTAATTTGTCAAAAAACAAAATTGTCATTATTATTTTTTTAATCTGTGGATATAACTTTGGATTTTGTATTTAACAGATTTATAACGAATTCTAGGTTTTTAAAAATTAATTGATTTGTTAAAAAATTAAATGAATGTTTGATGAAACACTCCAAATTGAATTTTGTATTTGGGGATGTTTTATGAGCAGAAAGAAAAAGGGAAAAAATCTACCCATATCAAAATTTTAGAAATAATCAAATATAGCAAAAATTGATTGATAGCCACAAAATTGATAAATTAAAATTAAGTGAAATTTATAAGTTTCAATTAGGTTTTTAATTAAATTAAATATTTTATATTTTGTTATGCATGAAATATTTTTAAAAAATTTCTATGTTAAGAATGGGTTAACTACAACCAATTTTCTTTGCAATTAGTAAATTTGTAAACTTTAAATATTTTTAAGTGTAATAATTAAATTTATAATTTTGAAAGTTAGATGAAATTATTGACACTAGAGAAATTCATCACAAAACACACACAAAAAAAACAGTTTGGGATCATAAAAAGATCAAATCTGTGCAATTAATAGCATACAATTAACTGAATATGAATATAATATCATACTTAAAAAAAATCTATTGATATTGATATTTTCTATAAATTGACACCTGAAAATTTTAAACCTTCATCTGCAATTTTAGAACATCACTATTCCCATTCAAATATCTCTCCTACTGCAAAGAGCAAGGAATTGATGCAGTCAATAAATCAATTATCTGATATTAACTTTTTTTAAACAAATAATTAGCCTCAAGTTAAATCTATGAAATTTCATGGTTTGAGTCTATTTAGTTGCAATTTAATAATAATAATAATGATGATGAAGATGATAATATATACTCTACAAATTTTCAATTTTGTATATAAAAAAATTTTGAACTTAAAAAAGTAATGGATCTTTAAACTATAATCTATTCAAAATCAAAATGATTAAAAGTTTATAGTAAGCACAAAAAAATCAAAAAAATTCAATAAAAATAGGCAACATATAACTTCTTCAGAAGTTGATAGCATATGTTAAATTATAATAATTCATGTCGGCTTGCCAATAATATGCAGGCCATTGCAGACAAGGACGGCATTGATACAAAAGATTTAACTTTATAAAAGGCGACCTTTAGAAAGTATTTTTTAGTGTACTTTACTTTCGGTTGATTTTTAATTCCAATGGTAGCGGGTGTTTCTTTGACATATTTTGGTAGGATTTAGGTAAATGAGTTATATTGAGTAGTTAAAAATTGAGGGGATGTTTGTTTGACGTTTTTAGTTAAGAGTTAGATTTAAGATTTGTTAATTTCTCCTTGAAAACCTACATCCAAACGAGTTTTTATCAACTTCTCCTCAATTTTACTTTTGAAAATAACTTTCATTTCTAACAATTTATTTTTAATCAATCATTTATAATACTCAACTATTTCTAACCACTCATTTTTAATCATTTCTTTTTTAACTACTAAAAATAACTACTCATTTTAAATCTACATCCAAATAAGATTTTGACTATAACTACTCTACACAAAAACTACATCCAAACGAGTTTTTGGCACAACTCTCAATTTTTAACTATTCAATATAACTTTTTAATATAACTCCTTAACCTAAAAACTACCTAAATATGTCAAACAAACATCCCTTGAGAGTTGTGTCAAAAACTCGCTTAAATGTAGTTTTTGTGTAGAGAAGTTAAAAGTCAAAACCTTGTTTAGATATAGATTTAAAATGAGTAGTTACTTTTAATAGTTAAAAAAAGAAATGATTAAAAATAAAATGTTAAAAATGAGTTATTTTAATTGATTATCGTTAGAAATGATTGAATAATTATAAATGAATGATAAAAAATGAATGATTAGAATTGAGAGTTATTTTTAAAAGTAAAATTGAAGGGTTAATAAAAACTCGTTCAGATGTAGATTTTCGAAGAAGAGTTAGTAAATCCTAAAACTAAATCCTACCTAATATGCCAAACAAACAGCCAAGTTTTAAAAAATATTAATATTCACAAGAAGATATTAATATATTTTTCTCTCGATTTCTTTAACATTTAAATATTGCACGATTAAACCGAGGATTATTAATGCAGTTGGTTATTTTGTTCGGTATTAATCCATTTCAACTCGATGGTCACAAGTTCAAGCCTGAAAATTGGTATTCTACTCTTATATTATTTTAGAGCAGTTGTACACTTTTTGTAGGATTTGTTGTCCATCTTCTCTTAATTTATACAAAAAAAAAAACACACACACACATATATACTAGAATTTTAACACGGCGTTGCACGTGATAATTTTTTAAATAATAAATAATAAATTATATATATATATATATATTATAAATTGTTTCCTACATTTTTGCACTAAATTTAAATCATCAAATAATAATTTCAATTTAATATTAAATTTTATAACTATTTTTTCATGTTGGTTAAATTTATTAAAATTCACATTTATGTTAAAAAACACTTAATGTTTTATTTCGAGCTTAAAAAATAATAGGTGTTATTATTTTAAAAAAACTTAATAAAATTTACATATTAAAATTAAATTTTATTTCTGATTTTTAAAAATCGATACACTTTAGTTTTTTTTTAATTGATCTCTTAATAGATCAATTATTTTTTAATTATAAAATTTATAAAAGTTATATCATTATTATAACTATAAATATAAATAACATCTATGAACTTACCTTTAACTTAAAAATTTTATCCTTCTTCAAAATAAAAAAAATTCCACATCTCCAAGTCAAAATTAAGCAACAAAAAATTCCTACAAAAATTATTGCAACAAAAGAAAAAAGAAAAATAGATGAAAGTTAAGATAAATAATTCAACAAAAATAAGATAACTAAATTTTTTATTATAAAACAAAAGAAACTAAGAAAAGTAACCGCAAGCAAGAAAAGAGAAAGTTTCAAATGTGTTTGTAAATAAAATATAGAGAACTATATATATATATATATTTGTAGGATTAAGAGAATATGTCCGTGCAAATAATTGTATAGGTAAATTGACCTTGAAGACAAATGGCTTGTACAGAGGAATCATGTTTTCCAATGATTCTCTTAGAGCCGCACTCTAATTACAAATATCCAAACGTTTACCAAAAGTCCAAAACAAAGACATTTAAGTTGCCGGCGGTGCTTTCCATTTGGCTGAGTTTTCGCTACCGAAAAATCCAAAGTCTCCTCTAATTTGTTCTTAAGAACAACAAACACTCATCCTCTTCCACTCCAACCAGTCTCCCCATCACCATTTGTTAAGGATCCAAGGAAAAAATTTCAGAAAGATCTTCAAGAAAAACCATGAACAATGGCAATGGAAGCAAAAACAGATTCATGATGGGTCTGCATTTAAAGGGTCGAAAGGAAAGAGACAATGAAGATCTCCATCTGTTCCGAGACCTGCATAAGCGCGACAAGGAACGTACCTCCTGCCTTCTTCTGCCAGTCGATGACCTCGAGCACAACAATGGTGGTAGTGGTACTAAAGATATCTCCATGATTTCAACCATTCTGAGTTTTGTTAACTTTCTTGATAAGCTTATGCTTCATCTTGGAGTAAAATTTTTGCAGGCAATTCTCAGTTCTACAGAATTCAATCAATCAAGAAAGAATCTGGATTCGGACTCCTCTCTGAGGGCAACCGAAATGACTTTGATTGGTATAAAACTCGTCTTATCTGTTTCAGAATTTGTTTAATTGGTAGCTTTTCTGCAACTATCTTCATGAATTGCATATTGAAGGCTTAAAACACCACCTGCAACTCCTTTGTTTCCATCCTTGGAAATGGAAGCCATTGCTCCACATATGAAACAGACACCACTTGCCCAACCTCTCTCGCAGCGCCAGTCACAATTACAGGTGCTCTTCTCTGAAGATTTTTCATTTTTCATCATAGAATATTAGTAAACATAGAGTTCGATCGAAAAATTCATTCGTAATTAAAGAAGTAGTTTGATGGATTGAAAGCTGAGGAGTCTTTAACATCTTTATAAGATATATGGACTACTCCTCCACCACTAATTGGTTTTGAGGTGGAATTTCATATTATCTAATAAAGCTCGTCGAAGTTTCTTCACCTTTTCAACAAGGAAAACTCAATATGTCCCCTAAAATTGGTATCTCCTTTTGTTCATCATTCTTAAATAGATTTCATTTTTTTCGTTTAGCAGGTACCTGTTTTAGTTTATGGGTTTTGATACCATATTAGATAAACAAGAGATTCCATCTCAAAATCAATGAACAATGAAAGAAGCAATTCATGAACATAGCATTCTCAACTCATCAAAGTGAGAAACTCAACCATAATCTTTAATGGATTCTTTGATTGCCTTCATCCAATCTCTGAACTCTACAATGACTATTCAATCAGCTCTTGATTCCCTCTTATGGCTTCTCTCACCCCACGTAGATCAGTAAAGTATTCATTGAATCTCAGTATCACTTAATCTAAAACTCTTAAATCTACTTTTATGGCCAGGTTTCAAGCAAATCAGAAGCAACAAAAATGAGCAAAGAAATAGAGAAATCCCCAATCACAAAACCAAACCTACCATCCAGATCCATCACTCCCAGTCACAAACCGCGCAACAATTCATCCATCGAACCCAAAAGAACCACAAAAACAACTCAGACATCATCAACAAACACAACATCGCAAAGAAACAACAACACGAAATCCAAAAATCATAAAGAGGATTACCTAGCCTCAAATCTGTCCAAAGCAGCATCAACAAATCCAAATCCAAAGCCGAATCCGAATCCAAGAAGCAGAACGACATCCCCAATCGTGAGATCCACAATCGCGTCCCAAATTCCAGAGTTCTCGAACGAAACGCCTCCGAATCTGAGGACCGATCGGTCGAGCTCGGTGACGAGGGGGCGGGCGGAGGATTCGAGAAGGCAATCGTGCTCGCCGAGCAATGATCGGAGAAGAATGGAATCGACGAACATTGTTGGGAGTAAAATGGTGGAGAGAATGATGAATGCCAGAAAGGGAAATGAGGAAAAAGATTTGAAAGATCGAGGACGAACTGGGAATTATGCCCATTTTGGAGGATTCGTTTGCAAAACAACTTCTGCGGATAAAACGCTTAAGCAACTGGTAACTCTTTCTTTTTTTGGGTCATCTTTTTCAATTTTTGTTAATAATTTAGGAAATTTTGGTCAATTTTGTCTAAAATAGGATGAATTTTTGGAAGCAATCAAAATTTTGGATTAATCAAATCGTAACTAATTCAATCCTATGTGTTATAACCATCCAACTTATATGTTTTCGTTTTGGATTTAGTTGACTTGTCAAATTGTCTTCACGTCCTATTTTCCCTTTATTTTTTTATTAAGAAAATATCTCTATTAGTTCATAAATTCATAAAAAGAGATCGACCAATTTAGGTCCGTTTATAAGTATTTGATTTTTTTTTTTTTGAAATTTAAGCTTGCAACAATTATCTTAGGGGCTTTTGCATGTATATTACAAAATGGATAAAATATTACATGAATAGCACAATAATGAAAATATTTGCAAATATAGCAAAAATTGTAAATTGATAGACTTCATATTGATAGATTCTATCGATAAAGGGTGATAGAATCAATTACTAATAAATAAAGTAAATCGATTGACTTCCATAAGATTCTATCAAGAGTCTATCAATAAGAGCCTATAGAATCAATCACTGATAAAATTGATAGACTTTCATATGATAGATTCTATCAAAGTCTTCTATAAAAAAAACAAATAATTTTTTTTTTAAAATTGCAGAATTTGCTATAAAAGAATTATTTTAAAAAATGTGCTATAATTGTAAACTAGAGTAAAAAAATTGCTATACAACACAAATTCCCATTATCTTATCATATATATTATTTTGATACTTACATATTATATCTTCCCTATATTTGTAGAAACCAAATTAAACTTTGATACTATATCTTACCTATATTTTCTTCTGACTTAGTTTTGTATTATATTTAATGCAGGTTCGTAAGAAGTAAAGACTCGTAAAGAAGCTTTAAAAAAAAACAAAGACTCGTAAAGAAATCCACTCTGCCGAAGAAAATGATTTATAAAAAGTTATACAATTTGTTAATGAGATTCCATTAAGGCAAATTCTGACACGAGGACAAATTTGATATGTAGAATGATATTGTTTATATAGTACTTTGATAAGTAAAAACATTAGCTATATTTATTCTAACTGTTTTTGCTCTTGCACAATTGTAAATAAGATGATTTCCAAAAAAAAAAAAAAAAAACCATTGTAAATCAGATTATACTTCTACGCCATATAAGTTGTGATATGTCATAATCATATTATTTTAAAGTCAAGGTATGGTATAGATCAATTATATATTTTAGATGGAATAAAATGTTTTGAATGATAAAGAGATCAGATGGCTTATTAACAGAAACTAACAAAAGGCTCCTAGCTAACATCTATGTTTGTTATTATTATTATTAGAATAGCTTAGCATCTATGTTTAGTTTCAATTTTCATAATATTTAAAGAGTAACTTTGTACATAATCTTTTAAAATAGAAGATTTTTTTTTTTCAAATGTTTTAGATGTAGAAATGAATCCTACCATATACGTTATGGGCATTTGATGATTTATAATTTGAGTTTGAGACTTAATAATAGACTATATTCAATTGCAAAATTGCTATGGAGGATTTTTTTTCTAACCAATTAAATGATAAAATGAAAAGTAGAAACTTTTAAGACACTAATTAACTATACTAATTGTCAGTAAGAGCATTTGCTCAACGACATTAGAACCTAGGAATGTTTGGACCACTAAGAATAAGGGGAGAATAAGAATTGGGATGATTCACCGCGTTTGGGCCATCGTAAATCATTCTCCCTTCCATAATCACGTTTTCCAAAAATCATTTTTTTTTATTCTTCTCTTAACTATTTTTTATTCACTCTCCAACAATTTTTCATACATCACATCACTATTTTTCACTCACATAATATTCATTATTTTATTTTTCTCATAATCATTACCTTTATCTCAAACACAAATAATCATTTTTCTAGTAATCATTATCTTTACCCCAAACACAAATAACCATTACCTTCATAATCATTCTCCTCACTATTGTCCTCCTCTTTACCATTCCTCCCCTTAATCATATTACTATTCCCCTTGCCCCAAACACATCCATAATGATCATCGGTTCGAATCTCCTCACTCCCAATTATTGTAATCTCAAAAAAAAAAAAAAATATACTAATTAGAACATTTTATAAAGAAATTGGATGATCCAAAGCCAATTATCCACTATTGAATGAGATTACAATATACAAAGGCACACAAGATGTGTATTACATTGATCACAAGCATAGCTAGCAAAAAAGAGTACAATAATACATGTTTGTTTATCTATAACAAAAAGAAATCTCAATTAAAAAAACAAGAACAAAAAGAAGCAAACATAACAAAAAAACACAAACAAAGCAATAGAGACAATGATGATGATGTTGGCGCCGTCTGTTTTCACTGACGGAAGCTGATCGCTACCTGCGACACAGCATCCAATTCTTCGTCTCTTAACTTAACGACGGTGTAAGTTGCCGCACCAAAGATCGCCCCTAGCGTCGGCGCCACCATATATACCCATAATGCTTTGAAATTTCCCGCAGCTATAGCGGGGCCCAATGTTCGAACCGGGTTCATCGAGGCCCCGCTAGAGGGTCTGTCAAATTTCAAAAAAAAAAAAAAAAAAATCTTCAATGATTTTTATTAGTGATTGAATTAAACCAGTAATAGACTATGTCCGATTGAATTTTATCAGTGCTAGAATTTAATTTAATTTTCTGCTACAAATAAGTTATTTTTTATTTTATACTATAAATGAAAATATTTTGTAATTTTTTTTATTATGCATGCAAAATTCCCGAATAATATAAAAGACAACAATTTAGTCATATTTGACATAACTTACCTCATTTTGTTGTTCTTTAGCTAAAAAAATATATAAACTTCTTTCTAAAAATGAAATATAACCCAAATTAGTATTTGTATATGAAAACATAGGTTATTATATGAACATTTTTAGGTATTCCAAAACCTTAACAATAGCCCTTTACGTTTTGTCGACATTTTTTAGGCTTAAATACGATGGTTTAGTGTTTAACATGTCGATTATAATACGTCATTTTCATTTAAAAATACTTACCCGGCCACAAGAATGTTCATCGTTACTGTTGCTCCGACGGCAATTCCGGCCATCTCTCCGACCTAGAAAAAGGGAAGAAATAAAATGAAAAAACTTGTTAAGATAATATGAATAAATTGAGCCTAGAAAAAAGAGAATATGAATAAATTGGTTACATACTCACCTCAACCAAGGAACTAATGACCTTTTTTTTTTTATTTAATCATAATTTAATATGGTGTTGGAATATCATTTTGTCTTAATTAATAATAATAATGAGCTAGTTCTAAAAGTCCATGTTGGCATGAGGTGTATATCCTTTGAATTAATTTGATTTATAGGGAAATTTAGTTACCTTATTTGTTTCAAATCTCTTTTAATGAAGTAAAATTGATCTCTAGCCCAAACTAGGATTTTTTTTTAATACCATCTGTTTGGTATCACCTCTATATATATGTGGTGAATTTTTAGTTAATAATATACTTAAGAAATATTTCTAAAGCTTCTTCTAAGTTTACATGTGTGTTAGGGCTCAAACATGGTGGGCATAACTTATGAATATAAGTTTAATATAGAGAGAGATGTTACTTGCCGCACGAGTATCAGTAGCAACCGCAGTGACGACGAATAAGAGAATGAAAGTCATTATGAATTCGAGAGCGAAGGCCTGGCCAATGCCAACGGAGGGAACCGTGACACCGCCAGCCATAAAAGGGTCGAAAACAATTTTAAGAGCGAAGGAGGCGCAGAGGGAGGCGGAGACTTGGGCAGCAATGTAGGCAGGGACTTGAACCCAAGGGAAGTGGCGGAGGGCGGCAAAGGCAATGGTCAGTGACGGGTTCAGGTGCGCGCCCGAGATGTGTCCCGTCGACAGAATTACGACCATCACGGCAAACCCGCCACATGCAGCGTTTCCAATCAAAGCCTCCACACCCTCGTACTTTTGGTTCACGATGGGCGCTGCCGTAGCACAGAATATCAAGATGAATGTGCCAACAAATTCTGCTCCTAGCTGGATATTAGTTCAACAAATACTCAGCTGCTACTTATTTTCACTCAATAATTGTTGCCAGGATTAACTCCAATATATTACATAACATTTAAAATCCAAAAAACAAAAAATGAGTCATAACATAAGCAGGTTTAACTTATAACCTTTTAATTATTACTTGGCACATAATATTATTAGTAGTCTATTCCTTTTGGCATTAGTATATAATGGTTAAAGGTTAAAATCCTATTTTACTCATTTCCTTTCGAATTATCATTTTTATAATCGATAACGATTATTTATTTTTTTAGGAGTAAAACTTTCTCATACATAAATGTAGGTAAGAAAGTCATATGTTTTGTATATGTGATATTATTTAGTGCCATACAAATATGTTTTTAATATTTTTGTAAATTTTGTGACACTATCATTTAAGCAAAAACATAGGATTCTCCTACATATTTACATATAAAGAAATTTTTTCTATTTTTAATATTTTATAAAAAGTAAAATTTCTCTATACACACATATGTGTAAAGCGAGCATATTTATTGACACGTGGCACTCACATTTATTTATGTTTCTTTTTTTTAACATTCAGATCTCTAACACAATTTGTTTTCGAAAATGAAACCTTTTCAAAAATGAAAAACTAATAATAGAATGATTCAATTGGTCAAAAAAGATTTTAAGATACCTAAGATAGTTAATTCAATCCATGAGAATAGCTTCTCTAAAAATTAAACAATATATTTTGTAACATTAATCGAGATATGTACAGACGAGAATTCCGAGGGATAAATAAAATAGAAAAGAAAGGCTTAATAGAGAAAATAACCTTGCGGCTGAGAGAAATATCAGGAGCAGGGAAGTGAGTGAAGCACGTGTTAGGAGGGCCCCACGTGGGAGCATTCATTGGCATGCACTTGTTGTTGTAACGCATCGACTTCCGACTATTAAACGACGGCAGAGAATCCGCCCGTCGCATCGAAAACAGCGGCTTTCCCGGCGACCCCGGCGTCCCCGACTGCTCCGGCGTTCCACATTCCGATTCCGACGTCGCCATTTTTTTTTATATAAACAAACAAACTTCTAGGTGATCAAAAAATTGATTTTTTTTTTTTTTTTTTTTTTTTTTTTTGTAGTGGGAATAGAGAAACAAAGTTACACAATATGGGGGTTTTTTTTTTTTTTTTTTGGTGGAAGGGTTGGTCTAAGGTAGAATTGGAAGAACGGCAAGGGTATTAAGAATAGAAAACCAAAAACAAGATAAGCCTAATTAAACTTAAAGAATTGGAAATGGGATTGAAGGGATTTAAAGAAAATGTAGGGATTTAGAATAAGGTTGAATGGTTGCAAGAAAATGGCATACTTGAATTGAGTATGGATGGATAGGAGGAGAAACAGGGAATTTATACCAAGGAACCAACGCCCATCAATTCTTGCTTTTTTAATCTCAAATATTAACCTCCCATCTTTAAGGAAGTAAGCAACGTATTGATTTTTTCAAGTTTTGTTGATGTTGGCCCTACAACTATATCGGTGGAATAAATTAATATTAATTGGATTTTTTATGTTAAATATAAAGAAAAGATTTTTATACCAAATGAGTCGGTGTAATGGTTTCATTGTTTGGTAAACCAGTTCAACACCAGTATCGCACGTTTGAGCCCGAAAACCGGTATTTGACCCCCTCCCCCAATATGTACTCAAAAAAATAAAAAAAATTTATCTTCATTTTTTTTGTTTGTAGAATTGACTCAGATATAAGAATTGTAACTTATATAACTCTGATGTAATTTAGATTAGGTCTGTTGAGGCATATTTTTCATAAATAAACCGAAATTGTAGTAGTCATATACTTTATGAATTATATAAAAATGGTATATACCAGTGATATGTGTGCTTTATTAATTCACCTAAAAAAAATCTCTAGAGTATCAGGTGAAATTCTAATATTAGATGTACTTATGATAGAAAAGTAATGTAAACGTGCACACGAGAAAAAAACATGAAATTTTTTAAGTCTTCTTCAAATGTATTTAGAATATTTTGATGGAATATAAAGTTTAGGATAATGAAGGGAGAGACCGGATCTTTGCTAATTAAGTAGAAAGTAGCAAAGTATTGACTAAGTTACACACCAAGGGCTCCTAACATCTATGGCTGTTTTCAATTTTTATAATATTTTAAAAGTAACTTTGTTGTCCATCTTTAAAAATAATTTTTAAAAGATAAGTTTTAAGGATTGAGTAAGTGGTTAAGAGATATTAAAAATTAAAAAGTTGTGAATTCAATCTCGATCGCCTACTTATATAAGTAATTTTCTACAAATATAATTGTTTGTAAAATTAGATGAATTATCTTGTAAAAATAGTCAGAGCTGCATTAACTTAATCCGAATAGCTTACCTATAAAAGAAAAAAAATTAAACCATACAATATATGTTGAATGAATTTGTAAGAATTCATTTGGTACGAGACTTGTTTATAGTCTATGCTCAATTACAATCAATATTGTTATTGTGGCCTAATATTTCCCAGTAAAATTCAAAGACAAAATTGAATCTAACTACTAAAACTAAGAATGTTTTATTTTTAAAGCATATTTGATGATCCAAAGACACTTAATTTTAAAGCCAATTATTGACAAGTAAATGAGATAGATAATCATACACAAGATGTGTATTACATTGATCACAAGCATATCAAACAAAGAGAATACAATACAAGCGTTTTTCTTTTTACAAAACAAACTTCAAAAGAACTCAATTCAAACATTGCAAAGAAGAAGAAACACACATAATAATAAACACACAAACATAGCAATCAAGGCGATGACAATCTTGACCTTACAATGTTGGGGTTATAGACCATGAAATTTCATCATTCACAAATCGCCTAATCTTATCTTTATTCGCACACAAAGACAAAGCCACACATACCTATTTTATCTTAAGTCGATATAACAAGTTGACGACACCAGTTCTCAACGACGAAAGCTCCTTACCTGCGATGGAACCTCTACTTCGTCGTCTCTCAGCTTCACGACGGTGTACGTTCCAGCACCGACGATCGCCCCAAGCGTCGGCGCCACTAGATACACCCATAATGCCCGGTAATTCCCTGCTGCCACGGCAGGGCCCAATGTTCGAACTGGGTTCATCGAACCACCACTAGAGGGCCTGCCATATGTCAAAAAATTCCTCAATAATTACACTTTATTGAAGATACACATCGAAAAGGTGAGTAGACGTGTTAATATTTATAAGATAGGTATACTATACTTTTCTCATCGATAATTAATTTTGAAATCAATGCTCAATAATATCCGTGGGATTTTTCATGTATAACAAAAAAGGACAAAATATTTCCATCTATAGTACAAAAAATCCAAATTAAGTTCTATTACTAGCTGATTTCTATGAGTGATAAAATTCAATAAATGGTAGACTCATTCCCTATGGGATAATTCTCATACACCAACTTCATTTTTTCTTTTTTGAGTACATATCGGAGGAGGGAGGACAAATACCAATTCTCAGGCTCGAACTTATGACGTTGGTGTTGAACTGGTTTACAACCAAATAATGAAATCATTGTGTCACTAACCCATTGGATAATACACCAACTTCAATAAACTTTAAGAAAATTAATTTTAATATTTATTATATTTTGTGTGTATGATTCAAACATACTATTGCTGAGAATAAAGTAAATTTCTGCCAGGTCCAACCGATTTAAACAATATAAGAATGATTTACCAAGATTTTATCCAATCATAGGCAAAACTGAATTAATTCGTTAATTTCCAAAATTATCTTCTAATTTTCTCAAAACCATAACATAAATGAATTCGTTATTTACCCAATTTATTTTTCGGATCGGGTTAATTCAGCCTGGTGGTTCTGAAAAAATTAATCAAAACCCCAATTGGAAAAAAAAAAGATATGATTGAATAATGTTTGAAGAAAACGACAGAGTGGAACTTGAAATATACGATATGTTCCTTTTCCAAGTGGCAGTTAAATTGAGATTCTTCTTTCTTTTGTTTTGTTTGAGAAAAAAAATGGGGAAAATGGGGCATTATAGAGTTGGAGGGAAAGTGGGCAAGATGTCAAATTTTGACACCTAATTTTTTTTTCTTTTTTGTGTACAAAAAAATTGGGATTTGAAAATGAGATATTATTTCAATTGACTACTGTCCAACCACTTAAATTGAGCTTCCAATCAAGTGTGATTTGGAAAGCACATGAGAAAAATTATTTGTCTTAATGAAAATGATTGAGGTTTCTTTGAAATTTTCAAGCTTAAATATGATAGTTTAAGCCCGGTTTGATAACCATTTCGTTTTTTGTTTTTTGTTTATAGTTTTTCATTTTTGATTTTTTGTTTTAAAATATAAAGATCGTGTATGTTTGATAACTCATTTTAGTTTTATGTTTTTAAAAATAAAAAACCGAAAAACATGTTTTATAACTATTTTTTATTTTCAATTATCACATTTTGTTTGAATTGTTTTAGTTTTTTACTATTTATTATTGTTCTTTTCATACTTTTTTTAAAAAACAAAAACTTGTTTTAAAAAACTACTTTTTAGAATTTCTTTAAAAATATTTTTAAAATTTTAAAAACAGAAACTAAAATTGATATCAAACAAACCAGTTTTTAAAAAAGTAAAAACAAAAAACAAAAATGATTATTAAACCGGCTTTAGTGTTTAATTTATTAATTATAATACGTCATTTTCATTCAAAAAGTACTGACCCGGCCACAAGAATGTTCAACATCACTGTTGCTCCGACTGCAATTCCCGCCAATTCTCCCACCTAAAAACGAAAAAGAGACAACTGGTTAAGAATATTAGATAAATTGGTTACATACAAAACTAACCAAAGAACTACCGACTTAAACCTTCTTTTTAGTTCAACGATAATTAAGGGTATAGGATTCTAACTTATCACCTTTCGTGAACCTGTTTATGTCATTCGATTCACTTATAATTTAATAACGTATAATAATATGTATTTACCTTCTAATTGTTAAAAAATCTTTTTTTCTTGATTAATATTAATGAGCTAGTTCTAAAGTCAAGGCTAGTAAAAGAAAATACTACCAATATGAGTAAATGATTTAAAATAAAGGTCAACTTTATGATTTTGGTTTTGTTTGTATTTTCTAGTGTGTCCTAATTCTACGCTCAATTTTTTTAGGACACCTATATAGTATTTGAAGTTTGAAGATTCAAAAATCTATGGTTCCGTTAATTATTGTTGGATTCAACTCATTTTAGGTTTTTAGCTAGGTGAAGTTTTAATTAAGACAATATTAATGAACCCTGACTTTTTGAATTGGCTACCTTTACATAATTAAGCCTATGTTAGACCTCATAGATTTAATCCATTTGACCCATATTTTCAAAAATCTAAACATAAAAAAAGTTTTAAAAAATTATTTATGCTTTTAAAATTTGACTAAAAACTTAAATACTCTCAAGAAAATAAAAATAATGAATGGTAAAGGAATATATATAAACTTATAAGAAATACTTGTCTACTCAGTCTTACTTGTTACTTATAAGACACTACTTGGTACCGCATTTTTTATGACGTATTAAGTAGTGTTAGATTGTAATAAGTTTGCCCATTCATTCATGAATAGATAAATATGTTTATCCGGTTATTATAGAGAGAGTTATTACCGCACGAGTATCAGTGGCAACGGCAGTGACGACGAACAAGAGATTGAAAGTGATGAGGAACTCAAGAGCAAAGGCTTGGCCAATGCCAACGGAGGGAACGGTGACGCCGCCCGACATGAAAGGGTGAAAAACACCTTTAAGAGCGAAGGAGGCGCAAATGGAGGCGGAGACTTGAGCAGCAATGTAGGCGGGGACTTGGACCCAAGGGAAGTGGCGGAGGGCGGCGAAGGCAATGGTCAGCGACGGGTTCAGGTGGGCGCCGGAGATGTGTCCCGTTGACAGAATTACGATCATCACGGCGAGGCCGGCGCATGCGGCGTTTCCGATCAAAGTCTCCACGCCGCCGTACTTTTGGTTCACGATTGGCCCTGCCGTTGCAGCAAATATCAAGATGAATGTTCCCACAAATTCTGCTCCTAGCTGGATATTAATTAGTCCAAAACAAATAGTTAGATGCTACTTTCTTTTCAAAAAATAAAAACTTGAGATTAAAAGAAAACATGATAACAATTTAAAAATAAGATTGGCAGCAGATAAATTTATATGGTATGAAGAATGAGTTGGTGAAAGTTTAAGTAGGTTCTTTTATTTATTTGTTTTTTAGGAGGAAAATTTAGGTAGGTTACTTGAGAGAAACAAAATATTTAAATTCATGCCAAATTAAAATTTTGGAAGGATTAGTGGTTTAATTTTATTTTTAAAATTGTACTCACAATGTAGGGAAGTTTAACCCCTTAATTAGTTTTTGTTAATTGACCATAGTTAAATTAGTTTTTGTTATTGCTTTTAGTCCTTAATTTGAGATCTATTTTCAATTAGATCATATGTTTCTTAATTGAAAAGTTTTAAAATATAAATTAGACAAGACTAAAAATGTATTTTTCCATTTTTTTTAATACAATCTTAATTAAATTTGATAAATTAATAAATTTCAATATGTGGTAAGGGGCGAACTTTATTGCATGACGTTTTTTAGTGAACAACTGAACATACCTCCATCATAATTAATATATATATATATTACCATTAAAAATTGTTATTTTTTCCTTGAAGTCAGAATTTTAAATGTTTATATCTCATCTTTGTTATTCTTAAAAAATATTTTAAAAAGGTCAATTTTTTGTTTGAAACGGGAAAAGATTTTTTCAAATAAAATATCATTTTAAGATGATATATTTTATAGATCAATTATTGAGGGGAGAACCATTTGAATTTATTAAATATAATACAAATTTAATAAAAATGAAAATAGTTTTGCCGTCATGATTATGGATTAATAATTTTCATGGGGAGAAACAATCTAATCCATCCAAAGTCAGAGAAGGCAGGGAAAATAAATATAATAAATATAATTTCACTCCATTTCCCCTCAAATCATAATTCTATTAATGAACTATTTAATCTAAAAAACACATAATTTTACTTTATATTCTAAAATTCTAACTTTTTTTTGGCTTCAAATAAACCTTTCAAAAATTATATAATAGACAAATAATGAGGGATAAAATATAAAATAAAGCCATAGAAATAAACTAATAATAATAATAATAGTACCTTGCGGGTGAGAGAGATATCAGGCGCAGCAAAGTCAGTGAAGCACGTGTGAGGATGGCCCCACGTGGGAGCATTTACGGGCAGGCACTTGCACCGCGGCATTGACTTTCGGTCATACGACAGCGAATCTACCCGTAGCCCGGAAAACAACGGCCCTCCCGGCGTTCCCGGCGTCGCCGGCGCCGACGCCGCCGGCGTTCCACTTTCCGATTCCGGCATTCTTTTTTTTTTCTTTTTTCAATAAACTAACTTTTGGGTATTAAAAAAAATTGATTTTTTTTTTTGGGTTTTTGTGGGGGAGAAAGTAAGATAGAAACGAAGTTACATGATTTGGAGATTTTTGTAAAGGTTGGTTTAAGGCAGGATTGGAAGCTCAGCCAGGGTAGTAAACACTAGATTTTTTTTTTACTCTAGGATAAAAAAAGCAAGAAACTTAACTGGGGTTTTTGGGTAATTTTTTTTTTTGTTTTTTTTGGAAGGGGGCTGAATTTAGAAGGGGCTAAAGTTACATGATTTGAAGGCTTTTATAAATGTGAAATTAAGGAAGATTTGTTGAGGAGAAAGAAGCCAGGCCTAATTAGTACTCAAACAATTAGAAATGGGTTGAGAAATAAAATCTATAGAGAGGAAGAAAATTTGAGGGATTTAAAGAAAATCTAGAGATTTGGAAGCTTGAAGGATTGAAAGAAAATGGGGGACATGAAAGAGAGATCAGAGTTGAAAATGGAGTTAGAATGGAGAGAGGAGGAAAAGGGCAGAAGTGAATTTATACAGAGGAACCAAGCCCGATGAAATTAAGCTTTTATTTATTATTATCTTTCAGATTAAAAAAAATAAGCCTTTATTATTTATTGATTTATTATTTTTTTATGTGAAATATCGTAATGAAAAGCAAGTTGAGATCATTAATGAACAAAAGTCAATGGGCATTGCATTGTCTTGATACAGCCCTTTGCTTTCTGGAATATTAATGCTACAGTTAACGCTGTATGAGATATGGATTTGGTTTCAGAGTTTAATTACTCGACGTATATTTTTTAATTTAGTTTGTATTATGTTATCTAATTGCAAGTGTGTATATATATATATATATATATATATAGCTTAACCCAAACACTCTATAACTTAACCAATCCTTACGATTTGTAATTAGGCAGTTTAGATGGTCGATTTTTTTTTTTTAAAAAAAAATATATAGCTTTGTCATAAATTTAGTTCATACAAATAAATTATAGTTCAACTTATATAAGTATATATCAATAATTAGAAGGTCATAGGTTTGCTAAAAGAAGTAGAGGTTTAGTGACAGCTTGTGTGATCTAGTAACCAAGAAATTATGGGTTGAAATTCTTCCCCCTTAAATTGTTGTTAAATTAAAAAAAAAAAGGTTAGGTTTAAATATCTACCTAATGTTTGTTGAACTCAAAAAAATAAAAATAATAATTTAAATATCTAAAATGTAATAATTTAGTCGGTATTTGACATCTTGATTATTAGGTCATAATCTCAAAATCAATGGGTGATCAAAGGAGTATTCTACATATGTTGTAAATGTTGTTCAATGTGAAATAATGTTAGATTCGCGACATAGCTCATCAAGATAGTGTCATATAAAAGTTTATATGGGTTGGATCAGATTGCACTTAAAATGCTCTTTTTGACCAACCAATATTCAGATTGATGAATCCTCCAATTCATTAACCTCAACTCTGAATATTTTCGAATATTTTTGAGTTGGGTCATTGGATTATTTTTTACTTTTTAACCTATATTTGTTGTTCATTTTTAGTTTCTAAATAAATTAACATAATAACTTCTAATTTAAATTTACACTAGGAAAAATACCATATTTTAAAAGTGTTAGGTTACAATAATTATATGCATATATACGAATATTTTAAAAATTAATAATTTATTCAAGTTAATTGAGGAGAATCCAAATTAGTTTTAGATTAATTGAGGAACCAATCCAACCCCAAAAATTTAACAACCTAACCTGTCAAATTAGGTTTGGATTTTTTGAGGTATGGAGTTATTTGAGTATCATTACATTAGACTGAATACTCATTTTATCATATAGATTATAATACAATATTAGATAATATAAAATTTCATCTTAAAATAATTAATGAAGAAAGAAATAGCTCACCTAACTATCTTATAAACATTAAGATATTTCTCAATTTTTCTAATGTGAGATAATGTAGGATCCTCAACATCAAAATCATCAAAGACAGAATTGATACCATCAAACGGAGGGAATCGATGATTCTTCAACCTCACACTCAAAATTGTGTTCCCTTAACTTCTTTTTAGGTGTGTGTATATGGGCAATTTGTGGAGTGGGGGAAAAACTAAAAAGGGTAAAAATGAAGAGAGGAAAGGGGAAGTAAAGTATAAAATGGAAGAATAAAGAAGAAGCCATGTCTTGTTTTATGGTTTTGAGTTTGGCTTAAACAAGAATGTAACGCAAAGATTTCTTTAACCTATGAATGAAAATGCAAATAATAGGCCGCACATGCCCAGTAACCTTCCCTGTGACCCTAAATATTTTCCATTTTTATTATTTTAAACCCACCGCCCACCAACCACCCAATAATCAAAGTTTAAAAAAAGCTCAAAAGTGTCCATTGTTTCGTCACCAAACTAAGCATATTTTGGCCATTTCAACAAAACCTCCATCACTTGATCATATTATCTTTAATTTCTCTCTCCGTCTCATCCCATTATTATATATAGGAGATTTTGTATGTTTATTAAAAAAAAAAATCGTGTATAGCAAAATTTTCAAACTTATTCATTTGTAGCACAAAAATGATTGAAATTTATTAATTTACATTGTTCAATCACTCAAAATCGATTGAAGTCTATCAGTTGAACTGATACAAGTCTAAAGTCTATCAATTAAATTGATAAAAGTCTATTAGTTGAAATTGATAGAAGCCTATCAATTTAACTAATACAAGTCTAAGTTTATTAGTTGAACTGATAGAAGTCTAAAGTCTATCAATCCAACTAATAGAAGTCAAATAATGTTAGAAAGGAATTTTGGACAAAATATGTTATGAATGAAATTATTTTAAAAAATATGTTATAATTATAATGAAGAGGTAAAAAAAATATACTATAAATGACAAATTTATTTATGTATAATTATATAATAATGGAAGGTGAAATCTTCCTACTTACGACTTTTTAATAATTTATATAACTCTATAAAATATATATGTTTT
Source organism: Sicyos edulis (assembly GCA_036507275.1). Classification (NCBI taxonomy): domain Eukaryota; kingdom Viridiplantae; phylum Streptophyta; class Magnoliopsida; order Cucurbitales; family Cucurbitaceae; genus Sicyos; species Sicyos edulis. The sequence continues at coordinate 66,510,752 of CM071846.1, forward strand.
TTTCTTATTAAATTAAAAAATTTAATCTTGGTAATAAAGGTAAAATTAGAATTTATTTTTTATATCTTTAAAAGTTGGAACTTAGTTCTTTTTTATTTTTATAATTATGTTGTAACTTAGTTCCTATGATTAAATATAATATTAATAATTTTTGTGGTTATTAATCACACTGACAAAGCACACGTCAATTGGCTATTAATGTGCGAAATTGGTGGTGCTTTATATTTTGATGATGATATAAGCTAAATAGTTTATTCGATAAAAATTGAACGGTTAATAACCAATTTCTAACTTTTTTTTTTTGCTTCACCATCAGTAAAGTAAAAACCTTTCATAAAAACAGCTAATTACCTCATAATTAATTTGTCAAGAAACTGAGAACAACAAAAGTTATTCATAAAATTTTACAGAATTATAAGTTATAACTTGCGTAAATTCATAAATCATAAGTATTAAATCCTAACTATTTCTTAACCGTAGACAACAAAATTATAATTTAACCCATTTTAATTTTTTTTACTTTCATAATTTTAGGGAGAAAGGAAATTTGTATGAAATTAATTTTTAGATAAGTAGTTATCATAGATTTATTTATTATAAGGGGCCGCTCACTGATAATCCAGGATTCCCATAAGATGAACATCTATTATTCTCGATATCCAAGGATTCCGATTATCTAGATTACCAGCAAGTAAATGACCCCTAAATTTGTTTAAAACTCTCTTTGAACACTATGAATTTTTTAAAATCCAAGGATTAAAGTGCCATTCTTGAAAGTTTAGTACATAAAGAGTTATATTTTAAAATATTTAGAAAATGAGCTTCTCTGATCATAATTAAAGTATAAACTTCAATTTAAAAATCAAAATTTGGATTTTCACATTGTTAAACTAAAAGTGTTAGAAAATGAAATAGATATGTTTAAAGTTAATAATCCAAAATAATGAAGACCCTCTTTGATAATCATGTGGTTTAAAAAAAAAATTAAGCTTATTTCATACCCAAATTTTCTACTCATGCTCCCTCTTTCCTACCATGTGTTCATATTGTCTTAAGAAAGCATGTGAATACTAACCAAATTTTCAAAACAAAAATAAATTTTTGGAAGTTTTGTTTTTGTTTTCCAATTTTGATTTGGTTTATTAAAATATAAGTAAGAGATAGAGATTCAAGTAAGAAAAGAATTATAGTAAGATCATTGTTATAGGCTTAAATTTCAAAAATGGGATGGAAATGATTTATAAGTACTCTTATCTTACTATTTTTCCATACCTACGATAGAAAGGAAATTCGAATCTTGACCACATAATTATTAAGTATACACTAATGTTATCGAGTTGCTACTTTTTTTAGTATAAAAAATTGAAGATTAAAGAAAATACAAGTACTATTAAATCCCATACTTCTACTAAATAAAGGCTTTATGCTCATGATGAGTTTTATTTATGGCTTTTGTTATTTTTGTATATGTGTTGCTGTACGATGCATTTTGCTAAAACTTTAATCAAATTCAATTCCCAACTTTCTTTTTTAAATAAACACTCACAATTCTTTTTGGAAAAGACTTTTCCTTTCCTCGGTTTGTGATTGGAATGTGTGAATTAAATTAATTCGATCGTGCTAGAACAAATTATTGTTTATTGATTTATGGTTGTCTTTTTGTTTTAGGAACCAACCTTCCTAGTATTGTAGGAGTAGCCTTAAAAAAAAGTTATCTTAGATGTGAGAAAAAATTATTCGCGCTATTTTATTTTAGAGAAATGTTTACAGCCTGCCATAGACAGTTATTGATGTGGTATAATTTGATCTCTTGATTTTTTTAAAAGGTCAAATTTTGCCCATGGTGACCGCATGTTGCCTAAGCAAAGCAGCATGCAAACGTTTGTCTTTGCTTTATAAACCGTTTAATTTTATTTAGTTGTGAAAATTTTCTAACCTTTTTAAAGTACATAAATCACTCTACTTATTGATAATTAATTTTAATATTAAACCCATTAACAATTTAAAGAGGTATTATTCCATAAAAAATAAAAAAAATCAAATGATCTACAAGCTTTTACTTAAAACAAAGGAATTAAAATGAAAAAAAAAGGAAATTTGCAATCAAGAGCCGTACTTAGATATGTGTATTATTGTTTTTTATTATTGAAAGTTTGAAGTCAATTGATATATATACATTGACTAATTTTATTATTTCAATCTTATTCTATTGGATTGTCAAAAAATTTATAAAATTTTAATTTAGCAGATTAAATATACATTCACTCTACAAAAAGACCAAAGATTAGAATCAATATAAAAATGAAATATTAAATTTTTAAAAGGAAATGGTAAGGAAAGAAAGATTAAAAAAAAGAAGATAAATTGGTGGGGATGTAGCGGAGGACAAGGCTAAAGCATAATCAGAGAATGCTTTGGTCATTAGTTCCTAATCACGTTCTTAAACTTCTTTTTAATTGCTTCCCTTGGTCCCATTAATTTGGAATCTTTTATTTTTTATCAAAGCCTATTGCCTTAATATATTTTAAATTAAACCTCAAATTAAAAAAAAAAAAGTTCAAATGTATTTGTCAATATATTTATAAATAATAATAATAATAAAAAGTCAATGTTGTCAATCTTTTATACGGCAATGTTGGCGGTAACAAAACAAGCCACCCCAGCTTTCTTTCATTTTTGTAATTGAACATATTTGTTTTAAATTTGACTCAATACATTTAGTTTAAGTTTTAGAATATATTAATTGAGATTTAGATAATGTATAAAAATCTGTATTATTGTTGATTTAATATCCACGTTCCAAACATATTCCGTATATATATCTTTTTTTTTTTGGACTACATATTACTCTAGTTCGTTCTTTTAGTTTATATATGATTGATCTAAGGAGCACATATCTTTTCTCTTACTAATATTTATTATATTTATATGATAACCGCAACTATTTTTTATTTATAAATATATTCTCAAACACACATGTTCGAAAATAGTGAGACACATCATAAATTTATTTTTCATTGAACCCGTACTTTCAAATTTATGTTTGGAAAATATTGATAAACCCATTCTAAATTACTTTGTAAACACTAAACTCAATTTGAAGATCATAACCAGTTAAATTTTTAGAGTCGATCTCTTAGGTTGGGTTCTATCAATCTCATATATAAGAAAAGACCAACTCGTAGGGTTATGTTGATATGAAATTTTATTCTTATTCAACTTGTTTTTGTGCTATCGATTTTGGTTCGAGTTGTAGATCGCAATCAAATTAGTTATTGAGATATATTTTTTTGCTGTGCTTGCTCCTTTGTTAGAAGTGGTTTTGTATGTCTTTCTACTGTAACTATTAATGATACATTTTCCATATATATATATATATATATATATATATATATATATATATTATAAAAAAAGGTATTGGAGGTTCGGGTTAAAATTAAAACTCAATTAAAATTTATAATCTAACATCGAAAAAAATTATAATTTAGGACGTGTTTGGTGTAGGGATTAGGATTAAGTTAGTCGATAGTAAGTTACGCTGACTATTAAATTAAACTGGAGATTAAGTTGATCTGTGTTTGGTGGACATGCTATGTTAAGTTGGATTAAGTTAAGCTGACTGTTATTTTGTGCACGAATTAAGTTAATCTGAATTTTTATTTAACATTTTTTAAAAATTGTTTTCTCTTTTATTTGTTTTCTCTTGATAATAAATAAACGACAAAATGACATTCATTTGAAATAGTAACAATATAATATTCATTTAAAAAAATATATTTATCACTATATATTTTATTATTTATTTCAATTTTATCTTAATATCTAAATTAAATTAAAAACAATATAACAAATTTTATATTCATTAAAAAAATTTAGAAAGTTATTTAAATTATTTAAAAATCATTTTAATTTAATTGCTTAATTATAAGGTTGGTATAAATTTAAATTTTTAAATAATAATTTAATTTATTTAGTACACCCTAATTTTTGTGAATGGTAATTAAGTTTGAAATTCAATTTTACTCATATTTTAAAAGTAATTCAAACTTCAAATAGATTGATGAAAGTTATAATAAAAGAGTAAACTAATTTTCATGTATTTTAAAATTATTCTACATATTTTATTGGTTAAGATTCATTCAAATTAAAATTGTAGCCAATATAGAAATAACAAAATTATATTCATATATGGGTGTATATAATCACTACTACAAAAATGACATTACTTGACGCCTGGAGAATGTCAACTACAACGTTACTTGACTGTTTTCCAAACGTCAACTATACTGCTGTCAAGTAATGTATCTTTACTTGACGATCGTCTAACCGTCAACTATATATATAATTGACATTCAATGGCTATCAAATACATAGGTAGGTTGACAGTCGTAAAACGTCAAGTTTAGTGTGGTCATTGACACTGTGAAAACGTCAAGTATAGTGGGTAGTTTATTTCATTGTGGATCATCAAATATAAGATGTTGGTTGACATTTAAAAACCGTCAAATGTAGGTATTGATTGACATCTAATAAACGTCAAGTAATCATACATTTTGAGCGATGATTATTCTCATTAGACGGTTTCTGCGTCAAGTAATTGAAACCTAATGACACTTAAGAAACGTCAAGCTATATATATATATATATATATATATATATATATTTAATTTTAAATAATCATTCCCCAAATTTCCTGTAAACCTGAAAATATTCCTGCAAATCAGAAAGCATTCTTCAAACCAGAATAATAATATATTTCATCTATTAATTGTTCCATCATACATGTACACAAAAAAGAATATGAGAACATAATGAACATTTTGTTTCATGTACACAAAAAAGAACCTGCAGATAACTAACCAACCAGCCAAAATATACGAAGTAATCGTGTTTTATGTATACAAAAAAAGAACCTATACCCATCCTTCCCAAAAAATAAATTAATATTATTATTATGGTGAAAGTGAACATACCTCAACGATATTAAACAACTTCTCTTTCAACTCACGTGGTACGTCATGCCATTTCTTATAAGTAATAAGGATGTGATGATGAACTGTTGATCCAATGAAGGAAGTAAATTTGTGTCCACTATCCCCAATGGACACTCCATCTTCATTTAATATAACCAATCGTTTCTCCCCATCTTTCTTTTTACTTCTTCCTTCTTTCATAGTAGTTGTGCCTCGTGTTCGCTTTTTAGTTGAGGTTTCTTCTTCATCGACATTTGTAGGCTTCATGATATAAGAACTAAACTACAAGTGGAAAGTAGAAAACGTTAGCATACATATTTTATAAACAAATCAAACAAGAAATGATATAAATTTATAGAAGTCATAAAAATCGAAAACCCACCCCGTAAATGTTATTTAGGAATCCAAGTACCCTCACAATCTACTCGCACATAGTTTGAGATGTTATCATCCAAGTCACTTGTGGATTCAACATTTGGCATCTTTGTTGGGCATTCCTTGACAATGTAGTACCGTGTCTCCAAGTTCATCCTCATAATATTGATCTTCAAATTCTCTTTGTGGTGGAGTAAGCACAATTGACCATCTGGCATCACTTGGATCCTCAACATAAAACACTTGCCTTGCTTGGGTTGCTAGTATAAATGAGTCATACTTGTGTCCTATTCTATTTAAGTCAACTAACAAAAAACCTAACTCATCGATTTTCATACCATTGTTGTTTTCAATCCAATCACACTTAAACATTGCTACATGAAAGGTAATATAATTCAGCTCCCAAATTTCTTGTATGACTCCATAAAAAGACATGTCTCCAAAAATAGGATTTTTATCTTTTGAACTAGAGACTTGCATTGTATTTGCAACTAAACTAACTCCACTATTTTGTACGCTTCTATCATTGTCACAAGACTTTGTTTGATATTGACACCCATTAATGATATAACCATTATATTTAGTCACATTCGGATGAGGGCCATGAGAAATCCACCTCAAGTTATCAGAAACCTTAATATCTCCTTTTTCAAGCTCCTACGCCACCTATGATCATAACTCATAAACACACGATTACTATCAAATGCTATGCGGTATAATACTAATGCATTAATATTACATTGAACATACTCATTACCGTTTCACGTAACCAAGATGCGAAACATCGATTATGTTAAATCTTGAACCCATTTTCGATTTTTGATCTACTAGGTTGTTGTGATTGCAGTACTAACATGTGTTTCCTTTGGATGAAATATTTAGTAGTATAGTTAGGTTGACATCATATGTTTCAGTAAATCAATGAAACATAATTAGAGAAATTAACTTACTCTATATATGGTTGCACGTCAATTGTATTTTCCAAAACATATCGATGAGCTTGATATAAAACTTCACATTCTGGTCTGAATAATACTCCGCTCGACAACGGTTTAACAACATTTGAATTGTGTAGTTGCTCTTTAAATTTTTGACTTCCAAGATCAATAGGAGGTACTCCACATAAAAATTCTAAACAAAATTCAACAGCTTCTTCTAATAAATAACTTTCAGCAATACAACCTTCTTGGCGATGCCTATTTCTCACAGAATTCTTAATCACTTTCATGAATCTTTCAAATGGGTACATCCATCGCAGATATATAGGCCCACAAAGTTTTGCTTCTTTTACAAGATGTACTGTGAGGTGCATCATAATTGTGAAAAACGAAGGTGGAAAGTACTTCTCCAACAAACATAGAGTAACCACGATATCCTCTTGCAACTTGACTAATTGTATAACATCTACTACTTTGTTGCATATATAATTAAAAAAGATGCACAGCCGTGTTATAGCGTATCGAACATATTTCGGTAGCACAGATCTTATTGCAATAGGAAGCAATTGTTGCAGGATCACATGACAATCATGGGACTTCAAACTATTAAGTTTCAAATCGTCCATTGACACAACATTTTTAATATTGGAAGAATAACCAAGAGAAACTTTCACGTTTGAAAGCGTTCTCAAAACACAACGCTTCTCCTCCCTAGTAAGAGTGTAACAAGCTGGGGGAATGTAGTCTTTTTTGTCGCCAATAATAGGTTTAAGCTCTAGTCGAATCTTTAAGATCTTTAAATCTCGTCTAGCACTCAATCCATCTTTACTTTTTCCCGAGATGTCAAGTAATGTACCCAATATATTCATGCATACATTTTTTTCAATGTGCATCACATCCAAACAATGTCTGACATGAAGATTCTTCCAATAAGGGAGCTCGAACAAAATAGACAACCTATTCCAACAACATTTTGTAGTTCCTTTTTTTAGTTGTCTCTTTTTCAGTTTCATTCCTATTTGAAATTTCAAATATTTAGTTTTGGCAAAAACTTCTTCACCGGACAAAGGTTCTGGAATGGTTTCAAGTTCTTTATGTCCATTAAAAGATTTTTGTTGACGTCGAAATATATGATTACACGACAAAATTTTTCAATGTCCAAGGTATGCCTCTTTTTGCCCATGTTTCAATCTTATAGAAGAAGTGTTATCACCGCAGATTGGACATGCCTTATAACCCTTAACAGAACACCCACTAAGGTTTCCATAGGCAGGAAAATCGTTAATTGTCCATAATAAAACTGCCCTTAAGTTGAATAGTTCATCTCGGTAAGCATCATAACATTGTACACCGCTTTCCCATAAAAGTTTTAAATCCTCAACTAACGGTGCCAAGTATATGCCAATGTCATATCCTGGTTGTTTTGGACCCGAAATCAACATCGATAACATCATTAACTTTCTTTTCATACACAACCATGGTGGAAGGTTATAAATAATCATCACCACCGGCCAACAACTATATTTAGAGCTCATATTACCATGTGGATTTATTCCATCCGCTGACAATGCTAAACGAAGATTCCTAACTTCAGAACCAAAGTCTGGCCATGTGAAATCTACTAACTTCCAAGCCGGTGAATCAGCGGGATGACGTAATTTAATTTACCATCTACAACTCTATCATCAGAATGCCATGTCAAGTTCTTAGCACAATCAAGAGTTCTAAACATCTTTTTGAATCGTGGAATAGGTGGGAAATACCATATAACTTTTATGGAATTTCTTTTGTTTATTCTTCTTATTTCCATCAAATTTCCATCTTGATTCACCACATTCAGGGCAAGTATTTGCATTGGCATATTCTTTTCTATATAAACAACAATCATTAGGACATGCATGAATTTTTTCATAATCCATTCCTAATGCACCCAAGGTTTTCTTTGCTTCATGCATCGACGAAGGAAGCTCGTTATTAACCGGTAAAATTTCTTTTAATATTTTGAGTAGTTCAGAAAAACATGCATCACTCCATCCAAATCTAACTTTCAAGTTATACAACTTCACTAATGTAGACGACTTAGTAAATTTCTTGCAACCCATATATAAAGGTTTTTCAGCATCGTTAAGTAACTTCTCAAATCCATTGGGGTCCTTTGAATATTCTTCATGAGCGACTTCAATCATTTCCTTAACACCTCCAATATCATTTTCTTCATACATTTCAGTGTCCGTCTTAGAATATTCTCTATGGACAATTGAACTAGGAAGTTCTTCCCCATGAAAAAACCAGATTTTATAACTTTCATCTATGCCGTTGACATATAAATGGTCTCTTATATCATTGAGACAATGTTTTTCACAATTCCCACATTTCAAACAAGGGCAACGAATGGTAGTACTAGTTGTATTAGAAAATCCATATTCAATGAACTTTTCCACACCCAACTCAAAATCTTTCGATAACCTACTTTTGTTTATCCATGATTTATCCATGATTTGGAAAGCTGTTAAATAAAGCAAATAGTTAATATCCCATAAGAAATTAGTCAACTTGATGACATTCAAAGTATCAATTCAATAATTAGCCAAAAGGAGAAAAATGACACAAGTATAGCTAAACTGAGATAAATCTTAAAATTGCTCATGGTTTTGGGCAGGGTTCCAAGTATTTTAAGACTCGTAGTTCACTTCTGGATAAATTGATTGAACACAAGTATGGTTGGGTGTTTAAAACCCCCCTATTGATGTGGAAGGTCTTGGTTTGCATGACTATGATACCATCATTATTCATTAAGCAACCAATGGACCTAGGAACTGTGAAATATAGGCTTAACAAAAACTGGTACAAGTCATCTAAAGAATTTGTTGAGGATGTGAGACTTACTTTTCACAATGCTATGACATATAATCCGAAAGGACAAGATGTACACGTAATGGAAAAACTGTCAACAATATTTGAGGATAGATGGGATAATAGAGGCAGACTATAATCGTGAGATGAGATTTATACTAGACTATGAAGCTGCTCTATCTACGCCTACTTTTAGAAAGGCCCGTCTTCCACCTCACCACCTCTTGACATGAGAAGAATATTGGTAAAGTCTGAATCCACCACCTCTTAACAACCAAATTCAATTCAGGATAAATAGCAATCAAACATTCAATCCCCAACAATCAACTTCAGTTCAAATCCAACAATTACAAAAAATTCCTAAACTCACAATTAAGGTTTATAACCACACCGACAAAAACTAAATAACAAAAAACAACAATAATAGAAAAAGAGATCACCAAAAACGTTAACAAAAACCATCACACATTGCATAACAGAAAATAAACTAGAAATGCGAATTGCAGAATCATATCAACATTTGTAAAAGATATAGAGACAGAAAAAGGAAAACAAGAATAAAGTTCTAAAAGAAAAAGAAAAGCGAAAGAAGGTCGTGACATTTGAGAAATTAACCTTAAAAAACAAAAGGCCAAACCGCTGTGATGAGTAGAGTTCACGGATGTATCAGCAACAGCACCGAATCTCAGTTTGGTTGCAATATCCTAAGCAAACAGAGAAAAGTGAAAAAAAACAAGAAGAAGATGAAGTGAAAAAGTGAAAAAGTGAACTGAACTCGCCGCCGGAATGTAGCGCAGTATCTGCGACGGATTGAGGCTGCAAAGGAGGCTGCGACGAATCTGCGATAGAGGCCGACACAGAGGCCGGGACGGAAGCTACGACGATGAGGGTTTCCAGAGGTTTTGCAATTGAGAGAGACGAAGCGTGAGTGCTTGATCGAGAAAAAGCGTGAAAGTCGAGCATTTTGGGGTTTTTTTTTAGATTTTCAAAAACGGCAGCATTTTGGGTTTTATTTTTATTTTTTAAAGCCATTTTTGTTTAACAAAATAAAAATTATAATGCGCGCCAACAAAGCCCGCTAAAACATTTACCATTTTTCTAATGTATTTGACCGTTTATAAGTGTCGAGCATTTTTGTGCCCAGCTTGACGCTTTCACAACGTCAAATATTGTAAAACATAAAAAACACGGGATTCAGGACAGAATTTCAGCCTGATTTGAACGATACTTGACGTTTTCATCATAAATTAACTCATTATTTGACGTTTTTAACCCAAAATGTCAAGTATTTCAGAATAGGTAGTGTCAAGTAATGTCATTTTTGTAGTAGTGAATAAAACTTTTTTTTAGAAGCATAAAAACCTATTTAGATGCTTAGAAACTAGGGGTGTACAAAAAAACCGGTAACCCGAGCAACCCGGACTACCCAACCCAAACCGTAAGGGTTGGGTTGGGTTATAATTTTTTGGGTTGGGTTGGGTTATGATTTTATAGTTTTTGTTGGGTTGGGTTGGTTCTTGGGTTGACTAATGTTTTGCTCGTTCAACCCAACCCAACCCGAACTAAGAATATTATACATATTATATGTGTGTATGTAAGATAAATTAATAAGATAGGTTCTTAACTTACTTGTAAGCCTTCTAAAAAAAAAAAATATATATATATATATATATATATGCACTAATAGGATAGGTAATAGATTGAAGTATACAATATAATACTTTTTTTATTACATAATTATGAGTTTATGAGTTGAATCATAAAGAAAAAAAATAGTAATATAACCCGAGAACCCAACCCAACTCAACCCGAAAATATAGGGTTGGGTTGGGTTGGGTTGTGCTAATGCATAGGGTTGGATGGGTTGGCGAATTGACCAACCCGAAAAATTGGGTTGGTCCAAAAAATTCATCCAACCCTACCCAACCCGGACCATGAACACCCCTATTAGAAACAAGCCATCAAATAACACAAGTAAAATTTCTTTTGTATATAATAATAAATTAAATTATATTCTATGTAAAAAAATGAATTTTAAAATTTAGCAATTTTTGTGAGATTTTATGTACCAACAATTGATTTGATCATAATTTAAAAATAGTCAATTAAACTATTTAATGATGTTTTTTGAATTAATCAAACTAAGTATCCAAATGGATTATTATTTGTTAATTATATTGTTAATGTCTATTCGTTCCAAATTTAAAAAGATTCATACTATATCTCAATAACAAAAAAATTTTACATTCAAATAATTGTCTTTTGAAATTCAAATATATTTCTCTTGTTGTTTTGAATCATTTATTTCTTTAATTATTTAACATTTAACATTAAATTTAAATATTATACAATTATATATTAAATAAACTACCAAACATAAAAAATAATTTGAACAAACTTTTAAATCTAAATTTTAAGGTTTAAATGGTTTGAAAAATAGAATTAAAAATGATTTCAAAAAACGAGGCAGAGAAAGAATATATGAGGATTATTGTTATATTTCGTAAAAGATTAAGTTAATATGAGGGATTAACTTAATCCATCCACCAAACACAAATTGGAGGGATTAAGTTAATCTGGATTAACTTGCTACTCACACCAAACATACCCTAATATTTTAAAAGTTAGGGGACAAAACATAGTGGAAATGCGTTTTAAATATGACGATTAAATGATGATTCTAAGAATCCAATTATAATTATGAAAAAGAGAAGAAATTCGAAGTTTGGTTGATGGCAAGTGATCAAAATGTTGGGAATTGTTTCTCACAACTTTAAAATTATGATTTAAAAAAAATTTATGATTTTGTTTGGTAGATTTTTGTGGCTTATTTTTATTAAGTGAATAATGGCTATAGACAACTTTTATCTTACCAATTTTAATTATAATATTTTTTTTTTATAAAAATAATTCAATAATTTTTGCTGGGGTATTTTTCCATATTCCAAAATTGCACTTCTTTTATTTTATTATTATTTAGTTTTGAGGAATCTATTTCCTTCATTCAATAAAAATAATTTTTGAAAAATCAATATACTAAATTAAGAACACGAGAGAGGACCTGCTCCAACAACACTTAAGAGGCAATCAGAGGGGGGAGATCCCCCTACTCAAAAAACCCATCATCCACACCCTGAAAGTCAAGAGAGTTCGAACAACAAAACGCAAAAGAGGCCTGATTACCTGAGGCTTTGGCAAGCATATCCGCTACACCATGGCACTTTCGCCTACAAAAGCCAAAGGAAATGACAGAAAACGACAAGATCAAATCCTGAATATCAACTACCACATTTCTGAATTCAGTTACATCTTGGGAAATACTATTAACACAGTTAATAATAGAAGTAGAATCAGATTCCACCAAGATAGAGGGAAGAGGTTGAACACCACAGCTTAGCAAATTCTTGAGGCCTTCACGAACAACAAGACAACAGCCTCAGGCACATCCTCCCCTGCACCATACGAAGGGCCAAATGAGAGAATAACATTTGATATTTGGGACATTAAACAATCTTTTTTAGCCAACTGCTTGTTATGCAACACCGCGTTGCGATTTTTCCATAATTTCCAAATCACAATTAAAGCTTTAGATAGTTCATTATAAGGAATTTTAAGAGTAAGTCCCTGCCAGAAACTTTCGCCCGATTCCGAATCCCTGAAAAAAAAAACAATGTCCGTATTAGAAGGAAAAAACTTAAGCCACGCTCTAACAACAAATTTACAATCCTTAATCATATGAATGTTTGTTTCCTTAGCTTTCCCACAGAGTGTGCAGACCCCTTGGACAACAACACCCTCTGACTGAAAATTGGATCCCGTTGGGATAAATTTTTTTAGGATATTCCAATTCCCAATCTTGATTTTTGGTGCCACATCTACCTTCCATAAAGACTTCCACAACTTTGTCATTAAGGAACAATCTGAAGGAGAAGCCTCTTTACCACAAGAGACATTCATAGCCAAATGATATGCACTCTTCACACTAAAAACCTCGTTAGGGCTATGATTCCAAATAATTTCGTTCTCCCTTTGGGATTAATTGTATTCAATTCAATTGAACTTTTTTTAATATGTTAAACTTATTTTTAACTTTCAAATTTAATTTCTTTCAATTAAATAATTTTTTTGAAAAAGATATGATTTTATTTCAAAAACCATGCAAGAAGCAAATCTTCCAATTAAGCACGATAGAAACTATGTAACCATTTCTAAAAGGTGGGATTTAGAACACCGAGAAACACAATTTAAAATGATACCAACTTACATATCTTCACAAAATTTATTGAGGTCTTTATATTTCTTTCCTTCCAAACATTCTAATGGATGACAACTTCCATATAAGCTTTCATAACTTGCTTTGAGAATTTGGATCAATATTAGAAAATGTCCAATCTATTAAAGTGATTGTTTTCAATGAGCTAAAATGATTCAACGAACTCTATTCACTCAATTTATTTTTTAAGAACAAGACTATACTATTCATGCCCTTTCTCTAATTTTTTTTGTTATATCTAAAAAAAATCCTATTTTAATATTACTAACTATAATTATTACTTTTTCTCTCTACTTTAATTTTGGACCATTCCCTACAGCCCAATAAACATGCACTTTTTTCGTATTTTATTCTTGCTTTTCTTTTTATTTTATTTTTTTGACAAATATTCGTGGCTTCCCTTCTTCTTTTGCTTAGTACAAATTTTGACTAAGATATGACTTTTGAACATTATATTATATTTTTAAGTGACAAACATCGAGAAAATAACACCGTTTAAATGTTTTCTAAACCACTTTAAAATATGCTTTTAAAAAGCACTTTAAAAACCAATAGAGGAATAGCTCAAACGACGTTGATGTATACCTAATAATTTTGAAGTCTTAGGTTTGAGTCTCTCTCACTCCCCAATTGTTGTAATCTAAAAAAAACACTTTAAAATATTTGTTATGGTATGTTTGGTAGGTGTTTACAATCATAAAAAAAATCCACAATTTAACAAATTTGAACCTTCTAATTCAAGTTGAATCGATTATCAAATTAATTTACTTTTTCATCGTTCAACCCAATTCAATTAATATTTTTGTCTAATATTAATTAATTAGATAACATTTTAACATACTAGCACGAATAAGATAAGTAATCTAAGTTTAATTAAGTATATATATATATATATATTTTTTTTGAAATCAATTAAGTATATAGTATCATGCATTTTTTTCTTTTATTATTATTATTATTATGATTATATATATATATATATTTATAAGTTATAATATATGTAAATCTCTAATCATAATTATATAAAAATAGTTTTGAAAAGAACTCCAAATCCCAAAGATGAAAGGTTGATAACAAAGCAATATCTAAAATTAAAATTACAAAAAAGGATACCTACTCTACACATCATAGGTTAATAAGTATACTTATTGTTTCATAAAAAAAAGGATAAGTATATTCTCAAAAAAAGGATAAAAATATTTATTGTCATATTACAAAAACATTTACCACAAATTTTATTTAGTTTTTGGATGTTTTTTAAATTTTATTTCAAAACTAAAATTTAATAATGTGTATCAAATGCTTGTGTTATGTGACAACAAGCATACCTACTCTACACATTCATATATATAAGTTTTGTTTATAGACCCACAAAAATATAATTTTAATAATTAATAGTAGGCTCTTTATGAAGTGTGCCAAATTTAAATTTCTTCTTTCAAATTTTCAATTAACTATTGCACTTATTTCTTTTTTAAAAAACTATTATACTTTTATATATATGTGTGTGTAATTAGTCCTTATAGTAAGTTTAAAGTTAATATTAATGATTTTTTTTGAGTTGCAACAAATGAGGGAGGGGGATTCGAACTCGTGACCTCTTAGTCATCGAGTGTCCACACGCCATTGAACTATGCCTCTTGTTGGCATTAATATTAATGAAATTTGTTCAATAGCATTAATAATTTTAATAAAATCAAAGATAAAATGTGATCTTTTAATTAAAAAAAATTGTAGAGGAAGATGAAAATTTATTTAAAGACAACTAAAAAAAATCTAAAGACTAATTGCATGTTTTTTTTTTAGTTTTCAAGATTCGAAACGGAACAAATCTAAAAGTTTAGGTCTTGTTTGATAATCATTTGATTTTTGTTTTTGATTTTTTGAAATTTAAACTTATTTTTGTCAAATTGTTTACCATATGTTTCATCTTTCCTATAATATATTCAATCTTTCCTTATGAAAATATGTGAATATTAAATAAATTAAATTTTTTTTTTTTTTGAAGCTACTATTTTTTGTTTCTAAATTTTGGTTTGATTTTTAAAAATATAGGTAAGAGATAAATATCAAAGTAAGAAAAAACTTATAGTAAAATAGTTGTTGTAAACTTAAATTTCAAAAACTAAAAACTAGAAACATAATGGTTATCAAACAAGGCCTTAAGGGCGTGTTTGGTGCAGGGATTAGGATTAAGTTAGTCGGTATTAAGTTAAGCTGAGTATTAAGTTAAGCTGAGGATTAAGTTAATCTGTGTTTGATGAACATGTTATGTTGTTTGAATTAAGTTGTCGATCGTTGTTTGGTGCAAGGATTAAGTTAAACTGAATTTTTATTTAACATTGTTTAAAAATTGTTTTCTCTTGATAATAAATAAATGACATTAATCAGAAATAGTAACAATATAATATTCATTCAAAAAAATATGTTTATTAATTATTTCAATTTTAACTTAATATCTATATTAAATTTAAAAAATATATAACAAATTTTATATTCATTAAAAAAATTTAGAAAGACATTAAATTATGTAAAAATCATTTTAATTTAATTGCTTAATTATAAGGTTGGTATAAATTTAAATTTTTTAAAAAACAATTTAATTTGTTTAGTACACCTTAAGTTGATCATATTTAAGAGTAGTTCAAACTTCAAATAATGAAAGTTATAATAAAAGTGTAAACCCAATTTTCATGCATTTTTAAATTATTTTACCTAATACTCATTCAAATTAAAGTTGTAGTTAATATAGAAATAACAAAATTACATTCACATATGGGTATATATTATAAAAAGGTTTTTTTTTCTTTTGAGAAACATAAAAAGCTATTTAGATGTTTAGAAAGAAGTCATCAAATAACACAAGTAAAATTTATTATGTGTATAATAATAAATCAAATTGTATTCTAAGTAGTAAAATAAGTTTTAAAATTTAGCAATTTTTGTGATATTTTATATGTACCAACCATTGATTTCAATTGAACATAATTTTAAAATAGTCAATTAAAATATTTAATGTTATTTTTTCAATTAATGAAACTAAAGTATTCAAATGGATTCAAATTATTTATGAAAATTTACATGTAACATGTTTTATTTGATTTTTTATTTAATAAAACTCATTACCTTTTAAAATGAATATAGGTTTAAATTTATTTTTACAATAACTAGGATAAAGGAATTCTAACCATTTTTAAATACCATAAAAAAAAATAGCAAAAAAAATTTCTTGACATTCTATTAGATGTATGCATTTTATATTTTACAAATGTAAAAAGAATGCATTTTATATTTTACGAAAGTTTTCTCCAATATAAATTGAAGATTGGTTAACTTAGTTTTCTCCAATAAAAAGAGTCAATTGTTAATATCCATTATTTCAAATTATTTGTTAATTATATTGTTAATATCTATTCCTTCCAAATTAAAAGAGATTCATACTATATCTTAATAATAAAATTTTGTCACATTCAAATAATGATCTTTTGAAATTCAAATATAGTTGTCTTGTTCTTTTGAATCATTTATTTCTTTAATTATTTAACATTTAACATTAAATTTAGAATATATAATTATATATTAAATAAACTACAAAATATAAAAAAATAATTTTATTCTAAAAAAATTAAACATAAAAAATAATTTGAATAAACTTTTAAATTTAAATTTTAAAGTTAGAATAAATTGTTTGAAAAATAGAATTAAAGATGATTTTGTAAACGAAAGGGAGAAAAAGAATATGAGGATTATTGTTGGATTTCGTGAAGGATTAAGTTAATCTGAGGGATTAACTTAATCCGTCCACCAAACACGAATTGGGAGGTTTAAGTTAATCCGGATTAACTTAATACTCACCCCAAACATGCCCTAAGTTTTTAACAAAATATTAGAAGGAAGATTTTCTACATTGGAAAGATTCCAGAAATCATAAAGATTTAAAGAATTGGAAAGATTCAAGAAATTATAAAGGTTCAAGGAATTAGAAAGCTAAAAGAAAGTGGTGTGCTCGAAGAAATACTATAAAATGAGCAAGTGATTTTAGTTTCAAAGTATTTCGATTAGAAACACTTTAAGCTTTGGCATACTAACTCTAGTTAATTTCTTTTTGTATTTTTTTGTGTGAGAGTGGAGCAAAGGGTGTGAATAGTTAAAACTTTTGAAGAGAGCGTTTATGTAATTAGGATCGGAGAGAGAATTCTATGTGATTATAAAAAAATTTCACATAGGGGAGATTGCTTATGTCCGTGCTTTTTTCTCGAGTTTGGAGTTTTTTTATGTATTTATCTTTTATTATTTTTCATTCATGTGATAATTATGAAAGGTTTTTTTTTC
Organism: Sicyos edulis; assembly: GCA_036507275.1. NCBI lineage: Eukaryota > Viridiplantae > Streptophyta > Magnoliopsida > Cucurbitales > Cucurbitaceae > Sicyos > Sicyos edulis. The sequence goes on from CM071846.1 coordinate 66,528,496, forward strand.
ATGGAACAAATCTCAAAATTAATTTTGAAAATTCAAAGATTAAAATCGAACAAATATTAAAGTTCAATCACTGTGATACCATAAAAAGTACTATCTACTCAAAATCTTGGAATTCAGAATTAACATATTACTTACTAGAATAATTTTTCTCTCAATCTCAACAAAAAAAAAAGTAGAATTATTTTTTTAAAATATTGAAGTGTCTATAGTTTACATGTAAGAAAGAACTTAATAGAGTGTTTTAACTAAACAAGTAATTAAGAAAAGCTTCAAAAATAATTTTAAAAGGTAGAACCAAACATATAAAATGATTTTTTATCTAACATTTTTTACTTCTAAAAGTGATTAGAAATCTCACCAAACTCTACACATATAATTAAATTATTTCAATTATTTGAGTGTGTATATATTAATAATTTTTAAAAGTTGTGTGGATGATTCTTAAAATTTGGAATGAGTTAAAAGGAATCATAAAGCCCCTTTTTTGTGATGAGTGCATCTAGAATGATTGCATGTGGGAAAGATGCATATAAGATTGAATAGGTTTGACTATGAAATAGAGGCTATGTTTGTATTTTTGTTTGAGTTTATTTATTTATTTTTATTTTTTTGTGGTGGTGGAAAATGTTGATGCTGACTGTTAAGTGAGATTCTTGATCTCCATCATCATGGTGCCGATCCTTTTGTTGCCTCTCTTTATATTTCTTCTTCTTATCCTCTTTTTGTTTGTGATCTAATTAATTACAATTTCTTTTTACCATTCCTTTATCAAGGCATTCGGAGTTGGCCATAAGCAACATTACTTTAATGCAAGACACCACCATCTGATTTGGACAGTCCCAAAATTAATGGTCAAGAAGTTTCCACCCTAATCTAATGATGTAGTTTTTTCAATAAATTTCTCTAAACTTTTCAATAAAGGATCAATATTCTAATATTCTTTTTTGAAATACAAAATCACTTATACTTCATTTCCAAACCCTACAAAACTAAAGAGATTAGCTTAACCGAATAGGTCGTTGACGCGATTGGTTATCTGGTTTGGTGTTAGTCTATTTCCACGGCACGATTACGAGTTCGATCCCTGAAATTGGTATTTATAATTCCCCTCCCCCAACTATACTAAAAAATCATAATAATAAAAAATACCAGCCGATCAAACACTTCTTTTTTATATGAAGAGACTCCGATTATATATTAATATGCACGTTAACATTTAACTATTTTGTAATTTAAACATGAAAATAAAATAATTATTATATAAAAATATGAAATAAGAATGCACCCAATTATAATCTATTTTATTCAAGTTATTCAACTAGAGCTGAATAAATTTGAAAAGCAATGAATTAAAGCCACTATAAAGAAATTCTTTTCTCCAAAGTCCAAAAGAAAATAACGTGTCTTCGAAAAAAAGAAAAGAAAAGAAAAGAAAAAAGAATTTAAAAAAAAAAGAAAGAAAAAAAAATGGTGGATTTTTTTTTAATGTAATAATGATTGCACATTCAATAATTGGTAATAAACATTGTTTAACATTATTGTAGCGCATGATTAGTTAACTAATATATTGATTAATTATGATGAGAAGTGTTCCCTACTTTTATTGAATATATATAATTATTTTTTCATAATAATTTATTTGGATTATGTGGATTTGCAATTAGCTCATTATAAAATTGGAAAAAACAATTAAGAAGGCTAAACATATAATTGACAAATATTTTAACTATTTTTTTAGATTTAAAAATTGAAATTGAAATTGTTTTTTTATTTAATTATGAGATTTCAAAATTGACAAAGTTTGATTTTGTTTTTTAATTTGATTTTTTTTGAGATATTTGAAATTGATTTGAGATTAAAAAAAACCTATTATACCTAGCAAAAATGGAAGAACTAGCTTGAAATCCTAACTCAAACCACTTTATTTTTTGCTGTCAATGTTGCTTCATAGTTTGTACTAACAAAAACAATCCTTATCCTTATGACAAAACAATACATCTTAAAATTAAATTCACACATCATCATTCTTCTAACATTGAATGATAATGAAATAGTATTTTGAAAAAAACTTGATAATAATATACAAAAGAATTGAATGGTAGCAATATTGAAGCAAAAGAATGAAGGAAGAATTCACACACAAAAATGATGGAACATAGGTATCCAAGTGAAAAAAATAAGTGGAAGCATTATTTCAATAAGTTGACATTTTCTCTTTAGTTTTTCAAGTAAGCAAAAAACATGTGGTTTCCACTTCAAAACCAAAGCCCACAACCACACCACAAAGTGATTTTGTGGCCTTTAAATTGAGAGATGAGTGGAAAGTGGAAACCAAACTTTGTCAACCCCTACCATCCCTTCTTTCTTTTGATATGTCAAATTGTGAAATCCTTAATATTGAAATCAATGTTAATTGGTCTTGTCACTGTAGTTTGCAATGATGCTTGCTTTTGAAAATTTGCATTTTGTTTTTTGGAAGATGTGGGGATATATAATTTGGACCATATGTATTCATTCATAGATTTATATGTTTATCAGAACATTTTGTTGTTATATATATTGAAAATTAAAGTTGAGCATGTGTGGTAACAGTTTTATTCAAATGAAAATTATATTTTTAGTCCAAGTTTAGTTTCTATTTTGCATTTCAAAATTGAATATTTTTATCCCTAGCCTCTAAAAAATTATCAATTTTTATCTTTGCCTGTTTTTTTACCTTTACTTTTATACTTTTCTTTTAAAAATTAAATTCAAGTCAAGATTAAATAATCATTTTATTAATATATTGAAACTAAAAATTAGCTTAGTTAGTCATCATTTTAATTTTTTTTTTTTTATAGTAATTAACGACTTTATTATTTCAAAGAGTAAAATGGAGTATTCAAATACTAAAAGACAAAAGTATTTGGTTTTTAAATATATGAACCAAACAAAAACAACATCCAAAATCTTTTTCTTTATTCAATCTTTTATGCTATTTTATTTTTGTAACAAGATGTGAGATTATGCTCGACATCAAGTCATGGAGGTCTTTGAATTTGGTAAGTGCATGGTAGTGAGGATTTACATGTAAATGTCAATTTCAAAACATTATCTTCGATTATATATATATATATAAAGTAGCTCTTTGTTTTTTTGAACTCAAAGTTGCTCTTTAATTTTCTTGGTATGTTTTTGGTCGAGTTTGTTTGAGATGTATTTACCTACACTAGTACTAGTTAATTTGGATGCATTCAATTCAACAACCCATTCACCTTATAGCTCAAGATGAAAATGTCGACTAAAACCTTTTTTTTTTTTTCCTTTAACTTATTCAGTCTTTTTTTTTTAATAATGACTATTTTTTTTGTTAAATATATCATTGTTTAATACATATTGGGAGAGGGAGAACAAAACAATGAAACTATTGTGTCACTAACTCATTCGATTTAAATATATAATTGTTGAACCGTGGTAGGTAAATCAATAATCTAACTTGGAAGTCATTAATAAAAACTTTATGTCAATTGATTTATATTTATTTTGACAACCATAAATTCTATGGAAAGTTTATTCTGCTAGTATTAGTATCATTAACAGTATGAAAATTTTTCCTCCCTAATATATTTTTGGCTCTTCATTATATTGTAGTACATTTTTAAAAATAATTTCATTTATAGTACATTTTACTCAAAATTCTTATCCTAATATCATTAGACTTTTATCAGCTGAACTGATAGACTTTAAACTTCTATGAGTTCAACGGATAGACTTCAATAAATTTTGAATGATTCAATAGTACAAACAAATAGATTTCAATCATTTTTGTACCCAAATGAATAAATTTGAGAATTGTGTTATATATGAATTTTTTTTTTTTTAATAATAGTATTTTATTATCCTGAATCTTACCACTTATTTTTCTTGGAAGAAGTAAAATTTTACCATTTATTTGCTGTGGCTTGATTAGTGAATCCGTTAACCAAAATGGTCATTTGTGTGCTTGATAAAAAAAATTGTCACCATGTCCACCGTATATATTTGAGATCTTAGTTGATAAAAAAAAAGGTCTCAAATTCAAAGAAATAACATAACCCTAAATGATAACAAACAAAATAAAGATATAAAAAGCAACATTTTTTTTGAAAACCAATAATCCATTAAACTCAATCCACACCAAACAATTTCTCCAAAACATAGTCAATGTCAGGAAGAAGATTCTCCTTAAAAAAGAAAGGACTCAATCTAAGAGACAAGGAATTTTCCAACAAAAATAATCTAGAATCCTTGGCTGAGAAGTCTACAATCCTGTTACAAAGCATATTACAATGAGTTACCTTTACAACACTAAGAGAAGAAATTAAATACTTAACATCAACAATAAAATTGTTGAATTAAAAAGCATCTGAGAAGTCATCAATAGCATCAATAACATTTAAAGTATCAGACTCCACCATAATCGGGGGTAAAAATGACCTTTGCACACTTCTCAACTGTTTGAGCTCATCCCTCATAATGATGCCTTTCAAAACCTTAATTGACCGGTTCAAAAAATTAGATCTCCAACCCATCAACTTTGGATGCTCTCTCCAATCATGAACCACTCAACCAATACCTCCACCCAACCGATACCTCCATTGCTACCCACTTGAACTCACCTTTAATAATAGGAGTATCCTTTTCAAGAGTACCTACACTCAGAAGAATGCAAACATTAAAAACTTTGCAAGAGTAACTTCAAATCCAACTTACGATCAATCCCTTGGTTCCTAAAATTCCATAAGCTCCAAATAATAATAATAATTCCTTTAAACCATTTATCTTTTGGGAATTCTATCACATAAAACTTTTAAGAAATCCACCCCTTTACCCACACAAGAAAACTAATCTCCAAAATTAGAAAATCCGAGGAAAAAATGAGACCAAGTAGGAACAGCCATCATGGAGTCTTTAATAACATGCATATTCGAATCTCTCTCTTTCCTACAACTTGGACACCAAGCATTAGCATCCCCCCCTATAAATATTACATTTAAACTCTTCCAAATTCGCCAAGTAACAATAGGATCCAAAGAAGATTCTTCCTTATTGTTTTCCACATTAAACCCCACATGATAGACACTTTTCATTGAAAAAAACACCATTAATATTAGTATTCTAGATCAGTTCATCAATAGAATCAATCTTACTTAAAATAAGTATTGGAAATAATAACTGCTAGAGATATCCATGGGCAAGACAGGGTCGGGGAATGACTTCTCCATCCCTGTCTCCGCCACCAAAATCATTCCCCGTCCCTGGAAAATTCACCATTTTTTCGCAGTGATTCCCTACAGGGGAATTCGTAGGGATTGGGTTCCTTGGGAAATTTTCCCCAATATTTATAAGTTTCAATTATATTGTTACCAATCAAGAAAAAAATGTTCATTTGAATATATAATTTCACTAAAAATATTTATTTTATCTAAAAAGTAAATTAATTAATTAAGATAAAACTAATTTTTAATAAAAAAATTTAAATAAAATTGTAAACGGAGATGAAAAATACATTCCTTTGTTCCCGACCCCGTTTCCCGCCTAATCGAGGATTTCTCGCCCCGTTAGGGGCGGGTCTTCGCGGGAAAAATGGACATCTCTAATAACCACATATTCTTGACAAAAAATATTATCGATCAACTCGACATTCCAAGATCTATCATCACGAACTAATTCAGCCACACATCTATCCTTCCACTCCCCTCTAACCCCATCAGCAAAAGGGTTTCCACTAGGGATCCCTACCAATAGTAATTCTCCTTTCATTTCCCACCTTCCATTGAATCCCTTTTGGAACAAATACCAACCCCACAAAATGCTTCTCCAAGCCAAAGGAGGATTATTACCTACGACAACAGATAAATAATCACCATCACGAAAATACTTCCCTCTGAGCATTCTACTCAACATAGAGTTTGGATTTCTAAGAATTTGCCAACTATGTTTAGCTAAAAGAGTTTGATCGAAAGTGTTAGAGATTTTTTAAGTCAATTCCCTTAGCCTCCTTGCTTTTTCCAGCTCATATCTAATACTTATTCAAATCGTCACCCCACCAAAAATTGAATGATTTTGTCAACCGAAATCACGGACGAATACCCATAAAATCAAGGAAGCAACCATACATCTACCATTATAATTTATAGAGATTCTCATTCAAATTACAACCATGGAAAGATACACAAATTAGAGAATATCAAGTTCTCTCATTAAATTCTAACCAAACTCATAATATACTTTATATATGAGCATTATTTTTACAATCTTTCAAATGTTAGGTAAAATAAACCTAACTCAAAAACTCAACCATTATTAAACATTTAGCCAAATATAAATAATGTGTAAATTCATAAGTTAATTTAAAGTTTTTCATTTAAAGAAATGTTAAATAATAGTAATTTTCATGCAGAAAAAACACCTCCATTATATAAATGTTTCAATAGGACCCTTTGCTACCATGGATAGTCATTTCATGCTTTATCATTTATTTTCTTTTTCAGAAAAAGGCGTAACTAATTTTTTGTTATTTGTTTTTTTGAGAATAAATAAAAGGTGGAACTTGAGATATATCAATAATTATAGAGGAAAGTAATAAATCTTAACTTTTATAATTGTAGTAGATATATATTTTTTAATTGAACATCACATCACAATAAAAAAAAAATTATAATAGTTTGGTCCGTAAAGACAATAATGTTATATGTTCAAATTTCATCACATAATTATAATTGAACTAAAAAAATAAAACTCTAAATTTTAATGGATGATTTAAATTTCAAACCTATACTTGAACCAATCAAATTATATTCAAATTAACATTATAGATGCCCCTATCCATTGAGTAATCCTCCAATAACCAATCTGAGCTTTATGGATGTTGGTTAAAAATAAAGGTCATAAGCATACAAAATAATAATAATATATATATATTTTGCTACTGCACTGTTTATTCTAGAATTAATTTAAAATAAATTTATATTGACTTAGGTTAAAATGAATTAATTTTATTATTTAGGCTTCAAATTTTAACTTTTTTCTAAACAAAATTATTTGAAAATAGTAGAATACGAATCTCCTATTTCTCGTCCATGATACCTATCAATTACTTTAGGAATAAATTTATTTTAATTATATTTTTAACTAAATATGGAATGAAGAATAATAGTATTCAATTTTTCCAATAATAATATATGGGCCGTATTCATTAAGTTAGGTTTTATCATAAAGAAAAAAACACATCAAAGTTTGGCAGTTTCAAACCCTGCGTAGAAGATTCTCCGATAGTCAAATACTGATTTTCAAGTTCGAACTTGTGTCCGTAGAGTTGAAATTAATTAATACCAATCAAAATAATCAATTGTGTCACCAATCCATTCCATAATTAGACAGTTTTTTTAGAAGATGTTAAACTTGGTTTGATTCAAGTTTGATTTGGCATCAACCTTAGTCTATGATGGATTCAACACATATTTAAGGTATATGCGTCATTATATATGGTACACAATTTTCATTTTTTTAAAAAAAATATTTTTTTTAAAAAAATATTATGTGGCTCGCATAACCTCATCTAACTTAAGTATGAGCTGCTATTCATCCGTAAGTAGACAAATTTTTCTCTTTTAAATATACCTGAAATAAATAAAAGAACTGTACAAACATCAACATAAACAAAGAGGCTAACATATGCAAACTCACATAAAAGTATGAGCATATATGTCATTCTCTCTATCATAGACATGAAAAACATCGATTCGTTCGATAACATTTTACTCTTAAAATGTAATTAATCCTCTTAATTCGATATCCAAGTTGAGTTGGTCTCACTTTCATTATTATCTATAATCATGTTTAGAGTTGAATTTTGAATGAAATATTAATTTCAAACAAGATGGACAAGTTGAACGGTGAATGTGGACTAGACTAGAGTAGATAGTAGAAGCAATCAAAATGAGTCTTTGGCCCAACCAAAAAGTTAGGCAGCAACAAGACCACTTGGGCCAACTAATGGCTTAGGCCCACAAGGTGAATTATCTAACCCGAGTTTTTTTTTTTTAATTATTTTTTTTTTTTTATAGAAATATCTAACCCAGGTTTGTTACACGAGAACTTCACATTTAATTTTTCTTTTTACAGTATTGTTAGAAAATGAATTTCTGTTCTTGAAGTTAGTTCATGATCACTTTGGCGACTTCATCTTGAGTTGAGTGTCAACATATACGAGTAATCAATTAGTCTGTCAAAAATCCAATAATATGTTTTGTGAGAATATGGAGGTGTATATAATTTGAATTGGGTTGAGTTTGAAAGGATTTTTTAAATCAACTTAAAATTTTGAGTTGGATTTGGTCATCCATTCTCTTAATTAAAAAAGTGGATCATTTGTTTTTTTTGTTTTTCACTTTAAAATTTTCAATAAATTCACCTGATGAGCTAAAAAAAACTAACCTAATAATTTCTAATTTTTGAAAGATATATTTTTAAACTTTAAACAAAAATGAAAAAAAATTTTGGTGAGAAAAATCTAAAAATAATAAAGAAATTCTAAATTTTAATTAAGTATACATTTTAATAATTATGTTATAGGTAAAAAACGTTTTTTTTACTTAATAATAAATTCCGATAATTCAAGTTAACTCAAATTGATTATAGGTTAATCCATGAACCAACCAAACTTATAAAAGTTTCATTAATTTGAATCAATCTTAACTCAAAAAGGTTTTGAACTCAACCCATCAAATTGAGTTTAGTTAATCCGGTTGTTTAAACATTCCTAGTCGCTGATTTGTTAGTTTTATTAGTTCGTTAGTTATCTTAACTCAAAAAGGTTTTGAACCCATTCCGTCAAATTGAGTTGAGTTAATCGGGTTGTTTAAATGCTCCTAGTAGTTGATTGGCAATATATATATACACAAAAAAATTGTTAATATTTTGTAAGGATATAGTCTAATTTGACGAATATCTTGTTCATATACAAATATCTAAATTATCATGTAACATGACTTCTTTTTTGTTGACACAATTCATGTTGTAGGAAAAAATTTAGATGCAAAAAGCGGAATTTCAGGAAACAATTTTCTAACATCTATCACAGAATCGAGCAACAACAATGTTACTTTGTTACTGCCAGAAGATGTTAGGGCTTATGTTAGTACGAAAGGCAGGTAACTGTTTTCATGTCTTATTTTTATTGGGATGTGGAGGCACAATAAGAAAATGGGGTTAGAGTTTTTTTTATGGAAAAAATTAATCTGTCCTATCCTTTCTCATCTCTCGTGACCCATATATATATATTTAGAGTTAGACCATCAGAGAAAACCAAAACCCACGCACTCTTAATTTCCCCATCCAATATAAAATTTATTGTGCTTTATATTTAGTTCAACCCATTGCTTGTGACGAATGAGATATTTTAGTTGTTAGCTCAATCTAATTAATCTAAGTATAATAATTATTCTCTAGCAAGTAATTATTAAATTACTAAAATATACTAATTATTATCTCCATAATAATTTCTATTTATATTTAGTAATTGTTGGAATTTGTCTTAATACATGATTTCTTCCCATGTAACTTAACTTACCTAGCTACAATATGATGTAACCTAAGTTACCTAGCTACAATATAGTTGGGCAATCGTCTTGGAGGAAGAATTTGATGAAGTTGACACATTAAACATTTAATCATTGAGGGACCAATTTCAAATATATTTGACCATAAAAAGCTACCAAATCATCACGCAATTTGCCTATTTAGTTTTTTTCCCTTAAAATGTCCAAATCTAAGCATTGATTTTAAATGCCAATTGGGACAGTCCATATCATTTTGCATATCAAAACTACTCTTTTTTATAGTTTAAAGTTTTTGGTCTGTAGAAAATTTCTTGGAGTTTATTATAAAAAAAATAGTTTATTTTACTAGATAAATAGAAGGAAAAGAAAAATATCCAATGCAAAAAAATAAATAAACAATGGACAAATTTGAAAATGGGCTTTATTGACATGTAGTTTCAAACCAAAAGATTCATATTCACCGTAAATAAATAAAAAGTGAATATTCATAAAAAAAAAAATTCAGTACACAGTGAAAGAAAGGGGAACCAACAAATCTTATATAGAGGGCACATCTACTCGAATTTGTGACCGTGGAATTGAAATGGATTAACACCAGACAAGATAATCAACTGCGCCACTAACCATCAATGAATATTCATAATCAAGAGTCCATAAATTTGAATTTCTCCATTTGAGCTCATAAAAACCTAGAAAACACCATTATAAATAAAACTGTTTTTTGAATCACGAGATAGGTATGATATAAAAAGATGGCTAAGAACCATCATAGAATGGTTTAGTAATAAAAAAAAAATCTTAAGGTACCACCTACTATGAATAATCTGTTCCGTAGCTAGGATTGCTCCCTGGTAGTTGAGTCCAATTAAATGTTCGTATTGTGATAGGTCTCACGAGGGGCAGAATAAAAAAAAAACTTATAAATGGTTAGATATAAATTATTTTAAAAAGTCTTATACTAAAATAAAATTCAACTTCATATACAAAAAAATAATTAGAAGTACAATCACTTTTTAAAAAAATTAGCAATCATCAGTATTAATGACACATATATTTTTTTATAATATTGATATTAATGAATATTTAATATACATAATACTAGTGTTAACAAATGTTTTTATTATAGTATTAAAATATATTTATTTATTATGAATACAAATATCTTAAATTTTATTATAATTGTAATTACAAAAATGAGATTTTTTTTTTTTTTTTTGAGATTACAATAATTAAGTGTAGGGAGATTTAAACTTTAATGCGCGGCTGAGCAACGGGTCATGTAGGCAAAAATGAGATCTACTTTTTGTATGTAACAAAAGTAAAAAATTATCGGATATGGCGAACCACCTCCTATGTTATACAGAGTATTAAAATATGGATGTGCATATTTTCACTTACAAAATATAACAAAAATAAATAAAATAATTTATGAGTCAGCCCTCCCTCCTTCCACCCATGATCGTACATATTTAATTCCAGAGATTAATTTATTTGACTAAAAGATTGAAAGAAATGAAAAAAATAAAATAAATAAAACTGCCTTCAACGTTATTAATCTTGTATAATAAATAAATAAAGGCAAATATAGGGTGCATTTGTTTTTAGTAGAAAAAAGTAGAGTTGAAGAGAATGAAATGGTTAATAGTAGTTTGGAGTGGTTAAGTATTCGTTTGACGTTGATGTTAATAATAGTGGAATAATCAACTATTTATTTGAAAATTGAGGTTAATAATGATTGAATAATAAATTTGATGTAAAGTTTAATAAAATTTAATGTGAGATTTGATAAAAGAGTTGAAGGTTGTTTACTACGTTGAACAACACTTGTGGTATCAAATGGGTCACTGGTGGAGTGATTTCATTGTTTGGTTGTAAACCAATTTAATACCAGCGTCATAAGTTCGATCCCAAGAATCGGTTTTTGTTCCCCCTCTCCGATATGTAATAAAAAAAAAAAAAAAAACATCAACACTTGTGGTTACGTGAATTTCTCCCTAGGCTAATTAATGCTACCAAGTTGGCTCCTCTTGTTGTTCCCATAGCCATAGGCTCTAATTAATTATTAATTTAAAGCAATTACTTCTCTCGTTTTCAAAGAAAAACAAAAAACTATAGTAACGTTAAGTTTAGTATCTTATCCCTTCTTTAAATAGAGCACAATGATCATCAATGAATTGCACACATATATTATAGCTTTCTATTTCCAACTATGCTCTCAATCATTCAACACTCTATTTTTAATATCTAAGGCTTGAATTCCAATTTTTTACCTCTTAATTTAGAGTTCCTATTAATTTTCACCGAGCAATGCTCACTTTAACGAGTCATTTGACACTTTAAACATCGTCAAAGATTACTTTGCAATATCAGGTATTTTCTTAATCTTCTACAATCCTAGCCCTTTTTCTTTTGTATTGCTTTTTTTAAGAGTTTTCTTTAGTGTTGATTTTGCATATCAATTGATTATTCATAGTTCAAAAGCTTGTGACACAAATCTGTTCGAGAGTTGACATAGTAGTTAAGAGGGTGTCAAAGAACTAAGAGTTTGATTAGTTTAATCCATGGTGATCATTTATCTAAAAATTAATTTCCTACGTATTTTCTTGACATTTAAATTAGTCGAAATACACGTAATCTAATTTAGAGTGAATAATATTTGAATAGCATTCTTTCTTGGTCTTCATGCCAAAAGCGTAGTTTAAGGGTTATAAAGGTATATACAATTGAAGCATAGTTTAACGGGTTATAAAGGTATATACAATTTTTTTTCATTAGTGAAACCTAAATCTTGTTAATTGAAAAAGGAAAGAAAAAGAAATGTTAGAATCAGAAAGCGGAACATTTGTTTCGTCCACTTCAGCGAGGATAGGAACGACACCGAGAGAGTCATCGTTTTCGAGTCTTCGAGTTGATTCGTTGTTATATGATCGAAAGCCAATGTCGCAATTGGAGTGCTTACCCCTTGACATTACAAAGAGGAGCCAACCTCACATGTGCTTAACTCACTTTCCTACTCTTGATGTTTATCTGGCAAAAAAGGTAAACCTGCTTTTCTCTAAAGCTTCTTTTAATTGTGATTATCTACTTTGTAATTAATAAAATTTATACCATTTTGAAGAAGAAAGTATAAAATTACGAGAAATGAAATTGAATTAAAGTAATCCAACAAATTTTCATAAAGTTCGGCTTTAACGAAGATATTTAGAAAGTATTTCACATTATTATTATTATTTGAAAAATGTAAGTAAACGCTAAGGCCGAGTTTGATTTTTTTTTTTTTTTTTTTTTTTTTTTTTTTTTTTTTAATTTAAGCTTATTTTAACTTATATTTTCTATAATGACAATGTGTTCCATCTTAAATATAATGACAATGTGTTTCATCTTTCTTACGATATATCTAATTTTCTTTAAAAAAGTATGTGGATCCTAACTAAATTTCAAAAGCAAAAATAAATTTTTGGAAGCTATTTTTTTTTATTTCCAAATTTTGGTTTAGTTTTTAGAAATATACGTACATCCATGTAGAAAAAAAACATCGTATGTTAGTTGTTGTAGACTAAAATTTAAAAAAAAAAAAAAATAGTTATCCAACGGGATCTAAGCAACTCAATTAACACGGTTTAAACAAAAAAAGAAAAAAAAAAGAAAAGAAAAGAAAAGAAAGAAAGAAAAAAACTCAATTTACATGGACTCTGTCTAGACTTTACTATATTAACTGGGCTAGTATGATTCAGGCCCAAACAAGCCTAGCTCAAGCACAAGCCTACATATCTTTGGGCTGGACCAACCAACTCGGCCTAATAATGATGTGAATGAGTAAACTGTGAAGGACAAGTGAGAAAAACTACATTATTATCATTATTATTTTAATTCAACAACTAAAGACGGTAGATTCAACCCTTAATTTTTTTTTTTTTTTTTATACTTTTTTTTAATGTACTTACAATATTCCAGCTTGTGATTAAGATATCAAACTAATTCAACCTGTTAACTATCAAATTTGGATGTCTTAACTTCTTTTACTAGTTAAACTATTTGAACTTGAATGCCTTTCGTAACAAGTTCTCATTCTCTTAACAAAAAAATACATCATATTAAAATAAAATACTAATTTAATCAATAAAGCATGTGTCACATAAAATTTTATTTTTTTATTCTCAACCACGTGGTGTGTGGTAATTTGATTTATAATTTTAATTAAAGAATATATATCAACCAACTTAATTATGAAACTCAATGAAAAAAAACAGTTGAATTATGTTTAGATTAATGCCACTAAAAATTCTTAACTTAATTAATGTCAACATCCAAATCTTACTATTCATGTAAATTAAAAGGTTTGATTTTTATCATTAGAAGATTGATTGTGGTACAAAATATAATAACCGTAATTGATTATATTCAGAGACGAAAATGTTTCTCGGTAATTCAATTTATTCGTCAATATTCCAAAATTGGAGTGGAAGACACCAATGTTGATTATAAATAAATGAGATAAAAAGTATTTTATTGGTTGATTTAATTTTTCCCAAAATGAAAAGCTATTTATAACCAACCTTAGAACATGAAAAATATTTGAATTTTGAAATAAACATAAGTTATATTCTTTGACTGCTATCCAGGTGGGAGCAGAATTTGTTGGCACATTTATCCTAATATTCGCCGCAACCGCCGCACCAATCATCAACGAAAAGTACAACGCCGCCCTGTCTCCGATCGGAAACGCCGCGTACGCCGGAATAGCAGCGATGATCGTAATTATGTCGACGGGACACATCTCCGGCTCCCACCTGAACCCGTCGCTGACCATCGCCTTCGCCGCCCTCCGCCACTTCCCGTGGGGCCAAGTCCCTGCCTACATCGCCGCCCAAGTCTCCGCCTCGATCTGCGCCTCTTTCGCCCTCAAAGGCGTTTTTTACCCTTTCATGTCCGGCGGCGCCACCGCTCCCTCCGTCGGCACCGCCCAGGCCTTCGCTCTTGAATTTCTCATCGCTTTCAATCTCTTGTTTGTTGTTACTGCCGTCGCTACTGATACTCGCGCCGTAAGCAAATCTTTGGTTTTTTAAGCTCTATTTTGTTTGAATTAATTTTGGGGATTATATATATATAACCAAATAAAACAATGGAAACTTAGGAGGTTAATTTAGATTATTATAAATAGTAGATTATGATAAATAGTGTTTTTTTAATAATATAATAAATGGTGTTTAAGATATTAGTTATATAATAAAAAGTAATATATGTAAGGTTTAGATAAATGAGCACGTAAATTTAGATAAACGGGAATGCAAATTTAGATAACCATAGTTTATTATAAACAGTAGAGTAAACATTAGTTTAGTTATTATAACCAACTCGACCATTTATATAAACGGGTCCAAACATACCTTCATGGATTAGTAGAAAATAATGGTAAATATAGTCTATTTTTTAAAATTAGTAAATATGATATTAGGTATTAATAAATAGGTCACGCTTAGTTTTTTTTATAATAGTATATAAATATTAAAAGGTATAAATTATTATAGAGGTTAATAGTTTAAAATTTTCCTGAATTTATAATTATTTTTTAGAAAACCGTTCATCTACCATTTCCCAAAAATAAAAAAACATAACATTAATAGGCCTTTTTAAAAGTAACTATATATTATATAAAAAATACTAATTTGGTCCCTCCAATATGATTAAAATATCTACGTTTCAATTAATTTATTGATAGTTTAAAATCAAATTGTCGATGGTATGAATCACGGACAAAATTAAAAAAACATAAAAAAAAATTTCAATGTAATTTTTTTTATAAAGATGATATAATTATAAATGAAAAAGAGAAAATTGGATGTGAGCAATTCACCATTAATTAATTTCGACTTGTAATATTTATGGCAGGTGGGAGAGTTGGCCGGAATTGCAGTTGGAGCTACAGTGATGCTTAATATTCTTATTGCTGGGTTAATATTTCTAATTTTCCATCTTCTTTAATTTCGTCTTGTTTTTATATCTCTTTGAAGAAGTAATACACCATGCAAATTTACTTACTATATGAAAAATTAAACCCGGAAGTAAAATAAATCCCAATCACCAACACTTTTTGTCAGTAACCAATGGTATTTGCTTGAATAAAATATAATTGGGATGAGAGACTGGAACCTAAGACATTAAGATCTTTAGGTATATATTGATGCCGTTGAGTTATTGCTTTTGTTGGCTACTCGTATTTAAACTTTTGAATTGAATAGAAAATCTAACCTAACATAATTATAATTTTTACCGTAAGACCATATTTACTCTTTAGTTAATATCATAAAACTCTTTTGTTGTCTATGTTGGAAATGCTACATACCCGAGCTTCAATTTAGTTAGGATAGAGCTTCCATCATGGTATGTAATTTAATTGCAATATAATACAATTACATATCTTCCTAGTTGATATACAACATTTTTAATGAAAAATCCAAGCCATTAAAAATTCTAGTTCAACGGCATATAGAATTAAGAGATTATAAATTTGAATCTCTCGCCTCCCATAAAACTAATCCTTAAATTAACAACATAATATACTATGATAGAATTAAAATATTTGACCCCTAAATAAATAATTCTGTTGATAGAATCTTCAAGTAATTGTATGTTAATGGAGAAATTGGATTCAAGACCTCTTAATCATTAGTTGATTTCGAGTTCTCATATAATTAAGTTATTTTTGTTTTATTTTATTTTTAAATATAGGTTTCCTAATGCATTTGATTAATTGATTAATGTTTTGGACATAGCAGGCCATCCACTGGTGGTTCAATGAACCCAGTGCGGACTCTTGGCCCCGCCGTGGCGGCCGGAAATTACAGACAACTCTGGCTCTACATGGTGGCTCCTACCCTTGGGGCTGTCGCCGGCGCCGGAACCTACACGGCCGTGAAGCTTAAAGACGATGAAGTTACTAATGATCAATCTCTGCAGGTCAGGAGCTTCGGTCGATGAAAACCGGTGGTAAAAATGCACCTGTTGGCTTCATCTATGTAGTTTTGTACATAATGGAAATAAAAGAAATTGCTATTATGCCTTCAATTATATTTAATTCATGATTTAAAAATTTAAAAAAAAAATGATGATTTCAATCTTGAATTATATTTTAGGTTTCAGATTGTTTTACCTCACTTTTTTTTTTTTTGAATAGGAATCCGGACTTAATGTTATTTTAAAGCTTATGTTTTGTTTTTATTGTATATTTGAATTGGAGTCTTTATTTATTTTTTAGACCCATAATTTAAGATAAGTCTGTCACAATTATTTAGAGTCGATATTCACCGTAAGTTTTCTTTCATGCTTTTTTTTTTTTTTTTAAGTACAAATTTGAGGACAACTACTCTCATACTGATTTCCAACTCGAAGTCATGTAGAGTTGAAATAGATCAACACCAAACAAGATTATCAACTGTGGCACTGACTCAGATTCATGCTTTTAATTCTAAGATTAAGATAAGCAACTGAAAAATAAAAAATGCAAGTAAAATTATTTAGATGTTTTTTTTTTGTTTTTGCTGCGCTCATGGAATTTCATAAGCTCTAACACACTATAGATTCTTATCACGGTTTTGATAAAATATTTAATAAATAGATAAAGATAAAGATTTTCAAGATTTTCAAAACTTCCGTTCATTTTTTTGGCTATTCCTGACCGTTCAATTCCACTTACGCACATCTCGACTAATGTCACGAAACTGTGAGAACCCAACCCAAATAGTGGTCCTAAACCCTGTTCTCACTTAGCATGTTTAAAATTTAAAATCATTTAAATTTACATTGAAATTGCTTAACAAGAAAACTCATTTAATAAATTTGTAGAAAAACATTCATTCAATAAATATCATAAAACAAGTCCTAGCCAATATTTAAAAGTCAATAGTTAAAAATAATTCCTCAAAACAAAACAGTTTCTCTAGCATGCTATCAAGGAAATTATGACTCAAAAAGACAAATAGAAAGACAAAGTAACGCCGGCAGCTCCCATGATCAATCTCCGCTAGCCGTCCCAGTGCTATCCCAAGTTACCTGGTAGAAAAACCACATAAATAAGGGTGAGTACAAAAAATACGATTCTATAACATTTAAATGTAAAAAAATTTGTAGAAAATTAATTCCTAGTATAGACCAACTTATGACAGAACTAGGCTCCAAAAGTTTTGGAATTTTGCACGGTAATATAAATTATATTAAAATACTTTATTTAATGTAAATTACGCTATATTGTGGTATTATACTAATGGTCGAGTGAATGTTGACCCCAAAAAATTTTCATTGATGCGAAGTTCGAATCTTTCTTGCCCTTTTATTTTAGTTTTCTTTTTCTATCTTCTTTTCATACTTGCATTTTTGTTTTCTTTTTTCCATTTCCTTCATATAATATATATATATATATAACAGTAACTTTTTGTCAGACTTTCTATCTATATATTAGTATACATTTTTAGCCTTTTTAATTTTAATTAATTTTATATTTTATTTTCTTTCTTATTTATATTTTTTATATACTTCGTTCTTTTCTTTCTTCTTTTATTTTTTTAAAGCTTCTTTTTTTTTCTTTATGTATAATTTATACTCTTTGCTTCATTTTTTTTTTTTTTGAGAATCCACTCTTTGCTTCATTTTTAAACATATAATTTCATTTATTTCTTTATCTTTTCTTTATTAATGAACACATTCTTTCTTTATTATTTTTATTTATTTTTAATATCATGCACTTCAAAAAATTGTTTTAAAATATAGAAATAGTTTACTCATATATTTTTTTTATTATGTTGATTTTATTATTTAGTGGCAATACAGTTCAACAACACGAAATCAGTATTTGACTCTACTTAATTAAGAGTAGTAGTGCTTTCTAGGCTTTTAGATAGAGTTTGTGGTCCATTTCACTTATTGTTTTGTGTAAATATTTTTAAGAATAGTTTTATATATTTTTATTGTCTTCAATCAATTTCACTTATTGTTTTCAATCGGTCTAACTTGTTCTAAACATTATAAGCTTAAAGTGCGATTGCAAATTTGACGAAAACACACTTATTGCTTCACCCTTTAGAAGACAAATTTTGATATAAGTTTTGACTAAATATTTGTTAAATCTCGAATATAAAACTACAAATCAAAAGATACCAGATGTATATTCAAATATCAAGGTAATTTGCAAACAAGATGAGAATTATTCCAAAAAGATAAAAGTTAATTTTGAAATTAAAAAATATCGTATATAATTTAATAGAAAAAAAATTAACCTAATAAGAGAATAAAATATTAATAAATTCTTAAGGGAAAATAGTTTTGAAAAAAAAATGGAGTTAAATTGCTCTGTCAAAAAAAAACAAAGAAAATAAAATAAAATATAAAATAACAAGAGAGGGTAGAAAATAAATAAAATATAAAATAACAGATGTAAAAAAATTAAGTAAAAAAGTAGCAACAATAAGTATCAATCCAAGGTCTAATAGTGCAATTATGTTCAACTCTACCACTACTGAACCATAAGAAAATTCACATTTAGATTGTAGTTAAATAATATATATTTTAGTCCAAGTTCGGGTTGAACCCAACCCAAAACTCATAAACCGATTGAAAAATCTAGATTTCCTAAAATTCTAACCCAACTTTAATGGGTTTGGGTTGGATAATCTGGGTAGTTTGGATTATCGAATTTTTTTTGTACACTCTTAGTTTAGACATTTGTACAATAAGACATAATAGGAAAATTACTAATTAAATGATATTAGTTGAAATGAAATTTTGTTTTTGCGTCTTTCAACTCTAAAACTCTAGAGTAACATGGTTATTGTTGTAGGTGTGATATTTAAAGATGTAACTCATTATATATAATGTCATCATAAATAAGTTGCAAGTTTGTACTTGGTACTTATAAATTATATTAATTCTCAGATATTATTCAATCACAAATATGAATAGAATCACACCTCACAATATAACTTTGTGGTTAGTTAACTATGGTTGGGCTCGGGTAGGGGTTTTCCCTTAATCAATTGTGTGAGATTTATAAGAGGTAGAAGCACATTTTGGTGGGTTTTGAAATTGAGAAAGTTTTGAGCCACCATTATATAACTTTTCATGTATATCTCTTTGATGAATAAAGTCGACAATTTTACCCATTTTTTCTAAAAAATTTCAAAAATGGGAAAAAAGAATATCACTTGAGATGCACACATCTTCCTCACCTCACTATTTCAACTCCCTTGCTTCCATTGGGTTTCATTTCATTTTCATGGAAATGCAAAACTGAAATTGCTTTTGCTCCATTTTTTTCTCCTAAAACTATTTTCTCTTCACTAAGGTAATTCTGAAATCTCTTTTCTCATCTTCCACTTTTTTTCTTTTGTTTTCATCATCAATATCAAACTTGAATTTAGATCATCTTTTGTAATCCTAATTAAGGTTTTGAATACTTAACTATTTCACTGCATCTTTGCATTTTTCATTCAATAAGGATTACCAACCAACCCAACTTACATTTAAGGGTGTTTGGGACACCAAGAATAAGGGGAAGAATGGGAATGAGAATGATTCTCCGAGTTTGGGCCACCGGTAATCATTCCCTCCATAATTACGTTTTCGAAAAATCACTTTTTTCACTCTCTCTTAACTATTTTTTATTCTCTTTCCAACAACTTTTTATACATCACAACACTATTTTTTACTCACATCATATTCATTATTTTATGGCTAAAGTATCAAACATGTCTCTAAACTATCACATTTTTGTCAAGCTTATCCTTGAACTTTCAAAAGTTTCAAAAGTACTCATGAACTTTACAAAACATTTCAAAAATACCCTTGCTGTTAGTTTTGGATAGAAACCGTTAAAATTTTGTTTCAAAAATACCCATGAACGTTAAAAAGTTTCAAAAATACTCTTGGTCTTAAGAAAAAAGATAAATTTTAAATAATTTAACTTTCCAAATATTTGAATGTAATGTGTCAAATTTTAACCGAATGAACAAAAAAAATTTGATGTCACATAAAGACTTTTAAATTGAGATTTATTGTTTATTATTAGAACTGGAATTTATAATTCATTTAAAATCTTATAATTTATTTAAACTTGTTAGTTTCTTATTATCAATTGCAAATATATATAACATTAAATTTGAAAATTTAATTTATTGTATTTTTCTCATAATCATTACTTTTTCTCAAACACAAATAATCATTCTCTCTATAATCATTACCTTGACCTCAAACACAAATAACCATTATCCCATAATCATTCTCCTCCTTATTGTCTTCCTCATTACCATTCTCCTTGCCCCAAACACATCCTTAAGGAGATGAAAAAGAAGAGTAGGCCAGAAGAAGTATTATGTTGACAAGTCATTGAAGCGACTGAAGTACAAGAGGAGAAGGACACATTTGAATGATGAAAGAGACTAAGCCTAAGTACGAGAGTAATGCCTTTGCCTGGTCCTTGACTTTGGTATGTCAACGTGTGACTTAACTATCTTTGTGATGTATATTGATAGAGTTTGATTCTTGCATAGTTTCTCATACCTCCTGTTCGGAATATTCATGAAATGAAAGCCAAATACCGATTTCTAAGCTCGAACCTGTGACCGTGGAATTGAAATGGATTAATAATCAAGATAAAGTCGCCGACCCATTGAGTAAAATCATTTCTTTTTAATCTAATCTTCTAATAATAAATGATTGAATATTCATACTAACATTTTAATATATATATATATATATATATATATATATATATATATATATATATATATTTTAATTGAACATTTAATCTATTTATGCAACATTAACTCAAAAAGATATAGGTGTGTTTGGCTACGCGATAAATATTTTGCAGGGTGAGGGTGGTAGGTATGGTATAGCAAATTTTTTATTGGAATAGTATAAAATATAGAAAATCATTATTTGGGGTGGAGATATGACAGAAGGTATAGTGTAAGTCAGTGTTTAGAGTGTAAATATGACTAGTGTAGGTGTACTGCAAGTTTGTGTTTCAGGTGCAGGTATAATTGGGGGAATAAATTAGTATTTGTGTTTGGAGTATATGTATAATATAAGTTCGATAAGTATATGATGAATTTTGTTAACTTAAAAAAAACTCGTAAATTTGATCTCTATGATAAATATGACGAAGTTAATTATAATAAAATTAACTCAATAATATATTTTTCCAAAAGAATTGACTCAAAATGTGTTAAAAGATTAATTATTTGAAGAGAAAAATTGAACATTAAAAAATCAGGGACAAAAGTAATATTTTAAGTTTTGACCATAATATAAGTTTTAAATTTTTACTATTAAATGTTTTGATCTTACTTTTATAACTATTTATTTAATTTTTTTATTCACCAATATGAACTTAGTCGTCAAACATAAGATTTATACTCTGAAATTTTTCTTATATTTTTTCTTCTAAATTTAGTATTTTGATTCTTAAACTTTTATAGGTCTAATTCAAATCATCTTTTTTTAAAAAAAAAAATTCTAATCATAAATCTTTTATATATTATTTTTTTATATTTTTTTTTAAACATATTTTTTTTGTACTCTTGAATTTCTTCTATTTTGATTAAAAAAATTAAACATTCAATTTTAATAATATATATATATATATAACAGATCTTTTTAAAGTAGTAGTATTTATGGTAAATTCAAAATTAACTTGATAGAAATTAGTTAATAATGTTAATGATAGGCGGCCCAAATAATGATTTTCTAACCGGTAAGAAAAGCCATATGTTGATACATAATTTCTTCTATTTTGATCAAAATGGGCCGCCTATCAACATATGCTTTTCTTACCGGATATTAGAATTTTATTGGAGAACTAAAATTATGTATCTAAAACAACATGGAGCTTTTGTCAGTATAAACAATTTAAACAACTAATTTTTTATACTATATTTGTTCAAAATTAAAACTGTTCTTTGTTTTTCATTTCTACCAAGTTGTTAGACGGCGGTTGTTTCATGAGCGAGTTTTATGGATTTATACAATTATTGCCCATAATGATGACATTATCGACCCAAATCGCTATCGAATTGATGAAAGATAATTGACGGTTATCCGCTATTTTCTGAACTTGCATACCAATGAATACTCGAACATGAAAGGTCGAAAACATGAGAGAAGTTATAAATCAGGCCATGCCATGTAGTAAATAACTGCCCAAGTAATTATTTTAATAGATGTATATTTATTAATTATTTTTATAGTAATAAAATTAGTTGAGATAATTTATTTTATTTTGACAGAATTATCAAGATACACTATTCTTCCTGATTTAATAACGGATACAATTTCTTAGATCCGATAACAATCATTCATGGCTATAGTTATTAAGTTCTGTTGTCGAAAAAGTGAAATTTACATGGGCTCAAACTAGGAAGTTGTGAATTTGTGCATGCTGGTACGAATACTAGGAAAGTAAAATCGTACGGGATAGTAAAAAATTACTAAACTCTCGGATGAGAATGGATATGATAGGGTGAGAATATCTCTAGTTCACACTTCATGTGCCGTAAACATTTATTACCATCTTTTTAGCTTTAATGGTTACGAAAATGTTGTCAAAATCAGAACTTTATTTTAAATAGACGTTTGCGCAAGTGAGAGAAAACCCTTGAGATAGGTAACTTTCATTTTTGTTCTTATGCCACAAATAATAAATGTATTTGATTTTCAGTTACTTTCAATATATATAATTTTTACATTTACTAGTTACCACCTTTCTATTTTTTTAGAGAAATATTTGCATATGCTGCCAGCAGCTTCTTATGTTGACAGATTTTAGCCACTTATTGTATTATTAATTTTGAAAAAAAATTATTTAAAATAAAAAATAAAAAAGTGTCAAGCAAAATACTTCTACCAAGCTACTTATGTTGTCATATTATCCAATCTAACAAGTAAAATATTTCTGACAAACCAAATATTTGTTAGGATGTTCATGTAATTAAAAAATGAAATTGTCATTTAGAATTAATTTTGAGCATTTGCATGTAATTCAGTTACTTGGATGGGAGAACTAAAATTTTGCTATTTAAGATAACATGGATTTTTATGTGATATACACAATTTAAACTATTAATGTTTTATATTATTATATTTATTTAAAAGTAAAATGGTTGTTTATAATTTTTCTAATAAGTTGTTGGGCAATAGTTGTTTCATGAGCTGCTCAATTTTATCTAGTGGTTATACAGATCTAATCTATTGTCACTCTAACATCTGATCAATCATGACATTATCCACCAAATATCCATAGAGTTGATGAAAAGATTATAACATATGATAATTATCCGCTTCTTTCTGAACTTGCATATCAATGAATACTCGGATATGAATGGTCGACCAGTAGAATCGTTGATAGAAGTCGATAAACTATGCTTTGTAGCAAATAATTGCGTAAATAATTATTTTAATATATGTTGTCAGATTTTAGCCACTTATTTTACTTTAATTTTGAGAAATAATCATTTAAAAGTAAAATATATAAAAATGTGTCAAATCAAATACTTTTCTGCAAGTCAGTTATGTCGGCATTTTATCCAATCTACCGAGTGAAATATTTCTGCCAAACCAAATATTTCTTTTCATAATTAACAAATTTTAAATAATGTTCATTTAAAAAATGATATTGTTATTTAGAGTTGGCAGATTATTGGCTTTTCTAACAATAAATCTTATGTTAGATTGAAGAACTAAAATTATACTATCCAAGATAGAAGTTTCGTGTAAGTATCCATATTTAAACTACAAATTTTTTATATTATTATATTTATTCAAAATTAAAACGGTTATTTATTTATTTTTACATAATCGACCAATTTTATAAAGTGGATTTATAGATATATTCAATTATCACTCTAATACTTGATGGATGGCATTGTCCAACCAAAAACCGTATCGGACAGTGAAAAATTTGTAGAGTCCGGATATGGTGGGTGGGTATAAAGCACAATCTTTTTCATATTCTACAATCTATAATTAGTTTTAATTGTTATAAAGATGTCATGAAAACCAGAACTTTTTTTAATTAGGAATTTGTGCAGTATAAAAAGCCGAACTTTCTAATCTTGGAACGGGTAACTTTCATTTTTGTTATTTTAAATTCTAAGCCTAAAAAAAATGGGGCTATAATTGTATTTGATTTTTATTCTTCAAAAGACTTTCAATATATATAATATTTGTTTAGTAATTACCGCCTTTCATTTTTTTTTTTGTAGAAAAATATTTGCATGCTCATGCAATTATTTATGTTGCCAAATTTTAGCTACTTATTTTATTTTTAATTTTGAAAAATAATCATTTAAAAGAAAAAAAATCTCCAGCCTATTTCCCAGCCCTCGATGCATACTGTCCCATCTATCAAGCTAAATATTTCTCCTTATATTATGACTCAT
The DNA here is from genome assembly GCA_036507275.1 of Sicyos edulis. Classification (NCBI taxonomy): domain Eukaryota; kingdom Viridiplantae; phylum Streptophyta; class Magnoliopsida; order Cucurbitales; family Cucurbitaceae; genus Sicyos; species Sicyos edulis. The sequence goes on from CM071846.1 coordinate 66,553,505, forward strand.
TTGTGAGCTAAAGTTTTTCTTAATGTATGAATCATCTCATTGTTGTAAAAATAATAGTTAATAATAATCAAATTGAGAATTTAGATTCAAAACACAAGATGAAACTTAAAATGAAATATACTGCCAATGAGGGAAGAGGAATAGAAAGTACACAAGCTACATTTAAACATGTTGGCCAAATTCTTTTCTTTTTTTGTTAAAGATATTTTCACCATTTTACGTATGTCCTTCTATAATTCAAATTTATACATTTTTGAAAAATAAATTAACAATATCGAAGATGAAATTGGAACGATAACCTCTTACACATATCAAGTGATACATATATATCTGCTCCTATAAATTCAATAATTGTACTAAATTTTTTTTTTTTTTTATCACATACTAAATTTTTTTTTTTTTTTATCACATACTAATTTTTTTTTTTTTTTTATAAGATACTAAATAAAGTTCAGTTCACTTATGTCATAATTCTTTCAATTTTATAAGTCTCTTTTTCAAAAATAAAAAATAAAAGTTTTACTACAAATGGGGTGGAGGATTCAAATGCATTACTTTTATTCAATGGGTGAACTAGAAATTGTTGAGTCGTTGGCAATAAGTCTACTTGTTATTTCTTAAACCTTTAATTTCGTACTTGATGAACTTTGATTTATATAACAATATTATCCTTATTTTAATTATAGTAATTTTTTAAAAAAATATTTCATAAATAACAAAAAAATTATATATTTAATTGGATTCAAGTTTATTGGTTTCGAGTTTCACTTCATTGAAACTTATCAATTTCATTAGATTGAAATTTATCCGCTTTGTGAATATTAACAAGGGCAGATTGGTATTTAAAAGTTTGGGGGCTAAAAGTTATTTTTTATAAGTATAATAAAAAAGTTATCTTCAAATGAGAAAACTAAGTGTTGTGCTTGTAAACAAAAGATTATAGATTGGAACTCCTACTTCAAAATGTTGTTGAACTAAAATTGGAGAGTGAGAATTCAAACTCATAATCTTTTTGTCATAAGATTATTTATACTTGCCACCGACAATATCAAAACTAATTTAATAACATTAAAATTATTTGTAACTTTATTTTGGATAAAAATAATTTAATTGATATTGAAATTATAATGAAAGTTCCAAATTGAGAGAAAATTAAAAAAGACATCTCTAATTAAAAATGAGAGTAACATAAGTATAGTAGGAGGGAAGTGTTTTATCCAAGATATAAACACATTGATAATGATTTCATAAAAATAGTTGTACTTCAAAATTTTATTAAAGAAAACTTGCACCATAGATGCAATTGAGAGAGACCTTTTAATTCAATACCGTGGTTTCAAATCTATAATTTCTTGACTACTATATTTATAAAATATCAAAACTTCTTGTTTTTAGCCGTTGATAGGAACTCAAAAAACCATGATATCTATAAATATTTTGTAAATATAATTTATAAGGAAAATATAATTCATCATTTATATTTATAAGTCTAAAATATTTGTAAGAATAGTTTTTTTTCTATTTTAAAAATAAAAAAACAGGTTTTTAAAACAAAAAATATATATATATATCAAAAGAAAGCCATGAAAGAAAATATGTTCATTAAAACGAAAAAATATACCATAAGAAATAAAATAAAAGAAGAATGAAAAATATATTTTTAAAGGAAAAAAAAATAGGAAAGCAACAGAAAAGTAAAATATGATGTGAATTAAAGACTAAGAGGAAATCGAACAATTTAAAGAAGAAACATAAATTTAAAAAAAATTAAAGGGAAAAATAATTAAAAAAGACTTTCAATGTATAGCGTGAAACATGTTCTCTAAAAACCTCGGGGGCCAATACTGTTGGAGCATCCTCAATGTTACAAAACTTTTGTAAATGGCAAGGTAAATACAATTAAAATAAAATAAAAAATTGGGGACTATGATCCAACATACTGGCTCGCGACAAGGCTTGCTAACAACCTTCGCCGACAACATTTAGGAATAGACGATGATTCACAATATTGAATCTTGGCAAAACATTTTTGGAAGGCAATTTTTGTTTTGTTTTTCTTTTTGAAATAAGGTAACCAGGCTCGTTCTAAGGTTAGGAACTGGAAACATCAAAGAAGTAATGTTACAGGAGAAACTCGAACTCGAGACTTTATGAGAACATATTTTCAAAGCTCAAGTCTCTAACTACTACGTCACCCCTTGAAGACAATTTTTAATAGTCATGTGTTAATCGCCAATTTTCAAGGCAATTAAAAGATGTCTACTGATATTGCAACTAATCATTGGAAAATCACATTCAACATCACAAGCATAATGCACTTTTTCTTTACCACAATCATTTGCTGAAATATTTGGCTTAGAAAGCTGTGGTGAGTCCTTAATATATGTCACATGTATCATCCTCCCTGCAACATTGCATTCACTATTTCAAGATCGTTCACAACCCTAACAACACCAGCAACCACAGACAGAATAATGGGTGTCAGATTTTGAGATATGATATTTTCTAAATTTTCCACAGAATCATTTGGAGTAGAGGTCAAGTAACATCATGGATATCAGTTCTCCTGCAATTGTCAACATCACTTCGTTCGTTATACCCAACTATTCGAGGGCGTCCACCAAAACAACCTCTTCCACGACCTCGAATGCATAGACGCCCACTACCAATGCGTTCCTCTTGGGAATGGGGAGCCGTCTCTTTCGAAGGATTGCTCATCCTTATATCATACTACTTAAAAGTGTGGTTTAAGAGGAAAATCATTTTTGGATGATTTTCCCCTTAAGCCATATTATATATCTACAAATATGCCATTATTTTTTTCAAATTATTAAAATCTTATAGTATCTTCAAGTTAAATAAGTATAAAATCAAATGAATATCTTGAAGTTTTTTTTTTCAAATTTAGAGAAAATCTTGGTTCCAACTTATTCAATAAATACCACAAACTTATTATTAGTCATTAAAATCGAATAATATCTTCTAAAGTGTGGCTTAAGGGGAAAATCATTTTTGGACGATTTTGCCCTTAAGCCATATTATATATCTACAAATATGTCATTATTTTTTTCAAATTATTAAAATCATTAAAATATTATAGTATCTTCAAGCTAAATAAGTATAAAATCAAATGAATATCTTGAGGTTTTTTTTTCAAATTTAGAGAAAATCTTTGTTCCAACTTATTCTATAAATACCACAAACTTGTTATTAGTCATTAAAATCATATAGTATCTTCAAATTAAATAGGTATAAAATCAAATAAAAATCTTGAGTTTTTTTTTTCAAATTTAAAGAAGATTTTGGTTCTAGCTTTTTCTATAAATACCACAAACTTATAATTCTTCTTTACTTTTTTTTAATGTATGATCTATTTTAATTCAAATTACTAATAATTATTTTATCATTGATGTTGGGATTTTGTTCGGGTTGGAATCGAGTCGCGGGAGTCGTTGTCGTCGAAGGTAAGAAACAGTTTTTTCAATTAGTATTTAATTCGTTCTTTTCTTCTTCCTTTATTTTTATTTTTATTATATTTTCTTTATGTTATTTATTTTATGGTTCAACATTAATTTATAATTTAAAAAAAAAATTATGCAGTATCTAAAATTTTGAAGAAATGTTTATAACGTTCTTCAAATTAGTGAAAGATAATTTTTTATAATTATTATTTTTTGTTATTATAATAAACATGGCTTGAACATGTAATTTATTGGTTATTCTTTGATATGTGATGTCATTAGAGTACTACTCATATTTTGACATATGTACCTATTTAAAATTGATCAATTTTACGAATTAATTAATTATTTATTTATATATATTTTTTAATTTTAAATATAAATCTATACACCATATCTTTTTCATAGAGAATAATAGATTTTAAAATAAAAATATAATATTATTATTTTATTTACTCAATTTGTGTTCAATTAATATTTAAAAAATTGATATTTCATCAAAATTCGTTCTATTAGCGATGATAGAAAGAATGAGAAGAGACAGATAATAGATTTTATCTTTTCTTTTTCAATGTTTTCTTTTATTTTTTATTACTTATATAATATAAGGTGAAATAATAAAACAAATAGGATTTTTGAAATTTTAGATTGTGTGTTTTTTTTAAAGGAAATTTTATTTTATTTTCCATACTTTCACGTCCAATGAAATGTTTGATAACAAATAAATATGTATAAAATAATAAATTTGAGCTATTAAAATCGATTTTTTCAAATATTACAATTAATAGTAAAGATACATGATATATTCCAATTAATTAATCGGTGTTATAGTATTTTAAAAGAGTTAGAAATTTGAAAAGATGATTTACGTCTATGTAAATGAAAAATAAAATCGAGATGATGATTTGATTAAATTAAAATGATAAACGAATGAAAAAAAAAAAAAATTGGGTACAAAGTAAAATTTTAGCATAAATATTATGATATCTATTAAAATATATTTTATTATTTATAAGTATTTTAATAAATAAAAATATAATTCACATACCACCCTTAGAGAAAAAAATAACATGTACAAAGCACGTTCAAAAATTCTAGTAGATAGTTGAGCCTTAATTAGTACGAATAACTTACAGCCATTTAAAAATAAAATATAGAAAACTTAAAAGACATAACTTAAACAAAGTTAAATGAAAGGAAACTTAAAAACTTTAAATTAAAAAATTGAAATCAATTAACAAAGAAAAAACTCAGAAAACTCATCAAATTCCTTTAGTCCTCCTATGCTCACACAAAGGTACATCACGGCGATATCAAAGGTTTTCATGAGGCTCTCATGCTATTAATTGGCGGACAGTTATAAGGCCTTTGATTGAAGGTGGGCTAAGAAACGGTAGACTTAAAGAACAAGAATAGCAGCCTTCTCGCCGAGTGGATATGGAGATTGTCCAATACGATTCATGGTAGCAAAGTAAGGATCTAAACATTTTGGGATGTACCCAGAACGCAAATCTATCAACTACCATCAAAGTGTTTTAAAAGGCATACCGAGACGCACGTCTTTAAGTATTTTACTTGAAGCCTAAGCATCGGAGATGTCAAAAGAGTAATGTCTAAGTGAAGTCTCGAACTTGTAACCTTGAGGAGAGCATATCCTCGAAGCAAATCATCAACCACTGTGCCACTCCTTAGGGACAAAACAACATTCATTTTCTTTTTTTTCTTTTTTCTTCTCTCCTCTCATACTCATATTCTCCCACTTTTCTACTTACACATCCTCTAATTTCTCAATCCACACCATTACTCATGGGTTCTTCATCTTCTCCACAACACTATGTTCAAAAGTTGATGGTTGAATCTTATGTATAATTTAAATATTATTCTTGATTAAAACTTTATTAATTTCCTTGAAAGGAAGGTTAATAGTTGAATTTTATATATGCTTTATATAGATGTTCTTAAGTCTATTTTAAGTTTGAAATCCATGAATGTAAAATGGAGTAGATTATCAAGCAAAACAAACATAAAGTTCATAATAAAGACAAGTACAAAATTAACAAATACAAGAACAACATAAAGTTTGAAATCCATGAACATAATAAAACTCTGTAGAATATCATGTAGAACACAGCATAAAGTTCATAACAAAGACAAAGTAAAACATTAACAAAGACAAGGACAACATAAAGTTCATCAAAGAAAAACTTGAGTGGTTATGGACAATATTACCAAACCAAACTTGGGATCTCAGGGAGAGTGAAGAAGCTATTAGTATTAGTATCAACCAGATTGCACTTTCCTGCAAAATATGACCTTTGATGGTATTCCGATGGCTCTATACACTTTCGCTTGGAAGGTTGCTAAGTCGCCCGTAGAGTTCTTCGCTTTGAAGGTCATGTAATAAACAAAGCCAGCCACAGCTTGAGCATTGATCCTAACAAATTCAACAATCTCATAGTCGGTTCCCTAGAGAGAGAGGCACAAATTGGTTAATTAATTAAAACAAAAATCAGTTGAGAAAATAAAAAAGAAATTATACTTTAGTACAGGTGCATACATTTTGGTGATTGTAATGTTGAATGCCAAAACCTCCAAAGCGATAATACACATCATCTTGGAGGTCATAATCGGGTACAGGACTAATCATACCCGGAGGTCCAGCATTAACAGGAAAGAATGGAACATCACCAAAACCCTACACATGATGATTTACATTTAAAGAATAGAAAAAGTTAGTTCTTCAAATAATTAAATTAAATTAATACAAACAAAACGAATTAAGGAATTGGCTCCTGGCTACACCATCAATGTCTTCATTCAATTGCACTATTAAGATAGAAGGCTTTTTATCTTGAGTGGTGGAAATTATGGTGTGAAAGACGATCTGGATCCGAAGTTATTGAGAGGAGTGAGTTCAAGAAGGCTTTTTATAATGAATATTATCCACGATCTTACAAAGATGCCAAACGAAATGAGTTCTTGAAGTTGACTCAAGGGTCAATGACCGTTGCAGAATATCACAAAAAATATGTCGAGCTTTCAAAGTATGCTACAAATATCATTGAAGATGAGATTGATAGGTGTAAACGGTTTGAAGATGGCTTGAGGGAAGAGATTCGAACTTCCACCACTACGTCTGAATGGAATGATTTTGGAAAATTAGTGGAAGTAGCCTTGAGAGTTGAGAAAAGTTTATCTGGAAGAAAAAGCCTAAAAGAACCCTCGAAGAATTCACGTGGTTTTTCTACCAGCTCCATAAACCCTTCTGGTGATGGGCATATGAGAGGTGGCAACAAGAGTTTTGCACCAGGGGTGGTAGATCGAGGAAGTTTTAAAATTAGGAATCGTGGATTGTCAAGCTCCAGATCTGATTTAAATGCATCATCTAGAACATTAAACAATTCTAACCAACCTTCAAGGACCTTTGGAAATCAACGCACTTGGAAGCAAGGAGAATCTGTATTTAATTATAATAAGAATTCAGCATGTCAAAATTGTGGCAAATTTCATCAGGGCCAATGCTTGTGGGGAACTTATGTTTGCTACAATTGTGGTCAGTCGGGTCATTTGAGGAGAGACTGCCCTCAATTGCTACATGGAGATAGTGTTTCACAGGGTGCTTCATCTAGAACAGTTAACCAGAGACAGTCTGGCCCTCAAGTGAAGTCTGTGACAAAAAAAGGTGAAGGTCAATACAACACTGGTAGCTCTGGTGGATCAGAGCAGAAAGGACAGGTGGGCAGACCCCATAATGAAGCAAGAGTTTTTGCCATGACACAACAAGAAGCTCAAGGATCTCCTGATGTCGTTATGGGTATGTTAACTATTTCTGGTATTAATGCTTGTACCTTAATTGATCCTGGTGCAACACATTCTTTTGTTTCTCCGATATTTGTTGTTAGTATTGATAAGACATCAGAGCCCTTACTTGATGAGTTAGTAATAGCTACTCCAGTTGGCAAATCTTTGGTAGCAAATAAAGTCTATCGAAATTGTATGGTCGTAATAGGCGATAGAGAGTTGAATGTGGATTTAATACTCTTAGATATCCATGATTTTGATGTTATCTTGGGAATGGACTTCTTATCTACACATCATGCAACATTGAATTGTTTTAAAAAAGAAGTTGTATTTAAACGACTTGGAGGGGTTGAAGTTGTCTTTAAAGGTAAAATAAAAGTCGCACCAACATGTGTGTTATCAGCGTTAAAAATTAATAAATTACGTAAGAAAGGCTATACCGCATTTTTAGCGCATATAGTCGACACTCATGCATGTAAGCTAAAGCTTGAAGATATACCGGTGGCAAGAGAATTTCCTAATTTATTTCCAGAAGAGTTGCATGGGTTGCCACCTGATAGGGAAGTAGAGTTCTCGATCGAACTGATGTCAGGCACATCTCCAATTTCTCAAGCACCATATCGAATGGTCCCAACAGAACTGAAAGAGTTGAAGTTACAGTTGCAAAAGCTAGTTGATAAAGGCTTTGTGAGACCTAGTGTTTCCCCATGGGGTGCACCCGTGTTATTTGTGAAGAAAAAAGATGGAACTATGAGGCCATGTATTGACTATAGACAGTTGAATAAAGTGACAATACGTAACAAGTACCCCTTGCCTCGAATAGATGACTTGTTTGATCAACTTAAAGGTGCCTCTGTCTTTTCTAAAATTGATTTACGATCAGGATACCATCAACTTCAGATTCGAGAGGAAGATGTACCAAAAATTGCCTTCAGAACCCGATATGGGCATTATGAGTTTTTGGTCATGCCATTTGGGTTGACCAATGCCCCCACAGCTTTTATGGATCTTATGAATAGAGTGTTCCACCCTTATTTAGACAAATTTGTAATTGTGTTCATAGACGACATTCTGATATATTCTAAGGGGAGAGAAGAACATGAAGAGCATCTCAAAATTGTACTACAAACATTGCGAGATAAAAAGTTGTATGCTAAGCTAAGCAAGTGCGAATTTTGGTTAGATCAAGTTGTATTTTTGGGCCATGTGATTTCTGAAAAGGGCATATTTGTTGATCCCTCAAAGATTGAGGCCGTAGTTAAATGGGAGAGACCTACATCGATTACTGAAGTTCGTAGTTTTCTAGGGTTGGTTGGATATTATCGTCGTTTTGTTGAAGGATTCTCTAAGTTGGCACTCCCATTAACTAGTTTGGCCAGAAAGAATTCGAGGTTTGTGTGGATAGATAAATGTGAGCAAAGTTTCCAAGAATTAAAAAAAAGATTGGTTTCTGCTCCTATACTTACCCTCCCAACGCCTGGTGAGGAATTCACCATATGTAGTGATGCCTCTTATCAAGGGTTGGGATGTGTATTGAGGCAAAATGGAAAGGTAATAGCTTATGCTTCGAGACAGTTGAAAAAGCACGAGCATAATTATCCAATGCATGACCTCGAGCTACCCGCGGTGGTTTTAGCCTTAAAAGTTTGGCGTCATTATTTGTATGGAGAGAAATGTCATATTTATACAAACCATAAAAGCTTGAAGTACATTTTTGACCAAAAAGAATTAAATTTACGCCAACGCAGGTGGCTAGAGTTAATCAAAGATTATGACTACACCATAAACTATTATCCAGGGAAGGTTAATGTGGTTGCAGATGCTTTAAGCAGAAAGGGGTGGGGCTCAGTACCGGCATCAAATGCAATGAGTTTCTCCTTATTGGGTGAACTTAGTGGCATGAGTGCAAAGTTATTTGTGAATGAACTTGGAGTCTTAATTGCAAGTTTTCAAGTAAGACCTGTTTTAATTGATAAAATTAAAACTCGACAACATGACGACCCAGTGCTTACTAAGTTGAAGGAAGAAGTGAGAAGCAACCAACGTTCCGACTATATGTTGAGAGGTGATGGAACTTTAACTAAATTTGACAGATTATGTGTACCCAATGACTTGGATCTAAAGAAAGAGATACTTGAAGAAGCTCATAGTTCAGCTGATGCTATGCATCCAGGAAGCACAAAAATGTATCGAACTTTAAAGCAACATTACTGGTGGCAAGGAATGAAGAGAGAGATAGCAGAGTATGTTGCTAGATGTTTAATTTGTCAACAAGTAAAACCAGAACGTCAGAAAATGGCTGGACTTTTGAATTCCTTGCCAATTCCTGAATGGAAGTGGGAACATATTACTATGGATTTTTTGTTTGGTCTTCCTAGCACACAGAGTGGTTATCAATGTTTTAAAAGGCTTAAGGCGGCCTCGAGGCGTTTTCTCCAAGAGAGGCGAGGCGTAAGCTTCGAGGCCATATGAGGCGTAAGCCTCATTTAAATTAAATAAGCATGATTTAAATTAAAAAATACATATTTAAATCATTAAGCATGAACCTTTTGTATTTATAACAATGTAATACTTCTTAAAACTATATATATATATATATATAAATGTGGTTATAAAAAAAGAAAAAATAAATTACAGTGAACAAAATGTAATAAAAATAAAACTAAATAGCTATTCTAAAATATGATGATAATAATAATATGGTAAATAGTAAAAATGCTAAAACTTTAGAGCATAAAATTGATGGTAAATTATTTATGGGTCTCTAACCATTTGAACGTTTAATGAAAAAAACAAATTTAAAAGCAACAAAACCATAGATTTAAAGAATGTCAAAGTCAATTTTTTTTAGCCACACATATGTCAGTAAAAATTTAATTTAAATAGTACTTTAGTCTTGTTTTTAAGTTTTCTATGTAGCTGTCTTTTCATTTTACTCTTTTCCTTTTATATTAATTATTCTTTTAACTCTACATTTTCACTTCACGATTATTCTTCTTCTTCCCTCTTCTATTTTTTTTTCTTTCTTTTTCACTTCTAGTTTATCACTTTTCTCTTCTTCTCAAATGGATTATAATCAAAGCTTGTTACAAGTTTCAGGTTTCTATGATTTTTTAAGTTTCTTTTTTTTTTTATTCAGAAGCAAATTGTTGCCCCAGAAGGTGAAAATCAAGGCTTACGCCTTTAAGCCTCTGAGGCGGTAGCTCAAAGGCGTACGCCTTTTATCAAAGAGACGTAAGCCTCATTTCTCCCTCTGAAGGCGTAAGCCTTGAAGCTTTTTCGTTCCGCCTCGCCTCGAGGCGCGCCTCAAGGCGTACGCCTCTTACGATTTTTAAAACACTGGTGGTTATAATGGTATTTGGGTGATTATTGATAGGTTAACAAAAACTGCAAGATTCCTACCTATCAAAATCACACATTCTTTAGATGGATTAGCTAAACTATATGTGGATGAAATAATTAGTTTATACGGAGCTCCAGTATCGATAGTATCTGATCGAGACTCAAGGTTCACGTCTAAATTCTGGCCTAGTCTACAAAATGCACTAGGTACCAAGCTACATTTTAGTACAACATTTCATCCTCAAACATATGGGCAATCAGAGCGGACTATACAAACATTGGAGGATATGCTTCGTGCATGTGTTTTGCAATTTAAAGGAAGTTGGGATTCTCACTTATCACTAATGGAGTTTGCCTATAATAATAGCTACCATTCAAGCATAAGAATGGCACCATTTGAGGCATTATATGGTAGAAAGTGCAGAACTCCGATTTGTTGGGATGAAGTGGGTGAAAGGGAATTAATGGGCCCTGAACTTGTATAAATTACTACAGAGAAGGTGAAAATAATCAAGGAACATTTGAAAGTGGTGCAAGATAGACAAAAGAGCTATGCAGATAAGCATAGGAGAGATTTGGAATTCATGGTGGGTGACAAAGTATTTCTTAAACTATCACCATGGAAAAGAGTGTTGAGGTTCGGTAGGAAGGGAAAATTAAGTCCAAGATATATAGGTCCATATGACGTTCTTGAACGTGTAGGACCAGTCGCATATCGACTAGCTTTGTCAATGGAACTCTCTTGAATTCATGACGTATTCCATGTTTCGATGTTGAGAAAGTATATAGCAGATTCGTCACACATTCTCGAGGTACAACCAGTTCAGTTGAAAGAAGACTTATCTTATGAAGAAGAACCAGTAAAAAATTTAGACAAAAAAGAGCAAGTGTTAAGAAATAAGACCATCTCACTAGTTAAGGTTTCATGTAAGAATCATTCAAGAGAAGAGGCGACTTGGGAAAGTGAAGAACAGATGCGTACAAAGTATCCTCAACTATTCTCGTGATGGTGGAGCTAAATTTCGAGGACGAAATTTTTTTAAAAAGGGTAATATTTTTTATCACTTGTTTTAGTAAAAAAAACAATAGGAAGCTTGTCAAAATAGAAAAAGGAATTAATAACAATAATAATGGAAAGAGAAAGAAAAGAAATACTAATATAATAAAAGTTAAAAACAAGAAAAAGAAAAGAGAAAGGTGTGGCTTTTTTTAAGCCACACATCTTAGATATTTGTTTATAAAATTGTAAAAAAAAAAAAAAGAAAGAAAAGAAACGAAAAGAAGGGAGGCAACCCTCGTGAGAAAGGGGAAAAGGAAAAAGGAAGTTTGAAGAGGATTTTGGAGAAAGTTCTTGGTTTGATTTGCTATTTTGGGTAAGTTTCTTCTTTTTTAAAAAAATTAGCATAAAATGGTGAAAGTTCTCATTTGAATTTCTTTGTGAGCTTTCTCTTTTAGTTTGAAAAGATTATGGGTTTCAAGATTTATTTCATATATATATATTTAATAAGAAAGAAAAGACATATGTTGTGGTAAAGAAGGGAGGAAGAAGATGAATAGTAAAAATTAGAGAGAAGTTGAAGTGATTTCAATATGGGTATATGTTTGGGTTTCAAGATTTATTTCATAAGAAAGAAAAGACATATGTTGTGGTAAAGAAGGGAGGAAGAAGATGAATAGTAAAAATTAGAGAGAAGTTGAAGTGATTTCAATATGGTTATATGTTTGGGTTTCAAGATTTATTTCATAAGAAAGAAAAGACATATGTTGTGGTAAAGAAGGGAGGAAGAAGATGAATAGTAAAAATTAGAGAGGAGTTGAAGTGATTTTAATATGGGTATATGCTTGGGTTTCAAAATTTATTTAATATGCATATATATATGTTAATGAGTAACTTAGATGAGAGAAAATTTAAGCTTAACATATTTTAAAAGGATTACGCTCCAATTAGTTGTTGATGCTATTTAAATTATAATTTTCAGGACAAAAAAAGATTGCGACGGCTTATAACCCAAAATTTCCTTGTCAATAGTATTGTGAGTATTCATTATTATCATCAAGTACTCTTTTTTTATTTTTCTAAATTTAAATAGTGAACTTCCATAAACATAGCATCATGAATGGTTGGAGTAGTTAGTGTGAGTGTAAAAGAGAGTTTGTTATGATCTTTTTCTAAGAAAATATTTCGGGTTCCTTAAGCGTTTCTTATAATTTTCCATTATAGAGACAAATTCTAAATTTTATACATCTTTTGAGACTTATAATGGTCGCATGTTAGTTGAGAGACTCTTCAGATTCATGGAATGATAAATTAGAGACTTCTATAAGAATACAGAGTCGCACGTGTTATATGTAAAGTAGTTGAAAATTACTAGAACTTTGTATCCTTGTCGACAGAGATTGCTCTGTGTGCGTATTGAGACTACTCACGCCAAGATCTGACGAGATTGCTCATTGTGTGCGTATGGGGACTACTCTACGCCAGTACGACAGAGATTGCTCTGTTGTGCGTATCGAGACTACTCTACGCCAGTACGACAGAGATTGCTCTACTGTACGTATCGAGAATACTCTATGCCAGTACGACAGAGATTTGGGCCCAAGCTTGGGATAAATTTACCAACATGAGATGTCTTAATTCATTCTATTGTGGATATGAAAGGCTTACTGACCGCATTTTTGTTCGTTCATTTGAGCATAGTGTTGATTTATGGATGATAATGTTGTATTGAATTCTTCCTTTAACTTTGGAATGAAACTTTCTTGTAAGCTATTTTTATATGTATCTTATTACTCATTGGGCTTATTAGCTCACTATTTTCCTTCCTTAAATTTTCCACAGGTAGCAACTGAGTTCTCACAAGCTTGCTGAAGTCGACCCTACCACCAGACTTGGATAGTTTGCATAGCATTTTGTATGTGCATATATATGTATATATCTTTTTTTTTGTTATTGTTCGTGGTGGCTAGTACCGTCGCAAGACTTGATCTTATTTTGGGTTTGTAATTCTAAGCATGCATGTTATTAAACCAATAGATTGTAAGTGCTCATAAACATTTGAAATGGTGGCTGGAGCTTGAATGCATTATCCTGAGACTATATATATATATATATTCCTTTTTCAGGTTTAGTAACGTCCAATTTTTAGAGGAAACTCTGTCGAAATTTTCAGAGATTTTGATTTCGGAAAAGAAAAGAATTAGCTAATCATCTTTTGTTAAAATTGTTCAGGTTACACCAAAAAGTTCTTGACAATAAATTCCTTGGTTTAGTGGGGATCTATTGTCGACATATCGCGTCCTAGGTTAGTAGGGTATATTTGGGGCGGGGTGTGTCAGTCACGGTTTCATTTTTTCTTTAAAACACGATAACAAGAATATTTGTAGTGGAACATGTTGAAGAATCTTAGGGGATAAGCAATTCGAATTAAAGAGCGATAGATCATCCGTACCTCGACAATAACTCCTACCACCTTTAGAAGAGCACTTCTCTTCTGTTCTCTTCTCACCCACAACACCATAACCAACAGCACCATATCCAAAACTCATGGTGGAGAGTTGTAGTACTGAAAACAAAACAACAAATGAATCAGTCTTAAGAATTCAAATTCAATTATAGAACCAGGGCTTTAATCTTTTCTCATCTACTATATCGTCAACCAGGCCAGGTATTAGTATTACAACAATTCAAAATCAAATCAATTACCAAACAGTGTGATTTAAAATAAAACTAAAATCAAGTAAGCAAGAAGAGACGACGAAAAGAAAATCAATTTGAGAAAGCTTTGATATACCTGGGGCTGGAGTTCAGGGAACAATATTTGGTCAATCGACTTCGGAATCGGGAGAACGGCGAGAATCGAGATATGGAGTTCAGGGATTGCGTTGCGTTTAGGGTTTGTAGTTACAAATATATCTATATTCTTTATTTCTTTCTTTATTTTTCACTTAATCATATCATACTTTATATTGTATTATACTATCTTAAATTGTGGCTTAACGATAAAATCATTTTTGGACGATTTTACCCTTAAGTTATACTTTATAAATTACAAACGGTCATGTATTCAAATATAAAAAAAATGCAAATAACGTAGAAGATATTTAGGGTATCTTTTAGATTTTCATCCGTATAAAATAAGATATTTTTATCAAATTTCATAGATTTTATAAGTTAGAAAATAAGATATTTCAACAATCAAATAAACAATATCATTAGAATTTCATTCGTAAAAAATAAAATATTTTTATCAAATCTCGTAGATTTTATTTGACATTTTATATTCTAATAATTAAGATAATAAATTAAATTTTCCAATCCTATAAATAGTCTTCTACATTTTGTTTACAATAACATTTTTTGTTTGCTTGGATTTACTTTTCTTTGTTTTTTATTTTATATTAAGTTATTTTATTACGGTTGGATTATTTACCTTAATTTTCATCTAATTTTTATTTTGTTGCAATAATTTTTGTAGGATCTCCTCCAAAAAAGACTTGAAGATCTGGAGAAAAAAATTTAAAGTATTTGAATTATTTAGTTTCAAAAGTTTGGTAACAATGATTTCCTACTATTACTATATATATATATAGTTCTTTATATTTTGTTTACTTTTCTTGGTTTCTTTTGTTTTATAATAAAAAATTTAGATATCTTATTTTTGTTGATTATTTACCTTAACTTTCATCTGACTTTTCTTTTGTTGCAATAATTTTTTGTAGGAATCTTTTATTGCTTAATAATTGTTGACTTGGAGATGTTGATTTTCTTTTCTTTCTTTTTTTTGAACAATGATAAAATTATCATTTGAGGTTTAAGGTAAGTTCATAGATGTATACTAATAAATATATTTAGCTTATTTATATTTATAATTATAATTATGATATAACTCTTATAAATTTTATAATTCAAGAGTAATTGGTTTATTAAATATATAAATTGAGAAAAACTTAAAGAGGATCAATTTTTAAAAATTAGAGATAAAATTTAATTTTAATGAGATAAATTTTATTAATTTTTTAAAAATAATAACACCTGTTATTTTTTCAAGCTCAAAATAAAATATTAACCATTTATTTAACATAAATGTGAATTTTAATAAATTTAGTAAATAAATGGTTATAAAATTTAATATTAAATTGAAATTATTATTTGATGATTCAAATTTAGTGCAAAAATGTAGGAAATAATTTATAATGATATATATATAATTTATTATTTAAAAAATTATCACGTGTAACATTGTGTTAAAATTCTAGTTTATTAAGTCCCTGTTCAACATATAATTATTTAATTGGTCACTCCATTCATTCACTATTAACGTATATTATTATTTCTTTTCTCAAAAAAAAAAAAAACGCAGTACTTCTTTGTTTAAAAAACATACATTATTTTTTAAAAATTTACATTTTTGGTCTTTAGTTTTGAGATTTAGTTTCTATTACCTTAAATTTAAAGGTGTTCATCAATGGGTGGATGTCAGTATTTTTGTTAAAATTGACATCAAATTAATCTATTGGATAACTTAAAAATAAGAGCGAAACTGGCCAGTCGGTTATAACTGATTTAATCATTTTCTTTTTTATTTTTTTTATTAAAAATAAATTTATCATACAAATTTTGAGAATTATATATCAAACTGAACATACATATAAAGATCAAATTTCCCCAATGACTAAAATAAGGGAATATACTTCAAATGCATGTAAATTTAGGGTAAGACAACCCAAACAAAGTGAACAACTTTTAAAGCAGTAAAAACAAGTAAGTTCATTTGTAACATTTTATCTAATAATATTTGAGAGGAGTCCTGAGAGCCTTAAAAACATAAAAAATCAAAAAAGTTATGATAGAATAAAATTCTTCCTCATAGTCAACATCGACAGCTCAAGTCAACATCCCGATCCAAGTACTTGGGGGAGAAATTCCACATGAAAGACAGTAAGTAATGAAATTCAGTAAAGATCTTACGCTTGGGGTACATCATGTATATAATGAGTAGAGCATAATATGTATTACAAATATAAGCCACAATATTATCAATATAGGTGACTCAAACTTATAAGCCCCTTGGGAAATGGCTCTCTATATTAGGGAACGAGCAAAGTAAAATATTATTTGGTACAAATGAATGATTAAAAATAAATAGTTAAAAATGAAAATTATTTTTAAAAGTAGTTTCAAAAAAATAAAAAATTATTTTTAAAAATATAAAAAAATGAATTAATAAAAACTCACTATGGATATGAATTTTCAAGGAGAATAGTAAAGTTTCATTATTATTATTATTATTATTTTTTAAAAACCTGTTTCAAAAAGAGAATTTACCATCAGCAGCACATTCTACCTCTTGTATTATATTTGTAGCATAATTTTAAAAATAATTCATCTATAACATATTTATTTCTATCGCTCACCTAGTGATAGTCTATCACTTACCTAGTGATAGAACTCAATTTAGATTTCTATCACTAATAGAAAACTTAAGAAGTGATAGAATGAGTCTATCATTGATTGAATTCTATCACTAGTAGAACTCAACTATTGGTAGAAGTCAATTTGAATTTTCTGCTACAAATGAAATTATTTTAGATTTTGTACTATAGATGGAAATATTTTGTCTTTTATTGTTATACATGCAAAATCCCCTTTCAAAAATAGTTTGTTATTATTATATTATATTTTTAAGTGATTTTTTTTTTTTTAGTACAGTGAAAGATTAAAATATGTGATCCCATAAATTAAAAGGGCCCATCTTATATATTCTGCAACTCCTTCAAATGTCGCTCCCTTCCTCGGCTTCGATCGCCGACACGATCGCACACTTCCAGAGTTTGTCTAATTTTCTTTTTGGCTTTTAAATTTGTTGTTTTGCATATTTGATTTTGAACCCTAATTCAATCTATTATATTTGTTTCTTTTCAAACATATTCATATTTATAATTAGGTTAATCATGGATCTAATCGAATCGTAATTATCTTTTGTTCCTAGTTTGTAAGCATGTTTCCATCTTCTAATTCGATTTTCTGTCTTAATTTGGCTGTTTACTGAATTTTATGGCTTAATTATATTTGGATCCTTTAATAATCAGACCCCATGTGTGAGATACTTCTTTTATGCTTACGAATCTGTGTTTTCCCCTTCGTTTTTCTTCCATTATATTCTCGTTTAATAACTATTTTATTTTTATATTTTGGTTTAAGTGTTTTTTTTTACTTATAGCTCTCTTGCAATCATACCAAAATTTAAAAATAAAGAAAAATACACTTTCAAAAGCTTGTTTTTACTTTTGAAATTTGGTTAGTATTCAATGTATTTTTTTAAGGAAAATTGTATACACCTTAAAGAAGATGGAACACATGGTTAGATATTTAAGTAAAAATAAGTTTAAATTTCAAAAATAAAAAATAAAAAACAAATATTTATTAAATGGGGCCTTAGGGATCACAATTGGCTTTTCCAAACTATAATAGATATAAATATAGCAGATTTACTTTGAATTAGTTTTTGAATGTTGGTCAATAGGTCATCTTAAACTTTGGCCCTGTTGGATATGCCTTTTGGTTTTATTAATTTGCTCACTCTAAAACTGAGATTAGTTGTCCAAATCTATTACTATTTCTTGTAGAGTATGTATGTTTGTATTGAAATTGCTCTAATGTGCAGTATGGTGTGGAATTCGACTTTATTCTTTATACTTTTTTTTCTAATCTTTTTGTTTCTTTTCAACTACAGATTTAAGCATCTCTAATTCTAAACAAAAAATCTGTAATCCTTATCATGAAGATCGTCCTGATGGTGATTTGACTGATGAAGAGTACAATCAATACTTTGCTGCTGTAGCAAAGAGTGTGGTGGGGTTGTTAATTTCATAATTAATGTGGTTCGAGAAATATTTAGGTCATACCTAGCTTGACTTATATTTATGTGATTCCATATAAGTCACGTTCTATTGATTCTCAAAAAAAAAAAAAAAAAGTCACATTCTATTATTCTTTATTTTATTTCTTTATCTTTTAAGTTTAAAATTAAAATTGTGACTCATATTGGACTACATAGGTGGGCATTATTTGATACATCATACAGTGATCTAAATATTACTCATTTGGCTTATGTTTGCTAGATTACAATAATTGGAAGTGGGAATATATTGATGCTGTTTGAGCTACTATTGTGGTTGGACTATGTTTGCTAGTTTTAATTGTTAATTAACATGTGAAATATTTAATTTTAGGGTTTTGATGTCCCATACTTTCCTTATGCTCTTGTACCCGGTCTAATTGTACCTGTATTGAATTGGGAAAGCTGCACGGATGAGCTTGATCGTAATGGAAGCTTAGCCATTCAACACTACAATGAGCAAAATGTATGCAACATCTTTTCCTTCATTGTTCATCTTTTTTGTTATTTGCTTTCATTTTTCTCAATTGGGTTCCATTAATCTGTGCTTAGGGAACCGACTTTGAAATTGTAGAGTTTGTTAAGCTGAATGTTGGAGCTGTGCAAGGTGTGAATTATTATATGACATTCAAGGCAAGGCCGAGAGGATCTCGAACCTACGACCTTTCCATCGCAACCTTTCAAGCTCTAGTGTATGATGGAATTGATGAAACAGAGGTTTGCATTTGCAGGAAATTGGTGGCGTCTCCATAAAACTATTAATTTTTATGACATTCTCTATCATTATGTGTTGTAATACCCTTAATTATTTATTTATTTATTATTGAGACTTAATTAAATTTATGTCTATTATATGAACATTAGGTTGTAGTGGTTTATTTGTTTTTTTTTTTTTTTTGAAACACTAGTGGTTTAGTTGTTTATCACTATATATTTATATGTATATATCCACATATATATTTCTCCACTTGTCACTTATACTCGTTCAAGCTTTCGAGTTAAATAGAAATTTAACCCAACATAATTACAAGTTTTACCGTAAAACCATGTTTAGTCTTTAGTCAATATTGATAAAAATCTTTTAGACCAGCCTCAAATTAGTCATGATAAGGCTTCAATCATGGTATATAATTGAATACAACTTCTAATGAAAAATTCAAAGTCAACATAGAGTAACATAGTTCAATGACATTAGTATATACCTAATGACTTAGAGGTTATAAATTTGAATCTCTTAACTTCAATTATTGTAGAACTAACGCCTGAATTTGCAACATAATATACCATGATAGAATTATAATAGTAAGAGGTTCGGCTCCTTAACAAATAAGGTCGATAGAGTCTTCGAGTAATCATGTGATAATATTGGACAAAACAATTATTAGTATTCAATGAATATTAGTTAAAAGATGGGGTTGATGATACTTCATTCAAGGCCGATCTAGGTTGTATCGGATGTTCACGATCATGGGATCCTTTTCTACTAGATAGCAAAGACATTTTTGCATTTGCAGGAAGTTGGTGCCAACTGATTGAGATTCACAGTTCTAATGTGGCCCTGCTCGGGAAATGGCTTTGGAGATTTTTCCAAAATCAAAATTCTTTTTGGGTTGGGATTATAAAAGCAAAATATATAAATGTTCTTGACAACTCGTTTCTTTCTTCATGCAGTTAAAGATCCCCTTAGCATTCGATTTACAGACTCTCCATGTGATGTGTATCCCTATATGCAATGGAAATTAAACAATGGTAAGTTGATTCGTTTTTTGCTTGACAAATGTTATGGAAATTTTGTTATTGGGTGATCTTTATCCCAGATTCAAGGCTATAACAATTTGTTGATGGGCGATGCTTGGGATGTTGATGATTGATTATGGAAGGGCTATTTTCGTCGACCTCTTCTTGAAAGAGAACACTTGCGATGGCTTGCTATATCTCAGTCTTGGCCTACTCTTGAGGACGACATTGACGATGAGATTATTTGGATTCCAGACCCTAACGTTGGTTTTTCAGTAAAGTCTATTAAAACCATTATGAATGAAATTACTTTGACAGGCCCTCCCACGACGAACTCCAAGTTTTGGTCTTTATCCATTGTCAAAGGAGTTAAAATTCATATATGGACTATCATTTACAAAGGAATCAACACTGGCGAGCTGATTCAACGGCGCCACCCAAAATCATGTCTCAACCCCTCTATATGCCCGCTATGTTGTGTGAATGCCGAAACCCTTGAGCACCTTTTCGTCAATTGTTCCTAACCTATGGACCAACCTTCCTCTTAAAAACTAACCTATTTTTCCTGATCACACTAATATCGATACTATTTGGTCTACTTCTTTCTGTTTCCTTGCAAACTCCCAACATAACAAGCTCATCATGAACCTCAAAGGTGCCATTTTATGGTGGATTTGAAAAGAAAGAAATGGTCGTATTTTTTAAGCTGATTTCATGCCTAGTTGTGCTTAATAGTTGTGGGACAATATTACTTTCTTTGCTGCTAAATGGTATTTTAAATCAAAATTTTTTAGAAATTATTTTGTTCAAAATATAGCCTTTTAATGGCATTCTTTCATGTAATTGACTTTGTGATGCTCTGTGCTCTTTTTGGCTTGCTTTACATACCCTCATCAATACAGCATCTGTCATCCAAAAAAATATATTATTTTTCATTATGTATTGCGGTACCTCTAATTATTTTAATTTAATTATTGTTGAGACTCTTAATTAAATTTATGTATATTATATGAACATTATGTTTAGTTGTTTGTGTCTATCATTTATTTGTGAGCATTATAATGTGCCAAATTTTTAAATACCATTTCTCTATCATTAGTTTAATCATCATTTTCTTTTATATATTTTTTATATCTTACAAATAGGGGTAAGTTTTTATTAGGTAGGCAATTACCGGTAAGTATACAAATATTTCTCTTTGTTGATTTTTCTGTACACCACTGCAACCACCAATTTCCAACACCACTTTCAAATAACACTCTCTAGTCCACAAGCTTGCCCCCATTTTTGAACTCACATCTTGTTTGAAAACAATCTCCTTTAATTACCCATTGCCAAGCACCCCACAACCGCATCATTTATGCTTGTGTTGATCATCCTCGGTCGTGAGCCGTTGCTTAGTCGATGAACCAATCGCTAGTATGTGCCGTCCTACCCCACATGTTTCTCAAAGCCGCACTCCCACTCTTTGAAGCTGAGATTGCGAGTCGTGCAACCCAAGCTACATCAACCCGTAATCTTACAATTAGACGATCGAGCCTTCGAGCGCGTGAAGTCGTGCATTCCCCAATCGTGCAACGCGATCTAGAGTCGCCTCTTTCGACATGACCCACTAGGGTTGAACCAATATTTCCTGCCTTCGTCGAGTGGAGGAGCCGAGCCCCATGGTGTCGCATTCAAGCCACGCCACCTATGATATCCGAGATCGAGACTCACATTCATCGTAAGCCTTCACTTGTTTTTTAAGATTAAGATTAACCAATAAAAGATAAAGATCTATGCACTACAACAAATACCATCTTTTATAACATTTTAGGATAGCTTTTATTGGAAAATGCTATTAAAAAGTACAAAGTAAAAAGCGGGAAAAGAAAATAATGGGCGCGGTCACAAAAAATTCCAAAAGACTAAATTTTAAGTTACACTTTTCTCTCTTCTTCATTTAGGTCAATTGTTCATTTCATATACAACACAGCCACAAGAAAAACAATGGAGCTTTCATTTACTCCCTCCAGACTAAATTTTAATTTGCACTTTTTTCTCTTCTTCGTCTGAGTGTGGAGCTTTTCGGTGGGATTTCAGATATGTAATGCTTTTCTCTACTACTCTTCACCATTTATTTTTTCTATTTCTACTTCTATTTTCTCTCATGCTTAATGTTTTATTTGTTTTTAACTTTTTTCTACTTTTGATTTGAGGTGGAATTGGTAGGCTTTTTCCAACCCAAAACTAACCACAAATTTCTCATAGATATTATTTGAGCAAATACCAAAATCGTTCAAACACATCATACTGGACATAGGGTTTTGCTCGATTATAACTTAGTATATTTAGAAAATCCTTCCAACATATACTCCAAAGTATTTCCCTCAGGTAAGTAGATGTATTTGTATGTGAAGCAGAATTTCCAATTTGTTGCCTATCGGTAAAAAATAGAAAATGAAGTTGATGAAAGATAAATTTAGATTTTATTGGAGTGATTTTAGCTTGATTATGGTGTCAATGATTTCCCATATTTTCCCCCAAAAAATAGAGGCAACACAAAAGCAGGAAGATAGAGAAATGGAGATGAAAGAATTTTAGGAAAAACAATTATCAGAGAGAGATTGGAAACTTTTAGAGGGAGATTAAAGTTTATGTGAATGCCTATATTTTCTTTTTGTCTCCCAAATTTTGAAAAGTAAGTTTGGTCTATTGGATTGGAAGACTTGTAGTTTACAACTTACAGAGAGATTAAGGACAAGATTGAAATATTGAAATTCTAGTGAGAACTGCTAGGAGAAAGAGAGAGTTGTTTCAGGGGAAGCTCATGTGCTAGTTTCATTATTTTAGGATTAAGAGATATCAAACAACAAGTAGAATGATAAAACATGACACTAATTTGGTTTAATACGAATGTGATAGGCCTAAAACTCTCAGATATGTTACTTTGTTTTTCTAACACGATTGTTTTAGGGAGAGCAAAATTTTATATTCTTACCGAAAATATAATAACCAATTGAAAGTTGGGGACTTAGGGATGTGTATTACTTAAAAATCTCTTAAATTTTATTCATAGTGCATGTTGAATTGTCCTTGGTTTAATAGAGTCAATCAATCTTTGGCGTCTTATAGATCTTGGTCTTGAATGTATTGTTTTTATTGCTTTCTAAGAAGTTATTCAAGGGAACCATTGAGAAAGGTGAGGAATTGGGCAAGTTCTCTGGCTCATACCTTATATTGCAATTTTAATTGTGTACCACTCTTTCAAATTTAAGTTTTCGATATCAATTTTGTGTACCCCTTAATCTCCGTTAGTCTAACCCTAACCATCCCTCTTCGTCCTTTTTGATGTCCATTTCTAGAATACTCATTTTGATTCTTCTATTTACGGTTATCATAGGCTAGAAGCCACCTACAATAAAGTGACCTCGGGTTCAATTCTGCAAATCCAAAAGAAAGGAATTGAAGGAGACCGTAAAGGTAAACCTTCAGTTTCTTCCACAACAAATAGACTTCAAAGGTGCACAAAAGGAACACCAAGGTTTTCTTCGACATTTCAAAGTTCTCTTCTCCAATCCCATTGTTTCTTAGTGCTATATTGTTAATGCGTTCAATATTCCTCTTTTGAGATTGAATACTCTATTTGTTAATTTTTATTTTAGTATAGTTTTATAATTTTTTACATATTTCTCAGTAAACCTTGTAATTTATGACCAACGAGATGATATTTGATTTTGAAACCACTGTCGTGAATCTTTTGAGTTTTGTTTCATGTTGTTAAGTAAATCTATACATTTTTATGTATGCACCAACTTACACTCACCTCAACTTTTCTTACATGATAACTTGTTTGACCTTACAACATTTAGATGTAAGAAATTTTTTAGAAAATTAATTCTAAGATGGGTAGTCACCATAAATGAAAGTCATTATCTTTAGTTACCAAAGATCCTCTTTATTATCATAGGAAGATATTTTGAACACCTTATTTGTGAGGATATTTAAGAAAAGGTGTAGCATGCTATATTGGAATTTTCTTTTTCAAATATCTTGATGAAGCTGATATCTTTCCTCATACATAATTTGAAATTTCACGCAATTGATACTGTCTTGTCGACCTTAGCTACTGAGGTATCAATTGCGTGAAATTTCAAATTATGTATGAGGAAAGATATCAGCTTCATCAAGATATTTGAAAAAGAAAATTCCAATATAGCGTGTTCTTTTATATATGTTTTTTTATCACAGAAAATAAGATTTATATATTTAAATACTTTAAAAAAAGAGAAGAAGCTATGTACTATTTATTAAAAGATTGCATTTTTAACCGAAAAAACACTTCTAAACGCTCTTGATTAAAGATTTTAAAAAAGATCAATATAGATTAAATTATGGTGTGATAAACAAAATAAATAAAAGTAATATCATTTGTTTCGAATGTTGTTTTATTCTGCAACTCCTTCAAATGTCGCTGATCCCTTCCTCGCTCGAGCCTTCGATCGAAGCCACGATCGCACACTTCAAGAGTTGTGTCTAATTTTCTTTTTGCTTCTTAATTTGTTGTTTTGCATATTTGATTTTGAACCCTAATTCAATTTATTATATATGTTTCTTTTCAAACATATTCATATTCATAATTAGGTTGAATCATGGATCTAATCAAATCGTATTTATCTCTTCTTTAGTAGTTTGTAAGCATGTTTCCATTTTCTAATTCTATTTTATGGCTTAATTATATTTGGATCCTTTAATAATCAGATTATTTTTATTTTTTGGCTTGATTTTTGAAATTTAAGTCAACAACAACTATAACTATTTTAGCATGCATTTTTTTTATTCGGATATCTGTTTTTGTCTATATTTTTGGAAATCAAACCAAAATTTAGAGGAAAAAAAAACTTAACTTCCATAAACTTTTTTATTTTTGGAATTAAGCTAGTATTCACTATACTTACTTGAGAAAAGATAAATATATTATAAACAATATAGAACTAATTATGGGATATTCGATTAAAAATAAGTTTAAATTTTAAAAACCAAACTATTTTCAAATAGGGCATAAGGTATCACAATTTACTTTCCTCGTCTAATAGATATAAATATACAAGATTTACTTTGAATTAGTTTGTTAATGTTGGTAGTCCCGGGTGGTGCAATGGTTGAAGACTTGACTTTGGGGGTATACTTCTTTCAAGGTCTAGAATTCAAGACTCACCTGCGACATTACTTATTCGATGTCTCTAATGTCTGACCTAGGGACCTGCATGGTTACCATTATTTTAAAACAAAATGTTGGTAAATAGACCATCTTAAACTTTGGCCCGATTGGATATGCCTTTTGGTTTTATTAATTTGCTCGCTTTAAAGCTGGAATTAATTGTCCAAATCTATTATTACTATTTCTGCTAGGGGATTTTGCATGCATAATAAAAAAAAAGGGAAATTATAGTGGATGTCCACTTTTAAGAAAATAATTACAAATCTAATCTCATCTCTAAAATATTTGCAAATCTATTTTTTGTTTTAAATTTAATTAATAATATATTTTTATAATACCTATTATACCCTCTTTCTCCATGGTTTTTTTCTCTATTTGGAGGCAAAATTTCACACATTTTTTTTTCAAATCACGTTTGAGCTTTTAGTGGATAGGTATGTTCATTTTATTTTTTGAAATCTTACATTTTCAATTTTTTAACTTCATTATTATTATTATTTTAAGCAATTTCTTAAAAAAACAAATTTACGTTTCATTCCTTTTTTTCAAAATTTCATCATTTTCATTACTTTCGTTTTTCCCTTTTTAAATCTTAATTTTTACTTCATTCTTTTTTCTATATGTCATTGGATGGATTTCATTTTTTTCGATTTGATGCTCAAATATGAGATTGTCCAAAATTTTATTAAAGTTGCATTAAGGATTTGTAGAGAGCATAATTATAATGACATCTTCTATAATCTAATAATTATATGACTATTTCGTTCATCTTTTTATAAAAAAAATACGATTACTCTAAAAAATAGCAAAAAAATTCATTTATATCAGTAAGTATTGTCACATTTATTTGAGAATACAGTAGTAAACTATAATAGCCATTATGAATGAAAATATTTTACAATTTGTCCACATTTGTAATTAAATTTTGAGAAGCAATACAATTTTCCTTTTTAAAAAATTATAATACTCATACATAACATGAACAATACCACAAAAGTTTTTATATCCATAAATACTTCTTTATATTAAAACTTTTGTATTACTAAATAAATACATATTTAAAATATTAATGACAACTTCTATAACCTAATAATCATACGACTACGTTCATCTTTTTTTTTCCTAAAAATACGGTCGTTTTCAAAAAAATTAACAAAAGAAGTCATTAGTATTAAGGAGTATCTCACATATTTTTCTTATAATAGTGGCATTAATTATTATTTATAATAACGTATTAAAATATATTAATAATTGTGAGCATTCAGATACATAAACCTAACTTCTGGATTTCTTTGGTTTGCCGTAAATTTCATCATCGTTCTTTTGATTTTCGATGCACAAATCGATTTCTTCTTTTTTCTAGTGAGTTTCCGTCCAATTATTCTATCATCAACCATCTACAATAGTAATACAATATAATTATTATAAGATGTAGAATTAATTCATAAACCATACTTTGCATAAACAAATAGAGTATTAAAAATTAATTACAGATTTTAGAAATCTCATACATTATTAAACGTTCAATACACATTTATGAAAACTCATAGAGTATTAAAAAATCAATACAGATTTCAGAAAGCTCATACCGTATTAAAAGTTCAATACATACCTCATAAACAAATACAGTATTAAAAGTTTAATAAATATTTCTGAAATCGCATACATTATTAAACAAATCAATACAAATTCTAGAAAGCTCATACAGTATTAAAAGTTCAATACAAATTCTAGAAAGCTCATACAGTATTAAAAGTTCAATACAAATTTCAGAAATCTCATACAGTATTAAACAATCAATAAAGATTTCACAATTCGATATTAAAAGTTCAATACATATTTCAGAAATCTCATACAATGTTTAGGTTTTCATTTGTGGTCCACTCATCTTATTATAGAGCAAAATGTCTATGCAATTTTTAAAAATTTAATATTAATGAGTGAAACCTAATAATACTGTTAGCAACTAAGACAGTTTGAAAATGAAGGAAATCGATAGAAACAATGGCGAAATCTGACGAAAAATAGAGAAATTGAGAAGAATAAGCTTCTTAGATGGTTTGAAAACAATAGAAATTGACAGAAACAATCGTGATCAGAATGCAATCGAAATTGTGGTTTGAGAAATTGAGAGGAATAAGCTTTTGAGACGGTTTGAATGCAATCAAAATGGTGCAGTTAAGACGTGGGAAGAGGAAGGTGATGGGCACGTGATTTTTTGTCTAGCGCAATTTTATTTATCTAGACAAATTTGCAATTACTTTTTCTATTTTAGTCTACTCTTAAACTTTTCTCAAATAATAATAATCTAGAAGTTTTTTTTTTTTGCAAAATCAAAAGAATTATCCCCTACAAAAAAATCGTGTATTTCAGGTAAAATATTATTTGCAGTATTTGAGCAGATTTTTAGGGATATAATATTAGGTTCAAGACGGAGTGTGTAAAGTGTTCGAGATTTTTTTTTTTTTTGAAATTTGGTTCAGTTTAATGAGAGAGGATATTTATGTAATTTACCAATTTTTGAAAACAGTAAATAAGTTTGCTAAATTTTATGAACGTGGACACGCTTGCAATTTTTTTCTCAATTAGGCTTAGTACTGAAAAAAGTCCTAAAAAAAGGACAAAGTATTTCTATCTATAACACAAAATCAAAATTAATTCATTTGTTGTAGAAAATTCAAATTAAATTCTATTACTAGTTGAGTTTTATTAGTGATAGAATTCAATCAATGATAGATTCATTCTATTACTGCTTGGGTTTTCTATCAATGATAGAAATCGAAATGAAGTTCTATCACTAGTTGAGAGACAGAAATCAATATATTATTGATGAATTATTTTAAAAATTCTGCTGCAAATATAATACAAGCGGTAGAATGTGCTGCTGATCGTGTATGTATGTTTTTATGGATGATTGAAAATGAAGTACAGTATGATATTCAACTTTATTCCATAAAGTTTTTTGTAATCTTTGTGTTTGTTTTCAAGTACAGATTTAAGTATCTCTAATTGTGAACAAAAACTGTGGAGAGTCATTTTCATGAAGATCGTCCGGATGGTGGTTTGACTGGTGAAGAGTACCAACAATACTTTAAAGCTGTAGCAAAGAGTGAGGTGGGGGGGTTGTTAATTAATTTGGTTTATGTTTGCTAATTAAGCTGATTAACATGTGTACATTGTTTAAATGTAGGGTTTTGGTGTCCCACACTTTGCTCATGCTGTTGTACAAGGTCCAATTGCACCTGTATGGGATCTGGAAGTCTACGGGGATTGGCTTGCTCGTAGTGGAGCCTTAGCCATAAAACACTACAATGAGCAAAATGTATGTAGTAAATAGTAATATCTTTTCCTTAATTATTGTTCATCTTTGGTCTCCAAGGGGTGGCACAGTGGTTAAAGATTTTGGCCTTGAGAGTATGCTCCCCTTAAGATCCCAGGTTCAAGACTCAGCAATAACATTATTCATTCGTTGTCTCTCAGTACCTGACTTAGGGATAGGCGTGATTACCCTTGTTTCAACCGGTTTCATTAATTTGTGCCTAGGGAACCGACTTTGAAATAGTAGAATTTGTTAAGTTGAACGTCCAAGTTGTGCAAGGTATGATTTTTTATATGACATTCAAGGCAAAGCCGACAGGATCCCTTTCCACCACAACCTTTGAAGCTCAAGTGTACAATGGAATTGATGAAACAGAGGTTTTCATTTGCAGGAAATTGATGCCATCTCCTTGATGCATCATTAAACCCATTAATGCTAAGTTTTTTTTTTTTTTTTGGTTTTGAGTGCAAGTTGGGGGAAGAGGGATTACAGATACTGATTCCAGGGATCGAAACCGTGACCTTGGAGTGGAAATGGACTAATACCAAACCAGATAATCAATCATACCACCAACTTATTCGGTGTGTAAATGGTAAGTTGCCCTAGAGTTAAGAAATTTATTTTAATTTAATTTTTTCTGAGACACTTAATTAAATTTATGTTTGTTATACGAACGTTATATTGTAGTTGTTTGAGTCAGTTATATGAACATTATGTTGGAGTTGTGTGTGTCTATTTTGAACTTAATGTTATAGCTATGTCTTAATATTGCATGATTTCTATCCATGTACATGGATCACTTGGAATATATTGGAATAGAAAATTTCCGGACACTGGTGTAGCCTTAACCATCAACAATTTAGGTCACGTTTTGATAATCGTTTCGTTTTTTTTATTTTTTGTTTTAAAAAATAAAATTCATATATATTTGATATCTAATTTTAGTTTTATGTTTTTAAAAATTAAAAACTAGTTTTTTTTTTTCAAACATCACATTTTATTTTGATTTTTGTGGCTTTTTACTAGTTTTCATATATTTTTTTTTAAAATGAAGACAAAATCATGTTTTTAAAAGCTACTTTTTTTTAATTTTAGAATTTCTTAATATTTTATAAACGTTTTTATAAATTTGAAATAAGTAACCAAATTTGATTATCAAATAAATTTGATTTTTAAAAAATTAAAAACAAAATTTGAAAACAAAAAATGAAATGGTTATTAATCGAGTTGTTTTGTGTAGTTTATACGCAAACCATTACAATTGCCAATAGACCTATTAGATTTTATCAGCAATTTGTCGCATAGAATTCTTCGCGGCAGTAAAGATATAGGCCAATGATGCGAAGAATCCTATTTTAATTTCTCATTTTGTATGCTAAACAATTGGTGTGACATATTACCATAAACATAAGAATTTTGAATATTTGTAATTATACAATTGAGGCCCACAATTGGCAGCCACATAATTCCAAATTTGTGTTCTAAATAATTGTTTTTTTTTATAGACAATAAGTCATCGTCGGTGATGGCTACGTGTACACCATCCACCACGTTTTCCTTCTCTTCTCTTCATTTCTTTTTTTTTTTTCTATAAACAATGACAAAGACAAATATTCCACTCCCCTCACTCAAATTCCAAAAAAACCCCTTACACATTTACATATTTACGATTATGGCAAGAAATTTTTACCACCTCCCCTCCAATAATATACCGCCACGTGTCTCTGGCTCAATAAAATTCCCAACCCGCTCCCTCATCCTCTGCAGCACGCCGCCAATCGCCGGCCGAGGCGCCGGCGGCTGAGATATACACGCCGCCGCGATTGAAAGCAACGCGCCGGCTTCTCCGCCGTCGAAATCTCCCTTCAGCCGCGGATCCACCAGTTCCGCCACCGCCAACGGTGAAATTACGCCGCCGTCGCGAATCGCCGGAGGAATGATCGAAGTTAGAATCTGACCCTTTTCCGAGCAGAAGGCCTCTTTTCCGGTGATCAGCTCCAAAATTACGACGCCGAAACTGTAAATATCGTTCTTCTTTGAGGCCATTCCGGTTCGTAGATATTGAGGATCTGTGTAACCTGGAGAACCCATCATTAATTGCTTTGCTCTGAATGGGCTCGACGGCGACGACGACGGATTCGTCACCGCCGATGAGAAACCCATTTTTGCAGACCCGAAATCGCACAATTTGCAGTTAAATTTTTCGTCCAGTAAAATGTTTGAAGATTTTATGTCGCCGTGGACGATTTGAAGACTGCATTTTTCATGGAGATATTCGATTGCTTGCGCTAATTGAAAGGCTATGATCAGCCGCGTTTTCCATGGAAGAACCGCCGTCTTCGCCGCCGTTGTCGCCGCCGTCGGTCGGCCGTGGAGCTTCTCTTGCAAGTTCCCATTTCGGACATATTCGAATACTAAAACTCCTTCCTCTGCAATTTCATGAAATACCCTTTTTAGAATTTAAATTATATTTTAATCATTGGGTAATTAAATTAAATTATTTGTTAATTCGAGTTGAACGAAATGGAAATGATTGAATTGCTTTTCTTCGAAAAGAAAGCATTATCCTTCACCGTTCTTTTTTGCTTTATTCTTTTCCTTTGTTTCTTCTCTAAATTTGAAAGAAACAACTTTTCTTTTTAATCCACATTTAATGAAGAAGCAAAAAAAGGAAAAAAAAAACAAGAGCCCTTTCATTTGAATTCTCCAGTTAAAGTTTCTTAATTAAGCGAATCAAATTCCCAAAAAAACACACAATTCTAAAGAAAACAAAATTAGATTTTCAAAAAAAAAACAGAGGACTCTGTTTCTCACCTCGTTCATCGCAATAGCCAATGAAGCTAACAATATTCCGATGACAAAGCTGCTTAAGAATATCCAACTCCTGCCGGAACATCCGGTTGAGCCGCTCGCTGCCGCCCAAAACTTTAACCGCCACGGCGGTGCCGGCCGCCGTCCGAGCAAGATACACGTTGCTAAACCCACCGGAACCAACGACGGTGGAGAAATTCTTAGTGAAAACCTCAATCTCACTCCACCGAAATTTCCCATCTTGAATTTTTGCATCAAGAACGGTTTTTTTATCAGCAACTTTGGATTTCTTCTTGATTCTAAGGAATCGGAGCAAACCCATTTGAGAAAACAGAAATCAAACAAAACCCAAAAGGGAAAAAAGTGAATTGAAGAGAGATTGAGAAGTGAAGAGGGATTTTGAAGGCTTGGAAGTAAAAAATTGTGATTTTTAATTTTGGTTTCTTGGAAAAGGAAAAGGGTTTATTATGGGAATTGAAAGAGTGGGATTGTAAGAGGAGTGGGTATGATTGAAAATTCGATAAGGTTGGTGGGTGCAGGGACTTTGGACTTGGTCCTTCGCTGGGAAGCTACGAAGAACAAAAAGAAAAAAAAAATAAGAAAAAAAAAACAGAAGATTATTATTTATTTATTTTTGGTTAGGAAACATTTAGATGCAGTACCTACAGACCATTCACTCGTGCGGGGAAATTTTATTTTTTTAGTTTCTTTTGTTGGCTATTTTTTTTCATTTTCATTTTTTTGGTTAGAAGACAGTGATATCATTAATAGATTCATGTAACCTTAGCTGCCAATTTCTGGTTTTCATGGTTGGAACTTCGATTTGGGAAAGAAAGTTGGAATTTAGTTTTAGAAGTTTTGTAATTTGGAAAAAAAAAATAGAATTTTGGTCATATCATTTTAAAAATTAGGATATAATTTTTATAAAATCTAAAAAATAGTGGTTGCTCAATAATAACTATTAGCGAAATAAATATTTGGAGGTTAATTATGTGTCATTCAAAAAATTGTTAGTTAATAAATTGATTGAACAAAAACATATCACGTAATCATAGTAGCTATATTTTAGTTTTTATCAAATTAGACAAACTTAATTTAAGTTTTAAAATTATGTAAACGAAATTCTAACTTTTTTAAATGAATTAAATTCTAATTTTTGAAATTAAGATTTAATTTTCTTTTAAATCATATGGATAAAATATATAACTTATCCTAGATTCTATGTGTATGTTAGCTGCCAATTTCTGGCCTTCTTAGTTGGAACTTAAATTCTCCCCTAGAAATTAAGAACATATACGGTAATGATACTAGATTCATACTAGTTTGTTCCATGTTTGGTATTTAAAAAAAAAAATATATATATATATATAGTGTGTGTGTGTGTGTTTTTTTTAGAAAGATATATATAGTGTGTTAAGCACCGACAAAAGGGTTGATTTCGGCAACACTCGGTCTTACTTTTGACATTATTACTATATAATATTAGAATAGCATGGACGTAAGACGAGTAGTTTACCTATCTTATAAACATTAGGAGATATATTTATTCTATTAACGTGGGATCATAACACATAAAAGTCACACATACATATGAAATCATTAAAAATGATTGATCGTTATGGTATATTAGGATATTTATTATCAAAATGTGTCTCTAAATAGTTATAAAGTATTCTCTTTAGTTTATTAGCGTTGAGAGGCTTA
The DNA here is from genome assembly GCA_036507275.1 of Sicyos edulis. Classification (NCBI taxonomy): domain Eukaryota; kingdom Viridiplantae; phylum Streptophyta; class Magnoliopsida; order Cucurbitales; family Cucurbitaceae; genus Sicyos; species Sicyos edulis. The sequence continues at coordinate 66,586,778 of CM071846.1, forward strand.
ACGAGAATGTTACAATTTGATATCTTAACTACAAGAGACGGTAATGACCAACAAGAGTAATAACTCAGAAATATTAATATGTACTCATTGATCAAAAGTTTGAGTTTGAGTCCTCCACCTTTAAATGTTGTAGAATTAAAAAAAAATGAAGAGTTTTTTTTTCATTTAGATTATGAATAGATTTTCTAATGAATTCCATACTTAAAAGTATCTTGATGATTAAACTCCAAAAGATCAACATACCCATATGTCTCATTTTCTTTTATATTTTTCCTTTTTAAAACTTTCAAATAAGGTATTGAAAGAAGTTTTTGCTTCTCCTTGGGAGAGAAGAAAGGTTGTTTTTTTCTTTTTTGTATTTTTATGATTCTATGTTTATTTGTTCATTTGTATTGTATGCTTAAAATGAATATAGAGATGTTTTTCTTATTCAACAATATTAGAGAAAAAAGAAATTCAAATGTTTAATATTATTAGGCTTTATGAATTTATTAAAATTGTAACTAAAAAAGTTGTTTGTTTTAGTTTTTTTTTTAAATGTCAATTAGGGAAGATGACCACAAATCTTACCTGAGATGTAAGATTACTTTAAAATAAATAAGAGTCAAATATCAAATTTTGAAATCCAACTTATGACTTAAATGATAAATTGAATTATTTATGAAGTACCTATAAATTCGTGCTATTACAAAATAATGTGATAAACTTAATTTAGAGGAAAAGGGATATAAATATTTAAAAATGAATATCATTTTTTCAATTTAATTTTTTTTTAGTTTTGATTTTGTTTCTTATTAAAAGAAACCAATTGATTTTTTGGGTTGTGAAAATCTATATAAAAATGGTGATGGGCGTTAAAGTATATATTTATTGATTAAATAAATAATTAATTAATTCTAATTTCATTAAATGCGCACCCACGCCTCCTCATCCTCCTTTTCTTGTATTTAATTATAATTAGAGGTGAGATCTTCGAACACATACTTTATAAATTATTAAGTCATATATGATATATTGAAGTGGTTGGTGGTGTTTTGATTTTATTGTTTAAGGATAAACTAGTTTTTTAAGACTTATAAGTGAGAGTGAAATACCTATTTTTAAGATTGAATCCATAACTATGAGGTTGAATTGATTTACCACCCAACAATGAAAAATTTAAAAATCATTATTTTTATTATTATTATATTAAAAATCTAAAAATCGTTCATTTTGTAAACCTTTAGTGATAGTAGAGATTTCATCTAACAAGAAAGAGATTGGAGTTGAAATTTGTAACAAATTAAATATGAAACTGAAAATAACACAAACATTAGGCTACATTCTATATTCATTTTTAGGAAATAAATACATAGAGATTAATTTTAAATAAAACAGGGAGAGGCGGTCAATTTTCCATAATTCGGTTGGTTTTAGTCAATTTTAGTGATGTTGATTTCGTTAGTTGAGCCAATTGAATCAATTTGTTAACTTGTTCGCTTCGATTGATTTTTATTAACTTTGTCTGTTTTCTTTTGTTTTGTTTTGTTTTGATTTTCGATTTTGAAATTTAAAGTTTTCTTTTTTCCTTTAAAAGAATGGAAAAGTTGAATTAATATGCTAATAATTTACCAAAATCCTTTTTGAACTTATTTAATTACACCCGTATTTATCATCTTGTGTTTTTATTTTACTTTATCTTTTGCACTTTTTTTTGAAGCATTATCTTTTGCACTTCTACACTTTATTCTATGTACAAATTTAGGTCATTTTAGAGTAGGTAAGGCTAAGATAAGAATCCGTCTATTATAATCTATAGTCCAATAGATTATTTTACTAAGTAAAAAGACATTTGACTAAAAAATCATTATTATAAATATAGTTTAAAAGGCACAGAATTCATCTTAGCCTGTTGATTTTGAAGGAGCAAACTAGTTAGAAGTTTTGGTGATTGAACTTGGATTTAACTCTCTATTTTACCATTTCTCAAAAAAAAAAAAAAAAAAAACTATTCAAACAATTTTTGGTTTATTATGGATTTTAAAGTTTCTTTTGCTAATTTGTTTTAAAAATTGTTTTATTTTTTCATAATGTCTTAATTATATAATTCTCTTTATTTTAAAAGCGAAACCGTATTAAATAGATTATTCTCACAAAATAATTATAAAATGTAGATAAATTTTGAAATATTTATATTCATGGTTATTAATATGTTTGAATTTTGTATTATAAATACCCGATAATGTATTACATGCTCATAATTATGGTTGCTAATTTTTTTTAAAATGAATATATTTGTATTTATTTTCTAAATTTAACTAATTTTCTAATTTTTAAGATTGTAAGTTTCTCTCTTTAAAAGCTTAAATTTTTAAAAGAAACACTATAGTTATTAAAGAAACTTACAAAAATAGTCAAATTCAATAAATAATTATAAAAGTGGTCACATTTAAATTATACAAAATACTATATTAATGAATATTTATAATAAAGTATTAAAACATATTAATGATTATGGATGTAAAAATTTTAATTTTTTTTAATATTTGTAATTATTTTGTGTGAATAACTCATCTAGTACAGTTTTTCTAGATATTAACAGAATCTGAATGTTTAGTTTTTTTTTTAGAATATTTGAACTTTTAGTTTTATTTTCTTTTGATCTTTAAAATTTTAAATATTTAGACCACATTTGATAATCCATAAGAACTCGTTTGATAACCATTTTATTTTTTAAAATTTAAATCTATAATAACTCATTCATCATATAATTTTTCTTACTTTAATAAGTGTATTTTGCTTATATTTTAAAAATCAAATTTTAGTTTCCAAAAATTTGTTTTGATTTTTAAAATTTGAGAATAACTCAAATTTTAGAAGATACATAATACGTGCATGTACGTGTGTGCGTGCGACTAATCAATAACGTTTTTACTACTGGCTCATACGTACATTATGCAATTTATATATTTGGAATGTGTTAGTTTATGGTAGCAATTTCGTATAATCAATAAAATATTCGACTTAATAAAAAAAAAAAAAAAAGTTAAAGAGATACAAATTCATATAAAATAAAAAAAGACAGTGATATGCCAACAGAAAAAGATGACTTCACCCTATACTTTCTTCACAATGGTTTCGTTGAAAATAGAAAACTTTTGTTCAGATTCCATGAACACAACATGCTTAATTAAAAAAGATTTTGGCACGAATAAGATTTAAGAATATGGGTTTCTTAAAAAAGAATACTTATAAGAATAAAAATATTTTATAAACAATGAATTTTACAGTTGAATAAATACTTTCATTGATCTCAAAAAAAAAAAAAAAAACTCTCATTACTTAATTAATTTTAGTTGATTGAACTTATTAATTTCACTTAATGGAAACTATTCATGTGCGGGTTGAATTATCACAAGTAATTAAAATGTCGGTCCTAATTTTTGTCATTTATTATTATTTTTTTAAAAAAATATTTTTTGATATGTATAGACTTCCTTTAATTTTTTTTAATTATTTATGAAAAATCCCCAAAAAATGATTTGTTATATTATAATTATCCATGTAAGGCTATGACTAGCCATATTTATGTTGTAATAGGAGAATGTTTTATCTTTTCATTAGAAAAAATATGAATATTTTTTCACCTGATAAAGTTTTTCAGAGGTTGATCATGGGATGGATTATGCCAATTCGTGTGTTCATTTTCATGGGATACATTGTTACAATCTCACCCAACAATTTTTTTTTCTTATGTTACAAATTTAGTCTAGTCAAAATTTCATTTACTCACTAATTTTTTTAGAAAACAATTTACTCACTAATTTAGTAACATTAATATATATCAAATATATATATAAAAAAAAGTTATGGGTTCGAATTGAATTTTATTATTGTGGAATTTAAAATAAATAAAATACTCTACCCATTTTTGTTGATGATTAATTAGATTTAAATGTTTTTTTCAACTCAACCATATGTGAAAGCACAGAACGTAGGAATCTCAATTAAGTTATGATTGAGTTGGCAAACTGCTAAAAATTTACAAGTTTATTTAAAATTTAATATTAGAGCTTTTTTTTGAAAATTGACCATTCAATTTTTAGTTAATAAAAAAATATAAAAAAGGATCTCATTCACACATAAATAACTAACTATTATGTATTTAATTTGTTTTTTTTTAAAATAAGGTAATTAATGATAGGTGAATTACACATCATTAATTAGCCTAGATGAGTTAAATGTAACTTGGGTTAATTAGAGGGTTAGTTTTAACTAATCACGAGAGATGTGTAGAAGCTAGTATATAAACTTAATTTGTGGGTTTTCTACATTTGAGAGTGAGAGTAAAAACCCTAGCCACCACCTTGAGAGCTCTTGTACAATCTTAGCAATGGCATTATGATGGTGGATCGAATAAGCTCAATCGATCCATAACAATGGAGTAGGGACGTTCCCGAACCACTATAAATCCGGTGTGCTTTGTCTCTCTTCTCCATTATCCTTCTTTATTTGTTACAATTTTCATCTCAATTTGATTTGATTAAGAGTAGATCTAGAATTTGCACTTTGATTTGGTATAGATCTACAACTTTGCTTCTACAGTAATCATTCATGTCACTAAACCAGACACCCAAAAATATTGAAAGAATGAAAATATGAGAGATATTCATGTCTTTAATTTATTATTTTCTATTAATAATAGTGACCAACTATTAAGTTTTATTTTTAAGAAACCAAAATTATTAAATTTTATCTAATTATATAGAAAAAAAAGATATATAATATTTAAAATTATATGAACTAAATTTGAATTTTGTTTGATGATTAAATTTAAAATTTACAAAAGAAATAAGAAGACTAACCATAGCAATAGTTAAATCACATTAATTTAAATTATGATTTTTTTTAGATCCTTAATTTAAATCTCTCCAACCTCTTATAAACTACTAAAAAAAATGAACAAGAAAAATAAAGTGATTTTTAAATTTTTAAAAGGGGTTCACGGTATCAAAAATAAAAAATAAAATAAAGTGATTTTTAAATTTTAAAATAGATATAAATCGAGGTGTGGATAAAACAATCACATTAATTCAAGTTAAGAGATCGTGAAAAAAGGGTGCACGCTGTGTTTAGAATGTGAAGGTTGAGTATTAAATTTATATCTTCGTATATCAAATTTAGAATAATAAAAAAAATAATTAATGAAAGGTCAAATTAAGAGAAATACTTTTTTCTAAAGGTAGTGGCTTAACAAACACGCGGCATTAAAGAAATTTGATCGCATTTCGTAATCACTTTCTTTAATTGATTGATTAACTAATTAATTGCATTTAGTATCATTTAATACCGTCGCTTTCTAAACGACACCTCTCTACGCCTACGTGGACCTTGAAACGGACATCTCCGTTTACCTTTGCCTTTCTTTTGTTTTTAAATATATATATATATATATATATATATATATATATATATATATATATATATAAGTTGTTCTAAAAATAAATGTGCTTGAATTTGATAGAAAAGAGCAAAATAGAAGGATCAAAGATTACTCCTTTTCAAAAAAAAAAAAAAAAGTAGTATAGTTGACGCTCAGTAGTTTTAAATAATTGACGTTTATGAGAAAAAAGCGTCAAGTAATACATGTTGTGTATAAAAAACGTCAACTAATACAAAAAAGCGGAGATGGTTTTGTTGGTCCCTTTTAGTTGACGTTGTATGCGCGTTAACTATTATGATACATGTGTTGACTTATAACAAACGTCAATTAATACTCATTAAAAATTAAAGTATTAAATCTATTTTAAATAAAAATTTGGGTTGTGTTTTGTTAAATAAGTGAAAAAAAAGAAGGGAAAAATTCATTTAAAGTCACTAATTTTAAAACATGGAAAAAAAGAAGAAAAAGAGGATTTTTAAATAAAAAAAATTAAAGGAATAGAGTAATTTTTAAATAAAGGAAACACGACATTAAGAAAAAGGAAAAAAGAAAACCTCATTTCCTCCATCTTCTCCATCTTCAAACCCTAACCCCCTTCTTTTCTCTTCTTCTCTGCTGCCCCCGTCGACCACCGCTCGCCGGAGCCGTTCTGCCCAACACAAACCCGCCCTCCGTCGACCTCTGTTCCAAAACATGTCTTAGGTACCGTCGGCTCAACCAAAACACGTCTTAGGTACGCACTAATCTCCTCCTCTTCTAAAAACCCCAATGCTTTTTCACCTTTAACTCCACTTTCTGTTGCTTCTGATGCTTGTTTTTGAACACCTTGACTATATTTTCCTTGAGACCTATGCTTCTTATGATCCTACCACTATAAGTTCATCACTCGACTTTGAGATTGTAAATTTTTTTCAATACTTATAATGCGTTCCAGATAAAACCTTACGTTTTGTGTATTCTACTTGCATCACTTTTGTAATTGGCTTCTTTTTGGGGATTTTGGTCATATAAGTCTCGTTGTTTTGAGTCTTCAAAAGAGAAGAGCTCATTTTTTTAAGGAGAAGCCTAATTCAGACACCACCGCTTGGCCTCACAGTTTCAGGTATTTCAATCTCTTTTCATCTCAATGGATTGGTCATTGAAGGAATTTCTTGATGAGTTTTTTTTTTGTTCATTTTCTGCTCTACGATTATCTAATCTAATTGCTGAACTCCGTTTATTGGTTTTTTTTTTTGGAGAAATTATGCTCCACCGTGACGATCTGTTCTCTAGCATTTCTTCAACTAAAATGATTTTAAACCGCTCATGCTTTATGCACATTTTTTCATCTGCTAATGTGTTTTGTTTTTGTGATTAAAAAGTTAAGCTAACAACAAAATTTGGAGCTCGCTGAACTAACTAGGACCGTGGTTAGTATTAAATAGCTATTTTTGTTCTTACTTGTTTTCTTTGAGACTAAGCATAAGTAACAAGATTGATATTGAAATAATTATTTCTTACCTATTTTAATGTTGGAGATTTCCAGTTTATTATACTTTGAAAATTTGAGGAGTCTTCTCAACATTTATAAATGTTTTTTCATTATTAATTGATTTTGATATGAACTTTTTCTTATATATCTAATAAGATGTGAGAGTTTATTATATTAAGTTGGTATTTAGATTCTATCTCTTCTCATTACTTGGAACCACATGTTATTCAATAATATATTTTCATCCCTAAAGCTTTTCCGGTGGTATTAGATCTAGTATATGATAGTTAATAGATATGTTGGATGACACATATCCATATGTATTCTAATTACTATTAAATTTGATATCCACTTTTTTAGTATAATATTGTTAGTAATAAAACAATGTGAGAATCCCATCTAAAGTAGTGTTATGTATAATAATTTCTCTGCTATAGATAGTTTATCTTGTTATGAAAATGAACAATGTTGTTCAAAGATTACAATTAGAGTCTTTTTATTATTAATTTTCGCTTAAGGGGTGATTAGATTCAAATGTTCTACTTGTTGTTTTGCTCGGAATATTTTTGTCACCTTTCGTATTATGAGAATATATTTGATGGTTATGCTAGAATAAATGAGATTCTATTGCATTCAGTTTCACATTCACTCTAAGAGGATGCAAGATTTAATTAAAAAAGAAACTGATATATTCTTTTATAATAAGTTATGTGAATAGATAATAGTCTGAATATGACAATCCAACAACTAATGGCTCAGTTAGCTGCATTATTGAATATTGATCATGTGTTTCTTAAACATTTGCAGGCGTTCGAAGTTGCTATGATGAGGGCAAATGAGTGGTTGAGACTCTGATGTTTAATTACCATAAGCAACACGTGATCTGTGAGGTTTTTGGATAGCACATAGTATTACAATCAAAACTCCATTTTCTTTACATTACTTTTTGTCTTAAAATCACCTTTTACAATTGCAGAGATAAGATTTCACCTATTCATTTGGTTTGTGAATGCTATTCTGTGTTAAATTCTTAGTTTGTTTGATATGTTGTTTTTTTTGGAGTACTTATTTGATGTGATGCTTAATCATTATTTTTCAAGAATTACTCTTTAAATGGTCCTCGAAGGGTGGCACAAGTGGTTGAAGACTTGAGCTTTGAGGGTGTGCTTCCCTCTAGGTCTCAGATTTGCTCCACTATAGTGGGGTGAAACTCCAATTTATGGGTTTAAAAAAGTAATCTTTAAATGTAAGACACTTATGATTTAGTAAGCTCATGTCTATTCTATTGTAAATGTAGGCCACTTACGTATTACGAAGGATTCATACATGCAAATTGAGCTGGATGAAATGCTTCATGCAAACTGAACAAGATGAGGTTTATGTAGAATGAGACAGCTTCCTTGGGCTCTACATATGATGGTTTGATATATGTTGGTGTGACAATATTTTGGAAGAGTATAAAATTTGAATGATTCAAATTCTTTTTGTGTATACAATAATTTTAGAAATGACTGACACTTCAATTGAAGTCCATAGGTTGTAGTTTTTAAATCCTTATGAAGTTTGGAAGTTGTTCCATACTTTTCTTTGTGATTCTGTATCATGTAAAAGATTAGTACTTGAAATGTATATATATTTTGTTTAATGCTTAAGTCGAGAGGTAGAAATTTTTATTTATTATTGGATTATGTGCAACTAGATATCATTATGTATATATTGACAGGATGACTAGACAAATGGGATCAATTCTCAAAATAAAATTAGTTATTATTATATTCCATTGACGTTTTATAAGAATCAACAATAAGAACGAACTTGACATTTGTTAAGCGTCAACCTTATATTTCAATGATGCTTACAAATTGTCAATATATGTATATTTACTTGACGGTTTTGTTCACATAAGTTGACGTTCACAAAATGTCAATCAAACCATCGCTTGACGCTTATAAAGTGTTACCTACTCATAGTCTTGACATTTGTAACATGTCAACTATAACCATAGATGACGCTTTATCGAGCGTCAACTATACTGACTTTAGTTGACAGTCGATTCGTTGACGTTTTGAAAAGCGTCAACTACACCTTATAGTTGACATTTTATGTGCGTCAACTAACCCATTTTTTGTAGTAGTGATCCTTGATTATTATAACCTCAAAAAAAAAAAACTAGGTGACACTATCACAAATTTAAAATAATAAGTAATATGTATTATCATTAAAAAAGAATAATAAAAAAATCCCCAATTTTGAATTCTTTAACTAAAAAAGGTTAAAGTACTTTTTTTTAGTATATATGGGAGAAGGAGGTACAAATACCGATTCTCGACTCAAACTGTAACGTTGGTGTTGAATTGATTTACAACCAAACACTCAAACCATTACGTCATCTTAATAGTAAAAAAAAAAGTTAGAGTACTAAAAAAACCAAGAATGCTAATATCGAGCATAACGAAAGCGAGGAGTAAAGTTTTTTTTTTTTTTTTTTAAGGAGTAAAGTTACTTTACGCACAAGTAAATTAGTTTACATACAAACACCACACGTTAATTAATAGTCGAAAGATCAAACAATTAATAGCAATATCGATTTTTGAAGCCCCTGATTCCTTCAAATGAAACAAACATAAATGTTCAATTTTCTTTAATATTTGAATTGATCAAATTATAAAATTAATTCTTTAATCTTTAAAATTAGACCAAAAATTGTTTTAAAAACAAAGACTAAAAATATCTACGCAGTTACCAAGTTTGGCTACAAATATATTCAACAAATCCTTTTAATTATTAACTCAACTAACCTCATGTATGATATAAATAACAAAAAATTATAGGTCATAATTTTCCACATTAAATGTTCTAATGTTCACATTTAAATAACTCCTTAAATGTACGAAAAAAGTCTTTTAAATAAGAGATTCAATTCCAAAGTTTTTTTTTTCTTTTTTAAGTTAGCAATACTTTAGAATAGGGTTTCAAACTTGTACTCTATTATTTATTAAATCAGTTATAATATCATTAAAATTCTACTTCTTTGGCTGCCATTTCAAAATTGAGAGTGTAGGTAAAACTTTTAAATTAGTAAAGTGATCAAACTGATTTAATAGTATTTGGCGCACAATAAGGTCTTTGGAAAAAATTAATTTCCTATTTTTTCACAATAAAATATTATAGAATCAAAAGATTTATTCCATGAAAATAATAAAAATGGGCATAAATTAACTCTAATTACACATAAATAAATATCCTTTTAGAAAAAGTAAATAAATAAATACATATGATTTATACATTAAAAATCGACTTAAATGGAATTCCATTTAAACTTGTTTAAATTCGTTTTTGCAAATACTATTATTATTTCTTAATTCAATTACATATATGTGAGGATAATAATTAAATCTATAACTTGTTACCTCAAATCATATATGATCGAGGTAGTTGTTGGCAAATATTACTTGAACTATTGTATTATTGTCGGTTTGTTGTTGTTTGTCTTAATTTTAATTTTCAATGTTTTCTTGCCAAATATGATTATTATTATTTTTTATGTAAACTTGTTGATTTGTCAAATGAAGGCGACAGTTTCTGACCAAACGAATCGATGTTTGAGATAATGATGGCACCCATACTTTATTTAATTAGCATTTTTATTTACGCTAAATATATAGATTATTCATTCATTTTGGATACAATAATATTTATGGCTAAACATGCATTTTAGTTCTTAATCGTGAGATATTTTTCTAAATATGGTTCTTAATCTCTTGTACTTCAACCTTATCTAAAAAACATAATACATGTTGCTCAGCAGTACTAATGTACTAATACATACCAACATAAGTAATTATTGTAATCTATAAAAAAAAAAATCAAGAATACATACTCTTTTTATTGATTCATTGTTTTTTTTTTTAAATAAAATGCAACTTTTAACTGGCAATATTCACAAACACATACAATCTTTTAATTTCAATGTACTTCTAAATACTTCTTTAACTTTAACCAAACAAATGATGGTTATTTGTTATATTGAAAATGTTCAACTTCAAATTTATCATTTTTTATTGACATTACTTCTTTTTAGTTAATAACATATGTCGAGGAAGTTTAAACTTTTGGACGTCTTCATTGATGATATATATTTTATGTTAATTTTGTTTTTTTTATATTGGCAAAATTGGGAAACCTATTAAAGAATTTTTTATTTAATTATAAATACTTTTTTTTATTTAACCGATAATTAGAAAAAGAAGGAATCAAACCTATAACATTTTAATTATTGAATGAGACAAGATATCAAAAGGAGGAACTCAGTCTCCTGTTTAGCATTAAAAATCCATTTCACAAAAAAATTTAGTTGCACTCTCAAAGTGGTTATAATCAAATTACTTTTAAAGCCTAAATGTTATCATCAAATTAATTTAAACATAACAATTAACGAATATTTATCAACTTAAGAAATAACTTAACTGATAAATTCTTTGTATGTCACAGCCTCTATACAACTTAAATCTCCATCCCTTCCATTCTTGACATAAAATTTTCAAGCATGAAGATTGTTTTTGTTTGTTTGCTTGTTTTTTCTTTTTTTTGTTCTTTTGTATTTCAAGCATGATTGTTGTTACAAAATTATATATTTGTTCTATGTACCTGTTAAATATTATACTAAACAATTTTTGGTCCATATATATAGTTATTGACCTTCACATAAAAAGAAACAATTTTAGTCGTTATCACTAAGATTTGTAATCACAGTTTAAAGAAATTAGTGGCATGAGTTCATAACCACTCATATATTAAATTGACATCAATCTAATCTCAAAAAATAAAAATAAAAAATGGCATCAATCCCAAACTTTCCTTTGGGAAACTTTTTTTTTTAATTAAGTTTTATTTTTACTTAATTTTTATAGAATCAATTTTATCTTTAATATGGAAATATTTGAATTCACCCTAAATCCCAAAACAAAAACAAGTTTTCAAAAACTATTTTTAAAATTTTGAATCTTGACTTAGTATTTTAAAATATAAATTAAATAGACAATCATATAAGATATCCAATATAGAGAAGTAGTACATATTAAATTTTATTTTCAACATTAAAAAAAAATACCGAAGCATTCGTCCAAAAACTATTACTTAAGACATTATGTTAATCATCAGTGACGCAATTGGTTATTTTGTTTGGTGTTAATCCATTTCAATTCCACGGTCATGAGTTTGAGCTCGAAAATCAGTACTTGGCTCTCATATTATTTGAAAGTAGTTGTATCCTTTATATAGAGTTTGTTATCTCTCTTCTCCCACTTTGTACTAAAAAAAAAAGACATAATGCTAATCATCTTGGAAAGATGTGAAATGATTTAGAAAAGTGAGAAGGCAATTAATGGGCCTCGTTGGGCTCTCCCCTCATGTGTTAGGCCCATTAAAGGCCAAAAAAACCCAGTTCTTTTATACAGTTTAAATTTTAAAATGAGAGAAATTAACATAACAAAAAACAGATCTTCTTTTTTTGAGGTAAATTTAAGTTGAAATTTTAACACCGAGTTCAGAGAATTGGGAATTGGCGGAAATTGAAATTCCTTTGTGTTGGGTAAAATTGATTTTATCTATTATTAAAATAATTTTTTATCTATTTAAAATTATTTCCAACCATTTTCATCCAAAATTGTAGATTTTTGGGTTAAACATACTTTGGTCTAGAAAAGTAACTAATTTGTTCACAAAATTTTAAATGTCAGACTATTGTAGCATGTATTTTTTATCTTATAACAACTTTGTTCTATAATATGGATATTTAAATTTGTAGACAAATTTATAGAATATATGACAATTTTTTTAATTGCACAAATAATAGAAAAATTCGAAATTATGATTTTTTTTTTCTTCTATAAGCAGTATTTCACATAAGCTGAATTATACTCTTATTGGTAGCATATAAATCATATTAGTTAGACAATTTATGAGTAAAATAGAGGTGAAAGGTCAAATACTATATATGTATTTTGGTTTTTGTTTGAAAAAACTTTTGGCTACCATAAAAACCCTTAGCTTTAATTTTTGGCATTTTTGTTATCCTCCCTAAGCTAAGGTCCTTTTTAGGAAGAAGTCACCTCATGCTTACACATTTTTGTTTTTATCTTTTTATTGTACAAAATACATGTGGGCTACTATTGTCGTTTCCATACAGCCCTAAAAAGGTAATAAATAAAGCATTTATCTTGACAGATATTTAAAGGTTTTCTTTTATAAAAAATAGATATTAAACATTTTAATGTAAAAAATAGTTGAAATAACATTGCCTACTTTGGTAACTTTAAAAGATAATATATTTAAAATACTATTTTGGTTTCTCGACTTTGAGATTTGTTTTATTATGGTCCATAAACTTTTAAATGCTTAATTTTTGTCCCTCGATTTTGTTATTTGTCCAATTTTGGTCCCTCGAGTTTAGTGTGTGTCTAATTTTAATCCTTAGACTATTAAGAAAGTTAAACAATGGTCCTTAATCAAATGATTTTTTTTCACTCTTGAATTATTTTATCTCTCTTCCATATTTCATCATTTCTCTTTCTAAAAATTTTATCTCTCTTAAATATATCTCTCTAGTCTTCTTTCCTCTTTCTTCTCTTATTCTCTCTTCAATTCATCTCATCAAATTCTTTAACATGAGACAATTTTCCTAAATAATCATTTTCCTACCTTGATTTGTCACTTTTTGCTTTCAAAATTTGTAGTCTACCATGTAACCAAGAAGAAAAATAAAGAACCGAATGGGTCAGTGGCGCAATGATTTCATTGTTTGGTTGTAAACTAGTTCAACACCACCGTCACATGTTCGCCCGAGAATCGGTATTTGTCCCCCCTCCCCAATATAGACTCAAAAAAAAAAAAAAAAAAAAAAAAAGAGAATAAAAGAAAAAAAAAATTAAAAAAGAGAAAAGAGGTAGATTTAGGAGAGATAAAAACTTGTAGAGAGAGAAATAATGAAACATAAAGAGAGATAAAATAATTTAGAAGTGAGAAAATGACAATTTTTTTTTAACTTTCTTAATTATTTAGGGATCGAAATTGGACAAAAAATAAAGTTGATGGACCCAAAGTGGACAACAATAAAGTCGAGGGACTAAAATTGGATATTTAAAAGTCAAGAGACCAAAATTGAACAAATCCCAAAGTCGAGGGACCAAAATGGTATTTTAATCGACAATATATTTATTCTTCCAAATTCTATAATGATGTTCTTTCTACTTCGTTTGATGATTATTTAAGTCTCATTCGATAAATATTTAAATCCTTGATTAAAAAAAAAAGTCCTTAATAATCATTACTGAAAGGATTAGTAGTCTAGTAATTTCATTATTCGAGTATAATTTTGGGTATGAGACGAAAACAATACTAAAAATGAAAAATTTAATAATTAACTGGTCTTAAGGAACCATCTTCTAACTTCTCTAGCCTTTCAGTCAAGTTTGGAGTATGGAGTATAAAAAAAGTTATAAGTTTAAATTTCTCTATCTCAAGTTGTTCGACTAAAAAAAAGTTTGAAATATGGTATTCACTTTGGCTTTGTAATAATCTGGCTTAGGTTTTGGTAATTTCCTTGTTCATAATTCTCTGACATTCTTCTATTATACTGTGTAAAATCACCTATGATTTTAAGGGCTTAAATTTATAAGATAAAACCATTTCTATTTTTTTAAAAAGAATTATTCTTAACCGTCGTTAATTATAAATGAACAGCTCATTTTAATTGATATTGCGCCTCTCCCAACTTCAGAACAATGATATTAGTTTAGGTGTAATATATATCTCCAACTAAAAACTAAAAAATATAAAATTTTCCAAAAAGTTATAATAATTATGAATTAAGATTTCAATAGTATACTGGTCAAAAACAAACGAACAAACCAAAAAAAACAAACAAAAAAAATTTCAATAGTATTTTGCTGTCTTGTCCGGTGTACATTTTTCACCTTTTCTTTTCATTGTAATAATTTGGTTAAATATAATTTTTATTTTTATTCTTCAAATTTCGTACTTATTCTTTCCATAAATTTTAAACTTAGTAAATTAGTTTTCAGTGTTAGTTTGCAGTTAAATTTTATTGAAATTGTTAAATAATTATTAGGGAAATTGTAATATGTATAGTTTTTCTAACAAAATAATCAAATTTGAAAATCTTTACGTTCATGATTATTTTTTTTATAGAATGACTATAAATAATTTTTTCATCTATGCCACTTGAACTACTGCTATATTGGTTGGTTATAAATAAAGTTGAATCTCATATTATTAGTACTCATTAATAAATTATTATTATTATTACTTCTATAAAAAAACTAACTTCATGTGTAATAGATTAATAATTATATTGAAAAAGGAAAAAAATGGGGTGAGAGAGGCTCGAACTCTCGACCTCAGGATAACTCGAAGCTATGAGACCTACGCACTAGCCAACTGCACCACCACCCCTTGTTGGTGTGGACATTGATTTAATGTTTTATTTATTAATACGTCAATTCATTGATAACCAAGCATGTAAATACAAAAACATGTTACACAGAATTGAAAAAGGTTTTCCAATTAAGAGTAATTAAAGAAATACTATAGTCTAAAAATAAATTAGACCTATGACATTAGGTGGCTACATTGCAAACTATTCACAGATTTATTGTTTTCTACACTGTTCTACTTTCTTTTATAAACTGTTTTTTTTTTTTTTGAGTACATATTGGGGGGAGGTGGACAAGTACCGATTTTCGGACTCGAACTTGTGAGGCTGGTGTTGAACTGGTTTACAACCAAACACTGAAACCATTACGCCACTAACTCATTCGATTATAAACTAATTTATTTTTAATCAATATGTTCAAGGGTAAAATTTGTATTATTTTTAATAACTATTGTTATAAAATTTTTATTGAATTATTGACTCAGTTATACTGCGGTTTTTGTGACACCAAGTTAGGATGGAGCACAAAGATGACGAGTCTACGATTTAATTCAGGATATTTTATTTCTATACGAAAAAAGAAACAAGGAAAAATTAATGCCAAATATTTTATTTAACATTTTTTTGAGTGACGGCAAACTATGAATACAGATAGAAAGAAAGAACGATTTAAAAAAAAAGAACTAATTTTTGCAATAATAAATTCGTAATTGGAAAAAAAAATGCAAACATGACAAAAAGTTGAGAAGCACCACTCAATAATTAATATTATTTATTAGAAAATAATAATAATAATTAGTAGAAGTTAACTCATGTAGGTATCTTTTCTTTTTTAAACAACTCATGTAGGTATCAACTTTTCAAAAAAAAAAAAAAAACTCATGTAGGTAGCTAATTATATATAAACAATAAATTATATTTTGGACCCAAAAATTCCAAACTTATTTTGTTTTTCTCTCAATTTTGAAGTGGTTTGTTTATTCGGGGCTTAAATAAATAGTACCATGATTTAATCTGAAATTTTTTGCAGAGATTATTTATTTATTTATTTTTTTGAGAAACTTTGCAAGGATTAAATTTACAGATATAGTTCGTATGATTTTAACTGCATTTCAAATCTAATTTCTATAATTCCAAAAGTTTAAACTCATACCCAATGTATTTTAAGAAATTTTCATTCTAGTCCAATGAAACCCTACACTTGTCATCTCACGTGTCCTCACCATATGGAATCTGATGTGGTTAGGATTTCACATTATCCCATAGCAATGCTTCTAATATTTATAAGATAAGTAGAGAATCGTATTTTGATCACCAAAATAATTTTTGAATAAAACTTCACACTCAATCGTGATATTAATTTATAACATATTTTTGTGGCATGTGAGAAGCCAGTGGTATTTCATTATTTGATGATAATCCAATTCAATACCACCATCACGAATTTGATTTCAAGAATTGAATTATTTAAGAGTATTATTTAGGTAAAAAGAAAATGAAATTTTAGTATAACGTGCAAAAAAATTTCGTATAGACTAAATTGAAACTAAACTCACTCGACTTATTACAAAGAAAAATGAAAGTGGAAGGAAGGGCAAAAGGCATGTGCATGAATATGGAGATGGAGGGTAGATGCGAGGCAGGACAAACGCCACACACGTTCTCTTACAACCTGTCCTCATTTCTGTTTGTCTCAAATTCCCTTTCTTCTTCTTCTCTTTTAATGTCAACGCATTCTTTATTACATCTTTAGTAATATGGAATGCTTAGAGTATATAAATTTGGGTTGAATTAAACAGATTTTTAAACTATATTAACATTTATGATCGGTCAATTTGTCAACATGTTTAAACCTATGTGTTCGAGCTACTTAATCTAAACCCAATTCATATATTTTTAAATTCGGTAAAGTTGAGTTATCGAGTTTTTTTTCTTCCCTAATTTGAATGTATTATTTATTTTCAACTTTTTTAGAGATCAACCTAATAACTTCCATATATATAATTACAAGTCAAGTCCAAAAAAAAAAAAAAAATCATTATAAGTTAGCTAGTGATATCAAAGTGAGTATAGTTAAACTCAATTTTTGATATATTAATAGAAAAACAAATTTATAAACTAACTCGTACTATTTTATGAAAATAGTTGAAGTGTAAAGTGACAGACAAAAATATGAAAGCATGTCAAATCAAATAACTTAGGCACTGTTTGATACCATTTTGTTTTTTGTTTTTTTAATGAAATTTAAGTCTATTTCTATTCAAATTTTCTACCATGTGTTCCATCTTTCCTACAATATATCCATCATTCCTTAAGAAAGTAGGAGAATATTAACCAAATTTCAAAAACATAAACAAGTTTTTGGAAGCTACTTTTTTTTTTTTACAAATTTTGGTTTTGTTTATTAAAATATAGGTAAGATGTAAATATCCAAATAAGGAAAAAGGTATAGTAAGGTAGTTGTTGTAGGCTTAAACTTCATAAACAAAATGGTTATCAAACGGGGTCTTAAATACCAAAAAAGAGACCTAATAATCAAGATATTCCAAATTACTTTTTTTTTAGTATAAGTTGGAGGAGAGAGACCACAAACTCTATAAATATGATACACACTACTACTTTCAAATAAATGATAATCAGATATCAATTCTCGAAATTGAATTAGTGATCATAGTGTTGAGCTAGATTTCTACCAAACAATGAACTATCTAGTTACCATTCCTTTCAATTCGAAATTACTTCCTACTTAAGGAGTGTTAGGGATTTGGTGTTGAAGAGAGGAGAATAAGAAGAAATCTGAACTCCATATTTTTTTTTAGAATATCAACTTCTTTTCAACTCCTTCTCAATCTCTCCTCCGACAATACATCAAATATTTTATTTAATATTTTAAATGTCATATCAAACATTTTTTTAATTCTCAACCATATAATATAAAATATCTTTTATCTAATTTTATCAACTATCACATCAAACTTTTTTTAGTTTTCAACCACATAATATAAAATAAAATTTATTAATTAATATAAATATGTAATGATTACATTAAAAAATATATATATATATACTTTTTACAACATTTTCTCTCAAAAAAATAAATCTTCAAACAACTACTCCGTATCTGTAAGTCACTCAATTTTTTCTTTTTCTTCCACTTTCTCTTCTCACCTCTTTTCAACTCCAAAATTTAATCATCCCTAAAATGAAATAACTTAAATGAATAATTTAATTTAACTTAAAAATATTCATTATATGTTCTGTATAAGCAAAACCGTACATTCCTCTTAAAAAAAGCGTCTATTCCTAGAAACACTTGTCATATGCATAAATAAATTTAAATTCATTTTCTATATCATTGTATCATTTATAAACTAAACTTTCTTGTGAAAATATAAAATCTAAAATCTAAAAGTTTAGTAGGTGTTTGGATGAGATTTTAACGAAGAGTTAGTTTGAAAATTTATTTTGAAGAGTTAAAAATTAGAGTTGTAATCTACAACTCGTTTGGATGTAATTTTGTATAGGAAAGTTAGAATGAAAATCTTATTTGGACGTAGATTTAAAATGAGTAGTTAAAAAAAGAATAATAAAAATTGAGTGGTTAAAATTTAGTTATTTTGATTGATTAAAAATGAATGGTTTGGAAATAAAGAGTTATATTAAGTAGTTATAAATGAATCATTAGAAATGAGTGGTTAGAAATTATGAGTTATTTTTAATAGTAAAAATGATGAATTATTTTGAGTAGTTACAAAAAAAAAAATTGGATATAATTTTTCGAAGAAAGGTTAGTAAGTTCTCCATCTAAATCCTCAATAAATATGGCCCCTTACACTTTTTTTTATAATTATTTAATTTTTGTATTTTATTTTTAAAAATTAATTTTATAATTAAAGTTTTATTTATGAATTTTTCTTATTTCCTTATCCACTAACACACATGTTGTCGAAATCAATCTACATTTTAGAAATAAAAATAATAGATTCTACAATTTTATTTTAGAGCTTTTGCATGCATATTACAATACGATTAAAATATTTCATGAATAAGACAATAATGAAAATATTTGTGTATATAGCAAAAAATTTAAATTAATAGACTTCATATTGATAAATTCAATAAAGGTTAATAAAATCAATTATAAAATTGATAGACTTCCATTAGATTCTATCAACAAGGGCTGATAGAATCAATTAGTGATAAAATTGATAGACTTCCCTCGAGAATATAGATTCTATCAAAATCTTCAATAAAAAAGCTAAATAGAGATTTAAAAAAAAAAGGTAGAATTTGCTATAAACGAATTATTTTTAAAAAGTTGCTATAATGGTAAACTAAGGTAAAAAAGTTGTTATACAGTGCAAATTTTATTTTATTTTATTTTTAAATTTTAATTAAGAATTTAAATACTTTTTATAGAAAAACAAAAATTGTGTTAGAGAATTTGAGAGAAAGCAAACGTAATATTCAAAAAACTATTCTGTTGTATAAAAATGAAAAAACAAACCCTCATCAGTATATAATAGGGTTCAATTGATTTTGAAAACAAACTCTTGTGGATTCAATTGATTTTTTAAAACAGACTCTCATGGATTCAGTTGATTTTTGTAAACAAACTCTCATCATTATATTAAAAAAGATTGTCTTCCACTCAGATGGCTATTGATTTTGAGTTTTTTTTTTCTTGATAAAATTTGATTTTGAGTTACTAATGTTTTATAATGGAGGTTCAAACTTCTTATTTTATTTTAGTTTTTTAAAAATGAATTCTCATCTGTCTTTAAATCTCCATAAATTAAATTATATTTTCTAAAGTGCAATTAAATGTTGTCTGTGATTGGGTGGTTGAAGATTTAGATGGTTTTTTTTTAATATTTTTCATTGTCCAAACCAATTGGTGTACACTTCGATTAATGTTAAGGGACATATCGCCTGACTATACAACATTTAGATATCAAGTAAGTAATCATTATGATTGAACCTATCATCTTATGTACTATAAGGTCTTCTTTAACCACTAAACCACTCTATAATAGTTTAAATTTTGATTTTTGAAAATATGCTTCTCAAATACTGCATTCATAATCTTACTACAAATCAATTTAAGCTAATATATGAAATACATATATTAGTATATATATATATATAAAAGTATACAGACCGAATGATTCAAAGTTTATGTGGAGAACTCAACTTTTTTCATAATCGAAACTATCACCTGAAATTAAATTAGACAAAAACTAATTAATTAAGACTCATCTGATAACTATTTTGGTTTTTTTTTTAGTTTTTAGTTTTTTTAATTTTAAAAATAAAAATACCTTTAATAACAATTTTTGCTTTTTAAAAAAATCAAAATTTATTCTTTTTAATATTTAATAAAATAAAATAAAATCATATAAAAATATCATTGATCAAATAAACCTCAAGTTTACGGGTCCGATTTTTTTTTCGTTTTTTAGATTACAATAATTGAGAGTAGAAAATTGGTATACATCAGTGCTACTTAGCAACTGCTCATGTTGCCATAGATCCAAACTTTATTTACAATCTATTTTATCATTTTTTAGCATTTTTCTAGAAAAAAAAAGCTAATTTTAGAAGTTACTTTTTTTTTAGTTTTAAAATTTTCATTAATAATTTAAAAATATTTTTAAAATTTTAAAGACAAAAAATGAAATTAGTTACCAAACAAATGAAAAAGTTATCGTGTGCGTAAACCAGTACTTTCACCAAGTTTTTCGATATATTAGATTTAAAAAAGGGAAAGACAAATAGATGGACAGAACAAGAGAAAAGCAAAAAGATAAAAAATGGGTACAGGATTTATGCGCTGTCACATTGGATTTTCAATTAACTTATTTATTGTTTTGGATAGTGAATTTATTTACCGTAAATGCTAAAATTCACCAACCGAACTATTTACGACTCTGTCACGTGCTCCTTATTTAATATCATCCGACAACTTCGTTAAACTACAGTCAATCACCACGTGCCTATCATTTTACCATTTCCTTTTTCTTTTTTTCCCCTCTCATTTTCAAATTTATTGAGCACATTATTACACCACAAAAAATCTTAATTATGCATCTAGCAAATTGCTAGATAAATTATTATAACATACAAGATTAAAATACTATGCGCTGTCGATATAAATTTTTACAATAATAGTTGTAATAATCAATCATTTGGAGTAATACAGTTCTATTATATTAAGATGAAAGGGTGATTATAGTTAAGATAACAAGTTATCTCTCATTTATCAAAACTAATGATCTAAACACAAATTGAATTATTATAATTCAACCGAACTTACTCTTAAAAATAAAGATTCATACATTGCTTTATTTAATTCCTTATCTTAAATTTTATTTAATTCTTGAAGTTGTAAAAATATTTAATGGGTTTCTTATTTTTTATTTAATAAAAAATCTACGGTTTTCCATTTAAAAAATGATAATAGATCTATTAAATAATAACTTTTAAATTTTAAAGACTAAATAGATACATAAAAGGCTAAATTTGTAATTCAATTATATATATAGTTTTAAATTTAAATTTTGTATGAATTCGAATCAGGCCTTTTTTAAATTAAAAAAAAAGAGCAATAATATTTATTATTATAACAATGTGCGCTACATGTGCTCTCTTCTCATTTTATTCTTAATGTTTGTTCTATGTTTTGCATGGTTTTAAATACATCCTGTCTTTGTCAATAATATTTATTTCCTTCCTTTTATAATGGTAAACAAAATCTCGTCAATGGTTTCATTGTTTAGTTATTAACCAATTTAACGTTAGCGTCACAAGTTCGAGGCCGAGAATCAGTATTTGTTACTCCCTCCCCATATATATTCAAAAAAAAAAAAAACAAAACAAAATCTCCCCAATGGCTGAATATGTTTTTAATTTAGCACCTCTTATTTTTATCCTTTTCAATTATATTATTAAAGTAATAAATATTAAGACTGGCACAAACAAAAGCATATTAACTGGGTATAGGATTACCAAAAAGGATTTGAACCTTAACCCTTGAGGTACTAAAACTCTGTTATTGTTGGATTATAAATTCGAATTCTCTCTCACTTTAATATTGTTAAATTAAAAAATAAATATAAAAATTGGTAATCTTTTTTTTTTTTTGAAATTACAATAATTGTGGGTGAGAGAGACTCGAACCTAAAGATCTCAAGATCGTTAGGAGTACATCGATGCCGCTTGGTTTTTTTTTTGAACATTGGTAATCCTTTTCTTAGGATGTCATGATATTCTAATTAAAATGTCGTGCAAAGATACTCACAAAAAACATTGAAAACTTAAATTAAAAAAAAAAAAAAGTTTACCTGCCTAAGGGATGAATTATTTTCCAATTCAATTAGTTTATATATATATATATATATATATATATATATATATTATCTAAAAAAAACGATATATATATTATTATTTAAAGATATCTATATGTATATTTTTATTTGAATGGGTCATCAATATTTTTTTGGAAAAAGATACGAATTCATTAGGTGTATATAAGAAACATACCCAAAAGAGAAGGACTACAAGAATGATTTCCAATTTAGAGTAATAATAGCAATGTCATAATGCTTAAACAAAGTTGATTTACTAGCCCATGTAGCAGCTGAGTTGATGATTTCCTCCATAAGATATTGTGTTGATTTTTACTTGTAATCATCATTAAAAATACGAGCATTACGTTCATCCCATAACCACCAACACATAGCGTCGATAATGTTCTGAATAATGACAATTTTTTGGGATTTGTTTGGAAATTCCATAATCGATTTAATGAAGCTGGCATATTTGAAATCGTTATCCATCAATGGAAAGAGAAGAGGAATTTGAGATCTAATCAAGGTTGAGTATTTGCAATCCAAAAATAAATGAATGATGGACTCCCTGTCACTTTGGCAAAGCACACACCAGTAAGGACTTAACATCTTTGTAGGATTACGACGTTGTAACATATCGGCCGTGTTAATGCCTCTATAAAAACTTGTCCATAGAAACACTTTAATCTTCTTCGGTATATAAGTGCTCCAAAAATTATCCCCCATAAAGAGGTTGTGTCCATTTATCACATGTCCATCTAGAAGATCTTTAAGAGATTTAACACTGAAACCAGTAGTGTTTGATGGGAGCCAAACCATAGAGTCTTTAGCATTCATGTTTGTGGGAGCAGGCCAATTTAAAGAGATATTATGCCACCTTTGAGCTTCTCTAACCAACAATGGTCTATTAAAATCTACCTTCTAGCAATTTTGAGAAAAACACCAGGTATCTTTCACAGTAGTAGCAGCTTTGTTAAGAGCGAGGGTCAAAAATCTAGGGGCCAAGTTAGCTATAGGCCCATCATCAGTCCAGGAATCAAACCAAAAATTTGTAGATGCTCCACTAATGGTTCTTTTACTCCTGGTTTAGGTCACCCACTTTGATTAACCGGATAATAAACCAGCATTACTTCAATAATTACTATTTATTTTTTCTATAATTATTGTTTTTTTTTAAAGTTTCTCTATATTTATTGTTCAACTCTCCATAATCGTTATTGCATGTCTCCATAAAACTTCGTTCATCTCATTGTGTTCCCACTTTTTATTTTCAAGTTTTGTTTGACATGTTTTGAAGGTTTATGATCGAAAATAAGGGAAAGAAAAGATATTTGTGAAATTTATTGATATTTATAATGCCAACCATTATCAAATAAATCTAAAATTTTCTTATATTTTACATGGAGTTTTCTTTGCACTGCTCCCCTTAACAAAGATGATGAAATTTTAGATTTGGTTGTTAGTATTTTTGTAAATAAATAAAAAGGAGATAACACACAACGTTAAAATCTATCTATATATAAAATCCTTTTTCGTCATTGTTTTTTAGTTAATACATTTATATTGAATATATATTTTAACTAGTTGAATCACATTTTGGATGGCATTTTAGTTGGATTTTTATATTTATAAATATTCAAATATTCTTCTCGCACAATCAACATGACATACAGTATTCGAATATTAAAGAAACACGAAGGTCTCATAATCATTTTGTTTTTAATTTTTGGTTTCACAAATTTAAGCCTACAACAACTACTTACAATAGGTTTTTTCTTATTTGGATATCTACATTTTACCTATTTGTAAGAAACCAAACCAAAAAAAAAAAAAAGCTTTCAAAAGCTTATTTTTGTTTTTGAAATTTAGTTAGCATTTACCTACATTCTCAAAAAAAAATGGATACATTGTAGGAAAGATGAAGCACATTGCAAGGAGCTTGAGTAAAAACAAGTTTAAATTTCAAAAACCAAAAACAAAAACCAAATGATTATCAAATTGGGCCTTAAAAATTTAATTTCTAGGGAGTTGATCACTAAGTTTAACCAGACAACATTTTTTTTTCTTAAGGTACTATTAACTACTAGGAAGGTGTTTGGATGTGAAATTTTAGAATGATTATAAAGACATATTTTGAGTGGTTAGAAATTTGAGTTTTAGTAATAGCTCGTTTGTATGTGGTTATTTTTAGAGTAGTTATGATTAATTAGCTTGTTGCGATGATGATTTATGTAGGGGAAGTTGCAGACAATATTTGAATATAGAAAGAAACGAGTGATTATTGTGAGATGTTAGAAATAAATGATTTGACATAAATTATTATAAATAAATAGTAAAAAATGAGTGATTATTTTGAGTGGTTAAAAATTAGTGATTATAATAGCTCGTTTGGATGTCATTGTTTGAGGAGGAGTTAAAAATCTCATTTGTAAAACTTGTTAATTATGTCAAACGAACACCCAAAGTCAATTTACGAGGGTTAATATTTGAATTAGATGAGGTAAAATACTATTAAAAAGTCACTCAAAATATGTTTTTTTAGGACAAATTGGGGGAGGGAGATCTCAAGCCCTACATATAGATATAAATTTCGAAGATGAAACCTGTACCCATAGTGTTTCGATAATGATGAATTCAATAGCATAAAACTAAAACTGTTGTGTATCGATGCTTACATTTAATTTAAGAATTGTACAAAAATAATTTTACTTAGGACCCAATTAATTAATTTAAATAATGATAATTAGATTATTTATATGGTGGCAATAATTTGATTCTATTCATGGTAATTAACTTAGAGCATGATAAGTAAAAAAAATTGATCGCGCCGTAATTAATTAATTTAATGTAACCAAATAATTTAATCTGTGATGAATAGTTTTGAATAACCTTAGATCCGATTGGGTCGATGATGTGAAGTTATCTGGTTTTGAGTTATTCATTTTCACTCCACGATTACAGAGTTTGATCCCCGAAAATACTAAATCTATGACAACAATTGTGTCCAACTCAAACAGAAACATCTCATAATCATTGGATTCCTTGTAAATTGTTTCTGCAGTTTATATATAGATAATTGTTACCTCAAATATCATTATCCAGCTAAAATCATCTTCCGCTAAACAATTCTTTTCTCTTGCCTCAAACGTCAGGTAAAAGGTTGGAATATTAATAGAAATAAAAAAGAAAATCCAATTATATTTTATATTGGGGGCAGGATAAGCTGGTGTCAATTTTTGGGTAAAGTTAAAGCAAAATCCAATTATGGAAGGCCACGCTGACACCGCCACTCAAACGTTGGGTCAAATCACTCATCCTCTCCCTAAAATCTATCTTCTATCTTACTCTGCGAAGTCTCTGATTATTTCCTTCTAACTTTAAAGTAATAATAATAATACTCGCTTGCTTTGAGGAGTGTTTGTTTGACATATTTAGGTAATTTTTAGGTTAAGAAGTTATATTAAGTATTTAAAAATCAAGAGTTATGCCAAAAATTCATTTGGATTTAGTTTTTGTATAGAGTAATTATAGTCAAAATCTCACTTGGATGTTGATTTAAAAATAAGTAGTTATTTTTAATAGTTAAAAAATAAATGATTAAAAATGAGTGGTTAAAAATAAGTTATTTGGATTGATTTGAAAAGAATGATTAGAAATGATTGAGTAATTATAAATGAATGATTAAAAATGAATTGTTAGAAATGAGAGTTATTTTCAAAAGTAAAATTAAGAAGAAATTAGTAAAAACTCGTTTAGATATAAGTTTTCAAAGAGGAGTTAATAAGTCATAATTCTAACTCCTAACTAAAAACGTCAAACAACCACCGGTGAAGGATGTGTGTTGTATTTCTTTGAATAGAAAGAGTAATTTAGGTATGTCTCAACGCAATCTTCTTCTTCTTCTTTTATTTTTTATTATTTTTTTTTTAAATTTATGTCTTAACGCAATCTGACTATATATTTTGATGACTATATACATATTTAGTCATTTGAAAATTGAAATCAACCATAATTTTAATAGTTAATTATTTATTTGGAAATTAAGAATAGTAATTTTTAAGTAATTAATTACTTGTCTAAACATTTATGTTAGTATATATATTTTTTTTTTGAGAAATAACAATTTATTAGAAGGTTTGATTAAAGGTTAAGATTAATTATTTACCCTCAAATACAAAACAAAAGGTTTTACGAGAGTAGTTATTTTACCACTCTTTTTCTAAAAATACAAATATAACTAACTACACTACCATTTAATTTAGGTCGATAATCATTTGATTTTTTATTTTTTAATTTAAAATTTAAGCTTATTTTTATTCAAGTTTTCCACAATGTGTTTTATGTTTCCTACAATATATATATGTATGTATGTATATATATGTATGTATGTATATATATATGTATGTATGTATGTATATATGTATGTATGTATGTATGTATCCATATATATATGTATCCATCTTTCCTTAAAAAAATAGGTAAATGCTACCAAATTTTAAAAACAAAATAAATTTTTTGAAACTACTTTTTGCCCATAAATTTTAGTTTGGTTTCTTAATATATAGGTAAGATGTTCATATACGAGTAAGAAAAAGCCTATGGTAAGATAGTCGTTATAAATTTAAATTTAAAAAACAAAAGATTAAAAATAAAATGATTATTAAATGAGATCTTAATTTTTAAATTTATTATTTTACCAAACCATTCAAACATAGCACAATTTGATGATTGAAAAGTTAGAAATTTAAATCTCCCTATTTTATGTCCGAGATTCTCATCTTGGTCTTATATTAAAAATTGAGAATTTCTTCACACATTTATAAGATATAGGCAAATTACATTTTTCATAATGATAGAATTTCACGTTATCTAATAATATATTCTTTATTAAAAATTAAAAATTCATACTTTATGTAATTGGGTTACGATCATATGGAAAAAAAAAATCTGTTTTATTTCCTTCAAAATGTCTACACAAATTATTTGTTTAAATATACCATATTTTGATTATTCTACTTCTAAGGTTTGCTTACCTAATACTGTCACTTAATCAACTTATTTGATTTTTTTTTTTTCTTTGTGAGCTCGAATCAATATATGAACATGCATATTTTAAGTCACAAGCACTGTCCATTTGCTGAAAAACTAAATGCTAAAACAATTGTGAATTTTTGTAAGAATAAAAGTAGTTATATTTATTTTTGGATTACGGTCGGGTAACTACCAAGTGCGTATCGCAGAAGGAGACGAGCCAAAGACGACCCGTGTGACAAGCAAACAACCTTATTAATAGAGGGGCATTTAATTTGGTTATGCCTTTTAGACAAACTAACATAGTCGATATTGTCTTTGAACTAAAAAAAGAAAGTTAAAATAAATTGCTAAATATTAAAAATAAAAAATATTTGATTGATATTAAAACTCGTAGGTCTTTAAAAATTTAAGGGCGTCAAATGAGTCTTCAAAGTAAAATAATAATAATAATAATAATAAAAGCTGTGAAATTTTACATTTTGTATCTAGTAAGTTTACAAATTTAATTTTGCTAAATACATCTCTAATTTTATCAAATATAAAAATCATTTAAAATTTAGTGATCCAATAAAGACTAATTATTTGTGTTATTTTAGTTTAAGAGTAGGAGACTGAATTATTCACATTATATTTTAGATGCTAATGAGTAAATTATTGACGAAGTTACACTCCGAAAGTACAATAAACATAAAGTTTAACATTAAAAAAAAATAATGAATGTTTAAAATATAGTCATGATCCACAGTGATTAAGTAGAAACAAAAAACCTTCAATAAAAAAAAGTAGACACAAAAAAAGCCACATAAATTATGTATAGAGATTTTTTCATGTATATTAAAAAAATTGAAAAATAAAATGTACGCATAGCAAAAAATTGAAACTTGTTTAGTAAAAATACGAAAAATATTCATACATTCTATGAATATAATCAATACAATCGATAATCATCAATTAATATAGATGTATAATTATAAATCTTCAATTATTACTAGACAATAAACAAAAAAAAACTGAAATATATAAATAATGTTTAAAATCATGCTAACTATAAAAATATTTCTACAAAAATTATTATAATTAAAATAGACAATCCATCTAGGTTTTCTAGAGCAAATTCTCTTATATATATTTTTATATTTTATCAAATCGTACCATAAATTCTAAATTTTTAAATTACATTATTCCAACTTTTATAATACACACAAAAAAAAAAGGGAAAAAAAAGAAGAGAGCAACGGCTAGTGGTCTGCAGTGCTGTTCGTGAGGATAATTATGCCCTCATCTTTTTTACTGTTTATTTTTCTTTTTTCCTTTTAGTTTAAATTATCTGTAATTTATTAAAAATAAAAGAATCCAAATCTGAAAGGCTCTAATAGCACTAACTCGTAGAAACTCACTTTCTGACTTCCATTTTATTTTATTTTCCAGCTGTCTACTGCTTCTCTCTCTCTCTCTGTATTTTGTTGTAATTTGCTCCTTTTTAATTATGACTTCTTTTTAGTTTCTCCATTTCTTCATTTTAATTTACTCTCCTAAGATCCTTTCATGGAGTTTCAATCCAACAGCTTCAACTGTACCCCTCAACTCTAAGCTCCCAATTTCTTCTCAAAACTCCCTTCCCCTTTACTTCTCACTCGCCGGAGACTTTATTCCAATGGAACCGGCTCGAGGCGACGACGGCGGCAGCGGAGGTGAAGGATCGGGATTCCTTCCATCTCAATCCAAATTTGGAGTTTCGCCGCCCTTGACCGTCGATGCCGTAACCGATTCGCAGCAAGTCGAAGCCGCATCGCCGATTAGTAGCCGACCGCCGGCGCCGTCTTCTTTAAATTACGAGGAACTCGTTCGAATCTCCACCGGCCAGATTCCGGCCGACGACGACTCGCTCGCCGGAGATGACGCCGACCGAACCGGCGGCGGCGGTAACCGGTGGCCGCGCCAGGAAACTCTGGCTTTGATTAAAATTAGGTCAGATATGGATTCCACCTTCTGCGATGCTACACTCAAAGGTCCTCTCTGGGATGAAATCTCCAAGTAATTATAAAATTTCTCTGCAATTTTTTTTTTTTGGGTTCAATTCTCGAATTTGTTCTTCAGAATTTCAATTCAACTACTGCTCAGATCGGTTGCATGAATGTTAACCAATCATAGAAAAAAGAAACTCCCATTTTCTTTCTTTTCACTATTTTATTAAAAGAATAATAAAAAATTGAAAAAGATGAAATGGGCAAGCAAAATTAAGGCTGTGTTTATGAAACCGAGGAGATTAAAATCCCGAGAATAATTCTTTCATCTCTGAAAAATTTATTGACAGCTTATAGAAATACAATGTACATATTTCAAGGGTAGTTTTGTCTTTTTCTCCATCATCTTCATCATCATCATCAAGAGAATAATAATGCAAAAGAAATTTCTGTAAACAGGAAGCTAACAGAAATGGGTTACAACAGAAGCGCCAAAAAATGCAAAGAGAAATTCGAAAACGTTCAGAAATATTACAAGCGCACAAAAGAAGGCCGTGGCGGCCGTCAAGATGGCAAAACCTACAAATTCTTCTCAGAACTCGAAGCCCTTCACAACGCTACCGCTACCGCCACCGCCGTCACCACCGCAACCTCACCGATCGGTTTTACAATAAGCAATCCGACTCCAATCTCATCGGTCAAAATGTTTTCACCTGCAGACAATTTCACAGTCAGGCCGCCGCCCGCGGCGACCCAAACTGGTGTCGGCATTTGGTCGAACACCTCATCTGCATCAACCGAAGACGAGGAAGAGGAAATGGGGTTTGATGTAGAGCCGTCGAGTGTCGGTGGGAGCAGCCGTAAGCGGCGGAGGGCGGTCGATGAGGGAAGCGGGTCGAGAACCCACACGATGATGATGGAGTTCTTCGAGGGTTTGATGAAGCAAGTGATGGATAAACAGGAAGTTATGCAGCAGAAGTTTTTGGAATCGGTTGAGAAGAGGGAAAGGGAGAGAATGATTAGAGAAGAGACATGGAAAAGGGAAGAAATGGACAGATTAAACCGTGAGAAAGAAGTAATGGCTCAAGAACGGACAATTTCTGGCTCTAGAGATTCTGCTATCATTGCTTTTCTTCAGAAATTTGCTGGCCAAACCATTGAATTACCTATGGTTGATATCAATCCTCCTATTTCTGCAGCCCCACAAAAACAACAATATGATGTGCCTGTGCCTGTGCCTGTACTGTCTGTGTCAGTGCCGTTGCCACTATCTCCTGTCCCCACTGAGCCACGAACTACTCTGCCACAACAACAACAGGATCAAATTATAGGCACCCAGGTTCAGAATCAGGCAATGCCATATCTAGAAACCAGACAAGGAGGTGGAGATGAAAGTTCAGAACCAATTTCTTCAAGATGGCCAAAACCAGAAGTTCTAGCTCTGATTAAGCTGAGGAGTGGGCTTGAATCTAGGTATCAAGAGGCATGTCCAAAGGGTCCTTTGTGGGAACAAATTTCAGCTCAAATGCATCAAATGGGTTACAAGAGAAATCCCAAAAGATGCAAGGAGAAATGGGAAAACATCAATAAGTACTACAAGAAAGTGAAGGAAAGCAATAAAATACGACGGGTGGATTCCAAGACCTGCCCCTATTTCGATGAACTCGACGCCCTTTACCGCAAAAAGATTCTCGGCAGTGGCGGCGATGGTGGTGGTGGCAGTGGTAGTAGAAGCTCGTTTAGCGATACGAGCAAATTCGATCGAGAACAACCGGCAAAGGCTCAATCTCAATCCACACTTGCTGAAGGCTTATCTGCAAGTCTCTTTGGTGAAGGAAATGAAGAACAGCAACCAGCAACATCCACGAAGGTAAACTCGTTAATTCATTGAATGAGTCATGATTTTTACACCTCTTTTGGAATATCTATGAATAAATTTCAATTATTGTTCTGCATTTGAAGCCAGAAGACATTGTGAATGAGTTGATGGAGCTGCAGGATCTTTACCGACCCGGTACGAACGATGTCCATCGAGACGAAAACGAGGAGGAAGACGAGGAAGATTATTGCAGTGACGACGACGATGATGCTACCCAAGACGAAAAGAGAAACAACAAAAACAACATGGATTATAAAATGGACTTTCAATCAATGGCTGTGGTTCAATAGTGTGAGTTCATCTTCATCTTCAAACAAAACACACCCACATTTCAATTTTATATGTTTCACTTTACACCAAAAACAATCCTAACCCTTTTTCTTTAGTCCCCAAGTTACCATTCCTTCTATTTTTCCCCCCAGAAAAAATTTCATTGCCAGCATAAGATGATCATATGCTTTTGTTAATTTCTTTTTTTCAATTCATCATGAGGGGGAAATAAACAGCAATCTCTTTGTTTGGACAGTAAGAAAAAAGAAAAACCAAAACAATAAGCTTGTGCAGTTTTTAGTTTTGGGGTTTAAAATTGGGGTGAGAATTTCCTAGAAAAAATGTGAGATGGAAAGGAAAAAAAAGAAAGAAATTCCTTTCATGTCATAGTCATCTTCAAGATTTGTATTATTTCATTCTTTTGGCTGAATAACTTGTGATATTGTTATGTGTTTATTTAATTTATTTATCATAATTTTATGATAATAGTGTCCTTCTTGCAGCTTTAAGAAAGATGCTTATTAATATGTATCATCAAATTATTATTAGTTATTTTGTTTGAATTTTGTGTAATAACTTTGAATAGAATTGAATTGAGAAATGGAGGGAGGAAAGAGAAAGTGGGCATAGAGGCATGTGATATACACAGAGAATTCCTTTTTGTAATCACATGTAATGTCTACTGAAACCACATTGTAATGTCTCCCAATATATATTTTAGTACAGTAAAACTTTAGTTCCACACTACTCATTTCTTGGGGTTTTTTTAAAAAAATATATATTTTAATTGGTTTAAGAATTAATTTGATTTAATTTTTTTAAATGGTAGATGTGAAATGTTTATCATATTTATTGCTTATGCACTTTTGAATTTATGATGATTTTATTTGCCTGTGATCATGAAGTTGTGGGTAGTTCATAGTCTATCTGAAATAGTCTAAGTTTTGATTAATTAATCTTTTGTAGTGTTTTGATGGGTATGGGTATGGTGTGCTATTAATGCTATTTAGATTTGTACTTAGTAATAATTCACTAGTTAGGCTTTTAGTTACAAGGAATCTTATTCAAAATCTAATTAGGGCTATTTCATAATTAATGAAAGGGTTTTCAAAAATTAGGGTCTATAATTTTTTCTTCTATTCTCCATGTAAAATTTGAGTTAAATTTATAATATCGTCAACCTTATTTTCTTTATTTGCGATAAATTAAAGTTCTAGACTTTGATAGTCTACCACATGAAAATAGTCTAACATAAATTAATCTAGTGATATATAAAATATATGTTTAAATTCATATGTTAATATTGATTATAAATTCATATGTCAAGTTTATATGAAGGTAATTCTAAAAAAAAAGTTTACATGAAGGTAGAGTGCCAAGTTTACGAGCTACTGCTAATTCTAAATTCTCATTGTAGATTTGTTCTATTAAAATTGTCAAAATGAGAAATTCATATCTTTTCAATAAAAATATCAAAATCTTACTAAAATAGTTTAATATTTTCAATATTTGAAGTTTCACTAAAAAAAAGATTACGAACATTCTTGATATGTTTCATTTTTTTAACTTCATTATTATAATTATGATTATTATTTATTTTGTAGCAATTTCACATTTAATTGCTCATATTGACAAGGTTACTCGTTTTTATATTTAAAACTTTTAATTCCATCTTACTATGCTTAACCTTAGATAGTATATATATATATATGTTTTTGTTAAAGCAAGATTAGCTACTTGAGTAATGTTATTGAATGAGTGACTAGTGCAATGGTTTCATTGTTTATTGTAAACCAGTTTAACATCAATATAAAGTTCGATCCTAAAAATCAATATTTATCTTTCCCTCTTAATATGTAGTAAAAAACCTACTTGTGTAGTGTTAAGCTCTTAATTGTTTGTAATTAATCTCTGGTTGTTTTGGCTGCTTATTATTGGCTATTGGTCTTTTTTTTGTTTTGTTTTGTCATTTTGTGTAACAAACTCTGGGTGTGAGCTATATCTATAAATGGCACTTGTTGTCTGCTTCAATGATTATAGAAAATATAGATCGTATCAGACCTAGGTTTGCACTCCGTTCACCTAACAATTATATTTATTATGGGTGTACATGACCCGAGTTGAGTTCTACAAACTATCTGTAACCCATCTGACATTATGTATAAGAGAAATTCTTGATTTAGGATCTCGAGTTAATCTCTTTTTACTTTTTAGAATTCAACTCATAAACGATAAATATGTAAAAAAAAGATAAAAAGGAAAAAAAACCTTTTTAGTTTATGATTAAAGTTTCATTTTGATGGTATGTTTTAAAATCAAACACTTTTATCCCTTACATATTAATAATACTTCATTTTAGTTGTTGTGAGAATGAAATCATTAGTGGGACAACAAAAATACTGACTAGAATAATGATAAAATTAAATTTTAAAATAAAATAAATTGTTGATGTGGTTATTAGTTGCTTAAATAAATTTTATCTCTAAAAATAATAATTAAAATAGTAATTCAAAAACACTCACCAACTTTTTGTTATATTTTTAATCATAAAAAAATTGGCGGACAAATCGACCCTACCAACAAAAACAAACACACATACATAACCAATTTTTTAGTCTTCTATTTTTCAATTTTTAAAAATTACTTTAATGCGCAAATAATGAATTATAAATCGAGGCTAAGTATAATGGAGTTTAAGAAAACAATTATCGGCGGAGCATATGTTACGGTTTACTGGTATATATGATCTTAAATTATTAATTTGCTTAAACATGAAGTCTATTGAAATTAGTTTGTTCGAGAAGATTTTAATGAAATTTTGAAAATGAATATAATAAAAGCCTAATAGAAGGTAAGAAAGTTTTGGCATTTATTAAGATTTAAAGGTTTCATGAAATGAAATTAAAAGCTTAATGTAAAATTTCGATTCACTTTTTCGATTAAAAATCAATTTTTTCCTCCCCAAAAAACATAGTTCAGGATGTCATAAGCTAAGTAATGACTTTTTTTTTTTTGAGTACATAGTGGGGGAAGGGGGACCAACAAACCCTATATAGAAGACACAACTACTCTCAAATAATATGAGAGTCAAATACCGATTTCCGGGCTCGAACTCTTGATAGTGGAGTTGAAATGGATTAACATCAGACAAGACAACCAACTGCGCCACCGACCCCTGTAGCTAAGTAATGACTTAGTGGATGGGCAAACCAAATAATTATGCATGGTTTAGCCAAAAAGAATATTCCCATTCTATTATTATATATTATCTTTTTGTTTCTCAAAAACTAAATTGCTATTAATTGTAAAGACTCCTTTTCTATGGCTTTGATTGAGATCACATCTTTACAATACACTTTTATTCTTTATTTTATTGGAAAATTATATTTGATAGGTCTTCTCATAGAATTACTATTAATATGAATATTTATGGTTGCTATTTTCTTTTTAAAAGTGGTTATAATTGTAATTATTTTATGAATTTGACAAATCTCATAAGTTTCCTATTTTATTACTTATTATTATTTCAAATTTTTTCTTATTATTACTTTTAATACTAATGATTGGAGATAGGAAAATTCAAGCTCAAAATGTTTTGGTTATTGAAAATGTATTGATGTCACTGAATAACTGTTTTTTTTTAAATCACTAAATAACTGTTCTGGTTGGCAATAAGTTATTAGACATTAGCCTGTAGTTTCTTTTGTGAAATTAAGTATAGGCTGATGTTGAATGTATTTAATTTAAATATTGAAGATGAATGGCTAAATACTATTTGACGGAAAACTAATAAACAGTAATAAGAAAATTGCTACAAATTAATATACGATTCAAAAATAATAATGTAGAATTAGCTATCTCGTCTAAATTAGGATAAAACTCCCTTCTTTTTTTCCTTTTTTTAATACCCTCGTTCAAAGATTAAAATTTTCTGATTTTTTTAACAAGAATATATAAAGCTTATATTTATTGAGCTTTATATATTCTTGTTGATTATTGTATCATATTTTTTAGACTGTAATCAATATGATTTTAAGACTTGTAATTCTGCCAATCTCAAAAAAAAAAAAAAAACTTCTAATCTCTGTAATTTAATAAAAACTCGCATAAATTAATAAATTTTTAGAGCTTTATAAATTTGAATTCTCTATCACTAAATATTGCAATCTAAAAAAAAATCTAACTTTTATAAATTTAGAAAAAAACATTAAAAAAGGCAAAGATCAAATTTGTAAATGACCCCATAATTGGAACATACAATACAAACCATGTGAACATGCCCTATTGGCTTAGATATATCCACTTAATTTCATATTTAATTTCATCCAATTTTTACATCAATCATAGACATAATTTTCACCTTTTGATTGTTCTAACAAAATTGATAGCATATGTGTAGGCTTCAATTATGACCTTACTACTTTTAATGGCACATGCTCCAATGTATAGAGTCTATATAAAGATTAGTAGTGGCACATAGACTTGGACTAAGTTTGAAGTATCCCTCCACTTCACTACATAAATGTATTTGATACTTTGAGGCTTCATTTCAAATTGTGATGTAAACCTATTTTTGAAGGCTGAGGTTTATTTATAATATTTAGATACTTCCTTCAACACCAAGCATTATCCCTTTTTATTGTGGATTAATTAATAAAACCTTTTCTTTTCCTAGAGCAATATTGCTTTTTATAGGATGATATAATTTGTACATTATCTTATTGCTCTAAGTCTTTTTTTAAGAGTATATGATAAAATATGTATGCATTTTTCTCTTAAATATTGTCACACAATTTGATCTTTATAAGTATTACGTACCTATATAAAACTAGAATTTAAAAAAAAAATCATTCACTTAAATTTGCCATTTCCCTTTATTATTAGTATATATTTTTAATCAAATAAACACCTTATTGGGATTGAGATAAAGAAATATGGCATAGAGATCTATCTCAAACTTTCTTTTAACATTTACATATTGAGTGGAAAATTTAAACTATGCTTTTGTTAGCCACTTATGATCCTTAAACTTTCGTAAAAATAACAATTTAATTTCTAAACTTTAATTTATAATCTTTTAGTCTTGATCTACTTACATTTTTATAACAATTTAATCTTTAAGTTTTAGTTTGTAACAATATATGGTATTTAGACTTTATTCTTTGAAAGGATTTACCCATGGTAAAAATTATTATCAAGATTTAATGAAACTTTTACAAATGTATATTCATGAGCTATTTAGGAATTTAATAGGTTAAAAGATACAAAAACTAAATCATGAATAATAAAAATTAAATCATTAATTTTGATTGATTTTTTATGATAAAGATTGAGTTGTTCAAAATTTGAAACCACAAGAACTATATTGTTATTAAATTTCAGAAACTTAAGTATGTGCTGTAAATATAAATAAATAAATAAAAACTAAATATGTTACAAACCAATTTTTAGGAAGAGAAAGAAAAGTTTTTTTAACCCCAAAAAATAATAAAAACTTGCCCATATCAATTCCCAAAATTTATTTCATCAAACTAACCACCTGGTTATTATTTTTATTTTTTTTTTGAGATTAAACCACCTGGTTGAATTTTATTAGTAACAAAATAATTAATTACATACATAGTGTGCCAAAAAGAGTAATGCTAGTGTGAATCGTGAACATTTATAATAAGACCTTAACTTTGTATGATTGAGCCATAAAAGATAAAAGTTTAAATTGTGATTCGATAAAAAAAAAATACAAATTTTGTGATGGAGTGATAATAATTCTCAAATTTTAATTATCAATTCTTTTAAGTATTTTTAATCCTCGATTAAAAAAAAAGTATTTTTAACCGTAGTGTGTTTGGAGCATCGCTTCGATTATAATAGACGGAAGTTTATAATAAACAGTGAATTATGATAAATGGTGGGTTATTATAAATGGTATTTAAGTGACAAATTATGATATTAGGTATTATGATAAAGACGGTTTGAGAAGCTGATTATGTAACAAAAACTAATATACGTAAGGTTTAGATAAATGAGTATGTAATTTTAGATAAACGAGCATGTAGATTTAGGTAACCACTGTTTATAATAAACAGTGGGACAAACATCAATTGGGTTATTATAACCAACCCAACCAATTACTTAAATAAGGGCCCAAACACATTCTATAATTCCAAAATTTCTCTCATTTCAACATAATTATGATTCACGTGGTATATTTCATGACAATTCTTCTATTGAAGCCAACAAAAAAAACATAGTAAATATATTCGTCCTAGATTTGAGTGTCAGATTCCAACTCACCCTTCTCTTTTTCATCTTTTTTTTTCTTTACTCACTTTTCTCAATTATGTGTCCACATGAGAACTAGGTCCAAAAATAAAAAACTATGATGGAATCTTTAGTTCTTTCTAACACTATCTTACTTACCTTGATAGTCTCCAACAAGTATATGTGTAAGACAAAACTATACCCATTCAATTTATTTTCCTTTGCACCCAAAAAAGTACTTACTTTTCCTTTATTCCATGTGAAATTATCCCAACCAACCACCATCAAGTTTCCTTTTTCTCCAATTGACTTTTTCTATCAACCATCTTCCATCCACCTCTTAATCATTTATAGCTTAACATTTTAGAGTCTATTTTTTAGCTTCCTCTTGTTTTTGTGAAAGTTCATAGAGATAACCAAAAATAAATTTTGAAGATGGTTTTGAATCCATGTGTGTATTCAAGATATTTTTTAATAACTTTAATTCTTCTAATTTTTGTCTTTTTGTCATAAATAAATTAAGCAATCAAAGCAACAAAATATGTTTACCTATTTTGGAGTTCTCAAAACAATTAATTAAAACTCTCTTTGATAACTATTATGTTTTTCGTTTTTTGTTTATGAAATTTAAACCTACAACAATTACCTTAGTACACTTTTTTCCTTATATGGACATCTACGTCTTACTTATATTTTAATAAACAAAACTAAAATTTGGAAACAAAAAAAGTAGCTTCCAAAAGCTTGTTTTTGTTTTTAAAATTTGGTTAGTATTCACCTACTTTTTTAAGGAAATGTGGATACATTGAAGAAAAGATGGAGCACGTGCTAGAAAAATTGAGTAGAAATAAACTTAAATTTCATAAACCAAAAACAAAAAATCAAATGGTTATCAAACGGGGTCTAAACTGTTTGTTTATCTATGTATTTTCCTTGAATTTTACTTTCCTCTTCAAATAAATTTTAGTGAGTTTTCCTCTTCAAATTCTATTCGAAGGTAATGGTTGAAAAATTACTTGATTTAATACATACTACTTAATATCGATGCTGCAGAAGTAAACTACATCTAATTATGAAAATAACATATATAAATAAATGGAGTAGAAAGAAAAACAATAACATAAAGATTTTACGTGGTTCAGACGAAATCTACATTCACGAGAGAAGACGACAATAATATTTCACTAGAGTTTTAAATTGGGATTATAAAAAAACACAATCAATCAAGCACTCACCAAAATCTCAATTCAATGATTTGAAGTCATCAAAATTAATTTCTAAATACAATTACAAATTAATATAACATAATTTTAAAAAAAGAATTATAAAATTCTTTAGAAATCTTGGTGTGATTTTAAAGGGTGTAGGTGGGCGGCCATCGATTTCAAAATTTTTGTTGTGGGATAATTTAGCAGCACAATACTAAATGATCCAAATGCCATAAAAAATTTCAATCGTCCAATTAGAAGTAGTTCAGAAATTGCAAATATCAACCGTGGTGGAAGAAATTTAGTCATCATATCAAAAAATAAATGTATAAAAACTGCTACATCACCTAGAATCATAGAACCATGTAATGCATAAAAATTGACATAATTTTTCTATCCTTTCATATCCGTAAAATAAGCTTTACTAACCTCAATAACTCCACCTTCACGAACACCAAGTTTAATAGATACTAAATGTTAAACAGAATTAGTAGTCGGTTAATTATATCTTCTTTAATTCCTTATTATTGTTATCAATTATATCTTTACTAAATTTAAAATAATAATAATAATAAGATGAAGAATATGGCTATCTCTCCCTCACTGCACGTTTTTTTTAGTACAAAAAGATATAGGGATTTGAACCACAAATCTCTTCATATTATTACACTACATCAAAATACCAGTTAAATTATGCTGTTATCCTTGACTTATAATCTCTCTCTTATTGGGCTTTAGCTGGTCCACTTCTCAATAGCCCATTTCGATTGAGCTGGTCCACTTCTCAATAGCCCATTTCGATTGATTGATGGTCAAAATGAAAGAAACGGTTTATTGGAAGCAACTTCAAACCTACTTCTTTTTTTTTTTGAGAGAAACTTCAAACCTACTTTATCAACACATTTACTCATACCGTGTTTGGGGCATCCATTTAGTTACGATATACATAAGGTTGCGAGTTATTAAAAATTGAATTATAATAAACGATGTTTAAGAGCAGAATATTATAAAATGTCATATTTTTACATTTCAATAGTTTTTTTTTTAGTACATAATGAGGGAAGGGGAACCAACAAACCCTACATAGAGGGCAAAACTACTCTAAAATAATATAAGAGTCAAATACCGATTTCCGGGCTGGAACTCGTGACCGTGGAGTTGAAATAGATTAACACCAGATAAAATAACCAATGAGCCACTGACCCTCGGTCACATTTCAATAGTTAAAAGGTATTTTTGTTGAAGTTAAAATTAATATCTAACCCAATTAAAATAAATTAACATTTATTTTTTAACAAGTGCAATTTTTTTTTATCTTGTATATTAGCATAGATATATACTAAAAAATAATAAATATATTTCTATAGTTCTAATTTGAAAATCTTGAATAAATATGATTCCTTCTATTCAAATAATGCATTTTACTTTAAAAAGAACTTATCTAATTAGTATAAATGATATTATATAATGAAAATGATGAGATTCAAAACATACAACATACATTGACATTAAATAATTTTTATTTATTAATATATCACCTCATGGTCATATTAGAAAATCTACCTAAATAAAAATTATTGCTCCAATCTAATATTTATCATTATTATTCCAAACAATGTTAATTTTTTTTAAAAATTATAAATATATTATTCAATGAAAATTATTGAACATATTAATAAAATAGTTATTGATGGTAAATCTTACAAAAAAAATTCAGTCAATAAATAAAATATTTAGATAAACGGGTACATAAATCTAAATAACCACCGATTATAATAAATACATAGAGAAAGGCTCAAACGGTTTATTGACACACTTACTAATTGTTGACTATGAAAGTTACCTACTAAAAATTAGAATTAGACAATTTGATCAGTATGAATGATTAGCCATACGAAAGGCTCAAACGGTTTATGGACAAACTTTCAAATCCTCTAGGTATGCACACGTTAGAGATTCGAATCTTACCAATCTCGTACGATAGATAAGAGATTCAAATCCTACGCGTCTGATAAAGTATGTACCCAAACAATAGGTGAGAGATTCGAATTCTACCCATCTCATGTAAGCTATGCAGCTAAACAATAGGAGATTCAAATCCTCTCATCTCCTCTGAACTAAAATAATAATCATAATAAAAAAAGGCCAACTGCACAATCAGAAATATTTAAACCCAAAAGATTCAGTTGTTACAATTGTTGGTTTGTGACTCATATATTTGTATTAGGAAATTTTGTGTATTTAACCTTTTTACCATAGGTTAAATATTTATTACCTTGAGTAATATTGTATTCTCATTTGAGCATTGTGAGTTAGAGTTTTTTGTGACCCAATTTGTAACACTCTATTTAAGCATCCTTATGGGTGAGCTTTTTCTTTGATAGAGACAATAGAGATATAGAATATTTGGTGAGGTTTAGGGTTTGGGCAATGTTCTCCCTTCTCCTCCAATTTGTTTATGTGAGTAATGAAATTTGGCTCTCAATTTGACAGTGGAGTAGAGAATTTCCCGAACTACTATATATCTGGTCTCCTCCTCCGTTAACTTAATGTTGTTTTATCTTGTTTATTGATTTCTTATCGGACATATTTATGTTTTGAGATTAAATTGCTAACAATTGGTATCGGAGCTTTTTGATAAGAGAGTTCTTTGATAAGTTTGGTTTTTCAATTTGACCTCATTCTCTTCGATTTGGTTTCTTGAATTGAATTGTTTTAATTCAATTTGCATTCTGTGAATTTGATTTTAGGCGGTGTTTGGGTTTTGTGCAAATCATGTGGATTTTGGGATTTTGATTTTCACGGCCACAAATTATTGTGGTAGACCAATTCGTCAGAATAGCTTTCAATTTGACAGCGCCTTCTTTATTTGTTTTCCCAATTTCGAATTGTAAGTCTTAGGTATTGGTTGAAAAGTTGGCTTACTGAGGTATCAAAATTTTGGTATAATATATACATATATATATATATATATATTGAACTTGCTTTTGGCAGTACTTAATACGGCATTATTAGTTTGAATTTTGCATCATGCACCATTAGTTTCAAAGATTTTGTTTGCTTCGAAATAGTTATTTTGAGTGGGTATTTGGGCCTTCACGCGCCATATGCAGTTTTGCATCGTAAGCGGCTACACATTGAGCATTTGTTTTGAAGCTGCTATTTGGAATCGGTATTTA
This sequence comes from Sicyos edulis, assembly GCA_036507275.1. Classification (NCBI taxonomy): domain Eukaryota; kingdom Viridiplantae; phylum Streptophyta; class Magnoliopsida; order Cucurbitales; family Cucurbitaceae; genus Sicyos; species Sicyos edulis. The sequence continues at coordinate 66,629,267 of CM071846.1, forward strand.
GACTTGAGTTTGGTATTTGCTTTAATGATGTGATGAAATTTGGCAGTTGGACATTTGTGGCACTATTTGAATTTTGAAGTTATTGAAATTGTTTTCAAGTTTTTTGAAAATTTGGTTTTTTTATGGTTTTGGTGGACCTCTCGTTTGTTTAGTTGTTTTGTGTTGCAACAAATTTTGGTGTAAGATGACATCACATTTTGAATTGGCTAAATTCGATGGAATTGGTAATTTCAGTCTTTAGAAGAAAAAAGTGAGAGTGCTCCTTTTTTCAACAAAGGTAGTTAAGACATTGATCCAAGTAAGTTTTCTACCACTATGATTGATAAGGAGAAAAATGAGATATATGAAATTGTATTTAGTACTGTGATATTGCATTTTGTTGATAATGTGTTGCTTATGGTAAGAGAGAGGTTATTTACTTTCCGCATGTATTCATCAAAGGTTTGGAAGAGAATTTTGAGAAATTTATTCAAATTTGTGGGGATTTGGTTAACTCTGGTGAAAAGTTAGATTATGAAAATCAAGTTGTAATTCTCCTTAATTTGTTGCCTGATAAGTTTATATAGATCAATTTGTTATGTCTCCCTTTGGACTGTTTTTTGTTGATCATTTGGTGAAATGTGAGGGTGTTAAGGTAATTATGGGTAATTGATCAACATTGTGAAGTCAAAGGGATTTGTTCAGTCAAGCTAAAATTGGATGATGGAACCACCCATATTCTATCATCATTTAGAGATGTCCCAGGATTAAGAAGAAATTTGATATCCTTGGGTACTTCAGATAAGGCAGGTTGTATCTTCGAGTCTAGTAATGGACTATTATTGGTCACTAAGAATAATCCTGTTGAGTTGACTGGAAATTGGTGAATGGTTTATATGTGATTTTAGGCAGTGTTATTATTGGTGAAGTTAAATCTGAACCTTTTGGGAATTCCGCTTTGTGAATCTTTGAGAATTTCATTTTGTGAGCATTGCATTATGGATAATTTCTCTATACTTAGTTTTACAATTGAAAAACATAAGTTTGATAGAGTTTGGTAACACATCCATTGGATAATTTCTCTATACTTAGTTTTATAGTTGAAAAACATAAGTTTAATAGAGGTTTTTTTTTTGAAAAAAATTTGATAGAGGTTGGTTACACATCCATTTGATAATTTCTCTATACTTAGTTTTTCGTATTAAAAACATAAGTTTGATAGAGTTGGTCGCACATCCATTCTAATTTGTGGGGTCTAGTTAGGATCCAAGTTTGTGGTGGTTTTATAAATTGATCCTTGACGTTTGATAATTTGGGTTCAAGGAAATTATGTGTCTATCAGTTGCCCTCACAGCTTCAGCTTTACCAACTGATTAGAGATAGACAGAGATTGGTTATAAAACTACCGTCCAGTATTTTGAGAAAATAGACTCATTGGGTTATGCCTTATCTGAATTTGGATCTAACTCTAAAATTTGGATTGAAGATTTGTTTGTCATTTGCAAGTGGCTTAAAAGTTTGTATAATCCTTGTTACAAGGTTAGGCTTGTGGCAAAGATTTCACACAAGAAAAAACCATTGGTTATGTTGAGGTGTTTTTACCTATTGTTTATTTGATTCCTACTACAGTTTTTCTTGTATGAAATTTTGGATGAGGATTTAGTACAGTCACTTGGTTCTGTTCAAGAGGGCTATCATCGTTTAGTTTGACATTTGCAAAATTTGGTTTATGATGATTTGTTTCAGGTGAGTATTTTGTTGACATTTTGTTTGCTTCAATCAATTGTTCAGAGATTAGAAATTTGGCATGTCAGCTGAGTTGTGAATTTGATATCAAGGATCTGAGGACTACATCTGAGGGTTTATTCATTAAATTTGTTGATTATGATGGTTCAGGTTGGCAACCGATTTCAATAGGAAAAATTTAACATGTTATGTGCTCATACTCTACGGTAGTATGATTAGTTGGAAATTGAATTTGAGGTCTGTTGTTGTTCTATATTCTACTAAGGCTGGACATTTGTTTTTGTTGAATCAGTTAAGGAATCAGTTTTGGTTAAAGGGTTGTTTTTGGAATTTTGAGTTTGTCCTACACTGTTCTACATTTTGTTAATCAAGGTGTTTTAGTATTATCTAAATATCTTAATTTTGGTCGACCCAAACATGTATTTGGAAAGTTCATTTGCTTTTGTGATGCAGTACATGAGACAAAAAAAGATTTATTCAAGATCAACTCCGTTCTCACATCAGTTGATATTATGAAGTTTGTGCTAGCTGAAGATAGTTTTGAGTATCTCATTGATTTACTCAAACTTGGAGTTGGCTGATCTGTTCGTGACCATTTGAAGTGTTGAACCAGAGGGTGTTTTGTCATAACTTCATATGCTCGTCAAGAGGGTGATTGTTGGTTTGTGGCTCACATACTTGTATTAGGTAATTTTGTGTATTTAACTTTTTTACCATATGTTAAATGTTTATTACCTTGAGTAATTTTGTATTCTCATTTGGGCCTTGTGAGTTAGGGTTTTTGTGACCCAATTTGTAACACTCTATTTAAGCATCCTTATGGGTGAGCTTTTTCTTTGAGAGAGACATTAGAGATGTAGAGCATTTGGTGAGGTTTAGGGTTTGGGCAATGTTCTCCCTTCTCCAATTTGTTTATGTGAGTAATGGAATTTGACTCTCAATTCGACAGTGGAGTAGGGAATTTACCGAACCACTATATATCTGGTCTCCTCCTTCTCCATTAACTTAATGATGTTTTATCTTGTTTATTGATTTCTTATCAGGCATATTTATGTTTTGAGATTAAATTGCTAACAACAATCTATATGGAGAAGTAGAAATTTCTTTTTCTTTATACAAATAGATCAATCTTACCAATAAATGTGACCGTTTGAGACAGGATACAAACACCTTGACTATTATCAAAAAATATACCGTTTGACCTAATAATATTATGATGTCAAGAAAATCCATAGAAAAATTAATTCTTAGGTAGGTGACTACCATGAACTGAACCACCTCTTAGTTACTTACGATCTTAACGACTAAGCCGGCCATGATGGTTACAAAAAATATCTGTTCAGTCCTATAATAGTGATGAAGTTTAGTATAGATTGTATCTTCGGTAGACATGAGGATTTAACTTGCACAAAACTTTTAAGCACTAAACTAAACTCGAAAGCTTTTATCCCAGTTCCGAGAAACATGCTTTCAGATCTATCTACCCAGGAGGGTAAGAACATGGAAAAAGACTACAAAATGTGAAGCATTCAATTCTTACATTTTGCTAAGCCTATAAAAATGAGAAGGAACAGAAACTTTATCAGTGAAAACGTCTGTTTTTTTATTGATAAACAACTGAAATTACAATTTGATATTCAATAAGAAAAAGTTCAAGAACTCACTCTCTAGTCACAATGAACTGCAATTGGAAAGAGGGGAATGTTACATACGGGAAACTGGAAAATGAGTCTACTTCCCTCAACTTCTCTTGGGAAGAACCTATGCAAGACAAACTTTACATGACAAAAAAGTGTATCGAGTCAAAACGAAGATATAAAAAACTCGAAATGAAGATATAAAAAAGGGGAAAGACAATTCTCATGGCTCGGCGTTGACAAAACAACATATTCAAGATCTGGAAAGGTGAAGAAGAGATCCTACTATGTTAATGAAGTCTTGCGTATTAAGAACTGGTTGGGGCTAATTCCTGCTTGCTCTTGCTTCTTTTCATCTTTGCCTTGAATCTTGATTTTACCATTAAAGTTTGTACTGTATTTGAGAAATTCCCGACCGCCATTAGAACCAAAAGAAACCCGCAAAACAAAACCTGCAACGGATATTTATCGATTAGTTCATACTAAGCATGTTCCTAATCTTTTTCTGAGTATGAAATTCTATTTTGAATTAGAACTAGTAACTAGTACTAGTAGAATCAATCAACAAGTAATTAAGAAATGATAGGTTCAATTTATAGTGCCCACCCACCTAGGAATTAATTTCTTACGAATTTTCTGAACAATCAAATGTCGCAAGGTCATGCTGATATTAGTCGAGGTGTACACAATTGGCCCAGACAGTCAAGAAAAGTAGAATCAACAAACAATGTTACCTGCCATTCAGGAACCATGCCGACCAATGCAGTCTTGAGGAGAAGTAATCCAACATATGCCTCAAAGCCCTATGATTAAATACTCCACACGTCTAAGTAAATTATTGAGGTATTACAAAGACTCAAATTCGAGTTTTATTATGTAGCAACAGTTTAACTACACTGTGCCATCAACCGTAAATTGTAAACAGCAAAATAAAAGACCATTTATAAAATTACTCAAAACCCCCAAAACAATCGATAACATCCTGGGAAGCCAGATTAAAACAATCTTTCAGTATGACCTAAAACAATCAATAAAATTCTTCTTACACCACGCAAATATACAAACTATCACTAAAAATCCCCCACCGCATATAACACAAGGGTTTATGACCTTGAGGAGAGGATCCTAAGTTCTTTTGTGATTGTTTTTTTTTTAATTTGTGAGCGTCCTTGAGAACCGTCTAACCTTACTATATTTGGCTCTAGATGTATTCCAAGACTTAAAATCTTTTTTTAGTTTGATCTCTAACAAATTTGCTTAAAATCTAAAAAATTTACAAACTCTACTTTCTGAGTATTTTTATATGAAAAATTAAATACAGCTACCTTCTTAATTTTTAGAGATTCTCTTAGTGCAGGGTAAGAAAATTGGCTGGAAAGCATTAATCTGAAAGCAATTCACTGAAAATAAAAATAAAATAAAATAAAACTGGAAAAAATATAACGAGTTTCAAATATAACGAGCTGGAAAGCAATGATACATGACTTGGCGGTAATTACCTCTTCTCAAATTTTAATTTTATATAGTTATAGAATGTTTTGATAAGTTTCAGACCATCTAATCTAATCACTTCAATAGTTTTTAAATTTTAAATTGACATACATTAACGTGTTTCATAAATAATTAGTTATACTACATGATTTACTAAAATATACATTTGTATACATATACACTACATTTTCTCAAAAAAAAAATAATAATAATGCATACACACTAAATGATAGAGATTTTTTATCAACTTTCAGAAAATTAAAACGCTCAAGTGGAAAATTGTTTGCTATTTTTTTTTTTAGTACGAAAATTGTTTGCTATTAATAAAACAAACTACATTAAAATCTTGTATTATAGTTAAAATATATATAAAAGAAAGAAAAACCTCAAAATAGTGAACTTCACTAAAATATAGATTTTGTTTTTATAAGAAACAAAAACCTTTTCAATATAATGGCATTGAGATTCTTTTGAAGTTTTTTTTGTTCAATACAGTAAGCTTTTAGAAGTTTTATCATGCACATAGCTTTACAGATTTTTTTTTTTTTTTGAAAGCATAGCTTTACAGACTTACCGTTAAAGAAAATCGAGCACATATATCGAATTCCTTGATAGTTCACTTCAAATGCACTATGTATTAAATTTTTAGTATAATCAAAAGAAGCTTCCATATTGAAAAATAAAAAAAATATTAAAAAAATCCCACCAAGGTAGCTAAAAATGGAAATGATAACGACGTTAAGGAAAGGGCAAGTGTTTTAATGGCCTCTAACTTAATTTCAATCAAAGGTAGTTAAAATGAAAAAGCTTGGCTAACCGCTAGTTTGAACCAACTGAAAAGCATTGACTTCCATGAAAAAATTACTTTTCACACTTCTTATTTCGTAGTTTGTTCATCAACTGCCAAAGAAAACTTCGAAAGATGGTAAAAATTGAGGCTTAAATCACCTGTAAGATAAACAGTATAGGACACAGTATCCATAGTTGACCATCGACACCAGCTGTTTCTCCCCAGACGACATCCATTCTCTTAGCCTAGTAATAAAAAGAATAAACGCAGAAATCAAAAGACAAATAAACTGACATAACAGCAACCCTTAATTATAAAACATAAGCAAAATTCTTATATGTTAATCATTGTGCATGCCTCACAGATGCTTAAAAAAGTTGGACAAGAAGATGCTTAAAATTATGATGATAGTATGAAATGTAAAAAAAAGTGGCAAAAAGTTCCCCAGGTTACAAAAAACAACCCCAATTAGAAAGAAGGGATGCGAGACAGTCATGAACGCGATACAGCATAAAGTAGAATAATATTGTAATAAAGTTGACCGTAACACGATGCTGTCCCTACTCTACTAGTACCTTTCCAAGTGCAATCCGAGTATAAAGTCTCTGACGCTGATATCTATTCTGTAAAAGCATTGCAACTCCTTGCATCATGGCCCACTGTAGAAAGAGTTGTACACCTCTCTGGAGAAGATTGAAATTCGTACTATGATTCTAATGCATAGAGTATGTATGCATTTAGAAAGTAATAACGATTGACAAACCTGTTTTGGGGCACAATTTGGCTGTCCTTTGATCTCCCACGTAAGACTAACAAGAGCCATAAGCATAGCGCAATAGTGATGATATATCCACCTGTAAAATCATTACGAACCTCACCAAAATGTCTGTGGAACTAACACGAGAACATAGAGCATAATCGTGAAGGGATCATCTCTTCAGCTGTTCTTGAGGATATAATGACCAAATTCAAAGTCCCAAAGCTAGCAATGGATGCTTGAGAGCATTCTTACTGTAAGGAGATTTTTTCTTTTAAAAAAGTAATCAATTTTTTTATCACTCACAATTGGAATCTCATATAAATGTTCAGATCTTTTTTGTTTGGCTTCACTTGCGAGTTGTGTGAACTTCTTTTTTGTACTCCCATCTTCCAATGAGAGATGGTTTCTTATTACAATAAATTGAGTATAAAAAACTTGTAATCTTAAACATTCAAAGCTACCATAATACCAATTCAAAATAAGATAAAACAAAACAATGAATAATAACATATCACTTACCAAGGACGAATATCGCTGCCGTTGACTCTTAGAATGTTTTCACGCAATGCCAATCCTGTGTATAGGAACAAAAGCCATGCCTAGAAAGAAAAATGATGTGCTAAGAGTTCATATGAATCTATACGTTTTCTTTCATGGCATCAGATTCAATTACAAGATACTAGATCATCTAGGCAACATTTTGTTTGAGTTCAACGTCAAAATGAGATGTCCAGAATAGGATGGTTGGAAATGGAAAACATGTGCTAATATTTGCACGGGAACAACAGGTTCCATATGCCTAAATTAAATGAACTGAATTGATTTTCTTTATAAAGACAAATATAATGTTTAGTTTGTGAATGTAATTTCTAAAATGTCAGAAATTCATTTTTATATAAAATTAAAAAAATAATAAGTTAAATTAAATGTACTGAATTGATCTAATTTTATAAAAGGGACACAACAATAACCTAAGGACAGAAGATTTAGAAGACCTCAAAAAACACTACAAAAGAATTATCTTCCAATTGCAAAGGATTCAGGGACGACTGTCAAGTAGATATAAACAACTATGTTTGTCTGATCAATCACAAGACATTATTTTGCTTCACAGTTTCCTACTACCAAGTACAAAAGGAGCCTTGAAAACTTGTACAGATTTGAATTCAATATGCAACAAGACCTTCAATACGAGAGAGCAAGACCGATTTTGGAAGAAAACAAACCTGGTACAGCTGAACTGGAAATGCAGGCAAACATCCATCCCAAACCCAGCCTCTTAGAATAAGCAGCAGTGATGGAAAAAGAAGAAAAAGTAGAGCAGTCTTATCCTGTTATAAAGAGATAGTTGTGAGTGCACTTCAAAAACAAAACAGATAAGGAGTTATTTTCTCTAGGAAACTTTTGTAGAAGGTGAAAAGGGAATAAGGGAGAAGAAAACAGGAGAAAGCTCCAATAATGAGATTCTAGCAGGATAGAGAGAGTAAAAAGAAAACAGTGAACAGTGAACACATGATAAGGTTTCTTCTTGTAGAAATAAAACAGATCGATTAAAGAATGTGACATAGGGAATTTTTCAATAAGAATCATTACTTCCAATAGCCAAGCAACTCAAACATAAAACTGAGAATTTATGCACAGGGTATTCAAAAAAATTGGTGATTCATTTTGATGAAGAATAAGATAAGGGAAATTTTTCAATAAGGATTTCAGTTGCCAATAAATCCCAAGCAAGCAACTAAAACATAAGCACATACTAACGAGATTTTTTTTGTTTTTTTTTCTTGGTTAAGAAACAAACAAAGAGCTAAAAACAGAGATCTTGTATTGATAACTTCATAAGGAGGATTATACAAGTAAAATGGGAGATGAAAGTTCCCCTAGGCCAAAAGGATATAGCAAAGACTCCTAAATAGCCAAAACATGTTAAGATTATAATAACAAAAAGATTTAGAAAGAGAACAGTACACTAAATGGAATCAAAGAGATTGATATAAATATAATCTCAGAGCTCGTTTATCCCAAAGAGGCAGCCTTGTCGGTAGAGGCTTAAGTTCTCCAGCATATGCTCCCTTGGAGGTAACAAATTCGAAACCCACGAGTGATCTTATTTTAAAATTCTTTGTTGTCTCCCGGTTACGAGTCTTGAGACGGGTGCAAGTGCCCGGGAGTATGTAAATGCGAAGCTCCAATTTTCAATCATAAAAAAAAAAAAAAAAAAAAACTCGGAGCTCATCGATGTCAGCAAGAGAGATCTCTTTGAAGACCCTCTGAAGCCAAAGTTTCCACAACAAAGACATAATTACATTGGTCCACAAAATACAACTTTTATCGTTGGAGTACCATAAATAAGTTAGAGAAGAGCTTCATCAATTCTTCTTGAAAGCACCAACTAATTTTGAAACACTTCAACAATCATACCCATAAAGAGTGACTATTGAACACAAACAGAATGAATGAGAATCGTCTTCGTCCACCCATCATACATCAGCTTGGTAACAAAGAACAAGTTGGCCACTTTCTTTGCAATACCACCCCTGTATTTACCTTCCTTTAGCAAAACACCCAAAGGGACACTCACTTTTCTGGGAACTCTTGCTTTCCAAATAGCTTCGCAACGAATCCTTAACAGAAGCTCGGCTGTCACACAACTCAGGAGTTAGAGAGTTGACCGAGAACCTCCCATCTTTGTCAAGGCTCCAGGATTTATAATCCCCCGGTGGGGGGATGTGCTTTGACTCAAGAAGATTGTGGAGCTCAATCCATTATCGAGCTACGTCATAGGTTAGATTCCTACTTAAAGGGACACCCATCATGGGAAAAAGAAAACTGGCATCAATGAACTTTCTTTAGACACAAACACATTAAAATTCATGGAAAAGAAGAACTAAGGGACTGCTCACTCATCTATTTATCCTTTCAAAGCTGGATCTTGTTTCCCTTGCCAAGATTTATTTGATTCTACCTATCAACTACATCACAAACCTTGAAAATTGATTTTCAAGGACCCTTGAAAGGCCTATGATACAACGAGATTCTAAATGCAGGGTATTAAAAGATTGGTTGGATGCATTAATCCAATTAGAAAAAGAGAAACCACACTCTTTTATCTTGGTTCTACATCAAGCCTCCACCTCCTCTTTCCAACTCCATTTAACCACTCGATGATAGTTTTTTTTTTTTTTTTTTTTTTTTTTTGAGTGACGATGATAGTTGCTCCCACTCCAAGTGAAACCCCTTACCAACTTATCCATAGAGCTAATTGCCTTGTTGGGAGCCTTCAAGAGGCAAAACTGATAAATTTAGCATAAAATAGAGAGTTCTATAACAATCGCTGATAAGTTTAGCATAAAGTAGAATCAATTGCTTCATAGGCAGAAAATTGGTGGCAAAAATGTAGAACCTCAACCTCTCATGTCCTATTTCATATGTTTTGTTGGAAGCTTATTGATGTTTTCAGGACTACTCCGTCACCCCTAGGACTGTTAGGAACTTCATTATGTAAATGCTTTGACAGCACTCTTTTCCAAGACAGTGCAAAGGTTTTCAAATTAAACCAATTTATGGGCAATTTGGCTGGAAAATAAAACGTCTACCAATCAATAGATAATTTAGGCTAAATCTCGAGCACTATTGATTCCATGGCCTTCAAATAGAGGGCTTTTTCATACACTTTCAGTAACTGATTTTAAAACTCCTCTGACATAGGGTTGGAGGAAACTGGACACCTAAATTTCATTCTATTAATTAAATTTTATTTCTTACAAACATAAAATGGAAAATACGCCAAAAGCTAGACGAGGGGTAAAAATCACTCTCTGATCCATATCCATCTGAAGCATCACTATACAAATCCATAGAAAATAAAATCATTAGCTGTTGATGGCTGCTGATCCCCAAAAGGTACACTATCAAATACAGGTGTTCCAGTAAATTAGAAAAGCTAGCGAGAAAAGAACTCTTATAACAAAGCACTAATTTCGGAGACTTCGAAAAGCTTCGTCAAAGTACAGATTAAAGCATGCAGTAAGAGTAGCCTCTGCGACTAATTTCGTCAAAGTGCAGATTAAAGCATGCAGAAAGACACAGATAGGAATAGAAATTCATACTCTGTAAGTGTTATACTCCTCTTTAACTTTCAACTGCACATCTTTCCGTGAGGCACGAACATTAATAGGTCCCAAAAACATCTGCAAGAACTTCCCTGCCATCAAATTACATACTCAAACACCAAATGCAGCAAGAACCACACAGAAACTAATCCTAATATCGTCCTTCCATTTCCAGATCATGATCTCTAAATACGAATGAAAAGAAATCTAACCTTGCGCCTTGCTTGGAAGAAACGATGCAACTTCTCCATCAACCATCATGCATCTAGCTCTCTGCAAGTCCTCCTCCAACTGATCCATCAAAACAAAAAAAAGAAGGAAAATGAATCGATCTGCGGATTGAGAAATAACAGATTTCAAATCAAAATTGAGAGAGGAACACACCTTGTCCGCAACCTTAGGATCCAAAACCTTGTTGGAGAGAAGCGAATCGAGCAAAGAACGGAGACGGCGAACGGAGGATTCAAGAGAGAGAGCGCGCTGGCGGAGGGACTGTTCATCGCTGGTTGTTCTGAAGACGAGAGATGCGGCGGAATCATGCAGCTCCTTCGCCTGCTCCACCGCTCTCCCAACTTCATCTTCAACGTTGTGTGACGAATCGGCGGCCGTGTGCTCCGCCTCCGCCATGACTCTCCGCCCTGGGGACGACGGTGAAGAGCTGGATCTTCGTTGAGGCTGCAAATTCCTGAAGGTTTAGAAGATGACAATGGCGGATTGTGAAGAACACACACCGCTTGAGAAGGTATTCACGTAACCTTGCGCTCACACGTAATATCTGTCTCTCACCTGAGTCCTACTAACTCTAAACTTTACACTCTTCCTCCTAGATCCAACCATTTTTTCTCTATATATACTCTTTTTTTTTTTTTATTTCACCTCAAAATCAATACATTAATTGATAAGAAAAGAAATAAAAGATATCTCTTATAAAAGTATCGTCGAATCCTAACTTTACAACGTGAAATAATTGGCACAATATGAATATCTCCAACGTTTTTAAATATAAATTTTGTCAAAATTACACAAATCAACTCTAAACTATGGTGTTTGTAAAAATGAATGTCATAAATTTTCAATTTGATCACGAAATTAATTATTAAGAGTTGCTGCAATTAACCTTTTTAATTTAAATTTGTGAAGTTTTTACATGTATTGAAAAGGTAAAATTGTCCTATGTTTTTCTTTATTTTTTTTTTTATCAACTTGGTATTAAAAGGACAACTTAATCAATATTTTCGATTTTTAACAATTGAGTTTAAATGACGTTCAATAAAAAAAACAAAATTATTAGTTCGATTAAGTTTTTTGTTTTAATTTAATCAAAATTTAATTTTTTTTTTTTATTTTTTTTTTTGTCTCGTTTCCAATTTGATTTTTAATTCATTTTTAAGAAATATTATTTTACTAACCAAAGAAACATTTCCGAGAATGAAGTAATATTTATAATGTCTTTTTTATTCATATTTTACATTTAAATTTGTTCTTCTATCAAATATAAATATCAATATATTTTTTATTTTCTTTTAAGTATTGATTCGATTTAGTTGGGTTTTTCCTTTCAACCTTTTTGGTTTAAAAGAAACTTTTTTACTCGGTGCCAAAAACCCCCCCCCCTTTGTTTGCAGACTGCCATATTTTACTTTCAAACATATATGCAAGAGGAAAGAAATTAAAAGTGTTAGACAAAACAGTGATTGAATTTAAAATCGTATTTTAAATAAAATATAATTACAAGGTCATAAAACACAAAAGTTCCTCAAAACATCTAGCTCGCATTCGATCAACATAACTTCAACTAAGTTTGGTTTGATAATTATTATGTTTTTAATTTTTTGTTTCTGAAATTTAAATCTACAACAATTATTTTATTATATAGTTTTTTCTCACCTGGATACACATATCTTACCTATATTTTTAAAAATCAAACTAAAATTTAGAAAATAGTTTTTAAAAGTTTATTTTTACTTTTGAAAATCGATTAATATTCACATATTTTTTTAAAGAAAGATGAACGCATTATAGGAAAAATAGAAGATATTTTAGAAATTTTGAATAAAAATAAAGTTAAATTTCAAAAACAAAAAATTAAAAATTCCTTTGATAACCATTTTGTTTTTTGTTTTTTTTTCTAGTTTTTCATTTTTAATTTTTGGTTTTTTGTTTTAGAAAATAAAATTCGTAAGTGTTTGATAACTTATTTTAATTTTATGTTTTTAAAAATTAAAAACCAAAAAACATGTTTGATAACTGTTTTTTGTTTTCAAACATCACTTTTTGTTTTGATTTTTTTATTTTTTTACTATTTATTCTTGATTTTTTTTTCATACTTGTTTAAAAACAAAAACTTATTTTTAAAAGCTATTTTTTAGGTTTTAGAATTTCTTTAATATTTTTAAAACGTTTTAAAAATTTTGAAAACAAAAAAAAAAATTGGTTATTAAGGACCTGTTTGATAACCATTTTGTTTTTTATTTTTTGTTTATGAAATTTAAGTCTGCAATAACTATTTTACTATACATTTTTCCTTATTTTGATATCTACGTCTTACCTATATTTTAATAAACAAAACCAAAATTTGTAAACAAAAAAAAGTAGCTTCCAAAAACGTGTTTATGTTTTAGAAATTTGGTTAGTATTCTCCTACTTTCTTAAGGAAAGATGAATATATTGTAGGAAAGATAGAGAACATGGTAGGAAATTTGAATAGAAATAAGCTTAAATTTCATAAACAAAAAACAATAAACAAAATGGTTATCAAACGGGGTCTAGACAAACTTATTTTTAAAAAAAGAAAAAACAGAAAACAGAAAACTAAAAACGAAGACCTCGTTTGATAACCATTTTGTTTTTCGATTTTTGTTTATGAAATTTAAGCTTACAACAACTACCTTACTATACATTTTTCTTTATTTGGATATCTACATTTTACCTATATTTTAATAAACAAAACCAAAATTTGTAAAAAAAAAAGTAGCTTCCAAAAACTTGTTTATGTTTTTTTAAATTTGGTTAGTATTCTCTTATTTTCTTAAAGAATGAGGATACATTGTTGGAAAGATGGAGTACATGGTAGGAAATTTGAATAGAAATAAACTTAAATTTCATAAATAAAAAACAAAAAACAAAATGGTTAATCAAACGGAGCCTAAATTGTTTTAAACGGAGACTACATGATGCTACCTAAAATTCAAGAGCGCCCATTAAATATAATTGCTGATTTAGTGATTGAGTCGAAGATCGTCTTAGATAGCACAAAAAATAATCAAATGAAAAAAAAAAGTATTTAAAGGAAAAACATGCCCTGCAGATTTGAAGTTGAAATCAGGTATATGAAGCCATTTCCATGGCGTCCATCTTTCCGTTGCCTTTGCCTTTCCCATTTGGGTTTCTCAACTCAAATCAAAATTCCATATTAGAGGAGTTGAAGGTTATTTTTGCAGCTTCTATTTTAAACCAACAAAACTTTAACAATTCTCACACATGTAAAAATGAAAATATCTCAAATTTTTCTAGGAGACAGGGAAGGACACGAGTAATGTGACAGGTGAGTCTTGACTTTGAATGGAGCATATCTTTAAAATTTAAGTTCTTAACCGAATTTTGCATATATAACAAAAAATAGTAAAATATTTTTCTTTACAACACAAAATCAAAATTAATTTAATTGTAGCAGAAAATTCAAATTGAGTTCTATTAGTGATAGAACTCAATCAATGATGTTTGTGTTTTCTATTAATAATAAAAATTTAAATTGAGTTTTATGAGTGATAAAAATTAATATGTTATAGATGAATTATTTTAAAAACTCTGCTACAAATATAATACAAGAAATAGAATGTACTGTTCATGATAAATTCTCTATAAAAAAAAACCTTAATTGCAATACTCATAGGGCTAATTCTTAACAAAATGAAAGTTGAGAGGTGATTGGTAAATTTTCGAATGTCCTTATCAACTTACAAGCATCATGTATATTTTTATTTGGTTATGAAAAATTCTTAAAAAACTATTGGCCACCCTAAACTTTATTATCACATTTTAGATTTTCAAGACTTCATTTCACTCGTAGACCGACTCATAATAATTAAATTTGGTCATATTTTTTAAAAAGTAATAATAATAAATTAGAACTCCTTAAGCTATAAATGATAATAATAAATAATAATAATAATTTTGTTCCTTAATCTATACCAAAGCAATATTTCAAACTTTTTTTTCACTTTTATGTGAATAAAAATCTTTATCCAAATCAACTTTTGCTTGTGTTGGGCTTTAGTGGTTAGAATATATCCCAACTTTTTTTTTCAATGAGATTAGTGGTTTTATTGGTGGAACAACTTTTAAGAACAAAATAATCAATAAGTTAAAAAGATAAAAAAGTCAGACCAAAAACAAGGGTTTCCAAAAATAATCTCCTACTTGTTGATTTCAACCATTTTAGTTAAGATAGTTTTTCAATAATTTACAAAGTAAGAACAGGAATAATTTGGACTCCTAATTTTTATTAATTTACTTCATGTGGCCATTTAGATGAATTTAGATGTTAATCTATCAAACCAACCTTTAGAGGAAACAGTGAAAAATGGACAAGGAACATAAACATAGAAACTTCCAATAATTGAGATGCTGGCCGACAACTAGATAAAAGATAACTTTGTAAAAATAATAATAATAATATCTTTTCCTGCTAAATTAAGCTGTTAATATTCCCAATAATCCATAGGGACAAAATATTTGGTTAAAATAGTTTAATTTAAAAGTCTTTCGATAATAATTTAGTTTTTTTTTAATTTATTCTTTTTAAATTTGAGTCCATAACTATTTTAATTTATAATTTTCCTTATTAATTTAATATCTGCATTTTATTTATATTTTTAAAATTTAATATGTGCATTTTTTTATATTTTTAAAATTGGGTTAAGATTTAAATTTTCAAAAAATAAAACACTGTGGTAGAAAATTTATTAGAAAATAAATTTAAATTTCAAAAATAAAAAACAAAAAACTAAGGTTATAACTATTTTGTTTTTAGTTTTTTGGTTTTTAAAATTTAAAAGCACAATAATTATTTTACTTATTTTGGATTAATGATGGAACTTATGTAGAAATTTTAAATAAAAATAAGTTTAAATTTTAAAAATCAAATATTATAACTTGTAGTCTATATGTTTATCAAACCGAGTCTAACCTTTTTTAATTTCACTCCCCTTTTAATTTCGTGCAATAGATCTATAAATGATTAAAATCTTTAATGGATTTTTTTAATTTTCTTTTTCTGTCTAATCGTCTTTGGAAATCAAATTACCAAATCAAAAAAAATAAATAATTAAATTTTGGGTCTAATAAAACCCCCATTTTTTTAGTACCGGATCCAAAAAACCTTAACATTCATTTTGTGGCAAATAAGTTAGTGTTTTTTTTAAAATGCCGAATGGGTAATACAAAATTAAAAGCTAGCTTATCAAGTTAGAGAAGTCTATTGTATACAAATTTGGAAGTTTAAAAACTATACTAATAATTTCTTTAAAAAGAAAATTAACTAAAACTTTTCGGAAGGTTTAGGTACCAATTTAGGAAAATCTAGCCCTCTAGAATTTTTCCATATAACAATTAGAGTTTATGATATCTTACAACTTCATATAGAGATCAAACTTCATAAAAAAACAATTTTTCTCAAAAAAAAAAAAAAACTTCATAAAAAACAATTAAAAGTTATTATTATTATTTTTTAAAATTGCATATTCTCAACGGACGGACGAAGGTTGTTTGAGAGGGTAAGAATAGGGGCTTTAACGCTGGACGGCTCGAGGCGTCGCGATCTGAGCGTGAAGACGCAGTCAAGGGCAGCTGTGACGGCAAACACACGCCGGCGTTCCACGACTGCAGCAGGGGAACGCGCGCGTCCTCTGTTCCACGACTACTCACCTGCGCGCGTTTCTCCTCCAGCTGCGTCGTCCTCTACAAGCGAACTCACACGCCACAACAGCTACTCGACAACGTCCTTGCTCAACCGTCGTTCGCCGCAAGCTCTTTCTTGTCAAGGTAAGGATTCTCTACCCGGGTTGTGTGGGCTCTGCACACGGCAAAATTCATCGTGCTGCTTTATGTATTGTTGTAGTTGTGGATGTAGCCTGATGTTGGATTGCTCATATGAATTGTTGTGGTTATGGGTGAGTATGTATATATGTTTCTCATTGTCTTATATGTTGTTGTGCTTTGGGATTATGGGGTCCCGAGGTGCCACTTTGTATGCTGGTTAAATGTTAATTATGTCTTGTTTGTTTGTACTTCGGGATTATGGGGTGCCAGGGTGCTATCTTGTATGTTAACTATTTCTATTTATTTCTCTTGCGAACATGCTAGGATTATGGGGTCCTTGTATGTTGCTACTTCCGTTACTCGTTCTATGTTTCTCTTGGTTTGTGTGTGAGCTAGTGATGACGTGTGTTAGCATGTAGTTAGTCCGGATCTCGTAAAGAATAGAGACCTGTTGTGATTGAGCTAGCAAGCATTTGTACTAGAATTCTTTATTGTCATCATCTAGAGGCTGTAGAGACACGACGTATTGTTGTCTCATTGGGTCGGTGTCGTTGAGGATTTTAATCCCGCGCCCGATAGCTGGGGATGTGATGTAACATGCCGCCCCCGGCGATGCATAGTTTGTGGCCCTATAGGCGGACCCTGATCATAGTGTAAGCCTGCTATGGGAGGGTCTTAGCTTAGGGCGATAGGTGTGAGCAGGCTGACTCGGATCGCTGGTGAGGGCCTCCAGGACCGTGACTCAGTGGACACCTTTCTTCGAGTCGTTAGGCATGTCGACTGGACCGGTCGATCTTGTGTAGGCCTACACCGACCGGTTTCGGCACCATGCGGTGTATGCGCGTACGTCTTGGGTTGTCGTAGATGGCTCACCTGAACCGGTGTCATCAGTACACCAGTAGAGAAAAAGTTGAGTTTGAGCTAGATAGTCGTGTAACGAACCTCATGATCAGTCATATTATCAAGAACAGGTGAGTGTCTCAAGGGCCTCACAAGGGAGTTATGTAACGAATCTCATAACCTGTTATATTCCTGCATTAGGTGAGTGTCTCAAGGGCCTCGCAAGAGAGTTGTGTAACGTACTTCATAACCTATTTTATTGTTAAAATTAGGTGAGTGTCTTAAGGGCCTCACAAGCGAGTCATGCAACAAACTTCATGACCAAGTAAAAGCTAAGATGAGCTGAGAGTAAGTGAATTAATTGAGAAAGACATGTAACGAAACTCATGGTTAGTTGGTAAACTTTGTTGAGATAAGAGTAGTTATGTATTGCTAGCATGTTGAGTTCTACTTTGTGCATTGTACCCCTGTTGGGGAGTTCTTACTGAGTATTCTTTTATACTCACCCTTTCTGTAGTTATTTTCTTTCCACAGGTATTTAGAGACACTATCGAGATGGTTAGCTGGGAGGTGTTGAAGTGATCATGGGTGGAGCCGCTACATTGTCTTTAAGTTGTTGATCGGATATATGTCTCTTTCGCTAGTAGCATGCAATTGTTTAAACTCCTGTTATTTCTATTAACTACTGGCATGGATGTCATTGTTTGTAATTAACTTATTATTTGTTTGAAACATTTTGTAAACACCTTGGCCAAGGGCTTGTCACTTACTTATTTAATTTTGAAATAAAATTCAACAAGAACAGTTATCTAAAGTTTGAAATTTGAAATTGCATTGATTTATAACTTTTTTTAGTCAGCATGACGTGAGAAACGTAGTTTAAAGTTACGGGTCCTTACAATCATAGCTTTCTAATAGTAAGAAAAATAATATCATTGGCAAAACCCAAGCTGGAAAAATAATATCCCAAATGATATATATAAATGTTTGAGAAAAAAATTGCTGAGAAAATTACATAATAAGAACAAGAAAAAAAGGGCAGGAAAGTACACACACCTAATTGGAAAAAATGTAGAGAGTAAAAAAAAAAAGTTACTAACTCCTTTCAGTAAAAAACTCTTAAATTCACTAGGCTTGTTTCTCTTGTTGGTTGGTTTTATTTACCAGTCCAATAAGTTTTAACAGCAACAAGAATCTTCTCTGGATTGAATGGTCCACTTTCATGGTCCATGATTTGGCTCTTCCATCTCATTCCATCAGAAATAGTTTGAACTTTCACCAACACTTCAACTGTATCTCTGAAAATTACTGTCCCTTCTGGCCTCAAAATCCTATCCATCTCCAGTAAAATATAAGATATATCACACCTGCATTCAGAAAAAAAAAAAAAAAAAAAAAAAAAAAAAAAAAAAAAAAAATCCATTTCTTCTTCAAACACTAACAAAAGAGTGCTGAAAAAAAGGAGTTTGGTTATTTCTCATTCATGAATCTCTTACCTATCTTGATATATGCTAAATATGTTATTGGCATGGATGAAATCATATGTTCTCGGGTACGTCGAGAAGGCCTCACACCAATCCTGGTACGTTCCGATGAGACCGCGTTCGTATATTACACCTAACGTGTCCCGGTCTGAAATGGCGGGGACGACGTTCATAACCCACACAGGAAACTTCAACAAGGCGGCTGCGAATCCGCCGAGATTTGCATTCATGTCCATTACGTTTCTATACCGTCCTTGGCCTAATGGGATCATTTTCTTGTAATATGAAATCCTCTCCTTCCATAGTTTGTTATCCTCTTCGAATTTCTCTGCTGTGATGCTCGGTATCGTTCCCCTGCTGATTCGAGGTGGCACGGCAAATGCACGCTCTGGCCAATTCTCTACTGCACCACCAGCAACCTCGTCGTCGCCATTGACCTCTGGTAATGGAGTAATGCAGTTCTCCATGTTTCGGTACCTTTATGTTTTCGGGTTCGGGGGAGACACAGTAACAACAGAGATCAAACTATGTATAAGAAATTCATGACATTAAGAGAAATCATGATTATAAGAATTAAGATTAAGGAATTGGGTTGTTTGTGCTTTGTACCATGCAGCATCTGAATTGTCTGCCTTGCAAATGTGGGGTGTTTTGAAGACTTTTTTGTTTTTGATGCATTGAATGTGGTTTAAGGGCTTCTGCCATATTGCAAGATCATCCTTCTCAATCACTTTCTTCCAGCATAGTCTCCTTGCAACTTCTTCAATGGAGTCTTGCTCTTCTTTCAAGTCCTCTTGTGTTCTTTCCCAACCTCTCCAATACTTCTTCCATCGAATCGGAGGG
Organism: Sicyos edulis; assembly: GCA_036507275.1. Taxonomy (NCBI): domain Eukaryota; kingdom Viridiplantae; phylum Streptophyta; class Magnoliopsida; order Cucurbitales; family Cucurbitaceae; genus Sicyos; species Sicyos edulis. The sequence goes on from CM071846.1 coordinate 66,648,988, forward strand.
CCCGAGAGAATCCAATACCCACCAGGTCTCAAAACTCTGTCGAGTTCGATTAAGTACATCCCACCTGTGAAGTTTAGAGTGCACGTTTCAACTCATTCGTAAAGCTAGAACAAAGCTTAGATATCAATTCACTGATATATAGTAACTAATGTTGTTCTATAATTGGTATTCTTGTAGTCTTACCATTTTTGGCCCACGGGATGAGACAACGAGAGCAGTGAGCCATGTCGAAAGCCCGAGCCGGGTAAGGGAGCCTCTGAGAGGCCATGATACCAATCATGGCTGGTACTCCACGCTCGAGAGCAAATTGAACCTGAGCTTCATGAGTGTCCCTTGGAGCAAAGGACATGGCCAAGATGTCCCTCTTCAGCAGATAAGCACCCCAACTTGCTACCTAAAACACCCCAAAGCCAGTGGGTACCATGACCCAAAACACAATCAGCAATTGCCATGCACAATTCAAACTTCACTTTCTACATAACAAAAAATGTCTTCCAAATATCTTATTTTATATATTTGGTTGTCAAACTAACATAAGAAATTAATTCTTAAACAGGTGACCATCATGGATTTAGTTCAGCAATTAGAAGCTGAGAGAATTTAAACACATAATTTCTTGGTCATAGATAAACACTTCGTGACAATCGAGCTATTCTCTTAACATTCTTCTCCCTCAGCACATTATGATCGATAAAGTCTTATTTGAATTTGTTATTGTAGCATAACTGAAAGATATAACTGTAATTATACTTTGATCATGTCTAATACTTATCCTAGTATCCCATCTAAAGATGTTCATAGTTCATCAACACCAACTATAAACATGAAAACATTACCCAAAAATTCAATATGAACTCAACAACAGAGAAAGCAACAGTTTCAAGTAGAGAAATCGACTTACACCACAGCCCGTATCGATGGCGGTACGAATCTTCCCTTTCGTGAGAGGAATGAGTTCATTAATGTCATCAATATAAGCATCGGCACCGCGAGGGAACATTGTACCACCGCCGGGAAAACGAAACCGATCGCCTTCAACCTGAATCCAATTCTGCACAGCCTTCTCAATGCTAAGCTCTCTATGAGGAATATTATCATACCAAGCATAATCCCGGCTCTGCGGCCACTTAAATGGCGTCTTATACTTTGGCGGCGCTGGGATCATACAGAGTAGCAGTTCTTCCTTGGCAGGGCAATGCCGCTCTCTGTACTTCAACATTGTCCGATCGAACTTCCTTCCTCTAACTGGATCTTGACAGGGAGTGTACTCGCTGAACGACATGTCGCAAGGGGAGATCATCTTGGACACTGATTCGATGGAGTTGTTGATTTCAACGCCGTGGTGGCTGTCGAAATCGAGCGATTGCGTCCGTGTCGTGGATTGGAATTTGACGGATGGTAGTGACGGTTGTTCGTTGCAGTTGCTGGGTATGGACTCTTTGGAGACTGCTTCGGATTGGTTGATCGGAGTTGTGCTTCCTTGCCATGCTCCCAACATGTATGATAAAATGCATAGGCCACTCACAGCTACAATCCATGTCAGTCTCTTCCTTCTTGACTCCAGATGGTGGTGTTTTGGTGAGCCATTTGCCATTTTTTTGAGTTTTGATCTTTATAATTTCCTGTGTAATCATCCAATCTGGATTGGGTTAATGAATAAGCACTGAATCAATGGTTGAAACTTAGATATATCATGTTCAATTTCACATATTAGTCACTCTTGATTCTGGGTTGTTGAGTTCTGATTATGTTGGGGGAAATAACTTGAAACACGGCAGGAAATTGTGGGAAAAACTTGTTCATTATGTTGTAGGATATCATTTTCACTTCCACAATTATTTTTTTTTGGTAAACTGAAAAATTGGAGCTTTGCTCCACTATATCGGACCGTAACTACGCCTGTCCGGCCGTCCCTAGGCCAGACATCGGAGACATCAAAGAAATGGAGACACAAGAGGTATCAACAAATTAATGTCACAGGTGATCTCGAACCTTGGATAGGAGAGCACACCTTCAAAGTTCGAGATTTCAACCACCGTGCCACCCCTTGGAGACTTCACTATACCAGACCGTTACTACATCTGTCCTTAACCCAGACATCGGGAGACATCAAGGGAATAGAGACATAAGAAGTGTCTACAAATTAATGTGACAGGTGATCTCAAACCTTGGGATCGGGGAGCACACCTTCAAAGCTCGAGCTTTCAACCACCGTGCCACCCCTTGGGGAATTCACTCGCACATATTAGCCACTCTTTATTCTAGATAGTTGATTGGGGGATATAACTAGAAAGACAAGAGGAAAGAAAATTGTTTAAAATGTTATATGATTTCATTTTCACTTGTACACATTACTAGTCACTCTTGATTCTGGGTTCTGCTCATATTGGAGGGAAAAAATTTAAAAGATAAACAAGAAAAATGGGTAGAGAATAGAAGAAGCAAACACTTGCTTTATAATTTAAAATCATCAACACAAGCCGAAAGTTGAAACGACAAACTACCAAAAATCAAGCCTCCACAAACCAAACCAAACAAAAAAAAAAGACTCAAATTGCTTACAACAACAACCCATATCTTATATTTAAACAAACAAAAACAAAAAAAACAGATCCCAACGCAGATGAGAAACACCATTTTGTTTTTCAAAATCTTCCCTTTTCCTTCAACCATTAGTTAGAAGAAAACAATAAAGAAAAGAAAAAGAGGAAAGTGAAAAACCTGCAAAAGGGTGAGTGGGCTAGAAGAAGAGTATCCTCTTGTGAAGCAGACATGAAACCATGATATATATCAAACCAAGCAAGTTTCACTTTTTAGCATCAACAATGGGAACCCAAATGAAGATTAAAAAATACAAATTTAGAGGCTGCCCCAAAACAATAAGATAAACCAGAAGAAGAAGAAGAAGAAGAAGGGCAAAAGGCAAGGCCAGAACTTTCTTTGTTGTAGAAACCAACACACATATACAAGGAATGTGAAGTGTTATTTGAAAAGGGTGTTTGGATTATATCATAACATTTCATTAAATCTCTAAAGTTGGAAGGTTGGGAAAGAGACAGAGAAACAAGGGGATTTTTAGTGTTGATGGAATAAGAGGGTTCATAGGAGAGAGTCAGTAGCCTCAAATTACTCTTCACCAAGTGCTTTCATTTCACTTTCATTTTCATTTCATTTTGCATTTCACACGTTGCTTCATTTCATTCCATCATTTTTTTCCCGACCCCTTTTATCTTTTTTATTTATTTATTTTTTTTTACCTTTCAAAGTTTCCTCCTTTGGATTTTTCCTTTTTCTGAAACAAATTAAATTACTTTCCAATCATAGTTAATTGCACTAATTGGCCTTCCCCAATTAAACACTCCTTGGTCATTTTCAAACTAAACAGTCTGGACAAGACCTATCTTTTAATACATGCATATCTGATCCAATTTAAATTACATTTTCTTGTTCTTCAACAAATAATAATAATAATAATAATAAATAAATAAATAAAATATTATTCAAATTAAGCCACATATATTGACAATAAAAGATAAGTTTGCTTAAGACATGATCTAAACTTTTCTTATTCTTAAAACCTGTTAATATCGGGAAACACTAGAGATCCAAATATCTTTAGTAAGCTAAAACATACATACATACATATAATTCGGTCTCTTGAATAAAGTTATAAATTAATTTTATAGTTTTAAAATTTAGAATTTAGTGTTTATAAATGTAGTTTTTATGATTTTTTAAAATTATAATTTAATTTCTATGAATTATTAAAACCTATTTAATAGTGTTTGTCATTTGTAATTGCTAACAAATTAAATACGTGTAAGTTAATCATTCAAGTGTAAATTATGTCATTTTTTTGTTCAATTAATTATTAAATTCACACCGTCATCATTAACGCATAAATCAACTAATTTTTACCTATTCCATTTACTAATAATTAGAATGGACAAAAAAATATTTTTTTAAAATTTTATTAAATTACAAATATTAAATTCTAATTTTCAAAAACTAAATTATAATTTTCTTTTCAACCTACTAACGACTAAATTATAACATTCAAAAAAGAGAAAAAAAAAAATTATAATTTTTGTTTTTTTACAAAAAAATATTAAAAATGAAAGAGAGAAAATAATTATAACGCAATAAATAAAGAATGGGAAAGACAGGGTTTCAGAGGGAAAGCATATACGGAAAAAAGAAATAAATAAAATAAAATAAAAGGAAATCACGTGAAGGGTAATATATTTATGAGTGGCACGTGTCCCTACATTTTTTTTTTTTTTAGTACAAGGTGGGGAAGGAGAATTATAATACCGATTCTAGGGATCGTGGAATGAAAATGGATTAATTCCAAATTAGATAACCAATCGCGTCATCGATCCATTCGGTGCACGTGTCCCTACATCTGATCTGCATATCCAATGACATTGTCCTAATGTCCTTACTTTATTTTATTTTTTAAAGGAAACATTAATTCATGGAGAGAATCAAGGTCCCACGTCTTTGCATTATAATCCCAGTTTCTAAAATGTAACGTTGGACAAATATTTTACACATTTTCACCCTTATTTTTTATTTCATGATTTTTTTAAGAAAATAAAAATTAAACTTTCATAATGTTTTAGAATACAGTAGGGTGGGTGGGTGGGGGCTTGTAGAGGGTGCCAGATCCTTACTTCCGACAATTCTAGAGATTCCTATCCTAAAACAACATATCATTAATGGACTCATTATTTGACTTTTTAACAACTTGGAAATTTACAAGTTTAGAGATAGTATTAGAGATTTTTAGAATTCACTGATTAAACACACAAAATTTGAATAAAGGTTGACACAAAAAATTCACCTCCGACTTCGATTATCCAACCTAAATTGTAAGAGTTAAATTAGATTATAATATTATATGTTGGGTTATAATATTATTTGGATTGAGTTAGTTCTTTCTCAAGTTGACCATGTTTTTTGGTTCAATCCAATCAAAATTATGAATATTATTTAATAAGATAGATTTTTAATATATTGGCATGAAGCATGTGTACCAATAAGATAAATAACTAAAGATTTTTTTAACTCGACTATAAGTGGGAGGAGAAATTCGAATATGTAATATCTTGGTTATTGTATCGGCCATCTCCTTTGGCATAAATAACTAGGATTTTGAGTCTAGTATCACCCAATTTTTCTTTATGTACTATTTTTGTATACATATTTATGGTTTATGAACTTGACTTTAATACCCGATGTCCAACTCAATTCAAATATGAATGTATATATGAGTTGAGTTGAACTAGACGACTCTAAAGTTGAGCAAGTTGATGAATTGACTAATCCAAAAGTTTGAATTGATCCTCTAATCCAATCCAATCCAATTTAGATAAAATGTATACAAGTTGCAACCATATCTCAAAAAATATATATATCTTTATTTATTTATTTATATTTATGACTATCTAAATTAGTATGTGCACCTTGATTAGGAGAACCACACCACTTTATTATATTGGTTATCAAGAAAATTTATAGAAAACAAACTTTTAAATAAATGATTACCATGAAATTGAACTTATCACATCTTAACCCAATTCATAGTAGTAAACATCATCTTAATATTGACATGTGAAAAATGAGATCTAGATATAGATAAAGTAGAATTGAATCATATAAAGATGGTATTTGAAGAATTTGTATAGTTGTAATGTGATGGAGAGAGATCAAAGAAATGAGTAGAGAATAGAAGTAGGGTGGCTTAACTTTTGACCATAATAAAAGCAATTCTATCAGGTGTGTTCTATTGGAGCTAGACAAAGAGAATACCTAAGATGGGGGTTTTGGCTGTGTTGAATTCATCATTTTAGAATTTTTTTTCTTTTCTTCAAAGAATCCAATGTTTGTACTTCCATTTTCAGCATATGTATTTTTATAACATTTATTTTAGTCCACTTAATTTCACTTACTTTTCTTCCTATTTTAGTCATTATACCTTTTTTTTTTGGTTTTTTATATAGTGAAAAGTTTTCATATTGTTCGTGATTGCTCTCACAAGAATTTTGTACACAAATAAAAACCATAAAGTGTAAAGAAAAGTGAAATTTATTCAGTGCAATGTTATATGGGGATTGTGATTAGATTAATAAACACACAAATTTATCACTTTTTGGGAACAAATAATTCCATGTTTTCAAATTAACTTCTTTTTCTTTTTTTCTTTTTTTTAAGGATATTTTTACCTTATCTGAACGTTGCAGTGTTGCTGGATATAGTTTTTAAGGATATCTTTACCAGTATCTCTTAATTCTTCAATAATATCTTAACCACTAGATCACTTTACAATGATTCTAAATTTTTTTTGTCAACATAAAAATTTTACCGATTGAGTTACATGTAAATTGGCGAAAAAATAATTTCATGAATCTAACCTAACATTCCACCATAAAGCTATTGACAGTAATTCATTCACATCAAAATACGTCAATAACTAAAAAATCACCGGTTCAAATCTTCTACTCCAAATAGCTCTATAATTTTAACCAAAGGACAAAAAAAACAAAAACAAAAACAAAACAGAGGTTATTGAATGAATTTTTTATTTGGTACAATTATGAAAGAGCAATGATTTGAGAGGTGGATTATGGATAAGCTGGTGGGATGGGATGCCACTCAATTCTCAACTTATTAATGTTTGTTGGTCAATCAAATGGGGGATTATGTTCTTTGTCGTTTAATATGCAATGCAATGCCAAATTATCTACACGTGCCATTGCCTCCACATTACACACAATTCCCTACACATTGGAGAGCACTACATTTTATCGTGGCACAACATCAAATTATTTTACAAAAAAAAAACTATTACTGCATACTATCTTATAATATTTTAATAATAAGTATTTATAATATATAAATTAACATTTTTTTATTTGAAAAATCCAAACTTCATTCTATTATATCCGAGCTAACAACATCTTAACTAGGCAAGCGGAAGACATCGAAGTAATGAAAATATGAGAGTGTTTACAAATTAATATCACAAGCAAATTTTGAATTTAGAATCTTGAGAGAAGTACACCTTTGAAAACAAAACTTTAACCATCACACCATCTTTGAGGACTTAATTAGTATTTGTTATATAACATTAAAATGTAATAATTATAATGCAAATGAAAGTTAGCTATTGGTCAAATATGGAGAATTTTGTCTATATTTTCTCTTACTATTATTTTTAAAAATTTTGATGCATCACAAATACTTCACGTACGACAACAAAGTGATGTCGGTGAAAGCAATCAACGGCAACGCCTATCGGAAATAGATGAATAAAAATCATAAGAGAATAAAAATAGTTAAAGAAAAATAAGAAAAAACTAAAAGAGACTAGTAATTAAACTCTCTTGTAAATTTTATTTTATAGACTTTTAACCCGCATTTACAAGATAGTAAAAGTTTTGTTAGCATATAATAATAAAATAAATAAATAACGTGTTCGAACATGTTTAAAAAATAATTATCAAATGAAACGAAGGAGGGACCAAATCATAGTAAACTAGTATTGCTATATCCACAGAACTCAATAAAAAAATGCTCTTTTTCCAGTGCTAAATTTGATTTTGTGAACTAGTCTTGGTGGTAATGAAATTGATTGAAGAAACTGACCTGCTTCTCAAGACCTTGGACTACATATGGAAAACACTTCTCATACCCTGCACCAAAAAGTAAACCTTGCTTTTAATATATTAGAATAGTAGTATGAGTAATATATTTGTGCCATATATGATGCTCTTTCTCTGCTGTGTTGGGAAGTACCAGTGTACCACTGTCAATATGTTAGCAGAACTCATACGGGTTATTGGTCACCCAGATTTCGATCCGACCCAAACAGGTAAAAAAGTCTAAGTGAGCAATTTGGACTCTACCTAAGCGGACATAAAGTTTAAGTGGGTATTTGATACCAAAAGTTTGGATCTAACCCAAGTGAGTAAGCCAAAGCGGATAGTTAGGTCTACAAATTTGGATTTAATCCAAAATAGTTTCTCTATATGGCACCATTTTAAGGGAGTATGATGTAAAGGGAATTAAGGGTACTTGGGTAATTTCTTAAGAGTTAGTTAATTCTCCTAATCCCTTATAAATACTAAGCTTCTCTCATGCAATGGCACCTTTTAGATTCATTAATAAAGATTGAGTTCTTAGAGATTTTACTCTTCATTGTCCTAGGCTTAATCAAAGCATGTCGGAGATACTTATCTTGTGGTCTTTCTAGTTTCTCCCAAGTTAAAAGATGAGGAGTCTTCGACATCTTTACAAGAGATATGGGCTACTCCCTCCATAAAAATTGATGAGTGAGTTCTAAATTTTTTTTTAGGGATGTCACAAGTTAGATACAATTAGGCTTGTATACAAATTAATGCCACAAATGAGTCTCAAACCTGAGACTTTAAGGAAACCATACCCTCAAAGCCCAAGTATTTAACCAACTCATTATGTAATATGAATTTGTTATTGAATTTATTGTTTAGGTCTCTCATACTATGGCAATTTTGCACTTGAATATTGCTTTCGCCACTTGATACAAAAGACTCTAAGCCCATTTATAGAAGATCTTAGTGAAGGATAGAAAACTAACAAACTAACTGAAGAAACATCCTAATTAAGTAAACTGTGGGAGGAAATAATAAATTCAATAACAGAAACTTAAATAACAAAATCAATAACAGATTCATATGTACATAATAGCTTTTTTCTTTTAAACCTCAAATTACATTAGAATGACTGGTATTTCTCCTTACTCTTCCCTTCAAGAAATCAATCATGTAAAACTTTAATCAAGTAGAATGAACTTCACCAAGGTTGTCAATTTCCTACACCAACCTACCATTAGAGGAATCATGCAATAGCAGCAAAAAAAATAGAATACTTGATTGGTTATAGTTAGTTGGTTAATTTGGTTGAGAATTAATGACCCAATTATTCTAGAATATCGATGCCCTGATCTTATTTTGATACGAACTATTCGTTAGGGGTTAGTTAGGATACTTAGGCGGATAGTTCCTTTCAGAGAGAATGTAACCTACCCCTATTATAAATACAACTTACATCTCTGCAAAAGAGAAAACAACTTACATCATTTAAAAATTTGTCTCCAAGTGATTGAGAGATCTAATTTATCTCAAGTGATTGATGAGTACTGTTTTTACTAGGAAACAGTCCATGCTCTTTGGTTAAAAAATAATGATAACTAGTCAAATCTAGAAAATAATTATGAATACAGTCACTTTTAAAATGATTAACAAATGTTGTTATTGATATTGATGAATATTGTAAAAAACCTTTTTATAATATTGATATCAATGAGTATAGATACAAATATTTTAGAGTTCAACTACATTTATAATAGTGAGAAGTGAATGTGTGCACACATTTTAAGATGATGAAGGGGCTCATGATTTTACTGAGCCCACAAAGGGTATATGAGACCCTAATAATGTGAAATGAAAAAAGGGGCATATGACAAAATGGGCTAAAAAGGTTGCAGCAATTAGTTTTAGATTGATATTCATGCTTATGCTACTGGCCTGCCACGGGTAAGGGCCTAAAACACTTTGTAAACAAAGATAGCAAGTAGGCATGCTCCATTTAAGATTTTAGGTTCGAGACTCACCTGTGATATTACTCCTTCGATGTTTCCGGTGCCTAGCTCAGGGACGGGAGTGGTTACCTTGTTTCAAAAAAAAAAAAAAGATAGCAAGAAGGGACATCAAGTTGTGATATTGAATAATGCATGACAAATCTTCAAGGATTGCCAAAAAGCTTAGAATCTCTACAACAAATGATGGAAGAACTCCAACAATCTTTGGTTTCGGTTAACAAAACCATGGATACTGACTCTGTGAAAAAGACCGACTCAAAAAGAACAGTGTGCCAACAAGAAATTATGTTGTCGTGAAGATTTTCAATGCTCATCAATAAAAGTTGAAATCCAAGGACATTTTTTTTATAATCCAAGACAGAATGTAATTGCTGATAACTCTTGAATGAAGGTTATTTATCGTTAAATATTGAAGCCCAAACAAAAATCCTAGAACTCACTCATTTATCTTAGATGACCAAAGAAATATCTAGAACTCACTCATTTATCCTAGATGGCTAAAGATATATCCATAAATCACTTTATCAAGAAATTTCTTGATACATTTTGTCCAAAGCCAAGTTGCGGAAAAATTAAAGCCACGTGATTTAAGTGATTATCAAGGAAAAATGTGGCAAATTAATGACACTAGGAGCCCACGTTCATGAGTGTTATAAATAGTGGATGCCCATTGTTGGCAAACTATCTCAAATCATCCTAAGACGTCTAATACCCAAGTAAGGTTGTGAGATAAAAATAGATAGTGTTTCTCCTCGAAAGAAAGATTGTTTTACTTTGTGAGAGAGATACTATTTTTATAGTACTATCCTTGCTCGTGGTTTTTTCCCTAATTTGTTTAGGGAGTTTTCATGTTAAATCACAGTGTGTCAAGTCAATCTTTCTCTTCTTCTTTTTCTTCTTTATTATTATTATTATCAACTATTAGCTGCAACCATGGTCTATTCGATTCAACAATCAAAACATTTATCTATAACTTGAGCTCAAATTTGTGGAATGAAGCAAAATAATATAAGGAAACTATACAAAATACATAACTTTCATCACCACAAATTCTACCCAAGTTTTAGAATAATGTGCTGGAATTGTGAGAACAAACTGAAACAGTGAATAAATGCGTCGAGAGACTTACCTCAGATGCTTCTGTAACAAATAAATACATCCATTAACACCATCTCTTTCACGTGGAGAATTGAAAACAATTACCAAATGCCATACCATAATTGACCAACAACAACAACTTGTCAGGAATGAGACCTGGAAATCATAAAAAACAAAAAACAACTGAGTAATTAGCTAAAAATGAAATGAGAAACTATCTGAAATTTTGGCCAAATCAGTTACTTACAAGCTCAAAATTACTACCAACATTGCATCTGGTATTTCATATTTACTAGCTTAAGAAAGCGATTAGCTTTACGAGCAACACTTCATCGTCAACCTCTACCCTTTAGGCGCACAGAAAATTTATTATAAGTTAGAAAGGTCTATTAGAACAAGAAACTATACATGGGACTTGGGAGACAATAGAAACCATATAACAACAATTTCCATTCTTTCACTTGAGGTTGAAGATGGCTATGTTCTGGAACATGTATTAGAACCAGTTATAAAGGCAGTCATCCAGGTTGATATGATGTTATTCATTTTAAAACATAACTTTCATGACAAACAAAAACAATTGTCATCACTTCTATACTAAGTAATATGGACAACTTTTTTTATCACCTAAATCAAAGCTTTGCTTTTATATACATGAGGCACCCGTGTCTGTCCCAAGGCCCGAACTTTGGAGACGAGAACTTGAACTTGAGACCTCGAAAAGAACATGCCGAGGACATACCCCCAATTTCATTTCAACCCCACATTCCATCAGACAAGCATGAACTTGTTTACCTGCACGTAACGATCTTAAACCAGCCCAACCTCTCAGCACACAGCCTAATCTGAACACATTTCATGAACCAAACTTAATGCCTTCTCATTAAATTCGAACTGGGTCACACCAGCTCGCATTCCATGTAGCAATGTTTCTTTCAGACATTTCATCGAACAGTTTCTCGGCGCTATCAAAATGCCCAAGTTGCGAGTACCCACTGATCAAAATGCTGAAAATTCAATATGTTCACTTGAAGAAGAAATGCATGGAGGATTGGAAGTTGTCGAAGGAAGATTTGGTAAGAAGAAGCATAGAAAGTCTTCAAAAGGCAAAGGAATTTTTGGGGATGTTTGTTTGACATATTTAGGTAGGATTTAGATTTAAGAAGTTTTTTTTTTTTTTTTTTTTTTTTTTTTTTTTTTTTTTTTTTTTTTTTTTTAAATCATAGATTTAAGAAGTTATATCGATTAGTTAAAATTTGAAAGTTGTATTAAAAACTCCTTGGATGTTTAATAAAAAAAAAACTCCTTGGATGTTATTTAGGAAATTTATCATCTATAGCATATTTTTTGCTCTTCATTATAATTATAATACATTTCTTAAAATAATTTCATCCATAGCACATTTTACCCAAAATTTCTATTCTAACGTCATCAGACTTCTATCAGTTCAACTGATAGATTTCAATTGATTTTGAGTGATTGAACAATGCAAATTGATAAACTTCGATCATTTTTGTGCCACAAATGAATAATTAAGTTTGGGAATTGTGTTATACATGAAATTATTTTGTTTTTTTTAATAACATGTAAATACCCCTAATTTTTGTGTAGATGAGTTAGAGTCAAAGTCTTGTTTAGATGTAAATTTAAAATGGATAGTTATTTTTAGTAGTTAAAAAAGAAATATTAAAAATGAAAGGTTAAAAATGAGCTATTTTGATTAATTCAAAATAATGATTAAAAATGATTCAATAGTTATAAATGAATAATTAAGAATGAGAATTATTTTTAAAGATAAAAATAAGGAAAATTTATTAAAAATCTGTTTGGATGTAGATTTTCAAAAATGAATTAATAAATCATAAAATTAAATCCTACCTATGCCCAATAAACTGCCCTTTCAAGTTCAAGATTATAGCCTTTCTAAAGAGAAAAACTTGCCTCCTTCGCTAAGGAGGCAAGCTCTCTTTAAAAGGGGTATGTGGCACCATTTGGTGTCATAAATTTTTTATTTTATTTTAAAAATAGTATTATTTAAAGAAAAAACTTGTGGCACAAATGGTGCCACATACCCTTTTAAGGAGGACTTGCTTCCTTAGTTAAGGAGACAAGTTTTTCTCCTTTCTAAATAGATTCTGGCCTCCTAACTGGCGGCGGCCCTACCGACGTGGCACCACGTTGTAATATAGACATTTCTTGTTTAAAAAAAGGTGAAAAAAAGAAGCATCACTCCTTTTTTTTCTTTTTTCTTTTTTCTTTTTTGAAACAGACCTTTTTTTTCTTTTTAAATTATCAAATAATATTAAATTTTTATATAATAATTAGATGTTATTTTTGTTTATAGAATTTACCTAAGAATTAAACATTTTTGTAACACATATCAATTTCTTTTTTGAAGATGTAACACATATCAATTTCTTTTTTGAAGATGTAACACATATCAATCATAAATAAATTATATTTATTTTAACCAATATGTTTATACTTATCAATTAATTCCTAACTTTCTATATTAATAAAAACTTAGCTTTTAAATGGCAATCGACCCTTCGGTAAAGTGTATTGTCTAATTAGTCCATTTTAATATCAAATATTTTATTTCTAATACTTCCAATAATGTTTCATTTTATTTTATTTTTTTATATTTTTGGTTTATATTCATACTTATCTCATTTTTATTTTACAATGATATAAAAATAATAACTTTATAATATATTGAAATTTTAACTTAATTTTATTATTGTTATTAAGTGAATTACACGTCATTAACTTATTTAGTGGGTTAATTGTAACTTGGGTTAATATTGGGAGTTAGGTAAATAACCATGAAAGTCGTATTTGGGTGTTAGTATATAAAGCTTCATTGGATCATCTCCTTCCTTTGAGAGAGAATAGAAACCCTAGCCACCATTAAGAGCATTTGTACAAATCTATGACAATGACATTATGAGTGAACTCGATCAAGATAGATCAATTCACATTCTGATAATGGAGTAAGCATAATCTGAACCACTTAATTTCGGTGTGCTTTTCTCTACTCCTTTGATCCTTCTTGATTGTTCATTAATTGTCCATTTTTATTTCATTTGTTCTTGGATTATGAATGCTTAGATCTGGAATTGTTTAACAATTATTATTATCAACATCATAGAACTGTATTTAATTAATTGTCCATTTGTATTTAGTTTTAAAAATATTTTTTTTACCTATAACGTAATTATTATGCTATTTAATTATTTAGTTTATATGTTTTTTATTGTATTTAATTATTATGGTTAGACTTTTTATTTTTCAATATTTTTATTAATTTTTTAATCTTTATAATCTATATATCATGATAAAAATATATACTAAAATTATGTCATCTATTTTTGTTAGTTTTAATTATGTCATCTATCTTTATTATTGTTTATGTTATATAGTTGAGATCTTCTATATGAAACATGATGCTATGACTAATAGAGAATGACTTTTGATTGAACAATTTGTATATTTGATATTTGTATTCATTTCATATATATATATATATATATATATATATATATATATATATATATATATTGAGTACAAAGTGGGGGAAGGGGGACGAACAGACCCTACATAGATGACACAACTACTCTAAAATAATATGAGTGCAAAATACCGATTTTTAGACTCGAACTCATGACCGTAGAGTTGAAATGAATTAACACCAGACAAGATAATCAACTGACTTTGAAAATTATATTTTGTTTATGTATACAATATGACTAATTTGATAATATATATGTATATATATATATATTTATAATGTATTAATTGAATTTGATGATCTAACTCAACCCAACCGAAAATTATATCAATTAAGTTAGATTGGACTAGCTCTTTAATTGAGTTAGGTTAGAAAAGTGATAAACTCAAAAATTTGGATTGAGTTGAAAATCTTCTTCAATCCAATTCAACTCAACTCATACAACCCTTACCTTAGAAACTAAAATTAAATATTAAAAATAAAAATAAAAATGTTTAATTTAAAAAATATAGAAATAAAAATAATAATAAAAATTATGGTTTAGAGACTAATAATATATTTTTTCCAAAAAAGAAATAAATGTGTGGAGAGAACAAATTATGGGTCCACTCCCCAAAGCACAGAGAAGGTCGAGGTGAAACATTACACGACATCAAAACTTCACACGTTAGCCACTTTGTCAGTGCTTACGTGGCACCTAGTCGATGCTCCATGTTACCTCAAACCCTTCCATAAAACCGCCCCAACTTGAGTGCTTTTTTGGCCTTTCCTTCCTTCCTTCTCTCTATTTTGTTTTTTTAGTATTAGTGGCTAAATTTATGGCACTTCAAATTATTACTCAACCTAAGAAAATTAACAAATAACGAAATTCATAGTATTTGATTTTTTCCCTATCTTATATATATATATATATGCATGTATAATAGGATATTAGATGAGTCGAACTATCAAATTTCGTGATTAATAATATACCAATTAACTATATTGGAATAGGTTTTTAAAAAAAAAACAAGAATAGATTTTTTTTAAAAATCTTAGAATAATTACCATTCATTTGTATATATGAAATAATAATTTTTTTTATTATTATTTACTCATTAAATTATGTTACAATTTGGCATTAAGTTTATTTTTCTTCTTTACAATATCTACTTATTAATAACCCATTAGAATATAAAAATATATATATATATATATATTTCTTTCATAATTTATCATTATAATGGTATGTCTTGATAGTAAGACAATTGTTATACAAAAAGTATTTGGAAGATATAAAAATTCAATAAGACAAAAAATTGACTCGAGCTTCCAAGATGAGGTGACCCGACTCGAGAGGGGTCTGACCCGAGTTCGTGTGCGTCGAGTTAAACTAGTCCCCTCAAGCTCTTTAGGGACTAGAGACTAATAAGATTAGACTCAAATTTTGAAGTGTGAAGTTCCCTAATTAAACATGTGCGTCGAACGTAATTAGAATATGGTGTAAATAAGGTAAGACTCAAGTTTAGGCTCGACCCAATACATGGAGGCTCAAGGTGTGTCCTAAGACAACATGGTAAAGATTTCATATGTAACCTTTAAATTATCAGACGATTGACGAAATATGAAAGTTTTGTAACTCTAGAAGCTACCATCCTCTTACTTTTTGGTGCCAAGCTAATGTCTAAACTATTCTTCTTTATTTTGCTGGTATTCATCTTAAGAGAAATACAAATTTATAATTGACTTCAAAGACTAAATCTCATCATCAATAACAATTTTGAAGAACTAAGAAAAACGATGATTCATTCATTTAAGAATTTTTATATTTTCTTGATAACAAAATATAATAAAATCAAGCAATTATCTTATAAAAATAGTTGAAATTGGTGTAAATTGACTCATATATTTCGAAATATAAAAATATAATAAAAACAAACAACTAAATTGAGCATAAATATCTTACTCTTGCAGGAGAGGTTCAAGCATCTGTTAATATATATTCGACCATCGATGCAACAAGTATCGTCTGACTTTGTCTCCTAAAAATCACAACTTAATTGTGTAGCTCAAAGCTCCATAACAAAGAACAAAACTTTTTGACCAATTACTTTTTAAAACAATAAATTAGAGAAATATATTGCAATAATAAAACTTAGAGAAAAAAACTCTTTTTGATTAACAATATTTAGGGGTGAACAATGTAAATTTAATACTTAAAACAACCGAAAGAAATAGTTGAATGATTGGTTTCATTATCCCGTAGTAATCTAGTTTAACACTATAATTAAGAATTTGATGTTAAAATTGGTATTGTGCTCGTGGGGTGTAAATAACTTAACACCAAACTAAATAAATAATTGTGTTACCGACCAATTCGATAATATAAACACCTATATTTGATTTTAACATGTTACCACACAAAAAAATCAACCATATTTTATTAGTTTCATCGAAAATTTTGATTCGACGTTCCAACAACTTCTTACTCTCTGTCCATTACAATTTTTGTCTATATTGCGCGTCTGGGCTTCGCTTTTCCCAATATTCTGTTTACTTTAAAAAAGTTTCTGTTTTTTATACATAAATTCAAAAATACTTTTAAAAAGTTTTTTTTTAATTTATAAAAAGAAAGGAGAAAAAAAAAAAATACAAATGCAGTCCATAAATATTAAAATTATATTTATTTAGTACTTGATTTAAAAGTTTTTTAACTCCTAACAATGTTCAATAACTCATAAATTTAAAAAGAGAAAGATCACGTATTGACATGATCTAAATTAGGTCATATATTTAACTCTCTAATATGGCAATTTTAGAAAATATTGAATTTATTGAATTCATATTTAGACATGAAATTTAAATTTTATGAACTATTATATACAATTGAAACTCTTATCTATTATTCTTTTTTATACAAACTCTAGCCTATTATAGATGTAAAAAGAAACGGAACATTAGCGACATTATATATAACTTAATAATAAAAAATTTGTGAGTTCAAATTTTTTAAATTAAATAAAAAAGTATCTATTGTGATTTTACAAAATTGGATTCAATAAATATAAATTTAAGAGTTTTACCAGACTTCTAAAATTTGGAAAACATATACAAATTTGAAAAATTCCTTCACAAATTTGAGGGGAAAATAAGATTTTTAAAAGGCAGAGCTCATCCACAGTTATATGAGAATAGGAGGCATTATTTGAAAATTAAAAATTGAAAAATCGTGATTTTTGTATTAATTACCCCTCACCAAAAAAAACCTAAAAGTAGTATGGCTCTCGTATAGATGAGAGTCAATATCAGATGATAATATTGAATTCGATTACTACCAAATAATAAAATGAACTCGCTGCTCACACTTTCTAAAACTTATGAGTTTACTAGTAACAATATTCCACATTGATGACGTATGTACATGTAACAACTACAAATTTTTTCTCATTGAGTCTAAATATTCTTCAACTGGAAAAAAATGGGTTCCAAGTCCCACGTGGCATGCCCAACACCTTTATTTGGTTCTAAATAAAACATTATTTATCAAATGGGTGCGTGGTGCAGTGATTTCATTGTTTGGTTGTAAACCAGTTCAACACCAGCGTCACGGGTTCTATCCCTATAATCGGTATTTGTAATCCATCTCCCCTAACTTGTATTAAAAAAAACATTATTTTAGTTAAAATATGGAAAATTATGGTAATGGTCTAATTTGTAATCAAATATACCATATAATTAATATTTATCATATGATATAATTTATGATACTAGTACAATATTTTATATTATTAATACATTATTATATATTATTAATACTATGGTATTAGTGTAGTATTCTATATTTATATAGTATTCTATATTAATTATATCGTATAATTTATCTGCAATATGACTATAAATGCTATTTTTTTTTGCCTAATATTGTAAATATTTTTTCAATTCGACATAGTCCTAAAAATATCCCATAAAATATCTACCATCTATCAAAAGTAAAATGGCTTTTGTTTTTTTGTGGAGTCAATAATTTATTTTTAGGAGTTCATTAAGTAAACACTTTTTTTTTCTATTGTAGACAAGAATCTCTATAATTCTACATTTTATGCGCTTTATTCATGATTATGATAATTTATTCCGTAAAGCATTTCTACTTTTATAAGATTCGAAATTTTAGAATCAGAATTACCAATGTGAATATTTAACAACGAATTTTAAAAAAATAAGGTTTACTTTTTTATTTTTATTATTATTTAAAGAATAATAGTTTAATATTTTTTTTAAAATTTAAAACTCGAATCGTTGAGAGGAATGGGTTCAAAAAATAAAAAATAAATGTCCACATTAAAAGTATCAAAGTTCATTAAATTTTAATTAAATAAAATAAAATTGGAATTCCATACAACATAAAAGAAATACCATCTTGAAACCCACCATTTTATAGCATTTTAGAGAAACAAATGTTCACAATTTTACCATGAATATTCACGTTATTTAATACAAATTTTATGTTAAATATAGTTTTAGCATATCATCGTATATAAAATAATAAAGGTTTTTTTAGAATAAAAATCAAATTATAAGATTATAAATTAAAATTTTTACTACATCAAACAGAATTAAATTTTAAAAAAGAAAATAAAACAAAACCCAATTTTATAAAGTCAAAATTAATTATAAATAAATGCTAAAATATGTATATTCATGATTGTTAATATATTTTAGAGATTTTTAAGAATAGGCCGAATTGAAAATGTATTTACAATAACAAATAAAAAAAATAACAATTATAATCATGGATATTAATAATTATACGATATTATTATAAAATATTATTTATTTTTTATACTAAGACAGATCAAACCCACGACGTGTAGGTGATAACTCTTAGCCAAATCATCACTTTTGCCAACAAGCTACAACTTGTTTTGGTTATACGATATTATTTATAATAATACTAATACGGTATTGATAATAATAATACTATATTAATGCAATACTCTACAAATAGCCTATAATATTATATTTAAAATTTATAATAAGGTATTAATAATATAAGATACTAGTTGATTTAAAATAATAATAATAATAAGATACTAGTTTCTTAAAAAAAAAAAAAAAAAAAAAAAATTATGCATAATAAATATTAATAATATCGTATTTTTTACCATGAATATAAATATTTTAAAATTTGACTATATTTATAATTATTTGGTTAATACAAGTTTTTTATTACAATTTTCCTATATTTTAATACTATATTATAAATAATTAGTGATATTAATATTATATAATATAAATACTCAATAACATTATTATAAACAAGTAATCCTTATTATTTTTTTATAAAAAGTAATACTTTTTTTTTTTAGAGAAAAAAAATAATACTTATTTGATGATGGTAATCTAGTTTAAGAGAGACCTTTCTCCAAGTCTTTTATGATTTGTGGGGTAAATTGTCTAAAGGGGTTCATTTGACAAACCATTTGTCAAAATGGGTCCCTTATGAAACTATTTTTCAAAATGGGTTGTGGCGTCTTTGGAAGAGACGCCACCCACGTGGCAGTTAGAATTAACGGAAAAAAAAAAACGGAAGTGATGTTGCGTTTTTAGAAGAAACGTAACCCTCTAAACCATGAATTGATTCCTGATTTAACTCCTGCCAGCTTTTTTTTGAAATTTTATTGTTAATTAATTACCCACTTTCCTTATAAAAAGGAAATCTATTTGTTTCCTTGGTTATCAGATTTTACGGAGAGATAAGGTGTAGTTTTTTATTTTTTGTTTAATTTTGCATATTAAGTTTTGTTTTCTTTTTCTTTCAAATATAT
Source organism: Sicyos edulis (assembly GCA_036507275.1). Lineage (NCBI taxonomy): Eukaryota > Viridiplantae > Streptophyta > Magnoliopsida > Cucurbitales > Cucurbitaceae > Sicyos > Sicyos edulis. The sequence goes on from CM071846.1 coordinate 66,669,044, forward strand.
TATTATTCAAAATCTTTTTTATTTAAATTAATAAAATTTTAGAGTTTAGGATTTATAAAAAGGTTCATGACTGATTGAACTAATAATATATTGTGATGTTAATAAACCATATTTTTTTTAAAGAATGCAAATTGAAATTCCATGGCAAGAAATATACATAATTCTAAAAAAAGAAAAGAGAGAGAAATATTTATTCAAAATCTTTTTTATTTAAATTAATAAAAACTTAATATTCTTATAAAACATAACATAAACTAAATAAGAAAACAAATCTATATAAAAAAAAATCTTGTTTCTCAAAAAAGAAAAAGAAAACAAAACTTAATATGCAAAAATAAACAAAAATAAAAAACAAAAAATTACACCTTACCTCTATGTAAAATGTGATAACACACCGAGGAAAGAAATAGATTTCTTTTTTATAAGGAAAGTGGGTAATTAATTAACGATAAAATTTCAAAAAAAAAAAAGCTGGCACGAGTTAAATCAGGAATCAATTCATGGTTTAAAGGGGTTGCGTTTCTTCTAAAAACGCAACATGACTTCTCTTTTTTTTTTTTCGTTAATTCTAACTGCGACGTGGGTGGCGTCTCTTCCAAAGACGTCACCGCATAAGACAAAGTGTATTGACCATTTTCAACCATTGTGGCGTCTCTACAAGAGACGCCACAACCCATTTTGAAAAATAGTTTCATAAGGGAGCCATTTTGACAAATAGTTTATCAAATTGACCCCTTTAGACAATTTACCCTGATTTGTGTCATCGTAAGTTTCCATTAAAATTTTAACATCATTTTTTAAAACCCAGAAAATTTAAGATCATTTCTCAAACCGAATTACACTACAGAAATTTGGTAAATTCGGAAAGTCACCCAAAAGATACCACAGAAAAAACCACAGACGAAGTAATTGTAATTTAAAAAAAACAAAACAAATAAAACGCCCGATTCGAACTGCTGCCAAACAGCATACGACGGCGGCTGTGGGGAGAAATTCCAGTAATACTAACTAATCTAATCTATTTTCAGGGGTCGCCGTCGCCGTCGCAGCCGCGCACGGAGGAGGACGGCGATGAAGGGAGGTAGGTACGGCGGCAAGTGGGACAAGAAGAATGCAAAATCAACCAAGTTTGGATACAGTGAGCGTGAAATCCGTGCTTGCAGATCTCCAACACTCGAATCTCTTCCCCTTCCGAGAACTCACTCAAGCAAATCGTGCACTCCGCCTCCGCGCCGGCGAGCTTCGGCTTCATCTCCGCCGTGAACACCACCGCCGGCGCCATCTTAAATTTCTCCACCAGCGCCGCCGCCGATGGCTTCGTTTCCTCCTGAATCTCCTCCTCCTCCTCCTGATCGTCGCCGCCGCCGCCGCGGAGGAAGCAGCGGATGGCGGTGTTGAGAGCGAGAGCACAGATTAGGCCGCAGAGGAGGATGATGACGACCACGGCGGCGTTGGCTTCGAAGTCTCTGGAATTGGAGTACGGCCGCCATGAGCAGGCGCGGTGGTCCTGGCACGGCGGCGGCGGCGGCTGGTAGCGGACGGTGTCGTCGGAGTCTATAGGAGTTGGGCGCATTTTCTGTTTTTTTTTTCTCTCTCTCTCTCTCTCTTTTTTAGTTTTGAAAGAATGGAATTAATTCAGTGAAATTGCAGAAGAGGAAAGAGACTATATAATAGATGTGTAGGTGTCACCTTTTTTATAATTATTACACCGTTTGGTAAGATAGCTTTAGGATGTGATTTGAGCATCGATTTAATTATAATAGATGAAAGTTTATGATAAACGATGATTATTGTTATAAGTGAGACAAATTATTATAACATGAATTATGATAAAAGACGAATATATATATATATATATATAAGTTTTAGATAAATGTATACGTATGTTTAAATAAATGGGCACGCAAGTTTAGGTAACCACCATTTATAATAAACATTGGTTAAATTATTATAACTAACCCGACCGTTTATATAAACGGGGCCGTGCACACAACCCTACATTTTATTTTTGTGACCATAAAAATTTCTTAATTTGTATAAATAATTAAATTTTCATTATTAATTTTCAATTTGATAACTAATTAAAAAATATACATTTGCATATATATTTCTACAAACATTTTTTTTTTAAACTAAGATGAAATTGATAAAAAAAAGAAAAAGAATAATTACAAAAATTATAAATTGTGGTGATTGAGAAATGAGGATGAAAAATATATTTTCCTGGAAGAATTTTTTCTCTTCGTCCCATCTTCCATTTTTGCAAAAAAATGAATATTTCTACCCATACATACTTAAGTTAATTGTTGTTCTTAGTTATAAGTTTTTGATGTTGATAATAAAGTAATAGCTAATTGATTAATAATATGCTAAAGAAAAGAGGATAATCATATTGATAAATAAATGTATTATTTTGCAATTAATGTACTAACATTGACAAGCATAGCTAGTTTTGTATAATGCTAATAATAAATAACTAATGGGCTACAACTTGTGATGTCCTAGAATTGTTTCAAATGAAAAAAATGTAATATTCTAGAAAGTGATCGAGAGGCCGAAATTCAAAATATATAGATACAAGTAAAGAATGCTCATTAAATTTATTTAAAATGTAAAATCGAGAGTTCTCTTACTTTCAGAATGTAGTTGTTTCCTAAACAAACCTATTATACAATTATTAGAGGTTTAGTATCAACTGTATAGAATAGGTGAAAGTGTTTGGTTCGAACTTAATAATAAAATCGATTGAAGATGAAAGTAATCGAAAAGGTTGGTGTGTGTTAACTTAGACTCCGTTTTGATAACCATTTTGTTTTTTGTTTATGAAATTTATGCCTATTTCTATTCAAATTTTCTATCATGTGCTTCATCTTTCCTACAATGTATCCATCTTCCCTTAAGAAAGTAGGAAAATACTAATCAAATTTCAAAAATATAAACAAGTTTTTGGAAACTACTTTTTTTTTTTTACAAAATTTGGTTTTGTTTATTAAAATATATTTAAGATGTAGATATCCAATAAAAAATATATATAACAAGATAGTTATTGTAGCCTTAAATTTCATAAACAAAAAACAAAAAATAAAATGGTTATCAAATGACTTTAACTAATTGGTTATAATTCAATTCAGTTCCACGATCACAACTTCAATCATAAGAAATTAGTATTTAGTTCCTATGTTCATTTGAAAATCATATGTTGGAAGTGGAAATTGTTGACTTTAAATTTAAAAACCTATGAGTTTTCTTGTTCGAATCTAAGTAAAATTAGATTAACACAAAATCAGATAATCAATCAGACCACCATATAAATAGGCGGCACCACCCCTCAGTTCCTGTGGATGGAAACGGAATTACAATAAATTTGGCATAATTCAGTACCCGACAGATGCCCTTTTCCCGAGGGTAAAACCAAACATACAAATTTTGTCTGCTTACTTCACTCGCTGTTTTTTTAATTTATTTATTCTTTAATTTGTTATTATTCAAAAATGAAAAATTGTAGATGGTTCAATTTCACTATAGTACAATTTCACTGAAATAATTGCAGATTGAGAAAATTTAAACCTTTTTTCATCAAATAGATGACATAATTAATATTTTTTATACCGTATAATTTAGGGTATTAATATAGTATTTTGTATTAGTAATACATTATTATGTATTACTAATACAATATTATATGTTATTAGTTCAATTATTATATAATAATATAATATTATGTATTAATTATACCGTATAATTTATGTTAACTATGATGACTAAATATATATTTTTTGTTTAGTATTGTAAATATTTTCTCAATTTAACCAGCTCATAAAATAACCCATTAAAAATTTAGGTGAATTTGTCATTATTTAAAAATTTACCTATTTTGTTTATGTTTAATTTCAACTTTTAATTTTTTTGGGTTAGATAATAACCTATGATTCAAATTGAGTTGCATAGGACCAACATAAGCAGTTGATCAGCGGCATTGGTATATGCCCATTGACTAGAACTCTTGAGTTCGAGTCGTCCCCCATCCCCAATTGTTATAATCTTAAAAAAAAAATTGAGTTGCATAGGTGGACTTTAAAATCTAAGTAATATTGATACATTACTTACATTTTTCTACAAAATATATTGCTTAACAACAACATTAACCTGTACGAAATTAATTTTTAGAAAAATGGTGGTCATAAATTGAAATTCAACATCTCTTATTATTTAATTTTTTTTATGAGTACTTCATGATGTTTGTCTGCTTACTTAAAATTGTTACAAAAATATTGACTAGAATGATGTTTACATTAATTTTAAATTTTAATATATTGATAACACGTAGGAATTAATTTTTAGATAGATGGTCACTATAGATTGGAACCTATCCCTACTTAATTGTGGAAGGTCCTTTTGAACATTAAGTAATTTTATGATAGTTAATTAAGAGCTAAAATTAATATTATTAGAGATAAATTTTTTTTTTTTTTTGATATATAGAGATTAAATAAAACTTTATTTAAAAAATCTGCAGACTAACGATGAAGTCTGTAAGTTATATAATATAAATGTAAAAGCTTATTAGTTAAATTAGATATACATTAGAATGAGAGTAGAGAACTTTAAAATTGTGGAGACAAATAATTTAACCTGAAATATAATAATGAAAAAGAAAAGGTAGGTAGTGTGAAATGTAAATTAGCTAAATTGAAGAGTCTCTTTAAAAATCAAGAAATAATAAATTTAATCTATAAAATAATTAATTTTTTACAAATTTTTTTGATATTAAAATGTTAAGTTAGGTGATATATATTATGACTATTAGTTGAAGTGTCTGCAAACTGATCGAGAACGATGTGAAATATACACGTAAGTATTAAATTGAAGTGACAAAGATTGGAGAAAGACGCAGACTCTTCTAATGCCCCCACCATCGTTATCCCATCTCTGCATTTCCATGCACCCATAATTTTCGCCACCCTCTTTTTCTCTCTTTCTTTCCCTTTAATTTTGGAAAATCACTGCCACATATTAAAATATTTCTGTTCATAATTTGGAGTCGTTGTATAGAAATCATTGTTCCTTTTGAAAAAAAAAAAAATCTAATTTTTAGATATCAAGTTTGGGTTGTTGAGTTATGGATTTGAAAATATTAGATATATGAAATTTTATTTTAGATCAGTTCTCGAAAAGTATTAGATAATATGACTATTCATCTCAAAATTAATTGATGATGAGAGCCATCTATTTTATTTACTTTTTAAATGTGAGATCCTCAGTATATCTCCTTATAGTTGTAAAAACTAAATTCAAATAACAAAATAATAGAATACAAATTAGTCTCTACCAAGACTTTTTCTTTAATTCTCAAACACTTTCTCTACAAATTTCTCATTTGCTCTCGTTTTTTCCTCTCCTTTTTTTCTACAACTCACAAGGAACACTCTATTTATAGCCTATTACAAATTTCTTTTTCAAGTTCTTTTCATAAAAATTTCTCATTAATTGCTAAATCAAGAATTTACTAATCCTTTAATTAGTCTGCTAAATTATTACACATTTATTCTTTAATTATCTACCCACTAATTTCTTCAATTAATAATTATTCTAAATATATTTAAGTTTATTCAATAATGATGTCTCTTTGAGTTCATCAATTTTAAATTCGATCTCAATTTTTTATTAGACTCAAAATATTTGTTAGGCTTAATAACTTTTGATTCTATTAGATTATATGAATATTCATTTCTAAATTAGTTAATGGTGAGAGGAGTATCGTCCACCTATCTTATAAATGTAAAAAAATCTCCCAACTTTTTTTAATTGAACAAATTGAGAAACGTATGGAAATAAAACTCTCTTCAAGTTGAGGTAAATTTACATGTTTTAAGGTATTTTTATTTTTGGACTATATTATTGGCGGTACACGATGTCGACAATGAAACGAGTAACTCAATTACTTTAATAATGAGATATCTCACTTTTTCCACATAGCATCTCAACCTTTCAACTAAAATACCCAAAATGCCAACAACCACAAAATCTAGTTCAAGTTTTCAATATTGAAAAACACCAATGGGCAAAGTATATTTATACCTTTTTAATTAGCATGCATTAATGATATATATTAACAAATTTATTTTTAATTCAAATTCTCAAAAACTCTAAAATTTGTAATATGCACAACTACTCTAACTCAATACAGTGTAATAATGTTAGGTTTTATATGTAAGGGTAAACTAGTTTTTTGCTAATTATTTTCTTAGTATATAAAACATAAAGTTGCATGCATTATTTATAAGCGTGTGCCCGACTATATGCACAAATTCATATAATAATTAGATGGATAAGAATTTTGAGATGTCAATTTTATTTTATCTTTGTTCTTGGACTTGTCTACTGACATGGCCAAAATGAATCCACATGTGGAATCAGTACTACACTCAAGCTTGAGAGTGTGAGCCACAAATTATTAAAATTAATTATTTTTTTCTTCTAAAAAAAAAAATTAATAATATGATCAATCGTCTGGAGAAAGGAACATGACCATAAACAGAAGTCCACGCAATAAATTTGATAATTTTAAAGGCAAAGAGAAAGAGAGAGATGCAATTCCCCTTATTGCAGGGAATTTTGGCTGCTTGCAATTTGGAAATGAATACCCTATAAAATTGGGGCCCTTTGTATTTTGGAACATGCACATCTTCATCTGTTTTTTTGAATATACGATCGAAAACTTTGACTTTGAAGGTATGCTCCTCTCAAAGTCCCGAGTTTGAGTCTTCCTTGTGATAATACTTTTTTGATGTCTCTGGTGCCTGACCTAAGGACGGACGTGGTTACCCTTGTTTAAAAAAAAATGATGGCTAATTGTTGGTTGTTATTTTTGTGTAGTAAGCTTCATTTTGCCTAAATCATTTTTAGTGACGTGTAAATTTGGTTGATTAGTTGTATTTCAATTCAATTCTATAGTCACAAGTTAAATTCCCAAAATCGGGTATTTGACTTTCATCATCGTTTAATAGAGGCTCATCTTCCCAATTTGAATTAAAAATAAAAAATAAAAAATGCCTAAGAATAATTGTTGATGTGATGTTTGGTTGCAAATTTGTTATTTTAATGTATGATAAAGAAATTTCTTCTTTTCTATTTATGTATAGGCATTTGAGCCCTCAAAACAAAGGCTAATGTGGCTAAATTAAATATTTTGACAACTAATTCATAACACCTCAATATTGTGGAAATATTGTAGCAACCTACACCTTTTCAGCCACAGCTTTATCTATGGAATGAAGGCATAATTTTCTTTTAGAGTAACAAACCAAGGGTGAAAGATTGTGTTATGATTGTTTGCATCGAATAGAGCAGGGTCGCAGCTACAATAGATTGAGAATAACAATAATAACGAAGAGGAAGAAGAGAAAGAACGACACAGTGATTTTACGTGGAAAACCCCTAAACAAATTAGGGTAAAAACCACGGGCAAGGATAGAAGAACTTCATTATAAAAATAGGAGTTACAAACTTTCTCTCTTACAAAGTAGCAACAAACTCTCTTATAAGGAGAAACTATCTCTATTTTTATCTCACACCCTCACTCACTTAGATATGGGATGTCATGGGAGATTTTGGGATGGTTTGCCAACTAATGGCATCACCTATTTATACTACTCATAAACTTGGCCTCCAAGTATGATCCAATGGTCCACATTTTTCCTTGGTGGTCAAGTAAATCATGTGGCCATGATTTTTCCACAACTTCACTTTGGATAAGTATGAGTAGATATTTCTTGAAAACATATCTAGATCTTTCTTCAACAATTTTAGACAAAGTGTGTTCTAGATTTCTCTTCATCATTCTTAGACCAATGATGTTCTAGAATTCTCTTCACCAATCTTAGTCAAATAGTATTCTAGAATTCTCTCCACAATTCTTAGACAAATGGTGTTCTAGAATTCTCTCCACCAATCTAGAACATATGTGAATTATCTAGAACCTTCCTTAGCCATCTAAGATAAAGTTGAATGGTCTAGCATATTCCAATATTATTCAACATTCTCCCACTTGGAGATTTGATTGAAGATCAATCAATCTCCACACCAATATTTCTTCCTTACCATTTCCATGTTACTTATGTTCCTTGCTAGGCCATTCGAGGATCGACACCAATTGAACTTGTCCTCCGACAATAAAGTCTCGATCCTCCACAACACAATGTAACATATATCGATCCTTTAGTGTATCTAAGGATCCTTGCAACAACATTTTCAATGCTCTCCACCAGCATTCGCCATATACCGACTAACTACTCCCACTGCATGTGCAATGTCTTGTTTGGTACAACTTATGGCGAACATTAAACTTCCCACTCTTGATGCATACGGTACTCGAGACATCTCCATCCTCTCCGCTTCACCTGCTAGGGCACATACTAGAGGATAATTTGAAATTAATGAAAGAGGGGTAGAAATTGGCTTCTGAGTCTTCCATGTTGAAGCGTCGTAAGACTTTCCTTAAATAGTTTCTCCGAGATAGCCAAATCTTTCTATTATTTCTGTCTCGGTGAATTTGCATCCCTGAATCTTGTTTCTTGGCCCCAAGTCCTTCATTTCAAACTCCCTAGCCAACCGAGCCTTCAATTCTTTAATACGATCTTTGTTGGGGCTGCTACCAACATGTCGTCAACATACAACAAAGAAGATAACGAAATCTTTCCACCAAACCTCTTGAAATATGCACAAGGGTTTGCACCAAGTCTGTTGTATACAAGGCTCACGATGAAGGAAAATCTCTTGTAACATCTCGCGCGCCTGTATGAGACCGCATATAGATTCGTTCAACACGCAAACCAAGTTCCTTTTTTTTTTTCTTTCTCAGTTGGAGCATACATTTTTTCAAGAACCTCATTGATGATAACCTTGTGGGTAGTGGGATCCCACAGTGTACCCCTTCACACCATCAAGATACCCTAAGAACACACATCTTACGGATTTTGTATCCGGTTTTGTAGCTTCTTGGGTATTGTACATCGCGTATAATGAACGTCCGAATATATGGAGGTTTGAATAATCAATGAGCTTTCTAGTCCACATACGCAGACCGATTTCTTCAACCTAATTGCGGTTGATAGAGCACGATTCACTACACTACAAAGCGGTATTTGCACTTACGCCTAGAATGATTTTTCTAAGCTTGCAACTTTCAACATTACTCTTGTTCTCTAACAAGGTTATGTACATCCGCTCTGAAATTCCATTTTGCTAAGGAGTGTAGACAGTAGTTTAATGCCATTTACACCTTGTTGATTCCAAAATTCAGCAAACTCATTGCTTGAATATTCTCCTCCATTATCCATCTGCAAACACTTGACCTTCTTTCTGGTTGAGGTTCAACTAGCGCTTTGATTACTTTGAAGACCGAACACACATCTACCTTCTTCTTGATGGGATACACCCAACACCTCTTGGAGTCATCGCCTATAAATGACACAAAGTGCCCGGCTTCTCCTAAGGATGTAACCGATGCTTTCAGTCCATCAGAATAAACCAATTCTAGAATAACTTCATTTCTAGAATTTGATGTGTTGAACAATAATCTGTGTTGCCCACTTGCCACGCGCGATGCCCACACAAAGGTAACCATACCTTAATGAGCCCCGAGAGTAGATTTTGCTCAACAAGAACTTCAACTTCTTACTCCAACATGTGCCCAAGTTTCTGATGCCACATCTTTTGAAACCTTTCACTTGGACTATTTGAGACAACAAATGCCTCTTCTTTTTGCAAAGTCTCTCCCACCAGCATGTACAAGTTTGTGTCAACTTTTTCTCCCTTCATAAGTATCGGCGCTCCTCTCAACCACAACGTTGCAATCAAGGTCCGCAAGTTGACCTAATGAGAGCAAGTTCTTTAACAGTCTTCTATGTGTTTGAGCTTGTTGAATTGTACGAGCAAAGACTATCATGGAATTTCAACTTGATAGTTCCAATACCGACAATCTTCAAGGCATGATCATAACCGTCTTCTTAGTCGATGAACCATTCATCAGCCAAACTTTTTCTGCCTTTGATAGTTGTCTTTGCTTCACAACATAAAATACCACCTATGTTAGAGGTGTTTGCTACATTTCCTTGAGGATTGAAATCTATCTTGTTTAGATTTCAAAAATCTTTCTTTAGATGTCCTTTCTTACCACAATGGTGGCACTTACATCCTTCTTACTTCTTGATTTTTCCCTTCCTTGATTTTGGCTCCCACTGAAGCCACGTTAGTTGAAGCGCCTCTTGTCACCACCAAAACCTTATTTGTCAAGTTGATGACAAGTTGATCATACGAATCAGGAAGACTTTGAAGTAGAATTTCAGACATCTGGAGAGAATACAATTTCCTCTTAAGGAAAAAAAAACCTGTTGTGAAGTGACTTGCCTCGCACAATTTTGTGAGATGATCCCAAATCTCCCTCGCAAGTTTCTTTTCCTCCATGCTTCACAACACTCTATCTGCTAGTGCTAGATGAGATTTGCAATAGCATTCCCGTCTATCGCTTTCCACTTATCATCTGTGATGACCACCATCTTCGAGTGATGATTGCATGACAATAATCTTTTCTCAAGATAGCCTTCATCTTCATCTTCCACAACGAGAAAGTTGTCCCGTTGAACTTCTCAATCTCGAACCTCACGCCATTGCTTCTACCACGAACCGTAAACAATCCACGTGCCTTTCAATAACGGTGAAAATATCTAACTTATTTTTCGATGTGGAGGATCCACTTCTAGTGGCAACCACGAGCATACGATAAGTAGATATTTACACCAAGAACACTGGCTCGATACCACTTGTTATGATTGTTTGCATCGAATAGAAGCAGGTCGCGACTACAATAGATTGAGAATAACAATAATAAAGAAGAGGAAGAAGAGAAAGAACGACACGGTGATTTTACGTGGAAAACCCCTAAACAAATTAGGGTAAAAACCACGAGGCAAGGATAGAAGAACTTCATTATAAAAATAGGAGTTACAAACTTTCTCTCTTACAAAGTAGCAACAAACTCTCTTATAAGGAGAAACTATCTCTATTTTTATCTCACACCCTCACTCACTTAGATATGGGATGTCATGGGAGATTTTGGGATGGTTTGCCAACTAATGGCATCACCTATTTATACTACTCATAAACTTGGCCTCCAAGTATGATCCAATGGTCCACATTTTTCCTTGGTGGTCAAGTAAATCATGTGGCCATGATTTTTCCACAACTTCACTTTGGATAAGTATGAGTAGATATTTCTTGAAAACATATCTAGATCTTTCTTCAACAATTTTAGACAAAGTATGTTCTAGATTTCTCTTCATCATTCTTAGACCAATGATGTTCTAGAATTCTCTTCACCAATCTTAGTCAAATAGTATTCTAGAATTCTCTCCACAATTCTTAGACAAATGGTGTTCTAGAATTCTCTCCACCAATCTAGAACATATGTGAATTATCTAGAACCTTCCTTAGCCATCTAAGATAAAGTTGAATGGTCTAGCATATTCCAATATTATTCAACAGATTGGAACTAAATAATTGAATATATATTGATGTCATAATTCATGTTAGCTAGAATAAAAACATGTTGACCATACTTTATGACATATGGTGAAGGACAAATAATAAAATGAAGGAAAAAATATATATACTCACACTAACAAAAAAAAAATCCAAACATAAGATTTTCTTTTTAATCTAAAACATAAGGTCTTAACCAACAACTAAACCTATTCTCAAAAAAAAAAAAAAAAAAACAACTAAACCTTGAGGCCAACGAAAATATAGTTTTATTAATCATATTAAATTAACATCATTAATTCGAATTCTATTTCAACTATAATTAAACTAAAAATTCATCTAACACTTCCCTAAAAAAGGGACCAAAATGGAATTTAGTCAAATTAATTATAAAATTTAAAATTAATTTCTTTTAATTGAAATTGGTTGAGCTTTAATAATAACTTTAATGTAAGAAAAGTATACTTGTGAATATATTTTTATAATTTATTAATAAAAAGAAAATAGACCTTTTTTTTCTTTCAAAAGAATTGGTTTTAGATTTTATTAGTGATGGTACTATTAAAATTGAATATTTGAAAGTATGGTAGATCACAATATACATAACTATAATGATAGATGAACTTATTTATAAATTAATTAATATAATTCTATTACTATTTATATTAAGGGTAAATTATAACCTTGGTACAAGAAAGCTAAAGTTTGTTCTTTTTTAAAAAAAAAATAGTTGATATGCTTTAAAAATTAGAATTTATTGCTTAAAAAAAAGGTATGTGATGAAAGAAGGTTAAAATTGGTTATTATAATTTATGTGATCAAAGTCTAACTTTTTTTTCTCTTCAAATTACATCAACAAAATTCCACCTTTTAAAACTACTAGAATTTTAACACGGCGTTGCACGTGATAATTTTTTAAATAATAAATAAATATATATTTAATAGTGCAATAAATAGTAAATATATGTATATATATATATTTATAATTATAAATTTTTTTCTACATTTTATTTCAATCAATATTGAATTTTATAACTATTTTTTCACGTTAGTTAAATTGATTAAAATTCACATTTATGTTAAAAAACAGTTAATATTTTATTTTGAGCTTAAAAAATAATAGATGTTATTATTTAAAAAAAACATAATAAAATTTATTGCATAAGAATTAAATTTTATTTTTGATTTTTAAAAATCGATGCTCTTTAGCTTTTTCTCAATTTATCTATTAATAGACAAATTAATATTGAAATATAAAATTTCTAAGAGTTATATCATTATTATAATTATAAATATAAATAAGCTAAGTATATTTATTAGTATACATTATGAACTTACCTTTAACCTCAAATGATAATTTTATCCTTCTTCAATTTTTTTTTCCACATCTCCAGGTCAACAATTAAGCAACAAAAGATCCCTACAACAAAATAAGAGTTAGATGAAAGTTAAGGTAAATAATCCAACAAAAATAAGATAATTAAATTTTTTTATTATAAAACAAAAAAACAAAAAGAAACCAAGAAAGACAACTTCAAGGAAAGAGAAAGTTTCAAATGTGTTTGTAAACAAAATATAGATAAATATATGTTTAATGGTACGAAATCATTTTTACGAAACTTTGAAACAGAAGAATTCATGCAGATGATAATCTTATCAGCCTTCAAACTTTTTTTTTTCCAGATTTCCAAGTCTGCTTTTGAAAGACAACAATTATGCAAAAAGATCCCTACAAAAATTATTTCAACAAAACAAAAATTAGATGAAAGTTAAGGTAAATAATCCAACAAAATAAGATAACTTATTATATATAAAAAAAAACAAAGAAAAGTAAATTTAAGCAAACAGAAACTGTTCTTGTAAACAAAATGTAGATAACTATTTATAGAATTGGAAAATTCAATTTATTATTTTAATTAGAATATAAATGGTCAAATAAATCTATGAGATTTGGTAAAAATATCTTATTTTCTATGTTATAAAGATGATGAAAATTTAAATGATATTGAAAATATTTTCATTTGATTGTTGAAATCTCTTATCTTCTAACTTAGTCATAAAATCTATGAGATTTGATAAAAATATTTTATCTTCTACGGATGAAAATCTAAATAATATTGTAAATATCTTCTACGTTATTTATTTATTATATTCTAATAAATGGTATGTTGGTAATTTAGAGTATGACTTAGGGGTAAAATCGTCCAAAAATGATTTTTCCCTTAAGCTTAACTCTAAGCTAGTATGGTAAAATAAAACTTTAACTTTCTTGAAAACCAAATTTATATTTTATTCACATATATTGGTATATAAATTAAGGGTAAAAATACCATTACCATTTTCTCCAATAAATTTTAGATTTTCAAAATCTAAATGAATTACTAGAAATTAAAATAACCAACATGCCAACAACCAATTCGATTATTTCATTCTAATTTCGAATTATAAAAGAAAAAAATTGACAATGTTTCAATTCTAACAAACCTTCCTCGAATCTAAAGAAAAAAAAAAAAATCCTCGATAGGACAAAAAAACGAACCGGTTCGTTTAGATCGTGATGAACCAATTCACAACACAACTGAGTCTGTCGACTCTCTTCGAACTTTAGAGTCCTGGCGGCAGCCGCTTACCAGTGGCGACGGCGCGTAGAAGTAGCCGGAGGCGAACGGCGGCAGAAATTTGTGCCACAAATTCGATATGTGGCTACGCAGCATCCAGAGATTTGGAAATGGTGCTAATGGAGGCGGAGGTTCTGCGGGCCTCGTTTTCAGCACAATCGCTAGGGATTTCTCGAGGGAACAATCTGAGAATGTTAGGAAGATCAATCCCAAGTCGGCCTCTCATGAACCTTCTTTGATTGCTCGAGATCTCTATGGCGTCGTCAAGCAGCACGGCCCTCTCACTATTCCCAATGCTTGGATTAAAGCCCAGGTTTGGTTTTCTCATTGATTTCTGTTTCTGATTCGGATGATGGTTGTTGAAACTGAATCGATGTTTACATAGTGCGCGCTCGGCTTTGTGTGTAGAGTGAAACAGGGAGGGTTTAATGATGGCTTTGTACAAACATTTGATACTAATATGCAATTGATATTGTGATGATAAATTGCATAGATTTCTTTTGATGAAGAGTTTCTTGATCTAGGTTGGCTCAGCAGCCATATTAGCTGTGCCTGATATTTAGTTCGTCCAACTTTGAGCCCTAGAAAGAAAGATTTGGATATACGAAGAATTATCTCATCGTTAGCTACACATCGAGAGAGAGGAAGAATTCACACATGGAGTCTCAAAACTTGATCAAGAGACCATGTTCATTTTTCTTCCACACTCTTCATCCTAGCAACTAGCCATTTCTATGTTTTTCTTTTGTTGATATCTATAACTATCTTGGCTAGCTTACATGCTCTCGACCACAACATTTAGATGTCAAAAAAATATCTAGGAAATTAATTTCTAGACAAGTAGTCACCATAGATTAAACCCACAATCTAAGGTTCTCTGGATCACTAGGCACACCATGATAGTATATGTATGTTCATTCACTTATAGTTCCCTGAAGGTATTGAAGATTGCCTTCCAAGCCATCCGTGGAACATAAAATTGCTTCATTCAAAATGTCTTTAAGAAATGGAGCTTCGCTGTGCTGTGGTGCATTGAACACACGCACGAGAATCTTCAGGCTTTGGACAATGAGGAAAGAACGCATCTTCAGTGACAATGGTCAACATGACGAGAACTTAATTGAATCAATCACTTTTATAGCTATGTCATGGGCCCATAAATTCTTGCCCTTTAAAAACTATAGTATTAACACTCTTTTACATCATTGGCATGGTTTTTTGTAATTTTCAAAGGTTTTGTTGTAACTTTTCATCATATCAATGAAAGTTTTCCGTTTTCTATAAAAAAAAAATGGATTTCTAATGTCGAGCTTCCTAATCAATCATCTTTCAGCCAACAAAAGCATGACGTGAAATATGAGCTTATAGCCTTAGGACTTAGGTTAGTTTGTATTTTCCTTATGGTTTACAGTTCAATACAATCAGGTTCTATCACATTCGTCAGCCCTCATGAAACCTGTAAGCTGGTTGAAATTTTATGCCCTTTATATCTTATACTGGTTTCCATAGCAGGAATCTGGCGTGAGTGGTTTGACGAGCAAAACACACATGAAGCAATTGCTGAAATGGATGAGGGGAAGGAAGATTCTGAAGCTTTTCTGCCACCAAGTTGGTTCCAACAAGGAATTTCTGCTTTGTACTCCGGACGATCCTCGGGCGGATGAGTTGAAGAGTTCTTCAGAATTAGGAGTCCAGAGAAAGAAGAGAGTGAAGTCACCGGTAAATAGAAGAAAGCCATCAAAATGAACCTTTGCTCACGTCTGTTACTCAGCCATGCACTGGCCGAGCTATGATGAATTTGTGAGTTTTTGCCGAAATTTCAACTCTTTTTGGTCTTTTTTTTTTTGAATATTTCACATTGACTTGTTTCCATGCATTGATATATATTTTTTGATATCCCTACGTTTGACCAGCTTGTGTATCTTGACTAGTGTCATGAGACAACCGTCTGACTTTATAATATTTGGATGTCAAGGAAAGTTGTAGGAAATTACTTTCTAGATAGGCAGTCATCATTGATTGAATGCAGTACCTCTTAACTCTTCAATGCCTCTTGACCGCGTGTAGGGCATACCATTTAACCCTATAACATTTGAATGTCAAGAAAACTTATAATGATTTTCCATGCGTTGATTTATAAACATCATTTTGAATCGTTGGTTGAGAAAGCATGGATGATTAGGATGTCTCATTGGATCTTGAGCAATATGTGATATTAACCTTGCTGTAACCACCGGTGTTTTAAAAAGCCCCAAGAAGGTGTAAGTTGCCATGCTTGCGCCTCGCCTTGCTCAGGCGCGCGCCTTTCCTGGAGGCTCCCGGGCACAAAAGGCGCCCGCCTCAAGGGTTTTTTTTTACATCCTCAAAATGTAACCAAACCAAAGAAAAAAGAAGAAGAAGAAGATGATGAAATGTCATAAGGGAGAAGATGAAGTGAAAAGTAAGTTTTGTATAAAATAAAAGAAAATAGAAAGGTAATGTTGATGGAAATTATTGATTTGACCACTCACAATTAATACATATTTGATTCAAATAAAATTTATTTACATTTAAAAATTTGATATCTCTCTCCATTCTTGCCGTGTTTATTATATATTTTATTTATTATGTGTCCCATTTTTTTATATCTTTTTGTTTGAACTAAATTTAATAGTTATTAAACTTATTTACTTATTACTTTTATATTTTATTGGATATTTTAAACTTTAGAGACAAAATTGATGTTTTTATAATTTAATAAATTAGCATATATGTTTCGTGGTAAATATAATTTTTTAAAATAATTTTTTATATAGGGTGACGCCTAAAATATAAAGCCCGTGCTTTTTTTGTGCCTTGTGCCTCAAGCTCCAGAGAGCCTTTGCGCCTTTGAGCTTAGTAACCACCAACATTTTAAGCGCATTCGGCTACTTTGAAATGTTGCGACAATATTTTCAAGAGAATACGACTTGCGTAAATCGGTGCAAATAAATGAGATTGGATATGAGATTCTATACTTTAAAAAACGACCAGTTGGATACTTTAGATCTGTTGTCTTCTGTGGTCTGGGACAAGTTTATTTTAGCAGAAACACAAGAGGCCACAAATTGTTTTTTGGAACCAAGTTAAGAATTAGATTTGTGGTTTAATGCTCTCAGCATATGGGGTAAATATACCTACCTTAAATTCGCAGAAAAAACTTAGCGGTAAATAATATATATTTTTGATCAAGAAGCTTTAGGTTCGAAAGAAGACCAAAACAACTAAACTTGTGTTTTCAAAACAAAATCCCTTCAAAGCTATTTTCATTTGAGTTTATTTAAAATCTTGACTGAAATATTGTTTTTTCCAAAATTCCTACTAAAGTAGCCAAACAAATTATCGTGTAATTTTCCTGAATAAGTAGATACAAAATTGAAGGAAAATGTATATTTTTTATCTTGACATTTGAAGTTTCCTAACATGAGAAAATGCATCAATGATTTTCAAAGAAAAATTCAAGAACTTATATATATTAATTTATGGATAATTGAAAATTTCGTTAATATAATAAAAATAAAATTTTGAAATCAAGAAATTTAACCATTTAGTTTTTAATTTTTAACATTTTATCTACTATTTTTTTTTCTTTCTAAATAAGCAACACGTATGATTTTTATTATTTTGATATATACATTATTTATATTTTAAAAACTTAAAGCTAAAATTTGAAAGATAAAAAATAATTTCCAAATACTTCTTTTATTTGAGGAATTTTTAGTTATAATTTACAATTCTTTTTATGAAATCATAGTTGGAGAATTTAAAATACAAGATTAAATTTCAAAAAAATAAAATCAAACATTTATTAAATAGCAATAAACTATTAGTTAAAATCCCATTACAAATTATCTTCAAGGGTGGAACAGTAGTTGAAAATTTGAGTTTTGAAGGTACATTCTCCTTAAGATTCGAGATTCAGATTCTTCCATGTCTTCCCGTGTTCGTCTAGGGACGGCCAGGGTTACCTTTTTTTCTATAAAAAAAAAAAAAAAAAAGGCATCACAAATTGATTTAAGAAAAAACCCAGCAGAAATATGAAGTTAAAAAAATAGAAAAGAAAGTCAACAAATAGATGGGGGTTGGGAAGGTAGTAATCAAAATTAAATACAAAGTAACGGAGTCATCAAATTCTTGGTTTCGGTTATTTTGGTTTGTGAAGAACAACAATGAGTTCCGGTGAAGATTGTTTGGGTTGGGCCGCCACAGATTCATCTGGCTTTTTATCTCCCTACAAATTCAGTCGCAGGTACGCTATCTCGCTTAATCCTTTGTTGCAATTTCTACACTCTAATTCCCCTTTTTTTGTTCTTAATTTTGTTACTGTCGATCTTAATCTACGCTTCACCCTAACGTGCCATTGTTCTGCTTTGCGTTGAGAATTAGCTGCTTGTTTTGTTTGTTGTTCATGACTGTTCTTGATATTTAAGATTGGCTGCACGTTTTTAGCTAAACTAAGTACAGTTTTGACTTGGGAGAAATTAAACCCATCAACCGATACACCGATGCTTTCAACCAACAACTCGACTACCCAACCCAAACCGTAAGGGTTGGGTTCTAATTTTATAGTTTTATTTAAATTGGTTTGGCTCGGTTCAACCCAATTAAATTTGAACTAAGAATAGTATTATATATTTGTGTGCAAGATTAATTATTAAGATAGGTTTTGTTATGAAAACGGCAATCAACAATCGATAAGACGAAGAATAAAGTAACAGATAATGATAAACGTGAGAGAAGAAGAAGAAAACAACACAAAAGTTTACGTGGTTCACTAACGTAGTGTTAGCTAGTCCACAGGCAGAGGAGGAGAGCAATTTTATTTCAGAGAGACGGAAATTTACAGATATAGAGATTATGTTATATACAGCTAGAGTTTAATTCGAGTTTATATAGGCACTCTAATTAAACCCTATTACAGAGTGCGTTAGCATTAAACAAAATTCGGATACGTGGACGCGCTGCGGAAATAGAATGTTCTGCGGAGTGCGGTTAGCGGTTGCATAATGCGCTTGCACACATAGATGCGTTCGCGCAACAGAATGCTAAAAGCGCAAATGCATTTTCACATCGCTGACTGCTAATCGCAGGGCATTAATGCGTTCAAGGCATAACACAACAAGTTTGCTGCATATTGATAGGGAGTCTTTACGAACAAGATTATTATTTTGGATTTGAGTTCAACATCATGCAATTTTTTATTTTTAATGGGCTTTAGGTTGGGCTTTAAAGAGTAAAGTGAAGGTGTTTAAAATTGGATAACTCGATGCAATCCAACTCGAAAATATGTGGGTTGTTCTAATATATGGCCATCGGATTGTACGGGTTGACAGATTGACCAACCTGAAAATTTGAGTTGAAGAAGAGGATGGGGTGTTCCCTCTGGCTGAGTTTTACTGGTTGTCATAACCAAACATTTTTCAATATTCGTGAGTGTCTGGACTAGCTTACATCACCTTGACTTACCAAGGTATAATCTTAGATAAGTGTCTACCCTACCATGGTATAATCTCTAAGCACTTCATGATTTACAACCAAGCTGTGAAATGTCTTGAACCATGTTAATTGTGTTTTATATTTACATATTGTGTTCTTAAGCAATTTATGTTAGATGATGTATTAGGGCTTTATGAAGTTACACTATATAAACTCTCTTAAGATCCTCACTCCTCTGTGCCTAACATTTGTATCCTTGTTTCCTAATAAAACAGCTTTGCTCCTCTACCCGTGGACATACCTAACACAACATTAGTGAACCATGTTAATATACGTATTCTTTGTCTCGCGTTTTCTTATTCTTGACTGTTGTTTACCATTCTTGATTATTATAAGAATTGATGCTCTTAAATAAACTGTATATCATTCATAAATGCTCTTAAATATAAATATTCAATCGATTATCAACGACTTACTCATTACCTTCTCGAGTAATCCAGTTCCAGCTGGAAAGTTAACTAAACTAACCAAGTCCCTTGCTGTTCAAGAGGGTTGCACATTTAATTTTCTTACATGCTGCAAACTGGTCTTGTTTGAACTTCGACGTATAGCTGTTTTGAGTATAACTACCGTTTAAGGTACTTTCACTCCATTAAAATACGACCCAGTGATGGATTAACGATTCTAGGGTTCTAGACCTCTTGTTGATTCATCATTATGCAATGGAACTAATCCAGTATTTTTTTTTCAATGATTTGAATTGCCATGGCACGGATCTAAAGAATCTCGATGACATTGACCGATGTGATTTCATTCATCTAAAAGCACTTGATGAAAATGATTCGTATTGGTATTTTGGATCTATGTTGAAATCTTAAACATACTTTTAACAATGTCAGGGTTCCTGGAGATGATGATGTTTCAATTACAATAACACATTGCGGAGTTTGTTACGCAGATGTAATATGGACAAAAAATAAACACGGAGATGCAAAATATCCTTTGGTGCCCGGGTACGTTAATCTTTCGTATGATATGACAAAGCCTCATCTTTTTCGAAACTTTTGAAGTGTTTGTCATTAACTGTACAACAGACATGAGATTGTAGGAATTGTGAAAAGCGTTGGCTCAAATGTTCAACGATTTAAAGTTGGAGATCATGTTGGTGTAGGAACTTACGTGAATTCTTGCAGACAATGCGAATATTGTGAAGATGGTCAAGAAGTTATTTGCACGAGAGGATCCACTTTTACTTTTAATGCAATTGATGTTGATGGTACGATTACAAAGGGAGGGTATTCGAACTACATAGTCGTCCACGAGAGGCCAGTTCCAACTCTAACCTATTCTTTTTTCTTAATTTGATATCGATTTTACACCATGTCTAAACATCTAGTGAGAAATTGTCTAAAATAGACGATCCTATTAGTTGATATAATTAAATTTACTCCAACCTATCAACTTAAAATTTTTGGTTTGTTGGTGATTTAGCATATTCAACTTAGTGTAAGAGCAAGAGATCTTGGGTTAGCCAAGTCATTTCAACCCAAAAGCTTGCTATTCGGGAAATTTCTTGCCTATGTAGCATACACATGCTACCTTATGCTTTACAACATTTTTTTTTTGATATTTGTGACTGTCCGGGCAAGTTTATGCACACCTCGACTATTGTCGCGGTGCCTGTCTCTACAACACTCCTAGATAGGTGGTCACCATGAATTGAACCCATCACCTTTAGCACCCTAAGACCCTCTTTGACCAGTAGACCACTCCATGATGGGTTTTATACTTTACAACATAGCTACCTTAGTCTTGGTTTAGTCTTGGTTTGTGTATATTCAAATTAATTTTCTGGTCATTGGTCTACAGATACTGCTACAAAATACCTGGCAATTATCCATTAGCTTCAGCTGCTCCTTTGCTTTGTGCTGGAATTACTGTTTATTCTCCAATGATTCGCCATAAGATGAATCAACCTGGCAAATCGCTTGGAGTGATTGGGCTTGGTGGTCTTGGCCACTTGGCTGTGAAGTTTGGGAAGGCGTTTGGACTGAATGTTACGGTTTTTAGCACTAGCATTTCCAAGAAAGAAGAAGCCTTGAGCGTTCTTGGAGCTGACAAATTTGTTATCTCATCTGAGAACGAGGAAATGGAGGTTATATAGACTTAGTTTTCTTTTACATGTATCAAAATCATCCTCTTATCTGTCCACTTAGTTCCAATGAGTTCTCATATTAGTCTCCAAAGGACGACCTCGTTGGTAGAGGCTTGAATCCTGGGTTTGACGGGCGTGAGTGCCCCGGATAGGTAGTGGGGAAAAACTCTGATTTCTAGTTATCGATTTTTTTTTTTAATAAATCTCATGTTACTTTGAACAGGCCTTGTCTAAGTCTCTTGACTTTATTATTGATGCTGCATCTGGTGATCACCCATTTGATCCATACATGTCTACTTTGAAGATTGGTGGCATTATGGTTTTGGTGGGGTTTCCTTCTCAAGTCAAGTTCAGTCCTGCAAGCCTAAATTTGGGTATGTTTGAAGCAACAGGCTTTTATTAAATATAGCATAAAATCAGATTCTTCCTTATTTTGAAGTATCTAAAATTGTTGACTTAATAAGTTGAATGCATCAACTTTCTCTGGTAGGTTTGAGAACCATTTCTGGTAGTGTAACTGGTGGCACTAAACTTACTCAAGAAATGCTTGATTTTTGTGCTGCTCATGGAATCTATCCAAACATAGAGGTGGTTCCAATTCAGTACTCTAATGAAGCAATCGAAAGGGTAATAAAGAACGACGTCAAGTACCGATTTGTAATCGATATCCAAGGCTCCCTAAAATGATGTTGAGAGGGAGAGAAAAAGTGGTAAGACTTGACACCAGTATATTATTTCTAGTTTCACATATGCATATCAAATAAAGATTTACATTCTCATTTATGTTACAGAATCCTTTACTTGGTTCATTTATGTTGACAAAGACTATTTCATTTTCCTGAGGTTCAATTACAGACCCCTTGATCTGTCATCTTACCCCACAAGACTAAATAGAGACAAGTGGAAGCATCAATGAGTTGAACACAATATTTTCAAGACTAAACTTTTTTTTTTAAATTAGGAAATCGGAGCTTTGCTCCACTATACCCTGGAGTGTGATGCTTACAAACAAGAACAAGAAGTGGCTATAGAATAAGCCACTCCAAGCAATCTCACTCGTAAGGATGGGAGTAGAGCTCTTGATCTATAGTATTTGTCTATGCTATATCTAGAGCCATGGTTCTTAAATATGCCTATCAGTGGTTCTTTGAGATGACTTTTTTTCCTAAAGGTGATAACTTTGTTTAGATTGTTTCTCATACCCATTTTTCACAATTTGGGCTGTTCTTTTTAAATTCAAGACCAAAGAAGATGGGAGAGAAAGATATAAACTTAATTAATAGTTGTGAGATTAAAATTGAACATTTAAAAATTAAGTAACTAAAATTGAATAAAATGAAAATTTAGAGACTAGAATTGAACAAACATGAAAGTTTAGAAATTAAAATTGAACATTTGAAAATTTATAACCAGATAGTCCGGAGATCTAAATGATATTTTAACCTTTAAATATTTCGTCTAGACTGGAAAAACTAACCTAATTGTTATTTCATATTCTTATTAGGAAATCTTATCAATTTCCAATGTTTACAGTTTTTGAACCACATGCCTCAAGATTATTAATACATCAAAGTATACTAAAAAAAATTAATACTTTACATCAAAAGATTCATAATAATTTAAACACTTGTTAAGAAAACACTCCTTGGACTTAAAACTGGCCAACCAAGGGATGAAAATTGGGAGAATAGTTGCTTGATGCTCTAAGTCAAATGCGATAATGGTGGTGGTCCAAATTGAGAGTGATAGATTAAATATTCTCATGAAAATCGCGAACCAAAAGAATCTCAATCCTTTCGTCTTTGTCGTTTATCGCCTCGCAGTATGACATTGATAAATGAAGACAATCAATCTAGGATTTTAATAGTTTATGAACTTCAAATTTGTGTTTAGTAGATCTCGAGAGCTAACTACAAACCTTAATATACATGGATTTTGAAATGAAGCTGATTTCATGGTAGATTTTAGCATTTCATTGTGCAAGTATTAGACATTAAATTTAAACTATGTACACCTTGTGAAAACTTGCACATGAGCCCAAAGTGTAATCACTCAATATTTGCATACCACTCCCTCTTTTTACAATAAAATGCTCCTTCAAATATCTTTCTTATTTACTAATATACCCTTGGTAGATACCCACCCCTAAAAACACACCTTGTGGGTAAACAAACAAACGATCTGGCCTAAAATCAAGGCAAAAGCCTTAACCTATAAAAATTGGCCCAATCACACTCCAGCCCAAAATTGAATTATATGAGGTTAGCAATTTGTTTTTATTATAGGGAACAACTAGGGAAATGACTAAAAATTAGAAATTAATTAAGATCATGACTACGGATGATTAGACTTTAAATTTATGTCCTTTTTTAATTACAATTTTTTTATTAATTTTTAATTTCGAAATTAATTGACAATCATACTCCTCCTACATTTTTTAGGAGTTTGTTTTCAACCTATTTTAAATAGATTTTTGTAACTACTTTTGAATCTAGAAAAATCTTAAACATAATAAATAATTATAAAAAAATGATGAGCAAACTCAAGATGAAGATCCCCCTAAAGGCAATCCAACAACAAAACCCACGAAAGTTAGTAAATGTAGTTGTCATTCTTGCTGCGATTGTGTTTATGTGCCTGCTGCAACGATGCTAATACCTTTCGAGTGCACAAGGCAAAAGAGATATGAAGGGAAAGACAAAGACTCATGAGGGGGCGAAGAAAGCACCTGTCGAGTAGGAGGAAATCCTAAAATCGGTAATTCTCAGACGACATTGTTGTTGTATATACACTATGTTGTTATATATTTTATGGGTTGGATTGCTACATTCAACTAGGTTGTGCCGCAAAACATATGTGTCTTTGTGTACTTCGTTTGTACTAGCGTTTGTACTACTAGTATGACTATATGTTTCAATTTTAGTGTTAATATGTTATATGCTAGCTAGGGCTATTTCTTTTTGTCTGTATATGGTATGTTATGGAGTGTATGTGTACATCTAGTGTACTGCTATCGTCCACACTGTATTCTGTGCTCCATATGTACTTATTATTGTGTTTGAAGACTGTGTTTTGTATACAACACTTGAACCTTAGTGTTTGGTGCATTAAACCCCCCTAGTTGAATATGATTTTTTTTCAATTTTAGCTTGTAAAATGTTATATGCTATGTGAATTAGATAGGACTATTTCTTGTTGTCTATATATGGTATATTATGGTGTGTTTTGTACATCTAGTGTACGCCATCGTCCACACTATTTTATGTACTTGATATGTGTTTGTTTATTGTGTTCGTAGACTGTGTGGTGCATTAAACCCCCGACTGAATACAAATTATTTTATTTTATTCATCAGGATGACGACTACGTGATGACAGTGTTACATTGATCGAGACCCTCCAACATCAACTTATGTTGTAACGGGAAAATGAGAGAGGGGAATTGAATTATTCTTGAATGAGTGGAAGAATGATTGAATTGTTCTTGCAAATTGGAATTATCAAGAGTTTTACGTGAATCAGAATTTTGGAATTTTTTGTCAGTGTCTTTGATCGGACCTGACTTGGGATCGGTGACAACAAATTGGGAAGATTGACCTTGTGATCGAACGTGACTTTGGACTGGTGACAACAAGTTGGAAAGATCAATATATTGATTCTTTTTTTGGTGATCTGCAAACGTTCAGTCAACTCCCTATGATCTTAAGTATATTTGTCTAACTAACTATGATTAGTATTTATTTTTTACAATATTAAAAAAATAAAAAGTGGTTAGTTAGCTTAGATTTAGGAAAAATGCTAATTTTCTCACTATTTTTTTTAAACAATTAATTGGAAAGGGTACTTTGGTGAAGAAAACATTTCTCTCTCCTCATGATATTTTTTAGCCATCGATTTAAAGTCCAAGAAAAAATAGTCATACCCTCTATTTATTCTGTAAATTTAGCTATTTTCTACCATTTCCCTTTATTATAACCATTCAGATAAATAGTGAGCCGTTTGATTTCTTATAAAAAAGGAACATTTTAGCTATTTATTGAGCAGTTGAAATTCTTAATTTGAATTTGTATTGAAATTGCTATTGTCATTTAAAAATAGTGACAATGAGGAAGTAGTTGATAGCATCATAGACTGCAATAATGTTGATTCAGTTAGGGAGTGGAGGTTCCTTTTGTCTTATATCGCTATTTGCATTTTTTATTGACGAGTTTGTGCAGTTTAGTTCTCTTTTTTTTTCTTTTTTTTTTTTTTCTTTCATTTTTTACTATTTTCTGATGTTTTCATTTTTGGATATTTTAGAAGCAAAACGGTGTTCTTTGACGATTTCCACCACAATTAAGATTTTTTTCCTGACAACATTAGGAGTAACAATTCATTTGAACTTATTCTTAGAGTTGGGTATACATCACCTAGGAAGCACATACACTTCTATTTTGACAACGTATCCGTGTCATACTCGTGTCCAACACCAATAATTCTGGACACTTGTCGGACACGTGTCAAACACTCAAAATTCCGTGTCCTCTTTTATTATTATTATTTTCAATTTTGGACACTTCATGCACACACTATGGACACTTCATGGACTCCTCAATTAAGACTTATTTGTTTCAAATGCCGGATGACACGACAACAGATAGTGTTGGTGGAGGTCGTCGATGACGATGTCTATCAAAGATAGATGGACTAAAATGAAAAAAATGAAAGAAAGAGAGAAAATAAAATGGAGGAAAAGAAAATGGGATAAAAACTAAAATATTTAGAGATTGTTACGGGTAGCCTTATAACTAACTAAAATATTCTGGATTTCATATTTTAATAGTATATTATAAAAAATAATAATAAATAGCGTGTCCTCGACGTATCTGTGTTCTGCATTTTTAAATAATGACGTATCTACGTGTCCGTATTGTGTCTTATCCGTATCTCGTGTCCGTGTCTGTGCTTCTTAGTACTTCACCCACACTAGCTTCTGTCTTTCATGTTTGTCATCACAATTCTGTTTAGCAGGTAGAGCCTAATGTGGGCGATGTGTACCCAATTCCAATATAGAATAAGTTCAAATGAATCTTTACTCTTAATGTTGCTAGGAAAAAGATCTTGATTACGGTGGAAATCGTCAAAGAACACTATTTGTTTCTACAATATCCAAAAATGAAAACATGAGAAAAGAGCAAAAAATGAAAAAGAAAGCAATGAAATAGCGATATAGAACAAAGACAAAAGGATTGAGATTTTTCTGACTTACAATCTTCATTATAGTTTCAATGAAATTAAGTTTAAAATATTCAACTGCTCAAATAAATAGACAAAATATTCCTCATTCATTAGAAATATGCAATAGATATAATCTTTTAAATTTCCTACGAACGTCTCAAATCATGCCGGTGAATATCTTTTAATATCATAATTTATTTGCATTTGAAGTAGGTTTTAATTATATGTATGCATGTTGCATTCTATATATATATATATATATATATATTTAAAATTCCAACCTAGAATAAAGACTCCTGCATTTTTTCTTTTTTTAAGACTCATGAATCTTAAATATTGTAGAATATAATTATTATATATATTTTAGGAATTGAAAATTCATGTTTGGGATCAACTTTACAAAATGAATTACACTGTAATATTAGTCATTTATTATAATCTTTACGACCTAAATTATGTTAGTTAGTCATTTATTATAATCTTTTTTACAACGTAAATTACATTGTAGTCTTAACATAATAATACATTAACATGCATTCTTAATTTAATATTACTCTAAATCAGCATGCAAAAGAACATTTATTATAACTCTAATCTAATAATAAATTAGGTACATTCTTAAATAAGTATGTTTCTTTTTTTGAGATTTTTAAATAAGTATTCTTAAACATGCAGAATCATTTATGTTGATTTATAAGAAAAAATAAATGGTACTAAGACGAAGCCTACAGATCCTTCCCAAAAGTGTATTTATTTCTTCCCCAAATTCGATCTTTCAAGTTGTATATCAAATTGGATTTTCATGCCAAGCTAAGCTTGCAGCAATGGAGTTCATTCATTGGTAAAAACGGTCAAAGAAAAATAATTAAATAATAAAAAACAAATCATATGAAATATTTTCGATTTAAATCAAAGGGGTTAATTGCAATATTTGTTAATAGTAGAGAACCCTTACCTCTCCGACGACTCAACCGAGAACAGCAGGTACAATTTTCAATCCTCTACGAGCCCGAAAAAAAGTACCTAAACATGAGAAAGAAAACAAAACATTGTGTGTTTTAGTATTTTTATAACTTTATACTTCACACATACAGTCTCCTCGAGTGCTCGAGGAGATTATTTTAAGAGAGTGACGGATGTGACGGATTATAAGAGAGTGAAAATATAAAATATTATTTTAAATAAAGAAACCATTAATGGTTTTGGAGAAACCAATGGCTAATGGACTTATCATTAATGCTATTTATGAGAAATGAAATGTAATTACGAGGACAGAGAAATATCTCAAATGACATCAATGCATATTTAATAATTTAGAGGTCTTAAGTTTGAGTCTTTTTCACCCTCAATTATTATAATCTCAAAAAAAAAAAAAAAAAAAAAAGTAATTATGACAAATATGTATCTCACCGTTTCTCTTTTATTTTTTTTACAGATTGAAGTTCTTTGCATTATATGGGTCGGTTGGTTCAAAATTTTCAATTTTTGTATCGACTCACTAAATGGTTGGTTTTCAAAATATTTAACTGACATCGATTGACTATTTTACAAAATTGAATGTCGGTCGATTTTAGTTGATCGGATTGATTTTTGGAGAATATGTGAACACCCTTATACACATTCACGTGTAGATGAATTTTACTCTTGTTTTTTACCATCTCAAGATACATTTGTTGTGTGTGAAATAATAATACTTTCTTATCAACTCATTAAATTATGTCACTAGGGGGTGTTTATTTACCGTATGTAGAGAGTATATAGCTAAGGTATATTAAAGAGTTATTTTGAATAGTTAAAAATTGAGAATGAAAACCTTGTTTGGATGTAAATTTAAGATGAAAAGTTAGAGGTATTTCTTCGCTTGTTCACTATTTTGTATTTCTACAATTTTGATGCTTTGGTTGATTATATTTTGACAGTGTGCTAATTTTTGCCTAACAGATAAAAATATGTGTATTCTCCCATAAACAATAAATATAGAAACGAAGCTCTTTTTAGGAATTAAAAACATCATAAATTTTGGTTTAGGATTTTTTATGAGCTTTTACAACATAATTTTTTTTTAATATCTTAAAAATAATCTCTCTTTTTTAAAAAAAAAACGTGTGATTTTAGAATTTACGACAGTTTTTCGATTTTTGTTCTTTATCTTTTAACTAAACTAACCGTCATAAAATGTTGAAATTATATAGTAGTGTAAGTTCTATTATTCTATGTATATATTGTAAGCTAGAAGGCCTTCCACTAATACAAAAGTGTAAAATTATGGCTTTATCTTCCCACTAATACAAAACTCTTGATTCTGGATTGTTGAGTTCTGATTATGTTAGGGGAAATACAACAAGAAATTGTTGAGTTCTTAATGTTATATGATATCATTTTTACTTGTACATAATAAGCCACTCTTGATTTGTCACTTTCTTCTTTATTATTATGTGACAGAATGGATTTTGGCTGTGTGGGCTAGAAGAAGAGCATCATCTTTGAAGCAAGCATGAACCTATCCGAGATCGATTGATATTAAATAATCAAGAAACTATAAGATCATTACTGATACTAACTTAGAACTTTCCGTTTTCAAAAGAATACTCTTTTTGAGCTCACAAAAATTCACTCAATATTTGCATATCTTCCTCACTCACTCATCTCCTCTATTTATCACTAAAAAACCTAATTAATTCTATCTCTAATTACCCATATACCCCTAATATAATCTTAATTTCCCTCCAGGACCAATCCTATCAAACGAGCTTGTTTTCTTTTCTTTTTTTTTTTTCCTTCCAAACTTTCCTCCATTGCATCCTTTTACGTTTTGAGCAATACTTATTAAAGGGTGGGTAAATATTTCTAAGGTGGTTAAGTATTTTTACCTTTTGCATTTCTTTTTCCATAAATCAAAACCAATTTTTTTTTAAAAAAAAGCAAAAATATGTTAGTCTAAGGTGGGTAAATATTTTACGTAAGTATCACTCTTACGTTTTAGGTTTTATTCCCAAGAAGCCAATGGACCACAAGCAAGCTATTTTTATTTCTATGCACCCTCTTTTTTCTAAAACAAATTAAATTATTATTCAATAATAATTCATAACATTAATTGGCCTTCTCCTACTTATCACTCCCTTGGTAATTCCCAAAATCCATTCTCATCCCAAAATTACCAAAGATTTAAACCAATGCATAATCTTTTTTTGGTGGTAAATATAAATTTGGTTCCTATAATTTGAAAAAAAGTTAGAATTTAATTTTTATAGTTTTCAATTTAGTCATATGATTTGTTAAAAGTTAAGAAATATTAGTCATTGTGATTAGGAATTTGGCAAATTAAATATATGGAAGCAGTTATTCAAATATAAATAATGTGTATTTGTTTTTCAATCAATCAGTTATTCAAGTATAAATAATGTCTCAATTCATTAAAATTTGAGTTGTACATTTACACAATAAGCAATTTGTGCTGCATGTTTTTGCAAGTAATTTTAAAATTATTGAACTATGGGTAATTTTTATTTAGAGTAAATAATGAAGTGTGAAAACTATAAAAAGGGAAACAAGCTGGTCACAAACTTTAAGACTGTTTCCTTCTTTGCAACCATGCTTCAAAAAAAAAAAAAAAAAAAAAAAAAACTTCAACAATACCACAAAAAGTATGTGGGGGTACCCGGAATCGAATTTATTCCCTTATTTCCATTAATTCATTCTTTCACCAAACAATCCACCAAATTTTGACCTAACCCCCCACGTTTTTATCTTGGAAAATTTGTACACCAAATATATACGATATAATTAGTATTCATGGTACGATATAATTTAGGGTATTAATAAAATATTTTGTATTATTAATACAATATTATATATTATTAGTACGTATTATATATTAATAAAATATTATGTATTAATTATAGCATATAATTTGTGTTAGGTATGATTATGATTAAATATTTTTTCAATTTAACCTATTCCTAAAAATACTTTTTTTTAAATCTTTATCTATGTGTATAAATATAAATCTATCACAATTTTTTAATTCTCATAATCTTATGAAATCATAATTTTAATTTACAATTTTTTTATGACAATTTTTGTATTAGAATGGATATTGATGCTGTATTGATGGTCGTTGGTGATGAGACACCCCATAATCTTAATTGATTCTGAAATGATTGTAAAATAAATAATAATAATAATAATAATAGATTTCCTTAGTTGCTATGCTAATGCATGCAAACAAAATCAATATTATTAAGTTAAGGAGAAGATCTTTAAGTATACTGTATATAGGGAGGAAAAAAAATTGCTAAACAAAACACTTTCAAAATCTCTTAACCATAATTATTCTTTCAATCTACCAGCATTAAAGACAATTTTGGTAGGTCATTGGGGACCATGTTTTCTAAATTAAATTATTAAACAAAACCATATTCAAATTTGTATAGACCCTGACATATAAATTAATGAAACTTTAATTTCTGTTCCTCTGAATAAAAACACAAGTTGCGGAGAAGTGTAATGCTGGGTAGATAGATATAGATATAGGAAGCATATTCATTCATATATATATTAATTACGAAGGACAGACATTATTATTGGACCCATAAACCAGCCTTTGGGTTAGTACTTCTTTGAACCACTATTCTATTTTTGGTTCATATAATTAATTAAAGGGAATTTGCGATGTATATCAACTTTTTTACCATAGTTTACAATTATAACACATTTTTAAAAATAATTCTTTTATAGTAAATTCTGTCATTTAAAAGAAAAAAATTATTTACCTTTTTGATAGAAGACAATCTATCATTCTCTAGTAATGGAAGTCTATCAATTTTATCAGTGATCGATTCTACCAGTTCTTATTGATAGACTCTGGATAGAATCTGATGGAAGTCTTCCGATTTACTTTATTTATTAGTAATTGATTCTATCACCCTTTATCGATAGAATCTATCAATATGAAGTCTATCAATTTACAATTTTTGCTATATGTGCAAATATTTTCATTATTGTGCTATTCATGTAATATTTTATATTTTATCCATTTTGTAATATACATGCAAAAACTCTTTAATTAAATGTCTGTATTTTTGTGTAGGTGTGAATAGTAAAAATAAAAATAAGGGGCATTTGAATCCATAATACAAAAAAAAGGGGAAATATATCTTTTTAGTCTAGTTTGGGTCATTGATGAAGGGAAAAATATCTTATGAGGTAGGAAGTAAGGATTAGAATAGTTAATGCTAATGGTGTTTGAACTGGAATAGGTCATTGACGAAGAGGATAGAGTGTTCACTCTGGCTGAGCTTTACTGGTTGTCACAAGGAGCCAAGAGGAGGAAGGCGATTAAAAGACGACGACGAATGAATTGAGATGTTTTTTATTGCTAATGCAGGCGAACAAAATCCCACATTGTCAAGTTAATGAGAAGATCTTGAGTATATAAAGAGAGGATAACTAAAAAAGTAAAAGGTGTTAGGATCTAACAAATGTCCTACATAATATGGTATCAGAGTCCATAAAGCTTAAACGAGCATCAGTCTAATGAAAATGAATTCCAGGTGGAATATGTAAAACTCACCAAGCCCTTCTTGCTTGAGCATGGTTCTTGTAACCTGTGCAGCTGATCCTTGACGAAGTCAAATTGAAACCTAATTGAAGCTGAACAAGGCAGGAGAGAAAATAAACACGAAGGCAGAAGCCGAAGTTGGATAAACCCTCACAAAACATAAAAAAATTTATTGGGAATATATTTTTAAAAAATAATTTACTTGTATTAAAAAACTTGAAGTTATAAATTTATGCACGTTTGATTTTATTTTTAATTCTTGAATTTTAATTTTCAGTATGTTTGATAATCAATTCACTTTTTTATTTTGTAAATTTTAAAAACGTTTATGAAATAATGAATAAATTTTGAAGAAAAAAAAAGTATCTTTTAAACTCTAAGATTTTTTTTTTTGGAAAAATCAATTCAGTTTTTTTTTTAATAATTGGACACAGCGAACACACTTTGGACACATCTTGTAAACAAGAGAGGCTAATCTTAATGTTAAAAGTTCAAACCCGAAATAATTAATGCTATAGTTAACTAAATAATAAAAAGGTAAAGACAAATGTAAAAAGAAAAAATAAAAGTTTCTCTTTCATTTTCACAAAAACTAACCACATTTCCCTCTTCTTCATGAAAAAAAATACGTCTTCATCTTCTAAAATACTCATTTGCCACCACCTCCGATGCGACATGCCTAATCGAAGACTATTAGAGTTAGGTTGACATTATATGCTTTTTTTTAGTAGAGTACATTTAGTATTTTATACTAAATTTACATCTTTACTACAAAATAAATTTAACGTATCTCTACCCTAATTTTTTAGAAAATGGCGTATCGTTGTGTCGTATCGTATATCGTGTCCGTGCTTCATAGGTAGGAAGTACCCAACGGTTGAAGTCACAATCCCATGTAGCCATACAGAGGAAATTTTCAATAAGGATGAGGACAACTATTCTACTGATACACAACTTTTGGGTGAAACCAAAACCGAAGTGATAAAATTTTATGTCTAAAGTGAAATATATCATAACAATGTGAAGATTTGTCTAGGGTTGTCTATTTATAATATGAGACTGTAACTTATTCTCAAATAATATTAACATGATTGTCAATAGAGATGTCTACGGGCTGAGGCCGGGGAATGACTTCCCTGTTCCTGCCCAAAATTAATCCTCGTACTTGCAAAATTCATCATTTTTTCACGGGGATCGGGATTACCCGCGTGGAATTTGCAGGTATCGGTTCCCTTCGGGGAGTTTTTCCGTTCAATTTTTTTTTCTTTCATTTTTTATATATTTTTTAATAATAATCTCAGATAATTAATTGTCCTTAAATAATTTTATTAAAATATATTTTTTTATTTAAAATTTCAAAAGTAAAATAAGGGAACATATAAATATTTTTTTAAAAATTGTAAATGGGGCGGGGATGGAGGAAACAGGGATGGAGAATACATTGTCCGTCCCAGCTCTTGCTTTCATTCTTATAATTGATATTGTATGTACGTAAGCACAAGTTCGGTCTGAAAAATGTTGTGCTCATTTGAACTCAATGGTCTTGCCGGCATTTGTCACCGGTAAATATCCAGCAAAATTGACCATGAATGTTCTAATTTGCTTGTTTGCAACTGCGTTTCTTTGTCCTGACTTTTGCTATGTGATTTGTTCCGATTCTTTAAACTATTAGTTTGAAACAATGAGATTCTCTCTCTCTAAGCTTTAGAGAGAATACTTCTCTATGTTTTTTTTATTGTTGTGGGTAGGAATTTAGTTGGTCAAGTTGGCTCTCTAATTCTGTTTTGGGTGGAGCCCTTTGAGTAGTTTAGGTTTTTTTTGTGTTAGTTGTTTGATGTTCCTTGTGCGTGCTTTAAAGTATTTGTTGCTACGTTTATGGGCTGAATTAATTGACAAAGGCCATGTCTAATTTAGAAAGATGTATGTGTTGTGGAAGCTGAAAGGGGAAGGTTAAGTCCTTTGATGGTGTTAATCTTTTCCATATTACTTCGATAGGATCTTATTCTTCAATCATTAAGATGAATGTCAGATTACCCCTCAAAGTCTATAAAAAAACTCTCGAACTAAGGGATTTGGTAGTTTATGGGTCATTGTTGTCCGAGATTTGTTGTTCCGACATGGTAAGGACTTTGGTACGAAGGAAGGATTGTCTTTCAATTTAGGTTTGGTCTTGTTACCGTTTCTACTTGTGTGGGTAATTACACTCCAACCTGTGGAGATGGACTCGTGTGTGGTTTTGTTGGGAGAATAAGTTGTACTCGTGTTTAATTTATGAAGTTGTTTCTCAAAAGAAAAAGAAAGAAAAACTACCTAACGAGCTGAAAAGGTTAAAAAGAAATAAAGGGCAGAGTACCTAAAGAGAATGGCCATGACAAACGTTAAGTTGGGAATGATATTACTAGAAGCATAAACCAGCTTAGGTGAAGTATAGATCAAATTCAAACTAATCGCCGTCGAAATCGTCAGAGAAGTCGATTCGTTTCTAGTTTCTACAATATAAAAAAATGGCAACATTTGTGAATCATGAAATCAAAACAGAAAATGAAATGGAGATTCTAGGTGCCTTACATCTAGGTTATCTTCTATTTCCTTTATGTTTCGATATCAATAGAGTTCGGTTCATATTATTTTCATATTCTTCATCTATATACACAACTCTAAAATAGCTTTATTATCTTGGTATCCAATGTTTGGTAGCAAGTACTAGAGAAAAGAAAATTTTAAATACTCATTATACTCTTTGGCTCCATGTACAAGTCTTTACAAGGTGTAAATAGTTTAAATTTAATGTCTAATACTTACATAATGAAATCAGCTTGTTTCAAAATCCATGTATATTAAGGTCCGTAGTAAGTATTTTGGAAGTTAACGGGAGATCTATTTGTTAAAAGTGAATACCAATGCACAACTCATTTCACCTAAGTGAGGTCTTTGTACACCAGCACCTCACTATGATACTATCCACTAAAATCCTCAACAACTTTCGGCGACAAATCAGTTAATCACCTATCAATCACTATAGCTCAAAACCATATATATATATATATAAAGCTTGTAACAAGTAGAACAAGATTGAGACCGAATGAGTAAGTGACGCAATGGTTTCATTATTTGGTTGTAAACCAGTTCAACACTAGCGTCACAGGTTCGAGCCCGACAAACCCGAGAATCAGTATTTGTCCCCCTCTCCCAATATGTACTCAAAAAAAATAAAAAGTAGAACAAGATAGAGTATGTAGATGAAAAATAGAAAAGAGTGAGCTGAATGCATATGAGAGGGAATTGTAGTGTCTACAAATTAATATTACAAGTGAGTTTTGAACTTGGGATCTTGAGGGTAACACACCTTCAAAACTCAAGTCTTCAACCACTTGTGCCACCCCTTTGGGACGTGAATTGATGTTCATAAACCTATTAAAATCCTAGAGAGTTATTAAGCAAACTCTAAGAGTGAAGTTAACAGGGCTTGCTTGCAAACTTTTATTTTTGTTTGAAACAAACAGAACATCCATAACATGA
Organism: Sicyos edulis; assembly: GCA_036507275.1. NCBI lineage: Eukaryota > Viridiplantae > Streptophyta > Magnoliopsida > Cucurbitales > Cucurbitaceae > Sicyos > Sicyos edulis. The sequence continues at coordinate 66,705,104 of CM071846.1, forward strand.
ACCAATGCTGAGGCATAGAAAAGCTCCATTACAAGATAAGTCCACAATCCATATCTGAGATGCACAAATTAAAATCTTTGCAGCAATTATAGGTATTTGAAAAGTGATACAAATTTGAAGCTAGTTATTAGTATTGTTCAGCGCAATTTATGAAATCGCAGTCAACATGTAAGTTTAAGCATATACGATTGTGTACAGATCAAGAACAAGGAAGAGAAATACCGAAATGAGGCTGAGGCCTCTGCAAGTTCCGGCCAGGAACACAATTTCCAGAGAAATAAAATCCCAAATTGACTCAACCCAGAAAAGAAATTGAAAGTGTTATGAAAACGGCAATCAACAATCATAAAACGAAGATATGAAAAACAGATAATGGTAAACGTGAGAGAGAAAAGAAAATAACACAGAAGTTACGTGGTTTACCAACGTTGTATTAACTAGTCCACGGGCATCAATATGTTTAAAGCATTATACAACACAAATAAACGGTCAAATTCATCAAATCCCAAGTCTCTTTATCTAAATTTCACCTACTCTTATCTAATTAATTAACTTCACATTTTAAATGTGTCCTATCTAAATTCCTCCCACACTTATCTAATTAACTTCAGAACTTGAAAGTGTCCTATCTAAATTTCACTTACTCTTATCTAATTTATCTGTGAGTGTCAAGTTGAAGAGTGAGAGAAGAGAAAGAAGGAAAATTAATCAAATCTCTAAAATAAGGAAAATGTTATAAATAATTATAAATGTAGTCAAATTTAAAAATATATATAATATATTATTTTTTATTATTAACAAAGTATTATGTAATATTATTAATACGAATGATTATGATTTTAATGTTATTAATTAAAAAAAACAAAGTCTAACTAACGTGTTCAAAGAGATCGCACAGAGTCAATTGAGGTCCATCATATGATGTAGGACGTAAGGATTTAGAATGGCCAAATGATGTTAATTGTGTTTTATATCTTCGTGGACTATGCTTTTATGTAATTTGGGTCAAATAATGTATTAAATTTTGATGAAGTTGATTTAAGCATCAACTTGAGCATATTTGGTGTCTTTTTAATTTTCTCATTTCTTATATATGACTTAAGCATCAACTTATACTATGTGAGTGAAAAAAAAAAAGAAAAAAGAAATGAATCTACTTTCTGGCAGTGTAAATGATGACACTAAAATTCTCAAGAAATGCTTGATTTGTGTGAGATTCCCAATTTAATACTCATATGAAGCAATCGAAAGGGAAATAAAGAAAGATGTCAAGTACAGATTTGTAATTGATATCCAAAAACTCCCTAAAATGATGTTGAGAACTTGAGAGGGAGAGAGAGAAATGTTATGAAAGACTTGTCATAAATTAAAGTGGAACACACAAGTATGTTATTTCTAGTTTCACATTACATGCATATCAAATTATGATTCACATTTTCATTTCTGTTGCGGAATCCTTTACTCGGTTATCGATTCGAGATGTATCCTGTATTTCAGCGTCGATAAAGACCTTATCGTTCTCCCGAGATTCAATTGTGGGTTCAACTGCAACTCCTTCATCTGCCATCTTACCCCACAACACTAAATAGAGACCTAGTATGATAAAGAATGCTCCTACCACGCTTGAAAAAAGAAAAATAAGAACACAATGTTAGCAGCTTATCTACAAAGAAGTTCAACACATAGTAGGGATGTAGTGTGTTACCTGCCTACATGAAGTCTTTCTGAGAAAACAAATGCAGAGAATATGGCCACAAATATAAGCATTAGAGGACTAAACATTGAAGCAAAAACTGGCCCGTTTCGACTGATGCTCCAAGTTTGTAGGAAGTACCCCACACTCGAAATCATGATGCCCTATAGCCAAATAGGTGATATGATTGAGACAAAATTTAAGATCTCAATACCTACCCTTTTAGGTTTCTTGAGTACATAAACGTAGAGAGACTTGTCTAATCATCAGCGAGCCCAACTTTAGACCTATGTAGCACCATTAGAGGTGTTCATTTTTCGTGCGGGATTGGGTCCCCGCGGGGGGGACCTACCCCTAACAGGCGGGGAATCCCCGTTTAGTCGGTGAATGGGGTCGGAGATGGGGACAAAAAATTTCTGGTTGGCTAAACGAGATCAGGGACGAGAAATGTATTCTGCATCCCCGTTTCCCCAATTCTTGCTCGTCTATAATTGTTTTTTCTTTTTTAATTATTTTTTATATTTTTCTCCATTTCACTATTTAATTTTTAGATAAAACATATTTGATAGTAACATTATTTATTCAAGTAAATATTTTTCAATAATAATTAAGGATATAGTTGAAAGTTGATAGATATTTTAAAGAAATTGTAACTATTTGAAATGATTATTAGAGAAAATATAAAAAATTAAAAAAAAATCATAAATGGGAAACATTCCCGACGCAGAATCCGATCTCCACCAATTCCCTGTAGGGAATACTCACCCTCATCCCAGCGAAAAAAAAGTGAATTTTGTGGGGACGAAGATTAATTTTGGTGGTGGGGATGAGGAATGAGGCCCCACCCCACCTCGTGGTAATCTCTAACCACCATGTGGTGCACACAATTATTTTTCATAAATAAAGTAATATTAAAAAAAAAAAAAAACGAAGTAGTTGAAGCAGGACTCAAGCAGAGCAGGCAAGCTTTTCTAAACAAAGTGAAGTCCCCCATTTTTCAGATAAGGATAGATTATAGGTACGTACATAGGTGAGGACAATCATTTTCATTTGTACGAGTATAATATTAAAGCAATATAGAGATATGTCTATGATTGTGATTATCAGTATAAAATGCGAGTAGTGTTCACATTTTCTCATGGGGCTGGAAACAAATCATTAGGTTATACTCACACTGTATACGATGGTTAGTAACCGCGCATCCCATTGCAGCTTCCACTTGTCTGGACTTCTAGCAAAAATCAAGGCAAGGAAACCGGATTGCGCGGTCGCAAACAAGCAAATCAGAACATTCATGGTTAGCTTTGCTGGGTATGTACGGGTGACAAATGCCTGCCAAGCCATTGAGTTCAAACGAGCACAACATTTTTTGTAGACTAAACCTGTGTTTACAAACAAGTACCTGTAGAATTAGCCATGCACTCCAGGAAATATCACTTATGAGAATGAAAGCAGAGCCTTTAATCCAATTCTTGGCACTGCTATTTTCGGAGCCACTATTCTTGTAGATGTCTATCAATGGCTCCTTGAAGATGGCTTTGGATACATAGGGTCCTTTCCAAAAGGTGAACATAAGAGAACCACCGATACATAGAATTGTACCCGCTACTTTCGCTGCACCTCTTGCAGTTTCTATCTTCACTTTCTCCAATCTTTAAGCATAGAAAGTGGACATAAATAAACCAGTTTGAACATAAATGAGAACAAAACCATCCATCTTTGTAAATTTATATTTTATCCATCAAAATCGATTGAAATTGTAATTATTTCATATTCTCATTAGTGTTGATAAGGAGACGATATTTCTAAGTGTTTAAAAGGTAGGTGGACTACTCCTTTTATTACCAATTGGTTTTGAGATGGATGTTTACACTATTTCTATCAAAACTTATTAAGCCCAAATGGGTATTCGGTATAATAAAAATTAAATTGAGATTTGGTTCAAAATTGGTGAGTCCAAAAGAGGATACCTACCCATGGATGTTCACACTATTTTTCAATCTACAAACAATTTCAAAAGAATATCTATGATAAATATTTAAACAAATGCATTAAAATCTTAAGCATTTAAAGAAACTAGTTTAAAGAATCTAAATATTCACACAAAACCTATGTCAAATATTAAAGAAATAACACAAACAAAACGTTACATCAAAAGATCAATAATATTTTAGAGATTTAATTACAAAACACTCTGGACTTGAAGCAAAGTATTTTAAAACTACTTTCATTTAGTTAAAAGTAATTTTAATTGTCTAAAAGTTAGTGTACTTTTATCCCTTTCAAACCTCTAATATATCTTTATACATGGAAAAAAAAAAACGTCCCTTTAAAAATATATTCGATCCAACCAAAAATAAAGTTTCCTATAGGAATATTTTCATAAAATTAATCTCTGGTTTGATTACTATTTAAGCCTCATTTGATAACTATTTACATCCCATTGGATAACCTTTTTTTTATTCTAGTTTTTCATTTTTTGTTTTAAAAAATAAAAACCTTTGATAACTCATTTTAGTTTTATGTGTTTAAAAATGAAAAACCAAAAAACATATTTTATAACTGTTTTTTGTTTTCAAATATGACATTTTGTTTGGATTTTTTCAGTTTTTTATTATTTATTATTGTTCTTTTCATACTCTTTTAAAAACAAAAACAAAAACTTATTTTTAAAATGTACTTTTTTTTAATTTTTAAAATTTCTTTAATATTTTTAATATTAAAATTGGTTATCAAACGAACTTATTTTTTAAAAAAAGTAAAACAAAAAATGAAATGGTTTTCAAACGAGACCTTAATTTTTTGTTGTTAGTTTTTAAAATTTAAATTTTTTCTTGCTCAAATTTTCTACAGTATATTTCATCTTTACTTTAATGTACCCAATCTTTGTTTTAAAAAGTAGGGAAATGCTAACCTAATTTTGAAAAAAAAAAAATGGAAGCTAATTTTTTTTCTTCTAAATTTTGACTTAGTTTCTAAAATTATAGATAAGATGTAGATGTTCAACTAAAAGCCAACGACACGAGAGCTGTAGGACATCTTCTACAACTTAATAACCATAAGATTACATGTTTAAATGCTCATCCCTCACTATTGTTGTACAAAATAAAGATATTCAAGTAAGAAAGTCATTCTACTCAATATCAATTTTGTTAAGATATACCTTGAACGGTTGAATGCCTTAAAATTTCTGTGTTCTTTCTTTTTTTTACTTTTTTCTTTATATTTTTTTTATTGATCATTCATTATCGTTTTCATAACAAATTTAAATATAACTAATAAAGTAACAAAAGCAAAACATGTTCAAATAAGTTATATATTTTTTTAGGTTGAGAGAAAATGTCCATCTTAAAGAAAGAAAAATAAAAACTAAAGCAACGGTACGAAAGAAATAACTATGAAAAAAGTTAAATTATCTTATTCACGTAACATTGAGGAAAAAAAAAGTATTAGATTAGATAAAATATGAAGTCCGAAAGAATATGATGCTAAAATAAACAAATATTTTTTCTCAAAAAAAAAAAAACAAAATTTTAGTTGCATATAATATGATATAATAATAAGTCGAAAATTTTTATTCTCAATTATGTTTGAACAAAAAAAGTAATAGAAAGAACTAATATAGAGTCAAGGTGAAGGTTTAATAGACATGTTTTTCAATAAAAAAAGAAGAAGAATTTTTTGAAAAATTAAGAGTTGGATACTGAATTGTTTTTAATTAGATAAATACAACAATTAATTAATTAATAGATTTGACTCAAATATATCAACAATAGCTCTAAAACGAATACCAAAAAGTATTTATTACTTTCTAAGAATTTTAAATCTTAAATATTCGACACTGAATTTTTTTGTATACGGCACTAAATGATTTTTTTTTTTGAAATAGGCACTAAATGATTTTAAATTCATAAAAAACTTTTTTTTTTATTGAAGAAAAATTGAGGCATCAATTGATCTAAAAAAGAGAGAGAGATTAACAAATTTATGGTTCAATTCCCACTCTTATATACAAAATTTATTCAATTTTAATCATTCTACTACATAAAAAAACTTTAAAATTAATCTCTTGTAATACATAAATAAACATATATTTCTAAAATTTATGGAGATAAAGAATGATTTTTTAAGAAAAATTACCAAAAACTTACTTTAAAAATCAAGTTCAATTAATAGGAACTTAAATTGGAATAGGAACAAACTCGAAAATATAGAATCATATAACATTTTTACCAAAAAAAAAACAGAATTTATAATCAAATCAGCAAATAATATTCTCCAGGAAAAAAAAAAACCAAATAGCTTTACACATGCTTGTAATAGTTAAAAAATAATAATTATAAATTTTTTTTTTTCTAACAAACTTAAAGACCTTGTTTGGTTCGCTGTATTGGAATGAGTTTAAATTGGAATCACAATCCAAATCTCTCCGAATTGGAATCGCTGTATTGGGATTGTTTTCCAAATCTGTGGGTCCCACTTTTTAATTTTTTTTAAAAAACAATCTGTCTTATTTCCTCTCCTCCTTATTTCATAACATATTATTAATATTTGCTTTCAAAAAAAAAAAACATATTATTAATATTTATTATTGTTACTATAAATTTGATTAATATGAAATTGAAACCTTTTATAAAATTTTATTATAAAGTTTTTCGAATTTGATCTATTATTTCAATTTTAAATTATTATTACTATAATACTTATTATTGTTATTGTTATAAACATTAATAAATATAAATTATATAATGATTATAAAAGTTTTTTAAAATTATTATTATAAATTTTAAATTTCAAGTATTTAGTAAATATATTGTCTTAATTTATTTTGTTACTTATGGCCTTACATAAAAATATATATATATATATATATATATATATATATATATATATATTTAGATTTAAATATACAAAATCAAATCCAACTTGAGTAGTAGTTTAGGATATTAGTCTATACACGTATGATTTGGAAGTCATGTGCTTAAATTTCGTACTCTTAATTGTTGTAATCTAAAAAAAAAAAATTAATCATAAGAGCAATATTGTTGTAACTTTATAAAAAATAGTATGCATAATTATTATCCTAACTTAGGCTAATTGTTATTATAAAATGAGGGTTTAAATTTTATATTTTTGTACTATTTATTATTAGTACTATCAATAATAAATTATATAATAATAAAATTTTAAAAAATCATTTTTTACTCATCATAAATTGTCTAAAAATTTGAATAAAATTTAAAAATGATTAAGGTTAATAATAAATGTAAATATAAATTTTATAATAATAATTTTTAATTATAAAAAATTATCCTATCGATATTATTTTTAATATTTTATTAGGACTCCATTCCGAGATAAGAATACTGCAAACCAAACAATAATTTTTATTCCAAAGTTAAATTAAAATCCACCAAACTAAACACTAGGCTCCGTTTGATAACCATTTCATTTTTTGTTTTTACTTTTTTAAAAACGGTTTGTTTGATAACCAATTTTGATTTTTGTTTATAAAATTTTAAAGAAATTAAAAAAATTTAAAAAATAAAAAAAGTAGCTTTTAAAAATAAAATTTTGTTTTTGTTTTAAAAAAAGTAAAAAAAAAAGAACAAGAATAAATAGCAAAATATTAAAAACAAATTCACACGAAATGTGATAATTGAAAACAAAAAACAGTTATCAGACATATTTTTTAATTTTTAATTTTCAAAAACATAAAACTAAAATGAGTTTTCAAAACAAAAAATGAAAAACTATAAACAAAAAACAAAAAACAAAAAAAAACCAAATATCAAACGGGGCCTAAAGAATCTGTTTATGGTACTAGATTAGGAGGAATTGGATTCCAAATCAGCAAACCCAATGCCCCCTAAAAGGTTAGAAAAAGGGCACAGTAATACCTGAAGACAACGGCCATGACAAACGTCAAACTCGGAATGATATTACTGAAAGCAGAACCCAGTGTTGGCGAAGTATACCCAATTCCGGCGTAAAACAAATTCAAATGAATTGTAGATCCCAAAATCGCCAATAAAAAGATCTTAATCACCGTCGAAATGGTTAGAGAAGCTCGTTTGTTTCTACAATATCCAAAAATGATAACTATGAATCAGGAAATGAAAGTTATCGTTTTGTTGTAGAATTTAGTTGTATGTCATGTAACGATAGACGAGGTAAGTGTAAACTAGCTCAAACAGTTATAATTCTTTTTCCTTTTTTAATGAAATGGATTGAAATTCCAAAATCAAACCTGTCAATGAAATAAGCGAAAGGGGCCAAGATGAGGAAGGCGATCAAATGACGATAAACGACAAAGACGAAAGGATTGAGATCTTTTTCGCTAGCGATTTTCATAAGAATATTTGATCCACCATTACCAATTTGCACCACCACCATTGCCGCACACGAGGCATACAACTTCTTCGTCTTCGTCGTCGTCATATTTGAACGCTATTGAGTAAGTAATTCGATTGTAGTCCGCGCAGATATAAATAGAGAGCCAGATTCTTCACAACTATTCAATTCCACACAACGACTGCAAATAATTCAATTTTGATAATGCAAGCACGAAGTTGTCTTCTCTTTATCAGCTTTCCACTTCGTTGATTTGACCTTGCCATATATGCTCATTTTTCTCTCTAAATCAAGATATTCATTTAATTATATCATTTTATTCATAAAGCTTTAAGTTAAATGTTTAATTTAAGTAAACTTTAAAATTTGTCTCTAATATTAAAGGTATTGATCGCTCATTGGTGGCAATTTATTTCAATTCCACCGTCTCGAGTTCAACCTTGAAAATCGATAATTCAATTTATATTTTTGGTTTGGTCAATCTGTCTGACATTATGTATTATTAGAGCAGTTTACTCTCAATCTAATCTAATTCATAAATAAATATTAAAAAAAAGTTGCATATACTTAACTAGAACTCAAGTTCTTATTATTTTTATCGTTCGGTATGTTCCTAACCTAATTCTAGGCCCTTATAATTTTTCTTTCATGCAACTCACTATTTCATTTGCCAAAAGAATACGTAGTTTAATTGAATAAATGTGTATTTGTGATTAAGATGTTATTCGAATCTCCTCCATTGTCGTTGATCAACTCAAAAAAGAAAAAACTTTAGGATTAAATAATTGATCCATTATCTTTTCCAAGTAGTTGCACGAAACTTTGTGAATTAAATTGAACTTTATGGTACCAAAAACAATAGTTATCTCAAAATTGCTCTATGAGCTTATAGATTAGAAGACATCGAATTGTTGGAATCAACATTATCCATAAAAATTTCAAAACCATACAAAAAAATAACCAGAGGCAACAATGATTCCAAGTCGTTCCTAATCTCATATTCTAATTTTGACAAATAAAAAATTCACAAATTTAACCCCGGTTTGATAACTATTTGTTTTTTATTTTAAAAATTTTAACATATTCTTACTCAATTTTTCTAAAATCTATTCCATTTTCTAATATATCTATATTTTCTTAAGAAAATACGTGAATGTTAACCAAATTTCAAAAACAAAAACAAGATAAAAAAATATAAGTAAAATATAAATATTTTTTAATGGAGTCTTAAATACCTACTTACGTAAGTTTTTTAATTTTTTTGAAACACAACTTTCTTCTTTTTCGAAAGTAGAAATAAGTATAAAATTTATAAAAGTTGATAAATAGGTCATATTAAATATAAAGCAAAGGGAAATTATTTGGCAATGATTCCACTAAAAATTTGGATTCATTCATTTGAATAACTTTTCAACTTTTAGTTGCATATTTCTCAAATTAAGCAAAGTAGATTGCAGAGATAACGCACTATTGCAGTCCAAATTAAACGACGTGTGCCCCATAATGAAAAGGAAGTAAATTTTGTTTAGAAAAAGAAAAAAGGAAGTAAATTGGTTTCTTTATTATAGTGTCAGATACTGCTCTTCCTTTTTCTGAATTGATAGATAAATCTCCTTTTTAATGGCTAAAATCAATCTTTCTTCACAATTTTATACATATTAATACCATCCCTACCTTTTGGAAAAACCTTCCCTAATTTCTGCACGAATATGTCAAAAATAAGTGTATAAAAGTAAAAACAATAAAAAAAGAATATAAGATTTTATGTGGAAAAACTCCAAAGAAAAAAAAAACTACAGATAAAAAGAACTTTCACTATGTAACAACAAATTATTACAATCACATAGAATTCTCTTCCCCGACCCCATTTACATAAACACTAGTATATACTATTCACATCTTTTGCTTCACTCTCACAAGAAAATAGAAAAGAAATTTAACCAGAGTGAGTACACTAAATTTAAAGTACTTCTGATTGGAAGAATACTTAGGAACCAACGTAGTTATGCTTGGAGTACATCACTTCCTTTTAGCTTTCCGTTTACTTGAAACTTTCTAATTCCTTGATCATTTCCAATTCTTTGAATACTTGAATCTTTATAAATATAAAAAATCTTTTTTCTAATATTTCCTAACCATAACTTTTATATGTTAGGAAAAAGAAACACAAACAAAGAATATAACAATTTTACTTAATTGTTTTCAATCATCTATTTGTGAATGAAACGTAAGGAACTGAGTCGGGTGAATTTTAAGAATGAGTTTTGTAGTCATTTTAATTTGTCTTTTTTTTTTGGATAAAGAATTTGTCCAAATTTTGACATAAATGACTTTTTTCTTAAAATTTTAGATATTCATAGAATTTTTTTACTTTTTTATTAGGAAAATTGTGTTGGATAGTCCAATTTCACAAAGTAATGGTAGATCGAGGAAAATTTAAAATTTTTTGCATCCATAATCAAATATACGATATAATGAATATTTATCTTAAGGTATAATTTAAGGTATTTATTGTATTATGCTTTGAACGCGCTAATGCCCTACGAAAACGAATTAGCATTATGTAATTAGGGTTTAATTAGAGCGCATATATAAACTCGAATTAAAACCCTAGCCGTTTTTATGACATTTATCTCTGTAATTCGCCTCTCTGAATAAAACTCGTTGTCCCTCTCTGCCCGTGGACTAGCCAACACAACGTTGGTGAACCACGTAAATCCTTGTGTGTGATTTCTGTTTTTTCCTTCTCTTTTACGATTTCTTTATCTTCGTTATTGATTGTTGATTGCCGTTTTAATAACAGTATTAATATAGTATATTGTATTATTAATATAATATTATATGTTATTAATATAGTATTGTATATGTCTAAAAAAAATAGTATTGTACATAATGATTAAAAAAAATAGTATTGTATATTAATACTATACTAATAACATATAATATTGTATTAATATACCGTGTAATTTGAAGACTGTTTACATTGAGACATGGATTTTTTTTTTTTTAGAAAATTGAGATATGAAAATTAAAAATCTGTTAATATGTAATAGAGGATATTAGATAACTAGATCTCCATGTATATATCTTTTCATTTCACATCAAAAGAGTAAATCATAGGAATAATCACACGTAAATGGAAAGAATATTTGTTAGAGGAATTTTTTTTTTTTTTTTAAATTACAATAATTAAATCTAAGACTAATAGGTCATTAGGTACATTGATGTCGCTTGAGCTACTGCTCTATTGGCCAAATATTTTTTTAATAACTTTTAAATGGTTAAAAATTCTTTTACCATATTAAAAATAGAAGGTATAAAATCAAACCGATTAATATTTTTCTATTAAATAGGTTATCCTCTCAAAATATGATATTAATCGATAAGAAAATGATTTTTTATAGAAATTGTGACACTTTCTCACATTTTTTAATGCACGATCCTCATCTTACCTCTCTAAACGATGTCTCAATGAGTTAAATCAATTTTTCATTGAAACCTAATTTATTTAGTAACAAGAATAGTAATATATATTTTATAAATATTGTGAGATTTCTCACTACTGATAACTTGTGTCATTATGACGCAATAATTTTATTGTTTGGTTGTAAACTAGTTCAACGCTAATATTATAGGTTCAAGTCCGAAGATCGATATTTGCTCCACAATATTTACTCAAAAAAAAAAAACTGTGAAATGTGGCAGTTAAAATGTGACTTTTATTTTTAATTTTGTAAATGACCGACAGCACAACAAAAGGCATACTATGGAAGAAAATAAAATGGGAACACGATCGCGTTTTGATGGAGTAGGTTGACCACAATTGGCTATTGACAGATTCCAATATGGTTTAGCAAATCAATTCAAAATTGTAATCTTCAAAATCAAATCTTTTTGTTTTTAGTATTGAAAAGTATTTTGAGTATAAGTTAGAGAGAAGACGATTACAAATATCGATTATAAAGATCAAATTTGTAACCGTAGAGTAAAAATGAATTAATATCAAACTAGATAACCAATCACGCTATCGACTTATTCGGTGTGTATTTAAAAGTATTTGAGTCGGTGTATATTTAAAAGTATTTGAAGATGAAAATTCGAAGACCATAATCTTATGGTTATTCAACTATATAAAATGGTGCTAAAGTGCTGTTGTTACTAATTCTTTTTAAGATTAAAAAATGAAGTTTGAAAAAATAATATAAACATTATTATTTTTTTAGCTCTATAACAATTGAAAGTGGTAAAACTCAAACCTTAACCTTTGATTATTATACACACAATAACGTTAGCTGAAGTATTGTTTTTATTATTAAAAAAAATAATATTAACATAATAATTGAAAAAGTATTGTTGTTACATTGAACCAAAAAAACGTGCAATGACAAAAAGTACTTGTTAGTTTCTTAATTAGAGATTATCAAGAGCTTACTAAGGTAAATTCAATTTTCTCTCTTTTGTTACTAATTTAGCTAAAGTTTAATTATCTTTACTCTATATTTGTTAGTACCAATTTTAACAATGTACATAGAGTGAAAGAGTTAAACATCTGACCTTAAATAGTATAAGTTATAATCTTCATTATTTTACTTCCATGCTATTAATTACACATACATATATAGTAAACTTGTTTTTCTTCATCCAACATTTTAATTATTGATGTAATATATATATCCTCTTTTTTTCTTTATTGTAAATAAAAAATTCTAGTTTAATTATAACAACTTTTTAAAAAATATTGGAGATAACAAAATATGAAATATTTAACTTGACTTAAACTTATAAATGACAAATGTCACTTTTGAAGTCCGATAGCTTCACTTGATTGAAACTTATTAATTTTGTAACCATCAATTTATCGTGATATATATATATACATATATATATTGCTACTCATAAAAATCTCTATTTTTTAATAATATAGGGTAGAAAATTTTAACATTTAACCCTAATATTACTTAGTACAAAATGTCATTTGAGCTAAGTTCATTTTGATTTGAAATATATCTATCTAGTTAAACTCCATTCCATTAACTACAAAATAATTTTTAAAGTAAAATGCACTGTTTTCTCTTAGGTTAAGAAACAATGCTACCTATCATACGTCAAAATGAAGAAAACTTTAATGACATCTTTTATAATCTAGTATTTAAGATGTTACATGTGAATGAATTTTTTTTTTACTCTAAAATTTTCATATTCTTAAATAATAATTTTAGAAGTCCAGATGAGCCCTAAGTCTTATTCATTTACTCTATCATCTAGCAATAAATTAGGATCGAATGAAACGGTGGCGTGATTAATTTTCTGATTTGATGTTCAATCGGTATTTGTAATTTTTTTCCCTTAATTTATATTTAAAAAAAACAATGAATTAGGAAGCCCTTAAGGAAATGTTTGGCTGCAGATGAGATGAGATGCCATGAGATGTTGATAGCAGAAAACCTTGTTTAGGGTGGAAGGGGAGGAGATAAAATGTTAAGATATGTTTAAAAAAAAATCTATTCTTATATTTTAAAAAATAATTATTCTTTTTTTTAAAAAAATGAGGAGATAAAATTTTTCTTTTTTTAAAAAAAATAATTATTCTCAAATATTTAGCTATTAATATAATAAGTATGTAAATATAACTACCATCATAAATAAAATGTAAGTAATATAAATTTAATATTAAGCACCCTTAATCATATTAATGTTTTTATTAAAAAAAAACATAGTTTCAATGATATTATGTAAAAATTATGAGAAAAAACAATTATGAGAAAAAAAAATTTCACACCACCAAAATAAAGTTTGACTAATCTAAAATATTTTTACATCGTTAATAACTCTTTTTAAAAGATTTGTTAGACTTAAATAATTAAAAAAAATACCAAAATTCTATTTATTATAAAATAAAAATAAACCATTTGGTTAAACTAGTCATTATAAAATCTTGATAGTAATTTTTATTTTATTTAAAAAGAATTATTTTCTTATAACTTTTATACATTCATATTCATAATCATAGTTACCGAAGGTCAAAGAATTGTTAATAAAATACACTAATTAATAGCTAATAATAAATTAAATATATTTACCTTATTAGTTATTGATACTTCTAGGGAATCATAGACAGTCCTAAAATTTTTTATTTATTATTTTTTTGTAATTAAAAGAGAACTCTGTCACATTTTGAAATAATAAAATATTTCTCAAATTTTAGAATTTATTGTTTTTTTTATTAGGTAGAATAGATCTCAATCCCTATGACTCGTACAAGTCTTGAAATCTATAGTTGTTTTTTATATATACAATCAAAACTCTCAAAATTATTTAAATTAATTTATCCTTTCAAAAAAAAAATTCACTCTTACTAAGTGCAATGCTAAATACAAGATTATAAAATTTGAATCTCATTTTTTTAACAAACAAAATAAGTTTAATATTTTTAAGTTTATTGAAAATAAGTTCATACTTTTAAATATATGGTAAACTATGAATAAAAATTCAATGTGTATAAATTATTTAAATTTAATTTTTATTTTAATAATAAATTGATATATTTATTATTAATATTAAAAATAAACACATAACTTTTAATTATTAATTTTTAAATATGATATTTATAGTCTATCTATAAACAATTGAAATTCTCTAACTTTTTTTTTGTTATTAAAGATGATTAAAAAATGAATAAAAATATGAAAATTTAACGTCATATATTAAAATATAATATATATCTATTTATTTTAATTTTTAAAATTCAAATATATTTAAATAAACATTTGATATAATAATAGTATAATTATTATAATTATATATTGATATATTAAAATAATAATAATATTATAAAAAAATATATCAAACATAAAATAAGTAAATAAGTAAATATATATATATATATATAAAAAGATAAAAAAAATTAAATTAAAAAAAAAGGAGAGAGAAGATGAGATGAAATGAGGTGAAGAACAACTTGGGCCGAACAAAGTGTTGGGCATCAACACCTCATCTCATCTCACCTCCTCTTAAAACAAACACCCCCTTAAAGTTTTGTATTTATCGTGTTATTTTATTATAAAAATTACTTTGAACTCTTGATTCACACACTTTCATCGTATCAATCCAAATATTTTGATTTCTTATATAAAAATTAAATAAAAAAAAAGGTTATCACATCATTAAATAGATTAAACCTTGAATTTCGAGACCTATTTTGAAAGTGATATGATCTGTGTCGGTCTAAAAGTCAAAATCAGCTACCAAAGTTCTAGGTTTCATTAATATCCATTTTAATATCAGTTACAACCCAAATCTTGGAAGCATTACTTGGCCAGTGGCAGTGTTCATTGGTTATTTTTATGACATTTGACATTTGGACTTATTTGAATGAGATATTTATTTGTCATAATTGATGACATATTCTTATTATACGTTCAAAATATATACATACTTTATAATATTTGGCGGCTTCACCAAATTTTAAAAATAAAATCAAAATATAAACTTCATTAAGAATTCCACGAGTTCATAACTATCTATAAGAAATAGTCATATCTTCTGGTTAACTTTTGAATTTTAAGGCATATGTAAAATAGTTGATAAAGGAGAAAATTACTATATTGATAGTAAGTTTATTTTGAATTTGTCAAATAAAAATATACTTAAAATTAGTGCACTCGTTTTCCCTTGATTATAGTATTTAAATAATATATTTTTAATTTCTTTTATTATGATGAATAAAAACATGCACTTATTATTTTTATTTTTTTTTAAATCGGAAAATTGGAGTTTCGCTCCTCTATACTCGGGGTACCACTGATCCGCCTCTAGATTGTGCACGGGATACTT
This sequence comes from Sicyos edulis, assembly GCA_036507275.1. Taxonomy (NCBI): domain Eukaryota; kingdom Viridiplantae; phylum Streptophyta; class Magnoliopsida; order Cucurbitales; family Cucurbitaceae; genus Sicyos; species Sicyos edulis. The sequence continues at coordinate 66,720,984 of CM071846.1, forward strand.
CGAAAGATATTCTAATTTAAGTAATTTCCAACGTTCTTGAACCAGCAATCTCTCAACGAAGCATGCTTTGAAATTTTTAACTTCAACTGCTGGATTACTCCTTGGAAACCAAACATGCACTCATTTTTATCATATGTGAAATACTTTTAACATTTTTATCAAATATGATCCGATTCAAAAAAATATACATGTATTTATTCAATAACAGATTCAATCGTGGGATTCTTTGAGATTCCATTTAATCCATCTATTAGAAATTTGTATATCTTCTTTTGATAGAAAAGGAAACTCTTTATAGATTCTAGAATAATTTTTTTATTAGAGTTTTCTAAAAAATTATAGTTATATAGAATCTCGTTTTATTATACAGTTATAAGAAATCCTTATTTTGTTTTGCTTTTTTTTTAATCTATTATTTGATTATACAACTCAAATTTAGGAATCTAATAAAATGGAAATGTTCGCGGGGGCGCATATTTACTCTTTTTATAATATTGTATTAATTAATATTTATAATACATATAATATTGATATTATTGAGTATTAATATACTGTTAAAATATAATACAAATATTTTTAAATTTATTTATATTTATAATTATTTTGTAAAACCATCCATTCAACTCAATTTTGCTACATTATTTTACCTCCTTCGAACTCTTTTTAAATATTTGAGAACATGGTATTTTCAAATCAGAATATGTCATGTCTCAAAAATATAATATAAATTTTACAATAATATCATGCCCATTTTTCATAGCCCGAAAATGCGGCAAAATAAAAATTTTGGGAACTTGAGGCGTCAAATTGGGCAGGCTGGGTATGGACAGAAAGAAATTCAGGTCAAGGAAAACAATTAAATTAGTTTATCAATACTTTATATAAATTACAAATATATTATGGGCTTTTGTATGTATATTACAAAATGGATAAAATATTACAATAACACAATAATGAAAATATTTGCACATATAGCAAAAATTGTAAATTAATATACTTCATATTGATAGATTCTATCGATAAAGGGTGATAGAATCAATTACTAATAAATAAAGTAAATTGATAGACTTCCATAAGATTCTATGAAGAGTCTATCAATAAGAACCGATATAATCAATCACTGATAAAATTGATAGACTTCCATCACTAGAGAATGATAGATTCTATCAAAGTCTTCTATAAAAAAGGTAAATAATTTTTTTTAAAAAAATAGCAGAATTTACCATAAAATAATTATTTTAAAAAATGTGTTATAATTGTAAACTGTGGTAAAAAAGTTGTTATACAGCGCAAATTCTCAATATATTAGACATATATTTCATTAAAAAAGCAAATATAGTAGATATAAAATTTTAACTTTATGATTTTAATTAAAAAAAAACAATTTTAATAAAATTTGAAAAGAATTTATCGATAAATTCTTTTTGAGCTTTTTGATATGTTATAGAAACTTTAATGCAAATAAAATTACACAATTTGAAGATCTATTAAATTTAAAATGGAAATATTTTAGACTTGTTGACAACAAATTTGAAATTATATTCAAAGACTAAGAAAGAAACCACTTTCTTTTTTAAGTTAAAAAATGGTGACTTCAAAGTAACAAAGTCTTCCCTAATTAAATTATGTTTATATCACAATGGAATATAGAGACATATCATTATTTGAACATCTATTTAACTATAAAATTGATATATACTACGTTAATATCAAGTTTAGTAATGTTTCCAATTCAAGCATATATAATTTAAGTCAAAATGATCAAAATTTCATATATATCATATTTGATCTCATAACTAAGGTGTTACCATTCGAATTTATTTTATTGTTTTCTTTTTTTAAACAATTTCTTTTATTGTTTAAGTTAATAACAAAAACAAAAAACATTTATATAAAATAATTTATTAAAATATTTAGAGGTTCAAACTTCTCTACTCTTAAGTCTTAACTAAAAAAATACTAGTACTTTTCGAGAATAATAATATCAATTGAGAAAATTTACTCTCGAATAAAGTATTTCCTCAATAAACTTCCTTCTCTTTACGTAAAGATATATGTACTCAATCAGATAAGCTTTTTGTAAAAACAATATTGATGGTATAGAACCAATTTCAAGGGATCACATAAACAAAAAGCTTTTTCAAATAATAATAATAAAGTAATTGACGTAAGGGAGTAGGCAATTCACATACAATAACACTTTTTTTAAATAATAATAATAATCAAGGAATTGCGGCAAGGTGCTAATTTCAGCATATACATATATATATATAGAGGGGAATTTGGGTGCAGCCTGGCTGCATCCCACCCATGAAGTCCAACATATGTTACACATTTCAGCTCACTTTTTTTTCTTTTTTTTAATAGAAAAATATTAAAATATGTGTGTGACTTCATGGGTGGGGTGCAGACCTGACTACACCTAAATTCCCTTCATATATATATATGAAGTCCAATTCCTTTTGAATTCTCAACCTAAGTATAATTCAAAAAATAATAATAATAATAAATATAAACGGTAAAAGAAACAAAAACTTTAAGAGAATTTGCACTTTATAGCGAACTTTTTTACCATGTTTACGATTATAGTAACTTTTTAAAAATAATTCGTTTATAGCAAATTTTGCCTATTTTTTAAAAAAATCTCTATTTACTCTTTTTTATCGAAAATTTTGATAGAATCTATCATTCTCTAGTGATGAAAGTTTATCAATTTTATCAGTAATTAATTCTATCGGCCCTTATTGATAAAATCTAATGGAAATCTATCAATTTACTTTATTTATTAGTAATTGATTCTATCAATCAATGTATAAGTCAATCAATTTACCTTTTTTTTACTATATGTGCAAATATTTTGTGCTATTCATAAAATATTTTAACCCTTTTGTAATATATATAGCAAAAGCCCAAAAACTTAATTTGTAAAAGATAAATAAATTTTAAATACAACCAATAGGAAAGATAACTTAACCACTATGGATGGTGGAAAATGCAAAATTTTCAATGAAGACAAATATGAGCAACTAGAAAGAACATTTGTTCAAATTTACTAATTTTTTATAGAAAAAAAAAATATCAAAGACAATAAACAATTTTTAATTTTAATTATTTACTGATTTGTTTTTCAAAATATTAATAAAGCAGGATTAAGGACAAGTTAAATAAATTACAAGTTTCTTTTTACAATAAATAAATCACAAGTTTATTCTCTATATTTTTATTTTTATTTTTTATAAGGAATAGATCCTTAAATTTTTTGTCCTAAAATTTTCTAAGCTTATATTTGATAAGTGCTTCAACTTTAAAATATCAAATAAAGTCCTAAATTTTTAGTTCAATATTTTATATATATATTTTTTAAATTAGCAAATTTATTATACACTAATTTGAAAACTATTTCAAATTGAATATTAAATACAAGATTCTTTTTTTGAAACCATTAACAAGATTGAAATCAGTATATGAACTTAAATATTGAATACAAAATCGAAAGTTTAATAATTTCATATTATAAACAAAATTAAAAATTCAATTTATTTGACACAATTTTAAATTTTTTTTAGTACATTAATGGATTCAAACTACATATTTTTTAATTCTAAAATAGTCGATATATCAATTTAGTCATGCTCATTTCACCATAAATATTCTAAAAATTTAAAGTATACGATTGAAAATGGAATAAATTAATTTTCTTTCGCGTCTCGGACGTCGATAACTCATAATTTGATATTGAGAATTTACTCTCTATAACAACTTTTGAACTTTGTATTTTAATTATAGTATTTTTGTTAAAATATTTGATTTATAGCACAATTTGGTTGCAATTTTTTAAAACTCCAATTCTACCCGCCTTCCCTTTGTTGCTTCTCCTCCGCTTCTTCTTGAGGTGGAATATTACAAATATTAAATTCTTTCTAGATAAAAACAAATAAAAGTTTCATTTTCTTTTTTTTCTTCAGCTTTTAACAGGAGTAAACCATCCCGAAAAAGTATTTACATATCTTAATCTGTCCGTGTAAAGAAAATTTAGCAAACTTGTTCATTTATTTAAAATTCGGAAATTCAGTTTATTAGTAAAAGACGTAGATACCCTCATTTATTAATAAATACTTCATTTATTTTTTATTTTAAACTTCAATATCCCTAAAATAACTCCCTTAAATCAAGGGAGTCTTTTCAACCTACTGATGTAAAATTTGGGAAATTTCTCATTCACTCTCCTATGATTTTATTTCGAAATTCTCTCTCATGAGTAACGATTTTCTCTTTCTCTTTTTTTTTTCCTTCTTTTTTTTTTTGTTGAAATGAACGATTCTCTCTTTTTTGAAATCTATTATGTTGTCGAGTAAAGATTATTAAAGAAAAAACAATTTTTTTGTATGGTTGTTTTATAAAGTCCTATTGGACATTTAAAAATGATTATAGTTAGATATTTTGATACTTTAATATCCCAAAGGCCTATGAGGGTATGCTTTTGGTACCTAACCTAAGGACAAACGTGTTTACCTTTGTTTAAAAAAAAGCTGTTTTATAGAAAATTATTAATACAGTATTTTGTATTATTATTACATTATTATGTATTATATATACAATATTATATATTATTAATATAGTACTGTGTATTATTAAAATATTATGTATTATTAATATTGTATTATTATTATTATTATTTATGACTATAATGGCTAAATTTGTTTAAAAGTGACCATATTTATAATTATTTTTTAAATTTCACTAATCTCATAGGTTTCCTATAATAATATCGTTGAACGATACTTGATTATAAATAATACTTATATATTTATAATAAAACTACATTTATAATAATAGTAAACCATCATCCGTAAGGACATATAGATGATAGTTTATCATATTTGTTTCCAAAACATAGATAGTAATTACATCTAAATAATAGTATTTAGAATTTAATAATGTATTTAAATTTAATACCTACATAATAGGAAAATTATGATGGATGACATATTTTAATAAATTGATTATCAATGTAGTCAAATTTTAAAATATTTGCATCTGTACTCATAAATACATGTCAATATTGTATTATATGATATTAATAATACTTTTTTATCACAATATTATTAATACTTATTAATACAGTATTATATGTTATCAATACAATATTGTGTATTATTATTAATATCATATTATTAATAATACCTATGATTATGATTGCTAAATTTGTTTAAAAGTAATCATGTTGGTAATTATTTTCTAAATTTGACTAATTTAGTAAGTTTCTCATAATAATATTGTTGAACGATATTATAAATAATTACTGTATTTATAATAATAGTGTAATTATAATATAGTTTTGGATTATAAATACAGTTAAATAAAATGTTTTAAAATACGGTTAAATAAAAAAATTTAATAAATGCATCATAAATAAGATTAATGAGTATTTATAATACAACGTCTTAATAAATGCATCATATTGAGTATGTATAATACAATAGTAAAACATATTACTCAAATATTTTCAAAAAAATAAAAATAACAATGCAAATACATTAAATTTTGACCATTTTTGTAATTTTTTTATTTTAATTACATCTTAATTAAATTAAAAGACAAATTAAAAAGAAAAAAAAAAACAAAAATGAAATTCAGACGGCAAACACAAGAAACTCGCAGCCACAAGTCCGTCCGCAATTGTTTTGTTTAAGGGTAGAATGGGAATAGGCAAAATTGTATTTTAAATAATAATAAACAAGAAAAAGAAGGTTGTAATTATTATAAAGTTTACCTATATTTGTAAATATTTTCTTCAAATGGACTATCCACTACAATTTCTCTTTTTTCTTTTTACTTTTTCTTATTTCTTCGCTCTCTATATTTTTTTCACCTTCTTCCATGCTTTTCTATAAATTAATCTCAATTTTTATAAACTTCAAAATAGTATATTTTCAAATTATTAATAATGATCATTTTTAAAAAAAAAATACACATTCTACCCCATTATTAAAATCTCGCCTAAACTTGGATTTTAATTAATTTCGGCAACCAAATCTTCACTCTCAGTTAACATTGGAACCAACTGAATTTCAATTATTCCTTCTTCAAAGCCAACAATTCATGTGCATCATTCATGTTGATTTTTGTTAATTACTTATCAAACGGTGGTTGCACGCTCCGATCAAGTTCCATATCGCTGGCACGGTTCATCTTCATCAACTGCCACCAATGTCTCGGCCTCTGGTACTACTCGTTCATTGTCAGGTGGAGACTTGTTGACATTGACTGAATGGTTATCTTTGTTGACTATGATTTTTGAAGTTGAAGCCAAAGATTGCTCGACGATCGAGTTGCATGAGTAAGTGATCGAACTGAGGAGGGGTTGGTTGGAGAAGAGAAAAATGACATTGAAACCGGCTGATTGAAGGCTATCATCGAACTGATTATTAAAGGATATCCGCGAATTAATTAGATCTATCAACAAATTGATTGAAGGCTATCAACTAAAAACTAATTTAAGGTTATCAACTGATGATTGAAGGCTATTAACTAAAAATTGATTGAAGGCTATCAATGAAAATTGATTAAAGACTATCATCTGAGTTCGTCTCCTTGTTCAAGAATTAGCTTATTAAATGTTACCTGCTGAAATGATTAAAGAATATCAATTAAAGTGATTCAAGCCTATCAGTTAAAGTGATTAAAAATACTATCAACTAAAAATGATTAAAGGTTGTTAGATGAAAATTGATTGAAGGCTAACTTAAAATTAATTGAAGTCTATCAGTCGAAACTGATTGAAGACTATCAGGTGAAAATTGATTGAAAACAATCAACTAAAAAATTGATTGAAGCCTATTAGCTGAAACAGATTAAATGTTATAAGATGAAAATTGGTTGAATGCTATCAAGTGAAAACTGATTGAAAACTATCAAGTAAAAGTTTATCGGAGGCTATCAGCTGAAAAATTAGTTGAATACTATCGGTTTAAATTTTATTGAAGCCTTTCAACTGATAGAAGTGATTGAAGACATAGTGATTGAATAGAAACATGATAGTTGAATACTATCAGTTGAACTGATTGAATTCTATCACTTAAAAACCTAATAGAAGTCGATCAGTTTTTTAAGTAATAAAAATCAATAAGTTTTTGAAGTAACATAGTGATTGAACAAAAACATGAAAAATACCTAAGAAATACCTAAAATTCGTAAAGACATGGTGTTCTTAAAGATATAGTTACATACTGATTCAACTTGAAACATGGACGAATCAATCAGTTTAACTTATGGAAGTCAATAAAATATTTAAGTGATAGAAATCAATAAGTTTTTAAGTTACAAATAGTGGATACATGTAAATTATGATTAAAAATAGGGGATTTTGTCCCAAATGAATTAGTTTGAATTCTACCTTTGCTAAATCAATTTAGATTGAATTATATGGATTCAAATTATAGAAGTCAAACAGTTTAACTAATATAAGTCACTCTGATTGACTTCTATCACTTAAAAATCTAATAGAAGTCAATCAATTTTTAAGTAATAAAAATCAATCAGTTTTTTAAGTTACATAGTGATTGAACAGAAACATGAAAAATATCTAAAATTCATAAAGACATAGTATGTTTAAAGACATAGTTACATAGTGATTGGACTTGAAACATGAACATAAATATATTAATTAGTAAACAACAATGAAAGAAATTGTAACGAAAACGTGTATTTTTAGAAGCCCAAACCAAAAATTGATTGAAAAAAAAAATGATTAATTCAATCACTAGAAAAATAATACAGTCAATCATTAGTAAACTGATAGATCCAATCACTAGTAAATATATAGATTCAATTACTAGCAAATTGATAGATTCAATCATTAGCAAACTGATAGAGTTAATCATTAGAAAACTCATAGATTCAATTACTAGCATGCTATAGAGTAAATTACTAGTAAACTGATAAAGTCAAACATTAGGAAATTGAAAAAAAGTGGAAGAAATTGCAAACACGATAGAAAAATAATGATAGAAATAAAGACAAAGAAATTGTGATGGAAAATCGTGATAGAGATGCGTGTGATAGAAGCTCAAATTAAAAAAAAAATTGAACAAAAAGCCAAAGCACATATGCATAGCCTACGTAGGCTTTTTTGGTGGTTTTTTTTGTTTACCATGTATGAAATAGTTTCAAATTTGTGCTATACATATAATTTTTTTTTTACTTTTTCTATTATAGATGCAAAATCTCCTTTGATGTTCACACATATCAAGTCCAGAAGGCATAATCGTTACAAATTCCAACATCATTTTCATAGAAAAAAAAAACTAGAAAGTCTTTTTGTTTTTTAAATAAAAAACTAAAAAGTCTTTCGGTCTTGAGAAGTCAAAGCAAAAATGGAAAAAAAAGAATAATAATAAAATAAAATATTAAGTTAAAACTTATCAACTCATTACTCATATGATATAACCATTTTTCCTCTAAATTATAGCTACTCCACGATCGTTATTTTTTGGTTTTTCTTCAATTTAAGTTCAATATTTCTTTATAATTCCTTTTAGCGATTTAGTTTACGACGGGACATACAGATAAGTCTATAATACTTTAATATAAAATTATTTCTTAAATTAATAACCACCATAAACTAAATTCATTCCTTGTTAAATTTTTGAAAACCTTCTTTGATGGATAAATTAACCCATAATGATTAAAGTTTAATGTTATTATAATTATCTAACATAGACCAAATGGATCAATGGTACAATGATTTCATTGTTTGATTGTAAATCAGTTCAATACCAACATCACAGATTTGAGCTACTAAAAAATAAATAAATAAATAATACCGAATGGGTCAGTTCAACACGAGCTTCATAAATTCTAGTCCGAAAATCGATATTTGTCTCCCTCCTCCAATATATACTCAAAAAGAAAAGAAAAAAAAAAAAAAGATTGCAAGACTTTTCAAAATAGAGTTAGCCTACTTTGAAGACCCAAGAAAATTAAATTACCATGGGTTGATTTTTTTCTTCTTTTTCTTTTTTTCAAAATAGAGCACATGCCATGTGGCTTAAGAAATCATTATTCCTCACATTTGATTATTGAACACAAACTTACGAAAAATTTTGAAGAAAATTTCGCCACACATTTATACCATTGAGGTTCAATCAATGATTTAGTTGGTATCATATAATTTTAGGAATTCATTTTTTCCATTTTAGGAAATAACATGAAGATGACACATGTCTAAATCTACCAAAAACAAAGCACAATATTTATCATGCTAAGTGATATCGATATACATTTAATGACTTAGAACTCTTAGATTCAAGTCTCTCCCACTCCTATAAAAAAAATTTAAAATATTTGTATATAATAATTAATATTATATCATAAATAGTCATTAATACGATATTACATTATTAGTACATTACTATAATAAAGTATTATTAATATTAATGACTATAATTACTAATTTATATAAATGTGATTATATTTATTATTATTTTTTGCATTTGAGTAATCTAACTAGTTTCCTTACTTTAAAATTTAATGTATTCGATATCTTCTAAATAACTATAAAGCACAGCAAATGGATTGAGATAGAGTATAGTTTTACGTTTGGCATCATTTGAACATACAAGAAATGGATTTTTAATAAACAAGACTTTTTTTTTTTTTTTTTGAAGTGAATAAAGAAGACTTTTAAAGCCTTTCTATATGGAAATAAAGAATTAAAGACCAATTGTGAATGATGGAAAACCTTTTCATAAAATGATATCAAAGTGTGAATGGTGGAAATACCTTTCTATGGAAAGAAATGGTGGAAGTGATATCAAAGTGTGAATGGTGGAAATACCTTTCTATGGAAAGAAATGGACACTTTTCTCTTTCAACAACCCCCAAATTACTTCAATAGTTCAACCACACATGGTACCATTCCTAAAAGATCATTCGTTTGTTTTTCTGTAGTAAACAACTATTGTTAACTCATTTCTGATCGCTCTTCAACTTCTTTTATCAAATCTCATATTAACCTCAATCTCCAAACAAGTAGTTGATTACTTCACTATTATTAACCTCAATTCCTCAAACGAATAGTTATCTACTTCAAATTATTATTAACTGCTTCATTCTCTTCCTCATCATTCTTTTCTATCAAAAACAAACACACCAAATTACTCTTAGAGAATTTATCATCAGCAGCACATTTTACCTTTTGTATTACATTTGCAGCACAATTTCTAAAATAAATTCATCTATGTCATATTAATTTTTATCAGTGATAAAACTCAACTAGTGATAGAACTCAATTTGAAATTCTATCTCTAATAGAAAATTTAAGCAGTGATAGAAAAAGTCTTTCATTGATTGAATTCTATCACTAATAGAATTCTGCTAGTGTTAGAATTCAATTTAAATTTTTTGCTACAAATGAATTAGTTTTGATTTTATGTTGTAGATGAAAATATTTTGTCTTTTTTTGTTATACCTCCAAAATCCCCTTATTATTATTAGAATTTTTTTTTTATTATTCGCGTAGTCTCTAGTTGTAGCTCTTATAGGGAAGGAGCTCTTATTAGTATAACTAAACTAAACAAAAGCCGAAAAATCTTGACATTTTCTCGCGGGATTACAACCCTTTGTCCTAGCCATTGTAGCACGTGTGTCACCAAGGGCATAAAGGGCATGATGACTTGACGTCATCCTCACCTTCCTCCGACTTATCACCAATAGCTCAGGGTTCCTGTAAGGGACCGACCCGAATGGGGCACTAAATGGGCCCTTACCCCAATGCATGCATTCAAAGTAAAGGACATTTAAACAGACATGATTTCGGATTCCAATTAAAACAAAACATTCAAAATAACCCCTTTAAAAACTAGACATTTTCCTGAAACTCGCCCTGTTTCCAAACACTGCTCGAGGATAAATACATTTCCAAAGTTTACTCGATCGAGAGGTTTACTAAAAGCCATTCAAAACCTGTTCAGATACAACATCTTTGGAATCCACAAATATTTACAAACATCCTAGGGCTCGTGCCGGCTACATGCATTCGGGGGAAAACAAAACACACGAGAGTCATAATACAAAAATCGAGTTGGAAGACTGGGCCCCATGATCACGGCTCCTCCTTCAGCATCCTGTCGCGCACCACGATTACTGTGGAAAACCACATAATAAGGGTGAGTAACGAATTACTCAAGAAGAATCCCCAACCGGGTACAATACGATATACATGGTCATCTCGATAAGCGTATGCAAGCTATGAATATAACACGCAGAATAGAGCACATAGCTTAGCCCACACTTGGGCCTCGGATGCCAACTCGGTGGCTTAGTCCGGAATAATATCCTCATACTGATCCAATACATGAGTCGCCTATACGAGAAACAAGTCCGGCCTCGGCACCTCTCATCGTCGACGAAAGGTACAGCGGCTCAAGATCCCGAGGAGCTCTCCCGGTCGGTGTTGTAATGAGCGTAAACATGCACCGCGTGCTCATCGAGACCATGGGGGTGCCGGGTCTAGAGGCAAGCTGCCCATGTCCGATCACCACGCCTAACTAAATCTTTGGATCGGTGTCACCGACATAGGGGTGTGAGACGGACACGTAAACTATGTCACTGAACCACCGCACCGAGGCTAAGGAAACGGTCGTGGTAGGCTTACACGAGAAGCCGCCTTACCTTAACAGTGGCAATCGGGGCTACTGGCCGAACACGGCGAGGACGTGCCGACTATCGGGGACGAGGCAATGCCAAGTCATCATCCCGACGGTTGGGGCATTTAACGACCGCCACCCTCACCCAAGATTGCGGGGCCTACCGCTCGGGTTAGCTAATCCCTCACGGGGTCGGGGACGGAATGACTTGCTCGACGTCCCCCCCGCCATGGATGCAAGGTACTTTATGCATCGGCCCGGATGATGCTATCTACCGCAACTCTAACTCGCCCTAGCAAAAACAAACAATTCCATAAAATCCAATACGTGCTCAACAAGAATACAACGAGCCTAGCATGATACTACGAAGCAAGGAACAGATACGAGCATGCCGAAAGGAACAACCTAGCATGGATTTACATGAGAATTAACCAAGAAAATCATGCTAACCGGGAATTCAGATTGAAGCACCTAGCTACACATGTCAATAATCACAAACAAGCAATCAATCAACAATCACATATAATATCGCAGGGTCCACACAACTCCGGTAAGAAATCCTTACCTTGGTCGGGGACGATCGCACGAAAACCTAAGCTGCGAACTATCTCGAACTAGCTACCGAGAACGAGGCGCGACGAACGCACGAACGAGCCGATTGCACGAACGGGGCAGCAACGAGGCTCGCTGGGCGCGCTGGGGCGCAGAAATGGGCGAGCTGGGCGTGGCTTTGGTGCGCACGCTGGGCGCGTGAGACGCGGGCGAAGTGGTGAGGCGTATGGGGCGGGCGCGGCTGGGCGCTGGCGATGCGACGCGACGCGTAACTGGGCGAGGACGCGCGGCGTGGCTCGGCGGAGGCTCTGCTTCTGCGCGCGGCGACGGGCGAGGCGATCTGGCGAGCTCGACGAACAGGGGCGAACAGGGCGATCTGGGCGACGGAGAAAACGAACTCGAATTCGAGCGATTGGAGAGGATTCGACGTTCGTTCAGTTAATGGATGAGTTCCTCTACACCTGCAACAGCGTGAGGATGGAACGCCTTCGACCTTGGGGATGGAAACTCGGTTGAATTGAAGCTGGAGAAGGAAGAAATCGAGAGAAGTTGGTTGTCGGTCGGGGGAGCTCGCGAGGAAGAAGAAGAAGAAATGGGGCGAAGGCTCGGGCGAGCTGGCCTTTTAACCAAAGCAGGGGACGAGCAGACATATCTACAAGATCGCGCGATTAAGTTAACAAACGCGTGCGGTGGCTCGGCTGGCTGAGCCCTCCGCCTAGCACATGACACGCCCCTGGTTCGATTCTTGCTCGACGCGTTATTTAATTCCTTATTTATTTTTACCTTTTCCCAAGCCCAAACGCCTTCACCAAAAATCCCGATTTTTAATTTCAAACCCGGCCCTGTCGGCCCTACCCAAAATTACCAAAATGCCCCTGGGCCTCCCGGGAAGGCCGGGATGAATTTTCCGGGCCGTTACAGTTCCAACCTCAACGGTTGGCAACTAAACATGAAGGTTGCGCTCGTTGCGGGACTTAACCCAACACCTTATGGCACCCGGATATTATAATATTTGTTATCAATAAAATTTGGAAAAAAAATAAGTTTTGAATAGTTGACCATCTATTTCTATACCCTCTAATTAACCTTCAAATCCTTCTTTGATTACTAAACCTGTGATAGATAATTCAACCTGTGATGATTAATTATTATTAGAACTTTAATAATACAGGGGTCGTTTTTTTTAATACAGGGCTAGGGTGCGTTTAATTTAGGGTTTTCATATAATTTTTTTGTATAAGAAATAAGGACATAGATTTAAATTTTTTACTGAGGTAGCACATGCAATTGAACTATATATGCCTTTAAATCAAGTTAATAGTAGTAATTTTCATAAGTATGAGCAATTTTTCATTTTTCACTTTTTATATTTTTTCTTACTTATTAATAAATAATTATATGATCATTTTCTTCCTTTCAAATAGATTTTGGAAGAAGAATAATTTTGTTTAGGTGATTTTAAATGAAATTAAGTGAAATTATTTATACCGAAAAATTTAGTAATTTAGTGATTTCATTATTTGGTAGTAATAATTCGATCTTGATACCAAAAATATCAAACTAAATTTTAGTTTAGCTTCTCAACCATTAAGCTACCATTCAATTGCTTATAGGTATTTGAACTTTAAACAATGTCAAATAATTTTTTTTAATTTACCATTTATTTTATTAGGTCTTTGAATTTTAAAGGTGAATAATGAATAATAAATCTCTTAACTTTCATAGAAATTTTAAACTTTCAATTTTGAATTCGATAGATTTTAGATTCTTTCTAATATCAACCAAGTCAAAGTACTTATTAAAAATAATATTTAAAGTTCAAAATTAGGCATTTAGAAATTTGATTTGAATGATTTATAAGATAAAAATTAAAAATCAACCCTCCGGATTCGTTGATTAAACTTGTAATTAACATAAAACTTATGTATTAGTTTGTGAATTATGGTTCACTGACATCTGTGTACACCTAGGTGACTGGTTCAAATCCCCTTTCCAAATATTGTAGCTCAAAAAAAGTTTGTGAGTTATGAAACGTTCAATTAATTACTTAATTTGGCTTTTTATTAAAATTATTTATAAATAAATAAATAAAAACTTCAACGTATTTTGTCCCTGGTCATTGTCGTACAATCAAATCTATCTGAATGCTAAGTCGGATTTATTGAAAAGATATGAGGAGAAAGTAATCACAAATTCTAAAACAAAAATTAAATCGGACTAAAAGAGTGAATTTTCTTTTCAATTTCAGTTTTCTGTAAATAAAATTTGATTTTTTCTTCTAAGAAGAAGCTTCATCTAGTCATTTTTCAACCAAAGATATAGTCTTTATCCCACTAAATTATGCCCAAAGTTGATCAAGTCTTTGTTGAAATTGAGAACTTTTTAGGTCTAATTGTATCATTTATCCCATTGAAAACAAAACAAAAAATATCTCCTTCAACCAAGTTTAGTAACCAAACAACCAACAGTAATTTTTTTTATTTTTAAAGTAGGCATTTTGACAGAGCTAGTATTTACCTAAAATTGAGAGGAAAAAAAAAGGGGGCAAAAGAGAACACATCTAAAGGCTTACATCATTATCAGTAACACAAACAAATGTTAAACAAATCCTTTAAACATATAGCACTATACTGAATTAGAAACCAAACTGACTCCCAACTATTACAACTATAAAAAAAATAATAAAAAAAACTCAATAGTTTCATTACTAGAACATATTTATCTTAACATTGCCATTTCAAAGCAAATTCAACTACAAACCAGAAAACAGCACAACAGCCAACTTGAACTGCATAAGCTCCCTCCTGAACAACTTAGTAAAACCCAGGAATGAAGATTCATTCCCAATCTTCAACTTCTTCATTATCTTCCATATTATATCTGCTGAAGTGTTCGACCCGGAACTTCCACTCCCCTTTCACCGGGTCGTGGGATACAAACTCGGCACCTTGCGCCTCTGTCTTCTTCCTTAGCAACTCCTTGTATTTCTCAGCTTTAGGCCCTTCGGTGTATTGATGCCCGGTTTTCTTGTCGAAGCATTTGATGTTGAGTATTGTTACTTCAGCAGGCTTATTCAGACCTTGCCCACGAGGGGGTTTTTTACTCTCGTCCAGGTAGACGATTACCTCGCGGTTGTTAAACTGGACAATGGACTCTAAATCAAGTCTTCGCACATCGGTTTCACCAAAGAACTTGATGCTTCCGTAACCATGGCGACCCACCACGAAATCTTTAACGTGACGGCAGAACCCAGGTTCGGCCCTTTCTTTAGCAGCTAATTCTTGGATCTTTGGCTCAGTATAGTAGTCCGAATGCCGAAGCTTTGGCATTAATGCCTCAATATCTGCCCCATGTTCATAAACAATGGCAGCCTCACCAGCTCTGTGCCCTCCAAATGTCCTATACAAGTCCTCTTTTGGAGCAGAGTGATCCTCATGGACACCATTGGGTTTTTGGTTTACTTTGTCCTTGCTAGTACCATTCTCAACAACATTTCCTGCAAAAAACAGAAATCGATCAAAATTATTTGTCATTAAAAAGTGCAGCTCCTACAGCTACGATGCACAATGCACAACGTTTTTAGAAAACAAAAACAGTCACATAGAAGTCTATCAAAATAGTGATAAGGGTTAATCAAAGAACGAAATACATAAGTTAAATCACTAAATACAAGCCTGGTAGTGTGAGTTATATAGGAACGAGATTATGGGTGTTAAATGGGTTTGTAGCTCGACTCGACGTAGCCAAAAAATGCCTTTATATCTTGCTTGCATATCAGAAAAATGATGCTTGTTTGTATGCTGAGCACCAATTTCGTTGAATATGGCCAATAGATGGAGAAACAACAACCGATATCAAGGGGGTTCAGGAGTGATTGATGCTACACAAGTTTGGAAGATATGATGATAAATCCCGACAAAGTAAGTCAATTGGTCTTTAGATCCCATTGCCTATATCTCAAGAAAGTTGGTCACAATATCCTTTTTAACATATGTATATATATATATATATATGTATATATATATATATGTATATATATATATATATATTCATGAGTGTCCGGCCTAACTTGCACCTTGACAATTTTCATGAGATATATACTTTATGACCTTACAACATTTGAATGTCAAAGGAGCAGGTAAAAAATTAATTTCTAGATTATCATCATGGATTAAATTCATCACCTCTTAGTCATGGCTCATGGCATCTCAAATGAGGAGAAGACGGGGAGTCCATATTGGTGTGTTGACCCAACAAAGATAGGAAAAATAAATTCACATAGAATTTTGTGGCCAATCAGTGTTTTAAAAGGCGCGCCTAAGCGCTCCTCAAGTCCCACCTTTAGCGCCTCACTTGTCCCAGGAGAGGCACGTGTAATAAGGCGTGCGCCTTACGTGAAGCCCTAGGCACCAAAAGGCATGCACTTCATGGGCTTTTTAATTTTCCTTTTGCGTTTTTTGTATTTCAGATCCCTGTACTAGGTCATTCTAAGCGCGTGAAGGTTGATAGTTGAATATTATGCATGTTTTATATATTATTCTTGGTTAAAACTTCATTTATGTACATGTAAAATGTTTTTATTGTGGATACACACACATGTATAATTTTTTTGTGCTTTTTTTATATAGAGCGCCTTAAGTAACAAAGCTCTCGCCTTTTCGTGTGCCTTACGCCTCAGGCTCCAGAGGGTCATTGCGCCTTAGTGCATCTTGCGCTTTTTAAAACATTGTGGCCAATAATCTTCCTGAGGAAGAAATGGTCGAGTGAAGATAGCCGAGCAAAACCATTCACATAAAAAAAAGCCTGGCGTTGATGGAGTTTTCGATCAAATCACCAGTGAAGGAGAGATGTCGCAAACAGACGTCAATAGAAA
This sequence comes from Sicyos edulis, assembly GCA_036507275.1. Lineage (NCBI taxonomy): Eukaryota > Viridiplantae > Streptophyta > Magnoliopsida > Cucurbitales > Cucurbitaceae > Sicyos > Sicyos edulis. The sequence continues at coordinate 66,738,057 of CM071846.1, forward strand.
GGAGAGGAGAAAGTCAAAGAAGAGGAAGACGAGTTTTCAAGCAGTACTTGTAAAAAGAGAACGGCTGGGAGAGAGAAGGAAAGGCATCAACAGTGAAGGTGCCTCTCCTCCTCAGTCCTATTGGCATTGGTGGCAACACGAGAGAATGCAATACTTTTTAAAAAACCTATCTATATAACGGAAACTTTTTCTTTATGTAGAACTCCTACACAGACGCGTTAGACTACACAAAATATTTCACAAGAACAATAAGTTAGAGAAATTGCAATCATAAGTCAAAAGTAAGAACTTAATCGTTGAGGTATGTTGAAAGGAAAAATGGAACAGAAACTGAAAATATACCAAATCTTAAAGGGGAAAAACTAACCATTGGTGTCCTTCAAATTGTTGGCAGCCAAGGAGGAACTGTCTTCAGCAATCTTTCCTGGTATAAATTAAGATTTTGCAATTAGTCAGCAAAATGTTAAACTTAAGATCGCACAACCCCAGACGGCCACACCACAGGCCATTACATGAACTTATCACGCTTGGTAACAGATTATCACATTGCCATAAATGAAAAATACGATTACAAGCACAAAAACTACAGAGGCAGAGAAATAATAAGGGCCCTCGCTTATGGGCTTTTTTATATGCAAATAATGTAGACAAAAAATAGGTGCCAAAAATCAATGTAAATATGGGGGCACTAAAAATATTCAATGTATAATCTAATTCCCATAAATTAAATGTTCAATATTTTACCCAGAATCCAAATTTATAAAAAAAATTATAATTTGAAATTTTATAACTAAATAATAATCTGAATCGCGTTCACCAAAAAAGTAGAAACAAAAATGTTCCAAGATTATCTTAATTAATACATCCAATAGATAGACTTGTTTGGTATCTAATTCGACTTCAATTTATAGTTCTCAGTATTCATTAGATCAAAAGAATTTAGTGAACTTCTACTTAGGGAGAAGTGAACTTTAAAAATAGCATTTACATGTTTTCAATATTTTCTCTAAACCAATTACTGAGCATATTAAAAAATTCATGAGCATGAAAGAAAACCTTGTTTTCCATCAAATCTCGCAAACTATGGAACGTGAACATTGGAAGGAAGACACAAAAAAAAGTCATACCATTTTCGTGCACTGAGGTGTCTTTCGGTGGAAATGTTCTCTCCATACTTGCCCTTGAAGGCCACTGATCTGTGGGACGAATAACCAATGCTCTAGGATTCTCTCTTGGAATAAAAAGAGCATCCGCCTTAGGTGTGCTTGGTGTTTCTTCATCTTGACTGAAGAACGGAACCTAAAAAAAAAAAAAAAAAAAGAGGTGTCAAGAGGCAACATTTAAGTAACCACCAGCCCCAATAGGGATGTGGGAGGGGAAAAGGAAATGATAAATAGTAGAAGAAACATTTATACCCTAGGGTGGTCATCATTCTTAGGATTATATTTTCTTGCAGGCCATCTCATCCGTCGGTGTGATAGGTGACGGGGTGTCAAGAAGGATGATATTCTGACAGGAGCTGCCTTATCAACAATCTGCATTAGCAATATCAATTAGCAGAGAGAATGAAAAAACGGCACCAAACTATGTTCTTCCTGCAGTTTTAATGACATGTGCACCAAAAAAGGAAACCATTGATCTTAACCCACTCATAAAGACAAGTCCCATTTACCGGCATGCAGGAAATTCCATATTGAATAGAGGGTGCTGCTCCTGGTCTACTAATTAACATCTGTGGCAGTGCAGGGAGTGTCCCAAATGGATTTGTGGCCGGTGCTGGTTGAATGACGGGGCTTTGAGTGATAGGCCTGCAAAGTACATGCGCGCAAAATAACCATACATGACAATGAAAATATATAGGCAAAAAGAGATTGAATGTTTCATATCTAAATGGTCCTTAAGTTACGTTACCAATACAATCAATATTCGACAGATAAACTCAACATGGATCAATGGCAAGAACCAGAGAAAGAAAAATAAAATAATAAGCAAAAGAAAACGAATATCGATCCCACAAAAGTTGAAAAGAAACATGAACAATGATCAGGAATATCATCCATAGCCTACTACCAACCAACCACAGAATAAATCCATAAATTCTGACTTAATTGATTAAGAAGAACGAGGCATTAGATCTTTTCCAGTGAAATGAACTATTTCACTATTAATTCTTAATGCAAAAATTCTGTCAAAATGTAAGAGCAATTTGGTAAAGAATTAAAATAAAGTTTATGATTTCATAAACAAACATATCATAGGATAAACAAAGAACTTGTGGCCACGCTTAAAACAAATCTTCATAAAAACCAAACTAAAAAAACAGTTAGGAAAGAAAGAAAAAAAGTGTTCCCAGCATATCTTAACAACCGAGTCTGTCAGTTCTTTATTGCTTAGTCACCTGTTTTGGACATAATTTCCTATTGTTCTTTTCAATGAGAAACCAAGCTTGAAAAAAAAAAGGCCCAAAAAAAAGGAGCATGTATGCAGAAAACAAACTCCGGAAAATATAAAGTTACAAATATTTGGCAGTATATATAAATATATAATGGTAAGAAACCAAGCTTTCATTGAACAAATAAAAGTTGGTTAATTCAACCTGACCAACATGATACGAGAGTATGAGGTCATGAGTTCAAACTCATGTCAAATCATTTCATCCCCAATCAATATTTTCTTAAGAATAAATCAATTTCATTGAGAAAAGATGAAAGGATACACAGGCATACAAACAACCCACAAAAAGGGAAGGATAGAGCGTACAAAATTGACTTCCAATCCAACAAAATTAAACTAAGAGAATATGTTGGTTGGTATAATTAAAACTACCTCAACCCATCAATCATCATCTTAAACTTGTGAAGTTTTGAGTTTGATTGGTGATTTAACATGTTTCAGCATGATATCGAAGCAAAAGGTCTTGGGTTCAAACCCCCTACTGAATCATTTTATCCTCAATTAATATTGATTTCCATTTGATTAACATTCTCAAATTTCCAAGCCTACAATTAAGGGTGTGCTGGTTGATATAATTAATTTAACATCATCCGATCAGCTTAAAGTTTCAGGTTGATTGATGATTTAATATGTTTCAAAAGAAAATTTACAAAAACAACTTGGTCACTGAAGTAGAAACATTGAATCTAACGAAAGCCCAGGTGTCCTCTAGAGATCTCTCCCTCCCTATTCTCAAATTAGTAATGATTTCCACCAGATGGAATTTTCAAACCCACAAGTAAGAGAAAGTATTGATTGATATTTATTACTTCTCAAAAGAACAAGGGCATGGTCATAATTACAAAAAGGTCTAGTGATTGACGCCCATGAGGAGGTGTTAAGCCTAACAATCTCCTAGACCTACACACCCAAATTTTCTTAATCTCTAAAAGCCCTTCCTCTAAATCCAAAAACCAATCTTTGGCAATTAAGGAACTCTACTTTTTGACATACCTTTGATGAGTATTATTATTTTACCTTTCTTCATTAGAATTATTTTATTATTTCATCTTCTCTAATGTATATAATATTATTCCTTTTCAACTTGTAATGGAAGCTATCGAAACAGAAAAAGGAGGAACTCTTCAACAAAAAAACCGGCAAAAAGGAGGAAGAAGCCAAATATATAGCCAATCAAAGAACTAAGGTTTAAACCGGTAAGTACATACATGCCCGACACATAGGCCAACCAAACACATTTCTTACTAAAACATACTAAAAACACTTTTGCAAAAATACAATTTACAATAAAAACACGTTTATAAAATTGTAAAATGAACTGGTCAGTCTTATTCACTCAATTTATTTGCTATGAAATTTTTTACAAGACCAGAGACCCCTAAGATTTTCAGTTTTTACCGAACATTCAGCAATTTCTGCCTTATCAAAATCAAAAGATGCCTACCTTAGTGATTGCAAAATAATAATAATAATAATAATAATAAAGAAAAGATGAAAATGTCTAAAAAATAAATGAAAATTAAAACTCGACTATATGCAGAACAGAGCCATAACAATGTAATGTGTGACTTACAATTGTCCAAAGTTACTCTGGCTAAAAATGCTGGAAGTTCCTGCAAAATTATTTGGACCCTCTATGGGGTAAAAATAATCAAGTTATAGTATATTAGTATAATAAATTTGAACCCTCAACAAAATGATTGATCATTTTTTACGAAATGAGCTCACGTGGTTGAGTCTGACTCAGGTTGCTAAAAAAGGATGTGGGTGCCTGTGCTTGCGCCGGTTGGAAAGGCATAGAGAAAGAAGGCTACAGTATGAACAAAAATATAAACCTGTTAGTATAAAAACTACAAATAACCAACTACAACTTTCAAATTACTGGGGTTGCATGAAATTGAAACAGTTAATTACAAAAAAATATTTAATCAACCATTACATAGTTCACTAGTCTTGAAGAAAAAAATTAATAATAACAACAATTTCACATCAGAGACCAGCCAATAAAACGCATAAAAGAAAGTACATCATAGAATAGGAAATTGTGAGTTTTACAACTCCTACACCTACCAAAGTCAAGTCAAGTGAATTGCAAATATAAAGTTCCATTATCACACTTATATTTTACTTTATGAAGCTTTTTTTCCGTTTCTTCATGCACAAGGAGGAATATAGTGACATATGATTGTACAAAAGTTATGAAGTCTACTAATCAATACACAACTGTCTCACCCAAGGAAAAGTATAAAGTTGATGTTAACTAATGAAAAAATGCTACTTACAGATGTCTGAGCAAAACTCATTGTATTGCTTGACGTAAGGGGTGACAGTGAGCTTGAGAAAAGGTTCCCAGGCCCAGACGAAGGTTGACTAAACATGCTTGGTTGTGAAAATAGAGGCCCAAAGCCTGAACCTGTCTGCGTACTTGGTGTGGTTTGGAAAAGGGAAGATGATTGGGTGTTATTAAAATTTAAGGTGGAAGGAAAAGTAAGATTTGCAGCTGTAGATGTGGCAAGGGGTTGAGCATTAGATGAATTGAATAAGGAGGTACTTCCAAACTGAGAGGTTGTTGATGAAAGAAAAGATGATGTCGATGCTGCTGTCGTGGATGTAAAGGGGTTTGATGAAGTGGAAGGAGCAAATGCTGAAGAATTAAATGAAAACGTCGTTGAAGGTGCAAATGTACTAAAACTAGAAGGTTTAGGGCCAAATGGGTTGGTTGTTGAAGCTGTAGAAAAAGGATTTGAACTTGTTTGACCAAATGTCGAAGAAGCTAGAAGGTTAGGCTGTGCAGTAGTAACACCAAAGCCAGCACCACCAGCAGTCTGACCAGCAGGAAGAGGTCCACCTGCAGAACAAACACAATAATCCGTAGCTATTCATATCAGGGGCTAAACTTAGCATATTCATTTTTTAAAAAAAGTACCTTTGTCTCCCAATTGATAATCCTCCCATCTCAACTCTTCATGACTTTTATCTTTGTAAGCAGGCATGGCTGATATAGACTCCAACTTTGCTTGTGCACTGCCATTAACAGTATCTGGCTCAGTTGTTGGTGCATATGGAGTTACTCTACTACCACTGCGCTGACCACCAAAACCACTAGTCCCAAATGTAGTTGTAGACTGTGATCCTATATTAGATTCAAAAGAACACAAAATGAATAAAAAAGTCTGCAACTCCAAAAGAAGTTTACCTGTAATAACTACAAAGATATTTCAGAATGCTCACCAAAAGGAGAACTCTGGGCTCCAAAAGGAGATGCAGTAGTACCAAACGTGCTGCTACCAAATCCAGAAGTGGACTGGCCAAAAGCTGGAGAGGATCCAAAGCTAAAGGATGGAGTGCTGGAAGCTCCAAAAGCAGGAGCAGATGAAGCCCCAAAAGCAGGAGTACTAGAAACTCCAAAAGCAGAAGTACTAGAAGCACCAAATCCACCTCCAGATCCAAAGACAGGGGTGCTGCTTAATGAACCAAATGCATTCCCAGTACTACCAAATGTAGGAGTGCTTGTAGAACCAAAGGCTGGGGTGCTGGCAATACCAAATGCTGGGGTGCTGGCAACACCAAATGCTGGGGTGCTGGCGGCACCAAAGGCAGGAGTGCTGGAAGCGCCAAATGCCGGGGTGTTAGTGGCACCAAATGCTGGGGTGCTGCTTGTGGTGCCAAAGGCAGGAGTGCTAGTAGCTCCAAATGCAGACTGACTAGGTGCACCGAAAGGTGATGAAGAACCAAAGATATTGCTTCCGAATGCAGGCTGAGATTGCTGGTTTGTGCTTCCAAATGCAGGCTGAGATTGCTGGTTTGTGCTTCCAAATGCTGGCTGAGTTTGCTGGTTTGTGCTTCCAAATGGATTGGCTTGAGTAGGAGTAGATCCAAAGCCTCCAAATAGGGGCTTCTGCCCAAAAATTGAAGAGCCTGCCAGAAAAAAGAGCATCGGATTTGAACCCACAGATTAGATGAAATAAATGAGAAAAGTACTTCAAATTTTCCTAGTTCAATCTGTGTTTTGAATTAGGGTCTACGCATCAAAGCAATTTGTTCACAGAATCACATGAACTCTCAAATGTTCGTCGAAGAAATGGTCAACTGGATATGAAATATACATTTGAGAACTGTTGTTGCAGAAAAATGATTGTGCAAGAAAACAAGAAAAAATTTGCATGGATAACGAACCAAATAACATGAATGTACAATCTAAGGCTGTTGTAGGGTCAGTGAATAACTGAATATCAAAGGACAAAAGATAAAAACTTTTAGACATACCTCCAAATGATGAAGATGATGAACTACCAAAAGCAGGAGTTGATGTTGATCCAAAAGTGGACTGAGTTGCTCCAAAAGCCGGTGATGACGAACCACCAAATGTTGTGGTGGAAGAAAAGGGGGAAGGAGACTGGGCTGCCCCAAACACACCCGTTGATGTACCTCCAAACACCGAATTTCCTGTCTGTGAGCCAAATGGGGATGTACTGCCAAAGGGCTTGGGTGCAAATGGGTTATTACTTGCGTTGGGTGTTTGCCCAAAGACTGGTTGAGATGCAAAAGGGCTACTAGACGGTTGCCCAAAAGCTATGCAAGGAATGAAGGCCAGTATAATTAGAGAAACAAGTCCACTTAGTACAAGAACATAGAATTTCAATCAGAAAAACAGCTAGAGAAAGGTCAAAGATAAAAGAAGTTGAAGACAAGATATGTGAACTTTTAATAAGTAGACATATTCAAAAAGTTAAACAGCATTTCACAAGCTAAGCCATGGCTTGTGAGTTGTGAGTCCATATACAAGTACAAATTCAAATAAACTTAATAGCTAGAAGATAATTGAAAATAACAATTCAAACACACACAGACATACATACATAAAATAATTGAGAAAAGACAATTCAACAAAACAAAATCTCATAGAATAAGACTATAATCTACCTGTAATAATACATGAGGGAAAGTGCAACTTTAATTATGACGCAAAATGTAGAGTCTCAAAGTCATCACATTTTAAACTTAAAATGAAATATGAAGATGAGAAATTAAAAATTGTATTTAGACTACTACAACAAAAACAAAAGTCCCACTTGGTTCCTTCGCTTCATATCTTATTTACAAAACAAAACAAGAAATCATTCTACCTAAACATAGGGTGGGAGAAGATCAGCATCTTAAAAAACATACAGCAATTAGGATAATAAACTAATGAGAAGACAAGCACCAAGCCATTAAAGTGTAAGAGAAAGGAAACACTTACGGTTGGGAGAACCAAACATCCTTCTCAATTAATCCCCAGCCGAAACTGAGTCGGTTAGCGACTGATCTCGTCCTGGCAAAGAAGAAACCCAAATCAATCAATCATACAACAAAAGCCTCCACTCCCACCACCAGCAAAAACAAACAAAAATCACAATCAAGACGGAACATCAATATTCAATACACCAAAACACAAAACTATTTTCAACAAAAAATCAAATATCTCAGCAACAATATCCATTAATTTCATCAGATTTTTCGATTCCGAAACTGAAACCAGCAACAACAATTCACGCACACATCCACAAGCCAAAATCGCCATTCAAAACCGTGTAATGGCGCAATCAAATCCAGTAGCTCCGGAACAAACATATCGCATCCCAATAAAAACAGGAAAAAACAACAAACAAGTGGAAAAATGCTGAAAGATTTAGGAATTGAAAGAGGAACAGTAAGCTTAGAGATCTGAATGAAGGGAAAGAGAAGGTTACCGAATCGATTGTGTGCGGAGAAATGGCAGTGAGGTCGAATGGGGTAAAACGCGAAGCCCTGATGAAGAAAAGGAAGAACGAACAGACCAATACGAGACGGGGACTGTGAACCGGAACGAGGTTATTTAAGTAAAGAATAAGCCCCGTGTAGCGTCCAAACAAAGTCCATAATCCTTATTTATTACGACGCCGTTTTTGGTCCTCTCATCTGATCCGTGTAGCGTCGATCACAAGTCCATATATTACGACGTCGTTTTTATTCCCCTCATCCTTTTCTTTTATTTCTAAACTTAATTAATTGTGTTATCAAATTGGTCTATGCTATTTTTTTTTTTTTTTTTTAATTCGGTCAATGTTTGTTAGAGTGATGAAGTGTTTATATGATTGATCTGGGGTTTCCTCTTTTTTTTTTCCAATTAAATTAAAATGAAAACATATCTGACTATCATGTCAACAAAAAAAATACTAAATGGATCTATGGTATAACTGCTTATTTTGTTTGGGGTTTATCAATTTCAATTCAACAATAACGTGTTCCTTCCCCCAATTTGTAATTAAAAAAAATACAAATATAGTCAATTTTAAAAAATATATATTATCATTTATATTTTAATGAATGTTGTCGATGAACCAACTTACCTATAAATTAATTTTCTACGAATTTTTTTGACAACCAAATATTGTAAGGCCAAACAATATGTCACGTGACATTAGTTGACCTGTGCTCAAATTAACCTAGACAGTCATGAATATTAAATAAATAAATAATAATAATAAAGCATACTTTTTATAATATTTGTATTAATAAGTATTTATAATATAATATTAAAACGTAATAATAATTATGAAGGTATATTATAGAATTTGTCAATATTTATAATTATTTTGTGAGAATAAGTCATCTACTATAATTTTTCAATATAAGTAACTTATATTATTTTTCCAAATTATAAGCTTTAAATTTGTAATTTAATTGTCAACGCGAGTAATAACTCAAGTGACATCAGTGTACACTTAATGACCTCGAGGTCATTGGTTGAAATCCCCCACCCTCAAATGTTGTATCCTAAAAAAAAACTTTTAAAAACATTTTTAAAAATCACATGAAAAACTATAAACAAAAAATGAAAAGGTTATCAAACGGGTTTTTAGTTTTTTATTATTTATTCTTGTTCTTTTCATAATTTGGTTTTTGTTTTTAAAAATATTAAAGAAAATCTAAAAACGAAAAACGAAATGGTTATCAAACGGGACCAAAATTATTATCTAACGAGGTGTTCATTTTTTGTGTTTTTGTGTTTTGCTTTTACTTTTTTCAAAACAGGTTTGTTTGATAACCAATTTTATTTTTTATTTTTAAATCTTTAAAATATTAAAGAAATTCTAAAAACGGTAGAAAAAAAATAGCTTTTAAAAACAGGTTTTTATTTTTGTTTTTAAAAAAGTATGAAAAAATTAAGAATAAATAATTAAAAAAATAAAAAACAAAACATGATGTTTAAAAACAAAAAATACTTATCAAACATGTTTTTTTCGTTTTTAATTTTTAAAAACAAAACAGAAAATTGTTATCGATCGAAATCTTAATAACCAACACAGGTTTTATAATTTGAATCTTTTTTTTTAAAACTTTCATTTACAAAAATGTTCAAATTCCCTTTTATTTACATAAATTTATTGAAATGCAAAAAATAATTAATGATTTACGTGATTTTCTAAAGGAGAGTGTCATTAACACCGTCGAAACTTTCTTACATTTATTAGTTGTCGCCCAAAATATTCATAGTCCATGCCTTACGTACCACAAAAGGGGTGTTTGGCTTTAGGTGAGATGAGATGAGATAACATGAGATATTGATAGTAGAAAATCTTATTTGGGGTGAGATGAGATGACAAAAAAATCTTGTTTGGGATGGAGGGAGATGAGATGAGATGACAGAAAAACCTTGTTTGAGATGGATGGAGAGAAGATGAGACGTTAAAATATGTTTTTTTTTTTTTAATCTTTTCTTATATTTTTTTTAACAATCAAATTGTTCTTTTTCTTTTTTTAAAAAATAATTATTCTCAAATATTTAGCTATTAATATAATAAGTATGTAAATATAAATACTATCATAAATAAAATGTAAGTAATATAAATTTAATATTAAACACATTTAATCATATTAATGTTGTTATTAAAAAAAACATAGTTTCAATGATATTATATACTACATAATAACCATGAGGTTAAAAGTTTATAATCTTTCATATTTAAATATTGTTTAATTAAAAAAAATTATGAGAAAAAAAAATTTCACACCACCAAAATAAAGTTTGATTAATCTAAAATATTTTTACATCGTTAATAACTTTTTTTTTAAAGATTTGTTAGACTTAAATAATAAAAAATAATAAAAAATACCAAAATTCTATTTATTAAAAAATAAAAATAAAACCATTTGGTTAAACTAGTCATTATAAAATCTTGATAGCAATTTTTATTTTATTTTAAAAAAATTATTTTCTTATACCTATTATACATTCATATTCATATTCATAGTTACCGAAGGTCAAATAATTGTTAATAAAATACACTAATTAATAGGTAAATAATAAATTAAATATATTTATCTTATTAGTCATTGATACTTCTTGGGAACCATAGACACCCTAAAATTTTTTATTTATTGTTTTTTTGTACTTAAAAGAGAACTCGGTCACATTTTGATAATAATTATTACATGGAAGTAATAAAATATCCCTCAAATTTTGGAATTTATTGTTTTTTTTATTAGGTAGAATAGATCTCAATCTCTATGACTCATACAAGTCTTGAAATTTATAGTTGTTTTTTGTATATACAATCAAGACTCTCAAAATTATTTAAATTAATTTATCCTTTAAAAAAAAATATTCACTCTTACTATTATTTCAAAGTGCAACGCTGAATACAATAGTATAAAATTTGAATCTCATTTTTTTAACAAACAACATAAGTTTAATAATTTTAAGTTTATTGAAAATAAGTTCATGCTTTTAAATCTATCGTAAACTACGAATAAAAATTCAGTGTGTATAAATTATTTAAATTTAATTTTTATTTTAATAATAAATTGATATATTTATCGTCAATATTAAAAATAAACACATAACTTTTAGAGAATTTACCATCAGCAGCACATTTTACCTTTTGTATTACATTTGCAGCACAATTTCTAAAATAATTTCATCTATAACATATTAATTTCTATCCGTGATAAAACTTAACTAATGATATAACTCAATTTGAAATTTTATCACTAATAGAAAATTCAAGCGATGATAGAAGAAGTCTTACATTGATTGAATTCTATCACTAATAGAACTCAGCTAGTGATAGAATTCAATTTAAATTTTTTGATACAAATGAATTAGTTTTGATTTTATGCTATAGATGAAAATATTTTATCTTTTTTTGTTATATATGCAAAATCCCCTAACTTTTAATTATTAATTTTTAAATATGATATTTATAGTTTATCTCTAAACAATTGAAATTCTATAACTTTTTTTTGTTATTAAAGACTATTAAAAAATGAATAAAAATATAAAAATTTAAGGTCATATATTAAGAGATAATATATATCTATTTATTTTAATTTTTAAAATTCAAATATATTTAAATAAACATTTGATATAATAAATAGTATAATTATTATAATTATATATTGATATATTAAAATAATAATATTATTATAAAAAAATATATCAAACATAAAATAAGTAAATATATATATATAAATAAATAAATGAAAAAATTTTAAATTTAAAAAAAAGAGAGAAATGAGATGAGATGAGGTGAGGTGAAGAACACTTTGGGCCAAACAAGGTGTTGGGCTTCAACACTTCACATCATCTCACCTTCTCTTAAAACAAACACCCCCAAAGAGAAAATCCGACAGAAATACAAAATTATGATTGGTCGAAAAATAAAAAATTACCATCAATCAAAATCCCCATTTAAATAATTCAAAAATAGATTTTTCTTATTTAGGTGTTATTCATTCTTTAACGGATTTGTTCTTAACATATGATATTCTAATTTGTTTTTTTTCAAAATACATTGAAGGTATGTGCATCCAATTTGATTTTAAGTGCATAATTTATATTTGTACTAATAAAAAATGAATAGAACACACAATTTATTAATAACATAAACAAGATTTCAAATAATAATAACATAAACAACAATGTTCCAAAATTTAAATAGATTTGATTTCAAATAATAATAACATAAACAACAATTTTCCAAAATTTAAATAGATTTTTTTTGAGATTATAATAACTCACATAGGATATTCAAATTCAAAACTCTTGGTCATTAAATTTACAAAGATGTCGATGAATTTCTGCTTGTGTTGACCAAAATTTAAATAGGTTTTCACAGCATTATCATTCCTCAAAACATTGAACTAATGCAAAAAAAAACTCCAATTGTGACATTAAATTAAAATCTTTGCCAATCAAAGACTTCAACTACTATGATATTCCTTCTTATTTTATTTTAAGTGTACGGCGATAACTTGCCTATCTATACAATAAAATTTTGAAATAAGACACTCCAAATTTTGGTTCAGGAAAACAATTGGGCCTGGAAAGCCCATTTCATTGCTAGTAGGTTCAGCCCAATATTGAGTTTATCCACATTTACAAGCATGGTCCTCCTACGTTTAGTATATACACCACAAAGGAAGAACTGTCCTAAGTTATCTGTTTTCTAAACCTTTAAACAATCAATTCACATGTTTTTTTATCGTTATCGAAAACTAGAATCAAACGAGCTTTTATCCTTTATTCAAATAAAACCACGACTTTTCCTAAACTCATTCGATAAGACATACTCATTCTAATTATGCATACATTAAATAAAATTGTAGCTCAATTTTACCTTATAGTTCCATTAACAAACACACCAACTCCTTTTTAGAAATAAAATTGGTAACACAAGCTTGCTTATGATATATAAACTCATGCTTACAAGAAAAATAAAGGAACAATTAACTGCATTTTTAACATGTACAAATGACATAGAGAAAACAATGGAAAATAACATCTACCCTTCAATTTCAAGATTATACTTTAAGGCCCCATTTAATGGTTTCCATGCATGGCAAGAGCTAGGGCTCACATTCATAATTTTACATGACATGACAAGCATTTACATTGTCATCGTTGAACATGTTGCTTACTTTGTCATCGCCACGATGAGATATCGGAATTGTTCCATGCTTCTCTCCAATGTTATAGCCATGCTTGTAATAGTTATATGTCTCTCTAAACTCACGTGTTGTATCTTTAAAGTAGTCATCTGTGGACGTGAAGTACAATGGCGGCTCTGGGTACGGCCAAAACTCCGCCCTCTTCCCAGCTCTTCGAACCATTTTCAATACCTTATTTCGATCGATGTACCCGATCACCGTTACCTTCTCCATCTCCAAGTCCACCTCAATCGAATCAACTCCTACTCTCAAAGCAACATAAACCCAAATTATGTTAGTTTTTTTACAACTGAAATACAAAATAATTCATCATTGTATTTTCTTTTTTGTACCTCTAATTTTGTGGATGGCATCTTTAACAATCCTTACACAACCACTGCAGCACATTCTGACTTTTAGTTCAACAGTCTGTAAGAGTAAAAATAATCAACAATTAGATAGTGACAAAAACCTTTAATTTAAAGGAGAAGCATAGAAAATTAAGGAAAAGTAATGTTGCACAAAAATTGTCCTTTTCACATCTAGAAGATTCTAACATCCATAAAGAACTTTGATCAAAACCCTTTGTTCATCCTTTTTCTCTTTAAACAAAAGAACTAAACAACAAAAGTTTGCAACAAAGGTTCAAGAATTATATACCTTTAAAAAATTGAGTTTTTTTTTTCAAAAGTTCAAAGTATACCCACATGAAAATTGGACACAAAAAGGCCAAGAAACATGTAAGAGATAGAAAATCTCAATACCCCATCAAATAAAAATCCAAAATTTTCAGTTTTGAGCAACAAATTAACCACAAAAAAAAAAAAAAACCAAATTTATCAACATTGCTCCTACAAAAGAGAAGGTTACATAAAAACTAACACGAAAGAATTGGTTTTTTTTTTCTATTGAAAGTTAATTACCTGCAAGGAAAGGTGTCTTGGCTTTGGCATGTTGAAAAGAATATGATTGATGATCTTGATGATGAAGATTATGATTATGGGGATTTTCGAACGACGTACGAAAATACGATAGAACCGATCGTAGCTCTATGAAGTATGGTAGCCATATTTGATCAAACAAATACTTGTTATATAAGAGAGATGGAAGAGGAGAGAGAGATCTAATGAAAAGCATAAAGACTTACAAAACAGTCCCCAGCCTTTGAAGATATTCCTCTATGTCAGAGGCATCCAATTGATATAACAATCTCTTCCTTAATGCTTAATCCAAAAACCACTTTTTTCCCTATGAGAGATAAAGCTCTAAATGTTATTAATCCAAATCCAAATCCCAAAGTTTCTTCTTTTCTTTTGTATATATAAATATATGTTTCTTTTTATAAGAAAGGTTGAGAATTAGAAGAAGAATACGTGAGAGAATGATTATTGAGAAAAATGGTTATCTACGTTTGAGGTAAAGAAAATGATATTGAAATGACCATTATTGTGTTTAGGGTGAAGAGAATAATGTTGGTGTATAATTATGAAGAAAGTAATAGTGAATATATGTGCTATACAAAGTAGATATAGGTAGAAATAAAAGTAGTTATAGAGAGAATAAAAGTAATTATGATAAAAATATAAAGCGGTTATGATAAAATGAGATTATGGAAAAATGATTCTCGGTGGCTCAAATATGAGTAAGATGGTAGTTCTCCCTATAACCATTCTTTATCCTCCTTTCCCAAACACCCCCGAACAGAAAACTCTCAACTACCCACTTGTAAATAATTATCGGGTTTAATAGTTCTCACTACATATTTAAGACACTTGGACCTTTTCCAAAACCCAAACTCAAAACAAAATATGAGATTTACAATTAAGATCAGTTGTAAGTTTCGAACCTAAGAATTTTAAGAGAGCATATTTTGAAAATTTGAAATTTCTATCAACGAATCCATCCCTTAGAACAATTCACTAATACCTTGAGAATTAGGAGGGAATAAAAATGGAATAAAATGTGTGTGAAAAAAGTTATGCTTTTGATGAAGTTTTTTGGTCAATTTGATCAAAAGTGGTCACTCTATTTTGTGATGTGGATTGGCTTATAAGAAAAAGGGGAAGCTTTTATGTAGTAAAAGATGTGAACTTTGATGCTGAGTTTAACAACTTATAACATATATTCCAAATATCTTCTTTTTTTTGGTTTTATGCTTTATCACAAATATTATTTTTTTTAAATTCATTATTATTTAAATTTGGAACAGCCTACTAGTATCAACATCTGTTTTCCTTCTCTGGTATGTCTGTTTTTTTGGTATCCCTAGCTAGAGCTTTTTGGTTGTAAAGTAATATGCCCCACATTGCTATTTGTCAAATCTTATATCTCAGAATACTCAAGAGAACCTTTTTTAGTTAATTTGGTTCCCTAATTGTATTATTCTTAGTAGTGATAATGGAAAAAATATTACTCATACAAAGCTAGGGCCCTCCTTTTAATATTCTCATAAGTATTTTCCTTTTACTAATTAAAATATTTTTCAAATTTCTTTAGATGTTAAAAACCAGAAAGTCTGTGAGCTAAATTCCAAATTAACTGATGAATGCAAAGAGGCTACCTCTAGTTTTCAAATATATATTTAAAAAAAATGTTTTTTTTTAAAACAAACATCAAAACTTCATTCAACAAATCAAAGGAGACTCCCTTCCAAAAACTTTTTATTAATATACGTAACTTTACGAACCAATTTACGAGCACACCTGGATTATTCTAATTTGATGAGACATACCGTTTGACTCTATACAACAGTTGGATGTGAAGGAGGATACCTATTGAAAACTATTTTCTAAATAGGTAACTACAATGGATTGAACTCATCCTCTTTAATTATAATATTTTTAATCACTTAACCACTTCATGATAGTTTACGTATGCAATTATGTAGGCTGACCTCGTAGAAACAATTGTTTAAAACATGTTGAATTTAGAGTTCATATTCGTTTGTGAAAATGATCCTCACTCTTACAAACAGTGTTAGGATCTCACAAATGTCCCACATTGGAAAGTGGAAGAGTCCAACATCAATATAAAAAAGATGTGGGTTACTCCCCTCGTTGTCAATTAATTTTGAGGTAGATCCTCATATTCTTTAATATGGTATAAGTGCTTATAAAGCCCAAATGGGTATCAATCGAAGATGCACCATCTTGAGGAGGCATGTTAGGATAAAAAGATGTGAGTTACTCCTCTCATTGTCGAACTTGTAACGTTAAGGGCAGATAACCCAGCGCGGCCACATATTTTTTTTTTTTTTTTTTACGCTTTTCATCTTAAATTGTGCAACTTTTTTTTTTTCACTTTTCCTTAGTTTTATTTTTAACATTACAGGGCTTCCTGCTTTCTTTTTATGTTTTCTTGTTTTTTTTTTCTTTTTTGTTTGAAGTTTTCCTTAACATTAAACTTTTTTCGTGTTTTAATTTTCTTTGTTTGTTTATTTCTTTTACATTTTCTTTGTTTTTTTTTTCTTTTGAGTATTAATCTTTCAAATATAAAACCTAATTATTTGAATCATTTTACTTTTTATTTGATAATTTGTATGATTTACTAAATTTCAAATACTATTTAAATAGTAATATAAATGAATAAACTTTAAAATAATATTTAATCAATAAATAAATTATATAATCAATTATTATATTAAATAGTAATTAAGTTTTGATTTATTTTATATATATATAATTTATTTACATCAAATTATTTTGATTATTATTTTTTTAAAATATGAAGTCTGACTATTTAAATTATTTATTTGATAGTTTTTATACTTTACTTAATCTTAAATAGTAAATTAAATGAATAAATTTTAAAATATATTTAATTATTATTATATTAAAAAACTACAAAATTTTTATTTTTTAAATAAATCAAATAAAAAAAAATTACATCTCTTCCCTTCACATCTCATCCCACCAAACACTCATTTATTATCTCTTATCTTTGTATCCCTTCCCACCAAACATAAACTTACTCTCACTTCCCTTCCCAACTCACCCCTTCCCAAACATGCCCTAAGTTTTCTAAGCCATGAAGTGTCAAATCCAAATTTAAAATCTTAATACAATGGGTCTAGGCTAGACATTATCAACGGCCGAGATTTATTTGGATGGGAAGAAAGTAGTGTTTGGGGGTGTTTGTTTAACATATTTAGGTAGTTTTTAGGTTAAAGAGTTATATTGAGTAGTTAAAAATTGAGAGTTGTGCCAAAAACTCGTTTGGATGTAGTTTTTGTATAGAGGAGTTATAGTCAAAATCTTGTTTAGATGTAAAATTAAAATAAGTAGTTATTTTTAGTAGTTAAAAAAGAAATGATTAAAAATGAGTGGTTGAAAATAAGTTATTTTGATTAATTTGAAAGGAATGATTAAAAATGAGTGGTTATAAATGATTGAGTAGTTATAAATGAATGATTAAAAATAAATGGTTAGAAATTAGAGTTATTTTCAAAAGTAAAATTGAGAAGGAGTTTGTAAAAACTCGTTTGGATATAAGTTTTGAAGAGGAGTTAGTAAATCTTAAAACTAACTCCTACCTAAATATGTCAAACAAACACCCCTTTTGAGTTAAGCGGCTGCATAGGATTATCAAAAGTGGAGTTTGTTTCTGGGCACTGAGTTTAGGGCTGCTCCTTTGATCTGATCTTATTTGGGTCACCATTTGGACCCTTTTAGGCACTCAAGTGGGCTCTGATGTCCTACAACTTAAGGGGTGGGGAGCCCCTATTCTTGCTCAATAATGATTCTCATAATTAGGCAAAGAAAAAGGGGTTATTTTCTTGCTTGCTGGACCCATTTTGTGTATTTTTAAGGAATTGGCTAATGGGCTAATAGTTCTATGTCAGACCACTTATCAAGGTTCCTTTTCAAATAACCAATACCAACAGTTTTTCCCACTAATTTTTGGTTAAAGAACACTTTTAAGGACTTTTCCAAAAATAACAATTTAGACCCTAAAATTAGTAGGTAGCCATATAATTATTATACTTTCATTTTGCAACAAGATGATTTATATTTTGAATAATTCCATCAAAACTAACGGCTAATTTTCTTATGTAGAGACTTGATATTTGTAATTTATATGCACATTCATAAATAAAATTCAAAGTTATGGATTCAATTAGAAAAATTATTTTTTACAAATTTTCTTAGGATATTTAAAAGTTGTAGAGTAAAATGGATTATTCTATAAAAATTTAAAACTAACCGGATTCTCAAATATATCAAAAAAATATTATAAAAATGCGAAATACTATTAAAACTTAACATTATTTTTAACAAACCAATAGAGCAATAGTTCAAGTGGCATCAATGTAAAACACTTAATTAAGGTTTTGTTTTATAATCATTTGCTTTTTCTGTATTTAGTTTTTGAAAGTTAAATTTTTATTTACTCAAATGTTTTCTGGTGATCTCATCATCCTTAAAGAAGTTATGTGAATTTTAATCAAGTTCTATAAACGAATTTTTTTTTTTTTTTGTAACTTTAAAAAAAAAAAAGGATTTTGAAAACGTAAGTAAAATATAGATATCAAAATAATGAAAATGTAGTTGTAGGATCAAATTTGGAAAACCAAAACAAAAAAAATGAAATGGTTCAAATGGGCCTAAATTTTCAATTTGGGATACGTAAAACCTTTTTTTTTTTTTAGATTAGTAAAACCTTTTACTTAATGTTTAATAATGTTCATGTATTTTTTCAACAGTAATCGAAGTTAAAAGAAGCTACCAAACATTATCAAAAAAAAAAAAAAAGCTACCAAACATTAAATTAAAACCTAAAAATAACTATTTAGTTTTTGAAATTTAAGTCTATAACAATTATCTTATCATGTATTTTTTCTTATTTGAATGTCTACATCTTATCTATATTTTTAGAAACTAAACCAAAATTTAGAAAGAAAAAAACTAGTTTTCAAAAAAAAATTGTTGTTGAAATTTAGTTAGCATTCACCTACTTTCTTAAAGAAATATAGAGAAATTGTAGGAAATATGGAACACATTGTAAGAAATTTAAGTTAAAGTAGGCTTAATTTCTAAAACAAAAAACAAAAAACCAAATGATTATCAAATAGAGGCCTCAAAAATTTATTACACAAAATCACAAGCTTAAAACTAATAAATTTGACGTTATACTCAAGTCAACCTAGCTTGGATATTAACGTATAACTATAGTAATTACATGTATTACTATTATATGTTTTTTTTTATATAGTAATTTGATGAATTCTTTTACATATATAGTATTTAAAATGGTTTATTAGCAATATTATTTGAGATGTTAAATTCAAACGTGTGATCTCATGGTTATTAGGTTGTACACGATATTAATAAACAATATTTAAATTTTATATTAGTTACTATATATTAAACTACACAATACTCAAAAAATAAAATATCCAGTCAGAAGCCTTCAATGGCATCATCTCTCCCAAATAAAAATGGACAAAATGAATGTAAATAAGTTGTCTTGGCAGGCTCAAGAACTACACAAATATGGACAAAGGGATCTACCAAAACTAAACAACAAAAAGTTAACAAAAGTAAGCAACAAATTGACAAGTACCAAAAAGTGAAGAGTTGGAAGAGTGCAAAAAAGAAACCAAGTTCTTCACAAAGAAAAAAAACAAACAAACCAAAAGAAAAACATAGAAGAAGAAGCTCAAGTATATATCCCATAAAGAAAGAGAGTAAATGAAATTAAGAAAGAAATGGTACATACAAATAAAAGAAGTTAAAAGGGTGTGAAGATAGGGTTAAAAATTAGTCCAAACCCTAGTAAATTTTAAATTTATTATAAGGTCTCATTATTTCACCATTGGAGAATGGGTAGTTTTGGAAGGACAGTGACCAAAAAGGAAAGGGGGGTGAAACAAATAAGAAAAGGGGTAGGATTGTGATAACACAAATAATTAACTATGCCAAAATGTGAGGCTCAAGGCATTTAATAACCCCCTTTGAAATGGGTCAGATCTCAACAGAACTTTGCTGCTCTCAGCTTTAAACAAAATGCAGACACCATTCATGAAAAAAATTTCAAATTTTGATATAAAAAGTGATGGGGGTTGAGAATTAGGGTTTTTTTAAAATTTTTTTTATTTTTTTTAAAAAAGAATTTGTTTTGGTGATGGATATGGGAGGAAGATGATGGGTCACTTTCTAATGAAGCTTTTGTGTATGTATAGATATATGTATGTATGTATTGAATCATAATTATTAATTTATGGGATCAGCTGCCATGCTTTGCACTGTCATTGTTAAATGCTCTGTCTCAAAACAAAACACCCAACCAAGCCCCCCTCCTCCCCCCCTAGCTGCCTACCCTAGCCAGTCCCCACAACTTTTTTATCCTTTTCTTCTTTGGTTCGAGTTGCGAAAATAGTCGCAAATAGAGATGTCTACCGGGTGGGGTCTAGAAATGATTTCTCCGTCCTCATTCTTGCCACCAAAATTAATCACCAATCCCATGAAATTTATAACTTTTTTTGGAATTTTTCTTCAAAATTTAATTTTTTTTCTCTTATTTTTAAGCATCTTTTAATAATATTTTCAAATACTTAAATTTTCATGATTTTCAATTAGATATCTAATT
The DNA here is from genome assembly GCA_036507275.1 of Sicyos edulis. Classification (NCBI taxonomy): domain Eukaryota; kingdom Viridiplantae; phylum Streptophyta; class Magnoliopsida; order Cucurbitales; family Cucurbitaceae; genus Sicyos; species Sicyos edulis. The sequence goes on from CM071846.1 coordinate 66,759,051, forward strand.
ATTAAAGAAATTATGCATTAGAATAAATATTTTTAGAAAAAAAAAATTATAGAAGATTAAATTGGTAAAAAAGGAAAAAATTAAATAAATAAAAAAGTAAATGAGATGGAGATTGACGGACCGAGATGGAGAATGCATTTAGTCCCATCCCCATTCTCTCTGCTCAATCCTTGCTCTCTGCTTAAATGAAGACTCACCTCTAGTCCAGACCTCCTATAAGAAAAATGAACATCTCTAATCACAAATCATCTTGAGTCTTAATTAGTAAGAAGAGTGTATGTAAGTATATAAGTAAAAATAATACCACTGATTAAGAAATTTGCAGTCTATTCAATGCATCAACATTTGTGACATTAGGCTTTTCTTTTTTTGTAACATTAGACTCTTACATATTCATCAATTAAAAATAGGGGATATTTATATATGTGCTGCATAAGCAAGAATACCATCCAGAAAGATAGTTCATCAAGAAGAATATTCTTATTAAGACAGCATTTAACCAACTTGGCAACCATATACTTCGACCCGCATTGAACGGGTTTGTGATGGTATTAACTCCAGCCTCTTTTAGAGTTGAGTTGAAATTGTTCGAGTAAATTTAAATGTCTCTGCTAAATTTTGTTCTTTTTTGGGGGCAAACTTGCCAACTTGGTGTCATAATTGACTAAACGATGAATATTCAAGACAAAATCTCTCAAATTTGTAAAAAACATCTAAATTAAATAAAAAGTAAAGCTATTGAAATGATCGGTGGCCTAATAATTTCATTATTTGGTGGAAATCCAGTTCAACACCATGATCACGAGTTCAAAACGTCGTAACGCACTTTGAACATTTTTTAAATGACTTTTCAAATGTTTAACTGGTGACGTGTTGATTTATTTGATTGGTTGTAATTTTATTCAATTTCAAGATCACAAGTTCAATCATGAAAAATCGATATTTGGCTCTCATATTGTATGAGACCACAATAATACTTTTTATTAAGTGTTTTCCTATTTTTTTTTTATAAAAAAGGAGAATATTTTAATGGTTAAAGGTTATTTTAAAGGAAAATCTTCCTTTTAATTAATATTAGTCTTCGGTTTACAAAAAAATGGTAAATAATAATGTATTTATATGGTTAAGAGATTATGGTTTCAAATCTATCATCTATCAATTATTATAGTTTATTAAAAAAAAAATCTCTAAATTGGAGTGTACTTTTGTTGTTTTTATTATTTTTGATAGTATGTGGGGTGAGATTATTATTTTTTTTAAAATTGTTATAATAATTTTCGAATTTCTATTCTTAAAGTCATTGATACAGGTCTTATGTGAGTGAAACTATGTTTATTTTAACTATCTTGGACAGATGGATGTATATTTTCCCAAAAAATAAAAAATAATTAAAAAATTACACGAATATATGTCCGAAGGTTCTACGATTTTTCTCTGATAACCATTTTATTTTTCGTTTTTCGTTTATGAAATTTAAATCTACAACAACGATTTTACTATACATTTTTTCTTATTTGGATATCTACATCTTACCTTTATTTTAATAAACAAAATAAAAATTTGGAAACAAAAAAAAGTAGCTTCCAAAAACTTTTTTTTTGTTTTTAAAATTTGGTTAGTATTCACCTACTTTCTTAAGTAATTATGAATACATTATAGGAAAGATGGAGCACATGGTAGGAAATTTGCTTAAATTTTATAAACAAAAAACAAAAAACCAAATAGTTATCAAACCGAGCCTAAATTTCCTAGATATCATTTTTTTTAGATGAAACTAAAATTAAAAGCACACAAATTACTTAGATTAATATTATAGAGAGATTTTTGGGTTTGTATATTATTTACTTTTATTCTTTTTCCTGTTGTAGATTTCTGAATGAGCAGGCCGTACTTCATACATTAACAGAATCAAACTTAACGACGTTCTGCAAATTCTTCACCATACATTGATTTATCGATAAAAAAATTTGCAGAAAGTATTTAATGGCCACACAAATATCAATAACAAACCACAGAAAAAGAAGAAATTAAAAAAAGCCCCCAGTTAAAAATATATATATGTCAGTGGTTTGTTAATGATTATTATAATTCAGTTGTGGCTTTTAATTTTCAATTCTTTTCTTTTAAACCATTTGAATTTTTTTTATATGACACTATTCGAAGTCATAACTTTTTCGTTATTGAACACTAATACTATTTCAATTATAATTCTTATTGGCAACTATTTATTTGTTTTGAGAGTTGATTAATAGTATTCTAAACATATATATCATATTTAAAATGTATTTTGATGATATGAAAATTACATTTAAAGTCCATACTTTGAAGGATTAATGTCATAATCAAATTCATTTTTAGTAAAATCTTAATAAATAAAAAAGAAGTTTGAATAGTTGGAAATAACACATAAATTCTATTTTTTTAAATGAAAAAAAAAATAGAGATAGATAGTTCTAATTTGATTTAAATTAATTTATATGCTTCTTACTTACTTCTAACAATAATAAGCATCTTTCTAAAAATAAATATTTGGCAAAAAAGAAAATAATAAAAACTCAAAATATGGAATAAGAGAATGTCTATAACTAATATAATCGTTTTTTTTAGAGTAATATAATCGCTTTTAAATTTGAGTGTCATCAAACATTATTTTTTCTTAGCTTTTAACTAAGATTTTTTTTTTTACAACAAGAAGATTTAAATCATTATTTGTACTTAAACTAGAAGGTATTTTATTTCAAAAAAAAAAAAAAAAAATCCAAATAGCCTCCATTTATGATTGAGATTGAGAAGTGGTTGTGAATTATGTCTGTTACCCCAAGAAAAAAAAACAAAAAAACAAAATGATACCTGACTGCAGCCTAGGCTTTGTAATAAATTATATACTCATTCGCATTTGGCCTTTTGGTCAGTCTGTAAACTCTAACCTGTAACCTTTGAATTACCCGATAAAAAATACTTAGTACTAAACCGACTTCAATATTCTTGTGTAGCATTACGATCTAACCATATTACCTACTATCGAAGAGTGAAATTGAAGATTGCACCCGGAAGCCAACATGCATCCTTTAAGCATATCGTGTCCATATTTGGTCCTCTCGAACATGTCTCTTAGAAAAATCCATACGAGGTCACTCAACACAGGGTTGCTCTTAATTAATATAGAATTGGATGTTCTCAACAATTCATCTCTTTGGAATGTGGATACTGTTACGATTTATTTATATACCTTTTTTTTTTAATATTTGTGACTGTTCGACCAACTTGTGAGCACCTTGACTATTATCATGGAACTTACCGCTTAACTCTACAACATTTGAATATTAAGGAAATTCATAGAAAATTAAATTTTTAGATAGATGACCACTATAGATTTAACTCATTACCTTTTAGTTTTTTAAGACCCTCTTGATCATTAAGTCACTGATAATTATTTCATATACCATTCTAAATTTAGGAGCGGTACAAATTAATCTTGAAAACTTAAAATTTTCAATTTAATTAAAAAAATATATACTTTATTGAATGTATCAATGACCAAGATATTTGTAGTTCTGGTCTCCATCATCTAAGTTGATTGATTATATATCTTCATTTTCACTCAAACTACTCATAGTCTTTACTTTCAAAAAAAAAAAAACTATGATGTTTTGTATTTACATTTAAAAAAAAAATTATTTGTAAATATTCAGATTTACATAACTACTATCAAATAATATGAGAGCCAAATACTGATTTCTGGATTCTGGGCTCAAACCCATGACCGTGGAGTTGAAATGGATTAACATCAGACAAGATAACCAACTGCGCCACTTTTGAGAAGGGATACGAGAATTTTATTAGAGAAAAGAAAGGAGGGGGGAGAAAAAAGAGGAGAGAAAACAACTGAGAGAAACAAGAAGAAAAAACAGCAGAACAAAAAGAAAAGGCTAAAAGAAAGTTTGTCAGTTAGTTACAATCATAGAAGTAGAGTTATTTCTAAAAAAAATTTGATCTTTGACACCATTCAACAGCCGATAAGATGATGTTTTCCCAGATGGAATCAGGCGAAGTCTCGGTATATATAATTCGTATTGAAGATTCTAGCATTGCGCTTTCTCCAAATCCACCATAATATAGATCCTTTAATATTTGTGATAATGTCCAAACGTTGAGATCCAGCTTTGAAGCAAAAAGAATCAAACAAAAACTGTTCTAGAGAGGTGAAACTTTGGATCCTCATGAAGTCATTCATCGACATTTTTTTCCAAATTCCAACAGCAAAAGAGAAAGCAAAAAACAGATGGACCATTGATTCACTATTATTTCTACATAAGCAATATTGAGAAGGTTGAAGAGTTGTTTTCGGGTTCCTCTTTTGAAGAATTTCAGTCGTATTAATGCCTTTGTGAAAGAGAGTCCATATAAAGAATTTCACTCGTTTAGCAATTGCGGTTGTCCAAAAATGCAGATTTTTGCGAAAAGAGTTATTCGAATCAATATTCCCAAGAACCTCTTTCACGGATTTTACTGAGAAAATGCCTTTAGGATCCACCGACCGCCACTTAACCTCGGTGAAAATATTATTATTTGACTCCTATTTAATTGGTGACAAAGACGATGTGAAAAACGGCAAAAATGAAACGAAATAAATGACACAAAAGGTACCTAACCTATAGTTAATTTCAATTTGGCCCTTAGGAATAACTTTTCAATGTTACTCTAAATTTCTTAAATTCTATTGGTCATTAAAAGTTTGCTGATAAAAAGTGTCTTGGCTTAATAATTCAATGCAGATAATTGTCTACCTGGTTGTAATCAAGAGGCTGAAAATTTGAATTTTCATTCAATTAATAATAACTAAAAAAAAATCTTTTTGAAACAAATTAAATGATTGAAATTGAAATGAAGTACATGAACTTAAAAATAAATTTTGTAGAGTTTAGCTTATTAAGTACAAATTAGCTGTCACATTAAAAAAAGTAACAGAAGAAAAGAAATACTTCTTACCTTTTACAAGTAACAAAAAAAGAAATTCCCTTCTCTATTTTCTTTCAAAACACAAGCCCTAGCCCTAAAAAACAAACAACTTTTTGTCATCTACCATATTGAGTGGAGCCCTAATTTGCATCCAAACAAACTTTCAAAAGAAGACCCAGCTAGGAATCTCATCTTGCCCAACTTGCATTACAACAAAAGCTCCTGTTTGCATCACAAATGCGCGTGAAAAACACATGCAATCGTAGACGGTTCAAATCTCGAGATGTGATCATATCAATATTAATGCATTGAATAACATCAAATTTGGTAGTTAAACGTGTTTAAGTAAGGATGGAATGGTACCAAAAAGATTAGAGGCCTAGTGGTTTCATTATTTGGTAGTAATCTAGTTTAACACTACGGTCACGGGTTGGATCCTGGAAATCGGTATGTAGCTCTCATATTATTTGAGAGCATTAATATCTTCTATATAAGGTTTGTTGGTTCCATGCTCCCAATGTGTACTAAAAAAAGGTAAGAATGGAATGGTTCAATTCACACACCCAACTTCTACCATTACAAACAAACAAAAACAATTAAATCATGACCAAAACTTTCCTAAAAAATAATTAAGAATGAAAGCCCAAACTAAGCCACTTTTGTATAAAGGAAAAAAAAAAAAAAGAATTCAAAAGACACGAAAGGAACATTTTCTTGCACAAAAAGGACCAAAGTGAAAGAAAAAAGAGAAGAAGGGATAAGAAATGAAGAATTGTCTTTCTCATTGCAAACCAATTATTTGATCACATGCTAAGTTTCTATAAAGTCCACAAAAGCTGCTAGAAATTTGGGGTATGAACTATAAAGGCAGGTTTCATTAATGAATTATACATAATAGTTTTTTTTCTTCCCCATTTCATTATTGCCTCACAGTCACTGCTCCATCTTTGTGTACTTTGTGTATTTGGTTTTTGAATCCCCCCTTGAGAAAAATGGACTAATAATTAAAGCAAAAAAAAAAAACAGAAAAGAGATGCAAATATTTTTTAAGATTAAGAAGAAAGTTTGGAAAGTGTGTGGTTTTTGTTTTGAGTTTCTTCAGTCTCTTTCAAAATAAGGGTTGGCAAAACCAATGATTTTGCCCTCAAAGCTGACAGAGATATGGTGTTTGGGACAGCTTATAATTTTTTTCTCTCTCTCCCTCTCATTAGTACAATTTTTTTGGCTAAGAATTGGATATCAATCACAAAATGGCACATTGGACACATTTTGGGCTTTTGATTTTGTTGTGTTTTTTTTAGTTACAACTCTTGGGGGAGCGGATCTGAACCCGATGACCAACTTGGGGGAGGGGATCTGAACCCGTGACCTCTTGGTCATCTAGTATATATACAGATATTGTTGAGCTATTGCTTTTGTTGACGATTTTATTATTGTGTTGATGTCCTAATATGTTCATTTAAAAAAAAAAAGAATGTTTAGAACAAAAAATAAAATCAGCTACACAATGAAGATTTTAAAATCTGTTTTCTTTTTCTAATCATAAAATCTAAATTGCGTATGTTTGAATTAATAGTTGACTACTCTATATACTCAATGTATTTGAGCCCGTTGGAAGACTCAACTCTCAAAAGTTAACAATAGATTATATAATTAAATGTATTCGTAAGTTTCAAATATAGGCATCTAAAAAAAATATACATTGAATGACTGGAAATCTCTACTAACCCATTTGTGATCTCTTAAGCACAACTTAACAATGCATAAGAAAAAAAAAAAAAAAACATGTGGTTATCAGAAATCTCAGTCAAATTATCAATATATTTTATTTGACAAAATAAAAAAGTAGGATATATTTGAACTTTTTATTTTTGCTCATCGCCTTATTTTATTATATCTACAATGTAATTTGGGAATAAATATTAGAAAAGAGCAATGATTCATGCTTAAGATTAAAATTCTTTACTAATACCAAATAAAAAAAAAATGATCGTTTACTTCTAATTCTCTCTTTTTTCGAAAAAGATACGATTGCATTCAAAAGCATGCAAGGAACATGCGAGAGCTACAGAAAAGCATTCCAATTTAGAGCAATGGAAGCAATGTTATAGTCTTTAAACATGGGAGATTTGGAACACCATGAAGCCAGATTAACTTTAATGAATTCCCAAATAAAGTCAGGTGACTTATTGATGTAGTTAGATTCAAAAAGTCTTGCATTTCTTTCCTTCCAAATGTTCCACCAAGTAGCAGCATAGTAACAGGCCATCAATATCTCCTTTTGAGAGCCAAGATTGGCATCCAAGTTAGCTTTGATGAAAGCAGCCACCGAAATAGAAGGAGCCTGTTGGCATTGGGAAGGAAGTTTGGTGAGAATTTTAATAATGTAGCAAAGAAATGGAGAATAAGTGCTCTATTGTTTCATTATCCTCGTTACATAGACCACACCAACTCGGACTCAAAATATGGTTAGGCCTCCTTCTTTGCATAGTGTCGTGATGTTAAGCCCTTTGTTATAGAGTGTCCAAATAAACACCTTAATATTTTTCGGGATCACAGATTTCGAGAAAATATTTGAAAGGGGCTTTCAATTAGGCCATGTTGATCTGCAGCAATCATCATGATGTTTTAGAGAGTTTACCGTGAAACTTTTGTTGCTGTAGGGCTCCACAATATGTGGTCCTACTTTGTATTGGTCAAAGGCGGAGGCCATAAAGCTGTAAGCTCGTTCCACCTATCAATTTCACGATCCATAAGAGGCCGAAAAGGCCTAAAGTCCCATTTAGATGTGTCCAAATTCCAGGCTTCAGCAACCGAGAGAGATTTATTGGTAGCCAAAGAGAAAAACCTGTTTTGCGCCAAGAAAAGGGGGCCATGATCCGTCCATGAATGATACCAGAAAAGGGTATTGCTGCCGTTGTTGACTTTCCATCTAATGTTAGAGGACATGATGTCCTTCATAGCTTTAATGTGGAACCATGGCGAGCGGGCACTCACTGTGTGACGCAATGCATTGATGGGATTTCTCCAGAAGCTGGGGGGAATACTTGGAAAGAATCACTTTCCTCCACAGTGAATCCACATCGGTGAAAAAACGCCAGAACCATTTACCGAGCAAAGCTTGATTATGCACATAAATATTTTGAATGCCTAAGCCACCTTTCTCTTTAGGGAGAGTCACCACATTCCATCTGATTAAATTTGATCCCCTGTTTTTGTCAATACCTTTCCATAAGAACTTTCGCATTAAACGTTCAATGGCCTTACAAACAGAGATAAGAGCTTTGAAAAACAGATAAAAGATATGTGGGCAAATTTCCAAGAACCGATTGAATCAATGTGAGCCTACCCCCTTTGGATAGATAGGCATATTGCCAGCCGTCAAATTTTTTGTGAATCTTTTCGATTGTGGCTTCCCAAAAGGATAACTTTTTGGGGTTACCACCCAGAGGCATACCGAGGTAGGAGATAGGCAGTGGAGAAGACTTACAACCCCATAAGCTTGCTAGGGCATCGAAACAGCTAGTGCTAATGTTTATACCAGACAACACTGATTTGCTGACGTTTATCTTCAAACCAGATGATGCTTCGAAAGTACGAATGATTTGGAGCAAATTCTTCATTTTCTCGTCATCGGCCTTTGAGAAAAGAAGAATGTCATCGGCGAATAATAAGTGAGACACATGACATCCTTGAAGATGACATCCCTCAATAAGCCCTCTATTGGAGAGAATTAGAAGATTACTTCTAATTCTCTCTTGTAACTGGATTGCAAGAATCTTTAGATGGTTAAGTTATAAACAAATGAAACAATACATAGATCGAATGACTATAATGGTCAAAAGTACCTTAAGAAATTAAAGCTCTAAGTTCAATTCATGTAATCACTCACCTATATATTAATTTTTTATAAATATTTTGTAAAAATAATCAAAATGTGGATAAGTTGCCAAAAAAACAAAACAATAATAACTATAAATAAACCAATGAAGAGCATATTAAAGATAAAATTTCAGACATGTAGTTATCAATATATCGTTATTCCATTAATTTTGATATCTTTTCACGTGCCACATTATGTTCTCATTATTTGTTCCAAAACTTGGAGAAACAAGTAATAAAATACCATAAAAAAACTATACCACTGCTATTAAAAATAAAAATAATGTAAAGTACCAATTATTTCTTGGGGAGAGTAAATGAAAAAATAACAAACATCAATGATAAGAAGGAATGTTCTTGCAGCAAATCTGATTATAAAAAGATGTGTGTAGATTACATCGGATGCTATAATCGAAATTATACCATTATTTTGGTCTTTTTTTTAAGAGTTTACCTCTCTTATATCTCGGACACCACTAGCTCATCCTAAGATGTAGTACGAGAATATATTATAGGATTTTTTTAATCTAAGTATTTGTCAATTGTCTCACATCAGAAACGTTCGAGAGAACATACTTCGAAGTCCATATTCTCAACTAGTAGGGACATTTTGACACTTAAAACTAGTGAAGCAACAGATATTTAATGTCTTTTCATAAGTTTAAATTGTTGCATGAATTCATTATTAGAGTAGAGTAAAATCCAAACAATTTGCCTTAATTTGAATTTAACTCAATTAGTTAATGCACATTCAATATTGAAATCAATGTGCGATAGTTATTTTACAACCATTAGGTACATGTTCATCTAATAGTGCAAACTTTTAATAGAATAGGATCATTTATGTTCAGAATTCCACATTGCTACCCTTTTATTACTAATCCGTTTTAAGTTTTTCATGTTGTCTTAAATGGCATCAAAATACTTTATCAACTCAAATGAATATAGGGCCAAAATGAAAATAAAATTAATATTAGATTGTTAAATTCAAAGAGACACTACCTTGAAAAGAATTATTTATGTTGAATTTTTTCATAAAAAAAGGGTGAATTACTCTTTTTTTTGTTAATTGATTTTGAGATTGAACTTAATACTAATCTAATAGTATCAGACTAATAAAAATGAAATTAAAATTAAAGTTATAACCCGATTCAAGTTTGATAAGCTCAAAGTGAAATCATCTTAAATGAATATGTTAAGGATTTCACATTGCTACTTCTGTTATTGTCAATTAATTTTGAGATAAAATTATATATCGTATCTAATAATTTACAAGTTTAAATCTCAATTTTAGCCTTATTCCACTATGGTTTACATATGTTGTTTATCTTTTATGTCTCTATATATAAGATTAATTGTGAAGTTTGCTTTTATAGACTCTAAGCTTTAAAAATATGAATGAAAAAAAAAGTAACTCTTTTGACCCATTTCTAAATTGTGAAGTTTGCCCTTTAGACTCTAATTTTTTTTCTTTTCTCAACATCAATCGTACTCAATTGAAACTATAAATTTAGTGTGGTGAAAATGCCTTTAAAAACTAATAAAAATTATTCTATAAAAATAGTCTGAGATATAAGTTGAAACACACTTACATTAACTAAAAATAACTAAAAACAATCACAGTACTCAATTAAAGACCATTCTTCCATCTCTCTAAAGATGTAATCATACCTATCTTACATAATTAACCTCCTTACATTAATAAAGTATATCTTAAGAAAAATGATTAGATTTTTTTATACTTCAATTATTTTCACAACTCATAACATATAACTTGTTTCAAATTCAATTATTAATGCCCAAGTTCAAACTTCAGAAGTATTGGGGAATGTCTTCTAGAAAGATAATAATTATATTATTGTTTCTTCACAGCACTTTCAAATATTTTTAACAGGTCTCAATATATCTTTTTCCTGTGTGGTCCAACCACACATGTATAATTTGAAAAGTGTTTTAATTAGTGAAGTACACTTTTAAAATATTTAAGAAATAATTTCATGACACACTATTCAAAATTTATACATTGTCTCTTTTTTTTTCATCTCATCTCCTTTAATTGCATATTGAAATGGGTTTTAAAATATATCGGACAAACAAAGTATTTCACATTATAAAGTTACAAGAAGATCTTGATTATACAAGGAGGGAACGACACGAAGAACACGTACATTGGTATGAGAATTTTTGGGTGATGACCAAAAATAAATTCATGAATAGTGATTTTCAAAATTGAAATATCATATGGATGTAAAGGGTGAGTGGACATATTGAAAAGGGAGACAACACATATCCCATATTATTAAGTTAAAAGAAGATCTTGATTATACAAGAAGGGGACAACACATATATTGATATGAGATTTTTGGGTAATGACCAAAAACAAATTTATGAACAGAGATTCCCAAAATGGAAATATCATATGAATGTAAAGGGTACAAGACATTTGTTGTCCCCTAAAAAATAATATCAGAGCCATGCTCTTAATTTGACAAAAGGGAAAAAGACTCTCGATATGGAATAAATAAGGCAACTGTTCAATTTGGGTGTATTTTATTTGAGGGGAAGATTATCAGGCAAAGTACACTATTATAATAATTGCAACCTTAATTTCAATTTAACCCCTACTAATTACATACATTACACTATTATTATCCATGGATCTATCATGTTTTTATTATTTTTATTTTCTTTTTTAACTAACAATATTTAGAAGGAAATTATTTGAACCCATAATTTGTTTATTACTAGATTATACATCATGTAGTACACTCCCTGTTCGACAACACGTCTTTGGGAAAACATTATTCTTAACGCTGCAGAATGGTGCTCTAAATCCAAGCATTTCAAGAATTATTCTGTTACTGTGATTGTAAACAATTGGCAGACTTTTCTCTAGTTCTTTCTTCTCCCCTCCCTCCCCTCGTTTTCTATTTTTCCTCTCTTTTGCTCTTTATTCTTAATAAATTTCTGGTATCCCTTTTTCAAAAAAAGATTATACATAATGTAATTGAAGATAATAACTTTTTTAATAAAAAAATTACATCATATAACTGGAAACAATGATCTTATTGGCACTATTAGATCAATCCTCGTCTCTTTTAGCAGTTTAATAATAGAAAATAACGTCACCAAATAAGTTAGTGGGGAGTTAGTTTAATTGAATGGACAATAATCTATTTCAACTCTATGATCACGATTGAATCTTGAAGATCGATATTTGACTTTTATATTGTTTGAGAATAGTAGTAACTCCCTATATAAAGTTTGCATCTTGAGACAAAACCTAAATTCATATTCTCAATTAAAACAAATTACAAGATTAAAAGATAACCAACCCAATTATAGAAAACCTATCTAACAAATCTCAAAATATAGTAATCAAAATGATATAATGCTTTTTAATTCTTTTTTTAAGGGATAATATATAGATAAGAAGGAAAGGAACATACAAAAATTGCATAGGAGAAATTAAGAGCAAACTTCTCTAGTTAAGAGATATAGTACATTTCTTTAATTTGAAAATTGGAGCTTCACTCCTCTATATTCGGTGCACTTGCATCCGTCTCAAAGCTCGAACACGTGGAGACAACAAGAAATTTTTACAATTGAACTCATTTATGAGGACTCGAACATGAGATCTTTTAAATAAACATGTCTTAAAAGCCTCAAACTGATATCAATTAAACGAGACCTCCATTCGAAGACAAAATGATTAAATACTCAACACATAGGAACTACAAAATGTAACTTAACCCTAAGTATCTTGGTTATTTTTTTCTACAAAAGTGAATGACTATATATATTTACATGAATATGTTCAATGCAACATTTCTATAGTGATGATCAACTCAGCCATTTCACAGATGCACTTTCCAACATAATTTGATAATAATCACTTCAAATATATATAAAGCAAACACAAGAAAAAAATAAAAGGTAAATAAGATAAGAAAAGAAAAAGAAACAACTTTTAGCACTGATTGGTTAATTAAGCAAAACAATTTTTATTTCAAAGTCATTACTTTGAAACAAAAATACACCTAAAAGTCAATTAGTTAGTTTAGTATAGTGTCTCAAAAAGGTTAATACGTATAATCTAAGAACTACCAAAACAACAATCCCTTGAAGGAGAAAAAGAAGAAAGCTACCAAAATTCAATCCCAACCATTCAATTGGAACAAGGGTGATATAATAATTAGGCTAGAGCAATAAATTCCCATTATAATGAGCATAGATCTGAAGGAATTAATCCCAACCATACAAACAGGCATTATACACACATAATAATGCCAAAATCAAATCCCCAGCTTGCAAAAAACAGATAAAAAGAGAAACAAAACTAAAAATTATTGAAACATGCATTGAATATTGCCTTCAATTCACAATCAAAGAAACATATTATAACTTCATGGATTAAAAACTCTAATGCAATAATGATCATATTCCTTAAAACCCAACAAACAAACTCTCCCTTTTTCCCAACCTAACTCAGTCGATATACTGAATGCGTTAACAATTACAAAATCTGTTGTTCGAATGTCCCGAATCTATTTTTCTTAACAACACTCAACCGTTTTTTAATGAAAAAACCGTTTTAGAATTGTAGTTGGTGTCTTTATCTAAGTTCAAGTTAGCAAAATAAAAAATTGAGAACTTAAAAATGATGATATTCCATGCAAATATACAGAAAAAAAACTTAGAAAATTGAAAAAAGAAACAAGAACTGAAAAAAGAGCAGGGCATGCCCAAGGAAGCAGTGACAAGAACAACAAACTATTGAAGAGAATGGTCAGTGTTTAAAAGTCCAAATATGTCAGAAAACTTATTACCCTTTATAATTAGCTTACCTCTAATTAATCCCACACTGTCAAATTCTGAAATTGGAATTAACAACAACAAAATTTCCTTTTTTACAAAAATAATAATGGGAAGAATTTGAAGAATCAAAGAGACATAACAGTTGGAAGAATTTGCCAAATAGAATTGAAAAAAAGAGAGAAGAAAACATGTCCTAAATCACTTCATGCAACTACATAATCCACTATACATATAAAAATGTTATGATTTTGCTTTGCTTTGGTTTCTTATACACAAAACAAAAACAAAAGTGGGTGAAATGGAAACTGTTGCATACATAATTTATATATTTATATATAGGGAGAAAGAGAGGGAAGACATATATAATGAAATTAATTAAAAAAAAAAGTTGAAACCCAAAGGGATTTAATTTGAAGTTTTGCTTACTTGTAAATAAGAAAGTCATGATTGATGAGTTGAAGGAGAAGGCAATAATAAGTCACATTCATCAGAAGATGAAATATTTGGACAATTCATCTCCATGTTTACACCAAAAAGCCTCAATCTTGATCTCTTTACTGGTGTGTCTTGATCTTCATTTATGATATAATTTGCTGTTGTTTTTAATTCTTCATAAGTATTTCCTTGGACCACCATTGAACCACCAACTCCAGCTCCACCATTGCTAAAATACTCCTGTTGCATCTGATCTTTCCCCTCCAAATTAACATCCCCTAATCTTGGGGCTACCCTTCTTTCCTCTCTTCTCAAATACATAATTTCTGATGATGATGATGATTCATAAGGACAATACACTCTACTCCTCCAGTTGTTGTTATTGTTGTTGTTGTTATTTGTTCGCGACAAGTGTGTGTGGTCCCGCGGAGCTAGGGTAGCTGGATGATGGTGGTATCCAGCTGCTGTAGTGAGTGGCCGCCACACTAGTGAACCCCACGGGGTCGTACCGGTGGGCATGACGATGCTCGGTTGGATCCCGGGTGGGTGGTGATGGTCGATGGGAAGCTCAAGGCGACGGCGCCAGTCAATGTAAAGGTGATCTCTTCCGTTTTCGCCAACTCCGCGTTGAAACGAGACGATATCGCCAGCGTCGAGACGCTTCTCTTTGACAAATCGACTCCAGCCTTTCGTCATGACGTAGCTCTGGCTGCTGTTCCAGTAGGAGTAACGAAACCGCCATGATTTCCCGGTTCGATCTTCGAAGTTTAAGAGCAAACCCTTCTCGTTGGTCGACGAATCTAATGGGAAAAATCTCTCCGCGTGTTGCTTTGGAATCACTAGCCGGTTCAATTTCCCGACGTCGCTCGGCGTCACCACTTTGTCGAACATGTGCTCCCTCTCAACTTCTCCTCCTCTTCCTCCACCACCGTTGCCACTACCGCCGTGGAGTTCAAACTCCACGGCGGCGGAACCAGTAGATTCCTCCACTGGTTCCAAATCGAGCCTATTTCTTGGATCGAGATGGTGATTCTGGAGTCGATTTAGCCCAAAATTCATCCTTTAACAAAACCCAAATCAAAATTTTGTGTTTTGAAGATCTGAAGAAAGATGGGTACTTTTAGGGTTGGAAAGAAAAAAGAGAAAGGAAGGATGTTAAATTAACGAAAAGAAATAAAAGGGTCGGTGCAATCTAATTTGACCAACAAATTAGAAATCATATCACCAAAAAATGATGAACTAGTTTGTATGCAAATAAATAAGTGAGCAAAAAAAAAAAGGAGTTGAAATTAAGAAGTAAAGCAACAAAGAGCTTGAGAATAGGATAGGTATCTAGGGAAGGAATGGAGGGAAGGGATTTTTTTTTTTTTTTTTTTTTGAGTTGTGTTTTGGGGTATTGATCCCTCATAAGGGTAGAGAGAGAAAATTGTGGGGTATGGTTTTAAGGACCCCATGTATTATCTGCTTAGGGTCTCATGTGAGGTTGTCCTTGTCAACATCCTCCATGGTACACACTCTCACTTATATTTTTAGAAAAAAAACATTTTTACTCCTAACATTTCAATAATATTCAATTTTAATATTTGTTTGTCTTATGAATTTGCTTTTATACTTATTTTCATTTAAAATTTTAGTTCACGATTAATATCAAAATTACTAGTTCATCAAATATTGGAATTCAAATTTAATTTAGTTGTCATCAAAGTCAACATGAAGTTATGTAACTAATGATTTTTGGATTTTACATACTAAAATTAAGGATATCAAAAACTAAAACTGAATGATATTGAAATGTCAAAGGTGAAAATGTTTTATTTTAAAATATATAGACCAAATTAAACTACATCTCAAATTTATAGACTAAAAAAAAGATAATTTTCTTTTATTTTTTTTGTCTTTGATATTTAGGGATGTTAGAAATATTTATTGGAGGATAAGAATACATAAAATAATTATTTATATTTGAAGCAAAGGAAAAGATTATAAAGAAATGATTACTTATATTTAAGATCTACAAAATGATTATGGAAAAATCATTATATTTAAATATAATGTTGAGAATGGATTATATAAACAAAATAGTGATTATAACGAAAGTGAATTATATTGATTATTAGAAGAATGAATAATAAATAATTATTATAAATAAATGAATAATAATTATTATTATGAGAAAAACAATTGCATATATTAGAGAATTATTCCTCATTCTTCAATTAGATCCATTTTAACCCAAACAGCTCCCATTGCAGCCCCACTTCTCTTTCTCACACTGCATGCTTTTTCACATTTCTCTTTAACTTTCTCTCTCTCTCTCTCTTCAAATATCATTCATTTAATACTTTCCATTTTTTCATACTAATGGGCTCTTTTTTCTCTTTTTTTCATGATATAATATCAAAGTCTTTTTGTTTATTAAGACAAGTCGTTTTTTTTTATAATGGAAACTCCTAAATTCTATACCCATTTGATCTTTTGCTATTTTTTCACAAAAAAAAAAGAAAAAAAAAAGAAAAGAAATTTGAGGGTTTTGATTGTGTGTGGACGGAACTATAATGTTGCTGCCGACCATTAGTTACTCGACAATCCTAATGTGAGATTACCTGTGACATTTGAAATGTTTGACTTTTTTGTTCTTCTAAAGATTTGTGGATTAGCCACGTTTTAAATACTAACTGTTCTTTTGCCAAATTACATATTAAATTTTGCCTTCTATTTTCTTCCTTTGCTTTCTATCTTTCCATCTTCCAACTTTTTTTCTTGTTTTTTTTTCAAGTATGACCAAAAGTTTTGAAAATTCGAATTTAAGACTCATGTATGTTAGTTAAACTATGTCGTTTGGACAAAAAGATCAATTATTATTATTTTGGGTTAAGGATCGACATTGAAAAGATGAGAAGACTCTCTAATATTTATAAGACAGATAGATTCATCTTTAATTGACTTTGACATAAAATTTTGTACTATCTAATACAATATCTTTAATTGACTTTGACATAAAATTTTGTACTATCTAATACAATATCTGAACCAAAAAGTGACTTCATTTTAAGAAGGCATGTAATCAAACGGAGGATCATGAATTCAAATCTTCATTTTATTTATTGTAACACTAAAAAAAAAAAAAAAAAACTCTTCTATGTGTTTCTTGCATAGTCCCACTTTGGTGTTTACTTACACAAAATGTGTCGAAACTTTTTTTTTTATGGAGATTTTTCAGAGATTTAACCACACATCATCTTTTCTTAACTAAAAAAAAATATATGCGAGGGGAAGATTTAACTCTCTGACTTTGATCCATATGTCATAATCGAACGATCCTATTATGTTTAAATTGACATTTTAGCTTGGAAATGATACTTCGCTAATGATAAATACATGGTTGGGTATTTATTTCAAAACTTTTTAAAAAGGTATTTCAAAACTCATTAGTTATATATAGTCTTGCAAATTTTAATTTTGTTCTTTATGATTTAATAAGTAATAATGTGATTAATCAAATTTTTAAAAAGACATACACTTTGTGATTTTTTATCAACTTACACAAATATATATATATTAGAAAAAATATCAAAATTTAGAAAAATCACAAAATTCAAGATGATGGTCTCTTTTTGGGCTCACCAATTTTGAATTGGATCTCAATTCTCAGTTTTCATTTTTATTGAACCGAATATCTTTTTTGGGTTTATAAGCTCTAGACTAGATAATATGGGGTTTCACGTTAAAACTAATTGATAAAATAAGAATAGCTCATATCTTTTTTATATTGGTATAAAGTCTCCAATCTTTTCGATATAGGATCCTTAAGAAAAATACGCATGTCAAACATTGACATTTTTATTTTTGAAATAGATACTAGTATTAAACGAGTATGTCAGGAGCATATGAGAGTCCCAAAACGAAGGAAACCCTTTGAAAATGCTTGGCTCAGTAACCGGTCTTTTAGGACTTATCTCTCAAACTGGTGGAATTATTTACATATGGACGGTCACGCTGGATATGTCTTTATGCGGAAGCTTAAAGCTCTAGTGCCTAAATGAAAAAAATGGAAGACTGAGGTATATGCCCCTCTTCAAGCCTCGCAAAAAGTGATTTAGGAGGATATTAGTAAAATTGATAAGCTTGAGGAATTGGGATCCATCGACCAAGTTGATATTGATAGGCGCATTTCCTTGAAAGCATCTTATAGCGATATTGCTATTAATGAATGCAAAATGTGGAAATTGCTATTAATGAATGCAAAATGTGGAAACAGAGATGTAAAAAATCATGGCTTCTTGAAGGGGATGAAAACACCTCTTTTTTCCACAAGAGTTGTTCTGCTAAAAAAAGATGCAACTTTATTTCCAAGATTATCGATCCCAATGGAGTGAGTTGTATCACCGACCAAGCCATTGAGGATGAATTTTTGCGTTTCTTCACCGATATCTATTGTGGCGAAAGTGGAGAAAACTGGATTGTATCTAATATTGATTGGAGGACCATATCTCATTTATTTGCATCTTCATTATGCATTCCCTTTTCGGAACAAGAGGTTTTCAACCGTATCAAGGAGATTGGTCAGAACAAGGCTCCTGGGCCCGATGGCTTTACAATTGAATTTATGAACCAATATTGGAATATCTTCAAAGATGATGTTATGTCTATTTTCAATGATTTTTTTCAGAATAGCATTGTAAACAAGGCAGTTAATGAAACTTACATTGCCCTCATTCCCAAGACGATGAAGCCTACAAAGGTGTTCGAATATAGGCCCATAAGCCTCACTACAAGCATATACAAAATTCTATCCAAAGTGCTTACTGAAAGAATTAAAGCTGTATTGCCTACTACTGTGGCCGAAAACCAGAGTGCTTTTGTTAATGGTCGACAGATTACATATGCTATTCTTATTGCCAATGAGGCGATTGATCATTGGCGATGCACCAAGAAAAAAGGTTTTGTTTTTAAACTTGACATTGAAAAAGCTTCGATAAACTCAATTGGAGATTCCTTATAACTATTTTATCTCACAAAGGTTTTAGCAAGAAATGGATTAGTTGGATATATGCTTGTGTATCTTCGGTCACCTTATCTATTGTGATTAACGGAAGGCCTCGGGGGCGCATTGCAACTAGTAGGGGGATTCGTCAAGGGGATCTTTTATCTCCTTTTTCTTTTTGTTCTGGCTATGGATTACCTCTCAAGCTTATTGTTGGATGCTCAACAAAAAGGTATTATACAAGGAAGTTCTATAGGTGATATTCAAATTACTCATCTTCTTTTCGTCGACGACATTCTCTTTTTTTCTGTTGATAATGACGCTATGGTGCATAATTTACTTTCTCTGATTAAAACCTTTGAAGCTTCCTCTGGGTTGAAAGTAAACATGCAAAAATCATCTATCTATGGTATTAATGTTGATGAAGCTAAAACGGTTAACATGGCATCTTCATGGTCTTACCCTCACATGCCTTTACCTATAAATTACTTGGGGATGCCTCTTGGTGGTAATCCGAGATCCAGTGACTTTTGGGACCCTACAATAGAGAAAATTCACAAACGTCTTGAATCTTGGCAGTACTGTTACTTATCTAAAGGCGGAAGACTTACTTTATTGCAATCGGTTCTTAGCAGTCTCCCTACTTATATGCTTTCTACTTTTCGTGCTCCAAACACATTTGCAATAAAATTGAGAGGTTGTTTCGTAATTTCCTTTGGAAGGGTGTGGATAACCATGGGGGTAGCAACTTGGTTAGATGGGACATTGTGACCAAATCCAATAATGAGGGTGGTCTCGGCATCTCAAAAATTAATACTATGAACAAGGTTCTCCTCGGCAAATGGATATGGCGTTACTTTAATGAGTCTCTCTCTTTTTGGAGGCGCATCATCGACCAGAAATATATCCCTCATTATATTGGTGATATCCCTATTAAAATCAAGGTTGGTAGCTATAGATCTCCATGGAAGACTATTGTTTTGATGAGGGACATTGTTTACTCAAATATCATTTGGAGGATTAAAACAGGGGACAAGACTAATTTCTGGTATGACAACTGAACAGGTATGTGACCTCTTTTTAAACTTGTTCCTCGTTTTTTCTCTCTTTCAACATTTAACCAGATGAAGGTTAGTGAAGCGTGGAACCGAGATTCTCGAAGTTGGAATATCTTTCCCCGAAGGCCTTTTGCATATAGTGATCATAACATATGGTTGTCGATCTCCTCCTTATGGCCTATTCCTAGCAATCATGGTACTGATAACATTATTTGGATGCCTAATAGCAACTCGGTTTTCTCGGTGAGCTCTCTCAAGCATGTTATTAATAATGTCGACAATGGGAATGGAATTGTTCTTCAACACTTTTGGAAATCCACCCTCCCTAAGAAGATAAAAAAAAATTTATGGACTATTTATCACTGCGGTATAAACACATGTGAGGTGGTTCAGAAGAGACACAAGAATTACTCTCTTAGTTCTGACTGGTGTAGCCTCTGTAAATGTAATGTTGAATGAATCTACCGACCATATTTTTTTACATTGCTCTTTCGCCAAAAGCATGTGGATTTTTGTTCCCAACTTCTTTGTTTCAGGATGGCCAATGAATATGGTGGAATTTATATCAAACATCATGAACAGGCCATGCTCCTTTCAATCCTCAACAATGAAGATCAATATTATGGGGGCCATTATGTGGTCCATTTGGAAGGAAAGAAAGCGCTGGATTTTGAAGACAAATATGTTGCTAGAAGTCCCAACTCCGTTTGGGAAGATATTGTCATTTTATTTGCTTCTTGGTGTTCAAAATCTATTATATTTAAAGACTACGACATTGCCTCCATCGCATTAAACTGGAGAGCATTTTTGTAACCTTTTCTTCTTGACTTTTGTATGCTCCTAGCATGCCTTTAATTCAATTCGTATCTTTTTCGAAAAAAATGAAGGAAATCGAAAATTACAAAATAGCTCTCCAATTAATAGCATCGACATTTAATTGAGACAAGCTCATTCAAAATTTTATACTAACGATCTTAAATTAAAAGTTCGGTCTTCTCACTCCAAATATGATTTAAAAAACACAGAAATTTAGGCTCCGTTTGATAACCATTTTGTTTTTCGTTTTTTGTTTTTGAAATTTAAGCCTACAACAACTACTTTATCATAACTTTTTTCTTATTTGGATATCTACATCTTACCTATATTTTAATAAACAAACTAAAATTTGGAGACAAAAAAAAGTAGATTCTAACAGCTTATTTGTGTTTTTGAAATTTGGTTAATATTCACCTACTTTCTTAAGGAAAGATAGAGCACAAAGATAGAACAAATTTGAATAAAAATAGAATTAAATTTCATAAACAAAAAAGAAAATGGTTATTAAATTGGACCTTAATAAATTTAAAGACTTTTCACATGAGCATCGAACTAAACTAAATTAACATCAATTCATTGAATAGAAACATTCTTTTAGATTTAATGAATAGAAACATTGGATACCATTTCAATTTTTTTTTTAGATTTCAACCATCCGGGATAGGAGGTCTCGAATCCATGACCTCATTGTTGATGGTACAATCCTTTCCACCGAAAAATAATTTAATCTATAAAATCTAATTAAGTTACGTTGAGATAACCAGAGAATAGGGAAAGGGTTTTGTGTATATTCAATCACAATGATATTGTACAGAATGAAGACCCTTTATATAGGGAGGAAATAGGAATATAAATAATGCAAAATATTAACAACCCTGGAATTCTCTAGAACCTTCTACAAGGTGAATCCTAACACCCTAAACAGAACCAGTTAATTATCATTTAATTAATACAAAATCAACATTTAAATGGGAGGAAATCTATATCTTAACATCCCCCCGCAAACGAGACGGTAGTTCAACAACGCCGAGTTTGGACCGTAGAAGCAAGAACTGGGAATGAGAGAGGGACTTTGTGAGACAGTCAGCAAGCTAGTCAGCAGACGGTATATACCGAACCTCCAAGTGGCGACGGAGAACGTGATCACGAAAAAAATGAACATCAATCTCGATGTGCTTGGTGCGAGCATGAAACATAGGGTTCGCAGCTAATGAACCAGCACTAATGTTATCACACCAGAGAATAGGGGCAGCAGACATGACAATGCCCAGCTCGGAGAGAAGCTGGCGAAGCCAAAGAATTTCGGCAGCAGTATGAGCAAGAGCACGATATTCAGACTCCGTGCTAGAGTGGGCAACAACAGTTTGCTTCTTTGAGGACCAGGAAACAAGACTATTCCCAAAAAACACACAATACGCAGCAATAGACCGGCGATCATCAAGGTTGGCACCCCAGTCAGCATCAGAGTAAGCCGAGATGGTCCAGTTATCAGTCGGTTAAAGAAGAAGACCAAGATGTTTAGTGTCAAACAAGTAACGAAGCACACGCTTAACAGCCTGCCAATGTAGATCAGTCGGACATTTTAGAAACTGACTAAGATGATTCACAATGTAAGAAATGTCAGGACGTGTGTTCGTGAGATATTGTAAGGCGGCAACAGTACTCCGGTACAAAAAGGGTCAGAGAGAGACTCCCCCACCGTTAAGGACAGGGTTTTACCAACAACAGAGGGAGAAGGCACAGGTCGAAGATTAGTCTGCTGAAGCCGGGCAAGAAGATCATCAATGTATTTAGTCTGAGTGAGCAACAAGCCAGAAGACAGCGCAGTCACCTGGATCCCCAAGAAATAGCTCAAAGGACCAAGATCTTTCAAAGGCAAAACTGATTGAGAGAAGAGACCAAAGAGGCGAGGAACCCAGCATCACTCCCAGTGAGGATGACATCATCAACATACACAAGAAGCAACGCCATAACACTGCCACGGCGATAAACAAAGAGAGAGGAATCAGACCGACTGTGAACAAAACCCCACGAAACAAGCACAGTTTTCAGTGTATCATTCCAAGCACGCGGGGCTTGCTTGAGGCCGTAGAGCGCCTTTTTCAGTTTGCACACATAGTCGGGAAACAAAGAATCCACAAACCCAGGAGGTTGAGCCATAAACACATCTTTCTCAAGGGTACCATTCAAGAAAGCATTATTAAAATCAAGTTGACGAATAGGCCAGTTGCGAGATAGTGCCATGGTGAAAACAATATGAATGGTGGAAGCCTTCACAACGAGATTGAAAGTGTCAAAGTAAACAATACCAGGGTGTTGGTGAAACCCTTTTGCAACAAGACGAACTTTATGCCGTTGAACAGGCCCATCAGAATTACGTTTGATCTTAAAGACCCACTTACAACCAACAACATTCTGAGAAGCAGAGGGTGGGACAAGACACCAAGTATCATTCCGTAGAAGTGCCTCAAACTCTTGATCCATAGCAGCCTTCCAAACAGGTGTTTTAAGTGCATCAGCAACACGAGTAGGTTCAATAACAGACCAATCAGTGGAAACAACAACCCACGTTTGGGCCTGAAAATCCCATTCTTCAAACGTGTGACCATGTGATGAGTATTCCCTCCACTGGATGACTGAGGTCGAGACACTGGAAGAAGCACATCAGCTGGGATATCAGAAGATACGCCGGGAGACCTCGAAAGCGGAGAGGAAGGAGACGGAACAAAAGGCGATGCAATTGGAGAAGGAGGAGAAGCAGTCATCGGCTGGAGAAACGGGGAAGCAACTGCCACGGGCATAGGCGAAAAACCAAGAATCGGTGGTGACCGATGCTCAACAGCAGATCAAGGCAACATACCAGGAAAAGAGGCAACCCACTAGGACAACGAAGGAGCCGACTCTGGCACAGGAGACGATTCTGTAGCAGAGAGAAAATCGGTAGCAAAGGGAAACATAGCCTCATTAAACAAAACATGACGAGAAATAATAACTCTACCGGACGGCAAAAGACATTTGTGGCCTTTGTGCACCGGACTAGGTCCCAAATAAACACATCGTTCAGTATGAAGTTGGAACTTTTGAGTGTGATAAGGACGAAGGTATGGATAACAGGCACACCCAAACACTCGGAGCTCCTTGAAGTTCAACCGATTCTTGGTCACTAATTCCATAGGCGATAAGTCTTGCAGGACTGGAGTCGGCAAGCCATTGATAAGAAACGTTGCAGTGAGAAAAGCCTCCCACAAAAAACGAAGTGGCATAAAAGCCTGCGCAAGGAGTGTAAGCCCAGTTTCGACAATATGGCGATGTTTTCGCTTCGCACGACCATTCTGAGCAGAAGTATACAGATAGGAGAATCGAGATGCAATACCAAGCTCGGCACACAGGGCATGGACCGGTCTGTACTCACCACCGTTATCGGAATTGAGAGTCTTTATAGGGCATCCAAACTGAGTTTTGACCATAGCAAGAAAATGGCGAAAGGCATGAATAGTATCACTCTTTAATTTCAAGGGATAAATCCAAAAAAAACGACTAAAGTCGTCCATAAAGTGTGCATAATAACGGTAGCCATCAGGCGAGGCCACATGAGCAGGACCCCAGAGATCACTATGGACAAGATCAAACAAAGTACATGCGCGAGAGATAGATAAAGAGAAAGGTTGAGCATGCATTTTACCAAATTTACACGCTTCACAAAAAATATCAACTTCATTCATAGAATTGAAAAAATCGAAATTATTTGCCAACAACCGGAAAGTACGAACAGAGGGGTGTCATAAGCGTTGGTGTCAAATAGAGGGGGACACCGCTACATTTATTGAACTAGTACGAGAAAAAACAGACGCAGAACAAACTGAAGGATTTTGCACTAAAAGCAGGGATGATGAAGCAGCAGCAGAACCCAGATGGACCAGAGGCGGTGCAACTTGATATAAGCCATCCTTAAGCACCCCCGTCAAAATAGTGTGGCTCGTACGAATATCCTTCACAAAAAAACAATGTTCAAGAAATTCAACAAAGACAGCATTATCTAGAGCAAGCTTAGAGACACTTCGTAGATTTTTAGTAATTTCAGGCACACATAGAATATGATTTAGTTGTAACAAACCAACATTGGGCGTAAGTGAGCGTAACCAACATGAGTGATGTGCAACAAGATATGAGATCGTACCTCCATAGTCCAGGAGAGCGAGCGACAGAGAGCCATAGTCAGAGGTGACATGATTAGAAGTACCACTGTCAAGATACCAACTGGGGTCAACTACTGTCTCAAGTCGCGCAGTAAAAGGATTCGAACTCTACTGGGCATGAAACACCTGGGGGAAAAACGGAGCAGGACAAGAGGAAGGACCTGCTATCACAGACGGTGGACCGTGAGTCGGACCAGAGAATTGTGTACCCCGCCTCTGACTGGGAAAGAACCTGTCACGACAAAAATTAGCAGTATGGCCTAGGCGACCACAGACATAACAAATAGTCCGACTAAGATCCCGCGGGGAACCACTCCGACCACGACCGCAGCCACGACCACCCCGATGACTCGGGTGACCACGACCAGCGGAACGTGAAGAGGGGGTTTGAGCCGGTTTAGACCATGGTTGAGTACTCCCCTGGACATCAGTGACGTTATCCACATTAGCAGACAACGGCGGAGTAAAAGATGCTGTTCTTTGTGAATTTTGGTGCTCAATCCACTTCTCGAACATAAGCAACTCAGTTTGGAGGCGAAACCACGAAAGATCGGGACGTACTTGAGCATTGGCTACCACTGCATTATATTCTTCATCAAGACCCATTAACACCTGGGAAATAAGCGCACGAAGAGACACAGGACTTCCGGCAAGCTGAAGGTTGTCAGCATGAGTTTTCATAACACGTAAGTAATCCGCCATTTTTTGGGAACCTTTCCGGCATTGCTGAAAAGTCTGACCAAGGAAATCCTCTTCAGCACGAGATTGAGCACCAAACAGCTCATGAATAGCGGTCCACAAATCGTGAGAGGTTTCATGACCCATCACTTGAGTTGCAACCTCGGACGTCATACAATTGTACAACCAACCCAGTACAAGTTGGTCCACCAGCACCCAATTCTCATGTGCATCATAAACATAAAAATCATTAATAATAGATAAAGGTGAGGGAAGAGAACCCATTGGTTCCATGTGAGGAGATGCCAAAACAGGGGAAGAGAAGGGGCCCACCTGGCCCCCCTGTGTCGCGTCAGCAGGAGAGAGGAGGGGGCCCACCTGGCCCCCTTGTAGCAGGATCGGAGGAAGAGCAGATGGGGGAGGGCCCACCTGGCCCTCCTGCACAGCCGGGCGAACAGAAGGAGAGAGGGGGCCCGTCTGGCCCCCTGACACTGCTGGAGTTACACGGACAGAGGGGAGGCCCACCTGGCCTCCATGTGTGCTGACGGAAGAGGAAAGAGAGAGGGGGCCCTGGCCCCCTGGCTGCTCTGCAGCATCTGCAATAGAGGGGGGCCCACTTGGCCCCCCTGCACGCCTGACGCAGAAGGAATGGGGAGGCCCACCTGGCCTCCCTGCACTGTGCCGGAAACAGAAAAAGAGGGGCCCACCTGGCCCCCCTGCTTTGGGACATAAAAAAAAGAATTTTTGGGAGGACATTTATACTCCCCAGTCAGAAAATCAAGGAGTTTTTGAGATTTCAGAAGGGGTAATGCTAGATTTTTCCAAAGCAGAAAATTTGAACGATCCAATTTGATGCTAGTGGTCTGACTGAGCACCTGGTTTAAGAAGGAAGGTTTACTAAACCTAGAGGTTTCTGAAAAGTTGGCGTTGGCCATGGGAAAGGCTCTGATACCAAGTTGAGATAACCAGAAAATAGGGAAAGAGTTTTCTGTATATTCAATCACAATGATATTGTACAGAATGAATGCCCTTTATATAGGGAGGAAATAGGAATATAAATAATACAAAATATTAACAACCCTGGAATTCTCTAGAACCTTCTAGAAGGTGAATCCTAACACCCTAAACAGAACTAGTTAATTATCATTTAATTAATACAAAATCAACATTTAAATGGGAGGAAATCTATATCTTAACAAGTTAGGCCATAAACTTTGTTCTTATTATTATTTAAAATTTATTTACTAAGTTCTTTAGAGCATCTCATGTTGAAAGGACAAAAGACACTACATGTGACTTGTGACTTCCCTCTGTTAACAAATTTATACTTTCAAAGGACAGATTAAAATTATTAGTGCCGAACTCAAAGATTTGGTAGAAAACCACGTTCTTTTTTAGTTCCAACATTAAAAAAAAAAAATTGATCTTGCCAAAAAAAAAATATATAATAAACTTATAAATTTCAAAACATTACATTCTTTTTCCTCAATTTTCAATCATTTTTTTCTATCTTAAAAACTTTTCAATTTAGTCTCAATATACAAATTTTTACACTTAAATGTTTACTTTTAGGGTGCGTTTGGATCACCGGTTTGATTATAATAGACGAAAAGTTATGATAAGCAGGGGTTATGATACGGTGAGCTATTATAAATGGTGTTTGAGGGGCAAGTTATTATAACAGAAATTATTGATAAACGGTATTTGAGAGGCTGGTTATGTAACAAAAAGTAATATAGATAAGATTTAAATAAACTGGCACGTAGGTTTAGATAAACGAGCACACAGATTTAATTAACCACCGTTATAATAAACGGTGGGGCAAATATTGGTTGGGTTATTATAACCAACCCAACCTTTTACATAAACGGGGCCTAAACACACCTTTAGTGATTTGTATAATTCTTTTTGTTAATTGATTTAAAATATTATGATTTAGATTTATTTTATTTTTAGTAAAAGTTCAAAGGAAAATAGGTAACTTTTTTTAAAATAAAGACCCAATAAAAATTGCATTCAAAGGTTCAAGCGAAAAAAATTATTATTATTTGAAAAAAAAATGTAACATTAATAAGTTTTAGGATCAAATAAACACTAAAATCAAAATAAATATATAACATTTTCAATGTAAACTATACTCAAAACTCGCGACCAAAAATCTGTTAAAAAAAAAAAAAAAAAACTCGTGACCAAAAACGAATTTTTCTCTTAGTAGTAGTATTATTAAAATATTTTCACTTTATTTCATCTTTAAATATTGACATTAATAGTGTACTAAAAATATATATATATATATTGACATTAATTATTATTCTGTTCTATAATAAAAAATTCGTTTACCATCACTAATTAGTAAGTCTAAAACATTGGGTTAAAATAGATTATTGAGCTGAAATATAAAAGAAAATTGAAGCACGACTCTATAAAGGAAACGTGGATGGTGGATATTGATTCGCATGCACACCTGAATATTAGATAATAGTTCTCTTTTTTTTTAGAGAATATTAATTAGATATAATAGTTTCTTTTTATATAACAATCGACAATAGGTGAGGCACTTAAATAATAATAATAATAAAAAAAAAAAAAAAAAAAAAAAAATCAAACTACGGTGAAATGAATTTTGTTTGATAATCAAATTAATTCGCATGCACACCTGAATTTTTGTTTGATAATCAATTTTGGTTTAAAGGAAATTTTAAAACTAAAACAAGCAACTTTTAAAAACAAATTTTTGTTTTTGTTTTAAAAAAGGTATGATCAAGAATAAAGAGTAAAAAATCCAAAAAAACAATCCAAAAAAATGTGAAATGAAAATAAAAAACAGTTATCAAAGATATATGATTTTATTTTTTAAAATCAATAATAAAAACTAAAAACAAAAAATAAAAAATAAAATGGTAATCAAATGGAGTCTAATAATAAAAAAAATTGACATAAAGGAAGAATAAAATATCAAAAGAATTAGCCTGTTAATTTTATTATTCAGAGATAATCTATTTCAATCGATTAAATTACATAAAATAAGATTAAAAATTTACTCTCGCTAGTCAGTTGAGTCGGAAGTCAATATTCTTTTTATAATTTTTCATAGTAATGTTTCGTGATCGCCCAGTAAATAAGGCACACAAAACATCTAAGATTATATATATATATATATATATATATATATATAAAGAAGAAAGATATACAAAAAAGAAAAAAAAGAAGAAAGATAAGAAAAGTGGATAGGACCACAGGTTTTTAAGACAAAAAAGAAGAAAAAAAATAAACAGTCTTAATTTAGAAAATACAGTATAGTATGAATAAATTAATAAACTTTAACTCGTAATCACCATCAAACTTACGTACTGAATGAGCAATTTTATTTTATTATAAATATTTTTTGAGTTCATGAGCATTTTGATTTAACTAGAAGACAAATTAATATCAATTTTTTATTATGAAATTATAAGGAAAAAGAAAAACACATTCCCCACATGTGACGGTATTGTCCCCTTCAAAGTCTCAATACCCCCGCGCTTTCTAATTTGGATTTGTATGTTTTTTTTTTCTTTTTTCTTTCAATATTATTATAATTTTTTTAAAAAAATGAAGCTACAAAAATATACTAGCGAGTAAGGTATTAATTGTCAATCAATGTTTTCGTCGGTATTTTAAATATTTTTATAAATTTTACAACGATAAAGCACATTTGTCAATATTCTCATTTGTTTTTAAAATATTAAGAGGTTTTTGCATGTATATTAAAAAAAAAAAAAAAAAATTCATGTATAGCATAATTTCCAAACTTATTCATTTGTGGCACAAAAGTAATTGAAGTCTATCAGTTTGCAGATTGAAGTCTATCAGTTGAATTGATAGAAGTCTAAAGTCTATCAGTTAAATTGATAAAAGCCTATTAGTTTATTGATACTATCAATTAAACGGATAGAAATCTAAAGTCTATGAGTTGAACGGATAGAAATCTAAAATCTATCAGTTGGAATTGATAGAAATCTAAATAGGAATTTTGGGCAAAATGTACCATAAATGAAATTATTTTAAAAAATGGACTACAATTGTAATGAAGAGCCAAAAATATGCTATGAAGGTAAATTCCCAAAATATTATTATAAGAGAACTTTGCTTGTATATTAAAAAATATATATAATAATTATCTATGTATAGCACAATTTCTAAACATATTCATTTGTGACACAAAAATGATTGAAGTTTATCAATTTGCATTGTTTAATCATTCAAAATCGATTGAAGTACATCAATTGAATTGATAGAAGTCTAGACATTAAAAAAAACTGATAGAAGTCTAAAGTCTATCGATTGAACTGATAAAAGTCTAAAGTCTATCAGTTGAACTGAATAGAAGTCTGATGATGTTAGAATAGCAATTTTGGGCAAAATATGCTATAGATGAAATTATTTAAAAACAAATGTGCTATGGATGAAATTATGTTTAAAAATGTGCTATAATTATAATGAAGAGCAAAAAATATGCTTTGGTGATAAATTCTCTATATATAATGTAACTAAATTATTGTCCATATATGAAATACTTACTTATCATTTATGATTTTGTAAGAAACGTGTATCAATACAAAAATATTTTATCAATATTTCTTAAAATTAAAATCGTTTCGATATTTTTGTCAACATTGAATTTAATTTCTATTCTATTAAATTTTCATCTTTATATCAACCATACAATTTGTTTATTATTATTTTTTGATGGAATATGTACTTTTTTTCACATAGGTGGAGAAAACGACACCTTGAACTTTGTTTTGAAAAATTGATGATAGATTGTATTAAGAATAAAAAAAAAAAAAAAAATTTAATGGATATGAGTTCCTTTGGATGAAACAAAAAAATAAAATTATAAAATCTTATGTTCAAAGTAGATAAAATCAAACTAATGCAGAGATTACTACATAAGAGATATATTTATTGAGAAGTATTTTGGTGAGTAGTTCTTAGGCAGTGTTCAGGTTTCCTCTTTTGTAATGTGTCCACTTTGTTAAGTCCTTTATCAATAAAAAGAGTAGATATGAACTTACACTACCAAAAAAAAAAAAAAAATCAAATTTATCACTATAGATAGAGAATCATAGTTTTTAAAAATATAATTAAGTTTTGGTGCACCATTAAGAAGCGCTATTGAGGATTGTCTTCAAATTACTTTTTCACCGGTGGAAATCGCTTCTACCTTTTTACACGACCATAAACTTAACTTTTTTTTTTCTTAATTTAATGATATTTGGAGTGAAACAATTAAATCTGTAACTTTTTATTATCGAATCATACAAAATTTGAGTTCTTTTTAGGGAACAACTACAAATTCTCTATTTGTCCTTTAGGCTAATTACTTTTTATCGATATAATAATAAATCATAACACCATATAACTTTCTTTTCAAAATGGATCAAATCTTAAGAGATCAAAAAAAAAAAATTTAAAAATTAAATCGAAGCTAAATTCAAAATTTCAAATCATAAGGGTCAAAAGTTGATAAAAGTGACATTTTAACATGAGTGATAAAGGGGTATTAAGCCCCCAATGAGCAGTCCACTTAGTTAAAATATGAACTTCAAGATATGATCTTTCAAACATCTTTGGTTCAAAACTAATGAAAAAGCTTAAATTAGAAAAAAAAAATTGATATATTCCATCAATGTCACAGTTAGAGACAAACCAATAGCGTCTCAAATATAGCAGAGTGAAACTCGAACGCCCGAACAGAAAGAGGGGTCAATATGATTATGCATATATTATAGGGTATATAGGTGGGGAAATAAGGACATAAGTAACACAAGAATGATGAATCAAAGCAATGTGCAAAAGGAAGGGAGAGGGGGGGTTTGTAGGAGCATGCGGTGTCCTAATTGAATGGACCCCCTACCCCACGCCCCTCATCCCCATCCCACTTTCTCATGCTCCTTACCCTAATTTTCTCTCACTTTCTACCCTACATTTTCTCTCTCTCTCTCTCTCTCTCTCTCTCTCTCTCTAAATAAAATTTGGACATGGGTATTGGTGATATTTTCAACATGCAAAAGAATGGGAGTGGACCTAATTTCTCTTTCTCTATTGATTGTAGTTTATATTTTTGTAGGGCACCCACCCCCTCCTAAATTTAGTTCAAGGATGGACCAAATATGGCAATTATGGTGTGTGAATGTATAACTCATTTATATATACCTTCAATTTAAAGGCTTAGATTTAGTTCTCCCCACTCTTTCCCACTTACAAAATTGTACTAAATTTTTTTTATTAATTTTTTAGTAAACATATCATCTATATATTTTTTATATTCATAAATGTACAGATCAATTTACGTACATCTCGATTATTTTTAAAGGATAAATTGTCTTATTTTATACCACATTTGATTGTTAAAAGAACTTGTAATATATTAATTTTTTAAATAAATGGTCTTTATGAATTTAGTCCATAACTCTACAAGTTAAACTACTTTTAAATTCATTGTAGAAATATTTTGGGAAAGTGTCTTAAATCGTCAGTTAAACTAGACGCTTAAATTTTTTTTATCCAACAATATTTTGTTAAGTGAAATTTGAACATGTAAGTTGTACAAATTGTCATTAAAGTTATGTTTTTATTATCGTTATGTTGTTATAATAAACTTTGTTATATCAACACTCCAATATTATACTGAACGGGTCAATGACACGATTGATTATTTGGTTTGATGTTATTCTATTTCCACCCCACGGTTATGAGTTCGCTCCCTGGAATCGATATTTGTAATCCGGCTTCTCCCAACTTGTACTAAAAAAAAATAACACTCCAACACTATTTCCATCTAATAGATTGTTACAATAGTTTAATTTTGAAAAATAGTTTAAATAGAAAATGAGGAATAAGTGATTGTCTTTCATTAATCCATTTGGACCACCCTGCTTCTACTTCTACTTCTCTCTCTGCACCCTCCCCTCCTACAGTTGGCGGCTATCTTGTCTTTTTCTTCTAAGGACACCCACATAAACCCCTTTTTTCAATTATCATTTTTTCACTTTTTTTAAAAAATAATAATAAATAAATGAAACTGACAAATGTTTTGTTTATCTTCTGCCTCTCCTTTGGACTTAGAGAAGTCATTTATATTGATGTTGAGATCCCACCTCCTTTCATTTCTTACTTCAGGATATGAAAAAAAAAACAGCACAATGTACTTTGTTAGGTAAAGCTCCATTTAACAATCATCTATGTGTTCCCAAGAGACAGTCCAGCGGTTGAGACAAAGAACTTCAAGACATGCTTCTATGAGAGATCCATAATTCGAGGTCGTTGAAAACGATTAAACTAAAATACCCTTTGAAGTATCTCAGTGCCACAATCTAGGGATGAGCCAGTGGTGCCCCGAGCATAGGAGAGGAAAGCTTCAATTTCCCAATTTTCAAAAAAAAAAAATCATCTATTTTCATTTGAGTTTTGATGAATTTGGAGAAGATAATTTTGTTTTGTTTTGTATTTTTTTATAAAGTCTCAAGAATGATTGTCCATATAACACTCGTTTAATATAAGAGATTTGATATCAAAATGGAATTGAAATGAATTATCACCCAATATTATAACTACCACGTTCCCAACCTATTCACTATATTAATTTTCAATTGTCTACAAAAGTATTAAATTTTTTTAAAAAAGTTACCGGTTTACCCTCATCTCAAATATTGAATAAAGAAAAGCATTAATTCTTAGCTGAATTTAAACAAATGATCAAACTATTCATTTTTAGTTTTAAAATTTTTATAAAAAATAACGGTAAGTGAAAATAGTACGTCTAGGTTTAGCTTTCAAAAATAAAAAAGTAAAATAATTATATGTGTTTAGTGTAGGTGGAAATACTAAATTCTCAATTTTCTTCTTTTTACAAATGTTGTCAAAATCTAAATTAATTTTGAAAATGAAATTATATATATATATATATATATATATATATATATATATATATATATATATTTTGGGTTTTTTGGAATTTTGATTTTTAAAAAATAATATTAAAAATATGAAATACAGTAAATGTGAGGAAAATAAGTACAACTAAAAAGCAAAAAAAAAAGGAAAAAACTCCATTTATTATCAAATCTGATCTGCCAACATGAGTTGCTTAATAGCACTAGTGTATGTCCAATCACCGATCAGAAAATTTGGGTTTGAGTCCCTGCATCCCTTAATTATTATAAAAAAAAATCTAATTTTTTTTTTTGGAATTTCTAAAATAAGAGAGTTGAAAAGTAGAAACTATAACCAAGAAATTGTAAGGTTAAGAGAAAACAAGCCTAAATTTTTAAAACTAAAAACAAAATCAATATTATAACAGAGGCCAGTGTATTCTATTCATGTTTTTTGCTTTATGATAAGTCATTTTCAATTATTGAAATATTAATTAGAAGAAACATGATTATTTGGGACCAGCACAACTCTTATCCCGATTTATCGAATACTTTTATTAAAGAAAGAAATGCATTTACTTTCGACAAAAGAAAGAAATTATGTATTTTCTTCTTTTAATATATATATTTTATTGCTCTAGATATTCTATAACCGTTCTTTTTTTTTTAAAATGTTCAACTATATTTAAGTTAGAAATTTGTGTTTAAATTTTTTTTTAAAAAAAAGGCTAAATCTGTGAGTGCACATCAATTGAAAATGAAAAAACAAAGGGCAATTCGATTGGGATTCTCTCTAGTCTCCAAGTTGTCCATACGAATATTTTCACCTTATTATTTCCTTCATAATTAGGTAATATTTTTAATTTCAACACAAGAATTTAATGAATACTTTATGTTTTTTTCTTGCCTTTATATTTAATTAATAATATATAACTATAGATTCCATTTACAAAATCATTTCTTTCTAAATGAACTTTAACAAGTTTTTTTTTTTTTTTTTTAAGTTATTCTGGGAGGAGATTCAACTCTTAAACTGCATAATTACTATGTTGTATATAAATAGTACATCATTGCTACTAAGAAAAAAAAATAAATTTACAACCACATAATTATTCGACTTCTTTTCACCAATAAAATTATCAAGTTGAGACACACATGTTTGAGTTTTTTTTTTTTTTGACAGTACAAATATTGGAGTTCATAAATTAAATGAATATATGTGTCTATATGCGACTTAAAATGGGTTAATATAAGAAATAATATATTTAATATCATTATTATTGTTATTTTAATTCATATAAAATAATTCTCAATCCAGGTGAGCATTATATGGAATATTTGTCTGTACAATTTAGCATAATGTCCTCACATTTATATCAAAATGTTAAATTATGTTCAAAAGAAAAATTATGCAATAATGATTTTTTTCATAGTACTGAAAAAACTTTATTGCTATGAAAAATGTGGGCAAGCTACATACAACATATGAATGATCGGCAAAAAGTTCTCTCTCTCTTTTTTTTTTTTCAAGATCGAATTTGGGATCGTGGAATTGAATTGCCCCCAAATAATGAAACTAACATATCACCTACTTTTTCGATGGTATATTGGTCGTATATAAATTGAAGTATTTACATTTAATAAATAAAAAAAAGCAACATTTGAGACTATCTTCCAAAAAGACCGAGAGTTCATAATTATACGGTTTATAATTATACACCGATAATGTTGTTGGTATTCCAACTCTACAAGTTAACCTATCTCATGATTTTTATTGATTTTAATTAGTTGCTTACCTAGCATTTTGCTCCCCTTGCTAGGCTAACAACCTATCAGCACCTTCTGTCATGGGAAATACCGTTTGACTCTAGAAAATTAATTATGAGAGGATTTTGTATGTATAATAAAAAATGACAAAATATTTTCATCTAGCACAAAATCAAAACTAATTCATTTGTAACAGAAAAAATTTAAATTGAGTGTTCTATCATTGATAGAATTCAATCCGTTACAGACTCATTCTATCATTGGTTGAGTTTTGTCACTGATAGAGATTTATCACTGATAGAAAATTATATGCTATAGATGAATTATTTTTAAAATTATGCTATAAATATAATACAAGAGATAAAATGTGTTGTTGATGGTAAATTTCCTAATTCTTAAGTAGGTGGCCACCATAGGTAATACAAGAGGTAGAATGTGTTGTTGATGGTAAATTCTCAAATTCTTAAGTAGGTAGCCATAGATTAAACTCATCACCTTATGCATCCCAAGATCTTCTTTGACCACTTAAGCTACTCTATGATGGTTGACGGTAATCCAGTTCAACACCACAATTACGGGTTCGATCTTGAAAATTGATATATTTGACTCTCATTACTTGGGGTAACCATTTTTGTAGGATTTGTGATTCTCCTCCCTAAATTGTACTAAAATAATAATTATTATTGGATGCTTTTTCTTTTTTGTTCTCTTAGAATTTAAATCCAAATAAGGGTGGATATTATAGGAGCTTGTTTCATTTTAGTAGAAGATACTTTTGAAGTTAATAAATTTTGTTTCATTTTTTTTTTTAACTTATACTATTTTAGTATTAAAACTTTTAAAATACTTTAAAATGATATTTCTAGTTCAACGAGGGAGGCCGAACTCATGACATCTTAATTCATACGCACATATTAATATCGTTGAGTTATTCCTTTTAGAGGTAAATACTTTTAAGGGTTTGACATTTTTGTGTCTTTAATTATCGCCCAGCTCATGAATTCAAATCTAAACATCGACCGAACTAGTGGAAAGCCAACCAAGCCGACCAGGTCAAGCTATGTTCGTTTCTTTGGTGATTTTGGGCCCAAGCCCACGAAATAAGTTCTCAAACCATAACTCCATGTTATACATAGAAGAACAATGAGTCAAATTACTGATAAATTAGTTTCATAGAGCTTGACTGGTATTTTAAACAAGTTTAAGGATCTAAACATACTTTTTAACATATAGTTCCAAAAGTAATGATAAACCTAGCAAATAAAACTATTGGCAGATGTTTGAGCTTAGGTACCATTTTTGGAGCTTAGGGCAAAAATGGAGTCATTTCAAAGCTGAAATGGGGATGGAAGAATAAATGATGAAACTGCCATTAGAGTCAACCTCATTACCGAACCCGACCCTTGAAGTCAGTAGTTGGAGTTCATCGCAGCTCTAATTACAAGTGCCACAACACTTGGAGCATATCGAGGTTGACAAAGAACGCCACATTGTTCACGTATGAGCATTGTGGTGTACCACAATGTCCAGTGCTCGTTCCGAAAAGTTCCAACACCGAAACACGATCGAATTTTGTATAAATACAAACTCATTTCTAAGATTTTAAAAGAAGAGAAAAACAGAGGACACAACTTTAGTTCTTCTATTCATCATCTATGGTTGAACTTCCTTATGCTAAATAGTAACATAATGGGGTCTGTATACATACAATCAAATGAAAAACTTACAACAGTATTCTGCAACTGTTTAATAAAAATATTCCACCATTAGCAATTTTGTTACAGTTTGCTCAAATATAATTTTGCTGTGGTTTTTGAATATCCGATACATGTTTAATACAACATACTTATATACACACATAAACATATTTACTAATTTATCAAATTTACCATCAGAACACAAATCATTAACTAATATGTTTGATCAAGAAGCTAATGCATCTGGGAAAAGACAAGAATATACTATATTTTCACTTTTATTTATTTATAGTGTCATTTATTTTATATTTTAACAAAAAGTCAAAAGACTATATAGCTGGAAAGTACCCAATTGTGACATTTGATTCCACCCTTTGCGATCCTCTTGACGAATTCCACTCCTGAAAGAACTCCAAAGCAAGTCGAAACACGGTTCCAAGTCCGAGCACCACAATAACTCCTGTTCTTCAAAGTTTCAATAACCATAAAAAAGCACAACACGAAACTAGATAGCTCGAATGACGAAAGTTATGGACGTACCAATGACGATATTTACGGGCAATGCTGAAATGCCGAGGGTGATGGATACAAGAATATCCAGTAGCAGACCTCCTATGAGGATGGCAAAAGCCAGCCAAAGTGGACTGCAGCAGTACTGCTGCAAGAAATAATGAAGGTTAATGTTTTTGACTAATTGTGAAACAAGAAGGAAAAGAAAATTATTACCCTTTCAGGACGTTGGGTTCTGTAGGTTGGATCAATTCTCCAAATCCAGTAGTTGGTCTGTGCTTGTCAAATTGAAGGAATAATCAAAGTTCAGGTTAGTTCGGATACGATATCTATCGGGATCATAAGTTCAATGCTAAATATACATGAACCAATATTTTGAATTTCAAGGCAACGATGATACAAAGTAAAGGAAACTCATCTTTCAATCAAAAGAAAAAATAATTTCCAAACCATGTATTAGTTGAGTTTAGTTTTGTCTGTATTTAGTTATTGTTGGGTAGAAAGGAAGTAGTCCAACGAGAAGATCATTGTTATATAAGTAAGGACAACCATTTGTATTGGTAAGAGGCCATTTGGGTGAAACCAAAAGCAAAACATGAAGGTTTATGTCCAAAGTGAAAAATATCATAACAATGTGGAGACTTGTCCAAGGTTGTCGTCCTTATCAAGTGGTATCATAGTCATGCTCCTAACTTAACCATGTCGGTAAAATTCTCTCGGTGTAGGACAAAAAAAGTTGGGAACCTGAAGACAGTCATAGCAAAAATTCATTCTAACGAACAGTCGGTGAACTCTCAAGAGAAGAGAAGTTGGTCTTGATATCAGCTAGACAAATTGACTATTTGAGGAGAAACTAGTCTTTGTTCGAGTGGAGGATTAAATTCTAGAGTGTCAAAGGAGAGGCTAGGTGGTACTTTGTTCGAGAGGAGGCTTGTCAGGATACAAACAAAGTAGTCCCACATTAATTAGATAAAGAATATCATAGGTGGGTGTAGAAGTAAGAACAACCATCGGTCCATCACTATTGGTAATGAGGTCTTTTCTTTTGGTTTCAAAGTCCCAATATAAAACCAATAAATATGGAGATCAATTATGAGTAAACCAGTTACTCATAGTTGAATAAGTTGGACACATCATTCACAAATATCCACTATTCCCACTACATAAAGCCTTTCAAAATAAAAAGAAACACAAGATTACAGATGAAAACGTCATGACGACTTTTTCCTCTGTGGGAAAAGGATTTAAGAAAATGTAGCAAATGCAAAACTAAAACACTGATTTCGGTTATCAATTAAAATCCATTCAAGCTATCTGATTTGGTAAGTTTTACAATTAGGCTTACTGAATAAGATGAAAGAGGCTAGAAATTGAAAATTACTAATCAAAAGCATTGCACTAAAAGCTACAGAATACCTACACCATGATGTGATTGTGGAGGTGATACATTAGATGCTACAACCCTGCAAAAGTAACAAAAATAACATTACAAAATATGTCTCCAAAACAATACGATTCTGTCAAGTCAATGAGAGAAGTCGTACTCAAAAAGACCAACTTACTGGCATATCTCACATCTGTTTGATCCTTTAGTATGAAACCAGGTATCTATGCAAGTCCGATGAGCTTTAGCGAGACCACCTCGACATAGACATCCAAGATCTATCAAGATTTCTTCCTTTTCTTGCTGACAAATTCTGAATAACAGTACTCAAGCTTAATGGCCTCAACTTCCTTTACAACCCATTAATCAGAAAATGAAGCCAATAGTAACTGTGGACATACCTCACTATAAAGCAGAAAACATTTAAAGACAACAGTATTTACAAAAAAAATGTTATTTATTATGTACAACATATGTAAGATTTCCAAAAAGGGAAACCTTCTTTTTTTTTTACAATATTAGGGGAATTGAAAATTTAACCTTGAGATCGTTAGTGTAAGTCTTTGCCAGTTGAGCTATGCTCATTTTGGCAAAAGGGAAACCAATTATATTACAATTTCTTTCGTGTAACACATGTGGGACGAAAACTTGAACCTCCAATCTCAAGGGCAGGAGTAAATGTCTTAATCGTTAAGCTAGGCTCATGTCGACGACTCTGTATAAAAAATGAAGGCTAAAATATATTTTTATTAAAAAATGTCCGAGTCAGCTTATATGTATCTTGATTAGTCTCATTGGACAACTCTCCGACCTTGCAACATTTGATTTTCAAGTTAATTTTCTTAGGTATGTGGCCTCCATAGCTAAAATAACTTTGCGGCTTGTTTTATTTTGGTTCATACTTTCAAACATTTAATTTTGGTCTTGTACTTCGATACATGTTAAAATTACTCCCCATGGTTAATTTGTCGTTAACTTTTGCAATAAAAAATGGTCTCTGTGAGCATTTTGTTTAAAAACATGGTAAACATATGCATTGTAACTTGAAGGTCAAATTTCAAAGTAAAAATAGAGACTAATTTCAAATATATATTGAAAAGACACGAGCCAAAATTAAATATTTGGGAGTACATGGACTGAAAAAACACTATATCAGACTCTCACTTCCCCTCCCAATATCGCACTTAGTCGTGATTTTAAAAAACCACAGCAAGCGTCAATTTTATACAAACAAACTTGGGAATATCTAATGTTTTATGCCTGATAAGCGATGAACAAACAACATAAATAAAAATAGTATGAGGAAGAGAGGAGGAACTAACTACAAGTGATGCCAGCCAAAAAGGGCAAACCCAGCTGTAATTGACAAATATCTCGTAGATTCGAACATTCCAACCCTCAAATATCGTTGTTGTACTATGAAAACTAAAAGTGATGCTAAATGGACCATAGAAATGAACAGACCCACCAAAAAAGCCATTCTAGAGTACCTGCACTGCTCATCAGAGCTAGAAGTAGTAGACAAAAGCTCCTTTTGGGGCAATAATTCCTGATGAGGAGTCCCAGAAACCTCAGAGATTGATTTGAGCTCTCCATTAGAAACAACAATTGCAAATGGTGTATGAACATCAGCATCACTGATGGATGGCTCTGATGCTGATGGCTGAGCAATCTTCTGCTTCTCAAGATCAGCTTCATTGCTCTGATTGGCACTGGTGTTGCCCTTTACATCATTTGAATGGCAATCCGACATATCGAAAGTTCATTCAAATTACCAACTCAACAGACTTGTATCAATTGAGCAAAAGTCTTGGACTAACATTTCTGCGCTTCATCACTTCCCCAATTTCTCTCACCCTGAATTGAATAGAATATTTCTTTTACTCAGTTTCATTCAACAACGCCAATAAAGAAAAATAAATAAAGAGAGAAACAAGCCCACCACCGCCAGCCAATTGAAGGCAAATTTCACCTACAAAATCCCTTTTTTATGACCGTTAATTAAGAGTGTAATAATGACCCGACAACCCAAGCAGTCCGGGCTACTCATCCCAAACTGTAAGGGTTGGGTTATGATTTTATAGTTTTAGTTAGGTCAGTTCTTGGGTTGGCTAATTTTTTACTCATTCAACCCAACCCAAACTAAAAATATTATATATGTATAAATATATTCATATATTATATGTGTGTGCATGTAAGATAATTTTTAGCATATTTGTAATACTTCTAAAAAAACATACTTGTAAGGAATATACACTAACAAGATAGATAACTTACATTGAAGTATGTACACTATCATGCATTTATTTTTACATATTTAAGGGTTATGAGTTGAATATTAGAAATGAAAAAGGAGGGTAACTCAAGCCGAAAATATAGAGTTAGGTTGGGTTCCTCTAATGCATAGAGTTAGAGGATTGGCAGATTGACCAACCAAAATTTTTTTGAGTTGGTCTAAAAAAAATCCTCCAACCCGGACCAATTACACCCCTACCAAGAATTAGAGCTTTGCACCCATATATCAGGCAGCATGTGCACCCATCCCAAGGGTAAAATTGGGAAACAACAAGATATTTTACAATTACGCTCAATTCATGGGTATCGAACCACCAAATACCTTAGAATCTCTAGACCAACGAAGCCGTCCCTTGGAGACACAAAATGCCTTTCAGTCCAAACAAACAACTGAGACACAATATACATTGAAAAATTACATTGCATGTCACAATTGAACTTGAAAATTCACCACAAAATGAAGCGAAAATCACTAAGGAGCCTAAAATCACAAAACCCATATCCAGAAATCCAAACCCACCAAACAAATTGAAGCGGAAATCTCTCCAACCGAACTTCATCAGTCCAAACAAACACTGAGCCTCAAAAGCCCCAATGAAACAATTGCATTACACACAGAAATCTAAAACAAAATCAAACAGTAGCAAAATCAAGAACAAAAGCAAACAGAATCAAAAGGGGTCGTACCTGGGTAGACTCAGATTTGACGGATTGAAGATTCAGATTCTAAGATTGAAGCAGTGAAGTGAAGGCTGAAAATTCGAAAAAGGGACAAATGGAATTTCAATTTAAACCTAAATTTCCTATTTTATAGCAATCGAAAAGCAAAGAACAAATGGTTCTGAAATTGCGTCGTGATTAGGGGAGCAAAAAACAAAAAAGATTTGATATGAACTGAACAAGAACAACGAAAAACCCCCAATTTATTTATTTACACATATAAATGACTTAATAATTTTTAGTTACACCGAAAATAAAACCACAAATCTTATATTTTATTATCTAGAGATGGTCCAGTGCTTGAAAATTTAGGTTTTAAGAGTAGGTTCTCCTTGCATTCGATGTCTTCAATATCTGAACGGACGTGATTATCTTGTTTAAAAAATATATATATTTTACTATTTTTAAATAAAAAAAATTAAATTAAAAATTAAAAAAATTAAATATCTGTTTTTTTTAATTGAATTTATAATAATAGTATTAAATTAAATTATTAATAATCATAATAACGACAAGTTACCAACCTTTTTCATAAAAATAAATGAATTTTAACAAACACACAGATATTACTTTACCAATTTCAAGCGCTAAATCTCAGTCCCTCATCGAAAGAGACCCGTTCCCTTTATTTTATTTTTTGTAACTTAATAAAAAAAAACAAATTATAAAGACAAATGAGAACTTTCTTTGAATTATTCTAATGAAATATCCTGTCTTGAAATTCGTATTCTTCCACTCATTTAAATTATTAAAAAAATGAGTATTTAGATTTAGTCCAGTTTTGTCAGAATAGTTTAAAAATGACCCATTTCATTTTTTATTTTTATTTTTTTGGGAGTGAACTGATTCAAAAAAGAAAATTCAAATAAGAAATTGACCCATAATAATAAGAGAATGAAATCAAGCTTTGAAATTCTCTCTATCTTCTGTCAAATTGTATAATATTTTCTGATGGGACAAATAGTCAAATAGTTTCCACCAGTACCCAATCCTCATATCTCCACCCAAAAAAAAAAAAAAAAAAATCAATCCTATCTATCTCTTTCTCAAAGAATAAAAACTTTTTAATTGGAGAACTTTTTTTTACATCCTAAACTCAAACCTAGAAATGAACTGATTCATAAACCACAAAGGACCGTTTGTTTGACATATTTAGGTAGTTTTTAGGTTAAGGAGTTATATTGAGAAGTTATGTTGAGGAGTTAAAAATTGAGAATTGTGTCAAAAACTCGTTTGGATGTAGTTTTTGTATAGAGAAATTAAAAGTCAAAATCTTGTTTGAATAAAGATTTGAAAATGAGTAATGATTTTTAGTAGTTAAAAAAGAAATGATTAAAAACGAATGGTTAAAAATGAGTTATTTTGATTGATTTGAAATGAATGAATAAAAATGAGTGGTTAGAAATGATTGAGAAGTTATAAATGAATGATTAAAAATGAATGGTTAGAAATGAGAGTTATTTTTAAAAGTAAAAATGACGAGGAGTTAATAAAAACTCGTTTGCATGTAGGTTTTTTAGGAGGAGTTAATAACTCCTCCTACTAACTCCTACCTAAATATGTCAAACAAACAGCCCCTAAAACATCTAGAAAGCCTTTCATGAAAACGACTTGAGTGTTAACTTAGGCCTCGATTGATAACTATTTTGTTTTTCGTTTTTTGTTTATGAAATTTAAGCCTACAACATCTACCTTATTATACTTTTTTTCTCATTTGAATATCTACATCTTCCTTATATTTTAATAAACAAAACCAAAATTTGGAAACAAAAAAAGTAGCTTCCAAAAATTTGTTTTTATTTTTGAAATTTGGTTAGTATTCACCTACTTTCTTAAGGAAATATGGATACATCTTAGGAAAGATGGAGCACATGGTAGGAATTTTGAGTATAAATAAGCTTAAATTTCATAAACCAAAAACAAAAAATCA
Source organism: Sicyos edulis (assembly GCA_036507275.1). Classification (NCBI taxonomy): domain Eukaryota; kingdom Viridiplantae; phylum Streptophyta; class Magnoliopsida; order Cucurbitales; family Cucurbitaceae; genus Sicyos; species Sicyos edulis. The sequence continues at coordinate 66,803,096 of CM071846.1, forward strand.
AATGGTTATCAAACGGACCTTAGTTAATTAGTTATAATTCAATTCAATTTTATAGATAGTTCGTTAGATCTTTAAAATTGATATTTGACTCTCTTATTTATTTAAAAGATTTTTTTAGTAGGAGTTGTGGTCCTACTCTCCAATTTGAATTTTTAAAAAATCACTCAAAATGACATGAAATTAAAATCCCTCTACATAATTTAAGTTGATAAATATTTTTTTGAGGAATTATATTGGATGAGTTATTTTCACAAAATGATTACAAATATATTTAAATTTTAAAATGGGTATATTTATAGTCATTATTACATTGTAATACTATATTATAAATACTTATTACTACGATGTTATGCATTATTCAATTGTATTTGTGACAATACTCAATAATATTAATGGCTATAATCGTTACATTTTTTTAAAAGTGACTATATTTATAATTATTTTTTAAAATTTGAGTAATCGTATAAGTTTCTCTAATTTTTTAACTCACATTCATCATAAATAAAGGTGAATGCTTTGAATTCATGATTATAAGTATACACTTCCTTTCAATTAAACTAAATCTTTGTGAGTACTTGACGAGTAGTTAATATAATATAATGTTTGGTTTCAATGGAAAATAGGAATGGACTAAATTAAAGTCTATTTTTCCCATCTTGATCCTTTTTTTTTCATCTCTCCATGGAATTTACCCCTCTCAAATTCAGTAACTCTATTAAAATAAAGAGAAAAAAAAAAGAGAGACAAATTACATAATCCCATATCTGAAATGTGTGAGATTTGATGCTGTTGTTATGGCTGATCTTGTAATTCCTTCATCATGTGATTTTGAGTACTATTTGTGGTTGTGATTTCCTCATCCACCATTACTTTAGAGGCACAAGTCTCCATCTCTTTGTTTTTCCCCCATAGTAGAATGTAGAGTCCAATTATCACAATCACTGACCCCAACAAGCTGTCCCCATCAATGCCCATTTCCAGGCCACAACACACATTGGTAAGTGTTTGTTATTTTCATCAAATCAAATAGATAAACTCTATCAAATGACATTATCTTTAAAACAGTGTTTTAAAGCACTTCTTACATGGTTGGTTTGAATTTAGTGTTAGTTTGAATAAGCGCACGAAAATTTTGTTTAAATAAAGTTGTTTGTATGAATGGTTCTACGAAAATATTGTTTGAATAAAACTATTTGTAAGAGAGGTTGGAGAAAAAACATGTTTGAATAAAATTGTTTGTAAAAGTAGTTGCACGAAAATCTTATTTAAATAAGATTATTTATAAGAGATGTTGCAAGAAAACTTTGTTTGATTAGATTTTTAAAATAGATGTGGAAGGAAAAAATGTTGTTTTGAGGATTGGTCATAGAAAAACTATGTTTCCATAATATTGTTTGGAAAATGAGTTGCTATGAGGGCTTGGAATAAGGAGTAGGAGTGAAGGATTGGAATGGTGGGATTGTGGAAAACTTTTTCCACCATAAACAAACATGGAGTAAAATTTTGTCCCGTGTTTCTTCTCCCAACTTCCCTTTTATTCATACACGCTCTCAAGTTTTGGATAAATGGATTTAAACTTGAGAGATAATGGTTATGAAGAGTTGTAAGTGGTTATATAAAAAAAAATGATATTATACATAAGAATTTGTTGGAGTTTAAAAATGTTGTTTTTAGAACATAATATGAGTTAGAAGGTTTTTTTTTCAATTACCTTCCGAGATGGAGTGGGCGATGCATTATGGGGATGTCGAACATGGCTGACATTATTTGAACCAATGGGCTGAATGCTGCTGTGAACACTGGTCCTCTCTTTTTGACACACCATGACATTCCAACAAAGCATATTCCCGACCCGATCATCCCCTATCGTCGCAAAATTAGAGCCATAAATTTTAGTGTTTTCGAACCAACTTACATGTATCTTAATTATATTTATGAAATATAACGATTAATCTTAAAATATTTAGATGTCAAAAAAATCGTAAAAAACTAATCTCTAAACAGGTTGTCATCGTATGAAATACACTCATTACTTCTAGAACTATTTAAAAACTTTCTTAGCTATGTTAACCCAAGATGTTAAAATTTCATTTTGATTTTGGAATTTTCAAACGAAAGTTTTTGTCTCATTCTTTCAAAATAGCTAGTGTAGATATTTGTTAATTTTTCTCAAGAAAAAAAAAGTATTTATGAACTTTTTCTTATAAATTTAAGAGTAAAACTCTCATACACATGGATGTGTAGGAGAGTCCTACATTTTGAGTATGTGGCACCATTGGGTGCCACAAAAAATCTTCTCATAAATGATAATAATAAAATATAAAGTAATTTTTTGTGGCACCAATGGTGCCACATCATCAGATTGTAGGGCTCCCAACACATCCATGTGTAAGGGAATTTTACTCTAAATTTAAACAATATGTATATGTTCCCATTTTATTCTTTTTGAACCAAAATTATTAATTTTATACTTACTAATAGTCAAATTGAAAGTAGAAATGATGAATTCAATGGGTAATAATCATCTATTGAATCATTTCATATCCATTTTTAAAAAATATAAATGTTATATGGTAAAACAATATATTTGCAAAAAAAAAAATAATGAAGTGTTCTTAAACTAACTTAAACAAAAACAAATGTAGAAAAATAATATACTATTTTTATTGAAATTAGATTAAAACAGCTACTAAAAAGAGACATTTTGAAGCTATAAAATTAAAATAGAGTGACATAATGGTCACATAAATGGTCAAGTAACTAAGAGATGATAAGTTGTCTTAAAATTCTTCTATCTATTGCTTAGTTTCTTACTGATTTTCATATCTCTAAATATTATAGAATCAGATAATATGATCGAGAAGTGAGACTTACCGTGTACAAAACAGTGAGAACTTGAACTTTTCCGGTGAGAGCCCAAGCAGAGACCTTGGCTCCAGTGGAGAGACTCAGCACGGCGGACTGGACGGCGCCGAAGCCGGACATGATCGCCGTGCTCGAGTACTGATACGGATACCTCTTTCCGATCCGACTCTGCAACAGAAACCACGACGACCACAGCAGAGTTCCGGCCACCAGCGCCACGCACCCCACCGTCCAGCTCTCCGCCGTCTTCCCCATCTTCCCATCGCCGCCGTGCGCGGCGGCTCCGTACGAACCATTCACCAATGCTGGTCCCTTGTACGCCGTCAGCACCACCGCGCCGGAAATGCAAACCACCGTGCCGACGATCTTCGCTTTCCCACTGCTGCATTTGAATTTCACCGTCTCCAATCTATTGGGTATAACAAATCGTAAAATTATTCAATTGGGTTTCAAAAAAATCCAAAAAAAAAAAAAAATGATTTCATGAATTCTTTTACACATAAAAGTTACAAATTTTAGTTTTCATACTAGTTAAGCTTAAGAGTTAAGTTAAGAACAAAGAAATTACACAATTCCCAATTTTTGTTGTCCAATTTGAAAAAGCTAACAAAGAAAGTACAATTGAAACCCACGAATTAGTCAAATTTAACAAACAAAGATTCAAAATCTTAAACAAAAAACACATCCAATTCAGAACCCTGATCTCAAAAACCTCAATAAACCCAAAAAATTGTCTTTTTTTTAGAGATTTAGATATAATTACATACCCAAATGGAAGAGCAAGTAGAAAAGTAACCACAGGAACTATATTGACAAATGCACAAGCAAAAGTGGCAGAAGTGTGTTGAATTCCCAGAAGAAAGCAATATTGAGTCAATGAAGCCCTGCAAAAAAAAAAAAAAAACCCCAATAAATTAAACAAAAAAGGGTTTGAAAATCAAAATCAAGAAAAATTGGGATTTGAACAAACCCAACAATGGCGCTGAAGAACAAATAACAGAGGATACGAACAGAGAGATTTGCTCTGCCATCCCTACAAAAAAGAGCATAATAATTTCACAATCCAAACAAAAACCCAGAAATCAAAATCGAAGAACAATATAAATAAATTGGAATTAGTTGATTACTTTTCCCAAAAATAAGCAATTGGAGCCAATGAAAGTGAAGCGATTGAAAGACGATAAGTAATTAGAACCAAATGGTTCATTCCATGGTCAAGAACAGTCTCAAGCAGAATATTCACAATGGCAAAAGCCAAATCTATGGCTACCATTGCCATCAATGGCTTGCAACCTTCTAAACCCTTCACTCCAAACAAACCCATTTCTTCAAAATTTGTTTTTGTTTTCACAAATTTGCTCCAAAAAAAAAAACTCTGTTTTTTGTGTTGATTTTGTTGGTGGTGTTCTGTTCTTGTTGTTTTTGAGAGAGAGAATGAAAATAAATAGAGAGTGAGGAAAGCCCAAGAGTGGGCACAAAGCAAGATTAAAATTCCTTTAAATCACATCAATGGCTTTAAGCAACCCCAACTTTGAATTTGTTTATTATTACAAATTAGAATATATTTTTTATTTTATTCAATTTATTCTCTCTTATCTCATAAATTATGTGAGAAGACTCATTCCATCTATGAGAGAAAACTTTTAAGAAAGAAAGAGAAAATTTTGATTTCTTTCAATGAAACAATATTTGAAGTTTGAGAAATAAGTGCAACTTCTTCAGCTACAATTGAGAAAAGAAATCGGACATATTTATGCCCTCAAGCTATTGTTAATTGACACTTGAACAAAAAACATATTTTCATATTGTACAATTGATGTGAGGGTTAGTAGGACTAATATTGATTCGATTTTCTTCTAATTTAGGTTAAATTGAGAATTGGATTGATCCAATCAATTTGACAAAAAGAAGAATCCAACCAATGGTCAATAAAAGTAAAACCATTAGTTCGATTTCATTGATTTTTAAGCCAAACCGATATTCGATTTGATCAATTTGATTTGATAAAAAAAAAAAGGAATCGAATCAATGTCCAACAAATGACAAAATTATTGGCTCGATTTTCTTCGATTGGTCTCCTGTAGTTTAATTTTTTTTTATTATTTTACTTCAATCCCTATTTGAATGATTTTTTCCTAAACAAATTCAAAATTTATAATTAAGCTAAACAAAAATAACTAGTCATTTACCGATAAAAAGTTAAACTAACATATAAAAAAAACAAAAATAAATACATCATTATTGGTTCGATTCGTTTTTTTTTTTTTGGGTTTTTACTAATAGAAATGGAACCGATCCAATAAATTTAAGTTTTATTCAAACAAAAATCAATATGTCCCATATTAAAAAATTCAAACCAATCCAATGAATCGATTTAGTTTGGTTCAGTTTTGTTGGTGGTTAGTTTTTATTAATCACCCCTGATGGTTACGGGTGTACAAAAAGAAAATCAGCAATTGGAATAATCCAAAATCGTAAAGGTTGAATTGAGTTATGATTTAATATTTTTCGTAAGGTTATGTTGGTACTTGGGTTAGACAAGTTTTGGCTAGTTCAATTCAACTTAAACTAATAATAATACTATTTATATAAGGTTCAACTGATTATCATATTGAATAATTTTCAATAACATCAACCCAACAATTCACTATATACACCCCTACTAATGATTAAAATTGGGTATTATATATTATTTATGAGTTCAATTTATGGTAGTTATCTACTTATAAATTAATTTCTAACAAATTTTTTTTACAGTCAAATTTTACAAAGTTAAGTGGTAAGAATTAGAGATGTCCATTTTTTCCGTGGGGTAGGAGACCCGGCCCGATTACTTTTTTTTTTAAATATTTTTTTCTATACTTTACCCCTTTCATTTTCAAATAAAAATATATTTGTTGATGAAACTACCTATCCATATGAGTATTTTTCTTTAATAATATTATAGTTGAAATTTATAAATATTTTCTAACAAAATCTAATTATTTAAAAGTATTGTCTAAAAAAATATTTAAAAAAATTGAAAAAATTCCGTCCCGTGGGGATTTGATCTCCACCGGTGCCCCGCAGCGGAATCTCCGCCCCAATCCCTGGAAAAAAAAACTGTGGATTTTTCCAGGGACGGGGATTAAATTAAGTGGTGGGGACGGGGATAGGGAAGTCATTCCCCAGCCCCGCCCCGTGGACATCTCTAGTAAGAATAGTCAATTGATATGCGGGTAAACTAGTTCAGACATTCATAGATATGATATGATATATATATATATACACTTTTTCAAATAGTACAATCACATGCATCACAAAAGAACATTTATCATTTTTTGACTAAGCCTAAGCCAACAACCCTATGCAATCCAATTGAAAGTATTATAGAATATGAGTTTCCCTTTCTTTGAAAAATAGTAATTTAAAAATAAATCTTAAATTGTATTGTATTTTTCTTCAACCATACATGTAAAACGAAAGGCATATATACAAAGCTATAGGTTAGCTTTTTTTCTAAGGGGCGGTGGAGAAGAGACGTTTGCTATATTATTTGATTTCTCTGGTCTTTTGGTGTGACTATACTTAATATAAACACATTTAAAATTGGGCCTATTTGTGCAAAGAATCTAACAATAATAATAATAATAATAAAAGGAAAAAAAAAATACCCCATGTTGCTAGATTTGTGTATTACTTTTTGTTTGTAGATTTCACTAAAGAGGATAAAAATGTAGTAAAATAGTGCACTTTATCATATGATTATCTTATGTGTATATTTTTCTTCTCTTTTTTTCCCATTTTGTGTCATATCATAGCTTTTATATTTTGTGGTCTTAATTTAAAGAGAAGATGATCAGGCACCCCCACCCAAAAATTAAAATTAGAAAATCTCATATGGAATAACACATTATATTCAAGTCACATTCACTTGGATGTATAAATAAACGATACCACAAACCCTAAGGATATATTATTATGAATGCATTAATCAATACTAAGCTTAAAAAAGAATCATTTAACTGACTTTTGATACTCTTTGCATGGAAGGTCAATGTACAACAATACATGGCAATAAAATGAATTAGTTTGAAAAATGAGAACTTTCTAGTTAAAGAAAAAGATATTTAAGAATTAAAAAAAGGGGGAAATTTTAAAATATTTTATTTAGTGGGTTAAAACAGGGAGAACCATATGTCAAATCCAAAAGGGTTAAGTGTTGAAAAGAAAGAAAGGGAAAAAAAACAAGTATAAAGCTAAAGCCAAAGTCTCTTGCACCATGCTCCAACGTGTAAAGACATTGTTTTTTGTTTTGTTTTTTAAGAAAGAGAAGACATTCGCAATTCTTAATGTTTTTTTTATTCAAACTAGTGATCTTAATAATTATTTTATTTTTTGTTTTTGAAATTTAAGGAGAGAACAAATGTTTTTTTTTTCTTATTTAGATATTTACATTCAAATTAGAATTTGGAAACAAAAAAAATAACTTCTAAGGCCCCGTTTGATCACAAGTAGAATATTAAGTATTGATAGTGACGAGGTCCTTCATTAATTAAAAACAATGGTGGACTCTATCCGCCATCAATCATAATGACATTGAAGACAAACGATTGCCCGCTACAATACTTTAATATAACAAACGCTTAATGCCCGCCACCAATACTATTTTATTAGAATTATAATATTGCTAATCAAAACCCTTGCTCCTTCAACTTCGTCAATTCTAGGCAGACAAACAAAGATTAATTATGTAATTTCATACTCTCTACCACCACTTATTTTTATGGCACCTCCATCTCTCAAATTCAATCCAATTTTCAAAACACTAACAAACACTCAAATTAAACAATCCACCCTACAATAATGATGAATGCTCTACAACTGCGACAATAAAAAGTGAAATAAAATCCAACTTATACGATTTTTGGAAGAAAAGAAAATTGAAACAAATCACAAATACACAATCCACCCTACAATAATGATGAATGCTCTACAACTACGACAATAAAAAATGTATGGATGAAGATGAAAGATTACAATGGCCATTTGGGTTTTTTTTTTCGCGTAAATAATAGTTCAACCGACATAATCAAGACGTTGCTCTCAAATAATATAAGAGTAAAATATCGTTTTCGAGAATCGAATTCGTAACCGTGGTGCTGAACTGAATTACCAGTTAACAATGAAACAACTAGGCTACTAACCCTTTCAGTAACCACACTTTTTTTATATATGGAAAAATTGGAGTTTCGCTCCCCTATATTTTCGAACTACATCTCAATATCCTGAAAGGCTTCATAACATACAAGAGAACTTGATCAAAATCCATAATCTTACCTACTAAGGGCATGTTTGGTGTGAGTAGTAAGTTAATCGAGATTAACTTAATCCCTCCAATCTGTGTTTGGTGGACCGATTAAGTTAATCTCTCATGTTAACTTAATCATTCACGAAATCCAACAATAATCCTCATATATTCTTTTTCTGCCTTGTTTTTCAAAATCATCTTTAATTTTTATTTTTCAAACAATTTATTCAACTTTAAAATTTAGAATTAAAAGTTTATTCAAATTATTTTTTATGTTTTATTTTTTTAGAATAAAATTATTTTTTATATTTGCTAGTTTATTTAATATATAATTCTATGATTTTTAAATTTAATGTTAAATTTTAAATAATTAAAGAAATAAATGATTCAAAAGAACAAGAGAAATATATTTGAATTTCAAAAGACAATTATTTGAATGTAACAAAATTTTGTTATTGAGATATAGTATGAATCGTTTTAAATTTGGAAGAAATAGACATTAATAATATAATTAACAAATAATTTGAAATAATGGATATTAACAATTATTTTTTTTAGTACTATTATCAACTGAGTTAACCAATCTTAAATTTATATCGGAAAACTTGTATGAATCTTTTTAGATTAGTAAAATATAAAATGCATACATATAATAGAATCTCAAGAAATTTGTTTTGTTATTTTTTTATAGTTTTTAAAAATGGATTCGAATTCCCTTATTCTAGTTATTGTAAAAAAATAATTTTAAAACTATATTCATTTTAAAAGATTTTAATGAGTTTTATTAGATAAAAAATTAAATAAAACATGTTACATGCAAATTTTCATAAATAATTTGAATCCATTTGGATACTTAGTTTAATTAATTGAAAAAATACCATTAAATAGTTTAATTGACTATTTTAAAATTATGATAAATTGAAATCAATTGTTGGTACATAAAATATCACAAAAATTGCTAAATTTTAAAACTCATTTTTCTACTTAAAATATAATTTAATTTATTATTATATACATAAAAAAATTTACTTGTGTTATTTGATGGCTTGTTTCTAAGCATCTAAATAAGTTTTATGTTTATCAAAATTATTATTATTATTATTATATGTACGCGTATATGAATATAATTTTGTTATTTCTATATTGGCTACAATTTTAATTTGAATGAGTTTAAGCAATAAAATAGGTAGAATAATTTAAAAATGCATGAAAATTAAGTTTTACACTTTTACTATAACTTTTATGAGTAAAATTGAATTTCAAACTTAATTACCATTCACAAAAATTAGGGGTACTAAATAAATTAAATTATTTTTTTAAAATTTAAATTTATACCAACCTTATAATTAAGCAATTAAATTAAAATGATTTTTACATGATTTAAATGACTTTCTAAATTTTTTTAATGAATATCAAATTTGTTATATTGTTTTTAATTTAATATAAATATTAAGATCAAATTGAAATAAATAATAAAATATATATTGTTAAACATATTTTTTAAATGAATATTATATTGTTACTATTTCAAATGAATGTCAATTTGCCATTCATCTATTATCAAGAGAAAACAAATAAAAGAGTAAACAATTTAAAAAAAATGTTAAATAAAAATTTAGATTAACTTAATCCTTGCTCCAAACAACAGTCAACTTAACTTAATCTAGCTTAACATAACATGTCCACAAAACACATATTAACTTAATACTAATCCCTGCACCAAATACTCCCTAAGTTGTTCGTTGAGGACAAAAAAAATAATAAGTAAACAACATATGAAAATGAAATGATACAGTTGTAACTTAAATCTATTTAACGATAATTAATAAATTTCTCATTCAAAAGCCACCTTCAATGTTATTTGTAAATTGGGTGGTTTCTAAGTCTATTAAGTTTAGTCTCTACATGAAATCAAAAAGTTTAGTCTCTACATAAATTATATATATATATATAGATAGATGATCATGTATGTAAAACAAAGCACTTAAATTTTATGTTTAAACTTTTTACCCTAAGTTCCACTTCTATTAATATAATGGTTTGTTTATTTTTCTTTTTTTAAAATTTCAAGATTCAACTTTTAAATATGAACATAGTTCAAACGGATCAAATATATCTAAGAAAAAGAAGTTCGAATCTCTCTCATTTTGTATGTGTTGAACTCGGGAAAACTAGTAGGAGTGAAGATCTAACTTTCAAAAAAAAAAATCTCTTTTATCGTATCATTGTAAAAATATATGTAAGGTGAATTGTCTCGTACACTTTTGTGGTGTCAAACTATTTACCATCGAAATTATGTTATATATATTGTAGCATCTCAAAGTACTATTTGTGAAATGTTGATGACGGTTCATTAACAATTTTCCCGTCATGTTATCACCTTCATTATCTCTAGAAAACCTAATAATTAAATATAGCCATTAAATTTATGGCATTTTTTAATATTAATTTTAGTTAAGTATATAGTTATAGCAAATTTGTTGCTTTTTTGTGTGTGTTCAATTGAATGAGACGTTAATTAATGTTATTTAGAATCCAATACTAATAAATGTTTCACCAAATTTTTTTTTTTTTTTTGGGAATAAATGAATAAAATTGGTATAAGATATTCCATCCCTCAAGTTACCTAATATTTAAAAGAGAATCCCATTCTATTGCCCTATATTTATGCTTATTTTATTGAATAAAATGTGAAATTTACTAGTTGGGTAATATTTGATAATGTAATTGCATGCGTGTATTCCAATCATAATAATAAAGGAAGAACAGAAGAAAAAAAAAAAGAATAAAAAAGTTGATTTCATGATATGCCCTTTTTTTTTTTTTTTGAGAAAACATGATATGCCTTTTGAAACAATTGGTTTGATAATTTATTATTCATTCAAAACTTTCTATTTATTATAGGTAGATTTAAACGTTCTAGCCTAAATAATAGGAGTTGAAAATTAATAATAAAAATACATATCGATTTACAATGAATTATGTTTATTGGGGCATTTTCTCATGCATCTAACTTGACACCTGCTATTCTCAAAAAATTAAAAATTAAAAATTTGTCACCTGTCAAAGATTCTACATTTTTTTTTGAAGAAAACTCCAACATTTATATAAAAAAATGTGGATTATTTTTTTTTTATTATTAATTAATTTTGAGATGAATTTTAATTCATTCAATTCAAACGAATATCCATTTTTATTTTAAGATTGATAAAACTTAAAAATCATATATTTGAACTAAAACCACATACTATTTTTTTTATTCAACAAATGAAAGATTTTAATATGTATAATCTCTTAAGGTGTGTCTGAAGTATTGGTTTGATTATGATAGACAAAAAGTTATGATAAACGATGGGTTATTATAAATGAAATTTGAGAAGCAAGTTATTATAACAGATATTATGATAAACTGTGTTTGAGAGGTTGGTTATGTAACAAAAAGTAATATATGTAAGGAATAGATAAACGGACACATATTTTAGGTAACCACAATTTATAATAAACGGTAGAACAAATATCGATTGCGTTATTATAATCAATTCGGTTATTTACATAAATAGGATCCAAACACATTCTTAAGGACTCATCCATTTGTTGGCCGAACCTCAATCTAATATCTCTAATCATGTTGTTTTATTTTCTCAAAAACAAAAACAAAACATGTGCTTTACTTCATATATATTCCAAAGAGAAAATTTAAAAATATATGTGGTTTTATTTATTTTCCATTTGACTTTATATCATCAGAACATAAGTCAACAACTATGACACTAATAGCTTGCATTCTAATATGTGAAGATGAATTCATAATCCAAATTTGCAATGAATATTGGCCTTTTATAAGTTGTAGATTAGAAACACCACCCTTCATGTGATGTTATATATTTCTAAATTATGTTTTGAAAAAAAAATGAAAAGTATATTTTAAAAACAATAATCATTTATAGATAGAAATTTTGAATTTTTCAGCCACGATTGTGAAATTATAAAAGAGATATAAATATACAATTTGAATTTTGTAATTCATTGAATGTCATGTAAGGAATTAAACTCTTAATCTTAAGAAATTAGAAATAGATGCTAAAAGAAGCTAGCTCCACTTAAACTGTAAAGAAATTAGAAGACGGATGCCCCGTTTGATAACCATTTCGTTTTTTATTTTTTGTTTTTGTTTTTAATATTTTCAAAATAAATTTATTTGATACCCAATTTTTATTTTTATTTTTAAAATTTTTTAAAAAATTTAAAAATAATGAAGGAATTCTAAAAGCTAAAAAAGTAACTTTTAAAAACATGTTTTTATTTTAAAAAAAGCATGAATAAATAAAAAAAAACAAATAGTAAAAATTAAAAAAAATAAAAATAAAATGTGATGTTTAAAAACAAAAAAAAAACAATTATTGAACATATTTTTTAGTTTTAAAAACATAAAACTAAAATCAGTTATCAAACATATATTATTTTTATTTTTTAAAATAAAAAACCAAAAACCAAAAACTAAAAATTAAAAATAATAAACAATAAACAACAAGCGAAATGGTTATCAAACGAGACCGAAGAAATAAAAAAATAATTATTAGAGATTAAAAGAATGAACTGTTAACTTCTTCTCTATTATATTACATTAGCATTTGACCTTTTGTTCCTGATGCAACAATATTAGCATTTGACTTTATGATCATACGATTATCAAAACTCCTAATTTAAAGAGAAAAGTTAACCCAAACAAAACAAAAGGGATTGACATGAATTGCCAATTATAAATGAAGAAGAAGATTAGGTGAGAAAGTAGAAATTTACAAAGAAAAATTACTTTCCAACCAATATGGCTCATAAATGAAAAAGGTACAGAATACTTAATTCTAACCATAAATATATGCGATTGAGTAAATTTCACTCTTAATATTGTTAAATAAAAAAGAACGAATATCTTTCATAATTTTACATTATTATTATTTTTTTATATATAAGTTGGGGGATGGAGGATTCAAACCAACGTCGCCTCGTAATTACTAAGTTATAGAAGATGTTGGTACAACTTTACTCTGTTGGCAAATTATGTTTTTATTAACTTCATTGATTGAACTGAGAAAAAAAAATTATATATTCTTAATTATGTTTATCCATTTTATACATTTGAAATGAGGGATTAAAAAATTATGGTAACTAAATTCATCTGTGGTTGGCATCTTCATGTATGTTTAAAAGTATATAATATAATATATAATATAATATATAATATGTAAGTTGATTCGGAAAAAGCTTACGCAACCAAACGTCAACCATGTCTCTTTTTATATGGAGTATAAGTTCAAAATTTCTTTCTTTGCATATATAAAATGTAAAATTCTAAAAAGAAAATAAAATAAAAGGTAAAGTCGCGACAAATTTGTATAATTGAAGAAATTATGACCCTACACTTTGATACTGTGCATTAAATATCCCACACCAATATGCACTTGGATATTTGCTATTTGAATTTTCGCATAAACCTCTTTAATTGGAGCACACTCCACGTCACTTTTTTGCATCTTTTCCATCTAGAAAAATTTTACTTCTAGTATCTTAGTTTGAAACGTATGTTTAACGATAATTAAAATATACGTAAACTAGTTCGAGCAATCACAAATGTATTGATTTTAGCTAAAAAAAATTATACTCTTTTGTAAGAGAGTGGGATGTAATATAAATTTTGAAGAGAATATTTATGTAATTGAAGTCCGGACAGAGAAATTAGTGTGATTGTAACAATTTTTTATATTGTGGAAGTTTTTTCTTTCCGTTGTTTTTTCTCTCATTTTAAAGTTTTTTTAATGTAAATTTTAATGTTTATTATTTTTTTTTCTTTTAATTTCTCAATTATATTTGTGTTTATTCCTGTGGTAATTAGAGAAATATTTTCCAACAATATATAATCTTTTAATTTTAAAATTGAGTCTATAATTTAATTGGTCGAGATAAAAATATATCATTTAATAATATCCGAATTCTTACACTTGGATGTTATTAACCAAAACGAGTGAACTTTGACAATACACCAATCATTTCTTTTTCTCTACATCGTTTTGCAACCAATATAAAAGCATATATGAAAGTCGGATCCAATCGGTGGATTTTTTTTTTAAAAAAAAATCAAATCCCTTATCAAAGACACATTTATCCTCCTATTCATGAAGCTATTTGGAAGGATAAATTTCCAAAAAATGTTAAATATTCCTTTGGGAATTTTAACGGGGAGCTATCAACACACATGACAAATTACAAAGAAGGCCGCTTCTCCTTCATATTTCTCCACAATGTTGCCGCCTTTGTTAAAAAGATGCTGAATGTCAGCTCACCTATTGTTGTCGTGCACTTATGCTACCTCCTTTTGGAATCTTATTCGATCAAATTTTGAATGGTGCTTTCCCATGCCACACAATCCATCAACTTCGTTGCTTATTGTTCTCACTAATCATCTATTTAAGAAGATAAAAAAGATCTTTTGGAAAAACTTCATGAGGTCTTACTGTTGGCATATCTGGAAGGAGAGAAACTGTCGTATTTTTCAAGAGAAAGCTACTACTTTTGAAAGAATCATGGACAACATCACTAATTCTGTGGTCTCATGAATTAAACAATCTCCCTTTTTCATCAATTATAGCTATGATTCTCTTCTTAGCAATTGGAGACTTCTTTTTTTAATTCTTTATGACTTATGACTTTGTAATTTTATATTTATAATGAAATTATTTCTCATCTAAAAAAAGTAAGAGTATATATGAAATGGCTATGGGTGAAGCAAGATTTGAAATTCAAACATTTGAATTCTAACAATGATTTAGAAAGAACAAAAAAAGTGTCATTAATGATTAGAGGGGCTAATCATTTATCTTTTTGGTTAAATAAAGTTGCAAAAAAGACCCAAGTACATATCTGAGAAAATGAAGCTCACAAACTTTATGACAAAAAAGAAATTAATAACATGAGACAATGAGCTTTTTTTATGGTACCAACTTTCAACCTTTGCATATATGTTTGGCAGCTCATCAAGTGTACTACAAACTCAATGAGTTCTTAAAAAAGAAATAATAAATAAATAAATAAATAATTGTATAATTCAAAATACAATTTATCCCCGGCCACTATTTTCATCGCATTTTGATATTTAATTGGAAGATTTGACAAATCAAGAAAACGGGCACTTTTAAAAAGAAACATAAAACGTAGAAAAAAGTGTACAAATTTTAGACCAGACAATGTGAGTGTAAGGACTTATAAGGGACTCTAATTTTATCTATTTTTGTGAAAAATAATAAATATATCATGGTCTATACATTTCAATTTCAAATTTATGTTCATCCAAATTTCAATTTAAATATCAATTCAATAAAATTTAAAAAATTTCCATGTGGACTTAATAATTTTCATTGTCATAAAGGACAAATAGTGAACGTATATAGTTTATTATATTTTGATCTCCAAACATTTTATTTTAATCCAAAAATTTACAAAAGAAAACTAAAATTGAAATTGTTGCTTATTGGGAAATTTTTGTTGATTTTTCTTAAAAAATTTACCATCTTTTGCTATAAATTTTGGAAATTTATTCACATATATTTTTTTCTTTGTATTATAATTTCTAATATTATTGAACTAATTTAAATTAATATTAACTTCAAATTTATCACAAGGAAAAATTTTAGTTTATTTTTTTAAGTTTAAAGAATAAAAGTGAACATTTAAAAGTTCAAATATCAAAAGAAAACTTGAAAATTTGGAATTAAATTTTAGTATTTATAATTTTAGAAACTAAAATGATTCAAAATTTAAAGTTTATGGACTAAAATATTATTTTAACTTATATATTTTTAAAATTTTAAAAAAGATATTAAAACAATAACTTATAATAATCAATTTAAAATTGAGTTGAAAGTATATACTAAAATATAAAAAAATATTTTTTTCTCAAAAAATATATATATATATATATATATATATATATATGTGTATATATTTGAAGAAACAAAGCTTTATTTAGTATGATCAAATAATTATGTGATTATGGGTTTAAATCCCTGTACTCACTTCAAATATTCTAAAAAGAATATAATTCAAATAATTATGTGATTATGAGTTTAAATTCCTGTACTCACGGATTTAATTCACATAATTAAATAAAAAAATGGAAAATTCTTTTTGAAATATCTTTTTTTATCCAATAACATATCGCCATTTCTCCCTAGGGCTGTTTATTGGTTGTTCTTAAAAGTTTGTATCGAAAATATTTGCAAGGACAAACCTTTTTTTTTATGAAATATAAAAATAAATAAGATTTTTAGTGCCATTAAATTATTCGTAATGTACAAATAAATAATGAGAAAGTGCTTTTTGAAACGCATAAAGCCATTTTGCAAAATACTCTCAAATATTAGCCATGATATTTTAAACATTTGAAACTTCATTATTTGGGTCCATGTTATGAAAAGTTGTCACTAGGAGAATCGTGGAGAATTTGATAAACTACAGTATCGAATCATAATTTGAGACAAAGAAGATTTCTTTTTTTAAAATAATAATAATAATAATAATAATAATAATAATAATAATAATGTTTATTTTTAAGTTATGAACTACAATAAATACTTTGAAAATTTATATACTAGAATAAAATGCACATAAATGCAGTATACATTTTAAATTTTATATGGAACAAATTCAAAAAATTTAGTTGAATCGTAAATTGATTCAGGTTAGCCAATAAGAACTTTAGCTCAAGGATGTTTAACATGTTAGTCAACCAAAGATTTAAATACGATTAATATGATTTATTTATTTATTTGTATAGTATATTAACTAACGCCAAAAATAAAGCCAGCCGTAACTAAGAGAACCAAAACTTTTCCATTTCATAAAAGTTAAAAATTAAAAAAAAAAATCCTAATTTTTATAATAATAAAAAGAATATCCATTACTTTACTTTTCTTGGTTAGTAGGGTTGGTTAGTAAAAAAAAAATCTAGTAAGCTTACACTATATTATTTAATTAAAGTAAAGATTTAATTGGCTTACAAAAGTTGTGGTTAAAAAAAAGATAATCTAATGTAGTCTAACAATATATTTGGGGAAGTTCAAATCAATAACCCAATAAGCCATTAATATACTAAAATGAAGGAATTCCATAGATTTCATGATTATTAACATTTAAAATATGACAATTAAGTTATCTTCATTTTGATAGGTTGAAATTAGTATACTCAATAAAATAAAAAAAAAATTGGTTTCAAAGAAAAATAATAATATTAATTTAGTCCTTGAAAATATGCGTGAAATATATATAGAGAGAGATAAAAAAGATGATAAAGAAAGTTTTTTTTTTTTTTTTTTTCATATTTTGATTTATTTTTTATGTAAAAGAAAAGTTATATTAGAGGCCCATTTAGTGGTATCTTTTGAAGCACTGGAAGTGATTTATCAAAAATTAGTTTCTTTCTACTTTTCGTTTTCTTATATTAAAAAAAAGTAAAGTGTTCCTTTTCCCATTTTCCGATTATTCGAAAGTTGCTATATGTTTCTTTTCAAAAGCAATACTCTTTTTTTTCACTGATATTGTGGCTTATTTTTTAAAACAAAACAAAAAAGATAAAACTATTAAATGAAAAGGAAAAAAAAAAAGTTTATGAAATGCCTTTGTTTGCTTATAGCGAAATTCAAATTTATAATTTTTTTAATGGCTAATTAGTTAAACCAAGCTCACACAATGGATCTGTGACATAATAGTTTTATTGTTTGGTTGTAAACCAATTCAACATCGACATCACAAGTTCGAGTCCGAAAATAGGTAATTTGTCCCCCTTTCCTAATACATACTAAAAAAAATTGAGTTCAACTAAGCTCGAGTAAAGCAGTTTCAACTTTACGATGAAAGGCTAACGAAAATATATAAATCTTTCGTTGAAATGTCGATGGTTTTGAGTGTGCTTGCGAATGTTTTCGGTTATTATATTGATTTTTTCCATTACTTTTATTCATGATAGGCTCATATTTTAATAATTATTGCACCTAAAACAAAATTTACCATGGGTAAATGAAAATTAAACTTTATATTATGAATAATTTTTTTTTTTGAGAAGTATATTATGAATAATTTGAATAAGTTGTTCATAAATAATTTAATTATATCTTCATAAAATAACATTCATAAATAGTTATTTTTATTCATCGTTCATATTTCTCTTTTTCGCCGACTAAATTTGCACCATTGGGAAATTTTGGCAACCTCCAATTCTTGTAGTGAAAATAGGAAAAGTTAATAAATTTGGAAGTGTGAGATAATAGTTTAAATGCAAGCAAACAATTTTCAAAAGTTTAGTGGATGAAAGTACATAAATCATATAGTCAAAATAGACTTTCCTTTTTTAAAATATAGTCAAATATGTCAATTGAAAATGCATTAAGGTTTCTTAATTGTCTTTCTTAATGATTAGTACCATAGCCAAATCCATATTCACAAGTCAAAAAGAATGTCACATAGGTATAATCATTCATCTACATTTATAAAGTCCACTCAACAGACCAAGAACTATTTATAAAATATTTTGTGGGTTTAGTCATCAACATAATCATATAATAAAGTATAAGTTTTAGCAGTTCTTTTTTCTTTAAATATATAATAATAATAATAACAATAATAATAATAATTTTTTGAGGAAAACTTTGGAAATTAAAATATTTTAACTTTCACGTAATAACTATCAATCTCTTAACTGTTATGTGATATTATCAAATAAACTTTTATCTGTGAGATTTGAACTTTGTTTCAGTTTTTGTTTCTTAATCTTCAAAACTAATATACATTCTTTTGTTCTTGAGTTTTGAATTTAATCTTAGTTGTTGAGATTTTATTTTCTTGAATTTAATAATAGAGTGAAGGATTGAATTTATGATCTCTCGATTCATAGGTATACATTGATATTGTTAAGTTATAGTTTTTATCAACCATTTTTTAGATTTTTGAAATACATGTTTGGTTTTGGAGAAGTTGAGTAGAAGGAAAAGAATTGAGTGATTTGAATATAGTGTTTAAATGACTAGTTAAAGAAAAACTTTGTTTAAGTAAGGTTTTTTGTGACTTTAGTGGAAGGAAAATTTTGTTTGAATAAAATTGTTCGGCAAGAAAAACTTTATTCATACCCCTTTTCCAAACAAAGTTTTTCTATCCTAATTAAATATGAGGTAAATTTTATCCATATTCAACTTCCCCCAACTTCTCCCTTATTCATGCATATTCTAAATTGTTAGTGACATAAATTGAGAAACCACTCACAAAAATAGAGTTGTGATTCGTATCAAATACAACCTTGTAACTAAAATGTTACAGGTTCGAATTTTCGATAGAGAAATCTAAATAGGTAATTCAAGTAGGAATTTGCATCACGATTAATACTCAATTTTATAAAGTTTGATTCTGATTCTATGTTTACTTTCAACTTCTATTTTCATTAAGCAATCGAGAGTTAGTGGCGTAATTTGTTATTTTGTCTGATGTTAATTCATTTCAACTCTACGGTCAGAGTTTGAGCCCGAAAATTGGTTTTTTACTCTAATATGATAATTTTTTTTTTAATTCATGTATATTTTGAAACAAAATTTTAATGGATTTTTTTTTGTAAGAATTTGTATAATATATATATATATATATATATATTTTAAGCTACAAGGTGGTTTGATTTTTTATTTTTCAAATTACAAAAAAAAAAATACATGTAAAATGATTATGTATGTAGTATAATGAAGGGGCGCCATAAAATGACAAAAAAAAATGTAAATAGTTTTCGACCAATTATTTTTCAGTCAATAATATTCAATTCAATCAATTTTCTATACATCTAATATTTTACAAAAAAAAAAATTATAATTAAACTTAAACTCTAAATTGTTAACACAAAAAAAATTGCAATTGAGAGTAAATTCTTGACCTCAAGGAATGATAAAGTGATTAAAGATTTCGGGTTTGAAGGTACCTTTCCTTTAAGGTCCCAAATTTGTAAGAGTAATTTTATTCATTCGATGTTTTCGAGTGCCTTGCTTAAAAATATGTGTGATTAACTCTATATATATATGAAGAAAAAAGTTAAAGCACACAAAACGCGCCGTAATTGGTATTGGCATCGCCATCGCCATCGCCTCCGTCGAAAACAAACGCAGTGAGTTTTAGGGTTTTAGGGATTTAGGGTTTGAGGCGGCACCCAACAAGAATGGATTCGTTTTCATCGCCTTCGAGCAATTCCTCTTCCCAGTTTTCGGCATCTGAATTGAGGGATCAGCTCAAGACTCAGCTCGCCCAGGCCTACGCCGAGGAGTTTCTCGAGGTTCATTTCTCCCTTCTCTTTTCTCCTGTTCCAATCACCCATTTCTATGCATTCCTCAACTTCCTAGTATTGTGTGTTGTGTGATAGTTGACACACATCAAAAACAAACGAATTTGTAATTTCTCGTTTTGAAGATGGATGTAACAAATAATCAATGCATTCGAAAACAAAAAGAAAAGGATATAATCAATGCGAATTCTTCACTTGCTATACATTTCTTAGTTTACATTCTCATTTATTACTTCTTGTTCGTACTTTGTACCCAAGGGGTGGCACATTGGTCGAAGACTTCAGCTTTAAGAGTATGCTCCCAGGTTCTTACATTACTCCTTCGATGTCTTCCGGAGCCTGGCCTAGGGACGGGCGCGGTTATCCTTGTTTCAAAAAGATCTTGTTCGTACTTTTTTTTTTGCCTTATATCCTTATATTTTGTTGTTATTGATTGAACGTGTAGAAATTTGAAATCTATTGAGGAAGTCCTTTAGGGGATATGTTTTGGGGAAGGGGAATGGTAATGATTGTGTGGAATGAGAATTAGAGTGAAAATGTGAAGGAGATTGTTTGTATTTGGGGTGAAGCCGTGAAGAGAGTGATTAGTTGTGTTTGGGGTGAAAGGAATGATTGTGAGGAAATTTAAATAGTGAGTATGATGAGAGTGAAAAATAGTTATGGGGAGAATAGAAAGTTGTTATCGGAAGAATTGATATTAGTTAGGAGCAGAATAAAATGGTGATTTTTGGGAAATGTGATTATGAGGAGAATGATTCTCGATCGCCCAAACACCGGGAATTAGAGAATTATCCATTTGGCATAAACACCCCGTGAAGAGAGTGATTATGAGGTGAAGGGAATGAACACACAAGGGCAACATTCTCGATCGCCGTGAAGAGAGTGATTAATTGTGTTTGGGGTGAAGAGAATGGTTACGAGGAGAAATGTGATTATGGTCCCATCCATTTGACATAAACACCCCCTAAATTCTTATATTCTATTATTATGGAGAAATGTGATCAGTGGTTTTAGTGCAATTGAAAATCAAATACTTTTTTGTTTCAAGTCCTCGAGTAGCTTGTAGTTTTGGTATATAACTAGTTTTGTAGCATTTTTTGACAGATTTATTTTTTCATCCGTTGATTTTGATGGGAGAATGGGAGGGGCTAGTATTTGTAGATTTGTAGGAGGAACAAACTTTCTGAAAGTAATTTCTTGAACGCTTTACATGGAATTAGTATTGGTGTGTGGTAGAGGACTCGTTCTTTTAATTTAATGACTATAATTTTCATATAGATTAGTACAGAGAATTATTTAGTGGACCAAAAAGTTCTATGTATTGTGAAGAGGTTTTGAGCAATAGTTGAAAGAAGAATATAATTGTTCCAACTGAGGTTGACACGAAGGGCTAGTAAAATGGGACTTTCTGGTTCGGAGTTTCTTGAACATGAAACACATGGGGAAGTGTTTGTGCTGATGGAAATGAAAGATTAGAAATTATTTGTAGAGATTCTGACAGACTTTGGCCACTGCCAGTCTCCTGAACTTATTTCTAGTGGTTGAACTTAGAATCTTGTTTGCGCTAATAGAAAAGTGACCACATGACTTGTGAAAACGAGAACCATGTCTCTCTCTTTCAATGTTTTAAAAAGCTATTGAAGCTTACGCCCTGTGATAGCCTCAAGACTTACAACTCACGTAGGAGAGGCTTACGTCTCTATGATAATGCATTGAGGTTTAAAGTCTCTAGCCTCAAGAGTATGAACAATAATAATATGATTTATTACTACTTTTATTACTCTTGCTTAAAAATACTAACAAAAATTTACAGAATATAAGATCTAAAAATTTCTCTTTTGGATCCTTCTTGTTAGAAAGGCACATAATTACTTTAAGACCGTTAATTTAATTTTGATAATTTGTTGGCTAGTTGCACATCCTTTTGGTTTTCTTTGTTGCAATTTGAAGAGTCTCTTGGATGTCTGTGTTCTTCTCTCTCTTTTACGTTTTTTTTTATGTATTTTCAATTAATTATTGATTGCCGTTTTCATAACACATCAATCTTTGAAAAATTTTAAGTGATAATTGTCGGTGTTATGTTTTATGTATTTTTACCTAAGTATTATGTTTTACCGTACACGTTTACACAAATTTAGAATTTTTATAATGTTTTTAATTTAAATTGATGCCTCAAACTGCCCCAAGGCTGCCTTTAGCCTCTTAAAATTCTGTTCTTCTCTTTCATGCTTTCTTCCCCGCGCCTGCAGCCACGAACCATGACTCTTTTGAACTAACTGACCCACAGTCACCATGTAGTTTCGTTGAGCGAAAGACTTTCTTTTTATCTCAAGTTAACAAAACACCAAAGCTAATGCACCTCATTGACGCCTCCATCGATGTAGCTTTTCGGTCGCCTTTGCTAGTGAGATTTTATTCTGGCTCCATGAGTGCATTACCCATTTATGTGATCTTCTGCTAACATAGAAGCTCGTGCGAGCCATCATTATTTCATAGATGGGAAGATTAGTTCTTTCTAATTTTCTTAACCTGCATAAAATTTTCTGTGTGTTCAACTCAGGGAAGATAAGGAAAAGAAAAGGACAGCTCTAGAATAATAATGTGTAATGCTATGATTCTGTGACTAGATAATCTAAGCTACAACTACAATGGAAGATTGAGACCATCTCATCATCTTTTTTTGTTGTGAATTTTAGATTTCCATTTATGTGGATATAAATAAATAGTTTGATCTATGTGATAATCTCAGGGGGCTGTTTGGATGAGTTGGGGCGTAGTTCGTTTAGATGTAGTTGTTTGTTGATGATTTGTAATAATAGCTTGGATGTGGTTGTTTGTACAATTTTCATTGCTTCGAGTTTCTTTTTCGGATTGTCATGGGTTATTATGGAGCATATTTATGTGTCTGTTGCATTCTGTTAACCTTGTGCTGCGCTTTGCAATATCAAACTTGGTACTAGTTTTGTATCTTGATATACAAAGATCTAAAGGCCAGTCTCAATTGTTTTTAGTTTTTTGTTTATGAAATTTAAGTCTATTTCTATTCAAATTTCCTACCATGTGCTCCATCTTTCCTACAATATATCTATCTTTCCTTAAGTAAGTAGGAGAATACTAACCAAATTTCAAAAACATAAACAAATTTTTGGAAGCTACTTTTTTTTGTTTACAAATTTTGGTTTTGTTTATTAAAATATAGGTAAGATGTAGATATTCAAATAAGAAAAAAGGTATAGTAAGGTAGTTGTTGTAAGTTTAAATTTCATAAATAAAAAACGAAAAACAAAATGGTTATCAAATGGGACTTAAGTTTTTTTTTTTTTTTTTTTTCTTTTTCCCCTTGTAGTAGCATCATCGTGTTTGATAATAACCGTGATTAATCAAATGAAATGAAAAGGTAGACTTTTCAACAATTTTGAGTGGCTAATTTTGCTTTTTTTGCAGACCGTAAGAGAGAAGTGCTTTGAGAAGTGCATCACAAAGCCAGGGTCAAGCCTAAGTGGGAGTGAGAGCAGTTGCACCTCCAGGTGCATGGAGCGCTATATTGAGGCCACCAACATCATCAGTAGAGCCATGTTTAATGCACCACACTGAAACAAAGGTTTCGCCGAGAGATTATGAGTTCGAGGTACCTTTTGGCAACAATCTACAATTCTTTCTTTTTTTTCTTTGTTAGATTTGATATTTGTTTTCTAGCTCTAGAATATTTTGGTACTTATGATTTAAAGCCCCCATAGATAATATTGGTATCATGTACCTGATTTACTGACATGTGAACTTTGGGTCAATGAAGCTAGTTTCTTCTCAGTTAACTGCTCAATCAAATTGATAAGATATTATTGGTCAGATTAAATAGATTAGATGAGAACCTTCCTAGATTTAGATTGTTCAATGGTCAAGATAGTTTTGAAGAATTAAGGACTCCGTTTGATAACTATTTAATTTTTTGTTTATTTTTTGTGAAATTTAAGTTTATCCTTACTCAAATTTTCTATAATAAATTTCATCCTCCCTACAATGCATCTATTTATCCATCTTCAGAAAGTAGGTAAATGCAAACTAAATTTCAAAAATAAAAACGAACTTTTGAAAGCTACTTTTTTCTATTTATAAATGTTGGTTTGGTTTCTAAAAATATATGGTAAGGTAGTTGCCTTAAGCTTAAATTTCAAAAATTAAAAACAAAATGGTTATCAAATAGGGCCTAAATAATTATGAGTTTAATTCATTATGGCTAACTAATTTCTTATGGGTTTCTTTGAGAACCAAATGTTGTTTGTCTTTTGATAATAGTCGAGGTGGTTTGGATACTTAATAATAATAATCATTATTATTAAGATGTGTGGGAAAGCTGAATATGAGGATTCATTTCATGGAAGGCCATTGATAGCTTTTAAATCCTTCACCATCGTGGCTCAATTAGTCTCTTGGGGTGTTTAAAGTGATAGATTCAATTCTTGATGGTTATCTACTTAAGAATTAATTTTCTACAAATTTCTTTGACATCCAAATGTTGTAGGGTCAGGTAATATATCTCATGATATTAGTTGAAGTGTGCATAAACTGAGACATGGATGTTTTAAAAAAATAATAAATAAATAAGCTGGATAACTCAATCAAAACTCTTAGGGGCTGTTTGTTTGATATGTTTAGGTAGGATTTAGGTTAATGAATTATGTTGAGAAGTTATATTGAGTAGTTAAAAATTGAGAATTGTGTCAAAAACTCATTTGGATGTAATTTTTATGTAGAGAAGTTAGAGTCAAAACTTTGTTTGGATGTAGATTTAAAATGAGTAGTTATTTTTAGTAGTTAAAAAAGAAATGATTAGAAATGAATGGTTACAAATGAGTTATTTTGATTGATTTGAAAAAAAAGATTAAATATGAGTTATTAGAAATGATTGAGTAGTTATAAATGAATGATTAAAAATGAATTGTTAGAAATTAGAGTTATTTTTAAAAGTAAAAATGAAAAGAAGTTAATAAAAACACATTCGAATGTAGATTTTCAAGGAGAAGTTAATTGTGTTTGGCCTGCCGTGAAAAAATAAAATGGCGGGGAAGTTTTAACTTGGCGTGTGGGTCCCACGCGCTGGATTATACCAGCGCGTGCATGCTTTTTTTTTTTTTTTATAATTTTTTCTAATATTTCCTTTACCTTTTTGCATTCGATATTTAATATATTCAATTTAATGTTTTGTTTTCTCTTTATACGTTTTATACTGTTTTTCTCATAACAAAATCACTAACTAATTTTGTTGATTAAAATGTGTTAGATTTTAAATTTCATTTCAAGAATAAATGAACTGAAGTAAATTTAAAAAATGATAATTTGGGAAAAAATATTAATTTATTAACATTCTATTAATAAATAAATAAATCTATATATACATATATATTAATTATGAATTTTTCTAGTACAATGAAAAATAACTTCGTTCAACCGTCTCACCAATGGAAAGAACAAGTGTATGCATTTACAAATGACAGAATAATATTAATTATGAATTTTTTTTAAGTTATCATTAAAATAATATTTGTAGATATTTATATATTAATATTTTTATAAATATTAGTTGACGGTTTTTTTTAATTGTTAAATTTAATCATTTAAATTGCTTTACTTTATTTATTTATTTTTTTGCTAATTTAATTATTGAAATTTACTAAATTTTAAATTTATTGCACTCATAAATGAAACGAAATAAACTTAAAATTTCACTTTTATTTAAAAGATATATTCGTAATATATATATATATATATATATATAAAGTTTAAGTTATTTTAAAAAGAAAATTAAATACATATTTGAATAATTTATTTAGATTGAGATATAATAATTTTAGATTAAATTAATATATAATTATCTTCCCCATATATTTGTATAAAAGATATACACATATATTTTTTATTTGATTTATTTATAAAAGTATATTTATATAAATTAATTAATTAAGTTTTGATTTTTTATATATATATAATTTATTTACATCAAATTATTTTGATTATTATTTTTTTAAATATGAAGTCTGACTATTTAAATTATTTATTTGATAGTTTTTATGATCTACTAAATTTTAAATAATAAATTAAATGAATAAATTTTAAAATATATTTAATTAATAAATATAAATTATATATTTAATTATTATTATATTAAAAAACTACTAAATATCTACTTTTATAAATAAATCAAATAAAAAAATTATATCTCTTCCCTTCCTATCTCATCTCACCAAACACTCATTTATTATTATTTATCTTTTTATCTCTTCCCACCAAACATAAACTTACTCTCACTTTCCTTCCCAACTCATCCCTTCCCAACTCACCCTATTCAAACATGCCCTAATTTTCACACATAAATAACTAAAAATGTAATGCTTATTCGATTTGGTTTTTGAAGATTAAACCTTTTTGTTTAATATCTCCACCATACCTATATGAAGCTTTTGAATTCCTAATCAAAATTTTAAAAATTATTTTCTTGTTATTTATTTTTTTAGTTTTCAAAACATGGCTTGGTTTTAATAGCATAAGATGGCAATTGACTTGATGGTGATGAGCAACCCTTTGAATGGTTATTATATATATATATATATATATATATATATATGACAGCTTTTAAAAAAGAGAAATTGTACTAGGTAGATTATTCTCATAAATTTATTACAAATATGGACAAATTTTAAAATATATGTATTTATAGTCATTAATATTATATTATAAACACTCATTAGTACAATATTGTGTATTTTTAACACTATAATACTATTACAATACCAATAATTATGCTTGCAAATTTTTTAAAAAACGTACTTATATTTGTAATTATTTTTTTAAATTTAACTAATAAAATTGGATTCGAGTACCTTTTTACTAGGCCTGCCTTCCGAGTTGAATTATGAATTCATATTTTTCTTCACTGAAATGTGAAGTGAGTGTTGGTCAAGAGTATAGGCTCAAATTAGCTGACTTTATACAATTTTCTAAAAGGTTTAATTTAAGTTTGAATCAGAAAAACAAAAAAGTTTACTTTTTTTACAAAATGCACAGATATAAGTTAAGTTTTTTCTACATTTACACAACTTCGTAATAAAAGCTAATTCATTAAAGTATTTTCACTCCGTTTAATAAAAGCTATGAAGAATGTTAAAGTTTTATAACAGCAAAGTTTTTATTTTTTATTTTTATTATTTTATCATGACCTACATGGAGCTTGTAATGTATATGTTCTTCCTGTGTCATGTTCAAAAAAAAAAAAAACTTAAGTGAGGTATTTGATTCATAAATTTGGATCCAATCCATGTAGAAAATCCATAGCCAAAATTTGAGACTCAATTTAAGAGGGTAAGACTTTTGTAATTTATCTTTCAAATTTAGATCGAATCAAAGTGAGCAAGTCTAAACATGTATTTTGGTCAACAAATCATGTTTCTAATTTGGAACCTTAAAAAATATGTTGGTCCTACACATCTTGTCACACATTGAAAATGTTGAAAGTTTTCAAAGTTTTTAAAATATAATCTATTCTTTTTACTAACAATTAATTTTGTAGTGTAAAGTTTTTTTCCTATAATTACTAAATACTAATTTTGCTGTACTTTATAATCTTTATGGCTTTTCCTTTATCAAAATTCCAACGAAAACTATGTTATAAAGAAACGGACAATTTTAAATTAAGTTGTATATTTTGTCTTCCAAATCAATTTGTGTTCTTTCGCATACTATTATCAACAAGATAAACATTCATAATATTAAAAATCAGAAATTATGCATAATATTTTCATTAAAAAGATATTCAAATTTATTGTAGTAGATAATATTTTTTATTTGTTGAGTTTATCTGCAATTATTTATTCAGAAAAGTATTTGAGCACATTATGCTAGATAAGATTTTTATTTGTCAGAGTCTATCTATAATATGTTCTTTCTAGATGATATATTAGATAAGTTCTTCATACAAAAGATAAGAAAAGAATCACTGAGATAAGAATAAATAACAATTCATTAATTGATTATGGCCTATGAATTTTCTTACTACTTGAAGAATATGGTTTGCAATTCTTTTTATATTATTTTTATTCATGTAGCGTGGAATGTTTAATGTAAGTGTATTCTAAAATAGCTAACCTAAACATAGTTTAAGTGATTAATATATTAATTTCCACCTAGATATATTTGAATCTTTGCACCATAATTATTGTTATTCAAGAAAAATATTTGTATTTCTTGTCAATCTGAGCATAGCTAAATAGTAAGATATATAATCTCAACTAAGAAATTAGATAGATGATTGAATCTTCTTACACAAATTGTTGAATTAAAAAAATAAATTGTCAACTTCAACATAATTAAAATACTTAAGATAAATTTTCATTCTAATAGGGATAGTATTAGTTTGATTTTCTTCGATTTTGTGTCAAACTAATAAGATTTATAAAATTTGACAATAAGAGAAACCGAATCAATGCTCATTAAAATGTAAAATTATTGGTTCTTTTTTCTTGATTTTTAAGCATAATCGAAAATAGATCCGATCCGATCCAATTGATTTGACAAGAGAAATCAAACCAGTGTTCAAGAAAAAGACAAAATTATTGGCATGATTTACTTAGATTCATTTCTTTTAACTATTTTACTTCTTATTTTACTACCAACCCCTATTTGAATGTTGTTTTCTTAAAAAAAAATTCTTAATTAATATGTCTGATATTTTGTTGAAAAATCCAAACCAATACAATGGATTAGTTTGATTAGGCTTGGTTTTGTAGATTTATGGTTTTTATTATTACCCGTAATTCCGAATATTAAATGTTCAAATTTCTAATACAAATTCTTGGGATCGAACCTGTGATCATGGTTGAATTTTGATTACTACCCAATAATGAAACCATCCAGTCACCATCTCTTTCAGGATTACATGTTTTTCATGATCTAATTTTATTATTTGCTAATTGTTAACAATTAACTCAAGAATTTCTAACTCGAAAAAAAAAAAAAAAAAAACTTAACATTCAAGAATAAAATGCATATGCTATTTATAAAATAGCGTAAGTATTTATCTCAAAATTAATTAATGACGAGAAAAGTTCATATTTTATTAGAAAAAGTCACCTTACTTTGTTTTAATAAGATCCTTAATACTCTTTCAATTTTGAAAATGTTCTTACTAAATATAAATGGTGAATATCTTTTAAAAATAAACCTACAAATGGTAAAGATAAGTCGATTATTGTTCTTTCTTGAAAAAAAAATTTAATCATTATTCAATTATGCTAGTAGTTTAGTAAAATTATCACATCCTAATCAATCGATTATGAATTTGAATCTGAAATATAGTTTAATTAAAAAAAATTTTAAAAAAAACAAAAAAATTTCTCAATCGTCAATCGCCCATTTGCTCTCGCTTTTATACCAGCATACATGTTTTTTTTTTTGACAAAAGCAATTACCTCAAATTTGAAACTAAAAAACTTAAGCGATAAATGTTAATAATATCAATGTGTTTCAATATTATTCTTTATACCCATAATTTTTTCTTTTTTTTTAAGATAAGATGATGGTCAGTGGCGCAGTTAGTTATGTTATCTGGTGTTAATCCATTTCAACTCCACGGTCACGAGTTCGAATCCGAAAATCGATATTAAACCCTAAAAAAAAATGATGAGAATGTAAATTTTTTTAAAAAAATTAATAAATCTTAAAACTAAATTTTATAAGACTCTAAAAGTCGAAAAGTTTGGCGGGTTCCTTTCCACCGTCCGATGGCGTCACCTCAGAGATGACTCATCATTAATGCCTGACCTCAAGGATAAGAAGTTTTCTGCTAATTATATAATAAGATTACGAGGGAGAAGATTTCTTCAAATTTTAATTATCTTAAATTTTATCTATAACAATGATAAGTTTTTCTTTTCTTTTTTTCATGTGGAATTCTTGACGTATTTGCGTCTAACTTACTTTTATTTTTATATTAGATAAACACCACATTTTATTTCCAAATGCTATTAATATTAGATAATATAAACATTTATTTTATTTTATGTCAATAATATTTTTTTAGTTCAATTTAAATTGGAATGAACCAAACCAAAAATAGTGTTCACCCTTTCAATTTGAGTTTTATACTCAAAATAATAATAATAATAATAAAATAACGGAACAAAAACCTTTTCAATTTGAGTTTTATAATTTCAGTGATTAGAAAAAATCACAAAAATAATTGAGAAATCAAAAGAAAAAAAAAACAAAACAGAACCCAATAACTTTTATAGAAAATTATAAAATCTAAGAAAAATACAATGAACAAAGAGAATTTTCACTATTAGAAAAATTATTACAATGATAAAGAATTCCCTCTCAGTTGCAAAAACATAAAACTTTTTTCATAACTTGTACTATTTTACACTTTTTGTTTAACTCTCACAAGGGAATACAAGAGAAAATCAATTAAAATTAATACATCAAATTTGTTCATAACATTCATCTTTTGAAATCAAAGCCACTTTTATTTTTATAATGGTGGAAAGACATTATTTTCTTTTTTTTTTTTTTTTTTGATATGGAATCTTCAATGGAATCTTGTTGGTATAAGGTTGAATGGGTCGCATTAGTACTAAAAAAAAAAAAAAAAAAGTTGCATTAAAAAAATAAAAGGCATAAATGGAAAAGCGTGTATTTTCTTTTCCAAAATAAAGTTCTGCCGACTGGCATTAATTTGTACTATGCTGATATTTTCTTAATTTGCGACCCATAATATGACAAATGCTTTTGTATTGATTTGATGAATGATTGACAACTGCTTTCTAGGGACAATTTTTCTCAAAATGCAGGAATAATTTTATTTTTGTTCTATTTTGGTCTTACACTTTAAATTGTCTGATTTTAGTGTTTTAATTTTTAAATTTATTTTATTTTGATTTTAAAATTACAATTATTTAATAATAATAATTGTTATGGGTGAAATTCGTGGTTAATACCTAATGAAACTCACCAACTCAATTACAAGAGGTTAGACCCAAAACGGGCTCGGCCCAAGAAAGGATATTTTCCTAAATTAGAAATATTCACCTAAAAGGAATATTTCTATAATTATAATTTATTTTTACCAAAAGTGGCCACCTACCCGCCTCCTATATATTCGTAAGCCAATTAGTCATGAGGTAACCTAATTCTAAACCCTAGAAACAATTCCTCTACACTTTTGAACCTCGACTGACTTAGGCATCGGAGGCTACGTGGCTCACACCACACCGGTGTTCATTGATTATTGTTTGTTTTGCAGGTATTCGTCCCAACGAAATACAAATTTACCGTTGATCTCGGAGACCAAATTTTGGCATCAACGGTTGGCGCGCGTCTGTGGGGGCGAGTTCGTGCTTTACCAAAAAACAACAATAATTTTTTGACGCCGCACTTCACTATTGAAGATGAGTATGGGTCATAATAACCACTTGCCAAAATTTCAATCAAATGAGGAGTGTGCTCCTAAGAGGATAGCCAGGCAAAAAAATACTCCAGATATAGGGCACGACACATATGCGAAGGAGTGACACCGCTGCGTGAAGCTCGATGACCGAAAGGTAATTGCATTTTTTTTCATAAAAGTTTGAGCAAGTTCTGTATTTCGACGTTATCTCATTAACCAACCGTTGGATCAAGCCGAAATTGTAATATGATGTTTGAAACTCGAAGCTCTTTATTCTGAACGGTGGAGATGGAGTTTAGACTTTCCTAAAGTATGATTCGAGAGTACCAGTGAAAACTAGAGCATAAAAAGTGGTTCCGCCGGAGTTTAGTATTCCGGCGTTTTCGATTTAATGAACCGTCAGATCGAGTTAAAATTTTAATATGTTGTTTCCAACACAAATATCTTCAATCTGAACGGTGGAGCCGTAAGAACAGAAAAAGTGGTTCCACCCAGGTTTAGTATTTCAACGTTTTCGAATTAATGAACCGTGGGATCAACTTGAAATTTTAACAGGTTGCTTCCAACACAAATATCTTTAATATGAACGGTGTAGATTATGTTTGGATCTTTCTACAATAAGGTTCAAGAACACAAATGAAGAAAAATAAAGGGGCGTAAGAGCAGAAAAAAGTTCCGCTTGGGTTTAGTACTTCGACCTTTGTGAATTAATGAACCGTTGGATCGACTTGAAACTTTATTTCGTTGTTTTAACCATAAATATCTTCATTATGAACGGTGGAGATTGCGTTTTGAGCTTTCTACATCAACATTCTTAACTTTAATAAAGTTGCATAAGAGTAGAAAAAGGGGTTCCGCTTGAGTTCGGTATTTTGAGTTTTCAACTGAACTAATAGTTGGATCGAGCAGAAATTTCTAAATGTTGTTCGCAACACAAAGAGCATCAATTTGAACGGTGGAGATTGAGTTCAGAAGTTTGAAACATTCTAAAACCAGATTCAAGTACACAAGTAAAGAAAGATAGGGTTGCGTGATAGATTGAAAAAGTTGGGTGCCACAAAGTCCTTAAGGCACCTATGACACAAGCAAGTCTCATGCACCCAACGACACGCCTCAAAGCCCTAGAGCTCATAAAACACTGAAGGCTCCCGAGCTCTAACTACACAGTCTAGTTTCAAGACCCAGAAGATAATCTCAGTCTCAACACGATACCGAGAAGTTGAAGCCTAAGCATGTGCATCTAGTAGTACAAGTTGGATAAGGCTAAGTATGAGCTATCCAGTGCTACATAATGGAAAAGGCTAAAAGCTATTTATCTACTATATAAGTAGGGTAAGTTTAAGCATGAGCATCCAATAGTACAAGTTGGATAAGGCTAAGTATGAGCTATCGAGTACTACATAATGGAAAAGGCTAAATGCAAGCTATCTACTATATAAGTTGGGTAAGTCTAAGCATGAGCATCCAGTAGTACAAGTTAGATAAGGCTAAGTATGAGCTATCTAGTACTACAGAATGGAAAAGGCTAAATGCAAGTTATCTACTATATAAGTTGGATAAGGCTAAGTGCGAGCTATCAAATAGCAAGAGTTGGATAAGGCTAAGTATGAGCTATCCAGTGCTACAGAATTGATAAGGCTAGTGCGAGCTATCCAATTCTACAAGTAAAATCAGGCTAAGTGCGAGCTATCAAATAGCAAGAGTTGGATAAGGCTAAGTATGAGCTATCCATGCTCTGAGAATTGATAAGGCTAGTGCGAGCTATCCAATTCTACAAGTAAAATCAGGCTAAGTGCGAGCTATCAAATAGCAAGAGTTGGATAAGGCTAAGTATGAGCTATCCATGCTATAGAATTGATAAGGCTAGTGCGAGGTATCCAATTCTACAAGTAAAATCAGGCTAAGTGCGAGCTATCAAATAGCAAGAGTTGGATAAGGCTAAGTATGAGCTATCCATGCTACAGAATTGATAAGGCTAGTGCAAACTATCAAATAGTACACAAGCTATCCAGGATAAGGCTAGGTACGAACTATCCATGATAAGGTTAGGTACCAACTATCCAGTGCTACAAATTGGAAAACTTTTTAGGAGATTATTAAATCTAAAAAATGTCTCAATTATAGAAAATATTTTTAGGAGATTATTCATTTAATCCCAAAAATATAAAATTATGGAAAACATTTTAGGAGGTTATTAAATCTCAAAAGTGTCCCATTATAGAAAACATTTTTAGGAGATTATTCATTTAATCCCAAAAATGTAAAATGATAGAAAACACTTTTAGAGAATTATTAAATCTCAAAAGTGTCCAAATTATGGAAAGCCTAGATTAATGAACCTACTCTTGAAATTTTGACTAAATATTTTGTCTAAACTCAAGAGTGGGGGCAACTGTTATGGGTGAAATTCGTGGTTAATACCTAATGAAACTCACCAACTCAATTACAAGAGGTTAGACCCAAAACGGGCTCGGCCCAAGAAAGGATATTTTCCTAAATTAGAAATATTCACCTAAAAGGAATATTTCTATAATTATAATTTATTTTTTCCAAAAGTGGCCACCTACCCGCCTCCTATATATTCGTAAGCCAATTAGTCATGAGGTAACCTAATTCTAAACCCTAGAAACAATTCCTCTACACTTTTGAACCTCGACTGACTTAGGCATCGGAGGCTACGTGGCTCACACCACACCGGTGTTCATTGATTATTGTTTGTTTTGCAGGTATTCGTCCCAACGAAATACAAATTTACCGTTGATCTCGGAGACCAAATTTTGGCATCAACAATAATAATAATAATAAAATAAAAAATAACTCATTCCTGCTTCTTTTTTTTTCTTCTTCTTCTCTTTCCTACCATAAAAAACAGAATAAAAAATCATATTTCATCATCCCCAACCCCAATTGTCTTCTCCATCCTTAACCTCGTGGAATCTTCATCTCCAAAACCTTGAAAGTGTTCATAGCAATTTCTCATTGTCTCGGAGAAAAAGAAGAAAATGTCACCCACTCACACAGTTAAGTTTTCCTTTAATTTTGAACACTTGAATATTTTTTTCTAAATTTTTTTTGATAAAAATAGAGAGGAAGAAAAGTAACTCATCTAGATGAATTTTTTTCTAAAATTTGATAAAAAAAAACCCACTTGAATATTCTTTCAAATATAAATAGAGATTAATTTATTTATTTTTTTAAAAACATCCCAATTCTTTCTTCTTTTCTTTTTTTTTTAAGAACTCCAAGCTTTCAAATTGCATGTGTTCTTTGCACCTATTTCCAAAACTTAGAAAAACAAAGAATCTATCACAAATCTGTTTAACCTTTTCCCATCATCCATTGAATTAAAAGTGTTTTTCATAGTGATTTAAATAAAATTTAAAAAGAAAAAGGTTAGGTAGGACCCTAAAGAAGAAAATTTGGAACCAGTTGTGAGTTGGGTTATTGGCCGGCTGGCCGACATTTTTGTTCTCATACCTCAGGCAGATGTAAATAGAGATTTTTTTAAAAATAGGTAGAATTTGCTATAAATAAATTATTTTCAAAAAGTTGTTATAATTGTAAACTAGAGTAAAAAAGTTACTCTGCTACAAATTCCCAACATTTAATATTTTATAAAATTTTAATAGAATTTCAATGACAGTAATAAAAAAAGTTACAAAGTTTAGAAAGATTAAAATTCAAATCAAATGAGTTAGTGGCGCGATTGATTATCTGGTTTGGTGTTAATCCATTTCCATTTTACAAAAAAATGTTCAAAGATAATTGTATTAAAAGAAAACACAACTCAACTAACATTTTTTTTAAATAAAAATAAAAATGAATTAGTAAACACTCGTAGGTAAGTTTTCAAGAAGAAAATCATAAAACTAAAACCTACCTCTAAATATGCCAAACAAACGGCCCTATAAACTAAATCGTCATTAAATATGACAAACAAACCGTCCATAACGTTAAAAAAAAATAATAAATAACAAAAGCTTAGTTTTCCATCTTTAATTATTAAACGAAAAAAAAAGGAAAAAAACTAAGAGCTATGAATATAATAATACAATAATAATGAAGACAACAACACCCATCATTAGGGTTGATTTTAGTTCGGTTTTTATTGGTTTTGTATCAATCCGACAACCGAACTGAAAGTTTTGATTTTCAAAAAATGGATCCGACCTAATGTCCAATAAAGTATAAAATTATTGGTTCGGTTTTTCAATGTTAAAAAATGAATCCGATCCAATTCAATGTTCAATTTTTTTTAATATATCAAAAACAATATTTCTCATATAAAAACAACATTTCCATAAACAACTATTTTTTTAAAGTTTAGATGTATTTTTAACTTATTCAAAATTATTTAAAGATGTTTTTTATCTGAAATAAAAGTGAATTAAAGAAATATTAATGGATGAAAGATTACTTTATATGAATTAATGACAATATATATATTCTGATTTAGATCATTTTTTATTTGTTTTTAAAAATGAAAATCAGAACCGATCCAATATTTTCGATTTTTTCAATTGTAATTATTGTAATCATTATTTTTTAAGGAATTTTGAATTATTTTGTTAATTATCATAAAATATTATGATTGAGTTATGATTATTCTAGGAGGACTTAGTTTCTGAGTCAAATAAACCGGTTAAAAAATCATTTCACGTGTGGGGTACAATTTTCTAGACTTCAATTCATAGTCCATTTTAGACGTTAGAAAATCATTGTTTTTTTTTTTTGAAATTATTAAATAAATCATTTCATGTATTTGTGCATTCTGCCCACGTTTTAACCCATATGAGATACCTAATATAATTAACAAAGTTATGGAAAATCACAAAATTAAATGTTGGTGACCTCAAAAACTATTTTTCTATATTTTATTATATCAATGTTCTTAAATGAGACGATGTCTCCGATAAATTATTAAAATACGTGTAAATTGACTTAACACTCAAACACATTAGAAAAAAAATATCTAATTTTTATTTTATGGATTATAAATAATTTTAATCTTAAAATTAAAAGAATGTATGATCATAAACTTCAAAGTTTAATAATTTAGAATTTGTAACTCCATGATAATAATTCATTTATGAATTAATTTTATTTACAATCAAACACGATTTTTTCGTAAAATTAGTTAAAATGATAAACACGAACAAAAAATACTAAATTTTGTAATGATTTAAATTTTGTGTGGAAATTATTAGATTTGACACACGTATTTTGTACAAAACATTTCTCATCATGATTTAACTGGTTAAAAATTTGAAATTTTGGAAGAGAAAAACAACTGAACATGAAAATTTATAAGATTAGACAGAAAATAAATATAAATATCATCATTACGACGAATATTATATAATCATTATTATTAATGAGTATTTGATACATTTTTTTTAATAATATAGCTATTAACGAGTATTTATAATATATAATATTATATGAATGAGTATTTATAATAGTATATTAAAACCTATTCGTGACTAAGAACGCAAATATTTTAAAATTTATTTACATTTATAATTATTTTGTAAGAATCAAGAGGGTTAGTGACTTAATGGTTTAATTGTTAGGTGCTAATCCAATTCAATACTAAGGGACATTTAAAAAAAAAAATTATAATGAGAGACAATATTGGGATCCTAATATGCTCTATAAAAATGGTGCCTCTTTTAAGATTAAATTTCATTTCATTGAACTAAAAACTCGTTTACTTTTAATGTATTCTGAGCTCGTTTACTTTTAATGTACTCTGATACCATATTAAATAGTGCATAGATATTCATATCAAAATTAATTGATGATAAAATGAGTAATTAATCTTATGAATAAGTGAGGGACTCTACGCTTTTTTAATGTGAAACAATAGTATGATCCTATCCTAGTTACCGTGGAGACGTAAAAACACTCAACAAAAGCTGCAATTTTTTTTTTGAAAAGAAAGTTACAAAATGTTAAGAATTATAAAAACCTATAATTATGTAATATTAATTATTTAAGAGACTCTCTTAAATTTGTTTAATAAAGTTGTCCTATATTAGTTTGATGAGAGGAAGATCATGAGTACATATGTGACGATAACCACCTTCATCGGTAGGAGACCTTTTGAGTGAAATAAAAAACAAAGTCATGATAATGTGTTCAAAGTCTACAATATCATATCAATGTGGAGGTAGGGTTGTTATCTTTATCAATTGGTATAAGAGTCATGCCGCTAACTTTATCATGTCGGGTACTATGCCCTAGAGTAGGCCAAATACGTTTGAAATCTAGAGACGAAAATTTGTAGAAGTTCTATTCGACTAGCGATGTACTCTTAGGAGTAGAGGAGTTGTATGAAGGTCATTTTGATGGATTTAGTATTTGAGGGGAGGCTCGATCATTATTTGAGATTAGGATTTGAATCCTCGGGTGTTGCACAAAGAATTTGATCCCGCCGAAAGTATCGGGGAAAGCTTGTTTGCGAGAAAAATTGTTGGAATACAAACAAAGTTATGTTACAATAGTTAGATTGAAAGAAAGATCATGTGTATATATATATGATAACAACCATCTCCATTAGTATGAGACTTTTTTTATCAAACAAAAAAAAAAATTTGTGAGTGTGTATACCAAAGGTGAACAATATCATATCAATATAAAAGTAAAAATTTAAATAAAATTGCCGTTCTCCTATACATATGATCATCTCCTTATAGAATGACTACATGTTTTAAATGTATGCAAAGTTATTAATTAGGACCTGTTTGATAACGTTCTTGTTTCTCGTTTCCAGTTTCTTAATTCTTGCTTCAATTATTTTTTTATAAATTATTTTTGGTTTCTTAAAAAATATATAATAATTTTTTTATAAAAAACCAAAAACAAAAAACAATGATATATATTTTTAGTACAAAGTGAGGGAAGGGGAACCAACAAATCCTACATAGATGGTACAACTACTCTCAAATAATATGAGAGTCAAATACCGATTTTCAAGCTCGAACTCGTGACTGTGGGGTTGAAATGAATTAAAACAAATGATTCTTAATGTGGAGTTGAACTGGACAAATTTTAAAATAGGTTAATCACATGACCATCCCACCAAATCAATTTTTATTCAACTATAAGCAACATGTATTTATATAAAGCAAAAACGTTCCAGCTTTCAGAAAATAAGAAACGAAACACTAGAAACAAGCTGGAGTAGTTTCTCATTTTTCTACTTAATTTTAAAACCGTTTCTTTTTATTTTTTGGAACAAGAAACAGGAACGGTTATCAAACAAGTCTGTTTCTAAAAATTAAAAAACAGAGCCCTTAATTGCTATGTCTATTTTCCATTGAAAAAACTGACATTTTGTATTTTTTCGATTTACATTTAGGTAGTGCGCCTACTTTTCAAATTGAGAATTTACGATCACACCATATTCTACCTTTCGTATTATATTTATAGTAAAATTTGTAAAACAATTCATTTACAACACATTTATTTCTATCGCTCAATTAATGATATAACAAAATTTGAATTTTTATGACTGATAGAAAACTCAAGCAATGATAGAAGGAGACTATCATTAATTGAATTTTATTACTAATAAAATTTAACTTGTGATAGAATTCAATTTGAATTTTTTGCTACAAATGAATTAATTTTAATTTTGTGCTATAGATACAAATACTTTACTTTTTTTATTATACATAAAATCCTCTTTCAAATTTCAAATCGTGTTATTTTATCTCCATTTTCTACTTGTATGAAATACAAAAAAAAATGCATTTGTTATAATATAAATCGTACTATTTTACACATAAATTTGAGAACAATTTCAAATTCAGTATAATATACATATATATATATATATAATTTATTTTTATAAAACAAAAGCTTTTGTATTTCATACAAGCAGAAAATGGAGATAAAATAACACGATTTGAAATTTGAAAAGTAGGCGCACTACCAAAATCGTACTAATTAACACATAAATTTGAGAACAATTTCAAATTCAGTACAATATATATGTATTTTTTAAAAAAATTATAATGATTTTTTTAGCAACGAGGGTAAACTAAGTTTTTGGAAAGAAAAATATTAATTGAAACAAAAGAAAATTTAAAAGAAATTAATTTCTAGATAAGTGTTGTCACTATGAATTGAACACGTCAATTTAAGGACTTCAAGACTCTCTTTGACCACTTAAATCATTTCATGATGATTGTTTATAATTAAGAGCTTGGAAATTAACCTCAAGAAATTGTAAAGATTTTTAATATTATAGTCTTTTGAAATTTTCATATCATCTAACAGAAAACTCCCTAACATTTAAAAAATACATAAATTACTCGTTTCTTTATAAATTATATATCTATTTAGAATTAAAATTTATTAAATTAAAATGGGTATCAATAAAAAAAAAATTTAAATCTAATTCAATATTAGTTAGTTCAAAATGTCACCATTTAAAAAAAGATTTTTTTTTTTTTTACTTTATAGCATAGGTAAATTACTTCTTTTATCATTAATTAATTTTAAAGATAAAATTTTATATTATCTTATAAAAAAATATAAACACTCTTTTAAGAGACATTTTCATCTGACTTTTATGGTATAACAAAAACAAAAGTGATTTCATGCTTATGATTTGTTTAATTACTGTCATCTTTTGTAGACCTTTAGGTTTGGTTTTATTAACTAATAGGAAGTTTCATTTATGTTACAAATATTAAAACTTTCTTCACTTATTGACACGTGCCTATCATGCACTTCATAGTTGAGTGAAGAATTCTTCTTCAGAAAAAGAACGGTGTATAACACCGTCCTAGTTTATTATTATTATTATTATTATTATTATTTTAATATAACTTGGTGAATCGAGAATGTTCACGTGGGGTGTGGAGACGGAGATGGTTTTACGGTCCCCATCTTCATTACTCATTTCATTACTTAACACCACAAAATTCAATGGAAAATTTTATAGAGAATAAGACAAGATTTACTGTGGAGAATTTATATGGATGAAATTCTTCGTGGAGAATTCTTTTCCATGTAACTCTAATTTTTTACTTTTTCTTATTCTCAACTCTTACCAACTTTCTTAATTTAACTCAAATTATTCAATTCACTACGTTTTAAATAATATATTAAAAATATTTATCCAAATAAATACTTTTAGAATTTTATGTAATACATTAAATAAAATTTATATATATATATAATATACATAGATAGTAAATCGAGGATGAAAATACATTCTTCATCTCCATCTATACTTAATTTATAAGAAATTTTTTATCATTATTCATTATCCTATTTTCTACCTAATCGAGGATTCTCCACCCAAAAAACACCCGGCCCGAGTGGGACGAGAATTTTTTTTTTTTTTTTTTAGAAAGGGAGGATAATAATTTAGCATATGTCAAGACAAAAATTGATTTCTTGGTTATAAAAAAACATATCATTAAATGAATCAAGGTACATATTTGTCGATCACAATAATCGTTTTACGAAGAGAACGTCAGCAAACTGACATCACGAATATACTTCACCCTTAAAACATATTGGTGCATAATACTTGGGCATGTGTAAACGTACTTTTCCTCTAATTCAATGTATAATTGACTTAAATCTTCAAAATTATGAGATTTTTTGAGGTGTTTGGATGAGATTTTGAATGATTTGAAATTGAGAGTTGTTGTCAAAATTTGTTTGGATGCGTTTTTTATTATTATTATTCTTTTTTTTTTTATAGATAAGTTAGAGATAATATTTTGTAAGGGTGATAATGAAAACTGAAAACCGAAAAAACCGAACCGATTTATTGAATCGGCCTGGATTTTTTACATGATATTGGACATATTGATATTTAGAGAAAATCGAAAGTTATTCGATTAGATCGGTTTCTATTTGTAAAAACCGAACCGAACCAATATTGATTTTTTTTACTTTCATTTTTCTTTTTATATGTTAGTTAACTTTTTATTGGTAGGTGACTAATTATTATTTTTTAATTTAATTATAAATTATGATCAGATTTTTTTTTAAGAAAACAACATTAAAATATGAATTGGAAGTGAAATAACAAGTAAAATAGTAAAGAAGAATTAAACCTTAGGAACCGAATTGAAGAAAAAAGAGCCAATGATTTTATCATTTATCAAATATTGGTTCGGTTCCTCTTTTTTTCAAATCAATCGGATCAGATTAGTTATCAATTTGACCTAAAAATCATGGAAAATCGAACCAATGGTTTTGTCTTTTGTTGGACATTGATTCGGTTCCTCTTTTTGTCAAATTGGTTGGTTCGGTTCGGTTATCGGTTTGACCTAAAATCGAAAAAAACTGAACCAATATCACCCCTAATAGTTTGTTTGGAGGTAGATTTTGAAATATTTAATTATTTTGAATAGTTAAAAATTTTATTTTAAAAAAATGGTTAAAAATGAATTATTTTAAATAGTTAAAAATGAGTAGTTAGAAAAAGAAATTATTTTGAGTAATTAAAAATAATGAATTATTTTAATACTGAAAACAAGTTGTTCAGAATAATTACAACAACTCCGCTTAATGTAATATTTTAAAGAATAGTTTATAAATTTTAATTTTAAATCTTTCATAAATTCAACCAACAAACTCACATGTTTTTATAATCTCTTTACTAAATGCTTTCAAAAAATAATAATAACAATATAAAAAAAAAAAGCTTCTTTCATTATTATTTATTTTCTAATAAATACGAAATTGATGAGAGTTGGAAGGCCGTATAAATTATATAAAAGCACATCAAGAAATTGATTTTAATTGACTTAATTATAATATTATCAATTAGTTTTAAGAAATTTTTATTTCAAGTTTTAAAAACGTTTGAAAACATTTCTAACATATTTTAGGGTAAATTAGAAGTTTGTTTCTAAAAAAAAAAAAGGTTAGAATTTAGTTTTTATAATTTCAAAAACTAGATTTTAGTCTCGGTACTTTGAAGAAAGCTAAAACTTGGTTCTTAAGATTTAATTTTTGTGGTTTGATAAAATGTAAAAAATAAT
This sequence comes from Sicyos edulis, assembly GCA_036507275.1. Lineage (NCBI taxonomy): Eukaryota > Viridiplantae > Streptophyta > Magnoliopsida > Cucurbitales > Cucurbitaceae > Sicyos > Sicyos edulis. The sequence continues at coordinate 66,846,061 of CM071846.1, forward strand.
CTCTGTTACTTCTAATCGTTAGCAAATGATTAGGTGAAAGTTAATTATTCATTTGTCAATAATCGTGATTTGACAAAAAAAGTTAGCATAAATAACTAATTTTCACGCACAAAATTAATCATTAAATTTTATAAAATAAGGACTAAATTTTAATTTTAAAATCATAGAAACTAAAATATAACCATCTACAAATTAAAGTACTAAATTCTAATTTTTAAAATCACTAGTACAAAATTTTAGAAATTTCTAACCCCAAAAAAAAAATCAATGTGATCAATATAATTACCAACGGCGAATGCTAAACTTAAATAAAGTGTACCTCCGATCGTTGTTTGTGGTAACCGAGTTGAAAACCCAATGTGCATTTGTAACTGCAAGTGTGCAACACGAACACGGAGTTATTGGCCTTTCTACACCTTCACTCTCTCTATCTTAAATGGGGTTATTTTTTCTTAAGGAACGAGTAGGTATAGGGACCAAAAGCTAAGAATAGAATTTCTATGAGAGTTCCTTGTAAAACTCTCTCTATATTTCTTGTAATAAGTTGTCCACAAAAACTTTTTCGATTATGCTCAACCATTAAGAGAATTAATCGATGAAGTTGAAGAGGTAGATGGTTACTAAATCGTGAAAAATGGATAATTACCTCAAAACATGAATCCACTAAATCCTGTAGAATTGAATGTATTCAACAAACTCTTGAATTAATAATTGAAAGTACCCCACGCACAATAAAAATAATTTAAATGGGAAAATGAAGTCCTAGCAACGTAATGTAGTGACGCATGCAATGTGACATCAGAGAAAGAAAATGGAAGATTTTTTCTATAAAAGAAGCACTGATTTAATGGGCACTCCAAATTGCAGCACAGCGTTTTGGGTTCATATCTACCAATCGGATATACAGATGTCCGGTGTCGCCGCCGCCGCGAAGTTGCTCGTGGCAGATCTGGCCTCCACCGTCAGCCACGTGCCTCCACGGTACGTCCGCCCCATCTCTGACCGTCCAGATTTCTCCGACGTGAGAGCATCGGACGGCTACTCTTTCTCCGTGATCGATCTCAAGGATCTTCATGGGCCCACACGCTCTGATATTGTCAAACAAATTGGTGAAGCCTGCCACCGTGACGGTTTCTTTCTGGTATTTATATTCTGTACTTTACTTTTTGTGACTCTTTTTTTTAAGTTAATTATAAATCTCTTTTTTTTGTCGGGTAAAAAATATAGGTTTAGTACTGTCTTTAAAAAAAAGTTGAGTTTAAATAATTCAAAAAGTTGTTTTTAGTGATCAAATGGTAGCATCAGTTGCTTAATTATTTTATTTTGTGTTAATCTATTTTTTGGAAATTAGTATGTAGTGCTCTCTATATAGGGTTTGTCGATTTAAAATTAGTGTTTAATTTAGTTCTACATAGAGGGCACAACTACTCTCAAATAATATGAGAACTCGTGACCGTAGGGTTAAAATAGATTAACACCAGACAAGATAACCGACTATACAACTGACCCTCGGTTTTTTAAATTAGACTTTAGCCAAGAAGAAATATAAAATTTAGTTAGTTTCTTTTTAAAACATAAAATTTAGTCCAATAATTTAAAAAATGTAAAAAACAACGAAAGGGTCATAACTTAGTGTTTAATTATTTGATTTTCAAAACCATGGAAACGAGTTTGATTATGAAAGTCGTCGGTATTTGGCTCTTTTGAGAGGCGTAGTGTCCTCTGTGTAATAGTTATTGATTTCCTCCCCTAATTTTTTACTAAAAAGAAAATATAATTGATACTTACTGTTTCTAAATGTTAGTAAATTAAGTTCAAAATTAATTATTTATGTATCAAAAATATGAGTTAAGTAACTAACTAGATAATAAAAGAAAAATTATATTGAATAATGAGCGTTCATATTTAATATAAAGACTTTATTTTAACTTTTATAAAATGCATGACTACATTATATCTTTCTTCAAACTAACGACTAAATTTTATCATTTGTTTTCAAACTATAAGCACTAGACTCCCGTTTTTTAAATCTTAAGTAACAAAATCTAACTTGAACCTTAGAACAAAACTCATATTCTACCGTTTTTTTATAAGTTATTAAATATTCTGCTAATTTATAATAAATGCTTGTGAATTTCACAATATTTGTTCACAATTAATCACTTTTTAAATTACAAAAGAAGTAATTGGATGTAACCTGGAGACCAAATATTGTTAAATTCCAATATAAAAAAAAGTTTTTATGCAAGTCTTTTTTTATTTGTTCTATTTTAGGCTGTTTTAGAATAACAACAGCTAATTTTAATTAATTTCCTTCCAAGAAAAAAGAAAAGAATTTGAAGTAAATATAATTCAATAATGTTAATTTTTAAGAATTAAATGCAAGAAGTTTTCCTTTTTTTTTTTAGTTTGAGAATTAAATGGAACAAATTTCCATGTTCAATAATTAAAATTGGATTTAAAACTTTTAGAATCTAAAACATAACTTTTTTCTTTTTGAAAAGTAAAGTATAACCAATTGATGTGATTGAACTGTTACCTTTTTTTTCAAAAAAGAAAAAATAAATCTTTTTGTTACTTTTTTTTGTCATTTTTTCATAGAAGTTAGTGAGTTTCAAAAATTAATTTCCCAAATATTTTAAAATTGAAAATAGTCTGGACCGTAGAATGTTGGACACCATTTCTAAAACGTGTAAGCAACGCGATATTAAAATACGCTTATAACTTAATGCCACTTTTTTTTATTTACAAGTCCACTAACATTAAATAAAGAGATTAACTAAAAGGTACTGTTTAAAATTTAACATATATATAGGTTTATATTGACTTAGTTAGTGAAAATTAATTGTGTGTTTAATTTTTTTGAGATTACTATCTATCTTTCGAACCAAAAAGTCGTCGTGCTACTGCTCTTTTGACAAAAATTAACTTTGTTTAACGATAATTATATGTAATGTGTATAGTCCATATAATTTAGGGTACAATTCAATAACCATTTTGTTTACATGTTATTTATATTTTTATAAATTTTAAAATAAAAAATGTTCTCGTTTTTTAAATTTGGTTAGTATTTTTTTTTTTTTTAGAAAAATAGATAAATTATAAAAAAAAAAGAAGTTTAAATATCAAAAATCAAAAACTAAATAATTATCAAATGAGTACTTATACGTATCATGTAAGAGCGTCTCAATCACACTTTACATTAACTAGAATTTGAAGCGGTAAAAGTATATATTTAAATTGGGAAATTTGTCAAATCTAGAAAATAATTATAAGTATTTTTTTAAAATTACAAGCTCATTGGTATTTAAATTTTACAAGACTATTCAATACAATTTTCAATTTAAATTTAATAGTGTGTATTAATTTGCGTGATGAATTTGGTGTTTGTTAGGTGAAGAACCATGGGGTACCAGAGCAGATGATAAATGGGATACTGAGTTTGACAAGGGAGTTTTTCGGGCTGCCGGAAAGCGAGAGGCTGAAGACCTACTCCGAAGACCCGACGAAGCCGACGAGGCTGTCGACGAGCTTCAATGTGAAGACGGAGAAGGTGGCCAACTGGAGAGATTTCTTGAGACTACATTGCTATCCTCTTGAGCTTTATGTCCATGGATGGCCCTCCAACCCTCCCTCTTTTAGGTAACACTTTCAATTTTGATATTATTTTGGCATAAAATTAAAGTTTAAATGAATAATATTAGAAGTTTAAACATTATAATATATATATTTGAAGTTTACGAATTTAATATTTTGATAGTAGAATTAGAGGGAAAGTATAAACTGAATGGGTCGGTGTCGCGATTGGTTATCTAGTTTAGTGTTAAAACATTTCCACTCCACGGTTACAAGTTTGATCTCTAGAGTCGGTATCGCCTTCTCTCTACTTGTTCTAAATCCTTCTTAAATATGGCAAACAATTAGCCATGGGATTAAATTAGTAGTTTTTTTTTTTTTTTTTTTTTTTTTTGAGTACATAGAGGAAGAGGGGAACAAATACCGATTCTCGGGATCGAGCTCGAGACACTTCCGTTGAACTGGTTTACAACCAAACAATAAAACTCTTGTGTCAATGATCTTTTCGGTAAACTAGTAGTTTTTATTAATTCAACAATAGGACTAAATTAGTAGATTATCATAAATGTAAAGTTTCTTTTAACAAATAAATGTAAAGTTTCAATTTTATCTTAATGTTGGCTGGAATTCAATTGGAAGTTTATTATTCTGTTAAAGAACTATTTATTTTACGCTATTGAGAATTAAATATGTATTTAAGGGGTCGTTCACTTCATAGTAATCCAGGATTTCCATGGGATGGACGTCTGGATTACCACGTTTATTTAACAGGAATCGTAAATATCCCAGACATCTTGAGATGTTGGGCATCCTAGGATGCCCATTTGAGAGGCATTTGGATGCACTCCTGAAACATGAGTTTTTAGGATTCTCATGTATAGGGCATCTCAAATGACATTTTTATCCTTATTATTTATTAAAATTATATTTTATCAATTCATATCAATTTTTTCTCATATTTTATGAGTAGTTTGTAGCTTAAAATAAAATAATATATTCTTTTTTAGTATATGATTATTATACATGTATTAACGAACCATACATAATTAATTTTATTTATATTTTTCAAATATAATTGTTTACTTTTTTATATTTAGCAAATTTTATTGCTTATTCAACCAATGAATTTATTTTAGTTTTTTATGAAATAAATTTATTTCAAAAAATAATATTTAAATTAATAAAAAAATATATATGTTATATAAATTTTAATTATATAAATTAATGTGTAAATTAAGTTGGGAGGGAATTTAAAACATTTTCATAACGATTTTTCCGATACCCATGAAATTATTCCTACAAAACAAATACTGTAATCTAAAAATGTCGGACATCTATTATTCCGGGTATCTATTATTTCAGATATACAAGGATTCCGGTTATCCAGATTACCAGAAAGTAAACGGCCCCTAAAAGTTTTTTTTTTTTTTTTTTAATGAAATCGATTATTTTTCTTTTTTAGATTTAGGATTTTAAAATGATTTCTCAAATCTTAACAAGAGTGAAATATGTAACCATATGTGAGATTTTAGTTTTTTTTTCAAAATTTTATTTTATACTTTGCAAGGTTTGTAAGTTTGATCTTATATTGCATAAAATGGCAAAATTATAAGAAATAGTTACTTATAACTTTGTTATTTGCATAATAAATATCTCCTTGGCGGTAGAATATTTGATATCATCGTTGGATACATTCGGTGATTAAAATGTTAGGGTTCATTATTATTTTTTTAATCCACAAAAAAATACACGAATTAAAAAAAAATTAATACATTTTTGAATAAAATACAAGGCGAATATGACAACAAAATCTAATTAAGCTCTTGAAGATAACATTTTTTCCAATTTTGCTTATTGTTTTATTTTTTCCATTTATAAGACCATTTCAATTACAATTACTTAAACATAGCGATTATTTAAAGTCATTGATAACCATTTCAAAAAAAATCATAACTTATTTTTAGAAAGACTAAATATGCAAACTGTTTCTTATTTTAGATAATTTTTCTAATTTGATACTCAATCTCTTACATTTTAAAATTTATCTTTGTTTGTTCTTACATTTTAAATATACAAACTGTTCCTTATTTTAAATTTTGGTAAAAAGGATGAAATTGGTAAAACTAAGGCTCCATTTGATAACCATTTGGTTTTTTGTTTATGAAATTTAAGTTTATTTCTACCCAATTTTCTTCACATGTGCCTCATCGTTCTTACAATATATTCATCTTTCTTTAAAAAAAATTGCGAATTCTAATCAAATTTCAAAAATAAAAATAAGCTTTTGAAAGTAACTTCTTTTCTTTTTTTTTAATTTTGATTTTGTTTCTTAAAATAGATAACCAAATAAGAAAAAAAATATTTGTTATAGGCTTAAATTTCAAAAACAAAAAATAAAAAACAAAATGGTTATCAAACGAGACCTAAGTAATTTGATTAGAAGAAATAGTACTTTTATATTTATGATATCATTTTGAAGTTTTTTTTTTTTTTTTTGAGATTGATATCATTTTGAAATTGAGTTAATTATGTTGTAGAAAAGAAGTGTCTGAATATTGTACGAGTGTGAGAAAACTGGCATTAAACCTACTAGAAGCCATTTCTGAAAGCTTGGGGTTGCCAAAGGATTCCATAGCTAACTCAATTGGCAGCCATGGTCAACACATGGCCTTCAACTACTATCCACCATGTCCTCAGCCAGAGCTCACCTATGGCTTACCCGGCCACACCGACCCGAACCTCATCACTCTCCTCCTCCAAGACCAAGTCCCCGGCCTTCAAGTCCTTCGGGACGGTGCCTGGGTCGCTCTCAACCCCATTCCCAACACCTTCATTGTCAACGTTGGCGACCAAATGCAGGTATAAACGATTTATTAAAATGTCTAACACCAACAATTGCATGAGATTATCAGTCACGACATGTTAATTTATCTAAAAGTGCTTTTTTTGTTTTTGTTTTTGAGGCGTTGAGTAATGACAGATACAAGAGTGTCCTTCATCGGGCGGTCGTGAACAATGCGAAAGAGCGAATATCGATACCGACATTTTACTGTCCATCATCGGAGGCAGTGATCGAGCCAGTCAAGGAGTTGGTTGACGAAAAACGTGGAGCTGCGTATAGAAAATTTTCTTATTCGGAATATTACAAGACATTTTGGAGTGAAGGACTTGCAAAAGAAAGATGCTTAGATTTGTTTAGAGCTACTGAATGATTTCAATGATCTCATTTCTCATAAGTAAATAATGAGTGTGCGGCCGAAATTCTTAATTCTCGAGGTGTTAGAGTAATTAAGTTTAATGGTTAATGATATTGTTGTAAATTAGTTTGTTAAGTTAGCTTTTCTATTGGGGATTTTGCATGTATAACAAAAAAGGACAAAATATTTCCATCTATAGCACAAAATCAAAATTAATTCAGAAAATTCAAATTGAATTTTATCACTAGTTGAATTCTATGAGTGATAGAATTCAATCAATGATAGATTTATTTTATCACTGCTTGAATTTTCTATTTGTGATAGAAATTCTAATTGAGTTCTATCACTAATTGAGCAATAGAAACCAATGTGCTATATATGAATTATTTTAAAAATTCTGCTACAAATATAATTTTAAAAGGTAAAATGTGTCGTTGATGGTAAATTCTCTTTTCCTTTTAATTAGTTTATTTCTATAAATATCTCCTTGTGGAATGATTAATCTCAATTATCATTTTCACAAATCTTATCTTTATTCTTATCCAAAGCTTTAACTTTTGGGCTTTATATAAATATACAGTTCATTTTAAAGAAATTTGTTTCCATCCTTCTATTGTGTGACACCTAATATTTCAAAAGCTAGAAAGGGCAAAAATGGTATTCTAGAGGGCAAGTTAGTTAGTAGACCATGTAAGTGGATGTAAAGAGGAGAGATCACCCAAACTCTCCAATGTGACATCTAGGGCACATTTGGCCAAACGGGAAGGAGTTGGGAAGGGAAGGGAAGTGCTCATTCCCGGCGTTTGGCCCATGGGAAAGAAAGTTGGCATTTAATACGGCGTGTGGGCTCCACGCGCCCGAATAACCCGGCGGGTAGAGCTTGCGCCTTTTTTTTTTTTTTTTTTTTTTTTAATTTTTAAGCTTACAGTTGTTATTTAAAAAAAAAAACTTTCCACAAATTTCTCACTTTCCTAACGTATTGATTCAATTTTGTTTTTAATTTCAAACCTTTATTAATTTTCTTATGTAATCTTCTTAATTGTTTTTCTTTCAAATTTCCTTTTTTTAGTACTTTTTGTTAAGTTCCTAAATAAACGTTTTTCTTTATTAATTTTCCTTAATTTTTTTATTCTTCGTTACTTTCTAAACATATATTTTTATGTCAATAATTTTAATAATTACATTTTTATTATAGTATTAGTTTAAAATAAATTTGTCAAAATTCAACATGAGTTTAAAATAATTTTAATAAACATATATTTTTATATCAATAATTTTATTATAGTATTAGTTTCTAAACATATATTTTGATTATTAATCTTTCAAATATAAAACCTAATTATTTGAATCATTTTACTTTTTATGTAAGATTTACTAAATATCAAATACTATTTAAATAGTAATATAAATGAATAAACTTTAAAATAATATTTAATCAATAAATAAATTATATATTCAATTATTATATTAAATAGTAATTAAGTTTTGATTTATTTTTTTATATATAATTTATTTACATCAAATTATTTTGATTATTATTTTTTTAAATATGAAGTCTGACTATTTAAATTATTTATTTGATAGTTTTTATGATCTACTAAATTTTAAATAGTAAATAAAATGAATAAATTTTAAAATATATTTAATTATTATTATATTAAAAAACTACTAAATATCTACTTTTATAAATAAATCAAATAAAAAAATTACATCTCTTCCCTTCCCATTTCATTCTATCAAACACTCATTTATCTCTTCCCACCAAACATAAACTTACTCTCACTTCCCTTTCCAACTCATCCCTTCCGAACTCACCCTACCCAAACATGCCCCTAGTTTCTTTCGTCCTTTATTTTTGAATTTCGTGTTTGATTTGTTGTCAATATCATATCATCGTTGGATAGCCTAAGTAAATAACTATTTCAAGTTTGAGTAATATTTGTTTCCTTATAACTAAGAAGGTAAGTTCTTCTAAGGACACCAAATAATGTCACATCACATTTAAGAAGGGTTTGCCTCTTTATTCACAAAGAGACAAGTATTTTTCTTCAACGTTAGAGTAAATAAGTATTGTCACCACAAAATGAATTAAAATGAAAGAAAAAAGAATTATGATAAAAAGCTTTCCAAGAATGGCTAAAACAACATCCAAATGTTATAGGATCAAGCGGTATATCCTATAATAATATTAATCAAGATGTGCACAAGCTGGTTCAAACAATCACAAATATTAAAATATATATATCTAAAACCTGTCTAAGATTGACACACAAACCTTTATAAAAACATGTCTTTTGGCTAATTAATGAAGGGCATCCAAAGAGGAAGGCTTTATTGAGTAATCTCACTCAGAGTCAAGATTGGAGATAGAAAAATGGCAAATAAAGTACCAAGGGTTAGAAGATTTTGGATCAGACAAACTAACCAAAAGAAATGAACTATTCTATTAGAAGCACTTTCAAATAAACTCTAAACAGGCTTATGTGCATATACGCAGGTCCGAACAGTCACCGATATTAAAAATGAAAAAAACTCTTACAAAGCCAACTTTCAATTCCCCATACTAAAATAATTCCGTTCAGTAGTAGTTCTTTTTTCCACCTTAAAAAAGAGAAAGAAAAAGAAAAGAGAAGACATTAAAACTAAGGGAATTGAAAAGAGGCAAAATCTTCCTTTTAAACCATACCTACAAGCATTCATTCAACCTTGAAATTTACTGGCGCTCTATCTGAATAGTGACATGGCTGATGTTGTACTCTCTTCTGATGTACTCTATAACCTTGTCCAACACCATGTCCGCATTTGCCTCTGGCTTGATTATCACATGGCATGCCAACAGAACCTTTCCGACAGTTATCGCCCAGATGTGCAGTTCATGGATTGCAACTACCTCGTCCATCTCACATAGGCCCTTCTCCAGCTTTGTCGCATCGATCTCTCGAGGCGTGCTCTCCATCAGAACCTCGAGGATGTTCCGGAGCATTTGAATTGTTGTGTAGAGCACAATTATAGAGAAAATGAGGGTGCATATCAGATCGATAATCATGTATTCGGGTTTATACCATATGACTGCCCCACCAATCATAACCCCAATGCTTTGGATGGAATCTCCGAGTACGTGAAGGTAAGCCCCCTGTAGGTTTATGTTTCGTTGCTTTTTCTCTGTCTTGGTAACCTTCTGTGAATTATTTTCTTCGTCGCAGCGACCTTCAAGTAAGGGTGTAGTTCTGGATTCCTCGTGAGCATGATCATGGTGGTGCTTAACACCACTTCTGGCAGCTCCCTCCTTTTCTTCATGGTGGTGCTTGACAACACTTCTGGCAGCTCCCTCTTCTTCTTCATGGTGGTGGTGGTGGTGAGTGGTAACACTTAACCCATGGTGGTGATCATGTTCATGTTCGTGGCCGCCATGACCATGGTCATGATCACCATGTCCATGACTGTGACCATGAGAATGGGCATGACCATGTTCGTGACCGAGCAGCAGAGCCATAGCTATGTTAACAACTAACCCGAACGCAGAAACAGCAAACATGAGCAACCCCTTAACTTCTCCTGGACCATTGATAAGTCGAACAATGGCTTCGTAAACAAGAATTCCAGCAAGAAGCCAAATCATCTGAATGGAAACAAGAGCACCAAGTATTTCAATCCGGAAAAAGCCATACGACTGGCGCGGAGTTGCCTCCCAGCCAGAGGCCCAGAGTGAGAACAAGGAAATGGCAAATGCAGCAACGTCTGACAATAAATGAGCAGCATCGGTCAATATTGCAAGACTGTTTGCTTTAATGCCTCCAACTACTTCTACACTCATAAAAACGATGCAGAGAACAACTGCGATGAAAAGCTTCCGCATGGATGCAGATCGCTCCTCTGCATCTTTCGAACTATTTTTTGCATCTTTAAATCCACAAGACGGTGCCACCCCACAAATTTTACTCCCCACAATGCTAGGCCCTACTGCTTGCACCTCTCCACATACTTCAATTATGTGACCATGATCATGATTTTGCACTTCCATCTGAGATTCGGCAAGAAAAAATGTTTAACAGAAGTCTTACACAGAAATATAGAAAACAGAAGTATTATCAGGATAACAAGCTAAAATAGTCGTAGTTACAGCTACAAGGCTTGTGATATAAAACAGAAACATAAACATCTCAGATCTGTTAGTGAGATGAATAGTATTCTTGATCCTACAAGAAAAATTAAGATTGAAAGATATCTATAACTTAATAACGCCTTGTGATTCATTATAACAAGACGATAGAACTAATATAAGCTCTCAACTTTGAAAGCTAGCTGAAAGGATGCCATTTCCTTCATACACATAAACTGACACTCCATCTCTTCCAGGATTAACACAATACGACTCAACAATTCCTCACATGAGTAATTATAGAAATAAAAAATTGAAATCCCCTACAGATAATTGCAACGAGATTTCAAGGGTAAGAAATGTTAAATGTGAACAAATATGATACAGATCAAAAGCATTTCAAATTAGCTAGCTATGCAGAGGAACATACTCGGCTGAGGCCTGTTAGGAAGGGAGGCATAAGGCAGTAAACATGAACTTGATTCTTCAGATCATGAAAATAAGTTTTTCATTTCAAATTTGCAATCAACCAGAACGGACGATCTGTATACAGAACATATACAAATAAATACCTCTCAAATAAGGCCTTTTTATAATAATGGTGAGTGTCCGACCAGCTTGCGCACACCTCGACTATTTTCACGGGATACATTGTCTAACCCTACAATATTTGAATGTCAAGGAAACCAGTAGGAAATTAATTCTTAGGTAGGTGGCCACCATAGATCAACCTATTTGGTTTCGTATTATCCTTTTGACCACTAGAGTACTCATGGTGGTTAAACAATGCATTTATCAAAATCAAAATGGATTATGTACTACATCTACGGCGGTCAACTACTTAGATATTAATTTTCTATATGTTTTCTTAAAAAAACAGGCGGTTTGTCCCGTGAGAATAGTCGAGTTGCACGTAAGCTAGCCGGACATCCACGGATATCAAAACAAACAAATTCAACAAACACTCTGAACATATAAACTAATGAACTGCAGAAAAGAACTTATTAACAGCCAAGAACTACAGGAGGAGAATACATGTGAGAAGAAGAATGAAAAGTAGATAAAGGCATGCACATAAAGACAACGAAAAGTAAAACACAAGCATTGCATGATCACCAGTAGCTCAGATTTAGGTAGAAAGCAATATTGGAGCAAGGGTATTCAGTTCGCTGTCATAAAGAGCATTGCAACAGTAAAATAGAATTTACGGTATTCAATTCACTATGAAAGAGACCTACAGTTGGAGAGTCGATATGTTTAAGGTTGAAATCCATAATAACAACTCCACTCCACTATAGATGATACAAGTATAAAACTATTGGGTGAAGTTGAACTACTTTTCTGCCGAACAAACAATAGAAGTTCAATGTTAATCATCCAGGTTTCCCCCTTTTTTAAAAGAATCCTCAAAGGACTCATAAAGTTTGTACAACACATTCTTCAACTTTTGAGTAAGAAACAACTTCATTAATGTATAAAATTGCAGAAGATAATAAAGATAGCCGGTCAAGAGATTATGAAAAAGTGAAAAAACTTCACACCACCAATTAATCACCATTAAGACAATATCTTCTATAAAATTGTAAAATGGTGAGTATTTTCCTCTAAAAATTCAGCTATTATTTCACTCTCGAGTCTCGCCAAAAAAAAAAAATTTAAACAAGAAGCCAGACTTTTCATTGATAATATGAAGAGAGGCTCTTGCTCAAAGATACAACCTCTAGAAAGCAAATAAAACCAAACCAAACCATGAATAATCCAATTATAACAAACAAAAAAAAACCACGAAAAAGATCAAATACAAAGCAAAGGCAAAGGAACCGCCAAAAAAGCTTCTAAAAATCAATAAGCCCCTGAATCAAGGTGAACCGAGGGAAGCCAAGCCCTGAGACGAAAGACTAGACAACAAAAGCCTCGAACAAATTTCTTAATCGCCAAAAATGATTTCTCGTCCTCAAGCATTGAAACCGAGAAAAGAAACACACAAGGCTCATAGCTTCAGAGGCAAATAAAGAGAGAGTAATGCTAAGCAACAAAAACAAAGAGCAAATCAATCATAGATTCAAAAAAAAAAAACCACTCACAGGAAAACACAGAGACTAAAGAAATCCACGAACCCTAAAACCAATAGCCGATCAAATTCAACATTGCAGGCAGTCAAATCCACGTTTAACAACGAAAATCCCTCCATAAAGCAGGCAAATCACGTCAAAGATAAGAACGAATCGGAAACCAAAAGCGAACTTATCGAAAAAGGGATTACGATCGAATATTCAGCTCATGCGTCAACGAAACCAGATTGATTCCAGGATTAAAGTAAATGGAAAAGTGTAACAAACAAAAGGTGAAATCGAAGAAGAATCTGAGAGAGGAATGGAGAAATACCTAAGCGAAATGAAGAAGAACGCTGCAAAAGGCCCTAATCGGGAAAAATGGCGGGCGATTGAGGTTTTGGTGGTTTTTATAGGCGCAGTGAGATTGCGGCAATATGGGCGGCCGTCCGGTTTTCCTTTGTAAATCGCAGCCACTTTCAATCTGAGATATTCAGCTTTTCTAGAAATAATAATAATCCTCTTTTTTATTATTATTTTTTTAATAACCTTCACATCAATATAGAATTAGGGCTTTTTTTATTGAGTTTTTTTTTTACATTACAATAATTAGGGGTGGACGAGACTCAAATTCAAGACCTCTGGTCATTAAGCGTACACTAGTGTCACTAGGCAATTGCCTATATGGCTTGTTTGATTGAGTTTTTTTTTTTTTAGTACAAGTTGGGGGAGGGGATTACAAATATCGATTTCAGGGGTCGAACCCGTGACGCTGGTTTATAACCAAACAATGAAACTCCTGTGCCACCGACCCCTTCGGTCTTGTTTGATTGAGTTGGGGTATAAAAGTTTGTAGAGTGATTATTATAATAGATTGTTTAAATGTGAAGAAGATTATGAAAATATTATACTAAAGTTTCGTTTAAATGTAATTGTGTGTAAATGAATTTTAGAGATATTAAATATAATTCTACTCTTGAAAGAGATGGTGACCTTATGATTTCATTATTTAGTGGAAATCTAATTTAATATAATGGTTTCTTTTCCATCCCAATAATTGGTTTTTGGCCAAATATTAAAAAGAAAATTGACTCTTAGATTTAAAAAGTCAAAAAGGTTTAAAGAATAGGATAAAAATAAGTGGTGTTTTCCAACTACTATAAAAAAAAGAGCAAGTGGTCTTGGTTTCAAAACATCCCTGATTTCAAAACATCCCAGTTATAAGCACTTAAATTTAGTTAGCTTTGAGGCGGAACTCTATATTTTATAATATGGTATCGGTCCAATAAAAATGAAATTGAGATCTGATTCAAGATCGGTAGTAAAAAAAAGAGGCACCATCTTAAGGGGCATGTTACGATCTCATAAATGTCCCACATTAAAAAGTGGGGAGTTCAACATTACTATAAAAGAGATATATATTACTCCTCTCATTGTCAATTGATTTTGAGGTGGAACTTTATATTCTCTAATAATTTAGTTCAATTTCTTTTATATTCTCTTGTAGAGAGTGGGATAAGAGATGTTTATGTAAGTGAGATTAGCTTGGTTTATTGACTCAAGTTAATTTTTCATACAGTAAACTTCTTCTCTTTTTGTCTTTTTTTTTTTTATTGTTTTTTCTTTTAATTTATTCCTTCGTTATATTTTTAATTATTCCCATGATAATTAGAAAAGTTTTTCCCAACAAATAACAATATTTTATTGAGGGAAGAAAATTTTTTGCTATATAAAAAAAATATTAGGAGTACATTCACTTTAATTTTTATATAACCTCATTAAATATCGTAAGCAAAGGGGGGATTGTTTAGATCTACAACTCATGCATTAAAAAAAAATAAAGATCTACGACACATAAACCATATTCGGAAAATCTTTAAAAATAAAACACCATATTAGGAAAACAAAACGTACCTAACTTTAAAGTTATTCTAATGTTTAGAAAGTTTGTTGGATTGTCCTTTTCCATACGAGAGTTTTTTAATAAAAATCTCTAATATATTCCAAAATAGACAGTGACATATTACTTTTATTAATGGTATTCTAATTTAATATTAAAATCATAATTTTAAATAATAGTTTTCTTTCAACTAAAATAGTAATATTAACTCCTCCTTTTTAAAAGTTACATCCAAACGAGTTTTTATTAACTCCTCATCATTCTTACTTTTAAAAATAACTCTCATTTCTAATCAATCATTTATAACTACTCAATCATTTCTAACCACTTATTTTTAATCATTCCTTTCAAATTAATCAAAATAATTCATTTTTAACTATTCATTTTTAATCATTTCTTTTTTAACTACTAAAAATAACTATTCATTTTCAAATCTTCATCCAAACAAGATTTTGACTTTTAACTCCTTTATACAAAAACTACATCCAAACGAGTTTTTGACACAATTCTCAATTTTTAACTCCTCAATATAACTCTTTAATCTAAAAACTACATAAATATGTCAAACAAACGGCCCCTTACAAAACAACACAAAAGCAGAAAAAGTTAGTCAAATCAAGTTTTCTTCTCCTTTAATTATTCATCACTAACTATTAAATAAGTTTATACTTATCTTATCACTTCAATTTTGGCGAGTTTAACTGTAATATATTATGCGTTATCGTTTCTACATTATGTAACTTTAAAAAAAAAAAACTTATCAAACTAATTAACTTTAGAAAATAATTATAAATGAAATCATTTAAATTTTCTTTTAAGTAACTTACAAATACTATAATTATAAATTGTTTATTACATTTTTATGCTAAATTTAAATCATCAAATAATAATTTTAATATAATTTTGAATTTTATAACCATTTTTTCACGTTAGTTAAATTTATAAAAATTCACATTTATGTTAAAAAACAATTAATTATTTACTTTGAGCTTAAAAAATAATAGGTTTTATTATTTAAAAAAAAACTTAATAAAATTTATTGAATTAAAATTAAATTTTATCTTTGATTTTTAAAAATGGACGCTCTTTAATTTTTTTTCTCAATTTATCTATTAATATACCAATTACTCTTGAATTATAAAATTTATAAGACATATATCATTATTATAATTATAAATGTAAATAAGCTAAATATATTTATTAGTATATATCTATGAACTTACCTTTAACCTCAAATGATAATTTTACCGTTCTTCAAAAGAATTAAATTCTCACATCTCTAAATCAACAATTAAGCAACAAATTAAAAGATCCCTACAAAAAATATTGCAATAAAAGAAAAATTAGATGAAAGTTAAGGTAAATAATCCAACAAAAATAAGATAACTAAATTTTTTATTATAAAAAAAAAAACCAAGAAAGTAACCTCAAGAAAAAAGAAAGTTTCAAATGTATTTGTAACAAAATATAGATAACGTCGCAAAGTTTCAATTAAGCAAAGTTTGAAGAATTATAATAGGAAATCATTGTTACCAAACTTTTGAAATTGAAGAATTCATGCACTAATGTCGCAGGATAATCTTATAATTCTTCAAACTTTTTTACCAGATCTCCAAGTATTTTTTTGAAAGGCAATAATTATATAAAAAAAAATCTCTAGAAAAATTATTGCACAAAAAAAAAGAGTTAAGGTAAATAATGAACATAATTTATTATAAAACAAAAAAAATAAAGAAAAATAAATCCAAACAAATAAAGGGTTTTTGTAAAAAATGTAGACAACTAATATAGGATTGAAAAATTCAATTTATTATTTTAATTAGAATATAAAATGTCAAATAAAATCTATGAGATTTTGTAAAAGTATCTTATTTTTCTACTTGAAAATTTAAGTGATATTGTAAATATCTTCATTTGATCGTTGAAATCTCTTATCTTTTAACTTAGTCATAAAATTTATGAGATTTGATCAAAATATTTTATGTTCTACGAATGAAAATCTAAATGATATTGTAAATATCTTCTGCGTTGAATTTTTATTTATTTTTTATATTTCAATAAATCACAATTTTGTAATTTAGGGTATGACTTACTAGATAAAATCATCTAAAAATGATTTTTTCCCTATGATAAGCCACATTTTAAGGTAGTATGATTTGATATTAATAAATATAGATATGGATATTAATGAGTACTGTCACGTACGTTTTTATAATAATAATGTTAATGAATATTTGTAATGTACTATTAAACTCGTATTAATTAAGGATTTGCAAATATTTTTAATTTATTATTTTACGAGAAAGTATAATTTCTCCTTTTTTTATTATAGCTGATTTTTTTTTAGGACGAAACCCTTTTTGTTTGAAAAAATATACTAATTATCCCTACGAAAATGGCAAGCATGGGAAAATTTATAATAAAGTGATAGTTTCAAAAAGAAATCAACAAAAGATGAAACATATTTAAAAAAGCTGAGGTCTAGTGATATTTTGTATGATTTAGTAATTAAGAAGTTACACATTTGATATTTCCAACTTTCAAATTAAAAAAGAAAAAATAATAAGATGAAATTATTATTATTATTATTTTAGCTCTACAATAATTTGAGTTAAAGATTCTTATTCGTGTCTTTTAATCGGACATTGTGCAAGTTATTGGTTGACAAATTAGAAACTTATGATATATGATGTATAAGTTTAACATGCTCATTTAAAAAGAAAATGTGAAAGAAAATGCTACACATTTTTAAAGCCCGATTACATTTTTATTTAGGTTATTTGTAACCGGTAGCAAAAACTTTAGCCATAGTTGGAGAGCAACAACTTATTTGGGTTTGCAAATATAGAACTTTTAAATAACAGTTTTATCTTTTCTGTTATTCTAATTTTGCCTATTCATGATTTATCATTAAATAATAATATATACTTCACATCAAATATATAAATAAACTCCTAATTATATTCCTCAAAAAAAAAAAAAAAACTCCTAATTATATACACTAAAAACAAAACTCCTATTTTCACAAAAAAAAAACAAAAACAAAACAAAACTCCTAATATGAGGCATATCACACATATAATAAGTCATTATAAATCTTTTTTTTAACAGTATGTATCAATGATGTAGTCGATATATATATATAAATAATAATGGTCACCTATGTTGTCCAATATAAACTATAATCTATTTAATTTTAAGTTCAAAAGATAAAAAATAAATTAAGGAAAAATAAACCAAATAAGATTGTAGCTTGATGGCCTAACATGTTGAATTTTTGTTTAATTTGATGTTGGTGGTCTCGAGATCGAATCTTAGTTGGTACATTCAAAAAAATAAAGAAAATAAAATGTGGCTGAAAATAAAAAATAAAGTAAAATAAAATGCAAATAGGTGGACATTATTTTATACGTCATATAAACCTGGAGAAGTTGACAGGTAAGATTTAATAATCATCAAATTATATGTTTAAATCTCTACCATAACTCAATTAACATTATATGTTGGACTAAATAAAAAAAAAAAAAAAAATATATATATATATATATATATATATATATAGTTATTGGGTCTTTGTTTTTTTGCCATTTACTCAGTTATTATTTTGTTCTAAAAAGCAGTATTTTTTATTCTAATTCGTATTGGTTGAGTTTTTAAACTTTAACTTTTGTTTATATATATATTATATTAAAAGAAATATATTTTTTAAACATTCCTTCTCAACTTATTCCTCCAAACATTAATTAACTATCACATCAATTTTTTTCTCATCCCACCAAACACCAATTTACTCTTATTTTCCTTCATTTCCTTTCTCTTCCCACGATAGCCAAACAAGCCCTATAAGAAAAATAAAATTTTCAATTTTCAATTTCAAAAGAAGTAGGTAGTATTTACATGTGAATCACGATCAATATATACATATATCACTATACATATATACATATATATATATATGTATGTATATGTATATATGTATCACCACTCTTTTTTCTGTGTGCCTTCCTTATTTAATTGGAAAAGTGTTCTCATTTAATTGTCAATATCTGTTTGTAGAGTTGTGTTTTTTGTTTTATTCAGTCTGCATATCCTGCACCTTACTCATTTATAATTCCAAAATCATAACTTTTCAACAAAAATTACGAAAAATATCAATTTTATGTCTTCAACTCCACAAAGGTATCATCAATTTCTATTTTAACCTTTTATCTGTGCTAAATTGTACTTTAGATTTCAATAAAGGTTGATTTTACCTTAGATTTTCGAAAGTGTTATGGAAGTGGAAGGAATTTTTTGTTCAGATCAAAGAACACTAAGATCTGAAAAGTGACAAAAAGAAAGACCTCCACTAAAAAAAAATGTCCAGCCCCCTACACGAGTCAAGGTGCACCCTCGATTCATATGGAATCGAGGCCCAAACCCTACACAGGTCAGGGTCAAGACTTGACTTATATGGTATAATTACATTTTTATCATCTTTTAATTGTAGACTTTATCCACCACTTCCCTTTTTTAGTTCAACAATGATTGAAAGTAAAAAATTTGAATTCATAATCTTTCAATTATATATAAACACTTATATCGACTGAGCTATTAGTCTTTTGACAATTCTATCTATTTAAGTCTCAATTTTTAAAAGGCTTTATCTGTTGACGTTACATAACTATCAAGAAATGTTTTAATAGTAAAAAAGGTCTTTAAAAAGTGAGATGTGATGAATCTCATTCATAATAAGCACCTATATAAAAATTAATTTTCTATTATTTTTTTTAATATCTAAATATTATATGATCGACTGATATGAAGTTCGAAAAAGTTACACAGACCATCACAAATATATGAAAAAACAAAAATTGGCGTTGCATGTGATGTCAACTCTAGAACATGTAGTGTAGGTTTTATTGGTGACAAAAAATTATCTTCAATGCTATAATTATTGAAAAATCAAAGCTCTCCTCTTCATTCGGACATCTATGTGGTCAAATTGTGCAACTTTTTTGAGTTTGATTATTGATTTAGATATACCTTAATTTTATTTTCATAAATCATTCGTGTTAAAATATTAATTTAAGTCACTTAATTTTTTAATTAACAAATTTTAATTTTTATCGAATGAGTCAGTGATGCAATGGTTTCATTGTTTGATTGTAAACTAATTCAACGTTACAAGTTCGAGCCAAGAATCGGTGTTTGCCCCCTCTCCTATTATGAACTAAAAACCTACAAATTTTTTTGACATCCAAATATTGTAGGATCAAATGATATATCTCGTGAAATTAGTCGAGGTGTGTGCAAACTGGTTCGAACAATCATTAATAAAAAAAAATCCACAATTTCTCTAGTTTCTAACTAGTAAACCACTAAAGCCAAAAGGAGCGTTGAAAAAGCTAGCAACCAATTAAAATTGAATACATATTTTGTAATTATTTAATTTTTTTTAGTTCAACAATAATTGAAGTAAGAGTTCAACTTTATGATCTCTTGATTATATCGTCTTTTGTTTGATAATTCTACCAAACGTTTGACCGTTCTTGGTAGAGCTTCATTATGGTTTCGTGTTAACCAAAAGTTTCAATTCTCAGTCTGTTGACACTTTTTTTTATTTATGTTCTAGAGTTACATGGAACATGTGGTACTGATTCTCTATGTGACATGAATGCTACTTGTGACAAAAATTCTCCTATGTGTCTTTAATGCTTTAATTATTGGAAAAAGAATACTCCTCAGTGTGACAAACTGTGTCAAATAGACAACTTATTAAATTTATTATTGACTTGCAGAATATGATTCACCTTAATTTTATTTTCCAAGGATAAATCATTTTATGGTAAAATATAATTTTGGTTTTTCAACTTTAGAGCTATTCAATTTTTGCTGTCCAAATTTTTAATTTTTAATTAAATAAATGAAAATTGTTCATATAATAGTTTACAATTAGTGCGGTGTTTTTTTTTTTTTTTGTTATTCAATCTTTTGCATCTATTTATATACAATTCGATTAATATCACGAAATATGTCTCTTAATTTTGACCATTAAATTATGAAAGAATTTCATGCTCATGTGCAAAATTCTATTTTCTTTCTTCTTATCTAGTCCACCTTTTGAAATTTTTTTACATTAACTAAATTTAGAGTTCTCTTCATTTCAAAGTAAAAGGAAATAAAATGAAACCACCAAAATACAACTAAGGTACAAGACCCAAAGTTATATTCTAACCATCATTTTAAATTTAAAATCTTCATTAAATATCTTAGTGAAAATTTAATTATAAAGAGAAAATATTGCTTTTAATTAGAGAAAATAATGATAAGGCGCAGCAACCTTAGGGATGTTTGTTTGTCATATTTAAGGATGATTTAAATCGTGGGTTTAGTAACTTTTTCTTAAAAACTCATCCAAATGAGATTTTTGTAACTACTCAAATAACTCATCATTTTTATTATTTAAAATAACTCTTCATTTATGATTACTCATTTATAACTACTCAAAATAACTCCTCATTTCTAAATCACATTTTTCTAATCGTTCATTTCTTACTTCTCAAAATAATTCATTTTTAGCCACTCATTTTAACCATTCAAAATAACTATTCATTTTAAATTCACATCCAAAATTTTTTTTGTCTCTAAGTCTTCTACGTAAAAACTACATCCAAACGAGTATTTGACGACAATACTTAATTTCTAACAATTCAAAATAACTTTTTCACAAAACTCCATCAAAACACGTCCCCCAACAATTTAGGTTGGGTCCCATCCTATTTTTTATTGAGGGTGTGTAGCAAGAAGGGGAACAGTAATGATTAAAGGCATGAATGAGAATTTGGGGGAGAATAGAAAATGGATAATTATGGGGTGAATGATTAATTGATTATTTGTGTTTTGAATTAAGGGAATGATTATTTTCTAATGGAGTGAAGATAATGATTATAGGAAAAAATAAAATAATGAATATGATCAAAGTGGAAAATAGTGATATAATGTATAAAAAATTGTTAGATAAAATAAAAATAATTAAGAGAGGAATGAAAAAAGGTGATTTTTGAAAATGGTGATTACAAGTAGAATGATTTCTAGTAATCCAAATACGAGAATCATTTTTATTTTCATTTTTTTCATTATTTTAGGTGGTCCAAACACACCCTATCGATAACAATTATACCTTTTTAAAAATTAAACCTCTATTCAAACAAACTCCAATAATTGAGCCATTTTACTAGAGCTGAAAATTCAGCATAAAATTACAAAAACTGGCCAAGGCCTTTTGCTATGTTGTCACTGCTGTCACCACTTTATTTCCTTCACATCTCATCATTCATTTCAAATGCGAAAGGAAGCCAAAACAAAAAGTGATCAATTTCTGTGGAGACATTTATCTATATTGGTATAAAGTTTTTGGATGGAATCCAATTTTGTTTTTATTCATATCTGAGCTAGCTTACATGCCTTTTGATTATTGTCACGAGACATACCATTTGATTGTATAATATTTAGATGTCGAAAAAATATGTAAAAAATTAATTTATAGGTAAATGATAATGATGAATTGAACTTATTCCGTTTTAATTATTTAAGATCATCATAACTACTAAATTACTTTACAACCGTTGGAATGGAACCCAATTAAAATCAAAATTATTATGATTTATACTTAAAATAAATAATATCTAGAAGTACGTGAGTAGGTTGTCCTTATCAGAGGAAACCATAGAGATGATTTCACCAATTACACAAAGAATTCAACACATACATCATCACTTCTCTTGCTAGCATGATCAAAGTTAGGACTTGGGGGTAATAGGAGAAAGTGGCTAAAGTTATCGATTAGAATCTTATGCTCATGATATCGTCTCTCGACCTGAGTCGAAGACGAATAACTATTCTACTCTAATTTGCTTAGATGCTGTGACAATAACATGCATCCACAGTGTCATCATCAACATCAAAATAACTTTGAATCTTATTTTTAACCTTTGAGATTCCATCAATAATTCTTGAAGCTATCATATTATTGAGCTTCTAGATATAGTGGGTGCCCCTACAATTCCACTTACCAAAATGCTTGGCTAAAGAAATTGTGCCTACTTCAATCACTGACCCCAATGTTAGCTTTTTCTCTGCCACTTCCCCATATCAGCTTGTTTTATTTGACCAGTTTTTTTCTGAGGCACATTGGAAAGCTAAGTTACTTAGAGTACATACATGTTCCAGCAGATAAACCATGTGAATGACATTTCTCTCTCCCTTTTTTAATTTGAAAACAAAAAAATTGAAATTTGGCTCCACTATGAATATGGTAATCACAGCCGTTCCTAGACTTTGGATTGAGAGACATCAAAAGAATAGAGACACATGAGATGTCAATAAATTAATGTTACAAGTAAGTTTCAAATTTGGAACCTTGAGAGGAGTTCACTCTTAAAATTCAAACCTTCGACCACCGACCACCGTGTTTGGGAGCGAATGATTTTTCTTTTTAAGAAAACTAAAACAAAAAATGGCATTTAAAAAAATAGAGAGGATAAAAAATTAACAGAGGACTTGGTTGGAGTAAAAGTAGTTACCCTGTTTTTTTTTAAAAAAAATAATCTGGGAACTCAAAGCTTCACTTCTCTAACTTAGGGCATAGCTAGTCCATTCTTAGACAGTAGCACCAAAATATATCAGTGGAACAGAGACAAAAAGTGGAATGTATCTACAAATTAATGTCATAACTGGATCTCGAACTTGAAATTTTAAAAGAAGTATATCTTTGAAACTCAGGCATTCGACCATACACCATTCCTTGGAGATCGAAGAAAAGTAGAACTGAGAAACTAGCATTTTGCATAAGGCTCAGTTATGGATTTGTAAATAGGATTTTTCTTTTCTTTTTTGTGGAAAAGAAACAATTTCATTGATAAAATTACAAAAGCTCTCACCAATTGGCTAAGAGGGTATTATAACTAGAAGGATTAAAAATGGGTAGCTTTTTATAACCAAAATAACAATATTATCAAAGAAACTAGTGAAGGATTAGTCCTTATATGGGAAGCTTATTGGCTGCTGTACCTACTATGATTCTCACTGCAGATTCAATGGTCATGCAATTCAAATCTGGTAACTGAGAACCCTTTGATCCTTTTTCGAAAAGTTAAGTCCCCGTACAAAAGATAGTACACACAAATAATTTTGATAAGATTCAAAATCTATATTTATATCAAAACGATAAAAAACAAAAATATATACAAAATAATCAAGTTTTGATAGGACTTGAAACCTCCGATCCGATTCTCTAGAGGATAATCTCTTAAGCCACTAGTTCTTTCACTCCATATTTGGATACCGAATCTGAAATCACTACATAGCCCTTCCAATTCATAACAAAGTTCTTAATAGCATTACCAAAATCTCCATTTTTCACATAACCATTCAACATGACAGACATTCCACAAAACAAAATCCTTGTGAGAAATATTATCAAACAGATAATGTGCATCACATAAGTCACCATTCTCTGCATGTAACTTGATTAAATAACCACCCACAAACTACAAAGGCTTTAACTCTCTAATTAATTGCCCAAATACCCCTCATAATATTCCTAATTCTTCTAAGGCCCCAAATATATCAAACATCTCTGCCTATGTAACTATCATCAAACTTTCCTGGGTATAGTCTACTATATAGATGCCATTTACTGATTAGCATTTCTTCATAACTTGAAAATTCTGCAATCATTTTTGCATATGATCAATTCAGATGATGTTTATTCAATCATTACTTTTACCATTGGCCAACATGTAACAAAACTGACACTTTTTTTTTCTAATTCATAAAATAAGTTGACCATTTTGTTTATCACAAATTCAAGCAAGTCTTCTATGATCAACATGGCAACAAACCCAATTAGTAACCACCTGATTATGCATTAGCAGCTTGAAAACTACCCAACCAATTATCAACCTTCTGACTATTTAAGTTCCTCTAGAAATCTAATACAAGTGCCAAACTTTTATTGAGAAAAAAAATGAAAGAATATTAAGGAACATATCTTCTAATCAATTTTTTTCGACTAGGAAAGATGGATACACGGTGAAAAAAAGATAAAATATATTATAAAAAATTAGAATAAAAATAAGCTTAAATTTAAAAAACTAAATAATTATGAAAGGGGACGTAAAATTATGATCGAACAGATTATCAACTTTTTATATAAACCAGATCATTGTACAACTACAACCAGCCAAACATCTCAATGAAGGAGTTCCAATTAGGATTCAAATTAGCAGCATGGTAACAAACACTTATTCTCCGTAAGGATACCACTATAGCATATAGTGGTCATTTTCAATCTCGACTATTGTTATAGGAGATAGTGCCTGACCCAACCCAACAATATTTGGATGTCAAAAAAATTCGTAAAAATAATTAATTCTTAGTTAGGTTGCTACTATGGATTGAACTCGTCACTTCTAATTATTAGGTCAATCCATAATGATGTAAAATCCTAATTCCAATGAATATCAAGTAAAGGGCAAATTGGGAAGTCCTTAGTAATTGGTTAGATGGTGAGTCATGAGTGGCGAGGGATCCTCTTGTGGGTATAAATAATATAATGAAAGGAGTGGTGAGGTAGGTCTTATTTTGGAAGAAAGTTTGTAGACTTCTCGGGAGAAATACCAGAACTCTCGAACTCTCTAGAAGTAAGGTATTGGATACCTTAGCAGAGTGGAAGCAGGGGCACAATGGTAATTAACAGTAGTGTGAGGGTAGGGATCCTTAATTGGGCTGGAAAATTTTGTTGGCAAAGGCCTTGGAAAAAAAAACAAACTTCAAGAAGAAACAGCCAGCTTTTTCATTAAATTTAAAACCAAATAGAACAAAGTTACAGAAAGGAAGTGACATCCCAATTGGAAGAAATGGATAAACATAATAACAGATACACTCATAAACAACAAAACAGAAAAAAGAGCATCAAAACACAATTAAAGGGAATAATTACCAGCAGCAGCCTTAGGAAGAAGAAATGAAGCAGGCATTGTGGCTATATTTGGATGAACATTTGAAAGCAAAAAATAAATACTCAATAGTTTGGTGACGCACGGATTATCTTGTTCGTTGTTAATCCATTTCAACTTTATGGCCATAGTTTTGATCCAGAAAATCAATATTTAACTCTTATTTAGTTGAGAGTAGTAGTGTCTATCCGGTGATTCCCCTCCTTACTATACAAATATATATATATGAAAGAAAATTATCGATCTTGGTTGTTTTGTTTTTGCTTTGTTTTCTTTTGGGTAGAATAAGTTGTGTTTTCCTTGTGTTTTGATCAGTTTTTAAGTTGGTCAGTTTGAAGTAAGAATGGTTCATTTAGGACTTAATTCTCCATCTTTTGTCTTTGGTGGAGTCACGAGATTAAGTAGTCTTTATACTCAAATGATTAACCTTTAAAATGATTATAGTTCTACTTTCTTCGAAATGATTAAATTCCTTATTTGTTAAGGCTTGTTTTCGAGTTTCGATTAGGCTCATTATTGATCATTAGAAGTGTGATTTGGGATCATCGGTGGGGCTATTCACATTTTTGGTGTGGTGTTTGTTTTTAATGAAGTATTGAGTTAAAATAATAATAATAATATTATTATTATTATTAATTAATTTTTTTTAAAAAAATAAAAAATAAAAATAAAATATAAAAAAACTTCCACATTTTTTTGTTGTTGTGATGGGTTATAAAGGGAAGGATATTTTTAACATTCTTCAAACCTTTTAAAGTTAAAGATACTTTTGGAACTAACACTATAGTTCATGGCATTTTTACAATTGAACCGTAATACTTCCTTCTTTGTGATTAAGGAGAATAATCATCCTTATATGTATAAGTGGATGTGACACCACAAATTTTTGGTTTGAATGATATTAAAAAGAAAAATGTCACATACACACTAAAGATGACTTCCCTCCTTAATTATAAGGAGATAAGTATTTTTCTTGATTCAAAATGTGATTTTGGAGTACTAACATTATTTAATTTAGGGGTGTTTGTCTGCCATATTTAAGGAGGATTTAGATTTTTTATTTACTAATTTTTCTTTAAAAAACTACATTCAAACGGTTTTTGTAACTACTTAAAATAACTCATCATTTTCATTATTAAAAATAACTCCTCATTTTTAATCATTTATTTATAACGGCTCAATATAACTTCTCATTTCTAATTAATCAAAACAACTCATTTTTAACCACTCATTTTTAATTATTTTTTTTAACTACTCATTTTGAATCTACATCTAAATAAGGGTTTCATTCTAACTCCTCTAAAAAAACCTACATCCAAACGAGTTTTGCAACAACTCTCAATAAAAAAAAAGTTATGGTTTCGATCGATTGAATTAAAAGAATACATATACTTCTTCACATTTATTATAATTTTAAAGTTATAAATATATTAAACTATTCAAAAAAATATAATATTTTTATTTTACCCTTTTAATTTTATGATGCCCACGCACAATTAATGTGATGCTTAATCAAATATTTTTATCACAAAATAGTCTATGATAATTTGGAGAAATTTCAATATTACAAGAAGTGAATTTACTTATCGTGTGGGTCGGTGGTGTGATTGATTATTGGTTTGATGTTAATCCATTTCCAAGTTCACAAGTTCGATCCCTCGTATCGGTATTTATAATACTCAAAAAAAAAATTGTAACCTACAAGTCAAAAGTGATGCCACATTGATTTCATTATTTGGCGATAATTTAATTTAACATGACCATCATGAATTTGATCTTGAAAATCAGTATTTTTGCTCTTATTTAGTTAAAAATAATTGTACTCTACAGTGTGAGTTGGGGTCTTCTTTAGTGATTTGTACTAAAAAAATGAAATTTGTAACCTACAATTTTTCATTGAACATTGTCGCTGACGTAAGCTTGTTCATTTCAATTTAATTATTGATCCTTCATCAAATAATCCACCTCTCGTTTATTAAGATTAGCAAATATCTATAGATTAGGGTTTGAATTTAAACATTTCAAATTTAATTTACCATTTAAGAACTATGAGCTCGATAGTTCTAATATTGTGAGCTAACCGTATTTAGTTTTTTAATTAATGCATTTCGATGTGAGTTTACATTTCAAAAGCTGAACTATGAGCATCATTTTCCTTTACATTTCGATGATCAACTCATGATGTTTTAAGAAAGGTTTACATCATTATTTTTATATATATTCTTGATTATTTATTCTAGATTACATATACCTTGACTAATATCCCGTGATATATTCACTAATCTTAAGATATTTAGATATCAAAAAAATTTATAAAAAATTAATTTATAAGTATGTGACTATTATAAATTGAACCCATCATTTTTTTAATTACTTAAGACTTTATTGACCATTAAATCACTTTATAATGACTTTAAATTATAGCTATAGCATTAAAAAATCTACTTTATCTTCAATTATTCTAGATATACTCATAGATCAATGTGAGTTTAACTTAATTTGCATATTGAATAAATATATTGATGACCATTCCCCTAGAAGAGGTGTAGTGATCGAGCACTTAGTCTTAAAGGCGTGTTTTTATTGAATTTTTC
The DNA here is from genome assembly GCA_036507275.1 of Sicyos edulis. Classification (NCBI taxonomy): domain Eukaryota; kingdom Viridiplantae; phylum Streptophyta; class Magnoliopsida; order Cucurbitales; family Cucurbitaceae; genus Sicyos; species Sicyos edulis. The sequence continues at coordinate 66,874,478 of CM071846.1, forward strand.
AAGTATGAAGTAATTAACTATTCGTGTGCCCTTAAAGGCAACCAAATGTTTGAAACTAAGAATTTTATGGCATACTTCTTTGAGAGATCACTGGTTTGAGACCACGAAAAAACGCTTAAACTAGAATATGAAATATTTCGATGCCACAATTTAGACATGAGTTAATGATGCTCTGAGTATAATGAGCAAAATTCCGATCTAAAATCGAGTCATAACTAATGTCATTTTCTTTCATGTAAAATTTATCTATCTATAGAGAAGCTTATGTTTTGCCAAACTTTCCTACGTCATATAACATAAATTAAATTTATTTTAAATAAAATAATAATAATTCTACAAGTAGATCATTCAAACTTCTATCTTTTCAATAACCAATTAATCAATTAAACTACAACAAAGAATCAAGTTAGTTTAATAGAAAACAACAAGTATGAAATCAAAAAATTAAAACTCAATTTATAATGACCATTCACTTAAAATTTAGGTACAAAATTTTTTATATCAAAATATCATATAGTCAAGCAATATATAACAAAAATAGTTGAAATACATATAAATTTGACCTACCATATATAGAAAAAATTACTATAATTACATATTTATATATCGTATAAAACTGTCAACATGAATAGTTAATCTGCGGCATAATTTTTACTTCGATTTAGTTATTACAAGAAAATTTTGTCCAAAAAAAAAGATTTATTAAAAGAAGATAATTTAAAAAAATAATCCATAATTAAAAGTGAGCATCATTAGATATACATTAAATTAAAAGTAAATATGAAACTAATTTAATTTTGTCCAAAATTATAATAATAAATTAGGAAAATGATTTATAGTATAAAAAGTAGACCGGCTGTTTCAAAAAGAAAAAAAAAAAGAAAAGAAAAAAAAAAGTAGACCGGCCGGCTTTATCCACTTTGCCGCTTTAAAAAAGCCCCAAACAAATCAGGGATTTCCTTCGTCTCTCTGAATCCACGAATGGGGTTTCTCTATTTCGCCACTAACGGCCAAAGATGCTCACAGATCCTCCATTTCTTCACCGGAATCCTCCTCCGACTGAAGCTAATCGCCGCCCATTTCGGCCTCCTCCCACCCTCGCCGGAGCAGCCGCCGCCGCCCTCCGCCGTCGACCGCCCGACCAGCTACGTCTTCTTGACGGAAGGCCCCTGCCCGTCGCTGGTCACCGTTCCGGCCACCGATCTGCAGGCGAGGATCAAGAACAGCCTTCCGGTCGTGGAGTTTGGGGATTTTGTTCGGAAACAGGGGACGGTGGAATTGGGGGATTTGAGATGCACGATCTGTTTGTGCGAAATGGAGCGTTTGGAATCGATGAGAGAGCTCGCTAATTGCTGCCATGTGTTTCATCGGGAGTGTTTGGATACGTGGATTGATGAGTTTCAGATTGCTTGCCCTGTTTGTAGATCTCTGCTTTTTCCCGATGGTTTGGGCGATGGGTTTCGATTCTTTCGGTGACTGTTTGGTTGAGCCGCCGCCGCCGCCGCCGCTACTGCATGGACGGCGACAATTGTTTGTTTCGAAATGAATTTATGAGATATAAAAATTGCATTATGAGAATTGGTATTTGTTTCTCGTCTCCCGTATATACTTCAAAAAAGAAAAAGAAACCAACTAGACACTATTTTTCTTTTTCATTTTTTAATAGATTTAGAACAATAAAATTATTCTAAAATATATAGATGAGGTTAACAGTTTAATAATGTGATAGTTATATAAATTTATTTTATAAATATAAAAATATTTATTTATGTGGTTCTAAAGATGTCATAGATAAATTTTATTTTTCTTATTTAAAAATGTAACCCATTAGAAAAGAGGAATACTAAATAGCAATTTTTAATAAGATTGAATTATGATTAAAGATTAAGTTGAGTATGATGAAAGCTTAATTGAATATGCTTGGCTAAAAGAATTTATACACATGGGGTAAGAGAATTTATATGAAGTAAAAAATAATAATTAAATAGAATCCTAGACAAGTACTATTATTTAACATGGTCCACGTACTACTATTCTTTAAAAAATAAATTAAATTTAAAAAATTAAAAATTGGTTGGCATTTTGTTTTTGTCGTGCTTCTTAGATTGTTGGTCTGTTATTTGTGAAGGAAAGTGCTGGGAATTTACCTAACTCTAAACTTTAACCACTTGCATGAATAATAATACCACATGAAAGCAACATTATCCAAATTGTTGTCCTCATAAAATTGACATTTTTAGGCATTATTTGCAACAAAATCCTTGCTTTTAAAATCTAATATAAGGGAGTTTTTTAGATTTTGAGGAATCTATAAATGAGTGATTGTTTCGATAAAGATTTGTATGAATGATTATAATGAATGATTAAAAATTGAGATTTGGGCAATAGTTTGTTTAGATAGAGTTTTTTGTAAATGAGTTGCAAATAATAACTCGTTTGGATGAGGATTTTGGTGGAGAAATTGCATGGATAAATTCTTTTGGATGGAGATTTTAGAGGAAGAGTTGTATGTTGAATGATTTGAAAATGAATGATTGATTGAATTTATTTAAGATAAGTGATTATTTTGAGTTGTTAAAAAAGAGCAATGGTTTTAAATGATAACAATAACTACTTTGGATAAAGTTTTTTAAACAGTAATTTTAATAGCTCATTTGTAATAATTTGTTGTAACTGGCATAACTAACACTCCCTAAGAACATAAATGGTTAAAAAAACATTAAAAAATTAGGATTTTTTTTTGTAAACTAACAACATTTAAGACTACCTTTTCAAATTAAAAAAAAAAAGTAAAACTCCCCTACACATCCATGTATAGGGTAGCCTTGTACTTTGACTATGGACACCATTGGATGCCACAAAAAATCATCTCATAAATGATAAAATAAAATAAAATATAAAGGAATTTTTGTGACACCAATGATACCACATCATCAAATTGTAGGGCTCTCCTACACATCCATATATAGGAGAGTTTAAATGTAGTAACCTAATCCTAAGCAACATCTTAAGTTAAGTTTGATATCACATTTCAAAGTCAAGATCCATGTTTTCTAGCAATTTTGAACTAAAAACATCCAAGGAAACATATCCCACAAAATTCAATAAAAAAAAAAAGAGATATTTTTAAAACAGTGGAACCAATCAACATATTAATATAATTGTGTTACACAGAAACCCCAACACGTTATGAACGGATTTTCTTTTTATTAAAAGTAGTTGTCTTTATATTTATTTAAATAAGTACGTCAACATATACATAAAGTCAAATAAATAAAGTTTTTTTTTTTTGAAAATTGAAAAATCGAAGCCTCGTTCCCCTATATCTAGGACACCACCACTTCGAAGAATATGATGATTTAAGCAGTTTCCAATAGCCTCGAACCAAGAATCTTCAAAAAAACATGTTTTGAAGTCTTTAATCTCAATCGCTGAGTAGTCCCTTCAAAACAAAATAAATAAAGTTGATCAACGAATACTTTTTTCCAACTTAACAACTTTTTACTTTGGAGATCAACATTTTCGTATGAATAAGAAAAAAAAAGTGTACTGAAAGTATTTTCTAATATTGCCCGTAGTGGTTTGGAATGTTTAAATAATTCAGTGAAGAAATGGAATTTAAAGGAAATAATTATTTTTTTAAATGGGGAAGGGTGAGGCAACAACCTTTAAATTATTAAGTTGAATAAGGTGAAGCAATTTGTTTTCAAATTTGACACACACATTTGAAAGATGCCACAGAAAAATGACTAGACAAATAAACAAAGTTTTCAAAAACTTAAATTTAAAATTTGGTTGACAATCATTTGTTTGTTTTTTTTTAATTGAATATTATTTTCATGTGCAGTTTTCGTTGCTTTGTTATCTATTTTTTTAATCTATAGTATCAAAAATACAGAAAAAGAATTGTTTTTGAAAAGGTTAATTCAATTCAAATATTCTGATTAAAGAACATTAAAGTGGTAAAGGTGATAAGTTTAAATCTATGTAGGAAATTAATTTGATATTTCAAACTTTTAAGCCTCGTTTAAGAACCAAAAATTAAAAACTATAATCTCATTTGATAATTATTTCGTTTTTTGTTTTTAAAATTTAAATTTATTTTTACCCAAATTTCTAAGAATGTGTACCATCTATCATACAAAAAAGTAGGTGAGTGATATCTAAATTTAAAAAATAAAAACAAGTTTTTGAAAGCTACGACCCCGTTTCATGACCATTTTATTTTTTGTCTTCTGTTTTTGTTTTTATTTTTGTAAAAACATATTTGTTTGATAATCAATTTTAGCTTTTGTTTTTAAAATTTTTAAAATATTACATAAACTCTAAAAAATAAAAAAATAGTTTTAAAAAATAGGTTTTTGTTTTTTTTTTTTTTAAAGTATGAAAAAATCAAGGATAAATAGTAAAAAACTAAAAAAAAATCAAAACAAGATGTGATGTTTGAAAAAAAAAATAATTATCAAACTTTTTTTTTTAATTTTTAAAAATATAAAATAAAATTAGTTATCTAACACGTACTAATTTTATTTTTTAAAATTAAATATGAAAAATCATAAACAAAAAAATGAAATGGTTAGCAAATGTTCTATTTTTATTTTTTAATTTTACAATATTTTTGTCAATCAATCACTTTTAAGTTAGAGATGTAAATTAAAACTTATGGTCCAAAGGTTGAACGAGAACAAATATTTCGAATAAATTTTAAGACACAAACTAATCCATATCGACCTAAATCAATTATTCATTCATTTATATATGTCATCAATCTAAGCATGGTTTAATTAAGTAAATAAATACTCGTTTATTCAGAGTAGTACTTTCTTTTTGTAAGAATTATTTCTCAAAACGTGTATTAAAAAAAACATCACTTACCATTTTTAAAAACAATAGTTCAAGCCATCATCTTCTACCAGATAGAAGATATTTACGGTAAAAAAGAAAATTAAAAAGTAACATATTTATGTCAGCCGATTAAAATGAAACACCAAGTTCGACCATATGTTAAAAATCATAAAGAAACATTGTCCGATTCCGCAAATCTTCCATATATGTATATAAAGTAATTTAATAACACCATTTAATTGATAATAATAATAATAAACAGCATCTAATTTATATTGTATATGAATTTACAAAATAAAGGCCCATTGGGCCTGCGAGTGTGCGGGAGTGCCACGTGTCTCATGTGGTTGCGTCTCTTACACACGTGTGTATTCACACGGAACCACAGACAGCACACGTGTTTTTGTACGCGTGGTAGTGGAATCTGGGAAACACGATGATAATGACAACACCGCTCTATGAAATAAATGATTCACCGATAATTCTCCTCTCCCTCTCTTCCAATGAATATGACCAAATTTGTCTCATTATTAATCCATTTCAATTTTACGGTCACGAGTTCGAACCTGAAAATTGATAATTGATTCTCATATTATTTGAGAGTAGTTATGCCCTCTATATAAAATTTATTGATCTCATTTCTCCCACTCTTGTCTAAAAAAAATTCATAATTTGAAAAAGTTGGGTTTGTTTAATAATTATTTGATTTTTATTTAAAGAGTTGGTAGCGGCCAAAAACAGTAATATTCTAATAAGATTATTTATAATTTAGGGTGTGTTTAGACCACAAAAAATAAGATGGACAATGAAAATGAGAATAATTCTCCGTGTTTGGACAATCGATAATCATTTCACCATAATCACGTTTTTCAAAAATTACATTTTTCATTATCTTCTTAACTACTTTTTATTCTCTTCTTAACAATTTTTTTATATATCACGATACTATTTTTCACTCTAATCATACTTATTATTTTATTTTTTTCATAATTATTTTATTCACCTCCAAGCACAAATAATCATTACCATATATAATCATTATCTTTCATATTTTCTCTTCATTATCATTCCCTTCCTAATCATTATCATTTACTTTCTCAAAACACACCTTTAATAACAAGTTGGTTAGAGTGTGAATCACTATGATTGAAAAAAAAATGGTGAGATATTGATTGGATTGCTTGGGTCCTAATCCAATCCAACTCGATAAATCACATGTTCCATCCTAAATATTATATTTGGCATTCATCTTATTTGATAATAATTTTATTTTAAAAATCAAAACAATTTGTTTAAAAAAATATAGGTAAGAAATAAAAATAAAGTAGAAATAATTATGACTTTATATATATAATTTTTTGAATAAGTGGGACAAATACTAATTCTCGTACTCGAACCTGCGACACTAGTGTTGAATTGATTTACAACCAAACAATAAACTGGTTTGCGATGCGACGCTGGTGTTGACTTTATTTTCAAAAATACAAAACTAGACTAAAATTATAATTAAATTGCAGGTTTTAATTTTTATAATCGGGATATAGATTTAGAAAGAAAATAAGTAACAAGCACAATGTACCAACTAATAGAAAAAAAGAAAAAGAACAATTGGCATGCATTAATACAAGTTAGATTTAGTATGAAGCCCACTAGAAACCTAGGAAATTTGTTACATAAAAGCGAAAATGACATATTGTCCATCCCCTCAAGAAGAATGTGACATTAATTAAAATATCAATGTTTTCAAATGAGTCAAACAGTTTTATTTTATTTTTGTTCTGTGGTTCTTTATTTTAATAGAGAATGACATTTTTTATGAGACATGGGTAACCTTGAAAAACAAAATGCAACCAAACAAGAACTGCCATGGTTAGAACATATAATATATATATATATATATATATATATGTATGTATATATATATGTATGTATGTATATATATATGTATGTATATATAATGTGTCATGAAAAAGAATATCACTCTCCTTTTATTTTATTTTTTTTCCTTTTTTTTTTATGAACTGGGTTGCATGTGAGCTAAAACTTTACCGGTAACCTTAAGCTTTAATCAAAATAAAATAATTCACCTTTTTTCTCCCTCTCTCTTTCTTTTAAACTATGCAGAATTTGGATAAGATTAATTTAATTTATTGATTATTACAAAATGGTAAGTTATAAATTTTAACATTAATTTGCATGTATTCTTTCATTAAGTTTACGTATTTAAATTATCGCATCTCACCTCTTTTATACTAAAAAACAAGCAAACCAAATACCACAAATTATGTTTATTTATTTAAATCTATGACTTTTTGTGCAGTAGCAATACATGTTTTATGTCACTTATACTCAATGATGGCAATAACTATATTCAATTTTATCTATTTATTTATGTTCATTCATAAATATAAAAGTAGTATAATTTAAAGAGAAACTATAATAATTCACATGTAATTTCAATTAAAAGTTTAAATGTTTGATTATCAATCCGTCAAATATTATTGGATTGAAGAATGAAATAAAAAATTTACCATAAATTGACTTGATGTTAAAAAAAAGTTTATATATAACTATCATTACGATTTTTTTACTCGACCGTCAAAAATATAAAAAAACTAGTACCCATTCAAGAAAAAAAAAACTCTTCTTATCACTCTAATTTAACTTTAAAAAATGAAGGTTTGAAACTATTACAATTAATCGAATGGATCGGTGGTGCAATGGTTTCGTTATTTGGTTGTAAATTAATTTAACACCAACGTCGCAAGTTCGAACACCGAAAATCTGTATTTGACCTCTCTCCCAATAGTACTCAAAAAGAAATTATTACAATTGAAAAGCACCCAACAAAGATGCTAAGAAAAAGACCCAAAAAAAAAAAAAGAGAAAATTTATACATCTGTTGGTTGCCTCAGACACGGCTTGACCATGACGGCTATAGGTTGGTGGGTTTTACAGAGACCTAAGTCCAATTCCCTTTGAAAAACATTACCCCATTTCTTCACACAATCCCGTGACTGAGCAAATTCAAAATCAAAATCCAAATTCCCCAAAACCCACAACACATTTCACCATTTCGATTCTGCCCAGAACCAAAATCAAAATCATTTCCCAGTTCTCCACATTCACTCAAACAATCCCAATCTTCACAGATTTTGTTGCTTCTTTGATGGGTTCATTGTGCTTCTTCGTTGAGCTTTAGAAGCTTTCTGGGCTGTAATGGGTCTGAGCAGACCTCACAAGGGCTCCAATGGCTTCTCTCCCAGATGGGTTTTTCTGTTTTGCATTGCTAGCTTCTTCTTCGGTATTTTTGTTGTCGATAGGTATTTTTTCGTTTGTTTTGTGTTCGAGATCTTGTACTGTTTGGAACCATCTTGTTGCTGATGTTGGGTCATTGCTGTTTTCATTCTTCTATTAGGCTTGTGGGTTGTGTTCTTGAGATGTTCTTTTTAGTAGTTTGGCTGATTGGATGCTTGAATTTGTGTTTAGCTTGCATGAGGTTTTTTTTTAAACAATTTTGGGGGCATTGGGTTTTTTCTTTTGATCTTTGGGGGTTTCTGGAACTGGATTTTTTGGTGTTGTGTGTTGCTAATTCTTTGCCAATTGTATAGTATTCCTGTTTATGATTTATTCTTTAAGATATAGATGTTAGAGTTGATATTTGTGTGTTTGATTCACTGGTATTTTTGTTGCTAGGTAGTCAGATAATTGCGAGAACTATTTCTGATTTTGGCATTGGCTAGAAAAGTTGGCATTGTGAAGTTGTATTATTTGGTTAGATGGGGATGCTCTTTTGAGATCTAATACACGAAAAACATGTAATTTTGGATGGTTAAATTGTCAGTGTCAAGTTTACATTTTATTTATTGAGTTTGAGAATAGAGTACCAAGTTTCTAAAGCTGGGATGGATTTTGATGTGGCTTTGTGCATTCAACCAACAACTTTGGATTTGAGTCTTCATTGGCTCAAACTTCTTTTCAAACCAGTTTTGTTGAGATACTTTGAACTATGTTGCCCTACAATTACTTAGTCACATGTCTCTCTGTCCTGTCAGCAAGCAGAGAGTTTCGGAAATGGGCTAGCACTAAATGTAGGGATTTTAGTCAGGATGAACTTAACAAGGACTATTTTCCTGTAAGCAGTGAAGCACACATATCCTTGAATCTGATATTGGCTGCCTCTTAGACGGAATGTGCGAACATGGATAACTTTCATTCTGTTCTCAGGATTAAAGCCTTTAAAATTGTGTCCAGAAGACAGAACTGCATGTTGATTTTTTTTCTTCCTTTTTGGGGGATAGTGTTAGACTCTTAGGTAATGCTTGTGTTTTCTATGCGTTGAGTACAGTTCGCCTTGGTGAGTCTAAATCAACTGAGTGAGTTCCTTTTGCTGTGACAGTACCCTAGATCTCTAGTACAGAGTTTGGAATTAATGCTACCTGCTGTTCCTTCGAAGCCTAAAGTTTACCTTTGTATTGAAATTATATGTATGAGGATGTGCATGTTCTTACTTATTGTTAAAAATATTTATAAATCCAGTATATTCCTCATGTTTTGAAAATTTCCCCTTCATATATGTGAGTTGGTTAGTTGATTTTTTATGTTTCTTGTAGGTTTTGGGCAGTGCCTGTATCTGATCTAGTCGAATCAGACGAGGATGCATCTTTAGAGAAAGTTCAATCAAAAACTTCTCAGCCCATTGTTAATTGTGGGAAGAAGGCAAGTTAGAGTGCAATAAATGTTACAAAAGTTTCTTCACAACAATATTTTAATGACTTTGTTCATGTTACAGGAGGGTTCTCTACAGGCTGACATTCTTTCTCAGGTATCACAGACCCATGATGTTATCATGTAAGTTTAGTCTCTTGCCTGTATATGTATTGCTGAATTAACCTGGCTGCTCCCTTGTTATAATATCTCAAATTTAACTATTCAAAATTAATTGTCTTTAATGTTTTTATTATTCATCCTATGTTTGAAAAGTACACTATGGCATGGGTTTTCAGGACATTAGAAAAAACAATCTCATCATTGGAGGTGCAGCTAGCTGCAGCTAGAGCTTCCAAAACAGATAACGATGAAGTATCTCCTATGGTTACAGAGCTCGGTATCAAGAGCCTGAAGGAGCGACCGAAGGTTTTCTTTGTTATGGGAATCATTACAGCCTTCAGCAGCAGAAAACGAAGAGACTCTATTAGAGAAACATGGATGCCTCAAGGTTCAATTCAACCATAACATAGTCATTGTCTCTCAATTTGTTTCATACTTTTGAAATAAGCTCGTTCCTTACAACACATGGTTATATTTAACTTAGGTGAAGCTTTAAGGAAGCTAGAGGTGGAGAAGGGAATTATTATGCGGTTTGTCATTGGACATAGGTAGATCTTTCACATAGGCATGATTTTCTTAATTGCAAAATCCCATGTTTCAAAATCTAATAGTTATTTAATATGCTATGGTTCTCAGTGCAACTCCTGGTGGTGTGTTGGACCGTGCAGTTGATGCTGAGGATGCACAGCACAAGGATTTTCTAAGACTGGTATGGTATGCCTGTTACTTTTGTGATACGAATAGGCCATAGGTGCATTTCACATATGTGCTGTGCGGAGTGGAAAGGGAGTTAGTTTCAGTTGTCAACTGACGAATTTCTTATAGTTATGGGTGTTAGGGAGGTTGGTTTAGTTAATCAGCAATCTGTTGTTACAGTTATTTACTGATTTAATAACAAAAATAAGCTAGCGAATGACAATGAGAATTCAGAAATGGGGAGAGTCTAATCCGCGAGAATACTTGGAAAGATTTGTAAATTGCTCTTTCTAACTCTCGTCCATTCTTGACTTTGATCAACTTTGGTAAAATAGCAAATCATTTCTAGTAATGCCGGCATGAAAGAACATGGAAGGGAAAATTGGTTCTATCGAGGAATTATTATTATTATTACTATTATTATTTTGATGACCCAGGGGCAGGAACTTGGAGTTCTGCTCCTCTAAACTTGGTATACATTGTAGTACCGAAAGCAAAATTAGAGGTCGTTTGGAAAATTAATCCCATAGCTACCTCGAACCTGGGACCTGAAGAGGAACACACTCTCAAGGCCCAGGCGCTTGACCGTTCTACTAAGGAGTTATTGGAGTTTCCAAGGGGTGGCACAATGGTTGAAGACTTGGACTTTGAGGGTATGCTCCCCTCAAGGTCCCAGGTTCGAGACTCTGCTGTGACATTACTCCTTCTATGTCTCCCGGTGCCTGGCCTAGGGATGGGCGTGGTTAACCCTTGTTTAAAAAAAAATGAGTTATTTGAAATTGTAGTGGATGGAATGAGGATGGATTTTTGCTAGGGATCTCGAGAAGATAACAAGTGAGGGGGTGCATCAGGGTGTTGCTTGAGCGTGTTTAATCTTTGACAATATGAGATCTTTGGGAATAAGTTCTTAAAAGAAATGAGAGCAACGGGAGATACTTGATGCCGAACATTTGGTTTGAATCAAATCATGGAAACCGTGCGTATAGTGGAGGATCTAGCCTTGCTCTTGTGACAAGGGTGAGGAACTTAATATGCATTACCAAGTTACCAATTGTGACCAAGGGCAAGGATGAACTATGATTTTTAACCCAAATTTCATTAGCGAAGTGCGAAGCGATTGATAACTGAGATTCAACCTCTCAATTTTATCCAAAGGAGACAATTGATAGACAAACTTATTTTCAATTGGCCATCCATGCAAGTCCTCAAAGGGTGGCACAGTGGTTGAAGACTTGGGCTTTGAGGGTATGCTCCCCTCAAGGTCTCAGGTTCGAGACTTACCTGTGATATAACTCCTTCGATGTCTCCGGTGCCTGGCCTAGGGAGGGGTGTAGTTACCCTTGTTTCAAAAAAAAAAAAGGCCATCTATGCAAGAACAAGTCATAAAAAAAAGGAATCTATGAAAGAACAAGTAGCTGCAGGAATTGCTTGTAAGAGGCGCCAGAATCATTGTAGAAAGATGGCTCAGATGGTCTAGAGTTACTATGGAAATAGCTGAGTCATAAGTAAACTCAAATTGTGTTGACTCACATCTCCACACATGATGAAACTTGAGGGAAAGTTAAAAGAGCATTAAGTGATATTTATGATAGGATTTGGAGTCTAATGTAATTTCATTCCAAGAAACCCTTGAAGACAATCTAGCATCATAATGATGACCACATGACTTCTTAACCTTGGATTTTTACATAGTATGACTTTTCTGTTCTGGGCATAAAATAATTTGTTAAAGAGTAAGAATTTTTACATAGTTTATTCTTTTTTAAAATTATGGTAGTTCATGGTTTTTTTTTTGGGCTACGGATCTTTAAACAAAAGATGATCTACAAAATCCTAGTACCTATTATAGATAAGCTATATAATTGTGGGCTACCTTTGAATTATATGGAAATTGGGGCAAGGGTGTAGCATTTCAGACTTGGATACTTAAGTCCCTTGCATATCAACGTATAAATTTGCTATTTTTTTTGTAATCTGTGACGGTCTGGATTAGCTTGCGTGTACCTTAACTATTGTCACGGGATATACTGCTTGTCCATACAACATTTGGATGTCAAGAAAATTCGTAGAAAATTAATTCCTAATTAGGTGGTTTGTTTACTTGTTTCTTAATTTTTTGTATCCGTATGTTTACTATTCAAAATAGTAAATTAGCCGTGAAATAAACCTCTAAACTTGGATTGTTTTCTTACAGAACCATGTAGAAGGATACCACGAATTATCCTCGAAAACCCAGATATACTTTTCAACAGCAGTTGCTAAGTGGGATGCAGATTTCTTTATCAAAGTTGATGATGATGTTCACATAAATCTTGGTTAGCATTCTCGCATTCTAGGATCATTGTCTCTTCCTTTGAGTGGTTGTGTGTGCGTGTTTATGTTGGGGGTGGGATGCTGAGACACGCTCCCCTCGCTCTCCCTAACTTAACTGATTGAAAAATCACAGGTATGGTTGGTTCTACTTTGGCTCGTCATAGATCAAAACCGCGTGTTTATATTGGTTGCATGAAGTCGGGGCCAGTCCTTGCTCAAAAGTAAGCAATTAAACACTGTATACTCATGAATGCAACTTCCAGGAATGTAACATCAAATATTAAAACTCCTTGAAATCTTTGCAGAGGTGTTAAGTACCATGAACCTGAATACTGGAAATTTGGTGAGGAAGGCAACAAGTATTTTAGGCATGCAACTGGGCAAATTTATGCCCTCTCCAAAGATTTGGCTACCTACATTTCAGTCAATAGGTAAGTCAATTTAGCACTGCATTGTTGTTCTCTATGTATTTTTGTAATTTACTGTCATCACTTACAAGATGAGTTTGCTTCTTCTCTAGGCCCATACTCCATAGATATGCAAATGAAGATGTTTCTCTGGGTTCGTGGTTCATTGGTCTTGATGTGGAACACATTGATGACAGGAGCCTTTGCTGCGGCACTCCACTCGGTAAGACGATAATTATTCCCTTCGCTTCCTCGATTGTTTCAAAATTTAATTTCATTTCATCATGTCGAAAAATGAACCATCATGGAATGACTTTAGTAGTCGAGAGGGTCTAAAGGTAACTAAAAGGTGATAGGTTCAGTTCATTATAACCACCCAAGAATTTATTTTCTACTTCAACTAACAATGAAAATGTTTTGTTTCCTATCAAAAAAAATTATTTTCTACAAGTTTCTTTGATGTATTGAACTATGTTAATTCACCAATCGACCCCAAAGGGTTGGGACAAATTTAATTCGATCAACCAACTGTGTCCCTTCACTTGTGGGCTTAGAAATTTAAGAAGAGCCGTACTGGTGGAATTCAATTTTAATTTGGCTTGGTAGAGACTCAAACTTTGGGTCTTTTGCTCTGATACCATGTTGAACTATATTAAATTACCTATCAACCTAAAAGCTGATTGGTTGGGCAATTTAATTATAATCAACCAACAAACTATAGTAGGGTCAGACGGTATGTTTAGTGAGAATCGTTGAAGTGCGCATAAGCTAGCTCAGGCACTCACAAATATATATAAATCACGATAAAAATTGAGTTGTTAGCACATTTCATTCATCGAAACTGACCAAGTTAAACAAGTTCTCTCGAACGGGTTCAACGTTTAACAAACGCAATATGTTTCGAGACGATGAATTCGGTTTTGCATGAATGAAATCTGAAATAGAATATTGGTTAAACTGCTTGGCTGCAGACTGTGAGTGGAAGGCTCAAGCTGGGAATCCTTGTGGTGCATCATTTGATTGGAGTTGCAGTGGCATTTGCAAATCAGTGGAGAGAATGGAAGAGGTTCACCAGAGATGTGGGGAAGGTGATGAAGCTATTTGGCACACCAGTTTTTAGAAAGAAACAAACCCCTTTGAATTTTATATCTTTATTTTTCTCTTTGTATATTTGTAGAATATTTGTTTGTATCATCAAACACAAACTAATACTCACAAACCCCATGCCCAAATTTTGCCTATTTATTGTTACAAGGCACTGAATGTTGAGTTATTTAAGTTCCCCATTTGATACATAATGAACATACATACTTCTATAAAACATTTAAAATTGAACCTTGAAGTATAAATTCGTTAAAATGTTAGACAAAATGTTAATATTTTGAACTTAATCGAGATGTACTTCGTAATCGAGACAAATTTCACATTCACGATCACGTTGCTTTAGTTTGTTTTTTGGTTTTTTTCCAAAGCATTTTAATTGATTATTATTCTCAGTGGTGTTTGTTTGTCAATTTTAAAGAGGTTTTACATTGAAAATTTATAACTATTCGTTAAAAAAGTTACATACAAATGAATTATTGTAATTACTCAAGATAACTCATTTTTAATAACTTATTTTTAATTACTTGAAATAACTTTTCATTTCTAGATTCATTTTTAATTACTTAGAAAAGACATTTTTAATCATTCAATTTTAATTATATATTTTTAACTTTTCATTTCAAATTCACCTAAATAAGTTATTGTTTCTAGAGGTTCTACAAAAAAAAATTCATATTCAAATGAGTTTTTTATAGTAATTTCTCCACAAAAATGTCCATCCAACTAAATTATTTAAAAAATCTTAATATTTTAACTGCTCAAGCTACCTCATCCAAAACTTCGTACAAACGTTCCTAAAGTTACTTTGAAACTAATATAAAAAGCTAACGAGTATTTTGCAATTTCAATAAAGAATAAAGTTTTAGGGTATTTTCACAATTTAATATAGAATTTTTCTGACTAAATTTAATATTAATTTGACTTTAGTAATGTAATGATTAAAATCTTGAACAATTAGGTGGGAAAGCCTCATAAAGGAATTTGATGAGAGATGAAAGGGAAGTTTGTTCTCATTGGTAAATCTTTGACTAAAATTTCTAGCCCTGCTGGACTGTGCTTTCCTTTCCTTTCAAAGTGACTAATATAATTTGTGAGATCATAATTGCAATGCCAATTATTTACTTAATTTTTTTTTTAAACAAGGTAACGGTACCGTTCCTAAACTATGCACCAAAGACATTAAAAGACTAGTGTCATCGGAGGATGTGGACTTTGAAAGGAGTTTATTCTCAAAGTTCAAATCTTCAACCAATGCATCATCCTTTGAGACATATAAATGGTTTCTCGTGTATGTTAAGATCAACCTACCAATTATTATCATGGAGTAATTGTTTGATCCAACAATATTTAGTTATCATTATAAAAAAAAAAAAAAGTAATTATCTAGATTGAACTCATCTTTTAATTGCTAAACACCTATTTTTATTAGTAGCTTCTTACAAATTAACAAAGATAACAATCCATCTTAATTACCCCCAAAAACATAATTCAAGTAAAAGGTAATAAATCTAATATCTCAAATTAAAAAATGGTTAAGTTTTAAAAATTATGGTGTACTTGTTTGATTGATTGTATTCCAATTCAATTTCACGACCACAAGCCCGATCATGTTAACTATCTCAATTATGTTAGATATACATCCACATCTCGACTAAAAAATTGAAATGAAAAAAATGAGTGATTTTGTGCATATGAGAACTGTAGTTCATGATCATTTCACGAATCACCAACTTCGAACCACATGGGCCACTTAATATGTATAAGTTTGAGTTTGATTTTTATATCCTCAAAAACAGAGAAAAAAAAAACGTGTAGAAATTCAAATAATGGCCGGTAGTTAATTTCCTTTTTGGATTTGGCTTTTTTTGTGAGTTAAATTTCAACAATCAATTGACATTTAGAGTAGCTTTTTTTTAACTTATTAGTCTGTTAGGTTTTTTAATATATATATATATATAATGTATAAAAGGTAGTTCAATTTCCGTGCACTTATAAATAAAGAATATAAGATATTAAAATATTAAATTTGTTAAAACCGCCGTAAAAGTTCAATTATATGCATATGTTTGTTTGCTATGAATTGAGATAACTCAATAAAATTGGTGCATTAGGGCTCATTTGGTGATGAAAATCGACACCGACCTATCAATTTACTTAAAAATGTAATAAGAAGAGAAAAATAAAATGTGAATACCGACCTATCAATTTATTTTAAAAATATATTTGTCATATAAAATTTTAATAAAATTTTTTAAATTAATTTTAAAAAATGAGTCCAATCTTGTTTAAATTTAAGTTGATAGATTAGCTAAAATAATTTAGAATTAAAAATAAGATTTTTTTTAGGAAGGCCAAATCGAAAAAGTATTGAGGGGCTATTTGTTTGACATATTTAGGTAGGAGTTAGTAGGAGGAGTTAACTCCTCCTAAAAAACCTACATCTAAACGAGTTTTTATTAACTCTTCCTCATTTTTACTTTTAAAAATAACTCTCATTTCTAACCATTCATTTTTAATCATTCATTTATAACTACTCAATCATTTCTAACCACTTATTTTTAATCATTCATTTCAAATCAATCAAAATAACTCATTTTTAACCATTTATTTTTAATCATTTCTTTTTTAACTACTAAAAATAACTACTTATTTTCAAATCTTCATCCAAACAAGATTTTGACTTTTAACTCATCTATACAAAAACTACATCCAAACGAGTTTTTGACACAATTCTCAATTTTTAATTCCTCAACATAACTTCTCAACATAACTCCTTAACCTAAAAACTACCTAAATATGTCAAACAAACAGCCCCTAGGCTTTTGCATATATATTATAAAAAGGCTAAAATATTCCATGAATAGCACAATAATGAAAATATTTGCATATATAGAAAAAAATGTAAATTGATTGACTTCCATATCGATAGATCGTATAATAGAATCAATTACTAATAAATAAAATAAATTGATAGATTTTCATTAGATTCTATCAATAAGGGATATAGAATCAATTACCGATAAAATTGATAGACTTCCATAACGATAGATTCTATCAAAGTATCAAAAAGAGTAAAACAGAGATTTAAAAAAAAGGCAGAATTTGTTATAAACCAATTATCAAAGTATCAAAAAGAGTAAACATAATTTTTTTAAAAAATAGGCAGAATTTGTTATAAACGAATTATTTTTAAAATGTTGCTATAATTATAAACTGTGGTAAAAATATTGCTATATAGTACAAATTTCCCAAAAGTATTTACAATATTAGGTAAAAAAAAAAGAATAACAATCATAGTCATACCATTATACGGTATAATTAATACATAATAATGTATTAATGCACAATAATGTACTAATAACATATAATATTATATTAATAATACATAATAAATACTGTATTAATAACATAAAATACTATATTAATACCATAAATTATATGGTATAATAAGTATTAATTATACCGTATATTTGATTATGGATGTAAAAAAATTCAAATTTATCTAAATGAGCAATTATTTTGTAAAATTAGACTATTCAACACAATTTCCCTTAAAAATATTAATATTATGTAAAGAAAATTGTTTAATTATAAATGGGCTTATATTAGAAAACTGATCGAACCGACCAACTTAGCCAACAAACTTTTGATTAAGTGTTTTTTAATCGACATCGATCGACCAACTGCCCTACAAATTTTGGCTAATTGATTTGGTTTCCGAGTAATGTATGAACATCCATATTGATAACTTAATTAAGTAATGATTAACCTTCATCAACTAAATGGTTTAAGAATTCTTTTTTTACTATTATTAGGGCATGTCTTTTGGGTCAATTCTTTAAATGTTTTATAAATTTAAATATATTTTACGGAAAAAAAATTATGTTATTCTTTTCTTGTAGTTGAAATAAATTTTTTATACGGGAAAAGTTTGAAAATCAATATATTAATAATAATATATCGAACGAAAGTTATGTCGTTGTGACCACAAACGATTTGAAAAAAGATTTTCATTTCAACTTTGGAATATTTGACTATTGAAAAGGAATCAATCAATTTTTTTCTCAACATCTAAATGGGAACAAGGACCACATATGGAGAATACATTTACCTAGCTTTAAATTAAAATTTTCTTTTTTATATAATCAAAGAATCAAAGCTTTGCCTCCATAATATATGATATCCACATTTATCCTAATGTTTAGATTTAGAAGACAACTTGAAACTTTATAATTAAGTTGGTTAAGTAGGTTTCAAATATTGAGAGTCTTATATCGGAAATGAGCTACATACTCCATTCATGATCAATTTTAAAATTTAACTTCATATTATCTAATATGGATTTATAACTCATAATTAAAGTCAAACGAGTATCAATTAAAAAAAATTATGGAATTGGATAAAAAAATGACGAACGAAAAAGCCAATCAATCTTGAAAAGGTATATAAGAGGTTTCGAACGTTTCAATGAGTCACAATTAATTTTTTTTAGATGAAAATTTTATGTTGTCTAATATCAAACCAATTAACTCTAATATAACTTACTTTAGAAACTCTAAACTTTCTATTAATGGTGTGGCTTCCAAAACAATCATCAATTAATTAAATTATCAATAACTAATCAGAAGTGGAATGTTGAAATTAAAGGTAATAAACTGGAATCCTATTTTATTGCTAGCTTTCAAGATGTTTTTTTTTCTTACTACAGATGAGGCAAGATCCTTTTACCTTGCAAATAATTGATTTGATCTCAAACACACATGTTGTTTTCATGCAAAAAATTGAAAAAATGATTTTTTTTTAAAATCATTTTTTTAGTTAAAAAAATGAGTTACTGGTTTTGATCATTTTGTTGTCCAAAGAATGAAGACCAAGTCTAATTAATATTTAATTAAAAATGCATATCCAATGTGACAGCTTAGCTTACCATTCCACCAACCACTTCAATAAATTAAATTAATGTATGTGTTTCATAGGCTTGTTGATTGACTTTCAAACTCACTATTTACTTGTTAAAAAATTTCAAACCCTTTATCAATGTGATCTTCAAGGAAGCAGCATAATTAAACAATAAAATAAATTCATACCATGTCAACAAATATACTTAGTATATAACAAAAAAAAAGTACTCTTTTAAAATGAGATTATTATTTCATAATGATAATTAACGCGTATCTTTCATTTAGAGAACTTCTTAAACTTTCAAATATATATGTATTTTTTAAGTACAAATTGGAGGAGGTTGGAGGAGGGGAATCGACAAATCCTACATAAAATCTTACTGCTCACAAATAACATTAGAGTCAAATACCAATTTACTAATTCGAACTCGTAACCGTGAGATTGAAATAGACAATTATCAAATAAAATAATCAAATGTGTCACTGACTCATTCAAAAAAACTCTCAAATATTTATCGTACTATAAAAAATGAATTTGATATTATTGTGATTTGTGACGGTAAATTATTGTTCGAAAGTTTTATTGGTATCGATAATTAGATTATTTTCCAGATTACACACTAAATTTCCATTTAAAAAAAAAGACATTTCCAATTTTGCTTTTTTCTTGAAAAATTAAAATGTACTTTTGCTTAATTAAAAATTTCACCATTTTGTAAAATAAATTTGACTTTCTAATTTAAAGGTCACATTCTAATGGTTGAATGTTGTTAGTTTGATTCAATTTCTTTTTGTCAAAAATAAGGAAGATTTTGGCTTTGAATATGTTGCAAAGAACTAATCTTTACCGACCCGTGAATTGTATTTTTATACATTTATGGTGGAAAACATGACCTTCCTTTGCTCATTTTAAGGGGTTATGACTTGGGAAAACAGTTGAAAAGATTTATGAATTAAAATAAATTATTACCAAACAAACTTATTTATTATCAATTTGGGGTTAATTCAAAAAAAGAAATTTGATCAATTTGGAGTTATAACTATTCAACTTCAAGGTTTCAAAGAATTAAAATCATCATCCAACTTTGAGTTGTAATTTTATGCAACATGTCTATAGTATAACATCATAAACAATGAGACAATTCAAACTTTTTTTTTTTGTGAGGATCAAATCAAACTAAATTCAATAATAATTAACATGTATAATCTTCTTCGAGGTCACAAATTTGAATCATCAACCCTACATACTACTGTTATACTAAAAATTAGAATAAAAAAAATGAAAAAAAAACGGAAAAACTAGAATTTAAACAAGATAAAATAATATGTATATCTACATTATTTTTAAGTGGGGATGTTCATCCGTCGGTTCCATCAGTAAAGTCGGTTAATAAATATTATTTTTTTCTTATTTTTTTATTAAAAAAATATATTCATCATAAAATTTTATGATGAAAGTTTGAGAATTAATATTTAAAAATGAACATGTTGAATAATTTTTCGGAAACACATTTAAATTTAAATTAATTTTGCAATAGTTTAATAAAGAATATAATTAATTATATGAAAATATCAATATTTTATAATAAAAAATTTTGGTTAATCTATCGAACAGATTGACTTAACCGCATTTTTTCGTTTAATCATTTTTGTAACCAACAACGACCGACACAAGCTTGAAAACCGACATACCGACCCTAATTCGGTCGGTTAGGTCGGTCAGATCAATTTATGGAAAATGTATGAACACCCTTATTTTTAAGCAAGACAATACAAGATCACAATTCAAAGTTTCGGAATTCTCATAGCTCACAATGAATCAAGATCAAGAAATCAACCGATCTAAGAATAAAAAAACAATCTTTTTTGATTGGACGAGAATTCGAATAGATAATTCCACTAAATTTAATACAAAATCACAATTGAAAGTTCCGAAATCTTCGTAGCCGAATGGATAATTCCACTAAAATTGTAAGGACAAAATTCACAATCCAACTAAAATTACCAAGTTTATCCATTAATAACGGTTCGATTGACAAAGTTTAGTAGACTATCCACAACAATGCTCAACTACAACCACCAATTGATTTATCCTTAGCTATTTATCCTTACAGAGCAAAAAATAGAATATGCAAAACTAAAAAAGGGTAATTCAGTTCTTAATTTAGCAACACTAAATTACACCATTTCCTTATTATCCAATAAAAAAAGATCCCATCTTTATTAATTACAGCTTAGTCTAAAATTTCACAGAGTTGAAAGCAAACAAGAAGAAGAAAAAAAAAAGTTTGAAACGTGATAAATACAAACGCGGTGATAAAAAACGCGAAACCCTATCTTGGAAATAGAAATTGTCCATTTCAATGGCGATTTAGAGAGCGACCGACCAGACCCATTTGGCCTTTCACCCTAAGATCGGCGAAAACCCTTTAATCCCTTTTGGGATTTTGAGAGATCCCCTTATTTGTTTCTGTATTTAAGCAACGAATTGAGAAGTTTTTTTTGAGTTCATCAGCCCCAAAATTTGTCCATTACCAGAGAAAATTTATCTGGTTCTTGTTAGGGTTCGTCTTTGTTTGCTCTGTTATGGTTCCTTTGCGTTTCTCAGTTGTTTGATTCTCGGTTCTGTTTGTTGTTTGTTTGCCCTGTATACCCAATTCGTTTGATCTTATAGCTCTTTGGATTTGTGGGTTGTTTTGATTTTTTGATTTTGGGGGCTGATGGCGGTGGATTTGGCGGAGGCTCCCACTGTTTATGATTTAGTGTTTAAGGGTTTGATGTTTATTGCTCGTTTGTGGGTGGGGGTTATTGTGGGGGTGTTGGTGGGATGGATTTGGAAGCCTAGATGGGCGGATTTTGTTAAGAATCTGTTTGGTTCTTCAAAGATGAAGGATAATTTGCCTTCGTGTAGCGTTGTCGGATCGATTTCTAGCTTGAATTCGTTGATGATTCAACTACCCAGATGCTTGAATATGACTTCAAGTTGTAAGGATGAAATTGAAGTTCTACCTGAGCCACCTACTGCTGCCATCTCCAGGTTTGTTGCTTTTAATTGTAGTATATTTATGACTTTGTGTTTGATTTGAACTTTTCTTGGTTAATTGTTTAAGATTATTGAACTTGAAAATTTAAGCTAATAACTATGATATGTGTTGTTTTCTAAGCATATTCTTAATAGTCTAGCTTGGAAATTGTTAGGAAACTAGACGAGGAGTGACTATGAATATGTATTGAAAAGCTAGTCCAGACACTCACGGATGTATGAAATATGATTTGATAGGGAATGCTTCGATATTAGAGTTTGTTCTAATAGGCTATGATATTATTTAAGCTCTTACACATATTCTTAACCACAGTTCATCAATCCCCGAAGGCGAAAAACCAGCCCAGTTAACTGAAGAGGATTTGAAGCGTTTATACAGGCTTGTTGAGGAGAAAGATGGAGGACCCTCATGGATTCAGATGATGGATCGCTCTACTTCTACCATGAACTATCAAGCTTGGCGGCGAGACCTTGAGGTAGCTAACTAGCTATTCGTTGATTTACTATATTCTCTTGTGTTCATATTCATATACCTTTTTTTGGGAGTCAATTTGCAATTATGATTGGTGAAAAGTTTATGAATGTTTGATGAAAACAATTGTTATGAGTATCTTCACATTGTTCTAGCAATTATATGTGTGTTATTAATTATGGTTCTTTTGCCAGACGGGGCCACCACAATATCGAAGCCGAACGGTTTTTGAGGATGCAACGCCTCAGATGGTGAGGGACTTCTTTTGGGATGATGAATTTAGACAGAAATGGGATGACATGCTTATAAGTACTCAAACTTTAGAAGATTGTCCTACCACAGGGACGATGACGGTCCGCTGGGTGCGCAAGGTGAGTAAAGTTTGTTTCTTTCACTAAATCTTTGCTCGTTCCTCAGATTCTTTATCTTGTTTGCATTGTGTTTTCTCATTTTTTTTCATGTGCAGTTCCCTTTCTTCTGTAGTGATCGAGAATACGTGATCGGACGAAGAATTTGGGAATCGGGACAGTCATATTACTGTGTGACTAAGGTAACGCTTACTACTATGCTGGTCTGATGTAACTCTCTCCAATGTTTTTCTTTCTTCTTCCGTTTCCATTTTGTCCTTCCATGTAAAACTTAGCAATTCGGTTAATTCTTTGATGTGATCAACTCTTCTAGTCTTTTCTACTTTTGGAGTATGCTGAAAATATTGCACATTGCACATTTTAAACACGGCATTCAGGAAATAATAGATTTTCTCGGTTTCTCTTGATTCAGGGTGTACCTTGTTCCTCGGTACCTAGACAAAACAAGCCAAAACGTGTCGATCTCTACTATTCAAGTTGGTGCATCCGTGCAGGTAACTAAGTTCTTTGTTGTGTTTTTTTTTGTAGAGTCGCGTTAAATCACCTATCAACCCAAAAACTTAAGCCGATAGGTTTTGGGGTAAATTTGATTTTATCTACCAACACTTCTGAAAGGGCTTAAAAATTTGAAAAATGTTTGATGATGAAACGACTTCTTTGGAGTTCAAACACAATCTAATACTATGTTGCGCAGTACATTTCATTATATCAACCAATAAATAATATATTTGACGAGGTGAATTTCAACCCCTTAGCATGGAAAAATATTTTAAATTCACCTTCCTTTTTCCCTGTAGTCTTATCTTTGAGTCTTCAATCGCTTTTTTCTGATATAATACTGCAACTAAGAGTTATTTTGCTTTTTGTATATGGAACAGTTGAGTCGAAAAAGGGGAATGGCCAGTTAACTGCATGTGAGGTGGTACTGTTTCACTATGAAGACATGGGTATTCCATGGGAAATCGCAAAGCTCGGAGTCAGGAAGGGCATGTGGGGAGCCGTGAAGAAGATGGATCCCGCTTTACGTGCATATCAAAAGCATAGAGCATCCGAAGCCCCGCTTTCCAACTGCGCACGAATCGCCAATATCAACACAAAGGTCAGTACCGACTCCCTGAGATGCTCAGAAGATGCATCCGATGATTCCACAGAGGTCAAAAGCTTGGAGCCCTCTGAAAAACCAGCAGGAAAGAACTTGGGAAAGATGCTTATGGTCGGTGGAGCAATCGCTCTAGCGTGCAGTCTCGATCATGGTCTGTTAACCAAAGCAGTTGTATTCGGAGTTGCTCGAAGATTTTCGAACATTGGAAAGAGATGATGGCTGCAACAAATCTCACAATGAGATTGAGATTAGCATTTGTTTCTTTGACAT
This sequence comes from Sicyos edulis, assembly GCA_036507275.1. Classification (NCBI taxonomy): domain Eukaryota; kingdom Viridiplantae; phylum Streptophyta; class Magnoliopsida; order Cucurbitales; family Cucurbitaceae; genus Sicyos; species Sicyos edulis. Next base: position 66,898,829 of record CM071846.1, read on the forward strand.
ACAACCTATTTGAAGCAAGTGTTGGAAGGTGGTAAATGTTATATTTTTCCCTCAATAGTTGTAAAGTGAAGGTTTAGAATGGGGATGAGATTAGGTAGGCTTTATCACCTTGAACTTTATGGTTGTATCTCATATCAGTAACAAGATAAATGTGATTGCAAAAGGAGCCTAAGACTTGGTAAGGTCCAATATACATCTGTCACTGGATATATCATAATAAACTTTGTAAAGGACAGGAGAAAAAAAGCATTAAAGTTCAAGATTGTTATCATTATAAACTTAAAATTTTAAGTTGATCCATTCGTTCCCTAAACTTTGTCAAGGGTTGTTGTAGTTAATTTTTAAAACTGTTTGATAATCATTTAGGTCCCGTTTGATAATCATATAATTTTTTTGTTTTTTGTTTTTGAAATTCAAGCATAAAATGCCTACCTTATCATATGTTTTTTCTTATTTGGTTATTTACCTCTCCCACCTATATTTATAGACATTAAATCAAAATTTGGGAACAAAAAAAATAGCTTCAAAAACTTTGTTTTTTTTTAAAGTTAGTTAGCATTTCTCCTACTTTCTTAAGCAGAGATAGATTGTAGGAAAAGTGGAATACATGTAGAAAATTTGAGTAACAATAAACTTAAATTTCAAAAATAAAAAACAAGAAACTAAGGTTTTGTTTGATAACCATTTTTTTATTTATTTATAAAATTTAAGCCTACAACTATTTTACTATACATTTTTCCTTGTTTTGATATCTATATTTTATCTATATTTTAATAAACAAAACCAAAATTTGGGAAAAAAAAAAGGGTCTAAATGTTTTTTTTTTTTTTTTGAAATTTGGTCAGTATTCACCTACTTTGTAAGGAAATATGGATATATGGTAAGAAAGATGGAGCACATGGTAGAAAATTTGAATAGAAGTAAATTAAATTTCATAAACCAAAAAAAAAAAAATCAAATAGTTATCAACGGGGCATTGATTTTTAAAATTTAAGTCTATAATGACTACCGTATCAAATGTTCTTTTTTATTTAGATATCTACCTTTCACCTATATTTATAGAAAGCAAACCAAAATTTAGAAATAAAAAAAGGTAGCTTCGAAAAGTTTGTAGTAAAAAAATTGAGTAATAATAGACTTAAATTTCAAAAATCAAAACAAAAAATTCTAAATAATTATCAAACACGGCTTAAACTATTAAAATTATTTTAAAAAGTGTTGTAAGCGGCATTGGTAACATCCTTAATTTTCTAACAAGTGTTAATGATTGTTGATCTGGTGAATTCATTTTAATGACAAACATCGAAAGAAAGCAAGAATTAGAGATAAAACTAGGAACATGATTAAACTATCTTATATAGCAGCATCAATGTATACTTAATGATTTAGAGGTAACTGTTCCAATTTCCCATTATTCTAATTGAAAAAAAAAACATGTAAGATAAAAAGAATTCGAGAAAAAAAAAAGTCTTGTATTGACGCAGATGAAATATTTGTAGAGAAAAAATATTAAATAAGTTCTATATAAAAGTACATCCTTGAACATTTTAAGAGTAGTCTTTCATTTGATAGTTACATATTTTTTTACAATCAAGATTGGGATAGGGATAGGGAATCAAACTCATGACTTTATACATATCTTAGTGTGTTTATATTTGTATTATCTATCTAACTTAGATAGAATTAAACTTTAAATTATTATTCACATGGAAAATAACTACTATATCATGTTGATCCGTAAAATATAACATTATAGCCACTTACAATATTTGACATATATATATCATTAAATGAGACGCTTGCACTGATGCCAATAGAACAATAGTTCAAGTGGCATCAGTGTACACCTGATGACCTAAAGGTTATAGGTCTTAGTCTCCCCCACCCCCAATTGTTGTATTCTAAAAAAAAAAAAAACTTAGCCCTGTTTTTTTTTTTTAAATTTTCACTAAAGATTTTTCCTAAAAGTCCTATATTATATATTTTAGTTAGTTTTATCATTGTAATCACGGTCGTCCCTAAGTAAGGTACCGAAGACATCAAAAGAACTCGACAATTAGGGAGCATACCCTTAGAGACGTATTCTAAAATCATTGAGGGTGCGTTTGGGGCACCGGTTTGGTTATTATAGACGGAAGGTTATGATAAACCGTGGGTTATGATAAACGGTAGGTTATTATAAATGGTGTTTGAGGGACAAGTTATTATAACATGGATTATGATAAACGGTGTTTGAGGGCTGGTTATGTAACAAAAAGTAATATATGTAGGGCATGTTTGGCTAGGGCGGGAAGGGAAAGGAAGTGATGTAATTTTTTTTTAAATAATAGATATTTATTGTTTTTAATGTAATATTCATAAAATATCATTTTTGAAATTTATTTTATTTATTATTTAAATAAAATTTAAAATTAAGTTTAAAAATTCAAATCAAAATGAGTTACACCAAAAGAAAAATATATTAGTTTAATTATTTGAAGTGTTTATATCTTTAAATCATATGGATATGTATTTTCATATATTTATTAAAAAACATGCACGAGTTAGAAAAAATTGATAAATAATACGATAAATAATTATTAATATATATTTTTATACAACAAATTTTAAATGCATGATAAAAATCGAATGTATAAACACTAACAAATATTATTTAAAGAACCATATATATTTAAAAAAGAAATGATAAATATTACACTTTAAAATAAATAAATATACATAGAATAAATAAATATAATCAATTAAATTAAATTAATTAATGGTTCAAAGTTAACAACTTTAATTCTTGATTCAAGGAAAACTAAGGTTCCAAACTTAATTTTGACTATTTAATTTGAATAATAATATACCAAAATATAATTATAAAAACATTACAAAAATTAAAATAAACACTCAGTTTCAATTTAAAAGATGACTCATTTTATTTTAACTATTACTTAATGAAAATTTAATTTTTATATATTTAGATCGTTATTATTATCCAATAATTAAATTTGATAATCAGATAAAAACAATCAAATTATCATAAATTTATATTGATAAGCATTACTAAAAAGTTGAAGGCAAAATTCAAAAAAAAATAAATATATATATATATATATATAAAATAAATTTGATTAGATACAAAAAAAATGGAGGTAATAAACTCTGCGTATAAAAACTTAAAAAGTAAGAAAATGGACTAAAAAATAAAAATTGACAAAAAAAAAAAAAAAAAAAGTGGGTTATCCCTTCCCTTCCCAGCTGGGAAGAAATAACCCAGGTGGCCAAACACTGACATAAAATTTCTCTTCCCTTCCCATTGATAAGTAAGGGGGCCAAACATGCCCGTAAGGTATATAGATAAACGGGCACGTAGGTTGGCACGTATGTTTAGATAAATTGACACGCAGATTTAGGTAACCACCGTTTATAATAAACGGTAGGGCAAACACCGGTTGAGTTATTATAACCAACTCGGCCGTTTACATAAACGAGGGCCCAAACACACCCGGAGAGTTTCTACTTTTATTTTCTTCATTTTATTATTCTATTGTTTTTAGTTTATAAAATCATAAACAAAATTTATGAATCTGACAATAATTCTCTTATCTTCCTTTTTATGAAAGAAGTAATACACAGTTTATTCCATCAACACCCACGAACTTTTTTATAAACAAATTTACAATTTTGAGAATAATTATTTTAACAATCACAAGAACATATTTTCTTGCAATTATTTAAAGTTATTGAAATTCAAATTCCAAGTTTAATTCTAACAACTCTGCCCAGAATTTCGACAAACCAATTTATAATATCCGTTGAAACAAATTAGTTGATCGATTCAGAATTTTCAAAATCTTAATCGTAAGAAAGATACGAAAAAAAAAATAGTATATTAATGAATCAACAAATTCCAGAGCAACTCATAACATAGAACATATCACCTAAAAAAAAATAAAAATCAAAAGAATAAAAATTAAAACAAAACTTCAATTGGAGACAAGAGTCTCAAAGCAATTAATGCCATCAAATTCCAGAGCAAATCTTGGCCTAATCGGCGAACTTTTCGGCTTCTTCGCTTCCTCTTTGTTGATCTCCGGCGAGGCGGCGGCGACGGCGGCGCCGCCGTGGTTGGGAGCGAAGGACGGAACGGAAGACGAAGCCCTAACGAACTTTCCGAAGATTAATTCGGCGGCGAAGGCATCGAAGAAACTGAACATGGAATTCATCTTTCTTTTTTTTTTGTTGTTTTTGAAAATTTGAAAATTGAAAATGATGATTTTGGTTTTGGAATTTGGGGGTTTTATAATAAAAGGGGGAATTTGATTCCTTATTTGTTTTTTTGGATTTCAAATTCTTAGAGGTTTCTTGAAGGGTGGGGGGATTGAATTTACTTGGCGTGATCTTATAGGATTTCTGAGATTGCGTGATCTTAGCCGTTCATCTTTTTCCTAGTCGGCGTTCTACTTTGGACCGAGAATTTTTCCATATAAACTACCTTTTTTTTTTTTTTAATATATTTGGAAATTATCTCTTTATTTCATTTTAATCAAATAAACTAATATACCAAATATTTTATAATCATGTATTAAAAGTACATGATAATTTTGTAAGTTTGGGTAAAGATTTGCAATTATATGTTTTGAGTAAAGATTTGCTAATATTTTGAGGATAACGTTATCAAATAAAATATGATTACCTATTTTTAGAATGAATTACTTCATTAAATTTATAGTGACTATTAATTTAATTTTTTGTTGATATTATATTTTAAATTTATTTTCAACTGAGTTTTGTGTATATGTATTTTATATTCGAACAAAATTTTAAAAATATATTCAACAAATTTTTAGATCCTTTTTTTTAATCCGTGCATTTTATGAAATAAAAAGAAAATTTATTTTTATTTATATTGAAACAAATTTTTAGAAATATATTCGGATAAACAGTACATTTATTAGATTAAAAAAATGAAATTTCACTTAAAAATTGATAAAGATAATGTTTTTGTTGTTGGCCAGCTTTAGATTATATTTTGAATATCTATTTGAATTTTATATGTCATTATGGATAGAATATGTTAATTTCACAAGAAAAAAAAAAGAAGGAAGATAAAAGATGTTGGTATTTTGTTGAAAATATTTTAAATGATGTGTTTTTTTTTTTCTTCTTAAATACGATTTCTAAATTGAAATAGAGAAATAAGTGGAAGTTTGAAGAATTATTATTATTATTTTTTTTTTATTTGAAGTTGGTGTTTGGGAAAATGGGGAACGATGAAGGTAGACTACTTACATGCGTAAGTGTGGGGTCCACGTGGTCAGTGAGTTGAATTTGGAACAGTTTTTTGACCAATACTTTCTAGAATAATCAAGCAGGTCTTACTTATTTGATCTTTCACTTCAACAAAATTTTTGGTTTTAAATGTAGCATTTAATTTTAATTTGGTCATAATATTTTTAAAATTGGATATTTTTACTTCTGATATATCAAAAGTAGAAATAAAGTTGGGCTAATTTGGACTTATTCTATTTTCTTTTTAAGATGTTGAGATATGTCTTAAATTAATGAATCTCCTACAATTAGTTAGTCAAGGGTTTCGTTGTCTGGTCATCGGTTTGGAGGCAACACCTTCAAAACTTCTACGAAATCTATATTTGTTATTTAATGAGTTTTTATATATTTTGGGTCTATTTTTTGTAATAGAGTTTTTACATATTTATATTTATGTATTTTCGCTTTCTTTAATAGGGGTGAACATGAGTTGGGTTAGGTTGGGTTAGAGAGGTTTTCAACCCAACCCTTATATTTTCGGGTTGGGTTGGGTTGGGTCATCGGGTTCACTAATGAATTATAATTATAAATATTTTTAATCAAATTAGCCATACATTATATATAAACAAAATATAATCTTCAATCAAGGTAATGAAATGAATATAAATATACAATCATGCATGGTTTATATAAAAGATTCCAATTATAAAACATAAAACAAATAGATAATTAAAACAACAAAAATAGATGACATAATTCGACTTTATAAAACAAATATATAATTAAAACCAACAAAGATGTTTTATATAATTTGACTATATATTTATCATGATATATAAATTATAAAGATTTGAAAAAACATTCAAGATTATGGGAAATAAAAAGTCTAACAATAATAATTAAATAAAAAAAATATGTACACATATAAAATTATGTTATAGTAAATATATATATATATATATATTATATATATATATATATATATTTAAACTAAATAGTAATTTCGGGTTGGTCGGGTTGGGTTGGGTTAATTTTAGGTCAACCCTTAACCTAACCCAACCCATAAATATTTCATGATTTTGAACCCAACCCAACCAAAAAATACATTTAACCCAACCCAACCCGTAAATTTGGGTTGGATTGGTTCGGGTTGTTCGGGTTGTTTGAACACCCCTACTCCTTAATAAAATCATGTCTCCTCTCTGTTCATGGATTAGTTAACACAATATAAGTCAACCATGTAAATTTTGTATTTTTTTATTCTTCTCTTATGCGTTTACTTATGTCTCGTTTGATAATCATTTTGTTTTTCGTTTTTTGTTTATGAAATTTAAGCCTACAATAACTACCTCACTATACATTTTTCCTTATTTGGATATATACATCTTACCTATCTTTTAATAAACAAAACTAAAATTTGTAAACAAAAAAAAGTAGCTTCCAAAAGCTTGTTTTTGTTTTTGAAATTTGATTAGCCTTCACCTACTTTCTTAAAGAAATATGGTTACATTATACAAAAGATAGAGCACATGGTAGGAAATTTATGTAGAAATAGACTTAAATTTCATAAACAAAAAACGAAAAATTAAATGATTATCAAACAAGGCCTTAATTATTTATTTGATCGTTGACTGTCGATTTCATAACAAAAAACATATTTAAATAGAATGAGTTTTTTATTTAGCCGTAAGTTGCGAAAGAGCAGCGCAGGTCACAAAGAAACAAGGCAGAAGCATTTGGGGTTGCATACAACCGAAAGAATAAAAAGAATTGTTAATTCTTTTGTGAGTTTTCTTTTGGTTTCTTCGTGGTCTATTGTATGAGGGTTTATTTCTCCATTCAAGAGTTTGTATTTATTTCTTGACTCGTAAATCTTTTCCTTGAGAAAAAAAGTGAGAAGTCATTTTTGAGAGTGTTGTAAAACTGTTGTAATTTGTTTCTTGATATTTTAGTGGAACTTGCATCGATAGTAGGAGACTAGAGATAGTAGTCACCATTGGGTATCATTGGGTGAACCAGTATAAATTTGATGTTAATTTCTATTCCTTAAACTTTATTATTTATCGTTCTTATTACTTGAGAGTTATTATTTATCGCTCTTACTTGAGAGTTTAGGTTGCTTTAGTTATACTTCTAAGCTTGACACTTTTAAATTATTGATTTCGCATTTATAATTTGTAACACAAATTTGATCTAGGATAAGACAAAAATATATAATTATTTGAATTGTGAATTTTATATTGGTTATATTTTGAGAGCCAATTTTTCCTAACAATTTTTTTTTCTAAATTTTGATTTATAAGTAAGATTAAGGTAATTTCTAAATTAAGAAATAAAAAACCATGTGATGTGAATTAAATACCAATTTTTATGATCGAACGAGTTATAACCAATCAAGCAAGTGAACACGCCATCAATCCTAAACTCCAAAATAGCTGCAAAGGCACCCTCACTTTAAAAATTCATCTTGATGGTGTACAATAGGAAAATTTGGACAACAAAATAAAAGTTAGTCATGAGACCCAAAAAAACTTAGAAAAGCGAATCAGCTACACGATTACAAATCTCCAACAAAAACCAAAGAAAATATTCTTGAACAGTTGAATCATATCTCGAATGTCGATTATAACATGGTTGATCTCAATTATATATTGAAAAATACAATTAAAAAAATCAATAGCAATTTTAGAGTCATATTACCTAGATATGAAAAAAAAAGAAAAAAAGAAAAAAAAGGAGACAACTTTCCAATATGTGATCGTGATCCGTAAATCTATTATCTTAAGAGTGATTGGATTTTGGAGTTATAAGAGGAGAGAAGATGAAATGACCAAAGAAAAAGAGGAAATATAGTGATTTAGAATGACGATGTATTTGTTTGAGAATTAGTATTTTGGAAAGAAGATGTTAGGAAAATTTTTTAAGGACAAGTGTTTGAGCATTAGTATTTAAGAGATTAATTTTTTTATTATTATAGTAATGTTCGATTTGATGTTTGATAGCATTAAATAAATTTGATGAGATGTGAAGAAGAATTGAGGAAGAATTAAAATAAGTTATTATATATATAAAAAAAACAATCAAGATGTGGTGTTGAAGAGAGGAGAAGAAGGAGAAATCTCAACTCCAAGTTTGTTTTTTTGGACATCACCCTCTCCTCTATCATCACATTAAATAGTTTATTTAATCTATTAAATGTTACATCAAATATTTTTTTTTAATTCTCAGCCATATAATATAATATAAAATTTATTTTATTTAATCTTATCAATTATCATATCAAAACTTTCTCTAATTTTTAACTACATAATATAAAATTAAATTAATTAATTAATATAAATATGTAAAGATTACATTAAAAAAAAACATAAAATATATATATTTTTTAAAATATATCTTTCTTCAAAACATCAATCTTCAAATAATTATTTCATATCTCTAAATTACTAAGAGTGTGTTTGGGCCCCTGTTTATGTCAACAACCGAGTTGGTTATAACGATGTTTGCCCCACCGTTTATTATAAACGGTGGTTACCTAAACTTGCGTGCTTTGTTTATCTAAACCTATGTGTCCATTTATTTAAACCTTACATATATTACTTTTTGTTACATAATCATCCCCTCAAACACCGTTTATCATAATCCATCGTTTATCATAATCCACTGTTTATCATAACTAAACCGGTGCTTCAAACACACCTCACCCTTAAATCCAATCATCCAATTAGGGATTTAACTATTGAAAAGATAGATCAAAAGATGACCTAAATTCTTCTAATCTTTTTATATCTCCGTCTAGTAATTATATATATATATATATATATATATATTTATTTATTTATTTATTTGTATTATACATTAAAACCTTTTTTTTTGTCAACATAAATAATTGCTCAACAGTGGTATTAGTGTATGCCCAATGACTAGAGGTCTTGCTTCAAGTCTCCCGCCTCCAATTGTTGTAATCTAAAAAAAAACCTTCTTTTAAAAGCGCGCTCCTTTTTTAAAAGTAGATTTAGAAACAAGTGCCAACTTTTAAACAAATTCCAAGATTTCAAAATTTTATTCTATCTTTTTTTAAAATATTTGCTTTTTTTTTTGAAAACTTTTAAAATATTTATTTAATTTAACAATAATTAGAAATAACAAATTGAAATCCTCTCTAATAAGATTATAGTTAATTATTGATATACATTTTTTCAAAAAAAAAAATACTGATTTTATTGAATTTGCTATAGAGTTGAATTTATTACAATCAATCATCTAAACCAACATGCTACCATGAAATAAAATGAGAGTCTATCGATTTTAAAAAATTATATCTCCTAAAATCTTAAAAAACATATTTTTCTTTATTCTTTTTTTAAAGTATTTGTAGTTTTCTTTATGCTTAGATAATAATCGAAGAAATAAAATATAAATTTAAGTTTGAATTTACAATAACAATTTAAAAAACTATAATTTGCCAACTAGTAGAAAAAAATTTTAAAGGCAAATTTAGTGTTCATTCATAGCTTGTAAAATTTAGCTAGAAGTTTCTTTTTTCATAATTATTTTAAAAGATAACAATATTTTGAGCCTAAATGGGTGCTTCTCTAACCACACACAAACGAAACTCGAACAAAATGAAAATGAAAGCCATAAAAATAATAAATTAAATTTCAAACCCTAATCGAAACTTACTCTCAAAGGCTTTATTAATATAAAAGCGCCACGTCGTCGTGTGGGGTCCGCCAGATACGAAGTGAATGGACGGCGTAGAAGGAACGTAGCTGCAAAACAAAGCGAAAGACCGGATCTTAAATCCGAATTCGTTTTTGTTAAATGTCATAGATCTTTGAATTTTAAAGTTGAAAAATACTATGCCATATTTAAATTCAACGACAATATTTACATTTTAGAGATCCCTACATTCAACTCTTCATTGAGATAGTTCCAAATGAAAAAAAACTTCATTAAGATTAATTTCTTTAAAAAAAACTACAAAAAAAAAACAAGGGTGTACATAGTCAAGGTTGAGAGTTGAAAGAATTTATGTTAGGCTAAATTTGATCAATCCATCGATTCGTACAATTTTATGCATTAAAGTAACTCAACTCAACTTAAACGTGCATCGACTAATTCTCTGACCCGTAGCCCTTCATATTAGAGTAACCCAACCCAACCCTTATATTTCAGTTTGAGTTGGGTTGAGTTATTTTTTTAATCAAATATATATTTTTATGTATAAATTTATCTACTTGAATTTCATAAAATACAATGAATTTAAGAAAGGCATTTGAAAAATTGAAAAAGAAAAAATATATATTATACCATAAAAAGGAAAAAAAAATGCCTATAGGGAAATATTGAATTTGGAAAGAAGAATAAAAAACCACATTTAAATCCACCAAACCACTTAAAAAACATTTCATTTGGAAAATTAAAAAAAAAAAAGAAAGAAAAGAATCCGATTGGGTTTGGGTTGACTTGGGCCAAGATTTTGTCAACCCACAACCCGACCCGAATTATCCGATTATGTTATATTCCAAGCCAACCCAAACGGAAAAAAATCCAACCCAACCATTTATTTTGGATGGGATAATCTGAGTAGTTCGGGTTGTCGATTCTCTTGTACACCTCTAATCACTGATTGAGTTCTATTAACGATAAAAAATTATGTACTATCGGTAAACTATTTTAAAAAGGGCTTTTTACAATTTTAGGCAAAATGGATAAAAATATTATACGCGTGTGTACATGTAATGTTTTTAGCAAAAGTAATTCACGGCTATTTTTAGGGAAATTAGTTTTATTGTAAAATTACACAAATATCCTCCACTATAAACCAACATTTATGGTTAAAAGAAAAACACTCAATTTTTATTTAAAAAATGAAAAATATCCCTAAATAGTTGACAGTTTTCAACTTCCATTTCCAACATAAAAAAAAAAATATTATCTAGTTAAAAATTTCCCTGATACTAAGGTGGTGAATAACATTTTTTAATAAAAAAGGTGAGATATTATATTCTTGTGTTGTTGATTGTTGTTTTTTATTTTGGCAAAAAAAATCTAAAATCTTTCTATCATGTATTAATAGATAAATATGAATTTTTCAATCATTGTTATTTATCTACCAAATTAAGTAAGTTGTGTAATGTATTAGTAATTCTAGATATATTAATATTGTATTTTTTATTTAGGTAGGTAAAGTATCTTATTAATATTGTATTTTATAATTAAGATGTCTTGAAAATTACCAACAAGAGTCATTGGTCAGCAACATTAGTGTACACTCAATAATTAAGAGGTATTGGATTTGAAGCAATCATAATCATATGTATTAATAATAAAACGATATTAATAATATATAATACTGTATTAATACCCAATATTATATTTTAATACAGTATTATGTATTATTAATATTTATAAATACAATATTATGTAACATTTACAAGTACTAGTATTTAAGAATTATGTTAATATTGACTTTGCATATATAGTCATTAATACAATATTTTATATTATTAATACTGTATTATAAGAAAATATTACTAATACAGTATTATAAGAAAATACTGTTCATACAAAAAAAATATGTTTATAAAAGATAAAAGTAAGCTCAATTAACTATATAATTGTGAAAATGGTAAAAAATAATTTTACCTTTTAATTTCAACATAGAAAAGATAAAATAATTAATTTTTTTTTATATATTTTTCGTCAATGAAAAAGAACTAGAAACTAATTAAAAGTAAGAGTATTACAAAAAAAAAAAAATAACGTTGCAATCAAACCTATTTTTAAAAAAATTGTAAAAAAAAACTTATTCAGAAAAATAAAGCTAGGTACTAATCCAAAAAATGAAAATTGAAAATCAAATAGTAAGTTTTGGGGTATAACAAAATGGAGAGTTGTTGTTTTTCCTTTTTGTTTCGTCCTCTCCCAAGGGTAAAATAAGGATAAGATAATCTGTATTTTAATTAATCATAAATAAAAAAATAAGATGGTAATTATTATAAAATTTGCCTAAATTTATAAATATTTTTAAAAAGTAAACTATCTACTGCCATTTCTCTTTTAAAAATTGCATGAGGTAGAATGTGGTTATGAATTTCCTTTTTCTATACCATTTAATTAAACATTTAAATTACCAAACAAAATAAATAAAAATACAAAGGAGAGAGATAAAAAAAACAACATTTTAACGACTTTTATTTTATTTATTTATTTATTATTTTTTTAATACACAGCCGAGCTGCCATATATAAGAAACGAACTCCCACAACATTTGCGCCGAGTAGAGAAATTCATCGCCAAACCTTTCCCCATCCCCACAAACCGGCCGAAATCCGGCGACCACCGACGCCGGATTCCGCCACCGCAAAAACCATGAAAGCCTCCTACACGTTTCTCGCCTCCGTCGCCGTCACCGCCGCCACCGCAATGGCTTTCTCCTCCGCCTCTTCATCCTCCTCCAATGGAGATCGCAACCTCGCGCTTTCCCCTCCCTCGCGACAGGTAAAATAATCTCCATCCCCTTCGATTTTGAATCCTCCGTTTTCAATTTGCAGGAAATTTTGACCTAATCGGAGTTTTGATTTCGCGGATCGTGTTTTTTAGGGCTTCGTTTCGGATTCTTCTTCGGAGAAGGGGAAATTCGCGCCGAGGTTTGATGGATTGAGATTTATTGAGACTCTGGTAACTGCTCATAGATAATACCACACATTCTATAAACCCTAACGCTGATGCGGTCCTTATTCATCATTTCGTCTCCTTCTTCTTGTGTTTGTTATCGAGATTTTGCGGATCGTGTTGTGTTTCATATGATTATAAGAAATTGAGATTTTCCTTTTTTTTATACATTTTCTGGAATGATTTTTTCTTGGTGTTCTAAAAGGGAAATCCAGAGATTTTGTTCGAGTTTCTCTTGTTCGTCTTGAAATTCCATTGTTGAATGGATCTGTGTATCTCTGGATTTTTTTTTTTTTTTTTGGAATTTATTTATATTTTTGGGGTAAATTATTGGATTGTGAAGACAGAATGGTTAACCATCAATTATAAAGTTTTTTTTTGTTTTTTTGATTTAAAAAAAAAAAATCTTCCATGTATTTGATGAATCAGTCCAAATTCAGTGGGCAATTTGAAAGAAATGTATGAATCCAGTTACAAAATCAACTCAAACTACCCAAATAACACTTGTACAGACTTTTGTCTATCATCAAAGGTTCTAACTTTTTTCTTTGGATGCAATCAAAGCACTATCTTGTTTAGGAGTTTATAAATCTTGGAATTGTATTTTCATTCTCTATGTAAGTAATAAGATAATTTGTGTTTAAAAAATATACTTTTACCTTAATTGAATTATTTTTTTTTTTTGAGTAGAGGAAGTGGGAACAAAACCGATTCTCAAGATTGAATCTGTGATATTGGTGTTGAATTAATTTACAACCAAATAACGAAACCATTGCACTACTTACCCATTTAATAGATGAGTTAATCTATGTTGACCACTAATTAGTAATTAATTAACTAGTAATTATTTTTTATTTCCATAAATTAGGGAATTACTGAGCACAAAAGTTTCAATTTTGTGTTTAACAATGCTCGTATGAAAATATTTGGATGTTCGCATAATAGTTTTATTTTCTGAGTATTTATTGGAATTAGTGCCATTGACTTTTGAAAATTTATATAGATGAGGAGAAAATGGTAAAAATGAAAGAAATAAAAAGCTTGGGAATCATCAAACAGTTGATTGCTTTTTTAAAGAAATACCAAGTTGGTTTGGTTGGTGTGTGTATGATGATGGTGAAAATTCAGGAGCTTCTTTTCTTTCTTGTTTTCTTTTTTAACAATACTTGAATACAATATCACAAAAAACACAAATTCATTATACAAAATAAACTCAAGCTACCCAACAAGTACTCATAAATACTCTATCAAGTTTGATTTTTTTAAAAAATACATTTAAAAGAAAGAAGTTAATTATAACTCGTTAGACAAACTCAACAAATCCTACGAAAAAACATGAAAATCCCTTGTAAATGATTTAAGATTATTATGCCTCCAAAAAAAGTTGTGAGGAAGGTCATATGCTTTTTAAATTAAAAAACAATAAAATGATGTTGCTACCCAGGATCGAACTGGGGACCTTTAGTGTGTAAAACTAACGTGATAACCACTACACCATAGCAACTTCTTGTGATCTAAACCAAAATAAAACTATAATATAGAATGTTCTATTTTTTCATTGAGGGAGTTTTATTGAAAAAGTTTTTAATTTTCTAAATATCCAAAAAAATATAAGAAAATAGCAAGAGAAGTAGTTTTGTTTTTAGTACAAGTCGGAGGAAGGGGATTACAAATATAAATTTTAGAGATTGAACTGACTGTGGAGTGAAAATGGATTAACAAAAATCAAATAACCAATCTCGTCACCGACTCATCAGGTTAACAAGAAAAATAGTTGGATGGGATGATTTTAAGGAAAGAAAAGTAAGGAAATAAAAGCCATAGGAAAAGTTGAGGCATGGCAATTCCTTGAAAGGAAAGCAAGCATATCACGGGAAAGGAATATAGTTAAAGCATTTTTGAAAGTGATTATTATAATAACTTGTAAATTTGAAGAATATGGTTGCTTCTATTCTAGAACGACGATGTTTGACAATGATGGATGTGGGAAATCACTTCTAAAATTGTATAGCCAAACATTAGAATGATTTTATGGGAATCAATTTTAATAACTCACTTAACAAAAACCATGTTCACCAAAGTCACTCACAAATATACCTTTTGTTTGCACAAAATTCTTTTATTACCACAAGGAAAAGAGAAGATTTAAATTTATGGGTTTAGGGTGTTGGAGTATTGATGGCCTAACTCATTTTCTACTTTGCAGGTCACTCCGAGTTTTCGCGATAAATAAAAATTTATCGTTGATTCTGTTTTCGGTATCAACAACGTGCATGAAGGTTCTTGCACACCAAAAGCAACCAAGTACATTTTTTTAAGAGTAAAACTCCCATACACATGCATGTGTTGCATGTGTAGGAGAGCCCTCTGTTAAGATATAGATTTCCTCCCATTTAAATGTTGATTTTGTATTAATTAAATGATAATTAACTGGTCCTGTTTAGGGTGTTAGGACTTCTAGAGAATTCCAGGGTTGTTAATATTTTGTATTATTTATATTCCTATTTCCTCCCTATATAAATGGTCTTCATTCTGTACAATATCATTGTGATTGAATATACAGAAAACCCTTTCCCTATTCTCTGGTTATCTCAACGTGGTATCAGAGCCTTTCCCATGGCCAACTCCAACTTTTCAGAAACCTCTAGGTTTAGTAAACCTTCCTTCTTAAACCAGGTGCTCAGTCAGAC
This sequence comes from Sicyos edulis, assembly GCA_036507275.1. Classification (NCBI taxonomy): domain Eukaryota; kingdom Viridiplantae; phylum Streptophyta; class Magnoliopsida; order Cucurbitales; family Cucurbitaceae; genus Sicyos; species Sicyos edulis. Next base: position 66,914,455 of record CM071846.1, read on the forward strand.
CACTAGCATCAAATTGGATCGTTCAAATTTTCTGCTTTGGAAAAATCTAGCATTACCCCTTCTGAAATCTAAAAAACTCTTTGATTTTCTGACTGGGAGTATAAATGTCCTCCCAAAAATTCTTTTTTTTATGTCCCAAAGCAGGGGGGCCAGGTGGGCTCCCCTTCTTTTTCTGTTTCCGGCACAGTGCAGGGAGGCCAGGTGGGCCTCCCCATTCCTTCTGCGTCAGGCGTGCGGGGGCAGTGTGGGCCCCTCTATTGCAGATCTTTGCGAGAGCGGCCGGGGGCAGGCCCCTCTCTTTTTCCTCTTCCGTCAGCACACAGGGAGGCCAGGTGGGCCTCCCCTCTGCCCGTGTAACTCAAAGAAGGTGTCGAGGGCGCGACGGGCCCCCTCTCTCCTTCCGTTCGCCCGGCTGTGCAGGAGGGCCAGGTGGGCCCCCTCCTCTCTCCTGCTGACGCGACACAGGGGGGCCAGGTGGGCCCCTCCTCTTCCCCTGTTTTGGTATCTCCTCACATGGAACCAATGGGTTCCCTTCCCTCACCTTTATCTAATATTAATGATTTTTATGTTTATGATGCACATGAGAATTGGGTGCTGGTGGACCAACTTGTACTGGGTTGGTTGTACAATTGTATGACGTCCGAGGTTGCAACTCAAGTGATGGGTCATGAAACCTCTCACGATTTGTGGACCGCTATTCATGAGCTGTTTGGTGCTCAATCTCGTGCTGAAGAACATTTCCTTCGTCAGACTTTTCAGCAATGCCGGAAAGGTTCCCAAAAAATGGCGGATTACTTACGTGTTATGAAAACTCATGCTGACAACCTTCAGCTTGCCGGAAGTCCTGTGTCTCTTCGTGCGCTTATTTCCCAGGTGTTAATGGGTCTTGATGAAGAATATAATGCAGTGGTAGCCAATGCTCAAGCACGTCTCGATCTTTCGTGGTTTTGCCTCCAAACTGAGTTGCTTATGTTCGAGAAGCGGATTGAGCACCAAAATTCACAAAGAACAGCATCTTTTACTTCGCCGTTGTCTGCTAATGTGGCTAACGTCACTGATGTCCAGGGGAGTACTCAACCATGGTCTAAATCGGCTCAAACCCCTCTTCACGTTCCGCTGGTCGTGGTCACACGAGTCATCGGGGTGGTCGTGGGCGCGGTCGTGGTCGGAGTGGTACCCCACGGGATCTTAGTCGGACTATTTGTTATGTCTGTGGTCGCCTAGGCCATACTGCTAATTTTTGTCGTGACAGGTTTTTTCCCAGTCAGAGGCGGGGTGCACAATTCTCTGGTCCGGCTCACGGTCCACCGTCTGTGACAGCAGGTCCTTCCTCTGGTCCTGCTCCATTTTTCCCCCAAGTGTTTCATGCCCAAAGAAAGTTCGAATCCTTTTCACGCGCGACTGAGGCGAGAGTTGACCCCAGTTGGTATCTTGACAGTGGTGCTTCTAATCATGTCACCTCTCACTATGGCTCTCTGACTGCTCCCTCGGACTATGGAGGTACTGCGCATCATTATCTTGTTGGTAATGGACATTCCTGCGCATCACTCATGTTGGTTCCGCTGTTTACGTTCGATGTTGGTTTGTTACAACTAAATCATATTCTATGTGTGCCTGAAATTACTAAAAATCTACTAAGTGTCTCTAAGCTTGCTCTAGATAATGTTGTCTTTGTTGAATTTCATGGACATTGTTGTTTTGTGAAGGATATTCGTACGGGCCACACTATTTTGACGGGGGTGCTTAAGGATGGCTTATATCAAGTTGCACCGCCTCTGGTCCATCTGGGTTCTGCTGTTGCTTCATCATCCCTGCTTTCAGTGCAAAGTCCTTCAGTTTGTTCTGCGTCTGTTTTTTCTCGTACTAGTTCAATAAATGTAGCGGTGTCCCCCTCTATTTGGCACCAACGCTTAGGACACCCCTCTGTTCGTACTTTCCGGTTGTTGGCAAATAATTTCGGTTTTTTCAATTCTATGAATGAAGTTGATATTTTTTGTGAAGCGTGTAAATTTGGTAAAATGCATGCTCAACCTTTCTCTTTATCTATCTCTCGCGCATGTACTTTGTTTGATCTTGTCCATACTGATCTCTAGGGTCCTGCTCCTGTGGCCTCGCCTGATGGCTACCGTTATTATGTGCACTTCATGGACGACTTTAGTCGTTTTGTTTGGATTTATCCCTTGAAATTAAAGAGTGATACTATTCATGCCTTTCGCCATTTTCTTGCTATGGTCAAAACTCAGTTTGGATGCCCTATAAAGACTCTCCATTCCGATAATGGTGGTGAGTACAGACTTGTCCATGCCCTGTGTGCCGAGCTTGGTATTGCATCCCGATTCTCCTGTCCGTATACTTCTGCTCAGAATGGTCGTGCGGAGCGAAAACATCGTCATATTGTCGAAACTGGGCTTACACTCCTTGCGCAGGCTTCTATGCCGCTTCGTTTTTTGTGGGAGGCTTTTCTCACTGCAACGTTTCTTATCAATGGCTTGCCGACTTCAGTTCTGCAAGACTTATCGCCTATGGAATTAGTGACCAAGAATCGGTTGAACTTCAAGGAGCTCCGAGTGTTTGGGTGTGCCTGTTAACCATACTTTCGTCCTTATCACACTCAAAAGTTCCAACTTCATACTGAACGATGTGTTTATTTGGGACCTAGTCCGGTGTACAAAGGCCACAAATGTCTCTTGCCGTCCGGTCGAGTTATTATTTCTCGTCATGTTTTGTTTAATGAGGCTGTGTTTCCCTTTGCTACCAATTTTCTCTCTGCTACAGAATCGTCTCCTGTGCCAGAGTCGGCTCCTTCGTTGTCCCAGTGGGTTGCTTCTTTTCTTGGTATGTTGCCTCGATCTGCTGTTGAGCATCGGTCACCACCGATTCTTGGTTTTTCGCCTCTGCTCGTGGCAGTTGCTTCCCCGTTTCTCCAGCCGATGGCTGCTTCTCCTCCTTCTCCAGTTGCATTGCCTTTTGTTCCGTCTCCTTCCTCTCTGCTTTCGAAGTCTCCCGGGCGTATCTTCTGATATCCCAGCTGATGTGCCTCTTCCAGACCCCGTGCCTGTGTCTCGACCTCAGTCATCAAGTGGAGGGAATACTCATCCCATGGTCACACGTTCGAAGAATGGGATTTTCAGGCCCAAAGCATGGGTTGCTGTTTCCACTGATTGGTCTGCTATTGAACCTACTCGTGTTGCTGATGCGCTTAAAACACCTGTTTGGAAGGCTGCTATGGATCAAGAGTTTGAGGCACTTCTGCGGAATGATACTTGGTGTCTTGTCCCACCCTCTGCTTCTCAGAATGTTGTTGGTTGTAAGTGGGTCTTTAAGATCAAACGTAATTTTGATGGGTCTGTTCAGCGGCATAAAGCTCGTCTTGTTGCAAAAGGGTTTCACCAACACCCTGGTATTGATTACTTTGACACTTTCAGTCCCGTTGTGAAGGCTTCCACCATTCGTATTGTTCTCACCATGGCACTATCTCGCAACTGGCATATTCGTCAACTTGATTTTAATAATGCTTTCTTGAATGGTACCCTTGAGGAAGATGTGTTTATGGCTCAGCCTCTTGGGTTTTTGGATTCTTTGTTTCCCGACTATGTGTGCAAACTGAAAAAGGCGCTCTACGGCCTCAAGCAAGCCCTGCGTGCTTGGAATGATACACTGAAAACTGTGCTTGTTTCGTGGGGTTTTGTTCACAGTCAATCTGATTCCTCTCTCTTTGTTTATCGTCGTGGCAGTGTTATGACGTTGCTTCTTGTGTATGTTGATGATGTCATCCTCACTGGGAGTGATGCTGGGTTCCTTGCCTCTTTGGTCTCTTCTCTCAATCAGCGGTTTGCACTGAAAGATCTTGGTCTTTTGAGCTATTTCTTGGGGATCCAGGTGACTGCGCTGTCTTCTGGCTTGTTGCTCACTCAGACTAAATACATTGATGATCTTCTTGCCCCGCTTCAGCTGACTAATCTTCGGCATGTGCCTTCTCCCTCTGTTGTTGGTAAAACCCTGTCCTTAACGGTGGGGGAGCCTCTCTCTGATCCTTTTTTGTACCGGAGTACTGTTGGCGCCTTACAATATCTCACGAACACACGTCCTGACATTTCTTACATTGTGAATCATCTTAGTCAGTTTCTAAAATGTTCGACTAATCTACATTGACAGGCTGTTAAGCGTGTGCTTCGTTACTTGTCTGGCACTAAACATCTTGGTCTTCTTCTTCAACCGACTGATAACTGGACCATCTCAGCTTACTCTGATGCTGACTGGGGTGCCAACCTTGATGATCGCCGGTCTATTGCTGCGCATTGTGTGTTTTTTGGGAATAGTCTTGTTTCCTGGTCCTCAAAGAAGCAAACTGCTGTTGCCCGCTCTAGCACGGAGTCTGAATATCGTGCTCTTGCTCATACTGCTGCCAAAATTCTTTAGCTTCGCCTTGACTTTCTCTCTCCGAGTGGGCATTGTCTGTCTCTCGCGCCCTATTCTCTAGTGTGATAACATTAGTGCTGGTTCATTAGCTGCGAACCCTGTGTTTCATGCTCGCACCAAGCACATCGAGATTGATGTTCATTTTGTTCGTGATCACGTTCTCCGTCGCCACTTGGAGGTTCGGTATATTCCGTCTGCTGACGCTGACTATCTCACCAAGTCCCTCTCTCATTCCCAGTTCTTGCTTCTACGGTCCAAACTCGGCGTTGTTGAACTACCGTCTCGTTTGCGGGGGGATGTTAAGATATAGATTTCCTCCCATTTAAATGTTGATTTTGTATTAATTAAATGATAATTAATTGGTCCTGTTTAGGGTGTTAGGATTCACCTTCTAGAAGGTTCTAGAGAATTCCAAGGTTGTTAATATTTTGTATTATTTATATTCTTATTTCCTCCCTATATAAAGGGCATTCATTCTGTACAATATCATTGTGATTGAATATACAGAAAACCCTTTCCCTATTCTCTGGTTATCTCAACGCTGTCCATTTTACCCATGTGGTACCATTAAGTGCCACAATTTTTTTTTTATAAATAAAAATATTAAAAAGGAATGGAGTTTTTGTGGCTTTCAATAATGCACATGGGCAAAATGTAGGGCTCCCCTACACATGAATGTGTAGGGAAGTTTTACTTTTTTTTAATAGCAAAAACAATTTATAACTCTAATTAAATGCTAATATGATAACAATATAGTTAATTTGTGAATTTGATAAATCATGAACCGAAATGAAACTTTTAAAGCCACAAGAAACCAAATTATAAACAAAAATGTTGTATGAATAAAATTAGAACGTCACTCTACTCTTGTTGATTGAAAAGTTTCGGCCAATGAGAATTTGACACATCATTTACAAATAATATCGGGTCGATTACAAATCAATATTTCCCCAAAATTAATTAGATTAAAAGTTATTTAGTTTGGAATTTAGGTCCATATTAAGTTGGGCCTAAAGATCCACAAAATTCAAGACCAATGATAAGATTCAAAGACACATGAGGTTCCAGCCCATCGGCAAAGCTAAAGATCTATAAGGCCCAAGACCAAGGTTTGAGCCCAAAAACCCATGAAGCCTAAGTCTATAAGCCCATGAGAACTCTATAAATAGAGAGCTCTCCTCCATTTACAAAAGACCGGGACTTGGTCCTGAACTGAGAGCTAGAGATTGAAGACTCAGAAACTCCACAGCCTTCCATCCAAATCCTCAAGTCAATATCAGTCTGTAAGTCAGAGAATTCAGAGATCAAGATTTAGAATTTAGAACTCTCAACGACAAAGGTTTCCTCAAACTGACCGTCTCTTCACCAACATATACGTTTGACAAGCTCACTCACAAGCCTTCGAATCAACATTTTCAAAATCCACATTTCGAGAGAAAGAATTAAATGACAAATATTAGAGATTGTAACACACACATAAAATCAAATCAAAAAAATTCAAATTCATTTACACGTGTCTCATTTCTGTTTATTTTTGGAAATCTCGTGTGAACAACTCTAATGTTGTTTTATGGTTATAAAAAGAATTAGTGACTTAGTGATTTCATTATTTGGTGGTAATCCAGTTTAACAACTCGATCATGAGTTTGATTTTGAAAATTGATATTTATATGTAGAATTTGTTGGTCATTTTCTTCGATCCAACTAACTGATATAATAATCAAATTTAGAATTAAAACGCTTTCACTTTAAAATCTTTTTAATAAATACTTTCTTATAATACTAGTATTAAATATATACTATAATATTAAAATGTATCAATTAATTATGGATGCAAATACTTTAGAATCTATCTAATTTTTTTTAACTATTTTGTGGGAAGAGTTCATTTAATATAATTTTTCTATATTTTCAAGTTTGGTTGAATTGGATGATCACATTGTTATCTTCGGCTTTTAATTCATTTTTATATAAATGAATGTAATAACTTTCATTTGCCTTTCAATTTCAATTTATATTATGAAAAATATATTGCAAAGATTTTTTCTTTTTTTAAAAGAATCGGAAAGAAAAAAAAAATCTAAAAACAACTATTGGACTACACAAAATAAAAAGTAAAAAATATATATACATATAAAATTATATTATAGGTAAAAAATATTTTCAATATAACTAATAAGTTCGAGTTAATTAAAGAAATTCAAACTAATTTTAGATAAATTCATGAATTAATCTTAATCATAATTTTATTTATTTATTTGAATTCAATTAAATCCAATTAAATTAATAATTCAACTCAATTTGTCAAATTGGATTAGGTTGAAATTCTTCAAATCATCGTATTTTTTTTTAATACCCTAGAAAAAAGAAACATACAAAATTCCATAAATTCCAAAACACACTCAAATTAATCACGGTTTTTTTTTTAATATCTAAATTACTAACTAACTAAAAAACATGACTCATGAATTTATGGTCAAAGCTTAATTTTACTGATATAAGTATTTATGATCAACCGCTCTAATCATTCCCAATTAATTATTATCGTTTAACTCCAAAAAAAAAAATTCTAACACGTGAGAGGCATGTGGTACTTTACTCTTAATTCTCCACCGTTCATTAAAAAAAATAAAAAAAATAATAATCATTTTTTGATGGTGGAAGAAGAAATAACCAATTATTAAAACATTCAAAACTAAAGAAAAATAAATATCTTCCTGTGCTTCACAGGTGGCCCTCCTTCTTCAATCATCATTAACCTCAAATTTTCAGCATATTCTCAACGATGCCACTGTCCCACTTCTCACGTGACTTCACACGTGTCTCCCATCCTCAGGCCTCTAGTCCTTGCCTGCCCGCTCACCCACTCATTCCTCGCCACGTGTCTGGTTTCAGAAAACGCCATAAATACCGCCGGTTCCCCGGAGATCCACCCTGCTAATTCATTCCGGCCATAAATTCCCGACCAGCGGCGACGGCGACGGCTTACTTGCGGCTGCGTTCATCGCCGGTGAGTGATTCTTCTTCTTCTTCTTCTTCAGTTAACTCTGCCATTGTATCTGCTTCGTAATGACATTTAGCTTTTGAACTGCGCTAATTTCTTTTGATTTCCGTTCTTTCTGTGCGATTAGTTCTTGCTTCGTTTCATTCCTTTCGTTTTTTAGCTTTTAAACTGTGGAATTCACTCTAGCTGGCTTCTGTATGGTGAGTGGTTTGTGATCGGACTCTATTGTCGGTTTTGTTACGAATGCTTGCTAGTGAATAAGTTTCTGTTCTGAGGAGTCATGATTCTGTGTTTGCGTCGTGTTCGTTCTTGATCATTTCAAAGCTAGTTTGTATGAAAGCGGTTTAAGAGAGATTCAGCGCTTGTGATTTCCTGTTTCGGCAGATTCTGAAATTTTAACATGATTTAGTTCCATAGTAATTGGAGTTTTTCATGTTTTGATTATTCACTGTAGATGATTTTAATTAGTTGTTCTTAATGTAGTTCTAGATCAAGGATGGCGTCAATAAGTTTAATTAGTTTAGCTTGATTCTGTGTTCTTTTGCTTTTTTTTCTCTCTCTCTGGTGAGTTGTTTGTGGTCTGTATTGTTAGGTTGTTTTGTTAACCAATGCTTGCTAGTGGATTAGTTCCTGTTCTTAGAAATTCTGTGATTGCGTCGTGTTCTTTCTTGATCATTTCAAAGCTAGTTTGTATGAAAGCAGTTCATGAGAGATTCAGCATGTTATTTTGTCTTTCGGTAGATTCTGAGATTTAAACATGATTTTGTTCCATTGTAATTGGATTTTTTTTCATGTTTTGATAAGGAAGTGATGGTATTTGCTATTTATTCACTGTAGTTGAGTTTAATTAGTTGTTCTGAATGTAGTTCTAGATCAAGGATGGCGTCGATGGGAGCTGTGACTGTTCCCAACTTTGTGTCGAGGAGTTCTCTCTTGAGTCATGGAGCCTCAGGCTCTGAGATGAAAACGAGCTTATCGCAGGTTGGTTTGAAGAATCAAGTAGAAACTCACAAGGGATTGAAATCCTTGAACAATTTGGATGTGCTGCGGAAGAAAGCCCCTGCAAGTGCCATTTGCAGGACTTCCAATAGGAAAAGTGATGGACTCCGTAGAACTGCTGGGAAAATTGTGTGTGAACAAGGGATGAACATTGTGCTTGTGGCAGCCGAAGTTACTCCGTGGAGCAAAACTGGTGGGCTTGGTGATGTTCTTGGAGGGTTGCCTCCAACATTGGCTGTAAGTAAAGTTTCTCGCTTCATTTCAGATGCAATTTTGTCATAGTTTTCTGCTACAGCCTGAATTTTCGCTTGCTTTTACTTTCATAGGCTAGAGGGCATCGTGTCATGACGGTATCTCCTCGCTACGACCAGTATAAAGATACTTGGGACACTAATGTAACCGTTGAGGTAAATAAGTTCCTGATCACCTTTTGTGGGGAGGGGACATAATAACAGATTTGTGATATTTTCATGAACATGACCAGATGCAAGTTGGAGATCAAAATTTATCTGTAAGGTTTTTCCATTGTTACAAACGAGGCGTTGATCGAGTATTTGTTGATCACCCAATGTTTCTGGAAAAGGTTATGTGAATTCCACAACTGAAGTCTGTATACATGGTTCTGTCTGATATTTTTTCTGATGCTTTACACTATGGATCTCAACAGGTTTGGGGCAAAACTAAATCTAAACTGTATGGGCCAAAGGCAGGAATTGATTTTAAGGACAATCAGTTGAGGTTTAGCCTATTGTGCCAGGTGACTAATTTCATATTCTTTTACTTGGGGATATTTTTCAGCCTTGAGGAGTGGGATAATAGTTAATAGGAATAGAAATATATACATTTGCCTTGTTATGTCTCAATTTGATTTGTCTTGTTCAAGCTATGTTTCTAATCATTGCATCAAAGTAATACAGAGAGCCAATGGAATGTGTAATCTAGTTAGTTATTTCATTTAATTCATATCGTAAAATTGAGGAGTTATTGTTTGTAAATTTCATTTAGTCGTTGTTCAGAAATGTCAAATGACCATCATAACTATAAGTTGGTAATGCACAAAAATACCCAATTGTTTTCATTTTCTTCTATTGAGAAATTGATTAATATCCCTCTGATTACATGGTTTCTAGTATGTCAACAACTATTATACATTTAACCGTCGAGTACCTGTGTTCATCAGGCTGCTCTGTTGGCGCCTTTGGTTCTAGATTTGAACAGCAGCAAGTACTTTTCAGGACCATATGGTATGTATTCATTTTTCCCCGGTAATCTCGAATTAAAAGTTAGTTGTTAAGGAATGATTTTCAAAGAAAATATGCTTTGCTAATCATGGCAGGGGAAGATGTTGTATTTGTTGCCAATGATTGGCACACAGCTCTTCTTCCATATTACTTGAAATCCATGTATCAAGCAAAGGGAATTTACAAAAGTGCCAAGGTTGGTTTGTGCTAAATTTTAATTCTCTGTTTCATTAGACTGGTTGGTATCATTTTTTATTATACAAATTACAAGATCTGATATTTGATTCATAAATGCTAACAGGTAGCCTTTTGCATTCACAACATTGCTTACCAAGGCAGATTTGCTTTCTCAGACTATTCCCTTCTGAATCTGCCTGATCAATTCAAGAGTTCCTTTGACTTTACTGATGGGTCAGTGCCATCAGTTATTTTTCATTTAATCTGCATCCTAGATAATATTATTTTCCCAATATGTCTGAAGAAATCTTGGTTGCTAGGTATGAAAAGCCTGTGAAGGGAAGAAAAATCAATTGGATGAAGGCTGGGATATTGGGAGCCGACAGAGTGGTGACTGTTAGTCCATACTATGCCCAGGAGCTTGTTTCTGGAGTTGAGCGGGGCGTTGAATTGGATACCATTCTTCGTTTGACCACCGTTACTGGTATATTGAATGGCATGGATGTCCAGGAGTGGAACCCTACCACTGACAAGTACATTCCGATCAAATTCAACGCCGAAACGGTAAGTTTTCTGGCAGGGTCCATTTATATATTTTAAAACTGATTGAACAGAATCTTAACCAGATCTTCATTTCCAGGTTACAGAAGCAAAAGCTCTTCTTAAAGAAGCTCTTCAAGCAGAAGTTGGATTGCCTGTTGACAGGAACATCCCGCTGATAGGATTTATTGGTAGACTTGAGGAACAAAAGGGATCAGATATCCTATCAGCAGCTATTCCAATGTTCATTCATGAAAATGTTCAATTGGTGGTTCTTGTACGTATTTATATACAACTTATTTCTTTTTCCAAACTGTTGTTGTTGTTTTTGGATAAAGGTTGATTTCCATTTTCTTTCTGCTAGGGAACTGGCAAAAAGTACTTAGAGCAACAGCTTGAAGAGCTAGAGATAAAATATCCTGACAAAGCTCGAGGGGTGGCTAAATTCAACGTCCCTTTAGCACATCTCATAAACGCTGCAGCTGATTTCTTGATCATTCCAAGTAGATTCGAACCCTGTGGTCTGATCCAGTTGCAAGCTATGCCTTACGGAACAGTAAGTCACCAAAAATCTCATATATACACATGATTATCCTCCAATCTATATTTTACAGCTCACAGGTTTTGAATTTTCTGATAGATAGCGAACTTCGGTCGGTACATTCATCTCATTAGTTTGTTAGGTTAATATGTTTTGTTGGAATTCTTACTAAATAGGAATGTGTATTAATTGCACAATATTTTCTTTTATTGTATTTATTGAAGTTCCCATATTTATAATGTTCCCTTAAAATGTGAAGGACTTTCTTCTATATAAGAAGACCTAGACCTAGAGTGAACATATTTGACATAGCGATATACATTATTTGTTCTAAAAAATAACATGTATTAGAGCAAGAGTGTTTTTCCCCTACTAAAATTGATAGCAACTTACATTAGTTGTTTTCTTCTCAATTAAAATTGAATTCCACTTGTAGAGTATTTCTCAAAATTTCTAAGTTCACAAATGAGGGAAAGTGTTGGTTGATATAATTAAATTTACCTCAATCCACTAATTTAAGCATCTGGGTTGATGGATGATTTAACATGATTCAACATGTTTCAATTTTAGATTCCAGTGGTGAGCACAACTGGTGGGCTTGCGGACACTGTTATCGACGGTTATACAGGGCTCCAAATGGGTGCATTCAATGTTGAAGTACGTACTGATAGTTTCGAATCCGAGTCATATAATCCTTTCCTTTTTGTTCTCTTTTCATTTCGGATTTCTTGTTGCAAATTGTGATCCGAGTGTGCTGGTTCTTTAACAGTGTGAAACGGTTGATCCAGCTGACGCAGCAGCAATTGCTAAAACTGTACTAAGAGCTCTTGCACTCTACGGCACAGCTGCATTTGAAGAAATGATACAGAACTGTATGGCTCAAGATTTCTCTTGGAAGGTAAGTTCAACACTAACCTTAACCTTGGTGCACCATAATTTCTTACTTTGTGATTCAACTGCAATGTAAAAGCGCCGTTGTCTCGTGCAATTTACGCAGGGTCCAGCTAAACAATGGGAACAGTTGTTGTTGAGCTTGGGGGTTGACAACAGTCAACCAGGAACAGAAGGTGAGGAAATCGCTCCTCTTGCTAAGGAGAACGTTGCCACTCCTTGAGAAAACCGCTGAAAGCGAAGTAGGCCGACATAAGTTTCCAGTTTCTCTTAGTATATGGATGTGAAGAGGGAAGTACTGAAGCAGTTGTTTGATTCTTTAGCATATCCAGCTTCCAGCAGCCAGGTGAAGTAGCTTCTCCGGTAAACCGAGGCCACTCTCCCATTGATGGCTGCACCTCGGAACATGACGGTTACAGGTAAAACTGTGTGATTGTTGTATTTGGTTAAGGAAAAAGAAAAGGAAACTAAACATCATCTTCCATTCTTGTTGCTTTTGATCTTGTTGTAGGGTGTTCGTATATAATATGGTGTAATGCATCTTTTAGGTTTGTCTAATTCGCTGTAAACTCGAGCATAGTTTAACTAGTTAAGACATAATCTTCTCGACTTAATAGTTTGATTGAGATCTTTATCGGCGCATCTGAATTAAGAAGACAAAGAAAATTTTGAAAAATGGATTATGGTTGATGTATGTTAGTCAATGTATGTTAAACCCCCTTTTGACTATGTGAACCAGAATGGGTAAATGTTATGTTATGAAAAGATATGGATATGTAAAGGAAACAAGGCATGTGGATAGGTGTGTCACCTTATGAGGTGAGTGAGGAGGGAGAATGGAATGAATTTAGCATAGCTTGAACATATGAACATCAACTTGAAGATAGATGGATGAGTTACTTCATTCATTATCACTTCGTAGTAATTTAATATATTTCAGAATGTATCGTGGGTATTATGATCCAACCCAAATGGGTATTTGATCAATAAATTCTGATCCAACTTAAGCAGGTTAATTTTCATGCGGATATTCAGTCCATAAATTTGAATCTAACTTAAACGAATATAATTCGGATTCAACTATTATTGATAAATTTAAAGAAGTACCATTTGAGGAGCATGTTAGACATTTCCATTGCATAGAAAATGTGAGGAGTTTTCATAACAGTGAATTTCTTTTAGGGAGCACTTTAGGTTATGCTTTGACATGAATAATTCAATTTATACTACATTTGGTCGTTCTTTTAACCCAAAAAATTAAAGAAAAATAAAATGCGGCAAATATGACCTAAAACTCTTCTCTTATATGGAATTATCTAATACCTAGTCTATTTTATCCTCTCCAAACTGAAGAATATTACAAAAACAAAAACTACGAGTAAACTAATTTCAAAATATTGGAACTAGATCAAATATTTTATAATTCTTTAGATTGAATTTGTAACAAACAAAAAATCTAGGGATTCTCAACCCACATTATAATAGAAATATAAGAGAACAAGAAGCTAAGATCCCGTTTGACCATTTGGTTTTTGGTTTTTGGTTTATGAAATTTAAGCTTATTTCTACTCAAATTTCTTATCATATGCTTCATCTTTCTTACAATATCTCCATATTTCCTTAAAGAAGTAGGTGGATACTAACCAAATTTCAAAAACAAAAACAAACTTTTGGAAGTTACTTTTTTTTGTTTCCCAATTTTGGTTTTGTTTATTAAAATATAGGTAAGATGTAGATATCCAAATAAGAAAAAATGTATAGTGAGATAGTTGTTGTAGACCGAAATTTTATAAACAAAAATCGAAAAACAAAATGGTTATCAAACAGGGCCTAAAAGATTTAATTACGAGTAGAAATGAGAATCATCTTCAACTATTGAGATATATCTCTGAAGTATTCGATGTCAATGATTACTTAGCTGGAAGACTTGTTGTCCGATCAGTGAGCGAGAATCTTAGAGCTCAGTCAACGAGTAGAGCAAGTTGGGTCCCATAGTCGAGGCTCATGGTGGGGGACTCGAGGGCAAGGCCCCCAAAACTTAGACGAAATAGATAATTGAATTTATGTTACACATATGAGCTTTATTTATATATATGGGTCTATTTTGTAATAAAGATATATGAGAGTGTATATATAATATCTCTTCAAACTCTAGTTCTAGTTGATTGACAATTTCAGTTTTTTTATCTTCAAATTAATAAAATTGTTTTTTTACTTTATGTCTATGAATATATAACTAATGTATCATTAGTGAACCACGTAAATCTTGTGTGTGTTTTTTTTTACATTTCTTTTACATTTTTGGGGATTTTGCATGTATATCAAAAAATGGCAAAATATTTCCATCTATAGCACAAAATCCAAAATAATGTCATGTGTAGCAGAAAATTCAAATTGATTTCTATCACTTGTCGAGTTCTATTAGTGATAGAATTCAATAAATGATAGACTTATTCTATCACTACTTAAGTTTTCTATCAGTGATAGAAATCTAAATTGAGTTCTATCACTAGGTGAGTGATAGACTATCATTAGGTGAGTGATAGAAATAAATATGCTATAGATGAATTATTTTAAAAATTATGCTACAAATATAATAGAAGAGGTAGAATATGTTGCTGATGGTAAATTATCTACATTTTTTGCTTGGTTGTGGTTCCATTTTCATAACACCAACTCTATCTTTCATTTCTAAAATTAAATAAAAGAAATAGCCAACAAGAAAAGGAATAATACTTTATTATGGCAAATTGCGAAAAGAGGGAATGTGTACAAAAATAAATTCACATGGGATGAGAATCATTGGATGATACCTATTTAAATGGTGAAAAGTTTTAATTTTTTTTTTCTTTCTATAGGTTGAAATTCAAAATAAATATTGTAGTGACTCTTCTTTTTTTCTTTTTTAATTTTTTAGTGACTAAATTTTAAGGTTTATTTTAGTTTAGACCATATAAATTTAAGAGGATGTTCTGGCTTTCTTGTCCTTGTCTCAGGTTCCCATTTTCCGCAAAATTCTCTATTAAATTGTATGACGTCATTCTCGACTTTTAAATTATAAAATCTCAAATAAAAAGTTAATTAGTTACTCAAAATCGTAATTTAAAGACAAGTTGTTTTAGCTATCAAAATTTTCTATAAAAGAAAGAGCAATTGCCTAGTTGCATTATTATACATATACTTAATAATGATTAAGAGGTTTTGGGTATCCAATTGTTATAATTTCAAAAATAATAATAATAATAATAATCTAAAAAGAAAACAGTCAAAATTTATCCTAGTTATTCGAATTTTAATTATTTTTAACAAATAATGCAATTACAGCAAACTTTTTTAAATTAAAATATTCTATTCATTTTTTTCTACTCTCCTTTTCTTTCCTTTTCTTTTTCTTATATAACTCGTGTAAATTTGTAAATTAAAGAAAATTTTAATTTACAAAGCAATGAAATTTTAAATGTATGTCAATAATTGAATTTAATCCATACACTTCAATTTTTCATTCACTATTTTTCTTTTAAACAATTTTCATTCACTGTTACTAATTGATTTCAATCAATAACTAAAATCAATAATATTGGTTAAAGTCAATTTGATTGTAAAAGAATGATTTATATTAAAACTATCTCTTTCTTAATAATATATTTAACAAACGAAAAGAAGCAGACATCAACGACATCTTCAATGACCTAGTAACTAAAAAATTATTAATTCAAATTCCTCTACTCTTAATTATTATTTAACTAAAAAAATATCATAACAAACAATGGAAAGTCAATTTGTCAGACCTATTAACAAATTTTTAGGTTAAAAAAAAAAAAAGTTCAAACCAATTGAAAAGTTATTTTAACCTTTTGATTATTAAGAGACCATAAATAGATGGTATTATAACCAATATATCTAGCCAACATACGCTAATCCTTTCAATTGATTACTAGGTCATACACATACTAGTAATGCTCAAAGAGATGTTCATTTTCTCGAGTTCCCGCAAGACCTGCCCCATAGGAACAAGAACGGGCCGGGGATAAAAAAAATATTTGTTGCCTAAACGGGGTTATATTCCTCATCCCCGTTTTCCTAATTCCCACCCATTTACATTTTTTTAAGAATATTTTTTCTTCCATTATACTCATTAATTTTTACATAAAAAAAATTATTGGTGAAATTATTTTTTCAAATGAATATTTTTCCTTAATAATTAGGACACAGTTGAAAGTTGATAGATATTTTTAAAGAAAATTTAATTATTTAAGATTATTATTTAAAAATATATAAAAAATGAAAAGAGAAAAAAATTACATGGAAAAAAATTCTCAAACCCGATCCTCGACAATTCCCCACGAGAATTCCCACCTTGATCTCCACAAGCAGTAAATTTGATTTTGGTGGCGAGAACAGAAAGGAGAAAACGTTCTCCAACCTCGCCCCATGTGGACATTGCTCAACTTCTTTTGGCTAATTTGAAAAGTTGTTAAACATCAGAGAATGAGATTTGAACATTTTATTTTTTTATATCCGTGAAATCCCTAATTTCCTAAATTAAAAGATAGGAAGAATACATTAACTTGGTAATCATATTTGAAAGATGAAAAATACCCAGAAAAGAATTGGGTAATCATATTTGAATGGATGACAAATAACATGAAAAGAATTACAAAGCATTGTAATATCATAAAATATTGATAAAATTATTTTTTTAGGAATTTAAGTTTGAGGTATAATTTTAATTTAGTTTATATATTTTAAAAGTGAACATTTTTATCTTTCTCATTTCAATTATACCCACTTTTAGTTTTTGTTTATTTTTTATTTTATTTTATAAAAAATACACGAGAAAATTAAACTCAATCACTTCATCGATATATTAAAATTTAAATACTTCGGATACAGGAAAGCGAAGCTCCAATTTCTCGATTTTTCAAAAAAAAAAAAATATATATATATATATTAAAATTTATAATTAATTTAATTTTCATTTTAACAATTTTATTATTTCAAAGATAAAAAGTGAGGGTTATTAAAATATTGGAATAAAAAGTAGTTAATTTTAAAATTGAAATTAGACTTCCTAAGATATTTATACTAACCTTTATTTAAAAAAAGAATAGATACTCGACACTTTATTTCCTTTTTCTTTTCCCCCTTTTTTATTTACGCCGTCCATTTCAACGTTCTACAAATCACCGCAGCTTGCAAGGCGTTTCACTTTAACTCTCTGTTCTGTACACGCTCCAACCACTCGCCGCCCGGCACCTCACCGTCGTCTTCTCCGGCGAAACCCTCCGATTCAGTGTTGTGATCGACATTTTCGAACCTCAAACTGCACTCTTAACCTGCTGAACTTTCCATCTCCATGGAGCTGAGAACGCTCGGATTCGAGCGATTCCGTTCGTTCGCCCTACTTCTACTTTCAGGTAATCTCTAGTTTCATGAACTAATGCTTTTTCGCCGGTTTAAGATGTGGATTTCTGTGTTGTTGAGTTGAAAGTATCTTGATCTTGTTGTTTCGTGAAGGTTTGTTGCTGCTACCTGTTTCGGTGAGCTCCGTCGGAGTAAACTACGGTCAAATAGCGAACAATCTTCCTGCTCCGGAGAATGTGATCTCGTTGGTGAAAGCGATCGGAGCTACGAAGGTGAAGCTGTACGATGCGAGTCCGAAGGTTCTTCGCGCATTTGCGAACACAAGCGTGGAGTTCATCGTCGGACTTGGAAACGAGTACTTGTCAAAAATGAAGAATCCGGCCTGTGCTCATGAGTGGGTGAAGGAAAACGTTCAATCGCACTTGCCTGCTACGAAAATCACTTCGATCTTCGTCGGAAATGAGGTATTAACCTTCAACGATTCCTCCCTTAGCGCTAGTTTACTTCCGGCGATGCAGAGCGTACACACCGCGCTCGTAAACCTAGGGTTAGATAAACAGGTGGCCGTAACGACGGCGCATTCTTTAGCTATACTTGAAATTTCTTATCCGCCTTCTGCTGGAGTGTTTCGTAAGGATTTAGTTGATAGTTTGATTCCAATGCTGGATTTCCATGTTAAGATTGGATCTCCGTTCTTGATTAATGCGTATCCTTACTTCGCCTACAAGGGGAATCCGAAGCAGGTTTCACTTGATTTCGTCCTGTTCCAACCTAACCAAGGTGTTTTAGATCCTGGATCGAATCTTCGCTACGACAACATGTTGTTCGCTCAGATCGATGCGGTTTATTATGCACTTGGTGCTGTTGGTTACAAGAAGCTTCCGGTTCACATCTCGGAGACTGGATGGCCGTCGAAGGGAGACGACGATGAGGCTGGTGCGACTCCAGAGAATGCGAAGAAGTATAATGGGAACCTACTTAAGTTTATCTGCCAAAAGAAGGGGACGCCATTGCGGCCGAGCTCGGATCTTAACATTTATGTGTTTGCTTTGTTTAATGAGAATATGAAACCTGGACCAACTTCGGAGAGGAATTATGGACTCTTTAAGCCTGATGGTACGCCGGTGTATCAGCTCGGGTTTTCCATTAATGACGCTGTGGCAAATGGGACTCATGGCAGTTCCGGCGTGCAACCTTCGCCGCCGGAATCTCCCACTACCACCTCCGTTGGTTATTTGTCCATTTCTTCTGCCACGGTAAATTTTTCCTATTGCCTTCATTGTTATTTTTTTTGCTTGATACATGTTGGGTTCATAAACTGATGAAGGTAGAAACAAGTATTTTTGTTTTTTTTTTTTGACAGGCAACAATAACCTATGGTTGATAATATGAAAAAGAACAATGAGCCTATGAAACTAGAACAATAAAGATAAGACTAATACAAGGAAAACAAGGAGTGAGATAAAAACTAAGAATGATGGGTTTTGAAGGGGAAAACCAAAACATAATTAGAAACTGTTTAGTCCAAAAGAGGGGCAGAAAACACAGCCAACAATAAAAACAGCTACTGAAAGGAGAAACAGCTAGTTGGGTTTTGAAGGGGAACAGCTTTGCAGAATTGTGCCTATTCAAAGCTCACAAAACACGAATTGTTAGTTAGCTCAATTTAGAAATGAGTATAGGCAGGAATTGATTTTCTACTGATTTTCTTGACATCCAAATATTGTAGGGTCATGTGGTATGTCCTGTGAAAATAATTGAGGTGTGTGTAAGTTGGGACACTTACGGATTAAAAAAAAAAGAAGTATATGAAAACCAAGGCTTTCTTGCAATCTGTAACGTGAAAAGACATCAATTTTCAATCTCTCCCAATAATTCAGGGGTGATTGAATAATTCCAATCACTGGAAATTGAGTAAATAGGAGTATGAATTGTAAAGAGTTGAGAGTGGGGGCCATTATTGGTAGGAAGCACATGTTATCCATTAGCCCAATTCAACTCACTGCTTCATCGGTTCATTTCGAGGCCATCCTAACATTTTGAGTTGCAGCCATGTGCATATCCCGATTCCCTTTATTTCATTAACTTTCTTGTGGAAAAAAAAAACATTCAATTTCTTTTGGGATCTCGAGCTTTCAAGCACAAAGTAGTTTGTACATTGAGTACAAGCTAGTTTTCAATCATTTAAACCAAATTAACTGATTGGATTGAATTGAGTACATTGCTGTTAGTGTTACATAATGAAGTCAATTTTTTTTTAAAATTACAACAATTTGGGATGGAGGAATTCGAACTCATGACCTTTTAGTCATCGAATGTACAACCAAATTATCTGTTTGCTCGACTGTTTATGGAGACTAAGAAACAGTGGTGATGTATGTTTTGGTGACTTTACAGGAGAGAAGCCAATGCCATTGGCTAGGATTCTTCTCAAGGTGTCTGTTTCTGATGCTGTTGAAGTTGGTATTCTGAGTTTAGAGATTATTAGTCTTTTCAGTGTATGTTTTTTCCAGAAAGATGCTTTGGATTTATTTCATTAATCAGAATCGACCGTTAAAAAGAAAAGTTGAAGATGGTAAAGAGAATAAGAGGCAGCGTCGGATTTGGGAAAATGTTAGAGTTCTGTTCCTTTCCTTGTACGCGACTTCCTTCTCTTTTATTTTCTCTGTCTTCCTTTTAGCCATTCTTTTGTATGTGAACATAACAAAAGTTATTCGGTTTCTGCTTTTTTATTGCTAACAAAAGGTGGAAATTATGAATGAATACTATCTTTTTAAATTTTTAATGCAAGTTACTCTACATTTTTTTTTTCATCTCTCTTTTCGAAGATCATATATATATATAAGTAGAATTTATAGGTAGAAAAAATATTTGTAGGTTTAATTTTCTAACCTTGATGAGTCACCTGTTGATTTTCTACAAGTTTCTTTAACTTCTAAATATTGTAGGATCAGATGATATGTACATGTTGGTCCAAACAGTCACGAATATCAAAAAAGAAAAACAAAGAAAATTAACCGTGGCACTATACAAATGTTCACACATATTCTCTTGGGCAATAATCATGAAAAAGAACCCTATTCGCAACTTGTTTTTTACTTTTTCAGTTGAGTACTTTTGTGACTATTTGGCTTAGACTATAGGGTGTGTTTGGGCCCCTGTTTATGTAAACGGCCGAGTTGGTTATAATAAACCCAACCGATGTTTGCCCCACCGTTTATTATAAACGGTGGTTACCTAAACTTGCGTGCCAATTTATCTAAACCTGCGTGTATGTTTATCTACACCTTGTATATATTACTTTTTGTTATATAACTAGCTTCTCAAACACCGTTTATCATAATCCATGTTGTAATAACTTGCCCCTCAAACACCATTTATAATAACCTATATTTATCATAACCTTCTGTCTATAAATCATAACCTTCCGTCTATAATAACCAAATTGGTGCTCTAAACTTGCCCTAATAATTTTGCTCTAATACCTCATTACTGTACTTTTGTTGGCCTCACCTTTGTTTCTATACTCTTTTAAACTAACTGATGATAAAGCAAATTAAATTTTAACTTTTGCTATTTAAGCTTCTAATGTTAGAAATGAAGATTGGAACCAATGTTGATGACCATAATATCATCAGTTAAAATTTTTTGAACTCCAATTTAAACTAACTGTAGAGATTAGTAGATTGTAGTGGTTAAGTTTTCTTTTTTGGGGGAAAGAGAAACATTCAAAACACTTTACAACGTTAAAGTAACGATATCATTGGAAGTTTGTTGAATTTACCATTAGAAGTGAGGGACAAAAACTGACAGAGCCATGTGATAAAAAGAAAAAGTTCAGTTTACACAATTTTTTATCATTTTCTTTTCTCTATGCATTCTATTACATATTCTTGGATTATCTAATCTGCTTTATCTCTTTTTGTTTTCAGGGACATCAGTGTATTAATAATTAATAATTTTTATGAATTGGGTTAGTATAAAATTTTATTAATTTCCTTTTTGATGTACTTCTCTCTATTCTCCTCCATTGATTCTATTATGACTTTCATGAAATAATCAGATTTTTGTTGGGTTTTTTTTTTCTTTCACAAGTATACCAATAGAAATTTGAAATTTTGAATGCAAATTAAAGTTTAGATCCAACCAGATTTAATTATTTTTATGTCAAGTTATGAAGAATATAAACGAAGTAGCTATAATAGAACTAGAACTAGAACATCGTTTATTTTTTGATGAATTATATTTATACAAAGTTCAGAAACAATAAATTTAAACACACAATATTAGAGAACTTCAACTATCATTTAAAGTAAACAATGACAATATGGGTTAGTAGAAATCAATTTGCATTACACTAAAAAAATTCCTCTGACAGTTTTCATCAACAATGGCAAACTATCATCACATGTAGATACGAAAATTGCTTACAAATCTACACGACCCGACCGGACCCGCCTAAGATTTCTCTAAAAAACTGTAGAATACTGTGCTTAAGCCAGACTTGGTATTTTTATGTACCTTAGAATTCAACGTTTCTTCTGCAAAATCAGAACTATGCTCCTAGTTGAAACAGATGACTTGTAGAGCTTTGTTCCAAGTCATTATTTTTCAACCCTTTGATAGAACAACAAATAAGCCGCCGACGTCTTGATCTCTTCTACGCCAACCGGGGAAACGTGACTGTCGTCGAAATGGTACCACCTCTTATCATCGATTAGCTGAAAATATGAAAGCAGTCATTACATGAAAAAAGATCATTCAATATGAGACATGGATTATAAATTTATTTCTAACAATTGATGCCAGAGAAGTAGAGTAGCATAATCCAAGATTTTTTATTAAGAAAAATAGCAGGGAAAATTTGGGGGGTGTTAAGTTGGTTGAATTTATGGAGGATTTAAAATGAGTACTTACGGACTACAATTAAAAAACTACATCCAAACAATTTTTCGTAACTACTCAAAATAACTCTTCATCTCTAACCACTCATTGCTAACAATTCAAAATAACTCATTTTCAACCATTCATTTCTAATTATTTTGTTTTAACTACTTAAAATAACCGTTTAAAATCTACATTCAAACAAGTTATTGTTCTAATTTCTCTACAAAAAAAGATTACATCTAAACGAGCTTTTGGCTACAATTCTCAATTTCTAACCACTCAAAATACCTCCTCAAACTAACTCCTCATCCAAATACTTCCTAGGCTGTAAATCTTAATCTTAGAGAGTTCAAGAAGAGAATGTTAAATTCCATACCTTTGCATATGCAGTGTAGTGCCCACCACCAAGACCACCATAATGATTGCTAATGGCATATAGGTTGTATAAGTAAGTTTTTCCATCATTGCTTTTGACATATTTGCTCAAATCAAGATGGTGAATGGGGAAATCAACCAAGGTTTCGAGTTTGTTTTTAAGGTATCTGCTGTATGAAAAACGTTTCAAGTGAAAAACAATAATCTCTGGCAACCTCCACAGGTCTAACTTCTTTGTAGCCTGTCTATGCTCTTTGCAGCTAGGGCAGTACCTGCAAAAAAGAAGAAATTTTTAGATGAATAACACAAACTAGACCATGTAAGAGCACAAAATATGGAAGATCAAAGAAACATCATATTACCACATATCATCAGGACCCAAAGGTTCTTCAGTCAGGAATGCTTCCAAGCAAGAAAATAAGGAGATTGCTTCCTGCCGTGTTTTCTTCATGAACCGTGTCGGTTGAACAGGAGGAAGATCCTTGATGTAGCTCACATCGTATAATTCGTACTCTTTGTCGGTCCATTCCAAGAAAACCTTTATAAGTGAACTGTAGTTTATAGCAGAACCCTTCTCAATTGGCTTGCAGCTCAGACCTCTTTCATCCGTTAAAAAAAGTTGAAAAGATAACTCTTCTTCAGATGTTCCGTCTTCAACTTCGATGTCCATCGGCTGGTTGCTAGAACCAGACTGAGGACTGCCGTTGGCTGGTTCATCATTCATTTCAGAATCAATGCCATTTTCTTTGCTATTATGAGCTTTAGTTGAAGAGTATGTTTTTTTCAAGGGAGAGAGGATTTTAGACACAGCTTTATTTATTTCAGCTTTATCAAAACCATCTTTCAAAATTGTGACAAGAGGAGTTCCGAAAAGCTTTCTCTCCAATCCCCTCACTCGGTCTGTTGAGTATCTACAGACCAAATTCCACATTGAAAACATTCAGGCAAAACAAAAACGAATAATAATTGAGTGGCAATAAATGTAACACATAAGTACCAATGTACTCTATACCATAAGACAACTAGAAGTGTTTTCGATTAATGTCGATTTACTCTAACCTCTACTCAAGGCATTATAATGTGTTTTAAATCGATGAATAATGCTTGTTTCTTAGCATTCCACAAAAAGAAGACAAATTGAACCCAAAGAAAAAAGAAATACTTTGATAGAACTGAACAGCAAAAAGAAACAAATAAAACATAAAAGGAAGCGTACTTTTCCAGCGATCTGTGAATGATCTCTAGCTTTGGTCTCTCAGACTCCACTTTCGGAAGGCGAAAGGCAACTAGATACTCTTCATCTTTAATTGAAATCACAGATTCAAGAGGGTTATCCAAATACCGGTAAATTCGGTGATCGTAAACCTGACAATAAAAAATTTAGAACTTCAATCAAAAAAGGAAAAAAATGATGATCAAACGTCAAAATCAAACATTCTTTTTTTTTTGAAGTACAATTTGGGGGAGGGGACAACAAATCCTACAAAGAAGGTACAACTGCTATCGTGACCGTGGTGTTGAACTGGATTACCACCCAACAACAAAACCAACGAGCCACCGACCCCTTCCGTCAAAACCAAAGATTACTGTCATAGAAGAAATAAGAACCCTGAAACCGTATGTCATATGCTTACCTCTGCAAGCAGAAGACTTTCATCACTCTTCAAGCAGCATGCTGCAGCCAATGCAAGGGAGAGATCCTTGGTGCAGCTATGTCTTAGTACCGTCACAGTGTATGGCATTGGAAGACCACTACCGTCACCATAGAACACAGTCACTGTCACACTGCGAGTGACAGTTGAAGGTAGCGGCAATGACAAATACATAAATGGATCAAAAGTAATGGAGATTTTCCCACAAACAGGACAAACCAATGTTGACTTATATTGACCCTGTGAGTTTAACCAATTATACATGATTAGAAAACAAATGAAATAATTTAAATCTCAACTAAATAGTCCAAACCAAAAACTAACTCAAGACATCAACCTCTGCTAAATTAAGAATTGAACATAAATGATTCTTTTAGTTAAAAAACAAAATTTGGGACTGAGATTAAAACCTCTGACCTATTGGTCCCGTAGATGTCAATTACTCTTCTCACAAGTAAGCAAAAAAAAAAACATAAATGACTTTAATTGAAAGATTAAAAAGATAGTAACTTATGAGAATAACCATGAAAACTTCTTAACACAGTTCATATTTGTATTACAAACTACAGTTCATATAATTTAGAACAACCTAAAGTGATTTGCATAGCACCGGGCCAAACACAAGATGATTATGCACGATCATATAAATGTCAAGAGGTACTTACTTGGCAAACATCCACAATTAAAGAATCATTTCGAGCTTTATGGTATCTCCAACACTCATCTGCAACTTCCACATCTGGACGACCATCATAATCCTTTGTTTCGAAATATGGCTTCGTTTTAACACGATTCAAATCTTCATGCAAACCATCCAGTAAGAAGGCAAGAAGTTCCTAGAGGCAGACATCTTTCGTAGGTAAAGATCTAAGAAGACAAATTGATGGTACTAACTTACTTTGAAGACTCCTCGTCTTTCCAATGTGGGTTATTTGTCCCACATTTAGCCTTCTATGTTGGATCATAAATGAACATGCAGAAATTGAAATAAGTAGTGCATTTTAAAGCATTGTAAAAAATCTATTATATGAAGTTTCTAAAAGGACGATCAAAATAAAATGAAATTATGATATATTTAGATGATATAGAAGAAAAATAACTTAAAGGGAGAAAAATCTAATAAGAAAACTGCATTAAAAAAATGCTAGTGAGATCACCTCATCAGATACAAGGCATGGTATTTAAAATATCATCAGAAAATGGTAGCTTATCGTCCAAAGTACCAGGAAAGACTACAATTTTTCCAAGAGCTCAATAAATTGTCGGCTAAAAATCTAACTACATTTATCTAAGCATCTGAAGCACTAATTCCCATCAGATAAACGAAATAAAGCATATGGAGCTTACAAAGGCTATATTCAATTATTCACAAAAACCTATAAGAACTGTTTGATAAAATCAGCTGTTTGCAACTTAAAAATCAAACACTAAGATGCAAAGACAGCAGTATTCTAATTGTGAAACGGGAGACTAGAGAGATCACTTAAGAAATGAGGCAATCCATGTAACACAAAAAGAGTTTTGTAAATATAACATGGAACTAACTTGGGAATCATGCTGGTTATAGCCACTGAACTGGGGAGCAAAACGAGCTAACTTTCCCTTAAATACACGAGGCGCAACAGTGGTTTGTCCAGCCGACCACAGTTTCCTTAACAAGTCACCAAAAGCAATGGCTAACTCTCCCTGTAGAAGCATTGAATATACCAGTAAAATCACCCTTTATCTTCCAGAAAAAGAAAATAATTTTACTTAATAAGAAAATTGAACACCGAAGAGGAGAAAAGCCACCTACGTGCATTCCCAAAGGATTTTTTGCGTTGATCTCTTCAGAATAATCTTGTAAAAAATACTCTACAAGGGGTGGTGTGTGAACTAAACATTGAAGAGCACTATTCATGAAACATGTATTTCCTAAATTCTGCAACCCTGCCAAGCCACACCTCTGTCTTGTCTTTCCAGTATTACTAATGCCATTTCTATCATCCATGTCAGAGTCTGATGTGCTTAAAGAACTTCCCTGATAACCATTACTGGATGAATGTCCATTTGACATTGCTGCCCCCCCTGCAATTGACAGAGGTTCAAGGGCTACCAAAGCTAAGTCATTTCCAGTGGCATCCATGCCGGTCTGAGGAGTAGGACCATCAACTTCAAGGAGGATCTGCAGAAGAGGGTGTGCAAGTACACGAAAATGAACATAATATTGCATTATGGAAAAGAGAGAGGGAAAAAAAAACTAAGTAGATTAAATGGATAAATGCTAATGGGAATCAAATATGACAATGTAATATCCCTCTCTTGCTTGCTCTCAGAAATGTTCAATTGTCCAATTGGGACACTACATTCTGGTGGTTGAATGATTCAGGGTCCTATCCCCTTTTATCTCATCAGCTTCCTTACAACCAAGGATTAGCCAAAATACACACCTTGACTATTCTCACAAGACTGATTGAGAGAGTATCCAAATCACAAAACCCAGCCACCACTTAGAACTTTGCTTGTCACATTTCCTCATCGACACGATCTTCTTCCAGAACTCTCAACCCAAATATATATGTCATGTTCAACCTATGGCCCTCTTCATTCTCCTTTCCTTAAAACCCCCATACAGGCTTTAAATATGGAACCCACAAGCTTCTATCAGTTCTAACTACAAAATGAGATAGATGCAAATAATTCTCCTAAAAATTGCTTTCCATACGACAAGTGATATCCAATCGTACACTTACCCCAAAACATGTTGCTCGTAGCATACACTTAAAAAATGGACCCAAGCTTTCTAATAAACCAACCAGAAATTTAAGTGACATGCACATTCAAATTTTGATTTTCACTACCATTAAAGTTTTCTATAGTATCCGTCATCCAAGAATAATGATGTCAAGCATGAATTGTATAAGTAGTCACAGTCAGCAGAACAAGGAATGAACATTTACGCCAGCTAGTAAGGATCAAATTTTTTGAAAAAGCTGAAAAGCTAATCCTTCTTGGATCAATATACACAAGCAATACTCACATGTTGATCCATCTGCAAGTTTAGTTCTTCGAGGGTTTGGCTTGTCGCATCCAAAATTGATTGTTTCTGCTTGTTGAAGTAGTCCCATATGCACGCCTGCTAGTAACCAAAAAGCAGAGATCCAATACAAATTAGTTATAAAAGATACTATCAGCATGTTCCCATCCCTACAAAAAAAAATGAAAAGTTCACAAACCTTTTCTTGCTTTATTCCTTTAAGTGCAAACACCTTCTCACGAAGATCATATATGGAGGCCTGTAAAGCAGAATGCGGGTGAGCAGAATTCTGTAATTGCTAATAAATCACATACAGTGAAGAGTAAGGCATATATGAACATTAGCTCAACATGAAGATAAAAAACTAATGAAAATCTGAAACATTAAAAGTCTCTATAATTACTGTTCCCCCATGGGAGTTTTTATTCATTGATTTTAATCTGACCTTTTCTTTTATACCCATGAGTGTCCAGCCAACTTACAAGCACTTCAATTATTCTCACGGGATAAACTGTCCGGTCCTATAACATTCAGTTGTCAAAGAAACCAGTAGGGAATTAGTTTTTAGGTGGGAGCACTAGCCACCATGGATAAAACTCTAAACTTTTTGGTTCCACAAGATTCTCTTGACCACTAGACCAATACATGATGGTTATTTTAATCTAACTTAAAGTGAAATGAAATGTTAATGCAAATATCTCAACCTACTTAAGTCCTTACAAAGCAGGGGATTAAAAAAATAACCAAAAGGCCTTAAAAAACCATAGAAACAATTGTTTTCCATCATGCTTATGGGGTTTAAAAGATAAAGCAAATGCTTGTTCCCTAAAGTGATTAGTGAGATAAAAGTATCCCCACGAATCAAAGGAGAAAAGCAAACATTCTGGAAAAAGAAATTCACATACAATTTAATGGTAGGCATCAAAATCTTTAATGTGATAAAATCTTATATTCGACTTGTATTGACTATTATAATTTTATTTTGTTCTCCAAATCCCACACATATTTAGCTGCAGACCACAGCCTGCCTCTTACACTGCACTTGTGTCAGCATAGCAATACGTCTCTGCTCAGACAAACTCATAGTCTATTTCCACCTTCATCCAGTACAAATCCTGCATATGCAACGGAGAATGCCTTGTCTGGTGTTTTATGAGTCAATCCCAGGTAGAATGTCAACCTCATCTTTTTAATCATTGTCCTTTTGCAGCTTGTTTCTCATTGATTATCATGGAGGCTTTTGATTGTTTAGTATCATTCCCTAATGGCATATCAACTTGCCTCACTATGACCTTGCTTCTTTCATTTGAGTATTCTTCTTAACAATTTTGGGTGAAGGAAACATACTGATTTTTAGGGATGCTTCTGTATCTTTTAATCGGTTTTATTTTTATGCTTTCCATCAATTTTTTTGGTGTAAGGATAAACATCTTTCGTCTTATCGTTTATCTTATTTTATTCCTAATTGAAATTGTTCTTGTAATATGATACGATCCCGACAACATTAAAAGTATATTCGAGGCGGAGCAAGAAGTGAAGAATCAGTTATTTACTATTTTAATATATTTTATTATGCGAATTTAGGTTGTAATGGGCCTATGGGCCTAAATAGAGTTATTTCCAAAGTTAGGTTAAATCCTAGGAATGCTATAAATAGGAAGACTAGGTTACTCTTTTGTTTATCGAATTATCATCATTGTATTGCGGCTCTTTGAGAGATTCTCTCGAGAGGTTTATCTTAGATTAATAAAATAGTGTGGTAAATTCTATCATTTTGGTATCATAGCCGTTCGATTCTTGGTTGTAGAGATGGATCA
This sequence comes from Sicyos edulis, assembly GCA_036507275.1. NCBI lineage: Eukaryota > Viridiplantae > Streptophyta > Magnoliopsida > Cucurbitales > Cucurbitaceae > Sicyos > Sicyos edulis. The sequence continues at coordinate 66,943,378 of CM071846.1, forward strand.
GGAAGAGGTTCGAGAGGCGTTGCTAAGTTTGATGGCCTCGGTTGGGTCTCTAAGAAAAATCAAAGAAGAGGTAGCTTCAATGAAAGAAGATCTCAGAAAAATAAGGGAAAGCTGCATTGACCTAAATAGCTCTCTTAGAGAGCTCAAAGAGGAAATTATTATGGAAGAAAAAGTGACGGCTAGGGTTTTTATACCACCACCTCCGCCGCCACCTTCCCCGCCACCACCTCCGACATTGCCGCTGCCACCTCTGCCGCCGCCACCGCTACCGCCATCGCCACCACCACCGTCGTCGTTTCCACGGCTGATGCCACCGATGCCGCCGTTTCCGTCAGCACCGACGCGCCACTGCCACAGCCGCTGTTGCTGCCGCCGCCGCCGAAAAAAAAATAATTTTTTTTTATTTTTTTATTTTTCTATTTTTATGTATGCCCACCTTGAGGACAAGGTGCTTTAAAGGGGCGGGTATTGATAAGGTTGGGCCTAGGGCTCTATTTAGCCATTACTTGGAGAATAAGTTAGTATTTTGTTATAAATAGAGTGAGTTAGGTTAGGGTTTAGGCATCCAAATATTGAGTGATTAATTGAGTAATTTATTGTAGGGCTCAAGAGATTCTCTTGAGAGGGGAGGTTCCAAGACCTATCAAAACTTGGCTTATCTTGTATTCTTTAACTTTTGATATAATCTAGATCCTGGATCATATCAATTGGTATCAGAGCTAAACACCTATCCTTATCTCCTACGGGGTTGCTACAGCCTTTGCCGATCCCTGCACAGGTTTGGGAAGATATTTCGATGGACTTTGTGGAGGGGTTACCGCGATCAGAGGGTTATGACACTATACTGGTGGTGGTTGACCGTCTTTCCAAATATGCTCATTTCATACCTCTTCGCCACCCGTTTTCTTCCTTGTCGGTGTCCAAGGTGTTTATCAAGGAGATCGTACGATTGCATGGGATTCCAAAAAGTATTGTGTCCGACCGCGATAAGGTTTTTACAAGTTTGCTTTGGGACGAGATGTTTAAGGCTACGGGCACTAAACTCTGTCGGAGCACCACTTACCATCCACAGACTGATGGGCAGACTGAGGTGGTGAATCGTTGTTTGGAATCCTATTTGAGATGTTTTGTGATGCATCATCCTAAGGCGTGGTACCAATGGTTGTCCTGGGCGGAGTACAGCTTTAACACTTCTTTCCACTCATCCACGGGTATGACACTTTTCGAGATTATTTATGGCAGACCTCCTCCTACCATTTTGGGATATGATCACGGTGTTAGTCTGGTGGCGTCTGTGGATTCAATGATGAAGGATCGTGACCGGATCTTGGCCACCTTAAAGGCTAGCTTGTCGCGAGCGCAGCAATCTATGGCGGATCGCGCCAACGCAAAACGTAGGGATGTACAGTATAATATTGATGATCTGGTGTATATCAAGCTTCGACCATACCGCCAATCTTCTTTGGCTAAATTTCAACACCCGAAGCTGGCGCCGAGGTTTATTGGGCCCTACCGTGTGCTAGCACGAGTGGGTCATGTTGCTTATCGTTTGGAACTTCCGCTGGCAGTTAAGATTCACCCGGTTTTTCACGTGTCAGTTCTGCGTAAAGCTGGAGACTCTTCGGTTCTTGTCACGTCTACACCGCCCTCGGTGGGAGATGATCTGTGCATGGTGGTTCGCCCTAAGGCGGTGTTGGGCGTCCAAGAGAATTTACAAGCGGCCGGATCGCGTCAAGTTTTGGTTCAATGGGAAGGCTCGCACTGAGAGGATGCTACTTGGGAATCCGCGGCTGATTTAGCATTGCAATTTCCGGACTTTCACCTTGAGGACAAGGTGGCTCTGTGGGGGGGAAGTATTGATACGATCCCGACAACATTAAAAGTATATTCGAGGCGGAGCAAGAAGTGAAGAATCAGTTATTTACTATTTTAATATATTTTATTATGCGAATTTAGGTTGTAATGGGCCTATGGGCCTAAATAGAGTTATTTCCAAAGTTAGGTTAAATCCTAGGAATGCTATAAATAGGAAGACTAGGTTACTCTTTTGTTTATCGAATTATCATCATTGTATTGCGGCTCTTTGAGAGATTCTCTCGAGAGGTTTATCTTAGATTAATAAAATAGTGTGGTAGATTCTATCATAATACACCTACAGGTGTTTCTGAGCTTCTTCCTACTGCATAATTTTAATGAAAATGTTCTCTTAAAAGAGGTAAAATACAAATAATACCTTCTTGCTCAATTGTATGGTAGATTCACTGCCATCTCTGGAATCAATCAATTTAAGACAAAGTAGATAAACCTCCACATAAAAGTTCTTCTGAATGACACCTTGGGATATCAGCTTTCTCGGCAACGGCAGCCCCCCTTTATACCTAATTAGACAAAACAAGGATGTAACGACATTTCTAAGCTTCCAAACTAGTTTTGGGCATGGAAATCACGTTCATAACAAAAAAAACAAACACACATACTAATACAGCTTTACTTCCATAGGTAATTTACAACAAAAAGTTCAATTTCGAGAAGCAATACTAAAAGTAGAGTACATTAACAAAGAGAATGAGTGAACATCTTACCAATCATAAAGCTTCTCCCAAACTTCACCGGGGACCAAAACATAATCCCGTCGCTCCTCCAAAAATCTTTTTATCTCCAAGTCATTGCACTCAGAATCACTTCCACTAATGATTATATCAGAATTATCAATAGGACCAGGCCTTTCGGCCACGTTTAAAGGATCCATATCGAATTGCAGGGAATCAGAGGAATGATCTTCGCTAGAAAAATCTTCAATAGACTGCCCAACGTATAATTGCCATATTCTATACCACCTGCATGAACAGTAAGTAGAGTGAACATTTCTACCATTTCAACAAATGCCCCCAAATTAACTGCACAAAATTCATCCAACCAAACCATAAAGAAACACAAGATTCCACTCATAACAGAAAATGCCCATAAATAAATCAATCAAGAACGATACAATCGAATAGAACATAAAGAAAACACAAGACAAACAACGAAATGTAAACAAAAGTAAAACCGACCCAATTTCCAAAATCCACCGAGAAATCGTATGATCCAAACATCAACAGAAGACATTAGAAAAAATAGAAACCCTAAAAGAGGCAATACCGATTGGAGAGAACGTAGTAGAGATTGCCCTCGCTCAAATTGGATTCAGATTCCTTGAACAGTTGGGAGACGATCCGATTCTGGACATCGGGAGCGGGTGGGAGGGAGCTGGATCCGCCATTTTCCATCACGAAGGCGCAATCAAAGAGGAAATCGGAATGGGAGGGGGATCAGAGTCCAGAGAGGGTCAAAGTAGATGGGGAAAACGAATGAATGAATGATTTGAAATAGAGAGAACGGGAAAGGAAGGGATGAGGCGAATGTGGGTTCCGATCTTGGTGCAGAGACAGAGAAAAATGAGGGGAAAATGGAAGAAGAAGAAGAAGAAGAAGAAGAAGAAATGGTATATTCGAAAGAACCCTAAGAGGCTGAAAGGAAGAGGAAGGTATACGAACAGTCCACGGCCCAAACGGGAAACAAACAAATCTAAACTATTAATCAAATCAAATTCCACTCTTCTAAATCTTAACCGTCCTTTTCAATTCTTTTTTTTTTTACCTAACTATTACTATTATTATTATTATTATTATTTTATTATTGGATTGAGTTATATTACTTGTTAATTTCATCGAACTTTTTACTTCTACAACTCAATTCAACTTAAATTATTATTTTTATTATATTATGTATAAGTTATTAGTATATTCACTAAGCTTAGAAGTGCTGGTTATTTTGTCTAGTGTTAATCCATTTCAACTCCACTGATATAGTAGTTGTGTCATTTATATAAGGTTTTGGTTGGTCCTCTTCCCTCAATTATTTGTACTAAAAACAAGGTTATTAATATATTCGTAAAGAATAATAATTAATAAAATAAATTTAACATAGTTCTTTTTTTTTTTTTTTTTTACATATTTAGAGTTGTAAGTTGAATTATAGGGATGGAAAGAGAGACTAACACAACTCGAAACTCAATAGAATTTCAAAATATAGAGATGGAAGGGCCGGTAAATTGAACAATAAAAAATTTTAGGTTAGTCCAAAAAAATCTTTACACTATGTACACCTCTAATAAATAATGCCAATAAAGTAATAGTTTAATCATTATAAGTATGTGTTCATGATTTGGAGATCATGAATTCGAATCTCTCAATGATTAATTGGTGTGTTGAAGTTCTAACAAGTGTGTTAAAATGAATTTATTACGACGATAATTGACATGTACTTTTGACCAAAATTTATAGAGTTTGAATCTAAAATTCTAAAATATTGTTATTAAACTAAAAAATGACATTAAGTAGGCAATGTCTAGAGAAAGGATATGATGTTTAAATCTCTTTATCTTTATTGTTGTTGAACTAGAAATGTACATCTCTTGCCAATAATAGTTTAACTTAATTGACATGAAATGTAGTTTATAACAAAGAGATCATAAATTTGAAATTCACTATCTCTAATTGTAGTTGAATTAAAAAACAAATAACGTTTATCTGTCTTAAGATTTGAGGTTCAAATATTTTTATATTCACTTATTGTAAGAATGATTATCGTTACATATACTAAAAAACTTGTAAGTATGAATGATATTGTAGCAATGGGATAGAATAAATAGAGAGAAACACTAGAGGTGCATCAAAGTTGGCTTGGACTATTACACATATAATAATAAATAAATAAATAAATAAATTCCCATTCTACATTTCCGTGAGTGAAGGTTAATATTAAAGTTTTTTTATTTTTTATTTTTATGAGTGTTAGGATCAACTTACACAGAACTTACACTTTACCTCGTTCTCAACAATTAAAATTTAATATTTATTTTTGAAATGTAGCGTAAGACTTTGCTATTTGGGTATGTATGACTAATTTCTTTTTTGCTCCTAATAATATTCAAGGATAGAATTTTGTAAGAGTATGATATCAATTCAGATATGTTTGTGTTGGGTTGATTAATTGATAAATTTAATATATTTGATAGAATAAGATTGTTCCATTTATTTCTCGGAACTTGACACATTTGTAAATTTATTCTATTTTTTTTATTATTTAATTTAACCACAAAATTTTAGTATAAATTAGGGAAAAGGGATTACAAATACCAAAGGATCGAACTCGTAACGGTGGAGTAGAAATGGATTAACACTAAATTAGATAATCAATCACGTCCCAACCCATTCGATAATTTAACCACAACTGAGGATGAGAAGATTTGTTTTGAAAAGAGGGTAATCATGTCTATTCCTAGACTAGGTTCACGTCCATTCCTAGACTAGATACCAGATACATCAAAAAAGTAATATCATAAATGAATCTCGAACCCTAAACCTCGAGGGGAGCTAAAAGTTTAAGTTACAGCTAAAAACTAAAAGTTTGAAAATTCAAACTCATAAATTTTTTTTATTTATGAATGTGGTACATAGTAACAGAATGAAACAACAAACATTTATTAAAAAAAAAAGCAGTTAACATCATATACAACAGTCATTTGCATAAACGATAAAAAATTAACGAAATCAGTCAATCATTTAAACAATTACAAATAAAATGAAAAATATTTATTGAAAATTATGAATGATAAATATCAAAAGATTGATATTTTGGATTTATTTATGCATTGAAACTCATCGGTGTTTAAAGCTCCAAAACGCATCTTAGAGATTTTCCATCGACAAGTAGTTGAAATGCATCATTTATCTTCTCAAAAGGAAGTTCATGTGTTATGAACTCATCCAATTTTACCACCTACATAATACAAAAATTAAATTAATTAATCCACTTGAAAATATGCCTAAAACATTGAATATAACATGTCTTACTTTAACCACTAAAGCATTTGAGTCTAACAATAACTAAACAAAATTATTTATTTTAACTATAATCATAAATGATAAGTAAATTATTAATATAGAATTACCTAGTAATCAAGCGAAGAGCTAGAAGTGATAGGTTCAATCTATATATATAGTGTCCTTATTATGGCACATTAGAAAGTGATGACACCTCCTAACAATTTATAAGATATGGGTGCTACTTGTTTCATCACCAATTAATTTTGAAATAGATATTTATATTATTTAATACACATCACCTACATAGAAATTAATTTCGTGAGTCTCGAACTCGAGGCCTTAAAGGGAGCATACCTTCAAAGCCCAAGTCTTCAACCACTGTGCCACTTTTTGGGGACAATTTCTTACCAATTTCTCATCCTTACACTACTAACATATTATTTGTTCTTATAATGATAAAGAAAGCAAGAAGAAATTTGAGTGTAACAATCATCATTATTTTTACAAACAAAAGTCTCTAATTCTAAGAACAGTAACCCGTCTCTCTAGGTTGTAGCATCAAAGTATATCGAAGAAGTTTGACCATCATTATTAATTGACCTAGTGATTAATGCGAACTTTTTAAGAGATTATGAATTTAATTTATAGTAACTAGCTGCATAATATGTCACGTGAAAATAGTAAAGATATGCGTAAACTATAACTCTGGTGAATTAAAACAAAAAGGAAACAAAATAAAAGTCGAGTTGTTACCCCTTGAGTGCATTGTTCGGCAAAATTGAGAAGCTGAGACCTGCCTTTGAAGCCTCCAAAAACGGAAGCCACAACCTTACGCCCACTGAACAGTTCCATTGGATGCAAAGGCAGCATTTTTGGGCTTTTGTGAAGTCCCAATATTACCGTCGTTCCCCATCCCTATTGTATACCCAAAAAAAACAAAAAAAATCATCATAAACATACATAAATGTTGACTACTTTTATGGAACAAATATATACATTTGAAGAAAAAAAATTGTCACCATCAAGTCTAATTTTATTAACTTGTGCTGTAATTATTTGAAAGGAATTGAGTGGAGAATTGTTAGACAACATAAGGTGGTGTACCATGTGGGTGATTGCTTTCCCAAAATTTCGATTCAATTTAAGTGAGTAGTTTGGATCCAATTAAAATGGGTATTTGTTCGAAAAAATTTGTATTCAATCCAAGTGGGTATTTCAGTTCTCAAATTCAGATCATCTAATTAAGCTGATCTTCTCTATATGGCTCCATCTTGAGACAATATATTGAAGATACTTATTTTATTCATTGGAAAGTTGACAAGGTTTCAACATCTTTATAAGAGATATGAATTATTCTATTTATTATTAATTGATTTTAAGGTACAATCTCATATTATCCAATAATAATAAAAAAAATTATTTTTATTTTAAAGAATATTGATAAGATAGGATAGTTTACCCGTTAAATGATGGAAAATTTCATTGTTGTGGAAAAAGAAAAATTACCTATATCAAATGTTTTGTTGAGAAGAAAAATAAATAAATAATGTGAATTTCAACTCATGACCTTTGAATTGTTAGTATACACTTTCGTTAGTTGAACCAATACTCTCATTGCAAAAATGATTATAGACTTAATTTGAATATCTACTTTTATCAACTATATGAATATCTACTTCGAATATATATATATATTTATTGTAATACAACTTACAACGTGGGTAGACAAGAAGGCTGTACGCAAAACTTCCACACTTCCAACACATTCAAAGCTATTGTCCACACCTCCATTTGTCATCTCTATAACTATCTACAAAATCAAAACACACCATTTTAATCCTAAATATTAGTCTATTACAACGTTCAAACAATTATTTTACTTCACATTTAATCTTTGGATACACTAAATTTAATTGTTAAGATATATTTTTTAAATTTATAAAAACAAAAAATAGATTGAGATGACACATTAATCTTTAATTTCTTACATTTTTTCTAGTTTAAAAAAGAAAAAGAAAAAAATACTCTAACGACTTCAAATATCACATTGTAACCAAATAATTACAGAGTCCTAGCCTTAAATGTTAATTGAATTAAAAAACAACAAGAAAAGAGAAATACATTTAGAAAAATAATTGCAGGTTACTAAGGTAGCATGCAACAATTATTGTGGCTAAATTTTAGTCATTTATTTTTATTTTTATTTTTAAATAATTAATTTAAAAGGTTTTATAAAAATCAATGGCTAAAATTTAACCACAATGGTTGTTAAATGTCAGCATACAATTATTTCTCATATATTTATAAATTTGAAGGATTTAAAAATATATATTAGTATGAAAGTTTATTAGTTTAATTATATTATCTCAAATATCAATGAAAAAAAAGAAAAATATTTAGGGCATGATCTATAAAATAATGTCTACTATGTGATCCAATATGAGTCATAATCTATTTTTGTTTATTTTATTTCTTTATTTCTTTTATGTTTTGAATTTAAAATCAAATAGATTGTGGTTCACGGGTGGACATTATTTTATATATTATATCCGGACATAATATAAATATTCCTCAAAAAAAAAAAAAAAAGTTGTGGGGTACCACCAATACCAACCTCGTGGACAGGCTTGTCAGAGTCTCTGGGATTTATAAAGTCAGTGATTCCAAATTGCTTTCCTATATATATATAACAAATATTGAGCTCAATTTCTTTTCAATATACACATCAAATATGTGGGCAAACTTGTACCATAAATGTTAAGATGGAATTGAAAGAGAAATTTTTGGATCATATAATTTTCTCCTTTTAAATTTATAAATTATATATAGGTTTTGTTGAGCACAATATCAACCAATAATAAAGACCAAAATAGTTATTTTAAACATCAAATATTAAAATAGATTTTCTAAGAATAATTTTCTAAATAAAAGTTAAACAAAATAATTTTAAAACTCTCTTAATTAATCAAAATAAAATACTTAACAAAGAGACTTAAAATGAAATTTAAATGGTAAGGTTTAAAATTATAAGTTACCGATGATAGACTTGAGAGGATTGACATCGACTCCAATAATTCTAGAAGCACCACGACTTCGAGCACCTTCAGCAACCTGCAAAATAATAATAATAATAATAATTAATTAATAAATAAATATTTATATAGTTCAAATGGAATTATTTAACTTTGTTGGTTTGGCATTTATTAGCTTCACGAGCATACAATGAGAGAGTAGAGAAAAATTGTAAGATAAAGAAGACATCCACGTCAATTTAACGTGACTTCTTTTCAGAGAGAAATCCATTTTTAAAATTGAATCCATAATTATAATGTTGAACTGTAATACCATTAAATAATAAAACTATTAAGTCGTTAACCTTTTCGATAAGGTATATAAAGACTTAAATAGAAATAGTCAAAACAAAAGACTTAATAAAAAAAATAAAAAATAGAGCAACACAAATAATGGTTTAACCAATAAACTTTTAATATTTTTGGACTTCTTCACATTATTCTTAAATAGTATTGAAACATGTGACCACATATAAAAGTAGTGGATAAACCATTATTTGACAAGTTAACAAACTTTACCGAAATAAAAAGAGTTCAACCATAACTAACATTTACTCTACTAACATCTTCTTCTAAAAACAAAATCAAACGAGTTAAAAATAACTATTTATTTTTAATTATTTAAAATAATTCATCATTTCAAAATCATTAATTTTGAATTACTCATTTTCGTAATTATTAGTCTACAAAATTCACATCAAAGTGACCTATTAGCGACAATTTCTCTATAAAAATTTACATCCAAACAAGTTATTATCTGAAATTTTCTACAAACATATCGATATATTACTATAACCCCAATTTTTAAACCTTCGAAATAACCTCTCATTCTAATCATTCAAAATAAGTATTATACATGCAACTACTCATCTTAACATCCCAAAAGTTTGAAGATTCAAACTTTTGCTACCATACGTTTTATGGTAAATATTCACAACTTTATGGCTAGGTTTGAATCTTTATTTCTTTATATCTAAAATTATAATATTTGAGAAAGAGAATTGGTTACCGCAAGTCCTACTGCTCCAAGTCCAAAAATCACCGCCGTGGATCCAGCTTTTACGTTCGCCGTGTTCCATGCTGCTCCCACTCCTGCCTCCATTTTCGTTCACATAAGACTAATACATTGTTTTTACTTTATAACTTGGAGATTATAGATTCAAATCTTCGACGTTGCTTCACCGAAAAGGTTAGTGACATATTAATTTCATTATTTGGAAGTAATCTAATTCAACATGACTGCTACAAGTTTGATTTCAAAAATTAGTATTTGACTTATTGTACCCTACGTGTAGGGTTTGTGGCCTCTCTCCCTAAATTTATATTAAAAAAGAAATCTAGTATAAATTCAGGGAAGAAAACCACAAACTATAGAAGATATTATTACTTTCAAATAAATGAGAGTCAAATATGAAATTTTAGAATCAAGCTGTGATTGGGATGTTAAATAGGATTAGCATGAAATTATGTTGTTATTCCATACATAATTTATAAGGTCAAAATCATGGTGCCCTTCCCCACAAAATGACTTCAAATTATGATTATTTATTTAAATAAGTCAACTTCATTAAAATATATATACAACGCATGAGTTTATAATTTGTTCAATAAATTTATAAAAATACTTTTATATTTAATCGATTTGTTTTGTATAAATATATTAATCAATTAAAGTTTATTACAACAATATTAAACTCTCCAGTTTCATCGCCTAGGTTCTAGAAAATTTCAATAAAAAATAGCGGGAATATATGGCAATTATTGAAGAGATAAATACAAAAATATTTATGGCACATTTGTTTTTTTATTTTTTGTTTTTAATATCAATGACACATTTGTTTTCTAGTTGTTTCTTTTGTTATTGTTTACCCAATCAGATCTGTCATAGACTAAAAGACATGATGCCTGTGTTTCTTTTCAATGTAAAAAAAAAAAAGAAAAAGAAAAAGAATTACTAAAGTGATAACTCTAGTCAATTTCCTCTTATCTCTTCCAATTTTTTTTTTTATTCTATTCTAAAAATTTCTAAACCAGATTTAATTTTAAACATGTATTATGAACGTGATTGCTTTATCTTTTAAATTTTAACTTTAGACAATTTTTTTTTCTTTTTGCAATAAAGTTAATCAATGCAAAATCTGTTAAGATCCAAAGGTTTTTTTTAAAGAAAAAGAAAATAACAAAATTTGGTTTATAATTTATTTCTCTTTTACTATTTACGTATTAATTTTGTTTTTGATATTCGGGATTATCTAGGTCAACTTGCACCCACCTCGACTAATGTCATGGATATACTATCTAATCCTAGAACATTTGGATGTTAAGGAAATTCATAAAAAAATAATTCTTAAATAGGTGACCACTATTAATTGAAACCATCATCTTATGGACAATAAGACTCTTTTTTATCACAAAACTATTTTATTATGATTTATTTACATATTTAAATATATGTGGAAAAAATCACTCATGTTTTATTGACACATAAAATATAATCTATTCGTTAAGGAAATTCAACAAAGCAAAAACCTGATTTTAATTCGAATTTTACTCTATGTAACAATGACAATATTGTACCACATCAAATTGATTCCACAAAGAGAAAAAGTGGACACCTGATAATAATGTATAAGATATATAAATTATTGTTAATTGATTTTGAAGTCCCCCTATTCTTTAATAACCACATGCAAACAAAAAGATTTGAGTTTTATTAAAGATATTTTATTGGATGAGAGTAAGAAAAAGAATATGAGAAGACAAAAATTAGTAGTCAACCACGAAAGATGCACAAAAATCAAATGCAATCAATAAAATCAATACAAATAAAAAACTACCTATGATGAAATGTAAGAAAATCACACAATCAAACCAAAAAACCCATAAAAGTTAAACTTTTGTTTTTTTAAGAGATTTCTTATTTCATGTTATAAACTACGTACCCGTTGAAAGGCCACAGCTTAACAAAGTCATCTTCTTGATGGGAGCATTCGAGTCGATCTTAACCACACATGCCGATTCCAGCACGGTGAACTCGCTGAAAGTTGACGTGTTTAGGAAGTGATAAATCGGGAGACGCCGCTCGTCCGCGGTCGTGAACCGAGTTTTCCCATCGTAAACCATCGTGCTTTTCCTCGGATCCACTCCCATTTTCTCGCACATGTTCGTGTTCGGGTCTCGACAGCACCGGCACGTGCCACACTCCCCGTTGAACAGCGGAATCACGTGATCCCCCGCCGCGACCTCCGTCACCCCTTCCCCCACACTCTCCACAATTCTGCAATTGAAAGTAGAAGTTGAAAAAAAAAATGAAATAAAATTGTTAGGAAATTAGAAAATTTTGCAAGTGAAGTTGAGAATTTGAATTTTTGGAGTTGGGATTATGAGTTATGACCCGACAGCTTCATGGCCGAAGATACGTGGGAAAGCTCTCTCGGATACATTCTGCAATATCAATTCATTCAAAGGGGTTAGGGTTAATTGAAAAAAGGACCTGTAATTAGTAATTTTTGTTTTTTTCTAAGAACAAATTTGATAAATAATTTTTTTTTTTATTATAAATGGGGAGAGGAGAGACACAAAATTAAATATCGATTTTTAAAATTAAACTAGTAATTATAATATTGAAATAGATTATTACCAAATAATGATTTTCGGTTTCGTAATAAAACTTTCAATAGGTAAGGAAGATAACATATTGGATACGTATAGTCCCATATAAATCTATTATATAAATAAAAATATTTTTAAAAACTATTTGTGTAGCACAAAAAATACGGGATTCTATACATATTCATGTGTAGTAAAGTTTTACTCTTTTTTTACCTCTGCTTTCCAACCGCTGAGATCGGTGTGGCAAATGGAAGTGTAGAGGATTTTGACTCGAACCTCCATTTTCTGGGGCGGGTCAACCCGAACTTGTTCGATGACCAGAGGTTCGCCGGGGCCCCATGCGACGGCGGCTACAAGGAAGAAAAACCAAAAGGAATTTTAATTTTCCGGCGGAGAGGAAGAAAAGGCGGGGGACAGTGATTATATTTTTTTACCTTTGCAGGTGATGACTTTTCCGGCGGTGTCGCCGGAGCAGCCGTGGACCAGAGAAACAACCTCCATTTTTTGTTATTTGAGCGATGAGAACTTTTTAATTTATTTTTTGAGTTATTATGCTGTTGTGGGGATACTTTCGCATGATATTTATAGAGCTGTATAGGAGGGTTCTTAGAAGGAAAAAAAAAGGTAAATTATAAAGATGGGTCTTTTTATAAATTTTTTTTGATTAATATGGGTCCATTTGAGAAGAAATTGTGGAATGGGGTTGTGGCGTCTCTTCAAGAGACGCCACATATGTTGGTCAAATTGGTTTGTTTTAATCGGTCAATAATCTCCCTCGGTCAAAGTAACCCAAAATAAGACGGAAAATTGGTTTGTTTTAATTGGTTTCTATTATTATTTTTCTTTTGCTTTCTTTTTTTTCCCATTATTTCGTTCCTTTTTTCATTTTGTTTTCATACTTTCTTTTCTTTTCATATGATCTCAATGTTACTCAGTTTTAATAATAATAATAATAAATTATAGATTAAAAAATTACCTCAACCTTTTATTAATTTTAACTTTTAATAATATAAACCAGTATCCTAAAATTAACCCCTAAAAGTCTCATGTTAATAAAATATAAATTGATATTTATCCGGTTTTAAATCAATGGATCAATAATCAAATTTTTTTAAGAAATTAACACAATCTTAATTAATTATCTATTTTAAATACCAATTATTCAAATACCTTGATCTAATTTAATTATTTATTATAACCAACAAAAACATAACTATAACAGTTACAAGTAGAGATAAAATTCGAATCCTCCTTTCTCTATTATTTTTAAAAAAAAATATTTATTCTAATTTAAATTATATTGATGTATAATATACTTAACTATCATTTCAAAAAAAGAAAAAAAAAGCTTAAATATCATCCTACATATTTCAAAAAATATATATTATCTTACAAATTCTTAAAAACCCATTTTACAAATTTGTTAAATATAGAATTTATGGATGTTTTTTTTATAAAACACTTCCCTCTTTCTTTGACTAGGGTTACTCATTTTTAATTAAAAAGGTCTTTTGTAAACTAAGCTTTCATTATAATGTTAATCATCAATTAAATTATTTTTTATATAAAATAATAAAAACTATAAATATTTTTAAATATTATTATTAGTTTTGAAATTTAATTCGAATAGAAAAATATAATATTATTTTATTTATCCAACATTCTTTTTTAAAGTTTAGCTTTTTAGTTACTGAATTTAAAGTTTGATAATAAATTTTACCATAAATATTTTAAGATATATTTTTAATTATACTTAAAAATAAACCTCCTTGAACGTCGATCTATCTTCTAATTCTAACATAATAATCAATTTTATATTACTAAAAAATATAATAGATTATATATATGTAAATAAAAAAAATTAAACATGTATATTCATTTAGCCAGAATTGTCAAAAAAAAAAAAAGATAAATGGATCTCAGGGAAAGGAAAGGAAGAAAAAATTAGAAAATGAAAGTTCAACAAAATCTTATAATGGGAACAAAAGAGGAAAGAAGTGAAAAAAATAAATAAAAACAGAATTAAAAAGAAGAAATAAGAAAGAAAAAAAAAATGTAACATCTGTCCCCTCATCGTTAAGGATGGAAGTATTTTTAAAGATAGTTTCAAATTAGACTCATTTCCATAATAAATTTTAACAAAAGACCCCATTTGACAAATTATCCAAAAAAAAAAAATCACATGTAAGAGGTTGACCTTGAAAAAAAATATATTATTAACTGTTTTTTTTAATAATATTAATAGTTTTTTTCGGGACAAATTATTACTATTTGTTATTTAGTTCACATTTACCAGTTTGAATCAAGGATAAGAATAAAAGATGGACTTATTGTCCTTAATGTTATTAGTATTTTATCATGTTTTTAAATTTAGATTTGTACTTAAGATTTTAAGTATTTTCTAGTTTCATCAGAATTTGAGAGACCAATATTCATATAAAACCTTTTTATATACTATTTTAGTTAATATAAAATTTCAGCTCAAAATAAATTGATAATAAAAAAAATAATCTATATATATTATAAATATATTGTTGAAATCTCTCACATTTCTAGTGTGAGCAAGGCGAGTATCTTTAACAATGATTAGTCTCCCATTTTTTACATACAATTACATCTATTATTTATAAATTTATTCCCGCTAGCACAATATGTAATTTATTTGAAATTAATCGTTCCTTAGAGACAACTAGAGTGGTTGAACTCTTGAACTTTAGAGATGTATTCTCCACAAAATTTAGGTTCGAAGTGACTATACAGATTAATTTTTTAGGTAACCATTAATTTTACTTCTACTCCTATGATATATTTCAATGCTACAATTTAGAGAAGAATAAGTAGGACTCCAAAATTTAATCGAGATATTCACCAAACGAGAGATATAAAAAAGAATATTGTCTATATTCCTTAATTACATGATATCCACACCATATTCCTTTGTTCTTTTACACCTTTTTCCCTCCAACATTTTATAGTTTTTGCCGATTGAGCCATAGAGAGAAGAGAGCACGTTTTTTTTTTCTTTTAATAATAATAATAATAATAATAAAATTGATTCATTCTATTTTGAAATAAATTTAAAATGTTTTCTAATCAAACTTATAATTGCTGACATATAAATTCAATGAAAAACGTCTTTTAAATCGAATGAGACTGTGGTATGATTTCATTGTTTAGTGAAAAATTCAATTCAATTATAGGCATGGATTCGATTTCGATAATCGATATTTGACTCTCAATTATTTAAGAGCAGTACAATTTGCAATCAACTATTTCATTTAAGATTATTATTTTTATTATTGTTTTTTTTACTTTAGGTATTAAAAAGTTGGAAAAAATATATGTTTGGTCCCTAACTTTTAATTGAAGTTTCAATTTGGTCCCTTGGTTTTTAAAATTGAACATTTTTATCTTTGACATTTCAATAATACTCAATTTTAGTCTTTTCGGAACTGTTAATGAGATAACGGGTTGCTGACTAGGATGATGACAAAGTTAATTTTAAAATCTAATAGGTTGATGATGTGTAATTATGGTTGATTTAATTTTTTAAAATAATAAAAATTGCAAGGTAAACTCAAAAGACATTGCAACTTTTTTTTTTTTTATGTTTTTAGATGAAATAAATAAGATAATTTTTTTATCTTGTAAAAATAAAAATAAGTTGGATTCATCTTGCATTTATCATATTTTCTTTGTGATTAGTTCAATTAATTCAGTTAGCATTACCTAATAATAAAAATCCAGAGCTCGCCGGTGGCCTTGAAATCATTGGAAGGTTCGGAATCAACGATCTCGTGAGAACCGGTCAAAGAAGAGACCGAAGAAAGCCTCCGAGCCGGTCAACGATCTTTACAGTATGCAGAAATGATTGATTTTGAGGAATTTTTTTACATTTTTATTATTAGCTTATGTTAACTGAATTATTTGAACAAATTAGAAACAAAATATGACAAATGCAAGATGAATCCAACTTATTTTTATTTTTATTTTTAGAAGATAACAAAATTATCTTATTTATTTAATCTAAATATATAAAAAGTTGTTCTTAAGGGTGGCGCAGTAGTTGAAGACTTGAGCTTTGAGTATATGCTCCCCTCAAGGTCCCGAGTTTGAGACTCTTCTGTTATATTACTTCTTTGATATCTTCCGTTCCTGACCTAAGAACGGACGTGGTTACTCATTTTTCAAAAATATATAAAAAGTTAAAGTGTCTTCTACTCAACATGTTATCAAGACTAAAATTGAATATTATTGAAATGTCAAAGGTAAAAATATTCAATTTTGAAAATTTAGAAACCAAATTAAAACTTGGAGATTTTGCAGGTATAGCAAAAAATGGCAAAATATTTGCACCTATAACACAAAATCAAAACTAATTCATTTGTAGCAAAAAATTCAAATTGAATTCTATTACTCATTAGTGATAGATGTCAATCACTTATTAGTGATAGATGTCTATCACTGATTGAGTTCTATCACTAGTTATTAATTGATGTCTAATGTGCTATACATTCAATTATTTTAGAAATTGTGCTGCAAAACTAATACAAAAGGTATAATTTGTTAGTGAGCGAAAATTCCCTTAAAACTTCAACAAAAAAAGGGATTAAAAAGATATTTTTTCCTAAAAAGTTATAGTTATAATAATTTAAATAAAAAAATTGAATTAATAATTTAAAAAAAAGCAATTTTCCATTTTGATTGTTTGCAATTAATTAAACGTGCCTTAGAAAGTAGCTGGTGCGGCGGCAGACCCGTGGTTTAGTACGACTTTGAATAACATAGAGCCCTTCATGGATGATATGAAAATATATCACATTCCCGTTACCCGGTTCCTTTGAATCATAATTGACATTTTCTATTTCCTCCTTATTTCAAAATTAACATTCAAAAAATAAAATATTTAATTTTGAATAAATAAAATTGAGTACTATTAAAATCTACAGGGTAAAAATGTTGAGTTTTAAAACTTATATACCAAATAAAAACTAGACTTTAATTAATTTTGTTTAAATTAATCATAATCTAATATCAACCCAACACTCATTATTTTCTATCGAGTATAAATCAATTGTTAAAGCGATAACCTCTAGAACTTAATAACTCTCTCTAAACCCTATTTCCAGAATACTGACTTAGGCATCGAAGTTCACGTGGCTTGTACCACACTAATGCTCAGTTTTACTCCTCTATTTTGCAGGCACGACGTTCCCGTTTCCAAAAAAAATTTCCGTTGATATCGAAGGCCAAAATTCGACAACAATAAATATTATTTTTTCCATACTTATTATTTCTAGATAAGTTTCTTCTTCGCCACTTCACCCAGACAATTTTCGGCGAATTGATATTCTCTAGGTGGGAGGTTTTCTTTCTTTTGCATTTTATTCAATTTGCAAACCTTACTTCGTTTACTTCATTCTTTTGGTGGTTTTGTGACAATTTGATATTCTATTTTCTTGTATTTGGGAGTTTTCTGACCATATAATATTCTTTTTGTTTCTCGGCATTTTTCTTTCAATTTCTTTCTAGTTTCCAATGATTTCTTTGATTTCTTTAGTGGGCTTTCTTCTAATTTTATTATTTTTTTTCTTTCTAACGCAATTTTCCTACGAGGTTTTGTGTCAAGTTTTGTTATGCCGCCCCTCTAACATTCACAATAGTCGATGACAAAAACCAGCTCACAACCCTAATTTTTTATGTTGTAGAAGTTGAAAAAACAATGTATTAATTTTTAAAAAATTACTGTATTAATTTTTTAAAAAATACTATATTAATTAAAATCATATTAATTAAAACAATACTGTATTAATTTAAAAAATATTGTATTAAATAAAATGATATCGTATTAATTATAAAAATATGTATTAATTATAATGAAATCTTGTTTAAACCGTATTCAATACTCATATGTAAGATAAATACTTATAAATAAAAAAGAAATTTTAGTTGCAAAATACGTTATTAATTCGATGCTTATACCTAACATAATCAATACCACAAAAATAAAATTAATTTAAAAATTCTTATTTATGTGAAACCATACTTTATTTAAAAGATGGTAGGTATATGAAAAGAGAAATATTTACATCATGTCCGGGCATGATGTATAAAATAATGTCCACCTATGTGGCTCAATATAGGCCACAATCTATTTTTGTTTATTCTATTTCTTTTATCTTTTGACTTTAAAATCAAATAAATTGTGGTCCTTATTAAACCACACGGGTGAGCATTATTTTATATATCATGCTCGGGCATGATGTAAATATTCCTCATATGAAAATATCATAACAACTACTAAATAAAAAAATCTTAACTCAACTATTTGGGAGTCGGCAATTTTAATTTTTGAATGGTGAAATTTAAGTTATAATGGAAGTTTGGAAAGCCAAAGATTTAGTGAATAAGGGTATTTGTGTCTTTTAGTTATAAAAGGAAATTTCAACTTAAATATGATGGACTAATTTTGCTAATTTTGTTTTTAATATGAATATTTTTGTAGTTTCTTTCTCAATTTAGTCTAGTCTTGCATAAGCTCAAAATAAAATAAAGTTTTCTTTTCCATTTTAAAATTGGGGTTAAAAATGGGTTTAATTTCTCTTAAACGTTTTCAAAACTAAAATAGTTGGTAAAAAAAAAGAGAGTAGAGTTTGTAAACTTAATTTTTAAAAAAAATTCTTATAACTATCATTCCATTAAAATTGCAAACTAAAATTGATTTAAAGTAATTAATGCAATATGCTTTACTTTAAAATTGTAACCATAGAGCATTATAAAATAAGTCATATTTGTCCACAACTAACCATAACTAAAAAATTATTAATATGTTTTTATGATGAAAAAGTTATAGATTTGAATAATATTTCGTCTAATTATTACAATTTAGTCAACTAAAAATATAATAATTAAAATTTTTATTTCCAATACTTATTGCATTTTTATATATACCATGTTGCAAATTAAAAAAATGCTAAACATGGTCAAACTTATCCATCTTATGTATCTTTATCATAAATAAGAATCATATGAATAAAGTATTGCTGATTATAAAAATATGTTCATATTTAAAATTAAACAGATCATGATAGAAGTAACATTATAATTTTAAAGTCATATCACATTAATTTAAACTTAAAATTGTTAGACAAGTCATTACATTTAGTCAACTAAAAACTAAGGCACATTTGATTTTTGAAATTTAAACCAACATCTACTGCCCAAACACATAATTTTCATTACAATATCTACACTAGACTTATAAATTTAAAAACAAAACCAAAATTTAAAAGCTAAAAAAAATAGTTTCAAAATATTTATTTTGATTTATGAAATTTGGTTATAATTCACATATTTTCTTAAATGAAGATGAAATCATATGTATAAATTTTTTTTAAGCAAATACAAACTTAAATTTTATAGACACAAAAAAAAAAAAAATTATTATAAAGGACTTAAAATAATTAATTTTTGTATATACATATTGAGAACAACAAAAAGATGCCATGTTATAGTCAAGCTTATATTAAAAGTTAAATAGACGAATTTTATTATTATTTTTTAGGTTCAACTACAAATTGGGGAAGAGATCATAATGATATAATATCATATTTAACACATGAAGACGTAAATTTATTTATTATTTTTTGGACTTATTTTGTCAAAATTGTTTAGCTATGCTTAGGGACGTTTGATTGTATTTTCTTAAGGATCGCCTTAATCGCTTAAATGAGTATTTGTCTGAACTTATTTTGGCTATTTTTAATCTGTTAAGAATAAATTCTTATGACCAAAATAGGACGAAAATAAAAAGTTATCAAAATTCTTTTTACGGCGAAGCTGACGAGAAGAGATTTTTTTTTTCTTAGTTGAATTGACTAATCAATCTCTCTCTCTCTCTCAAAATTGAGGTTGACTTGAAATTTAAAAAGTTATATATGGTTTTGTTTATCATTTTTAATTAAAAAAAAGTTCTCCATAATTTATATAAAAAAAGCGTCTATTCACACGAGATTTCGCCGCAAAATATGAGAGCAAGACATGTGTAAATGAACTTGAATTTTTATTGATTTGAATATATGCGTGTGTTACAATTTCTAATGTTTATCCTCTGATTCTTTCTCTCGAGGTATGAACTTTGAAGATGTTTATCTAAGGGCTTGCGAGCTTATTCTCAAACGAGGGTGATTGAATCTTCAACTTGCAGTCGAAGAGGTCATCGATTTGTAGAAACCTTTGTCTTTTAGTGTTCTTGAATTATGAAGCTTGATCTTCGAATTCTTTGACTCGCTGATGGATCTTGAAGGTTTCTAGACTTGAAAGGCAGGATGTTCTGAATTCTCTATGAATCTCTAAGTCTTCAGGTTGAATGCCTTGGTCTTCTTTTTCGGTCTTCGTCCCCTCCCCCTGCCAATGAGGAATAACTCTCTATTTATAGAGCTTTCTCGATCTCATGGGCTTGGGCCTAAGGGCCTATTGGGCTAGATCATTGGGCTTTAGTCTCATGGGCCTTTGGATTTGCTTATATTGGACCTAACCGTTAGGGTTGGGCTTAAATGGTATTTGGGCTTGATTTAATTTGAACACGAGTTCCAAATAAACCCACTTCTAGTCCAATTAATTTTGGGATAATTATGAATTTGTAATTGACCCAAAAATTAATTAAATTTTGTCATTTATTTATAAATGACGTGACAATTTCTTATTGACTGAAATTTCTCAGTCAATAGCGTCTAATAATTTTTTTTTTATCTATTCCACCTTAAATGTTGTCAAATTGAAAATAAGGACATTTTAATTTGTGTAAACCTTTGAATTTTAATAAATGTTATATATATATATAAATTAACCCAAAATTAAAGGCAAACAACTTAATTAATAGGTTAATACTCCGTAGGTTCTTATGATTAAAAAGTCATGTAGTATGTGTGTAAATCTTCTTATTTTTTTTCAATTATAGATCAACAAAAAAAAAAAAAACTAATCGAAGATAAGAAATTTATAATTTAAGAATTTTTCTAACTTCTAAATGTTTTTATACTTAAAAAAAACTACAAAATAGATTCACTTTTTATTTGAGAACTTTTATTAATGGGTGAATGAGACTTTTATTAATGAGCTTTTTTTTTTGTTAATATCAATTGGGATAGAAAGATTACAATTACTGATTTTAGGGATCGAACCTGTAATCGTGCAATGAAAATAATTAATATCAAATAACCAACCATATCATTCGCCCATTCAATCCTAACTTTGACATGATGTGCAAAAGCACATTTTTTTAAATGATCTACAAAAGCACAATTAAACTATATAATTTGATAACCAACTGTTTATGATTTTGAATTCTTTCCTCCTCAATAAAAATAAAATAAAAAATTGGTCAAGATAGCTCCATACCTTGATGGGAGAGATTTGGCTTTGTTCCGTGCCCTTTGTAATTTTCGTTTTCATTTTTATATATTACGAGAAATAATCATGTAGTATTTAATTTTAATAATAAAAGGCAAATAGCTATTAAGTGAAAAAGGAAATATTTATTAGGATGAAAAGTAATGGATTATACAAACAAAAATTATAGAATTTTCTTGAGTACAAATTAGAAGAGGGGAACACAAATTCTACGTAGAGATATCGTAGAGCTAAATATCCATATTCAAAATCAAACTTTGATAATAATGTTGAACTGAATTTTCACCAAACAATGAAACTATTATATCATCATTCCATTCGATACAAAAAATTATTGAATAGATCAACCTGCAAATTAAGATAATGTTAACCTTTTTTTTTAGTTGAACACAAATTAGGTAGATTAGCATAGATAATCTATTTAAGAAAAATAATTATATTCATAGTCAAATAATAATTTATTAGCATGCGTATTTTCTTGTTTTTAATTTAATTAAATACAATATTTTAAAATCCCATTTACCCTTGTAGCTATTCTTATAAATCTTTAAT
Source organism: Sicyos edulis (assembly GCA_036507275.1). Taxonomy (NCBI): domain Eukaryota; kingdom Viridiplantae; phylum Streptophyta; class Magnoliopsida; order Cucurbitales; family Cucurbitaceae; genus Sicyos; species Sicyos edulis. Next base: position 66,965,894 of record CM071846.1, read on the forward strand.
TTTGTTTTTTTTTCTACGGTTTCTATATAAATTAAACCATTTAATTTACCTTCTTCTCAAAAAAAAAAAAAAAAAACCATTTAATTTACCTATTCTTTTTTTTTTTTTTTTTTTTTTTTTGAAATCAATTTAATTTACCTATTCTAGTGACTTTTAATATGGTAGTTATTTTTTAATTCTTCTAGTCAAGTGACTTTTCAATTTTTCGGATTTTAGTGGCTTTTGAATAAGGTAAAATCTACGGAATGGGTCACTAGTACAATGATTTCATTGTTTAGTTGTAAATCAATTCAACATCAGTGTAACATGTTCGAGACCGAGAATGTAATAAACAAAAAGTGGAATCTCTTCTCCAAAATGTCTCCCATGATTTTTTATATTTTCGGTCAAAATCCTCACCAAATTTCATTTTTATTCAATTTCATATGTTTTTTTCATTGGAATTTTAATACAAACTTTTAGTTTCTTCTTCAAAATGCTCTTCGAGTTTATTTATTATTATTTTTAAAAAGAAATAATGCTCTTCGAATTCACTATAATAATTATTGTGTATTATTATTATATTTAGAAGATTTTTTTTTATAAAAATATTTAGAAGATATTGAACACGTCTGTACTTTTTTCTTTTTTTGAGAAAGTGAACACGTATGTACTTGACGACATATATATTCAATGCATAATTAGATAGTATTATATATTTCTGTGTACTCTATTAAAACCATATTATTGAAATTAGAATATGTGTATTGAAAATATTCAGGTATTAATCAATATTTTATAATACCATAAAATATCAATTTAATATGTCGGATTATATTGCATTTATGTGCTCCAATCGTAGTCCACTGCATTTTCTAATACGGTATGATATAATAGTCTATATTTAAATAAAGTGAGATACAAAACTTTGACAATACAATTTTTTTTTTTGATAAACTTTGACAATACAATAGTATAAATACTATTTTTATACATACATACATATATACATACATATATATACATACATACATATATATATATATACATACATACATATATATATTTATTAGTCTTAGCATTTTAACAAATATTGGTTAAATATCACGTATTACATAAATAAGGTAGAGCCCAATTTAAAATCACTAACAATTGTTAGGCTGTTTTTGTTTTTTTGTAAGATCAGTGTTCGTTTTCCAAAATACATAATTAAATACGGTCATTTATGTTGTTAACATTTTTATTGGAAAAAGCTTATCGATTAAGTTTGTGTAGCCCAACCCATGGTTAAGAGCCTAATTATTGTTAACATAAAAATAAGCCCAACTTAGGTTTTTATTTTATTTTATTTTTTGAAAGTCCAACTTAAGTTTTGATATATAAACCGTTTTCAAAATTAGATATTCGAAATTAGTTTAAACCAATATAGAATATATGCAAGGTACAAACGAAGACCTTCTTTTATGAGAAATAATTGAATACTGCCATGACAGTATGTAGCCGCCTAGCAAAATCTGGACTCTTTATTTTATTTTTAATTTAAAAAAAATATTTTTTTACGAAAATGAAAAAGAATGGTATAGATTTTACCACGTAGGTGATTGCATGCTGCTAAGGTAGCATGCAATTATTTCTCTTCTTTTATAGCCTAGCTTTCGAATTTCCTCCTATATTTATTGAGTTAAAATTAATATAATCTTAACCATAATTTGTGACAAATAATTGTCACGCCCACTTATATACCTAAAGCTTCTTTAAATTTGATTATTTGAATCCAACCTATTATGTACTTGAAATTGGGTTCGTGGGGATTTGTAAGTCTCAATTAATTGTATTTTCAGTGGGTATTATTGGGCCCTAAGTGCGTTTATGTTCTCACCTTCCACATTTCACTCCTATTATTTAAATGAATGCTAAAATGAAAGATTTAATTATAGTAAAAATGAAGTTTCAATCATGTAACATGTTATGTTGCTAAAATTGTATTCTTGTTGTAAAAATAAAAGTTTCAAAATCTAATGTTTTCTTTATTAGGCTTTAATTCTATTTTCATCTCTCTTGAGTGAGAGTTCTAGTGCTCATGTGTATAACTTTTGGCTTTTATAGATATACAAAAAGTAAATATAAATGCTAAAATAAATTCAATTCAACTGTGATTGATACATATCTTTGAACAAGATATCGAGAGGTATTAAATCTCTTATTCTTAATTGTTTCAAAAAAAAAAAATCTCTTATTCTTAAATGTGTTGTAATATTTCCAAAAGAAAAAAGAAAAAAAAAGAGTTGGAAAGTCAAAGTCTACCTCTTATTGCCATATAATATCTTGTAGAAATAGCCCTTCAAACTCTATATTGAACTAAGGACTTTTTTTTTCCCCATTTTCTTCTTATTTGTTTTTTTTTATTATGACCTTGAATTTGTCTTGGTCTTGAAATTTTTTAAATATCTATTTTAATTTCTAAACAAAATAAGCTACTTTAGCTTATTGCTTTTATTTTGACACATTTTATATATATTTAGAATCATGGATACATAATATCGATTCACTCAATAAATTTATTTAGTTTCAATATACGTCTATTTCACCACGTAATATATATAAACTAAGGATAAGTTTGAAAAATAGTAACAAAACACAAAAATTTTGATAGTTAGGAACAAATGGGATTTCAATTTTTTTTTTAGAAATTTAAATCTATACTATTCCAACCTTTTTAATATATAATATCTATATTTTAGAAATCAAACCAAAAAGTAGTATTCAATTTTTTTTTTATTTATAGAATTTAATTTGAATTCAAATAATTTTACGAGTGAAGATGAAAATCTTTAAAAAAAAATTCAGTAAAATTAAAGTTAAATTTAAAAATATAAAAATAAAATAATTATGGAATGAATTTAAAATGAAGTTTTAATCTATAAGGGCTTTAGTTGAGGAGAAAAAAGCCCAACAGAAGAAAGGCCCCTATTATTTGTTTTGAGGAAAAAAAGGGCCTACATGAGGAGCCCACTAATATTGATTGAGAACATAAGAGTTGGAAAGTGAGATACTTACCTGACTTATTGCCTTCCCTACTTTGCACTATTAAGGGACATTTTAAAATGCCAACTCACTTTTGTTTCATCCTAAGAAAAAAAGAAAAGATTTTTTTTAAAAAAATCTTTTTTAATGAAAAAAATCACATGTACTTCAACCCTCCCCTAAAAAAGATCAATGAAAGATAAATAAAACTCATATTATAAGTCCCTGTCTTTATGCCAACAAAACATAGCTTCAACAATGTGATAAATACTTCAATAATCAAGAGTTTACATATTTAAATCTTGTAAAAAATTCTTTTATTAAATAAAGGTGTTTTGGATAACAAACATGAAAATGATTATAAGAAAGATAAGAAATAATGAGCAAATATAAAAAGAATGATGGTCTAGTAGGGAAGAAAATAAAAATTAATTATGAAAATAGTAAAATTTATTTATAAGACAATAAAATTTGATGGTGGAGAATGAAAAATAATTTTTGATGGTCTAAAACAAATGATTCATCGTAATCATTATCATTCTTATTGCTTCAATCACTCCCATATTATCTCTCATTTTTCTTTTTTCCTCACACACCACTATGCTCCTTTTTTTCACATTTTATTTTTTTTAAAATTATTTTTCTTAAATTATCCTAGTTTTGTTTTTAGTTCAACACATGTAAGGTGTGGTAGTTTTTAGAAGATAAGAAAGATTTTAAGTAGAGATATATATGAATGATAATTCTTGGGAGAGAACAGATTACTAATAACAATATTTTACTAAAATAGAGAAAAAGATAGGTTACTCAAATGTGCAAATTTCAATAGTAACCAGTATTGAAGTTGGTAAATTTCATAGTGGGATTTTATTCAATGAATATATTTTTTTGTGTGTGAATTAAATGAGTTAAATAAATGGGAGAATTCACAGCTGATTATACCAATTAATTTATGGTTCTAATTGACAAGATTTCAATGTATATCGTAAAATATAATAAATTCTAATAATAAAATTAATCCATATATGTGTTGCCACCTTTTTATATATACTATTTTAGATTTGAACTTTTATTTATTTATTATTGCTTTTAGTTTAATAATATATGTATAAAAGATTCGAACCAAGCATTATGAGATGACGTGATCGTTTTGTTTTTTTTAAAAAAAGGGAGATGACGTGATAGTTAATATAGCATTTTGGTGTAAAATGTCTAAATATTATAGCACTATATTTATAGCTTAATAACTCTAAATTAGAGATTATTCTTTAACTTTTTATTGATTTTTTTTTTAAAACTTCTTATTGATGTATTTCTTTTTTGGCTTTCTCCTTTGCATGCACCAAATGAAGTTATAGTATCTTTCTAAAAAACAGACTATATATTTAATTTACTACTAAAAAAATATGAGAATTTTTTTTTTCAAAAAAAAAAAAATTATAATCAGGTTTTACAGAAAATTTCACATCAAAACTTATATCATATTTCTTTTTTCTTCAACAGCTCTCCGCATGCATATTGTATCCTTTGTTTCAAACTCGTCATCTACATTTCCTACCTAACTTTTTCTAATTTTATTTTCTTTTTCTTTTTCTCTAATTAATAATAGTGTTTTTTTAGTACAATTAATAATAGTGTTTTACCACTAGGAATCACCATCTAAAAATTACTTTTCGGGATTGATGGTAGAGTTAATCTTATTTAAGATCATAATTTTTTTTCCCCCATAAATTCTTATAAAATTGACCAAGATATGAATTGGAAGAAGAAAGAAATTATTTCTCTTGACTTATCTTAGAATTTCAAAGATTAAGTAATGAATGTTCTTTTAATTTGTCCTTCCAAATTATTAGAATTTAAGATTTTATCAAGAAAAAATTTGAAGGAAGAATTTAGTAACCACTTGATAATGAAATCAAACATGTTTGTTTAGATAGAAGGTTTAGACTTTTTGTTTTTTTTTATAGAAAATAAAAGGTTTAGACTTATGACTTATAAAAAGTTGGATTAGACGCGTTAAATTAATTCGCTAATTATGTTAATGTAGACAATTATAAGTAGTTGAGGTTAAGTTAGATTTAACTCTGAATATATTAATACTTGAAAAGAATAAGATTTGATATGACTTAAATATAGTTATTACAAATCTCAAAAAAAAAAAAAAACAATAGTTATTGCACATTCTCAGGAAAAAAAAAGGTTATTACATAGTATAGACAAATAACCTTTAAAAAAGTACAGTTAATATACAATATTAATCCAAAATTTTCATTTGGATGATTAATTATTTTCTAATTAAAAAAAATGCTATTATCTGTATTTTACTAGTCCTATAAGGACTAAACTTATATTTTACTAGTTTCTAAAAAAAAATCATATATTTTACCTAATAATCTACTTATAAAAAGCATTTGTAAATTTTTTCCACGGTTAGATATATAGTTAAAGTAGCGCACAAAGATATGTAGTTAAAGTAGCCTAAAAAAAAAGATATGTAGTTAAAGTAAAAAGTATTTACCATACAGTGAAAAATTAAATATGAAATGACCTTCAACCTACACGCAATAAGAACCAATCTAAGATAAGATTTTTGCATGAAAAAGACACATATACCCTCTATCTTGATATTCACTCATTAAATTTCATCATGATATTTAAATAATCGTTGTTTCCTTCAAAATATATGATTTAATTATTTGAGTTATGTATAATTGGCTTCACGATTCTTCTCAAAAAAAAAAAAAAAGAAGCTTTATTATTTTATTTTTCGACGAGGCAATTTCGATAATTTAAAAGGTAAATATTAAGTATAATATTATATCATTAACATGCATGTCCAGAATTTTAAATGTGCACTCACACAGGTTGGAGTTTGGAAAATTAAGACTCCGGTAACAAATAATTATTTAGACATATTTATTTAATAATTGAATATTTACTACATGTCATAATTTTAAATATGCGCTCACACGACACACATGGGTTTTTGTAAAAATTGAGAATTGTATAAAAAATTTGTTTAGATGTAATTTTTGTGTAGATGAGTTATAGTCAAAATTTTGTTTGGATGTAGATTTAAATTGAGTAGTTATTTTTAATAGTTAAAAAAATGATTAAAATAAGTTATTTTGATTGATTTGAAAAGAATGATTAAAAATGAGTGGTTAAAAATGATTGGGTGTTATAAATGAATGATTAAAAATGAGAATTATTTTCAAAATTAAAATTAAGTAGGATTTGGTAAAAACTCGTTTGGATATAATTTTTCGAGAAGGAGTTAATAAATCCTAAACCTAACTCCTAGCTAAAACCGTCAAACAAACAGCCTCACAAGTTGGAATTTGGAAAAATTAAGATTTTGGTGTAAAATAATTATCGAAACATATTTAAATAATAATAAAATATTTAAAATTTTTTGTGGTCTATTTAATTAAGATTTAATTTGAATGATAGAAAATGAAAGATACAACATCAATAATTATTTTTTGAGTACAACATCAGTAATTATTTTTTGTTTCATGCTTTTATTATCGATATTTGAAATCTCGCTTCATATTATTTTGATCCGGTTTGATAATAATTTTATTATTTTATTATTTTTTTGTTTCTAGTTTTTAATTTTTTGTTTTAAAAAATAAAAACTTTTTATATTTGATAATTGGTTTTAGTTTTATATTTTTAAAAATTAAAAACCAAAAAACTGTTTATATTTTTTATTTGATTATTTTTTTACTATTTATTCTTGATTTTTTAATGCTTTTTTTGAAAAAAAAAAACAAAAACCTATTTTCAAAAGTATTTTAAAAATTTTAGAATTCCTTTAATATTTTAAAAACTTTTTTAAAATTTTAAAAATTGGCTATCAAATCAATGTGTTTTTAAAATTTTAAAAATAAAAATAGAAAACAAAAAGTGAAATGATTATCAGATTCGATCTTCATTTTTTTTGTTTTTAACTTTTCAAAAACATATTTTTTTAATAACCAATCTTATTTTTTGTTTTAAAAATAAACAAAAAACAAAATGATTATCAAACGGAGCCATTGCTTTTTTTTTTTTTAATTTTTTCTCGAAAATACTAGAAAAGTGATAAAAAAACACACCCCAAGTAAAACTTGAATCCAAAAATTTGAAATTTATAAGATCAATAATATTCTAAAATAAATTTATTTTTATTTTATTTAATATTAAAAATAATGAAATTTGAATTTTTAAAAAATAAAAACCATTATTAAATGTATTTTTAGTTTTTAGTTTCTAAAAACTAAAAACTAAAAACAGAAAATAAAAAAAATGAAAAACTAAAGATAAAATAATTATGAAACATGGTCTAAGTAATTGGATAAATAAATGCTATTTGACATTATAAATGACTCTAAGTAATTAAATTTACTAATAATTGAGTATTGAACTAATAATATACATTTGATTTTAAAAAAAAATTAAGAAAGAACCAATAATATACATTTCAATAATGATTTAGTGTATGATATTGAGTGAAATTCAATAATTATACCAACAATGTAAGTTGTTTGTTTGCTGAGTAAAAATTCAATTATTATACCAACAATTTAAGTTTTTTGTCTGATACTTCATTATAATGAGAAACAACCGTTATCTATTTATGCATATAGTTGTGAGGTGTATAATTATTTAAGTCGATAGATATTCAAATGTTTAACTATATTTAAAGTATGTCAATAAAAGTAATAATTGATTCACGTCTTAATATACCAAATGATTAAAAAAATTATAGGTTCGATCCCTCACTTCTAATTAGTAAAGTTCACAAAAAAAAAACTATTTAAAGTATCAAAATTTTCCATATTTATAAACTTACGAATTGTGAGGAAATAAAAATACCATTAAAAATAGACTTATTTTTTATACTTAAAAAAAAAATACAATAACATTTGAGAGTGAAGATTTGAATATATAATTTCTTAGTTATTAGATGGTAAATTATGTCAGAGCTAAACTCAGTTTAATGTATATTTAACCATCTTAGCTCTATTTTAAAAAAAAAATTATCATCCATGCTATTTTTGGATTAAAATTCACTAAATGGGTTGGCCCATGATAAATTAAAACATTAATAAATAAAATAATAATATAAATTATTCACCACAAGTGTTAATAATATTCCTCTTCACTGCCTTCTATTATAATTCTCCTTCTAAAATTTCCATCTAACACAACATTTTATAAGATTCACAAAAAAAAAAACCATTTTATAATCAACTAATTCAAAATCATATTAACTCCAAAAACATTGTACAATTCCATATATAAAAAGAAAACAAAATATCACATAAAAAGCATCACTCAAACACACATTTAATTTAAAAAGCCATTTTTCTTAAAATATACACACAATTATAATGAAACATAAAACAACGATCATCAACTATATATGCTACATTTATCGATCAAACTACCCAAAAAGCCAAAATATAGAATTTAAAAGAGGAAAAAGGATGATAAAAATAGTTAAAGACAAATTGATTTGAAAAAAGTGAAAAGAAAGATTGCAGCCTCAATAGAGAAAAAGGGATTGATCCAAAAAGTAGGTTGTAGAAATATCATGCTTTTAAAAAAAAGGTTATATAAATATCATAATCTCCCAAATAATGTGAAAAATGATTGTGTTTAAGGTTGATTTGTTTTTGTTTTTTTAATAATTATTTTACAGCAAGGTTTTGTTTTTTGTAGTATAAAGTGGGGAAATGAGACTAATAAATCTTACATAAAGAACACAAATAATATGAAGTCAAATACGGATTTTTGAGATCGAATTGAAATTAAAATGGATTAACACCAGACAAAATAATCAACTGCACCACTAATCCTCAATTTTGCAATAGTAAAAAATGAACTTCGAAGCATATTAATAAAAATTAATACACAAAAAAAGAAAAATAAAGTGAGATAATATAATATAAAAATATGCTCCACTTTTTTTATTTTTTTGAAAATGCGCTCTACTAAATATTGCAGGTTAGTGAGAAGTAGTTGGTAAGTCAATTTGCCGCCCAAACCCCATCATTAATCTCTAGAATATCATTTTTTTTAAAATATCAATCTTTTTAATTTAATCATCATTACACTTTAAGACATATATTTTCTGTCTCATAACAGAAACCAACTTAAAAAAACATCATAAATATTCTTCAAGAAGATAAAAACATTTTCCTTAATTTTTCTGTGGAGCTGTTGTTGCTAGTGGCCAACTCAAATCACATTCCTTTTTTAACCTCTTATTATTATTATTATTATTTTAATTTGTGGTATTTTCATTTAAAACTACCACATAACTGTTTATATTAAATTAAAAAAAAGTTCAAAATTTAAATCCTGTTTTTTTTTCATCTATCAATGTAACTCCACATTTTAGGAGAAGTATATAAATGAGAGTCAAGGCCATATTCATCTCATGAATATGCAAACATATGATTAAAAAGATTTACTCTATAATTACTATTTATATATAAAAATACATACCTTCATTTTTAACCATTCAAATAGTAGATATTGTAAAATTAAATGTTTGACTTGAAGAAATCTTATGTGAGTGTGATATTTTAGGAATTTTTTAATAAACATGTGAACGAGAATAAAACATATTAAAATGATATGTATTGACATATGATGATTGTCATCGCTCTTAAGAATAATTTAAATTAAATAGGTTGTGTGATAAAGCCACATGAGAATTTCAGTATCAATACATGCCAAGTCTAGATTTCGAAGCTTAATTCAAATTTAGCTTAGGTGTTAAATACTAACCACCTTCATATTTGAGAGAGATGGGTGTTAAATACTATTTTTAAAATTGAACTCACTTTTCTATTTTAAATGATGGATGAAATTAAATTTTCCAAAACATTTACACAACCAACACTCATACAACAGAAACAACATTTTCTTTTAGTTGAAATGAATAGAGTAAATATTCAATAGCTAATAACATCAATATATAAATATTATTAAAATACTATTTTTTTTTTAAAATTGAATGAAGGGTAAATTTTAACCTTTTGATTTTTAGAAGAGGTTCTAGTAACTTAAGAGTAGAGATGGCCGTTTTCCAGTAGGGTCGGGTCCCCAGGGACCCGCCGGGGGGGGGGGGGGTGGAATTCCCGTGGGTTAATCAGGGCTCGTCTCCGATTTTCCGATCCCCGCTCCGATTACTTTTTTTTTTTATAAATATTTTTTCTATACTTTACCTCTTTTATTTCAAATAAAAATATATTTTTTGATAAAATTATCCATGCATATAAGTATTTGTCTTTAATAATTAATATTATAGTTGAAATTTATAAATATTTTCTAAGAAAATCTAATTATTTAAAAGTATCCAAAAAAATATATAAAAAATGTAAAATTTTTTTTTGCAAAAATCTCCGCGGAGACCCAATCCCCGCCCCGATCCCCGAAAAAAAAACCGGAGATTTTTCAGGGGACAGGGACTAAATTAAGCGGCGGGGACAGGGAAGCCATTCCCCGGCCCTGCCCCGGCCCCCCCGTGGACATCTCTACTTAAGAGTGACCAAAAAATTAAAAAACAAAAACTAAATAACATTTAGTACTCTTGCGGAAATACTTTTGTTATATTTTAAACAGTGATTTCAAATTCTCTTTTGTTACTCAACAAATTTATAATATTATGTTACCTAGTCATTATTTTAGTCACAAACAGTATTATAAGTAGATTGAACTTTGCCACAAACAGTATTTTAGTCATTATTTTTTTCTAGACAATATTGTTAATTTTCTATTAAGTAATCATTGATCAAAATTCAATACTTAGCTTACTATATGATGAATATATTCCAATGGATTGAACTTAATACTTAATCAACGATCATTGAATTTAAATCCTTCACCGTGAAATATTATATACCTAAAAAATCCCACATAAATGAGAACTTAAGGTAGCACACTCTACTTCTTGTATTATATTTATAGCATAATTTTTAAAATAATTCATCTATAATACATTATTTTCTATCACTGATAGAACTTAACTAGTGATAGAATAAAATTTTCTATCAATGGTAGAATTCAACAGTGATATAATATAATTTTCTATCAATAATAGAACTCAATCAGTGATATAATGAGTCTATTAATTGAATTGAATTGAATTTTTTTTTTGAATTAATTTTGATTTTGTGTTGTACATAAAAATATTTTGCCATTTTTTGTTATACATACAAAATCCTAAACATAAATTAACGAAAGGCATCCTTATGTCAGTTTCTAGTAAACTATTTTATATAAAAAAAATTAAGTAAATGCATAAGTAAAAGTTAAGGCTGAAAAATTCCATCTAAATATTTTATCGTTTATAGCATATAGCAAGTCTTATAATTTTCTGTGTGATTTTATATATAAAAATTATTTGGCACGTATTATTATCATGATACGTGTTTCAATTATATTGAATAGTTATTGGATGTATGTGAATGAGTAATAACTGTTGTAAACTATAATGTGCTTTTGTATAGCTTCGTACATTAATTATGAAAATAGCTATGTTTTTTTTAATTCAATGTATAAAATTAAAAATCTTTATTCAATTTTTTAGTCGAAAAATTGTCATAACTAATTTGTTTGAAGGTTATAAATAAATTCAATTATTTTTTAATCAAAATCGTTGATAACATGTTGACTTATTTGTAATTTAATTTAATAATAAAGTCATAAATTTTATTTTGAAAATCAACATTTAACTCTCTTCTTTTATAGCTCAATAATATCGGTTTGTGTCCACTTCCTCAATTAATGTTTTTTTAAAAAAATGATTATTGTTTCAAATTTGTTATTATATATAATTGAAAGTTTTTTTAAATTTTTTTACAAATGTTAGAAAGCTAATTAATGTCGCCAAGACGACATCAATGCACATCTATGATCAAGAGATCATAAGTTTGAATCTCTCTTCTAAATTGTTATAATTTTTTTAAAATGTTAATTATGTCACATTCATCTTTTACCTAATTTCTCATCACAAAAAAAACAAGATTTATTATTTATTTATTTTTAGAATATTATTATTTTCTTGACCAAGAGTTTAAACTAGTGATTTTAGGATATGTAACCTATCTTAACCTTTATTTTTTCTCATCTTTTTTAATTTTTTTAATTATACATTATTTAAAAAGGCAATTAAAACATATGATTATTATTTTTTAAATCAAAACACTTAATTAACAAATGAAATAAAGTAGACAATAATACTCCCTTAAGAGGAAAATAAAAAAAAATGAAAAAACAACAAACTCAAAAGAAAATGTTGAATTTGACCACAATTTGAGCCAAAACAAAACAAGACGAAAAGTCGTAAATAAAAAAACTCCTAAAATGATAATTTCATGATTATTAATTATGTAAAAAGCTAGAACTTTGTTTTTATTGGTCTATTTTTAACTACTTAATTACACCCACAATTAATAATTAAGTAGTATTAAATTTTGGCTATTTACTTTTATTTTAAAACTCTAAATTTGCTTATTGTTATTGTTTTTTCATTGGTTTTGTTTTATAGAGAAATAAGGCTTGCTCAATTTTTATCTTTTTAGTTAAGAAATTAATTGCAAATTAAACTAGATTATAACTTATGAGTTTGAATTTTCATCATAAAAATAAATTTAAATACCTTGAATTAACAGTCCCTCAATACAGCCAAAACACAATTAAAATACAGAATTTTGAAAATGAGAAAAAAAAGCATGAAAACATTCTTTTGCCTAAGGCTCTGGATTTTTGTAAAATTCTATGAACATGACACTTGTCGAACAGTGGAAGCAAATAAATTTTTCAACATTGAAAATTGTTTAAAAAATGGCATTAACATAAATGATGGTTTTAGACCAACTAGCTTTGTAAATTCTATTGTTTTTTGTCAAATATATTGTGTATACATATACATCTCAAATAATTGAATTAGTGGACTTTTGTTTTTAAAAAACTAAAATTGTTTTTCAATATTTTTTTTGTAATAATTTGGAGAAGAATAATTTAAGTTGTTGATAAAAAAAAAAATTGGCCACTCCCATTCTTATGTTTTATTAATTATTTGTGGTATTAAATTACTCCAACAAACATATAACTATATTAGTAAATATTGTAATTTCATATCCTCACCCAACCCCACCTGTAATCTAGCTCATATGTCTATTATTAAAGATTTTTTGAATCTTATTTTCTCATATTCATGAATCTATAACATTCAATTATTTCTACAATCATTTTAGCATTATTTCGAAACATTTTGTTTTTTGGGTTAAATTTGGGTTTTGATTGTTAAAAAAATAAATGTTCATTTAGTTATTATTTTCATGTTTCTAGAAAACACTGAAATGTAATAAGCTAAATTATATAATTTTTTTTTTTTATAAAAAGGTTAAATTTCAGAAAGAAAAAAAAATTATTTAAAACAATATGTTAGTTTTTAAAATTTAATAAGATTAAAAATAAATAAATTGAAATAAGTCTATATTTCGACAATGGAATAATTATTCAATGTTAAGCCCTCTACAACTTTTTCTATCGTGTATTAAATTTTGTTTAAATATTTAGTAAACAAATTTGTTGTGTTATTATTGTACTAAATTGCCATAATTGAGCTTGTTATGTCAATATAACTTCTAACGTTAACAGTTAGTTGAACCATCTGATCCCTCTCATAATTGAGGTTAGATAGTTAATCAAGTTCCTTTTCCCATTTTAGGTGAATGGATATGTGCAAGGAATTACTTTTTTCCTATAGATTTAATTTATATCACTTTTTTGTTTTTTAATATATATAGTTTAGGCAGGCAAATTTGTTATTTGTAAACATTGTTTATGTCAACAAGTATATACTACTCGTATGATTAGTAATAAAAAAAATTTAAATTCAAATCTTCCATATTAATGGTTGTTGAATAAAAAAATTATTATTATCCCTAAATATTAAATATTAGAGATGTCTATGAGGGCGAAATAAGGCCGGAGAATGGCTTCTCCTTCTCTACCACCAAATTTGATTGTGCTTCTTGCGAAATTTATTGTTTTTCGTGGAGATCGGGGATTTCCCACACGGAACTCGTTTAATTTATTAATTTTTTTTTATAATCTTAATTTTATAAGTATTTTTAAATAATTAATTTTTCATGAAAAAGTATATAATAATTTTCAATTAGATATTATATGAATAAATATTTTTTTTTAAAAATTATCTAAAGATTAAATTGGTAAAAATAGAAAAAAAAGAAAAAAGAAAATATAAATAGGGCTGAGATCAAGAATGAAGAATACATTTTCCGTTCCTGTCTAACTATCGAAAAATTTCTTGACGTGCTCATTTTCTCATTCCTCGCATAAATAAAAATTCAACGTTGCATTAGAGGTTATGTCCCTCAATAAAAAAAATGAACATATCTACTAAATATCATATAATGATTTGTGTGTTCATTCACAAAGTCAGATCTCTTTATACTCCATTTTAAATTAAACCCTCTATAATCTAACATTTTAACCTTTCAATTAAAGAAATATAACTATAGGTAGATGGGTTAATTTTAGCTAATTATCTAGCCACTTTTAGTTTTTGATCATATATCATACAAAATATATGAGAATGTGCACTTCTCCTTCTTTTCTTTTTTCCTCATTTCTCCCGTTTTATGTATTAAGAGTCGAAGCTTGGATTAATGATATCTGACTTATGTCTGGTAACTAATTTGGGCAAGACTTAGATCTTATATATGTACTTTACAAGATATTAGGATTTATAAATACAAAGTGGGGCAACATCACTATATCGTTTAGTAATGTCACGATATTCTAAATCAGAAGACCAACAATGAATAGCATGCCTAGAGATGTTCACGGGGCGGGACCGGGGAATGGCTTCTCCGACCCCGTCCCTGTCACTTAATTTAATCTCCGTCCCCGGAAAAATCCCCGAAGGAGGGGCACTGGCTGGGATCCGGTCCCCGCGGGGATTTTTGCGATTTTTTATTTAAATATTTTTTTGGACAATACTTTTAAATAATTAGATTTTCTTAGAAAATATTTATAAATTTTAACTATAATGTTAATTATTAAAGAAAAACACTTATATGCATGGATAATTTCATCAAAAAATATATTTTTATTTAAAATAAAAGAGGTAAAGTATAGAAAAAATATTTAAAAAAAGTAATCGGGGCGGGGATCGGGGAATCGGGGACAAGGAATACATTCCCCGTCCCCAGCCCCTTTCCCCGCCTAACTGGAGATTCCCCGCGGGAAAGACGGACATCTCTAAGCATGCCACACAACGTTAGCTAACCCTTCACATCTCAACATCACGACGTTGGAGCGAATTGTTGTAATTTTTCCTAGGCATCATTCTTTGTTTGATGTTCAAATGATTTTTTGGATTGACTCGTTCAGTACATTGTTACACCTCCTAAAATATGACATGCTAGAAAACCTACCAAATAAACAATGATAACACATTAAAATTTCCCAACTAACAAGAAACGTGTAAGAAAATACAAAACTATTCATACTTTTACCAAATGGATAGCTCCACAATCCCCCTTTGCAACTACTTTCGAATATGTAACCCAATTTCATAATTTTACCCTTTAGTAAAGCTTATAATTATTGTTTAAGAAGAAGGTAAAAGACATAAAACTTTACTTTCACATGCGTTATTCACAACAAATTATAATGTCATGGCTCACAAAATGTCGATTTTGTGTACAATAAGGATGGAAAGATATAAAGCGACATATCATTTGGTAGTGGTTCATGTTACACAATTTCAACTAAAAGATAAAGTTGTAAGGCCCAACTGAGATTTATTTCCTCTTTTGTGAAAACTTACATTTAGTGTCTATAAATTTAATCTAAAGGCTAATTCCCTATAATAGCTAGAGAGCCTTATGTCATCTCTTCCTACATTTTCTAATCAATTTTCTTGCATGCATGCCAATTTTCTATGAGGAGAGAGAATGAGAGATAAAGTTTGGTCCATGGCAAAATAATTTTTTTTAAAAAATACAATAGTGCTAATATCATACAAACATAGTCTTGAAAATTGATTTTTTTTAAAATTCACATGCTTTTCAAGATACTATCTTTTTTTAGTACATCATTTTCTTGAGTTGGATCCGAATTATGTCCATTTATGTAAGATATGAATTACTGAGGGCCAGTGACGCAGTTGATTATCTTGTTTGGTATTAATCTATTTCAACTCCATAGTCATGAGTTCGAGCCTGGAAATCAACTTTCGAGCAGTTGTGCCCTTTCTCCAATTTGTACTAAAAGAAAAGGTTGGATATGAATTTATGGGCTGAATATCCAGTGTGTTTGATCGAAATACCCACTTGCATTTAATAAGCTCATATATCATAATAATTAATATAAAATTTGGATTCCCAGAATTGGTATTTGTCCGCCTCCCCCGATATGTCATAAAAAGAAAAAAGGGGAATAACTGACCTTTCTCGTAAAGATGTTATAACTTCCCCACCTTTCTATTAATATGAGAACAAGGTGAAAATCAATATGATACTAGCGTTAATTATTGATCGTGCATTAATATGGACCATATAAAAAAATTGGAGATTTGATTATTTAACTTAAATATATATGGAAGAAGACAAAAAACCTTAATAATTCATTCCAATAATTTTACAATACTAGAGTGGTCATTAGTACTACAATTTTTAGAAGCTATAAGTGCCATATTATTAGGATAATTTTATTTCTTAAAAGATACGTTACTTCATTGATAAAGTATATTAGGTACATACAATACAATAAGCGACAAGCGACAATGAAGAAATTAATTTGCAGTTCAAAGCAGTAATACATTGATCATATTTGAACAAACTATATATATATTTTTGCATCATTAGCCTGCAGCCATAATAAAGTTTTTCCATAAATCATTTGGGTGTTTATCCACTCCATTGAATTTGAAAATTAATTTCACATTTATGATTAATTAAGATGCCACTAGAAATAAGAGTTTTTATGTTTTGATGTCGGATTTGTAGGGCGGCAAGATCGTTTAATTGAGCTCGAAAATATATACTATAATAATAAAAATATTACGAGTTCAAAAAAATTACTAAATTTTTTTATTATCATTATTATTATTATTATTTTATAATAATAATAATGTGGCTTTGGTTGGAATGTTCTGTTGCATTATTTTTTGAATTTGAAAACAGTCTTGTTTTTAAAATAGTAAAAACAAAAACAAAAAATAAAAAACGAAATGGTTATCAAATCGGACCTTAACTTTTAAAATTACAATATTAAATTTTTGAAGAAAATTCAAAAAAAAAAGAAAAAAAAGAAAAGAAACCACCGCACAAATTTTTATTAAAAAGGTGAGTTATTCATTATCAATTAGATTTGACCTCAAAACTCATGTTATATAATTAACCTATTATGAAAATTCATTAAATTTAGGTAGATATTCAATATTAAATTTAGGTAGATATTCAATCGGATAAAAAAGAAATTAAAATCGATTAAATAATAATAAAGTTAAAGAGACATCATTTTAAGAATATAAAAGTGTGAAAGTTTCACAATTTTTATAAAAAAATATGTGCTAATTCATTTATACTATCTAATAAAAAAAAAAAATCATGTTCTTGGATTTGCACAAAAATTATGCTTTTTTTTTTTGATAAGATGCCTCCTTTTTTTTAGTTTCACTCAAAATACTTAATATCAATTATAATTGTGATCAATATATATCACGATTTTTCTATTATCTAATATATATTTTTTGAGTATAAGTTGGAAGAAGAAGATTACAAATATCGATTTCACACAGATCGAATTCATGACTGTGGAATGAAAATAGATTAACTCCAAATCAGATAACCAATCGTGTTACAGACCCATTCGATTCAAATACATTGTGTGTATCCCAACAAACTAAACCAAAGTTTGTGAAGCATAAAAAAATGCAATAATAAAAGGAAAGAACATTAGAAAAACAAAAGAACGAAAAGGCAAAAAGAATAGGGGAAAGAACATTTTAAAAGAACTAAAAGTTAAAAATGTTATGATTAGTATAGAGACAGGTCTAAATAATTCATTGATTAATTCCCACAACATTGCCACATTTAAATTGAGAAGATTAATTAGCACTCTTAGTTTAAGTCCAACATATAGCTACAAATACATGACCCATAGACCCTCTTTTAATTCATTTCAAACAGAATTCCTCTTTATCTTTATGCTAAAAACATGTTTCCAATGCAAAATAGCATATTCATTAATTAAAGATTTTAGATCAATCAGCTCTCCCCAAATTTGATCATAAATCATAAGATATCAAATAATTCAATTTCAATTTATTCAACTTTAAGTGTATGCTCTTTGTGAGGTCCCAAGTTCAACATGTGTGTGACATTAATTTGTAAACACTCTATAATTATATCTCTACATCTTTAATATATCTTGATGTTATAGTGTAAAGACAGACTAACCGTGTCTCAAATATAAGGTTATAAAAAATTTACAAAATCATTAAAATTTATAAAATTATGAGTTTGAAGCTTTTAATATAACCACATGAAAAATGGCAAAAAAGGTGTGGAAACCCATAGGGGAATCCCACATCGTTTGGGAAGGAGAACGAAGCATTCCTTATAAAGGGTGTTGACACTTTTCCCTAGCAAGACGCGTTTTTCCCATAGGGGGAGGTGAGAAACAAATCCGTGAGGCCAATGGGTCAAAGCGAACAATACCTTGGCTAGCGATGGGTTGGGCCGTTACAAATGGTATCAGAGCCAGGCATTGGGCGGTGTGCTGGGTCCATCAGGACACTAGACCTCTAAAGGGAGGTGGAAACCCAAAGGGGAATCCCACATCGGTTGGGAAGGGGAACGAAGCACTGTGGACACCTTTCCCTAGCAAGACACGTTCTCCCCATGGGGGGAGAAACAAATCCGTGAGGCCAATGGGTCAAAGCGGACAATATCTTGGCTAGCGATGGGTTGGGCCGTTACAGTAATACAATTGGAAACGAATAAGGGATTGTTGGATGTTCTTGAAGTCAAAGATTAGGAGAATGGATAACTTGACTCAATACAACTAGAAGGTAGAATAACAGTCGATGAGTCTATACACGATAATACATTACGAAGGTATGATCTTAAACCGATCTTAGTTGATGAACAATTTAGTAGAACTCAAGCATCAAATAATGAGGACGAGTTCATTGATGACCAAGAAGTCCACGACGATGAAGGAACGTCATCAAAAAATTTATCATTCAATGATTATTCAGATTAATAGTATAGTTACATTGAAACTGATTAAAATGTCTAATTAATGTAGTTCCACTTGCCTCGTCTTCTCTAATGACAAGAGATGGATCTCGTTCCGGCGATGATGTCTACTAAGAGGGAGACATTATGAAAGTTTACAATTGTTTTCTTAATTTAATATTCATTATTATTGTTTGTTCTATCTAGTAATAATGTCATTCCAGGTAGTACATTTTAGCCTTAGAGCGATTGAGGTATTACGAAGGAAGCGAAGTTGGAGAATAACGTCGATCGTCATGTAAGCGGGTCGAAGTAGAATTTAGTCAAGAGTATTTAAACCAACATGTCAACAAGAAAACGCATCGAGCAACCAATTCAAAGTTTTTGTGAGATAGTCGTTTCCTGTGACTCTTCATAAATGAAAAATATGAGCACGCTAAGGACCGCTAGGAAGATGCACAGATTCGAGAAGAAGCTGCCAAGACTAGTATAGACATGCTTGAGGTTTGAGTGATGATGGAGTCATTCAAGAGATCTAATCACTTAGGTCCCGTTTGATAAACATTTTACTTTTTTTGTTTTTGGTTTTTGAAATTTAAGCCTACAATAATTACCATACTATAGGTTTTTTCTTACTTGGATGTCTATATTTTACTCATATTTTAAGAAACCAAACCAAAATTTGAAAACAAAAAAAAATAGTTTTTTGAAATTTGGTTATCATTCAGATACTATCTTTAGAAAAGATAGATACATTGTATGAAAGATGGAACACATTACAAGAAATTAGAGTAAAAACAAGTTTAAATGGTAAAAACCAAAAACGAAAAACCAAATGGTTATCAATCGGAACATTAGGTATGTAATTCAAATTATTTCTTATCCTTCATGCATGTTGTTGAATTCATTCTTATTTGTAATTGTATGTGTCATTGTTGGTTTATGTTAATTTTAGTAAAATTGTACTTTCATCTTTTTAATTAGGGTTTAGTAAAATTGTGATTATCTTTTCATTAAGTTATCTTTTCCTTATGATTAAATATTATATTTTCCTTTTATAATTAGGTATTCTATTTAAACCCGTTATTGGATTCATTATTAAATAAAGAATTTAGAGAATTTGAATTTCTATCATTCAACAATTAGTTATGACTATCCTCTAACAAAGATAATCGCAACTTTCCAATAAACATATGTTTATATGTAGGAAAATATAAATAATAAAACTTATTTGTATGATTTATTGTTCTTTGTGCCTATTCTACAATAAAGAAGCCAGAAAATTCAACAACTTTCGAATTAACATGTTTCAACAACTCCAAAACACATAAATTTCTTAAGTTTCTTGTTCTTTGTTCCTGAAATTTCTAAGATGTCCATGAGGCGGGGTAGGGTCGGGAAATGGCTTTTTCGTCCCCGTCTCCGCCACCAAAATCATTCCATGTCCTCACGAAATTCACAGCGGGGATCAAAGTGGGGATTCTCGTCGGGAATTCGTGGGGATCCAGTTTCCAGAGAGAAATTTTTTCCGGTTCAATTTTTTTTACCTTTTTTAATAATTATAATCTTAAATAATTAAAATTTTTCATAAATATCTATAAGTTTCGATTATAATGTTAACTATCATGAAAAAAATGTTCATTTGAATATATAATTTCATTAAAAAATATTTATTTTATCTAAAAAGTAAAGTAATTAAATGAGATAAAAACAATTTTAAATAAAAAAAAAATTGTAAATGGGGTAGAAATAGAGAAAACGGAGATGGAAAATACATTTACAATCTGTGGCCCCATTTTCCCAATGAGAAATTTTTTCTCCCCGTTTCCTACCTAATCGAGGATTCTCCAAAAAAATGGACATCTCTATTTAACTTTTTTTTTTATTCTTTTTTTTAATGTGCAAGTCATTAATGCTACTAACGAGGGTTGTCTATCTTGTTAAATATTATGGCCCAACAAAAGAGAATTCAGGCCCAAAGAAAAATCTAGAAGTTATAGCCCAAAAGAAAACTCTAGATTTTATCATTTATCCTAGATGGTCAAAGAAATATCTAGAACTTCAACTTGCCAAGAAATATCTAGACATCCTTATCCAAAGCCAAGTGGTGGCAAAATCCTAGCCATTTATTTGACTTGATTACCAAGGTAAAATATGGACCATTGGATCATACTTGGAGCCCAAGTTTATGGAGGCTATAAATAGGTTATGCCATTTGTTGGCAAACCATCCTAAATTATCCCAAGACTTCCCACATCTAAAGTGAGGTTGTGAGATAAAAATAGAGAGTGTTTTCTTCTCAGAAAGCTTGTTGTTTCTTTGTAGAGAGAAGGTTGTAACTCCTATTTTTGTAATAAAGTTATTCTATCCTTGCCCGTAGTTTTTACCCTAATTTGTTTAGGGGTTTTCCACGTAAAATCATTGTGTCGTTCTTTCTCTTCTTCTTTTTCATTACTATTGTAATTTTCAATCTCTTTTTAGCTGCGACCCTGCTCTATTCGTGTAAACAATTATAACAAGTGGTATCAGAGCCTAGCTTCTTGGTGTAAATATCTACTTATCGTATGCTCTGTGGTTGCCACTAAAAGTGGATCATCCACATCAGAAAAATAAGTTAGATACTTTCACCTTTGTTGACAGGTATGTGGATTGTGGATTATTTACTGTTCGTGGTAGAAGCAATGGCGGCAAGGTTCGAGATTGAGAAGTTTAATGGGATCAATTTCTCGTTGGGGAAGATGAAGATGGAGGCTATCTTGAGAAAAGATAATTGTCTTGCTGTCATCAGCAAGAGGCAGGCGGACATCACAGATGATAATAAGTGGAATGAGATGGACGAGAATGCTATTGCAAATTTACATCTAGCACTAGCAGATGCAGTTTTGTCAAGCATAGAGGAGAAGAAAACTGCACTGGAGATTTAGGAACATCTCACCAAACTATACGAGGCCAAGTCACTTCACCCCAAGATTTTCCTTAAAAGGAAACTGTATACTCTTCGAATGTCAAAATCTACTTCAATGACGGAGCACATGAGCACGTTGAATACTCTATTTTCTCAACTCACGTCGTTGGGTTCTAAAATAGATTCAAATGAACGTGCTGAAATTCTACTTCAAAGTCTTCCTGATTCATATGATCAACTTGTCATCAACCTGACAAATAATATTCTGACTGACTCTCTAAACTTTGATGATATTGGAGCTGCTGTCCTTGAAGAAGAAAATCGGCGCAAGAACGGAGAAGACAAGTTGGCAAGCTCACAACAAACAGAGGCTCTGGTGGTGACAAGAGGGAGATCAATGGGCGTGAAGCCGGTGGGAGCGAAAATCAAGGAAGGTCAAAATCAAGAAGTAAGAAGAGCATGAAGTGCTACCATTGTGGCAAGAAAGAACATATGGAGAATGATTGTTGGAATCTAAACAAAAAGGATTCCAATCCTCAAGGAAATGTAGCAAGCACCTCAAATGAAGGTGATGTTTTATCTTGTGAGACAACGACAACTATCAAAGGCGGAAAGAGTTTGGGCGATGTATGGTTCATCGACTCAGGTGTGACTTACCACATGACCTCACGCAGAGAATGGTTTCATCATTATGAACCTATCTCAGGAGGGTCCGTGCTCAGCTGCAATGATCATGCCTTGAAGATTGTCGGCATTAGAACTATCAAGTTGAAGTTCCATGATAATATTGTCTGCATAATTCAACATGTGCGACATGTAGAAGGCCTGAAAAAGAACTTGCTTTCATTAGGTCAGCTTGATGACCTTAATTGCAAAGCTGTGGTGGAGAAAGGAGTCATGAATGTGATTCGAGAGGCGCTGGTACTTATGAAGGGAGAAAAGGTTGACAACAACTTGTACATGCTGATGGGAGAGACTTTGCAAGAAGGAGAGGCGTCAGTTGCCTCAAGTAGTTCAAGTGAACAACTTTCAATGATGTGGCATCAGAGACTTGGACACATGTCGGAGCAAGGAATTAAAGTTCTTGCAGAGCAAAATCTACTTCCTAGGCTCTCTAAGGTGTCTCTACCTTTGTGTGAGCATTGCGTTACAAGTAAGCAACACAGATTAAAGTTCAACACATCGAATTCTAAAAGCAAAAATATTCTAGAATTGGTTCATTCTGATGTATGGCAAGCACCGATTACATCCTTGGGAGGAGCAAGGTACTTTTTGTCTTTATTGACGACTACTCTAGGAGGTGTTGGGTGTATCCCATCAAGAAGAAGGCATATGTGTGTTCGATCTTCAAAGTATTCAAAGCGCAAGTTGAATTAAGTCAGAAAAGAAGATCAAGTGTTTACAGACAGATAATGGAGGAGAATATACAAGCAATGAGTTTGCAGAATTCTATAATCAACAAGGCATTAAAAGGTAGTTCACTACTGCCTACACTCCTCAGCAAAATGGAGTGGCAGAGCGGATGAACAAAACCTTGTTAGAGAGAACAAGAGCAATGTTAGGAGCTGCAGGCTTGGATAAATCATTCTGGGCAGAAGTAGTTAATACCGCCTGTTATATAGCAATCGTGCTCCATCAACTGCAATTGAGTTGAAAACGCCAATGCAGAGATGGACTGGTAAGCCTGTTGATTATTCAAACCTCCATATATTTGGAAGTCCGGTGTACGTGATGTACAATACCCAAGAAAATACAAAGCTGGATCCAAAATCCAGAAAATGTTTATTCTTAGGGTATGCTGATGGTGTGAAGGGGTATCGCCTGTGGGATCCCACTACCCACAAGGTTATCATCAGCAGGGATGTGATCTTCATGGAAGATAAGAAATAGATAGAAAATGATAGCACTGTGACTGAAAGCTCAGAGACTACAATTGTACATGTGAAGAAAGAATATGAAGATGACCACTCTGAAGCTGAACCAACGCACGAGATACAAGATCTAGTTGAGTCACAAGAGACTCACCGTTCTATCCGAACCACAAAACCACCCAGTTGGCAGTCTAATTATATTATGGAGAGTAACATTGCATATTGTCATCTAACCGAGGATGAAGAATCATTAACATTCCAAGAGGCAATGACTAGTTAAGATGCTGCTCAGTGGATGACAGTTATGCATGAAGAAATGGAAGATCTTCATAAGAATAGGACTTGGGAACTTGTAACGCTACCATGAGGAAGAAAGCCCATTGGAAACAAATGAGTATATAAGATCAAGCGCAATAACGATGAACAAGTGGAGTTGTATCGTGCAAGATTGATGGTAAAAGGATACGCTCAGAAAGAAGGTATTGACTTCAACGAGATCTTTTCTCCTGTAGTTCGACTTACTACTGTTAGAATAGTCCTAGCAATGTGTGCTACATTTGATTTACATCTGGAGCAGTTAGATGTAAAAACTGCATTTCTCCATGGTGATCTTGAAGAATAAATTTATATGCTCTAACCAGAAGGTTTTGAAGAACAAGGAAATGAGAACTTGGTTTG
The DNA here is from genome assembly GCA_036507275.1 of Sicyos edulis. Classification (NCBI taxonomy): domain Eukaryota; kingdom Viridiplantae; phylum Streptophyta; class Magnoliopsida; order Cucurbitales; family Cucurbitaceae; genus Sicyos; species Sicyos edulis. The sequence goes on from CM071846.1 coordinate 66,990,634, forward strand.
CAGGTTGAACAAATCTCTGTATGGTCTCAAACAGGCGCCGAGATCTTGGTACAAGAGGTTTGATTCCTTCATCATGAACCTTAAATACAACAGGCTTATTGCAGACCCTTGTGCATATTTCAAGAGGTTTGGTGAAAAATATTTCATTATCTTGTTGTTGTATGTTGACGACATGTTGGTAGCAGGCCCCAACAAAGATCGTATTAAAGAATTGAAGGCTCAGTTGGCTAGGGAGTTTGAAATGAAGGACTTGGGACCAGCAAACAAGATTCTGGGGATGCAAATTCACCGAGACAGAAATAATAGAAAGATTTGGCTATCTCAGAGAAACTATTTAAGGAAAGTCTTACGACGCTTCAACATGGAAGACTGTAAGCCAATTTCTACCCCTCTTTCTGTTAATTTCAAATTATCCTCTAGTATGTGCCCTAGCAGTGAAGTAGAGAGGATGAAGATGTCTCGAGTACCGTATGCATCAGCAGTGGGAAGTTTAATGTTTGCCATGATTTGTACCAGACCAGACATTGCACATGCAGTGGGAGTAGTTAGTCGGTACATGGCGAATCCTGGTCGAGAGGATTGGAATGCTGTAAAAAGGATCCTTAGATACATTAAAGGATCAATAGATGTTGCATTATGTTATGGACGATCAGACTTTATTGTCAGAGGATATGTGACTCAGATTATGCAGGTGATTTTGATAAAAGCAAATCCACCACCGGATATGTGTTCATTCTTGCTAGCAGAGCTGTAAGCTGGGTTTCGAAACTGCAGTCAGTTGTGGCTACCTCGACAATAGAAGTAGAGTATGTTTTGGCTACACAAGCTAGTAAAGAGGCAGTATGGTTAAAAATGTTAATGGATGAATTCGGGCACGAAAAGAAGAATGTTTCTCTGTTTTGTGACAGTCAGAGTGCCTTGTACCTTGTAAGGAATCCAGCTTTCCATTCCAAGTCAAAACATATTCGAGTGCAGTACCACTTCGTTCGTGAGAAAGTGGAAGAAGGAACAGTGGATATGCAGAAAATTCATACAAAAGAAAACCTAGCAGATTATCTGACCAGGGCAGTCAATGGTGACAAATTTGATCGGTGTCGATCCGCGAATGACCTAGCAGAAACATAAGCAACATGGAGATGGCAAGGAAGAAAGAACGGTGTAGAGATTTATTGATGGATCAACCAAATCTCTAAGTGGGAGATTGTTAAATATTATGACCCAACAAAAGAGAATTTAGGACCAAAGAAAAATCTAGAAGTTATAGCCCAAAAGAAAATTCTAGATTTGATCATTTATCCTAGATGGTCAAAGAAATATCTAGAACTTCAACTTGCCAAAAAATATCTAGACATCCTTATCCAAAGCCAAGTTGTGGCAAAATTCTAGCCATTTATTTAACTTGACTACCAAGGCGAAATGTGAACCATTGGATCATACTTGGAGCCCAAGTTTATGGAGGCTATAAATAGGTTAGGCCATTTGTTGGCAAACCATCCCAAATCATCCCAAGACTTCCCACATCTAAAGTGAGGTTGTGAGATAAAAATAGAGAGTGTTTTCTCCTTCTAAGAAAGCTTGTTGTTTCTTTGTAGAGAGAAGGTTGTAACTCCTATTTTTGTAATAAAGTTCTTCTATCCTTGCCCGTGATTTTTACCCTAATTTGTTTATGGGTTTTCCATGTAAAATCATTGTGTAGTTCTTTCTCTTCTTCCTCTTCATTACTATTGTCATTTTCAATCTCTTTTTAGCTGCGACCTTGCTCTATTCGTGTAAAAAATTATAACATATCTTACCTTAGATATTTTTTTTTTGAAATTTTATTATATACTAATCGGATTTGAACTACATTCTTTTGTTACACATTTGCAATATGTTTTGATACATCTATACCCCTTAGATTTATAGATTATTTTGATACATTTTAACTAATTTATCAATTTGGGTGTTTCCATTTATTTGCTATTAAATTTTAGAAGGTCAATTAAATGGTATGGCCTTAGGTGTTTGGATTAGCGAGATCTTCACTCTTTCCAATGTGAAATCTCAACAATTTGAATCGTGGTGTTTTGTTAGTCATTTTCAAGATTATGAGGGCATATGATTTGATTTTTGTTTTCTTTTCTTTTTCCAATTAAAAAAACATGCTTGTACAAAGAGTGATTTCATTTGTCTTGTAGTGCCCTACTACTTAGACTCTTTTAAAAAAAATTAAAACCAAAAAAATTTAAAATATATATTATTAAAGATGATTTGTTTTTGCTTTTATGATTTTGCTGATATTTCAATAACTTACTTGATTGGCGAAAAATCTAAATTTATTATTATATATTATCCTGCCCCATATACAAATGTGTGTATATATATCGACTATCAATTTTTTTTTTAAAAAAAATTTATCCATAAAATTTCAGTGTTATGTCTAAGAACCTATCAGACATTTATTTTTTATTTTTTAAATTTCACATACTTACTAAACATTAATTAAATTGAATAAGAAAACATAAACTAAATTAGAAATCAAAATCAATTTTACGCAAAAGATTTTTTTTTTTATATGTTAAGGAATTTATATAAGACAAAAATTTAAAGTTTAGAAAAGTCTATTAACCATTATTTTAAGGTTTGAGAATCTACTAAATAATTACTTTTAAAGTTTAAAGAGAAAACAAACCAATACACTAAAATCACATGAATTTATATATATATATATATATATATATATATATATATATATATATATATAATTCAAGGATCAAATAGACAAGAAAAGATCATACATTAAAAATGTGATTTATTAAATCCTTACCCATGGCCGTCATTGAATTAAAAAGAAAGCCTAGTCGAAGAAAGTAGAATTGTAGTGATATTATTCAAAAAAAAAAAAAAAAAAAGGAATTCTAATGATATTTCGTATGAATCAAGAAGTTAAACCCAATAGTTGATGGATTAAAAAAATACCAAATTATAACAAAAATTACAAATCTTAATTTTTGATATTTAAATATTAGTAGTATAAAATTTTCTAATAAGTTGGAATGACACTTCAAATCAAAATTCTCATTAATAAGTATGTAAAAAAAAAAAAATCACTAATAAGAGCATATGAGGGACATTAGTAGTGTAGACTTAATGATTAAGAGATCATGTTTCAAATTCCACCCCATTTTTGTAGAACCAAAAAACCAACAATCAATGTTCTCGATTTATTTATTTCAATGAAATTAATTTAGTTAATCACCTAAAATTATTAATAGTTTCAATAATTTCACGATGGGAGAGAATAAATAATTGAAGAGTTTGTGAAGTAGAGGTAAAAAGAAAACAAAGAGGACATGGTGCAATAATATAGTTTGGGAAAAGTAAAAAGGCAAAAAATAAAAAGAAAAACAATAAAAATAAAGAAATATGAATAATAATAATAATAATAAAATCCTAAGTTTGGAAAAAGCCACATTACGTCTTAAATTTCCTTCATATATCCCTTTGATAGCTTAGTGCCTCCGACCCCATCATCCCTCCTTTTGCCTCTATGTCTTTCAAGGGTGGTTGCATTTCCAAACCTTTTCTTTTTCTCTATCTCAATGTCTAAAGAAATAAATCAAATATAAAAAAAATTATTTGAGAAACAATTAGAATACAAATAAAGTTGTCTTACGTTGGTTAGATAAAGAAAATAATATAGGAATAAAGTTATCTGAACGTTAGTCATCAACCATAGAGTCTCATTTCAATACATGTGGTGTCCCCTCCTTTATTCTACACTCGGAGTGTAATTGATCCCCACATGGCTAAGTCTGTGCTCTAATACTATTTGTTAGGAAGAATAGATTAATATCCACATATACCTCCACTATTAATATGATATTTTCCACTTTATTTTTTGACATCACCCAAAATATTTTATATTAATGGAGGTGTTGTCCCGTCCTTATATACCAAAGATCTTCTTACTAACTTAGCAATGCGAGACAATTTTGTTTGCTCAATGTTGATAACATCTTATCAATGTGGAGATCGGTTAAGAGATATTGTCTTTATCATTTGATATTAAAGTCATACCTCTTAACCATACGTCGATAAACACTCCTACCTAAGATAAAAAGTTGGGAGGCTTAAAGACAGACATGGAAAAAACAAATCATATAGACTAGCGTGTACTCTCCTCTATAAGAAGAGAAAGTTGTTTGAAATCGCCTCGCTAGATTAACGGTTTAAAGAGAGGCTAGATTTATATTTGAAGGAAAAATAAAATCTTTGGGTTCTGAACACATAAAAAAGCTCACAAAAATCTCAATAGAATTTTTTTTACTCGAGGTGAGGATGGCTAGAATAGATATAAAAAAAAATTTGGGTGAAACAAAAAATAAGCAATGAAAGCTATATTTAAAGTCGATAATATTATATTAATATAGAGATCAACTCAATAATATTTGTCTTTTTAAGAAACCACCACATTATTACACAAACAATTTTAAAGAATAAGTTGTATGGGAAGAAAATGGCAAGTATACTTTATATTTGTTTTTACTTGTAGAGCGTAGTTTATTAAAGTTCATGAATCCTCAATAGGCGGAACCTCGCGTGAAAATGACTTGAGGTTTACAAGGCAATCCCTTTAAAGATATCACGTTCAAAACGCACAAGTGAACAATATGATAAATTTTCTTTATTTAATTTTGTCTCCATATATGTAGTTTTTTTCTTTTTAATAAAAAGATACTAATATATCATAGATTAAGTATATGTAAAGAACATATATACTAATTAAACTAGATGAAAGCCCTCCAATTGAAAACAAATGAAGGATTGATAATAGTTGCATAAGCTTTACAACCCCCATAAAGCAACATTTGTACTTATCTCATCCAAAATATTTCTAGGCGATTTAGCTTTATGATTCTCATCAAATATTCTTGAACTTATTAGATACCAATTCCACAAAAATACATTGTTAAACACACTATTAGGTCAAATGATGGTTTACGATTGAATAGTTTCAATTTATCAATTATAAAAAGGAAAAGTAGTTAGGGTTAGATTAATACAAGATTCAATCTCTAAGTGAAATATATAACTCACCTATCTTTTTCAAATGTGGGTACATTCAAATTTTAGAATTCATAATTTATTATTATTATTATTATTATTATTATTATTATTATTATTATTATTATTATTATTATTATTATTATGTTTTAAAAGAAAAAAGGATTTTCTCCTTCAAAATGGTTGTTGTTTTAGGTGTGTGGTTTTCAAATAGATTTTAAGGTCGAAGGTCATCGTTTCGATTGGGGCATTCCCCCAACTTCTCACTATGTCTTGTTTCCTTTTCTTGTATCCCTTCAATTCAATTTCTTTTTTCCATAATTAAACTCTTCTCTCTCTTTTCTTCTACTAGTGTTCTTGAGGACCCACAAATTAAAACCCTAATTTTTTTTTGTAATTTAAATTGATAGAAATGTGAAGTTACCTATGCACTGTTTGATAACCATATGATATTTAGTTTTTATTTTTTGAAATCTAAGCCTACAACAATCATTTTACCTTACGTCTTTTCTTACTTGGATATCTATCTCTCACCTATATTTATAGAAACCAAACTAAAATTTGGAAACAAAAAATAGCTTCTAAAAGTTTGTTTTTATTTTTAAAATTTGTTAATATTCACCTACTTTCTTAGAGAAAGATGGATACATGGTAGGAAGGATGGAAGGAAATTTGAGTAATAATAGGCTTAAATTTAAAAAATCAAAAACAAAAAATGGTTATTAAACGAGACCCAAATATTTGAGGTTTGTGTGTATAGTTTTAGGTGGTTGGCTGTTCTTGAAGCTAATAGGGCTCAATACCCTAAATACACTAAACCCCTTTTCATCAATTTCAAAACCTTAGCTTCATTTAGCCTTCTTTTTCTCTCTCTCTCTCTCTCTTCCATTATAAATTATCATTGCTTCATTACACTTTACGCACAACTTTAATTTGCTCTTCAAACCTCATTCTCTCTTTCTTTCTCTTTCTCTTTCTCTTTCTCTCTTACACTAAAACTTCAAGATCTTGAAGAGAGCTTTGTTTCTTTGTTTATTTGTTTTTCGATATGGCGGAACAAGACATGACTTTGTCCGTCAATGGCCACTCTCAAGTTCCTCCGGGCTTTCGTTTCCATCCCACTGAAGAAGAGCTTCTTCATTATTACCTGAGAAAGAAAGTTGCATTTCAAAAGATTGATCTTGATGTCATTCGCGATGTTGATCTTAACAAGCTTGAGCCATGGGATATTCAAGGTTTGATTTCATTTCTCTTCTTTTTTCTTTTCATTGTGTGTTGGGTTTTTGTTTATGTGTGTGTTTGGTGAAGAGAAATGCAAGATTGGATCCACCCCGCAAAGTGATTGGTACTTTTTTAGTCACAAGGATAAGAAATACCCGACGGGAACTCGAACGAATCGCGCTACGGCTGCCGGGTTTTGGAAGGCGACCGGTCGAGATAAGATTATCTATAGCGGACCGAGAAGAATTGGGTTGAGGAAAACTTTAGTCTTCTATAAAGGTCGAGCCCCTCATGGCCAGAAGTCTGATTGGATCATGCATGAGTATCGCCTCGACGATAGTGACCGTGACAACAATGTAAGTTAGCATACAAATCTTTTATTTCGTTTCTAATTTTTGTAGTTCCTATTAGTAAAGATGTTGTCTTTCGCTTATAGATTTGTAACTCGATTGGAGAGCCACAATTGTCGGAAGACGGGTGGGTGGTATGTCGAGTTTTCAAAAAGAAGAACTACCAAAAGAGCATAGATAGCCCAAAAACCTCCCCAACCTCCATGGATTCGGATGTTCACTTACTAAACTCAAACAACGATGGGGTATTGGATCAAATACTTCAATATATGGGAAGAACATGCAAGCTAGAAATGGAGTCATTTTCCAACAACAACACACAAGACCAACAACAACAACAACAAGCAATTGACAAATCATTCATGTATCTTCCAAGGCTAGACAGCCCCACAACAAACCCTTCAATAATCCCCCTCCACCAACTCGACACATCGCCATTCGACCACAACAGCATCTTCAACCACGAGCTACTTCCCGAAACAGCCAACCCATCACTCGAGCTCCTTCGTGGCCGACCCATCGTTAAGCTCGACAACTGGGTGGCCTTCGACCGACTCGTCGCATCACAATTGAACGGCTACGAAGAGCGAACCACGATCGAAGACGATGAAGAGAAACAACAACAACATCACCATCATATGCAAGTATGCAGAGGATTGGGATATGGGCATGAGAATGAGAATGATATTTGGGGTTTCACTAAGTCATCGTCTCCTTCATCATTAGACCCACTTTCCCATTTGTCGGTTTAGTATGATATAATTTCATACTTCAACATCATCATCATCATCTCATCTTCATATATTCTTCTTTCATTAGACTTAGTACATATCAAAATCTCTATATATATCTACATATATCTATGTGTTTGTAATAAGTTTTTACTCAATATTACACATCGCGGCTGGCTTCCTTTTTTCAGAAATTTGATTCATTTTGCTTGGGCATAGTTTTAATTTGTGATTTTAAAAGTTTTCATTTTGGTTTAAATTAGCTGCAAATGGGTTACGTTCGTGTATGGTTTAATTAAATTTCGGTATTTGTTCTAATCGTTTTCACATCGTTGTTACATTTTATGTTCTTGCATACAAATTTAAAGCTATGGTGACAATATCATAAATTTAATACTCCAATTAGTGAAAGTATTAATTAAGAATCTCAACCCAAAAAATGTGCAGGCGATTAAATAATATGATTTGGTCTAAAACTACGAGCATTCATTTCCATTCTATATCGAGCAACAATCGATGCCACCCAACATTGCTACATTTTGTTATTCGGTAATGAACTTATTTTTTACAACTTTAGCTAACTAAATTAGTTGACCACCAAAGAAGTTGGTGACATATTAATTTATTATTCGGTAATAATTCAGTTCAATAATACGGTCAAACATTTGATCTTTGAGCATCTACGTGGTTTTGGGGTTGTTTTTTTTGAGCTTTGGGTGTGATTTTAATGAAATTAATGAGTTAGTAATTGGGATTAGGAAAAAAAAAACATAAACAAAGAATTGGAGTCTGGTTGGTGTGCGAGATTAGTCAATGGGAGAAATGATAAGGGAAAGCTAATGGTCCAAAGCCGATTAATTCGTAACTAAATTGAGGAGTTTGACAGATCAATCATAACCTCGCGTTGACTTCTTTACCGAGGTTGTGGGTCCCAGGTTTCGTATACCGACAAATCTGACGCTGACGTGGCGATGTTTTATTGCATGAGTGTCATTCCTTTGTTGTGTACAGTTGGCGACAAAGTGTGCAGAGCTGGGGTCCACGGGAAGGTGCCAACCAGAAAAAGAAAAGGTGGTTTTGTTTTGTTTTTCTTTTTATTATTATTTTTTTAAAAATTACATTTTTAGTCCTAATTTGGGATGTATTTCAATTTAATTTTTATGTTTGAAGATTGGAAATTTTATTAGGTTATACTTGGGCATGAGGTGTAAAATAATGTCCATTTTTGTAATTTAATATGCATTCTAATTTTCTTTATTTTTTGAATTTAAAATCAAGTAAATTGTGGTTGATATTGAAACACATAAGTGTACATTATTTTATATATCATGTCCAGATTTCATTTAAATATTCTTGTTTCAGTAATGTTTCCTTTTATTTTTTGTGTGTTTTTTAATTTATTTTATAATTATTTTTATTTTAAAAATTAAATTCACTTGAAAATTAAATTTTATTTATATATATATTTTTTTAAAGTCATTATTATTTAGTTAATATATTATGTAATTTATTATTTTATAATTTTTTTAGTATAAATTTGAAGAAGAGAGACCACAAATCCTTCAAAGAAGGTATAACTCCAATCAAATAATTAAGAATTAAATATCAATTTTAGGGATTGAATTCTTCCCCAAATGTTTAATTGGATGGATTTTCACCCAATTCCGAAACCATTGCACCCACTTTTTTAGTTATTATTTCATGAATTTGAGCTTTAATTCAGGAATAAAAATGTTTAATTTTAAGATATAAGTATTGAATTAAAATTTGATCACAAATTTAAAAATGTATAAAAGAATCTTTTCTTTTTTTATTTCCTTTTTCTCATTAAAATAATAAAAAAGGCGATTGCCTTTTGGGAAATAAGATGAGAGGAGAAACATCATGTACGAATTTGAAACTGATTGAGAAACTTTTTCTTTAAAATATATAAATAATATCAAATTAACAAATTATTTCTCTCTCCATCTCTCTTACTTTTATTTTAGTTTTATTTTATTTTTTTCCAGCGTGCTTGAAAGTTATTGATGGGAAAAGGGAATAATAATAATGAAATATAGTTTTCACCTCCCCTAATTTTTCATCTAGATTTCGGAATTTGTAAAAGTTTATCTTTAATCCTACAAATTTTGTCCCTACTTTTTATTGCAAAATTTTAGCTTAGAATTTTTTAAAAGTAAAATTCTGTGTTGAATCTCTATTATCAGATAAGATTCTTACAACAAAGCATTATGTTTAGTCTCTATAATGAGATAATATTTTAACAATGAAGCATTATAATTATAGAGTAGGTTATAAAGTAAAGATTCCAAATCTGTAACCCTCTAATAATAATTGTTGTCAACAAGTATGGTAATTCAGCTTATAAATTAAATCTTCTCACATTGTTGAAAAAAATTCTTACATGAAACATTGGCATTTGAATTATGTTTACATATCAACAACAATAAAAGAGGTTTTTTGTGTTATGAATAAATTTGAAATAATCCATTTTTATAAGCGAAGAAAAGATATAATGTTCGGAATCAAAATTAAACTTCAAGAATTAAAATCACATTTTAGATGATAAAACTATATTAAACTTTCTTTTTAGAAAGTTTAAATAAGAAAGGAGAACGTTGTGTCAAGATACCAAAAAGGCCTAATAGCATGTTGTTTTGATTGTAATTCAATTCAATTCCATGGAAACGAGTTTGATCTTGAAAATCGACATTTAGCTCTCTTCTTATTTATGTGCAGTAATATACTCAATGTAGGATTTGTGATTACGCTCCCCAATTTGAACTATAAAGAAGATTGTCAAGAGAATTCATTAATTAAGCTTCAACTCTTAAAGGAAACTATATTATTGTTTATTATTTTTAGTTGTTATGAAATCGACAATTGAAGATAAAGAAAATGTAAAAGAAGAAATAACATAGAAATTTATATAGTTTACTACACCGTTGTGTTAGTTAGTCTACAGGCAGAGAGGAGGCAAGATTTTATCAAGGAGAGGCAAAAAATAAAATGAACATTATGGGAGCTATGATTTAATTCAAGTTTATATAGATACTCTCGTTAAACCTTATTACAGATAAAAGGTCAATTACGACATAAAAGACCCATATAAGAAATAGAAACACCAATAAAAATTTCGTCTCGCTAACCGGACAGCGAGACTTCCGACTAAGTAATCTTAGGGCATTAAATCGTTGAAAGCATATCTCAACCTTAGTTGTATTGTTTTATTTGCAGAGTTCTCTATATAAACACTTTTGTTTTCTTTTGATCATTGAATGAGAATTGCTACAATTTGTGATCATCTCTTTGTTTCAATAGTATTAAAATGTATCACTGTGTAGAACTCTTTGCTGATATTAGAGCTTTTATAAATGCATCTCTTAAAGCCAACAAGAAAGGGAAAGTTCCACTTGGTTTTCTCCACAATAAATTATCCTCTATAATATTGGTTTTTTCAGCACTAATTTACATTCAATGATTATTTATTTTTTTTCCATCATCTATTAATAATAATCCATTCGTAACTTCATATCATTGTAATTTTGTTGATGTACACAATATAACGATAGTGATTTCAAGAGGTTATTGTAGCAAGAATTGAGATGCATGAGCTTACCTACAAATTAATGCATAATTATTTTTTGATTACATAGATTTGAACTAGCTTGTACATCTTACAAACGATAGAAAGTAGAATCGTGACATCTTCAACATGTTCTTATAAAATAGTATCTATACCTCACTAAAAATTATTTTAAATAATATGAAGTTTTATATCATGCGTTTGTAAATGATAGAAGTTGATCACATCACCTTTTTAATGTGAGTTCTCAACGGCAACAAATTCCTTTATACGATCTTAAGTCGTCGTTCTACTTAGGTCTAATAACTTTATTGCGGCATTATATTTCAATGATCTTCCAAGTTCCTTGCCATCTTTGAGCCATCGTACTAGTGCTAGAGCCCCTTGGTCCTATATTCGTCGCCTCGTTGACTCCGTAAAGCCTCATCTTAGTTGGAAGATTGGAAATGGTAAAGATACTCTATTTTGGTTCCACAACTGAACATCGTTTAGACCCACTATATAGAACTTTGCCCAGGTTATTTGCTCTCTCTTCTAAGCAGTCGACCTCTGTCTACGAGGCTTGGGATCCGGCTATGAGTGGTGGCTGGAATATATATCCGAGACGCCCCCTCTTGTAGAGTGAATTTGATACCCTTGCTTCGATATCTCATTCTTGGAAAAGACCGTCGACTTCTTCTATTGAAGACCAAATTCAATGGGATCACGAAAACAATGGAATATTCGGTGTTAATTCTCTTCGTGGCAAGCTTGATTCTAGACAACCGATCCCTAGCGGATCCATTGTGCCAACGCTTTGGAACTTAATTATCCCGAAAAAATGCAAAATCTTTCTTTGGTGCCTTTTCTATGGCAGAATTAATACTAGAGAAATATCTCAAAAGAGAAACCCTATCCGATGCATTTCTCCCTCTATATGTGTGCTTTTTCGTTCCAATTCTGAATCACAAAACCATATTTTTTTGGTCTTGCCAATACAGTAGAGCCATATGGGAGAAATTCCTCCCTCTCAATTGCTTAAACATTGATCCCATTAACAACATATCTTTGAGAGATCTTATCAACAAGGGTGCCTCAATTACTTCTTCCTCCACTGCCAGGATTATGGTGACAAACCTCTTTGGAGCTATTTTATGGTTCATTTGGATTGAGAGAAACACCATGATCTTCACCGACACTCAAAAACCAACGGAAGTTCTCTGGGAGGACATAATTACTAACGTGGCAATGTGGTGCAAAAAATCGACTCTTTTCCATGACTATGCAGCTACCACCATTTCTTTAAACTGGAGAGCTTTCATCCCTTGATGCAGGTTGTTTCTTTCCCGTTTTACTTTGATTTTGTTTAGTTGCTGCTATTTGTTACTTTCCTATTTTTGTTTGCTTTTTTGGATTTCTTTTCATTCGACTCTTCTTAGTTTTTCTCTTTTGTTTGCTCTCAAAGACTGATTTATTGTTCTTATTGTGACTCTCGTGTGCTTCTTGCGTACTCTTGAAATGATATCGTTTCTTCTTTCAAAAAAATAACTTTATAAGTAGTCAATTGACTTCGGTACCTTAGACCTTGGACTTAGTTGCCCTCAAGCCTTGGTTGGCCTAAGGTCTTAATTGGCTTGGGGCTATTCCAAGCCCAAGGCTAGCTAACTTTTTAAAGGTTGATGGGTTTCATTTTTTGTTTTGGGCATTTTTGTAGCTTTTTTTTTTTTGAAAAGACATTTTTGTAGAATTGAGTATATATACTTGATTTGGCCTTTTTTTTTTTTTGAGATTATTTGATTTGGTATTATTTTTCATATAAAAAAATAGTATTATTTTACTTTTTTTAAATAAAGATATTATTTTACTTATAACACGTTTCTTTTTTTAATTTCAAAATATTTTCTTTAAAAATACATTGTATTACTGATAACAGAAAAAAAAATATACTTCCCCAACACATTAGTGTGGAAGGAAACCCAACTTAAAACATATGTCTTAGCTACATAAATATTTCTTTTTTCTTATTTTAATAATTTTTATTTATTAAAAAATTGTTTAATTTCAAATTGTGCTACATATTTCTTTTAAGTATAGGTTTACTGTGTATACAAGTTTTTCTCTTCACAAAATGCAGGTATAGAAAAGAGAAATATATGACAGAGAAAGAAAAGAGAATCATCTAGAGAAAAAAAAAGGATAAAAGTTGAAAAACCAGGTGCTACGTGAAAGTAGTTTCCGAAATTTATATATATATCAAAATGTAAATTAAATAATGGCTTAATTACATACCTATGTGATTAAAATTGAGTAATATTTTATTCTTTCTTAAATTATATTTTTATATTTTTAAATTAAAAGAACAACTAGTCTAAATTGAATCACAAAAAAAAACACATATTTAAACGCACTTAATAATTAATATATTTGTGGATTTTAGAGAGAATAAAAATAAGTTCTTATTCACTTAATCGATAAAATAATATTACAATGCTCATTCTTAAATAGGAGAAATCTTAACCTTCAAAGAATAATATCAAGTATGGAATAGAATAAAATCAAATATTTCAACAATATTATAAATTAAAATTTTCTCTTTTCCGACGTTGTTAAATTAAAAGAAAAAAAAAAGATTCTCCCTAATAACAAAAAAAAAAAAAAAAATCAAATGATAGTGAAATTATATATTTTGAAATTAAACAAGAATACATGGATGAGAAAAAGGCACAAAACAAAATATAATATAGATTTGGTATAAAAATGGTTTTATTTATGGCTGGATTGATGCTCACATTTTAATATATTGCATCAAAGAAGTTAAAATAAATGTATCTAACAAAACTAAACAACAAAAGAAGAAACCAAAATTTTCGGGATTTGCAAAGGAATAAATAAAGATTAAGACAATTCCATATCAAGCCATATGGGACAGCTCCAAAAGAAAATATCAGATTTTCTTTTTCTTTTTTTGTTCTTAGATGAAAAATGGATCAGATTTGAATATAAAAGGCTTTTGAGAATTAATGAATCAAGTTTGAATATTGTGGAAGACAATTTAACTAACACCAACAAAACATCCTCTTCTGCAATGTTCTTTATTTGTCTTTTTTTTTTTTTTTTTTTTAATTAAATGACAAGCACATTAATTGTCGGTTTTTTTTGAAATCGACAAGCACATTAATTATGTATACATATATTTGTAATTTTAGTTAGATTGTATTTATTGCTCACGTGCCATAAATAAATTAATCTGATGAAGTGTATCATAAATTGAAATAATACATGCATGTCACATCATTGATTATTATTTGAATTATTCATAATTACAGATAGAAAGACCATAATCACATATGGTTTCATTTCTTTCTTTCTTTGGTTTGAGTGTTTTTTTTATTGTTGAATTAAAAGGAAAAACAAAAAATATAATATAAAAAATACATATTTGTTGGATCAAACATTAAGGATAGGAGGTGTTCAAATTTAATTTCTTAGGTCTCGTTCGATAACCATTTGATTCTTTGTTTTTTGTTTTTGAAATTCAAGTTTATTTTTACTCAAATTTTCTACAATGTGTTTCATATTTCCTACAATATATCCATATTTCGTTAAAAAAGTATGTGGATATTAATCAACTTTAAAAGATAAAAACAAACTTTTGAAAAAGTTACTTTCTTTTTATTTTCAAATTTTGATTTGGTTTCTACAAATATAGGTAAGATATAAATATCCAAATAACAAAAAACATATGGTAATGTAGTTGGTTGTAGCCTTAAATTTAAAAAACAAATGATTATCAAATAGAATATTAGTTATTAACTCATATATGTTATTATTAGAACTCTGCTCTTGTATAGCCCACACCCAAGATTTAGATTATGATTTGAAAATTCGGATCTACTTTTATGGGCACTAACATTCTCTTGCATCCTGCGACATTTCAAGGATGCATGCGAGTGACGGCAAAACATGCTGAAATAGAGATGTCCATTTTTCTAGTGGGAGTGGGTCCTTGGGGTGGGGAAAATCTTCGGTTAGGCGAGGAACGAGGCCAGGGACGGAAAAAAAATTCTCCGTTGGGCTAATCAGGGTCGGAAACGGGGAATGTATTCCCCGTCCCTGATTCCCTCGATCTCCGCCCCATTTATTTTTTTAAATATTTTTTCTTTATTTTACTGCTTTAATTTTTAAATTAAAATATATTTGTTGATGAAATTATCTATGCATATGAACATTTTTCTTTAATAATAAATATTATAGTTGAAACTTTATAGATATTTTCAAAGAAAATCTAATTATTTAAAAGTATTGTCCAAAAAATATATAGAAAATGAAAAACAAAATGAAAAAATCCCCGCGGGGAATCCCCACTCCGATCTCCAACAAAAAATGGAGATTTTTTTGGGGATGGGGATTAAGTTAAGTGACGGGGACGGGGTGAGGAAGCCATTGCCCCGCCCCGCCTCGTGGACATCTCTAACTGAAAGGACCCATGTTAGTTATAAGGATAGCCTTCATTCTTAAAAACTATGAAGACTAGTTACTAATGTGGTAAGACAGCAGGATACGAACGGATATGTCGATACCCATAGGGCTGGATTCTAAATCCTCATCCAAATCATAGGCCTGGTGCATTACAACTCTTTTTTACTAAAAAGTTTAAATTACATTTTAAACAAATTTTTATACGGTATAAAAATACAAATTTTAATTCCGGAACAATCAAAAGTTGAGCACCAAAGATCAATATATATACTTATGAGATTTAAAAGTGGGTTTTGCGCACTTCCAAATAAAAATTTAAATTAACGCTTAGACCAACTTTCATCATCTCAATAGGTTAAAGAAATTGTGCTAAATAGTCTAATTTACAAAATAATTGCAGATCTACACAAATTTGAAAATATTTACCTTCATAGTAAAAAATACAATATTATTAATTTTTTTTTTTGCAACAATAAAGTAAATAACTAATTTTCACGCTACAAGATAACGCATTTCGATATATGCAACAAATTCGTTGATGATAGTTAAGATTTGAAAAAAAATAAAACTTAATAACTAACTATTACAATTTTGATTGTTTATAAATATTATCGACTTGATAACCAAATTACTGTAAATAAGTTTTAAATTGAAATTTATTTCTGAATCATATGATACAATTTTATTTATTTTATTATTTTTTAATGAAATCTCTTGATTAAAAATTTATGCTGCACAACTTATCCAGCATACCTTTAAATTGAGGTAAAATATAAACCAACAAGTTTTCTTTTTCTTTTTTCTTTTTTTTTTTATAGGAAAAGTCAACAAGTTTTCTAAACGAGTAGGTTGACCTACATTAAAAAATTGAAAAGGCACAATAAAAAAAAAGTACCATGCATGTATGTACTGCAAATTAATTTTAAGATGAATATTTACTTTAGTTTCTCATATATTTAGATTAAAGAGGAAGAATAATTTTGTTCATTGAAGAATTTTTCATCACCTATGACATATCTGTATGAAATTCATAATAAATCTATATACCGTGGTATTAGAGTCATACATGCTTTAAACTTAACAAAAAAATTTAGTGTCTAAAAAAAGTAGTGAATCCCAAAAGATATATTCTTATTTCAAATATAAGAGCTACCACTTTTTAAAATGTCATATATGAGATATATACAAATATATTCTAACTGTTATAATCTTATATTTTAATAGATTTCTTAAATTTAGTTGTTATAATCTTCAATTTTATTTAGATTTCTCAAATTCAGTTTTCTATATATAAATACATCCATAAATAAATGGTTGAGTCATTATCAATTAATTATTGACTTGTAAGAAATTTTATATGCCAAGGATTCATTTTTTTAAAAAAAATTACTAAATTTATACTAAAAGTTAGAAATACATTATTATGAATATGTGAGAAATATAAAATAAGGTGCAAGAGAGTTAAGTTACCATGTAAAAAATATTTAATTGGTTAAGATTGTATATACCATTTTCATGTTTGTCCTTAGAGGGTTGCACATGGCTTGGGTGGGAGTCTTATTCCTAGAACTTATGTATTTATGACCTTATATATATATATATATATATATATATATATATATATATATATATATATATATATATATATATATATATATATATATATATGGTATCAATTGGTTGCAATTTGATATTGCTAACTTATCTTTCCACTATCTTTGGTTGGAATTAAAGTTTCATTCAAACAAATTCATTTTTAGGCCCCACACCAATACAAACCATTTGCATATCTCATTCATTAGTGTAGTTAGTTAATGAGGTCTTTGGTGCAAAGTACAAGACAAAAATTACAAGATGAAAGAAATTAAGGATATAATGGGAAGAAGTGGTAAAAATAATGATTGGCATAAACTAGCTTTTTGTACAATGTTCAAACCTTAAATCAATGTCACTAACCTCAACTAGTAAATGGTATCCACCTTTTCTAACTTTCAATTGTATCAAAAGCTCAAAAGATCATGGTCTCTTTATTCAAAATTTATATTATTAGTGTTAACTTTTCCTCATTTTATTTAGAAAAATATTTAATAATTTAATTATATCCTAAAACTTGGCATGTTACATTTACCGAATTGAACTTTAGACTTAATGTTAAGTACTAAATATTATACTTTCTATATTTTGTTATTAACTTTTCAAAAAAAAAAATGTAAACTTTGGTCATTAAGTTTGAGTTTTAAATAAATTTAAGAATCATTGAGTAACTTTGTCACAAAAAAAAAAACAAAAATCTTGAGCTTTTATATCTTTTTTTCTTTAAAAATAGTTATCAACTTTTATACCATAAATATTATAATTTATAAAACGTAGAAAACTTTTATTCTAATGATAGAAAACTATTAGAGAATATGAGGCTCCACCTCAAAATCAGGTAACTCGTATCTTTTATAAATGTGTTGAAAAATCCTCACATTATCAATGTTGGATAATTGCACCATAAGTGAGTATCTCCAACAAAAATTTATTAGGAATAAAAAGTTGCAAAACTTTTTTCAGTTTAAAAGCTAACATGCAAACATCTACTAATTTTAAGGTGCAATTTGATTTAATTAGAAAGTAATCTAAGAATTGATATTAAGAAGACCAGTTAAGGGTTTAATAAATAATTTTTCCCTTTCATTTAATAGTCTTCATATGTGTTTGTTTTTTTTATAATTAAAAAAAAAAGTCAACCAGGACAACCCAAGTCTTTTGAAATAGTTATTTATAAATATTTTATTCTCTACTTTAAATTTAAGAAATTTGTTGTTCCTAATTTAATTATAAGATTTTTTAAAAAGTATTTCATAACCATGAAACATTTAATTTAATATATTCATACTAAAGTCTTATGTAGTATGCTTCTTGCGTATCTATTTCTTTGATCAATATATTCGTATCTCTTTCTTATAAAATATTTAACTTAATTATATTGAATTTTTTCAATTTTCAATTTTGTAACTCTTAATTTAATGTGGTTGGAACACTTTTTACAATATTTAAAACTTTTCTAAAATTTTGATATTCTTGAACTATTATTATTATTATTATTTTTTATTTTGCTACTTATGAAATTTTTTTCTAAACTAATAATAAATATCATCACCTCTTTTCACTCTTGATTTTGCCATCCAAATCAAATCCTATCCTATTAAAAGAAAGTTTGGTGATGATTTAACTCATACAAACTACAAATT
This sequence comes from Sicyos edulis, assembly GCA_036507275.1. NCBI lineage: Eukaryota > Viridiplantae > Streptophyta > Magnoliopsida > Cucurbitales > Cucurbitaceae > Sicyos > Sicyos edulis. The sequence continues at coordinate 67,009,262 of CM071846.1, forward strand.
AAGAATTATTAAAAGAAAAAAAAACCAAAACAAGTATTAACATCAGATACGATCGATTTAGAGATTATAAGTTTGAAATTTCTACTTTCAAAAATATTGTACAAACAAATATGTTATACATTTGTGTGTGTGGTTCTTTGATTAAGATTATGATTTTCCTTCACATGATAATGAGATTAGCCAATAAACAAGTGATGGAGGAGCTAATCACGGGATAAAAGCTTAGCCATATCTTCCCTTTTCAGATAAAGATCCACTTTTTTTTCAAGCTTATAAAGCAAAGTTATGAGGTCACTTAAGTAATTAATTAATATGCCAATACAATTACGACTTTTTACCAATAATAAGAACCAAGGATTCTTCAAGTTTGTTAAATTTTTTCCTTTTTTAACCTTTTTATTATTATTATTAAGCACATGATTGAATTCATAATCAATCAATTATTATATTATATATGATATGCTAGAGTGCTATTCAATTTAAAAATTATGTTCTATAGTATTATATTCTCCAATATAACTTTCCGATGTAAGATTTCAAAAAAAAAAAAATCCATTAAAAGATCAACCGTTTAAATTTTACCTTCAAATTTTGCTAAACAAAAAAAAAAAAAAAAAAAACACAAGTAGAAATTTAAACTTTTATATCATAATAGTAAATACTTTTTTTAGTGTTTACAGCAGGTGAATTGAGTATTTAAATTTATAGGCCGGATTTGATGATTATTTTATTTTTTATTTTTAAATTTAAATCTTTAACAATTATTTTATCATTTTTTTCTTTTATATACCTAAACTTTTAAAAATTAAAACAAAATTTGGAAGTAAGAAAAAGTGTTTTTGTTTTCGTTTTAAAAATTCAATTAGCATTCGAAAAGTAAAAAGTTTGAGTAAAAATACGTTTAAATTTCAAAAAAAAAAAAAAATAGTGAAATAATTATCCAATAGAATCTTACTTTTTTTTCATTTCAAACTAATTGAGTTATATATTGAGGTTGAGATTGTCTACAGTATATGCAAGTCATGTCTAAGCTAACTAAATAATATATCTAACATATATAAATATTTCTCTTACAAAAATTTAGTTCCATACATCCTTTTTCTTTTTCATATTTTTTTTAGGATTCTTTTTCATAGATCTTCAAACAAAGAAAATTAACTGAATGAGTTAGTGGCGCAATGATTTCATTGTTTGGTTGTAAACCAATTCAATACCAACGTCGCAAGTCGAGCTCGAAAATTGATATTTGTTCCCCCTTCTCTAATATATACTAAAAAAACAAAGAAAACTATGTTTTTTTAATAAGTATGAAATAAATATCGTTAACTAAAATTAGTTAAATTTAATATTCGCTATTATTAGAAAATAATATTTATTAGATATATTATTTATGATTTGTTAGGAGATATTTTCAAATAGAAAAACTACAAGGTTTGAACTTTTGCCCTAATTTGTCAGTTATTTTAAATTACAACTAAATACTCGGAATGTATTTTAGTTATTTTTGTACTCATGAACTCTAATTCTACATTTGCTTGCTTCTCGCTTGCTTTGCTATAATATTATATCGTATCTTATTTAAAAAAAAATACTCGGAATGCATTTTGTTATTACAACTATCGTCATGTCCTCCGATACTATATTGAGGGAATGAATTACTACATTTTCATGTGTATTTTGTCTGCTAAAACTAAATACTCGGCAAAATTACAAAAGGAACTTAAAAATAGTTAAATTCATAAAATAATTATAAATATGGTGTTTAAAAAAATTAGCAATCATAATCATTAGTATTAATAGTAATACTATATTAATCACACATAATATTATATTAATAATACATAATGTATTAATGAAATTTACTATATTGTATTAAAATATATCAATAAATTTAAATACAAATATTTTAAAATTTATCTACATTTATAATTATTTTGTGAGAAGGGTCTAATCACTCTAATTTCTCAATTCCTAACCACAAGGATATAACAAATAAATAATTAATAAAATGTTATAATTTTTCTTTTTCTACTATTAATTTAAATATTATGAGTGATTGATCAACCAAATGAAAGTACTCCATCTTTGTTAAAATATTAATTGTTCAATCAAACATCTTGCCCTATTAGCATACTGCAACGAAAGGATATAAAAGTACATGCATTTAGTAGTTGATTAACTATAGAAATTATAGAATAATAATCCATTTTGGAAACCAAAATTTGACTATTACCTTTACAAGATTTAATTAGTAAATAAAATAAACATTATCTTGTTTTCACATTTCATGTCTCCAATAAAAAAAAAATTGTTTCATTAACAAATTTGAGACAACTTTATGAGTTTTACCGACAGCTCTTACAACCTAAACTAATTCAATTAATTTACATAATTTTTTTTATAAAAAAATAGTTAATATATAAATAATAATATAGATGATACATCAATTTCAATGCTTTATAAAGTTCTAGAGCTTTGATAAACATAGCTTAACAAACTTCTTGACCTAAACATAACCCTAAATCTTTTTCATATCTTTTGCTAATTATTTTTTGGTTTCACAAGCACCTAATAGTTTCTAAACATGTCTACTTCATATTTGACAATTATTTTTGGGCTAAATATTCTATCATTCTTAAACATTGACTTAAATGTTGATTAGGCGAGGAAAATTATTGAAAAAGTACAAGCTTCACCAACCTAGCTTCTCGAAGACTTAATGATAGCTCATGTCTAATTGTATAATGTTTCAATGAGAACATAGCTCTAGTATTATCATATGTAACTTTATAAGTAAGAGATTATATATTTGTATTTTTCAATCTCCCAAATATTTTTTAATTAAAAAAAAAAAAAACTTTGATCTAATTTGTGTTGAGAATCTACTTTAGAAACTTGCATGCTTGGATTTTCTAATGAAGTATCCTTTAAAAAAAAGAAAAGCAAATCTACATTAGAAAAAACAAGGGTGTTTTATTACATGTGAGTTATTTTTTTCGTAGCCAATTAATTTTGAGATAAAATTTATATTGTTTAATAATGAAAAATTTATTAGACTAGTCAAATTCAAAAAATTTAACAATCATAGTCATAGGTATTAATAATATATAATATTGTAATAATACATAATATTATATTAATAACAAATAATACTAAATTAACAATACATAATATTGTATTAATAATATATAATATTATATTAATGAGTATTAATAATACAATATTAAAACGTAATTAAATACAAATATTTTAAATTTAACTATATTTATAATTATTTTGTTAGAGTAACTCATTCGTAACAATTTTCCCTTTAATAACTTCATGGTAACTTCTCTTTCAATACTTATTTTATAGAAAATAGTAAGTTTACTTTCTAACAGATTCAATAGTTTGTCTTTTTTTTAGTATAAATTGGGGGAATAGGGACCAACAAACCCTACATTGAAGACACAACTGCTCTTTAAATAATATGTGAGCCAAATATCGATTTCTATGCTCGAACTCGTGACTGTAGAGTTGAAATGGATTAACATCAAATAAGTTAACCAACTACGTCACTGACCCTCGGTAGTATATTGAGATATGACCCTTCTTAAAGCTTTATATATATATATATATATATATATATATATATATATATATATTTCAAATTTCATATTGTGGTGCGATAAAAGAGAAAACCAAAAAGAAGACCATTGATTACTTTTAAGGATATTTTAGGTGAAAGAGTCTCAATCGTCAGGCAAAAGGTAACATCCATAGAAACTCATACACCCACACCAAACCATCCACAATTTCAACACATTCAAACTCTTCTACACACATTGGCTTTTGTGCCCTAATTTGAATCAAAATAGGCAAATTTTGATTTATGAATATTTGATATTCAATGTCTAGAAATTTATCAACATATGCACCTTGTCACTTCTTCATTGCTTAACTTAGTTAATTTGCATTCACACTTCATGCATACCTTAACATTTTTACAAAAACTCAAATGTTTGGATAAGATTATCGATTAGATTAATTAGAGGCTGATGCTCGGGAAATTTTTTAAACAATTAATAATATAAGTTTCTATGTCAAAAAGATAAAATATAAACAAAGATAAGTTTGAGCATAGCTCAACTTATTATATGAAGTATGACAGATTATTAAGAGGTGGTTATAAATTCAAATCTTTTATATTTTTATGTTTTATTGAAAATAAAAATAAAAAAATTTAATATTTTGTAAATCAACAAAATTTAATACTCTATTAAACTTGTTTTTATATCATTTTTGGGTCATTGAACTCAGGACATATTTATTTTAATTTAAAGAAAAGTAATAATTTTGGTCACTTTAACTTTCAAAATATTTATCAACAAGAAGTAGCGTGGGATTAATGTATGTTCATGACTGAAATCATGTGTTCAAGTTCTTACAAAAAAAAAAATGTTTTAGAAAGATTTTTCATTATTTGCCAAAAATTTTTAAGTCTCACTTTACTCGTGTCTGCATATTAATATGTAAATATTAAAAGTCATGCATGTTATCTTTTTTTTTTACTTTATAGATTAATTTTCCAAAGTTCAAAAATTAAAACGGATTGTTTTTTTATTAGAATAATTTATATGTTTTCCAATTATACAAATAAGTATTCTTTTATGAGTCCAAAATTACTTACACTTTTTTTTTATAATTATTTAATCAGAAAAGGAAGTCTTATATGCTTTTATTTCTTTTTGGCTACTTCAAAAAAAAAAATGGTAGATTTATAAATTTGAGCAACGACTTTATTTATTGAATTTCCAATTATTGATTGAATCTTGTTTTCTTATCTGATTAATGGACTAATCAGCAATAATTGATTACTATTATTATATACTTTATTGTAAAGCTCGTTTGATGATTGATATTTATGTCTTCTAAAAGTAAGTTTGGTTACTGCAAGCTAATTGATGTTTTTTTTTGTTCATCACTTTGTTTTGGATTTTTTTTTTTTTAATAATTGAAAAAAGTTTTAGCCAGAGTTTTAAACTCAAATAGAGCCGTCCTCGTTTGGAAAAAATAAAAATTTCATGGGAAGGAAAAAAAGCCAGAAAGAAAACTTTATATTATATATAAGTACAAGAATTGACCTTTAGAAAATAATACTAATAATTATTAAAAAAAATCCTCTAATAATTCAATATGGAAAAATTAGGTTGGATTTGAGAAGCCTTTAGAAAAAGGAAAGAAAATTTAAGTAAAACATTTTTTTTGATATACACTTTTAAAAGAAATTAATTAAATATCTCTTCTAAGTTTGTTTAATCCTACTTCTAGAATTTCTCAAAGGATTATGAAGTTTTTATTTGATCTTTCGTTATTTGGTGGTAAGCCGGTTTAAGTCTGATCTCCAAAAATTGATATTTGACTCTAATTTATTTAAGAACAGTATAGTATTCCATTTATACAATTTTTTATCCTTCTCCCCAACTTAACTAAAAAGAAAGAAGTTTCCATATGAAATAACTTAAATTGGTTAAAAAGTAAAAACAATACTTAAAATTTAACCAACACGGTTGTATTTTTTATTTAAAAAATAATTTAATAGACCCGTGAAACAGACCCACTATATAAAACTTTTACTGCTGAGATTTCTTTTTTCTACTCAACTATAATATTTGGATGAAAAGGATTTGAATCAACAATTTCTAGATTAAGATTATACAACAATTACTATTAGATATAACCACAACAAGAACAATAATTCAATAATATTTATGAATTAAAAATTTGTAAATTTGAATTTTTTAATCTTAAAAAAAATTCAAGAGATTTAAACTCATAATCTCTTGATTATTGACATACATCGATGAGCTACGGATCTTATTGACATTATTCGGAGTGATCCTAATACAATTTAATTCTTTTTATTTTAATTTTGAAGTAGGATTCTCTTCAATTATTCTTAATGGAAAAAAAAACTAATTAGTGGCCAACTTTGCTTGCATATTCCTTAGTGGGCTTATTATAAAGTCAGCCCAAGTTCTCTTAGATTCATTTTATATACATAGAGAGAGAAGAAAAACTTGCCTCTAAAGGGATTAGACAAAAAAATCTCTAAATAAGTACTTTAAAAAGATATTTGTAACCCATAGAATCACTTTGCTCGCAAATTTGTTACTTCAAATATTTTTGTAAAATATAAGAATGTATAGCTAGTACAACAATTGATTATTACAAAATTAGATATTATAATAACGTTTGTATGAACATTATGACAACAACTTGTATTATTTAAGGTACATGTTATTACTACGTAGATATTATTATAATATGACGTTATAATGCAACAAAGATTATTATCATAAGACAGAAGAGTTATTATAAATAATTTGAACATAATAACTCAATGTAACCCGACCTTAAATTGAAGTCTAAATATCCCTAAAATAGTAACAATTCTTTCTCGTTTGGAGGATTTACATCCCCCGTTTAAAAAGCTTACCTCAAAATTATCATTTTGATTAAAAAAAAAAAAAAAGAGAATAATATTAGGCTTACTAACTAAGTATTCTATGCTTAGTTAAGTCTCCTCCCCTTTAAGTTTCAAAAAAAAAAAAGTCTCCTCCCTCTAACCGTGCAATAGCTCAGCAATATTAATGTATACTCATTGACTCGATGGTCATAGGTTTGAATCTTTCACTCTCAATTGTTCTAACCTAAAAAAGAAAAGTCTGCTCCCCTTTACTACCAAAATATCAAAAGGAAAAAATGGGCAGAGTATAAAAAAAAAGTAAAATAATAATAATGAGATAAACTTAACCTAAAGCATTTGTCTTAAAACTTGTAATACTAGTTATGTAACAAAATTTGACTTGACTTCAAGCCTCAAAATCAAATATCATCTCTTACTACTAACAATTAAATCCCCAACCAACAACACAAATGGAAACTTTCAAACAATGCACATTATAAATGGTTGATCACAATCTCTTCATCATATGCTTTCCACATCTTTTCACCAATTTTTTCGTGTTCTTCAAAGAGTTCTTGGGAGAATCCAACACAAACAAGCATATAAACATGAAGCCATTAAATAGAGAGATTGAGCCAGAAGGCCAAACCAATTTCTTTGATATAAATCAGCAAAAACTAAGTTTTTTTTTTCTTTTTTTATGAGATTATGACAGTTGAGAATAGTATATTTAAACGCATAATCTCTTGGTCACCGGGAATACATTATCGTCACTGAACAACTGCCTTTGGCAGCCAAAAACTAAGCATGAACTTTTGTAGAAGTACAAAAAGCTCTGCATCTAAAAGGCTTAAGCTATAAATAGGGCTAAAAACTGTGCCATTTTCATTGCAATTTGGGCCCTTGACAACCATGTTCTTGCTTTTTCTTTTACTTACAACACCAACTCACAACCATTGTTGCACTGAAAACAGGGCTTAAACCTTGCATTTCTACCCTCTTATTGCTTTGATTTTTGGCATACTTCCAAGATTAAAAAAAAAACATATTTTTAAAAACTACTTTTTTTGACTTATAAAATTAGACTTTATTTTATAATCTTAATTATATTCAATCTGACCTCCATATAGGTTTCCATTGTCATTCATATTTTATTGACAAAGATAGAACTAAAATTCAAATTTTGCCAAGGAACCTAAGGGACAAAAACTCAGAAGCAGAGGCTCAGCACATAGGTTATGGCCCAAGGCACCAAGCCCACTCGGCCAAGCCAGCCCAATAATATGTATAGAGAGATCTAATTTATTTGTATTAATATACATATATTTTACTTTAATATATATAAAATAAAGAGAAACATTAAGATCAAGAGGGAGGGGCAAAATGAAATAGGAAAAAATGTTAGAGAGATTGACAAAAACATTTAGAGATGTGAGAAGCAAAAATATATATTAGATATAAAAATGAAAACCATCCTGAAGGGACCAGGGGCTTAAGTGGTCAGATAGAGTCATGAGATGCTTAATGGTTCAATCTATAATAGTCTTTTATCTCTATAAATTAATTTCTTACGCGTTTTCTTAACATTCAAATGTTGTAGAGTCAAATACCCGTGACATTTGTAAAAGTGCACGCAAGTTAACCCGAACAGTCATAGATATAATATATATATAAATGAAAGTCAAGAAGGGAGAATATTTTGAAAGGAAAAATTGAACTCTTCTAAAAAATTTAATACAAATAAAGTGAAAGAAGAGTGATTTTTTGATTTAAAATAATAGTTATTTAAAAAAATAAATTATTTCAACCACTCAAAAAATAATCAAGAATCATTTGTGAAGTGGTTAATTGGAATTTATTTTTTAGTTTTTTTTAAAAATTATTATATTTGAGACTCAAATCCATAACCAACTAATTACAGTATTATATATGATGTATAATAAATTATTGTTATTATCTTTTTATTAGAGTAAGGAATTCGAACTCAAAATTTTTAAATTATTTAATACACTAATAGCACTAACCAACCTTTTTAGTTTCTCTTTATCAATAGGTCAAAGATACTTTTTTTAAAAAAAACATCATTCATAAAGTTTTAAGGTTGAGATTACACGTCACCACGGATAAAAAATAAATCATATTATTGAACAAGTAACTTATATGTATTGATTAATATATTTGATTCTTACAAGTTAATCTTGAGAAGATCAAAGGCTAAGAGGAAACAAACATCAACATCTCGTAGAATGCATATTTTACAAAGGTAGATGTGAACAATAAAAGAAACCAAACATAAAAAAACAAAGACATATACACAAACAAACACACTATTACATAGTTTTCTTACATTGTTTAGTTTTTGTCAAGAATCTTTGTGTCTTTTGCATTACCAATCAAAGACCTATGGATTTGGTAGCTAGGGTTTTGCTTTCCCTTTAATTTTTCTTTTCAACTACTCTACCACTCACCTTTTTTTTTATTTGCCTAATTAACGTAATATTGATTTTGTTTTTTTTTTGTTTTTCGATCATGTATTGAAGTATTTTATCTATCTTTTTTTGTTAAATATCTGCGGAAAATTATATTGGAAGATATTGTTAACAAATTAACCATATCTCACTGTTGAATTTTATAAGTTTTTTTTCTATAGAATAATTCTTTCTTTCAAAATTAAGTAAAAAAAAAAAAAAGAGTTTTGTTAAAACAAGTAGAATTTTAATAGTATGTAGGATCTCTTGAACTCCAAAAACTAATAATAATAATAATGATACTAATAAAACTGATAAACATTGTTTTTTTTTTTGAACCAGTGATAAACATTGTTTGATTTTGAAAAAAATGCCTCATTTTTATTATTTGAATATCTAATATATGTATATAGGCCAATTTTAGAATGCAAGATTTTTTTTTTTTTGAAATTAAACAATTGAGAGTTGAGGATTTGAACCTAAGACTTCTTACTCATTTAAGCATATGTTCTTGTTGGTTAGAATACCGGACCAATAAGAAGATTGTTGAGATAAATTATTACATTATTTATAGTACAAAGGCAAAGCATTATTTGGATTTTGTATTGTAGATATAAATAATCGTACATCACTTTTTTTAAAAAAGAAAAATGAAAAATAATCGTACGATCAATTATTGTATAACGTACAAGATCCTCAATTATCATCGACATGTAGCTTAATCAAATAATCAAGAAAATACATAATCCCATAAAAATAATACATGTTTCAAATAATCATAAAATATGTATTTATAAATTCAAAAGGCTGTGTGTCTAATCAATCATGTATTTTCTCAAAACTACATTGGAAAGGCAGGTTTGAACTTGAAAATTTACATCATGCTACTAAAGTTATCTTTTTGTTGGCATAAAAAACTCCTTTTAGAATATTTATATTTTTCTTAAGGAAAAATGTCAATTAATATAACCTGATAAAAAAAACTATTAAAATAAATTATCTGTCAAGATATTTACACGAAAAAAGAAACTCATTCAAAGTTGTGAAATTCACTTTATGATTTCTCCAAATATTGGTATACGAAACAAGTTGTGCCTCATTTTGAAATGTTAAATGATACATAAAAGAGTTTTTTTAACAAAGAGAGTGAAAATGATGGTGGGAAAGAGAAGAATTAGGGAGAAAATTTTAAATCATTATGAAAATAATCATTCTTGTTTTGGGAAAGATAAATAGAGAGATTATGGAAGAAAATTATTTTTGGTGGTTCAAACACAAAAATATTCTCCTCCTCATTCTACTTATGATTTCTTTGTCTCAAACACCTTCAAAGCCATGATCAAAAGTCGTCATTTGTCATTAAAAAACAATATAGATTTCGTTTAGGTTTGGAAGCATGCCTTGAAGTCATTTACCTCAACTGCTAGGTTGGACTGTGGCACCAGGATAGTTGCAACCAAGAGCTTTATTTAAATTTAGATTTAAAATGAGTAGTTATTTTGAGTAGTTAACAAAATAATGATTAAAAATGAGTGGTCGAATATTAGTTATTTTGAATGATTAGAAATCAATAATTAGAAATTAGTGGTTAGAAATGAGGAGTTATTTTTAGTAACAAAAATTCGTTTGGATTTAGTTTTTTAAAGATGAGTTAGAAAATCATCTGTTATGAAAACGGAAATCAACAAACAATTGAAGATAAAGAAAGCGCAGAAAAAGAAGAAGAAACAACACAAAAATTACGTGGTTCACCAACATTATGTTAGTTAGTCCACGGGCAGATAGGAGACACGATTTTATGAAGGAGTTGCAAAAAACATAATGAATGTCTATATAGCATACTCTTATTAAAATCATATTACATTATAATGGTTTAAATACATTAAAAAAGAAGGAAAAAACTCATAAATGAAATAGAAACAACAATATAGATTTCGTTTAGGTTTTAGAGGCGTTGTCCCCAAACCCTCACTCGTTGACCGGACAGCGAGATTCCCGACTAAGTAATCATAGGAGAATTAACTCGTTTAAGGCATATCTCAACATCCTCAATCTAAATCCTCCTTAAATATGGCAAACAAACAACCTTTAAAGTCTAAAAAGAAATTTAGCTATGCTCTAAAAAAATAAATTTAGCCTTTTATTTAATAAAATGATCGACATCTTCCTCGCACGTTATTTCCATGAACAATTTTTTATTTTTTATTTTTCTTACCTATAGGCCATTTAAAATTAGGCACTTTAGCTAAAAAAATATTGACTGTGAGGTCTTATATAATACTAAAAAAAAAAAAAAAAAGGAGACAATGGCATTCATATTATTATGAGGTGGGGATTGGAAACAAAATTAAGAAGGTTGTTTTGTAAATTAGGCACTTTAGCCAAAGAAGAAAGAAAAGGCCAAAGCATTGGAATTATTTTCATGAAAGACATGAGGATTGGGTCAATGGGGTCAGGTTGTTGTGTGTTTTCAATGTGAAAGTGTTAAAAAAAAATTGGAAAATTTCTCCAAACTTTTATGGTAAAAAACATAAATAGTTATGGGTAAGTGGAGTCAATGTCAACTTTTTGTGGTCCTTTTGGCCAAACCCAAAGCTTAAAGACTTTTTTTTTATTTTGCAGATTGATGAATATTATGTGGAAAAAGTTGAAATCTAAAGGGATGTTTGTAGCAAGGAAATGAAATGAGGAGAATGAGAAATTTTGTGTGTTTGGCTTTAGTTCAAAGTTGTAAGGAAATGATTTGGTATCACACATTTCAATGTAATAAATTAGAGAAATTCTAATCTCTTCAATCTAGTTTGATTATAATCATTTTGTTTTTTATTTTTTTTTCTTCTAATTTTCATAAATAAATTTTAATAACCTATTTTTGTTTTTGAAAATTTTAAAATATAAAACAGATTTTGAAAACTAAAGAAAATGTTTAAAGTGATAAAAATACACCATAAATAAAGTTCAAACTGACAACTTTAAGGTTTATTATAGAAAATTTACGTTAGGAGCACATTTTACTTAATTATATTTGGAGCAAAATTTTTAAAATAATTCATTTATAGTGCATTTATTTCTATTACTTAACTAGTGATATAATTCAATTTAGATTTTTAGAAATATAATGAATTTATAATTGATTGAATTCTATCATTAATAAAATTCAACAAGTGATAAATTTAATTAAAAAATTTTGCTACAAATGAATTAATTTTAATTTTATATCATAGACGAAATATTTTAACTTTTTTTTGTTATAGATGTAAAATCCCCTTTATTAAATCAATTATATTTTAAAATAATTTTTAGTTTATTTGTTTTTGAAGGGGAGCTGAGTTGACCTCAGATATGTCATTTGGTTTTCTTGAGATTTTTATGAATTTATTTGTTTAAAAAAAGTGAAAGCAAGAAATATACCCAGTAGTCATATCAACTCATTTAAATACAAAACAATGGGCAGTGAAAGAAATAGTGCTAAACTCTTCCCACTTTTCTCTCTTAAAAAAAAGAAAAAAAAATCTCCAAAGGTGGGGAATTTCATAAAGTAGAGAAAAAGAGAAAATTAACGGTAAAAAAACAAGCAAAATTAAATAAATTGGCATCTACAAAATTAGACGACGAGGACACATCGACTTCTCGGTGGACAACCAGTCACCTGAACAAAAAGCTAAGAAAATAAAAAATAAAAAAATTAACATTTTGATTTTGATTATGTAGCCTCAAATTTGTTTTATTTGAATTCTAAATTTCTTAACTATATAATTTTTGTTGTTATCTATACTATTTTAGCAGCTTGCATATACCCCCGCCACTAATGTTACTGAATATATTGTCTGACCTTACAACATATAAGTTTAACTATTTATAGTCTTGAATAAACCCCCTAAAAGTAACCTATTGCCATCCTAAAGGTTGTAACTCACAAGTGCTTAAATACTATAACAACCACTAATACAAATGTAACCTAAAAATACATAAATGAAATGTTTAAAATTGAAATTAAATGTAAATTACCATAAATCCGAAAATTGAATGTTTTGTAATCATTTTTCAAGGTTTTGTAACCATCTACAAGTAAATGAAGCTTCCTTTCAGTAACTAGAATGAAAAATGATGTTTCAATTCATATCATTTGTCGGTTACCATAGATTGAATTTATCACCTTAAGTATTCTAAGATTCTCTTTCGTCACTATCATTTTATGATAGTTGTATAATTTAAGTGTTGGTACTTAACCAAACAAAAACATAGTTCAATTTATGGTATGTTTGGTGAGGCAGGAGAATGAAATTATTTTAATGTGGTATTTGAATGAATGATTATACGAAAATCATATTTTGATTAAAGTTAATCGAAAGAAAGACTATAGAAAAAATATATTTTGGGTAAATATTTTTGAAGGAGTGATTGCATAAAATCTAGAAGAATTATATGAAAAAAGCTACTTTGAGAGGGGTTGTAAAACAAACTTTGTAAAGCTTGAAATAAGAGAATGAAATTGAGGAATTTGAGGAAGCTTTTTTACCATATAAATAAATATGGGATAATTTTTATTGCACATTCCTACCTTTCGTCCTCTCTCTTATTAATGCATGTCTTAAGTGTGCATATGATTAAGGAGATTGTTTGGAGAGAAGGGAATGAGAATGACTATAGGAGAATAAGAATTAGAGAGAAAAAAAAAATGATTATGGAGAAAATGATGATTTGTGTATGAGTAGAAGAGAATAACTATGAGGAGAATCTTATTTGTGTTCGGGATGAAGGGAATGATATTGGAGAAAATAAAATAATGAGTATGATAAAGTGGAAAATAATGATGTGATGTATAAAAAAAGTTGTTGTGGAGAGAATGAAAAGTAGTTAGGAGAAGAGTTAAAATATGATTTTTGGAATGATTGCGGACGGCACAAACATGGAAAATCATTTTCATTCTCATTTTTCTCTTTATTCTTGGTGGCATATACACATCTTAATAGATATCTCAAATATTTTTTATATTATTAACTAAAAAAATTAATAGAAACACCTAAGGTTCGTTTACTTTGAGCTAATCAGATAATTGAAATCTTCTAATGCCCGAAATTTCAGATGTTCAAAATTACACAATTTTGGCATCCTTAGGTGACTGTGTTTATTTTGTAGGAATTGGTCATATTTACATAAATGTGTTTCTTTTGTAGGAATCGTACTTTACATGATATAAATTTATCTATTATTTCAAGAAAGCTCATACAATATTTATATAATTTTGAATTAATTTCACAAAAAATTAATTTATATATCATAATTGTTTATATTAAAATTTAATTTAATGCCCGTAATGAATTATAAATTTTAAAAAGATAATTTTACAGTTAATTATACTTTTAATAACTTTTATTGTATTTCAAAAAATTACTTTTATTTATATATATGAATTGATATAGATAATCAAAATAAATAAAATTTGGAAAGAAATAGTATCAATTTGGATTTTTTTTTTTATAAATGTAACCATCTATAGAAAAGTTAAAAAAAAATCTAATTCAATTAATTTATATAATAATAATTTAGATAAAGTTTTTTTATATGTATATTTTAAAATAAATAAATAAATAATGGATGAATATAAATATATATTAAAAAAGAATGGCAAAATTGTCAATAGAGGATTCTCTCATGGTGAAAATCTTGGAAACCTACCAATTAAAATGACATCCAAATCTTGTTAGATACCCTTCATAAAAGAATTTTAGGATGTCCAAGAATATCACGGTACCGCGTATTCTTCAATTATCACAGAATGAATATGATAATCTAGATGTCCTTTCATGAGAATCTTAAATTAACTCAAAGTGAATAACCCCGGTTGAATTTATGAAATTTAAAATGTTTAAAATTGACTCTTACAGCTTAATATATTTTTTTAATTACTTTTTATTAACTTTTTCACTATGAAATTTAGAAATAGGTTTATATTGTGTTCCCTTGCTCCGGTTGAATTTATTGAATTTATTTTAAAAACCAATACTACTTGTATGGATTAAAATTAAATATTCAAAAGTTTAATGATAGTTTAGAAACCAAGATGATATTTAGAAAAAAAAAAAAAAGATTAATAACCAAAGTTAAAATAATATTTTGTTTTCTATCCTTTAAATTTTATTTCATTTTAGTTTCCACAGTAAACATCCACTTTTAGTTCATAGATTTGGAATAAAATTTAAAATTTGTCTACATAATTTTAATTGTAATATTTTTTGTTAATTTTTCTTTACAAATTGAAGGTAAAATGATGATTATTATTATTTTGAAACTAACTTCACCCTTGTCATATGGATTAATTTAAGCCTTATTAAATAATCTCCAAAAAAAAAAGCCTTACTAAAAGTAAGCATTTGAAAATAATTAACAAATATGAAACAAACCCGAAATGATATTTTAGTTCATGGACTTGGAATAAAATTAAAAATTGGTCTCTATAATTTTAATTTTAATATTTTTTGTTAATTTTCTTTATAAATTGAAAGTCTTTTTGTTTCCTAAAAAAAAAAAAGTCTTTTTGTCTTAAAATGATTATCATTATCATTATTGAAACTAACTTTGACCTTGTCACCAATAATCTCAAAAAAACATTGAAAATACAAAATGATAATTTAAGCATAAATAAATTAAAAAATTCTGACTAACCAACAACTCTTTTCTCTCATCTCGAATCCCCCGCTGCAAACGTAGAAGAAAAAATAAAAAACTGGAAAACCCACTGAACAAGTATTTGCCTTTTTTATGAAAGTTTTCTGTACACTTACTCCAAAGCTTTTGCAATTACCCTCTTCAAATATTTACAATAGAAAAAAAAAAAATACAAACTTTATGTTTCTTTTTTCTTTTCTCTTAAACCCCATTTCTTAGATTTCTTTTTCTTTCCAAAATAAGCTTCTTACATTGCCTCCACCAATCCCTCCCCCAAAACATGGCTTTTCTTATTTTGTATATGGTCATTTTTCATCATCCATTAATCATAGCCCTCATAAAAGGGGCTTGGACATTTTGTGATTAGGGTTTGATGATGTGTGATTAGGTCATGCTCATTTTCAGGGTCAAATTGGTGTATTTAGAGATAGATTTATTTATATATATATATATTAAGAGAGAGAGAGAGAGAGAGAGGAATTTTGTTTCTATATATAGAGGATGATTTTAGGGTTTAGAAGGGAAGAAATATGAGATTGGGTTTGAGAGGGAAAAAGGGTCTTTTTTTTTTTTGGTAATGGGGTTTTGCTTTTTGTTTTTTGGTCCCCAAAAAACCCGGTTTTTTTGTAGGTGCCCTTTTGTCCTTTTCACTTTGCAATTCTATCCTTTTGCCCATTTCAATCTTTCATCTTCTCGAACACGCATTTCTCAGCCTACCCTTTATCTCTTTCTATTTATTTATCTCTATTTTTCTCTGTGTTTTGTGATGGAAACTTTGAAGAAAAAGAAGAAGAAAAGGCCAAATAAGCAATTTTGTTTGAGGGGAATGTTGTCTGGCTCGAGGCCATTTCTAAATCTAAAATGGGATCCATAATCTTTCTCAAAATTTCATCTTGTTTTTTGTTTTTGATTTTTCGACAAATCGACCCATCGAGATCGAAGTGTCGTCGGACCAGGCTTCATTCCCCCCACAAATCTTGCTTCAATCAACAAAAAAAGAAAACCCCAAATCGATTCTCTTCACAAGGTTGTTGATTTTGTTCTCCACATCTCGATCTACAGGTAAAATCGGAATCTTTAGTGTTTTTTTTTTCCTTTTTTTTAATGTTCTTGTTTGGTTCTGTGTTTTATGTAGGAAATTTCGACCTGTGATTAAGGTTTTGAAAAAAAAAAAACATGATTTCGATTTAGATTCTGTTTGGGGCAGGAGCAGATTGGGGTAATGATGGTGTATTTTGACTGTCTTTTTTAGATCTCTTTTCTGACCATAGGTGAAATTATCATCATTACATTTTTCCTTTTGGTTTTATTTCTCTTTCATGGATCTGGGTTGTGTGAAAGAGAGAGAAAGATTCAAACTTTCTCTTCTAACTCAACTTAGCCTTCAATTTCATCATTATTCTGATTTTTTCTTTTTTCTTTTTTTAAAATCATGGCTTTTAGAATCTTCTTTATCTCTTTCTGATCTACATTTCCATTTCTTTCATTAGGGTTATTCTTCAAGTTTTGGCTTTTTAAAATTATAGATTGCTGATCCTTTTATCTGCTAAAGATTTAGATTTCTAATTTGGACTCTATTTTTCAGATTTAAAGTTTTTTTAGATCCATGTAATTCATAGAGGTTTTCTGTTCTTTTGTTTGATGCCTGTTGACATAATTTTTTGAGATGGTTAAGAACTAAAGATGAACATGTAAGAACTAATCTAATTTCTTTTTGGTTTTTTTGAGTTCTGTTTGTGGTGCCTTTGTGTATCTGAGAATTTGCAGCTTTCAAACTGAAGTTCATTGCAAAAAGGTAAAGTAAACAGGCAAGTTGTGGGATTTGCAAAACTTCTTTTAACTTTGAGAATTTTACAGCAAAGGAATGATTTTGATTTTTGTCAATATTTTGAATTACATAATCAAAATATCAAGACTATTATAGTTAACATAAGCATATTAAGCTCATTCTCGGGTTTCGATCCTGTAACTTCTCTCGATTATCATATCTTCAAAACTCTTAGCCTCTTATTATGAAAGGAAACTCTAAACTCTTATCTTGATTTGTATTGGAATCCTAATTATTTATATTGTAACTTAAATATGACACGTTATTGGTAAATGTTTTGATGATGTGATAATCGATGATACAATTAGTAAGCTAAACGAAAGGTAAATATGGAAATAAAAAAATTGAAGTATATCTATTTTTGTATAACATTTAATTTTCTTTCAAACTCAACTTATCATTCTTCTTTTACCTAATATCCAACATAGTTGTGAAAAAGTATGTTCATTGGCTTGATCGATTCTTCTATCTACATTCGAGAGTAACGGTAAGAAATTTATTAAATCAAAATCAATAATTTGATATGACTTCGAGTAATGATAAGAAATTTTATTAGAATCAAAATCACAAGTGGTGCAAAGAAGCAAGAATGTACTATCTTTTCAAAAAAAATAAAAAAATAAAAACATAATAGTAAATAAGTAGAGGGTACCTAGTGGGTTGTTTATAGCAAGAGAATCAAAGAGAAGAATAATCCATTTACTACAATTGGGTCATCAAAAATCATTTCTCAAATAATTACTACTCATTTATTCTATGATCACTCATCATTTTTCATAATCAATATTATGTTCATAATAGTTTCCATTAATCATTCACTTGCATCACAAATCCTAATTAAAATTAATAAAGATAATCGTTTCTTCGTATTTTCATTCCTCTCACAATCCTTCCATTTTCCTGGCTCAAAATTTCTTAATTTAATCATCATAAGTTGTTTTAATGGTTAAAGAGAACATTGAAGAAGTTATAAGTTCAATCCATAATAATTATATACATAGAAAAATTATTTCTCCCAAGAGTTTGACATCAAAATGATACAGTATCAGGCAAGCATAGTTGAGATACATATAAACGAGTCTAAATCCACGTAGAAATAAAATTCTTATATTTAAACATAAGTTTTAAAAAAGTGCAAGAAAACTAAGGGTCGGTAATGCAGTTTGTTATCTTGTTTGATATTAATCCATTTCAACTCCACGGTCACGAATTCGAACCCAAAAATTGGTATTTGGCTCTCCTATTAATTGAGAGCAGTTACGCTCTCTATGTAAGATTTGTTAGTACTCTTTTCCCCCCTTTCTACTCTAAAAAAAAGGGGGGAGAGGAAGGGAGAGAGAAAATGAGGGTGATGGGTGAGTACACAGTGTGTGTCTCATTGTGCCATCAAAACTTGAAAGAGAGTCATATGGGTTCACATAAATGTTTATAATTATTGTCTCTTTCAGTTGGTCTGTGCAAAATCTGAATCATTTGTGTTAAATGAGAGAAGTCAACATCAGCATTTACACACCATGCATTGCCAAGAACCTACCTAGCCTGCCTGTTCCTTGCTCTTCTTTTTTGGCTCACCTTTTTACAAACTTAAACTCTCTCTCTCTCTCTCTATGTATATATATATTTTAGACATATTAACATGATTAGACACACTGTGAGATCTAGTGTGTTTGTTTAGAGGGAATGTTTTTTAATTCATCAGCAATTAAAGTTTTTAACTTAATTAACTAACATTCAGTGGAGATATATCACTTATTCTTTTTTTTTTAATCAATTTATAATTTTTTTTTTTAACTTAGAACATTCCTTAATCAGAAAAAGTCAAATCGAAGTGTGACCACGTAAGTAGGACACATAAGCAACAAGTCAAATTAGAGTTCGTGCATGGTCTTAATCTACATGAAACAAAGCGACTCCAAACAGCTAGACCAAATACTTATTAGAGCCCCCAATTTGGAGAATTTTCAGCATCTTTTGAGGTGTAATCTTGTTGGGAAAAATCTCTATAATAACAATAGGAATTAACATAAATAACTTGGAAATTAAAAGATACAAGAATTTACATGGAGAAACAGTTTTGAAGAGAGTGTTTATGCAATTGGGGTCGATAAGAGATTTTTAGTTCCAATTTTTCACATAATGGAAGTTAATTCTATCTATGAATTGTAGCAATTTCTCATATAATGAAAATTCTTTCTATCCATGATTTTTCTCTCGTTTAAAGTTTTTCCACATAAATTCTTGTGCTTTTCTATTTTGTTGTTTTTTAATTTCTCAATTATTTCTACTTATTTCGGATATTATTAGAATGTTTTTTTCAACAAATTTTATATCGTACATCTTAATTTACTTAAGCATAGGACCCCACCTATCGAAGACAAGCAAAAGAAGTTGACTCTCAAAGAGAGACAACCCCACTTTCACCACGAATCATCCATAAAGCATCTAAAAGAAAAAAGAAAAAACTCTAATCCTAACCAACAATAATCCAATCCTAAACTTAATCAAAGAGCAAAACCTAACGTGAAACAAAATGATGAACCTTAATCCCAAATTTGATCCAGTCAACAAAAGCGTGGATAAATTGAGTAGAAAACCGAACCGGTTCAAAAGAATAGAAAAATTAAAAATAAAAAATAAACTCTTCCCTCTATGAATATTCTATTGAATATCAAAGTTTTAATCATGTGTCCAATAAGTTAGTAGAGAAAAGTTTAGATCATGTCAGCGTATAACTTAAATATTGATGCCTAGATATATGGTCTAATTTGTATCATATTTTATTTCCTTTAGTTTGCTTTTCTTTTTTTTTTGTTAAGAAAAACCAAAATGTGACTAAAATTTGAACATAGGTTGTCATCAATATTTAGGTTAGGAGTGTTCAAACTTTCGGTCGGTCGGTTTTCAATATTTAGGTTACAAAAATGGTTAGTCGAAAATTTCCTTATAAAATATTGATATTTTCATATAATTAAATATATTATTTATTAAGTTATTACAAAATTAACTTAAATTTAAATGTGTTTCCGAAAAATATTCTATATGTTCATTTTTTTAAATTAAGTCTCAAATTTTTATTACAAAATTGTATGATAAATATTTTTTTAATAAAAAAAGAAAAAATATGAATTAACCGAATATAACTAATTTTAACCGATTCTATCGATCGGACCGACTTTCCCGATCAGTCGGTGTCAATTTCATTTTTAGGAAACCAATAGGTCGGTTCGATGTCAACTTTCACCATAATCAACACAGGCCGACCGATGAACACCCCTATTAGACCTTGCCAAGAAAATATTGAACATACGATAAGTTTGACACACAAAAAAATTATTATATATTATACTCCAAAACAAAAGTTTGGAGGTTTATTAATACAATATACACTTGGAAACTATGAACTTTAATTAGTTCTTACTAAAGGTATGATGTGGTAATTTGACTTTTAAGGTAGGCCACTTTATAGGTTAAAATAATTCAATATAATCAAACAACATAAACTTCAAAAGAAGAAAAATCAGCATCGGCCACTTTAATTGAGATCAATGGTTTGAAAAGTTTAAAGGACTTTAATTTCTTCATTAATTTCTTGGATCTATTTTAAAAGTATATATTTCTTGGATCTAGTAAATGATCAAATTAAGTTAGGAATGTTTTTTTTTTTAATGAACAAGAAATCGTATTTGTTCACTTTACCATTTAGTATTATATATGGCTCCACATCCTTGTCAATCTCAATTTGATATCAATTTGAATTTAAAACTTTAATAAGTTCAACTAAGTAGGATGATGAAACCATGTCTTTAGAAAAAAGTTTGTTACTTTTATTTTGGAAGCTTTACCTCTCTTCTCCCCCAACAATGTATTTTCTAGACAATATTTTAGTTGATTTAAATTTGTGGTAGGTATATTTGGGGTATTTTATTTTTTGACAATTAAAGATTATACTAGAAAGAGTTATATTTAATTATGATAAGGATGACACATTTAAGGAGATATATACATCTATACATTCGGTATAATATCATATCAAGAAAAATTATTGTCATCACGTTTTCTCTTTCTACTAATCAATATAGAATAACTTTATTTCTAACCCAACAATCTACCCTTTGAATAAAGTATATCATGAATACTCCCTTCAAGCTTGTCCTCTGTATTTAGCATTCGAGGATAGTTTATATATATGCAAAACTTCTCTTCTCTTGAGATTACACCACAATTTGATAAGAATCTTCCTCATGTTTATCTCTCGAGGATTCTAACTTCTTTGTCCTACAAACGGATATTTTACTAATATAGCTAAGTTAAATGCATAATCTTGAGGACTTTATTTTTGCTTTTACCTAAAATATTTCTTAGTAGTGAAATGATTACTCCCACTTATATATCCAATGATATTTCCTTTAACTATATATGAATTCATATCAAATAAAGTTCGAACTTTATTTGTTTTCAATAATTTACCATAATTGCAAAATCTATATTGTTTAAATTTAGTTATTTTTCTTGTCTCCACAAGATATTATGTCCAATCCCAAAACATGTGATCCACAATGATTAGATTTGAACATAAAATGTTTACTTGTGGACATTTTTTTTAGTTCAATTCAAACCTCTAACGTTAGATTAAGGGAACGTGTAATTAATTATAGTTGAATTAAACTCATTTTAGTTCATGCAAATTTTTATTTTAAAAATAGGAGGCACCTAAACTTTTTTTTTTTACTACAAGTTGGGAAGGGGGAATTGATATGTAACTAACCTCCGGAGTTGTATCAATTATTAAAACATCAAATTATAAATTATATTTTTTTAAACAATCTAAACTCTAAATTTTCAAGATTAATTGAATGTAGACGTTTTCCAAAAAAAAAAGGAAAAAAAAGAAAAAAAATGTAGATACTCTTTAAATTAACTAAAAAATCACAAAAATAAAAGTATTATTCTCGAAAATTCTACTATAAAAGGACGAAAAAAAAATCTTATAATTTTAGAAATTTGTTGTATATAGAAAATTCTAATATCCATAACAATTTTTTTAAAATATTTCATAGATAGCAAAAAAAAAAAGGAAATAGTTAATTTGATTAAAGCTTTCTTCTATTCAAAAGTCAACTATATTTGTGTCCATATTTTCTTTTGAATTGAGGCAAGAATAGAAGCAACATTAGTTATTATTTATTATGTAAATTTCTCCCAAGTTTTATTGTATTATATATGTTTTTATGTAAAATTTTTATCAAGATTAATATTTATATATAGAAGCTGCCTTTGATGTTTGTTTTTTTTTTCTTAATTTTGAAGACCATTAATTTAATAGTTGTATGTGTAATGGAATGTATGAATTGAAAATATATTTGTCAGCAAAGATAGAGATACAACTAAAATAAAGAGTCATGTTTGAGTATTTTGTGATTATGTTAATGTGTCACCAATAATGCACTGATGATGCATTTTAAAAGTCATATGTTATTCATTGGTGATAATAAAATAATGTCATTAAAAAATAATCAATGACACTTATGCAGAAGTGTCATTGATTATGTGCGATATGATAATTGTAAAAAAGTATCATTTAAAGAGTTTTAATGAGTTATATAATGATTGTAGAAAAGTATCATTTAAAGAGTTTTAATGAGTTAAAAGTGTCATCTTAAAAGAATAGATGATGTGTTATATAATGATTGCAAAAAAGTATCATCTAAAGCATTTGTGATACTTTTTTAGAATCATCATACTCCAGTTTTGTAGTAGTGATATTAATTTCAAGTTTTACATAATTAGAACTTATCAATTTTACTTAATTAAAATTTATCAAATTTTTTACCATTAACTTAACGCGATTTACTCGATTTGAACAATAGGTTCAAGAAGTTGTGAATACGAATCCTCTCATCTTATTTTATAGTTGAACTTGAAAAAAAAATAGAAAGGAAAGAAGAAGAAAAGATGAGAGACTTTCTTTTAATTCAAATTGGGGACGGACCTAATTTCAAAAAAAAGAAAGAGAAAAAAAAAGGGAGATAGGACCACACAAACCCTACATAAAAAGATACAATTACTCTAAAATTAAATTAGGCTAATTACTCATTACAAGCAATTAATCTATGATTGTTGGTATTGAAATAGATTACAACTAATTAACCAAACCAACATCCCCAAAGGGTGGCACAGTGGTTGAAGACTTGGGTTTTGAAGTATGCTTCTCTCAAGGTCCTAAGTTTGAGACTTTTTTTAGAAAAACCACTATTATACATTTCCGTTTTAAATTCTCTCTCTAATTTTATGTTTATTTCATTTAGAAAAGTATAATATCTTTAGAAAAGTTAAAATTAAGGATTTTAAAACAGAATTTTAGTTAAGATATGAATTGATTCACTTATTAATTAATATTTTAAAAAATATATATATGGACTGAAATTTCCAACATTTTAGATGAATTTAAAATACTTATAATATAACACATATGGTCAATCATTACAAAAGTATTAATCAAGTCCAATATTGGGAGAAGCACACTTCGATAAATGTTTAAAATCCTAATCAAAGACATTATTTCTTTCATAACCAAAGTGTGCAATTTTTCTTTCAAAATTCATAGCTCTATTTGCAATGTTTCTACTTATGCTCTATATATTTCACCATCAATTGGCAATGCCAACATTTCGGCAGCTGTTAAATCTGTAGAAGCTTTGGAGCTTGGTTTTCCAAATGCACGACAAAATCGATCACGAAAGGATCGGGTCCACGAAGCTCCAAGGGGAGCACCTGAGCCTGCAACCCACCCTAGTGCATGTTCGTTTATTGAATTTATAGATGATTTATAAATCAGTATTTTCTAACTACTCCTAAAAAAATCATATCCAAACAAACTATTATACCTACTCAAAATAATTCTTCATTTCTAACTACTCATTTCTAATTACTCAAAATAACTCATTTTTAACTATTCAAAATAACTCTTCATTTCAAATTTACATCCAAATAAGTTATTAACTCTAACTCATCTGCAAACGGAACCTCCTAGATGTCCCCCTTTGGATGTCAATCACTATTAGCAGATAGTTCGAATTTTCCTCCAACAATGGCCATTTAAAAAACTAAGACCATGTGTAATAACCATTTTATTTTTCGTTTTTTGTTCATGAAATTTAAGCCTACAACAACTACCTTACTATACTTTTTTCCTTATTTGGATATCTACATCTTACCTATATTTTAATAAACAAAACCAAAATTTGGAAACAAAAAACAGTAGCTTTCAAAAACTTGTTTTTGTTTTTGAAATTTGGTTAGTATTCACTTATTTTCTTAAGAAAATATTGATACATTGTAGGAAAGATGAAGCATATGGTAGAAAATTTGAGTAGAAATAAGCTTAAATTTCATAAACTAAAAATAAAAAACCAAATGATTATCAAACGGGACTTAATATCGAACTTAAGATGATGCACATTAATCCACAGAGTTGAAACCAAAAAAACTGAGTTTATTAAAAGAAAAAAAGAAAAGTTCTAAGCAGAAGAAATGGTGTACACCGACAAAGACAACTTCCTTCAATCAAAACTACCGAAAATTAAGAAAAACAATATGATAGGATACGAACTATAACTCGAACTGTATATATAAATGTAAAAGAGTTACAAACTAACCAAGTATTTGATAGGATTTGGAACCCCCGACTTCACTCAATATGATACCTTCCTCTCTTCTAACCTCTCTTAACCAAAACTATCTAAATAACTCTCTAACTATTTGCTCTTATGCCCTTCTAATATTCATTAATTCCTCTAAAGGCCAATCCTATCACAATACCGCGAGTTAAGGCATCATTGTAGAATCCGACAAACATTATACCAAAGGGCTTTTTGTCACAATTTCAAAACCCAAATTTCCCTCATTCCATGAGAGATTTTAGGAAGTTTAAAAATAATAATGCAACGAATTAAGTCAAGTAAAGGAAAAGGGTGGATATTAATAGGTATTGATTTACTTGTACCTGTTCCAAGGAATTAACAAGAATGTGACCACCAAGAGACCAGTCAACAGCATATCTCTCCTAAAATGAAGCTGAATAGAGGTATTTATCAGTGTTCCAAAACTAATCATAAACAGGAATATAAACGTAGTATTGAAAAAAAAAAGAAAAAAAAAAAGAAGCATCTTATATACAAAGAGCTTCAATTCACCATCATGAAAATATATATATATATATATATATATATATATATATATTACCACGATTTCTGGCTCTAACCAACATGTGTCTTATAACAAGGCTACAAGGATTCAAGAAACCAAAATGAAATATGTCACAACACTTTTTATTGCAGAATCTAAGCGAAATTATGGTACTAACCATGTTTCTAGAAGGTTGTCTTTCTCCCACAATCCACCCGCTGTGGACTGACCCTTCCAAAAACCATGCCTAATCTATAGGCTCTCGAGGTGAACCATCATGAAGTGGAATACTGGTCAAGAGAAGTTTAAGTAAGAAGCAATAAGTTCAATCCATGGTAGTTACCTATCTAGGAATTATTCCTACGAGTTTTCTTGACATCCAAATGTATTAGATCAGATGAAATGTTCTTCGAGAATAATCAAAATGCACAAAAGTTAGCTCAGACACTCACCGATATATGAAAAAAAATTGTACGCTCTCAAGGTCTAACTGTTTACAAGCACCCATTTAACCAACTATAAAGTCATCTATGCGGCCACTACTAATATCCTAACAACATTTCTACTATTTCTTTATATTCTAACGGGACCAAAACTAACCATCATGGGGTTGCTCAATACACCATTTATCATAATCTCTTTTATAATAATTTGCCCTTCAAACACCATTTATAATAACTCATTATCATAATTCATCGTTTATCATAATCTTCTGTCTATCATAACCAAATCGATGCTCTTTAGTTAATGCGATGGAAGATCTGGTTTTTAGGGATGGCTTTATTGTTTAAGGTGGGAGTCTTCTTTATTCCACAAATCTATGTGGAATCAGATGTTTTGTGATTCTAAAAAATTATTAATAAAAGATATCATAATTTAAGCCATCATTTTGTTTTTTGTTTTTGTCTTTTAACTTTATAAAAATAATTTTTATTTTTATTTTTGAAAATTTTAAAACGTTTTTAAAATATTAAAGAAATTTTAAAAACTAAAAAAAGTAGTTTTTAAAAACAAGGTTTTATTCTCTGTTTTAAAAAAGCATGAAAATATAAAAAATAAAGAGTAGAAAACTAAAAAAATCAAAACAAAATGTAAAATTTAAAAATAAAAAACAATTATCAAACATGTTTTTTAATTTTTATTTTTAAAGACATAAAACTTAAATCAGTTATCAGAAATTATTAGTATCCCATCTTTTTCTCCCTCCTTTTGGTCTCTTGGGCCCTCCAAAAATGTTAAAGTTTTCCTATGGATATTGCTCAATCGTGGTTTAAACACTTTTGATACTATGCAACGAAGATCTCCGCTTATGAACCTTAGCCCAAACCGTTGTGTTCTTTGTAAGGCTGCCTCTGAAGATATTGAGCATATATATTTTCCTTCACTGCCCTTTTATGAGAAGTTCATGGAACCGGCTCCCCTCCAACTTCCAACCGACAAATATCAACGCCAATGTTACAGATTTTTTGCTATCTATGATTGATATCAAGCCCACTTCTCAACACAATGTGGTCAAGAGTAACATTATTACTGCAACTTTATGGTGTGCTTGGTGCGAACGCAATGCTCGTATATTTGAGGACTCTCATAAGGATACGCAGCAGAATACATTTTTCGATAGTGTGATCATTCATATGGCTTCGTGGTGTTTTAAATCCCCCGGTTTTCGTAATTATGATGTAGCTGACATCGCTCTTAATTGGAGAGCGTTTTTGTAACCAAGACTTTATTTCTCATATATATCATATCGTATCTCTTTAAAAAAAACCAGTTATACGGTTTTTATTTTTTAAAATAAAAAATTAAAAACAATAAATGACAAGCTAGAAACGAAAAACAAAAAATAAAATAATTATCAAATGGGGCTTAAAAATCTTTTTTTTTTCATTGTAAATATGTGTAGTAATTTTGTTGTTGATAGGTGATGGAAAATGTTTTAGATGGACGCTTTTTGTGGTTTGAGCTATGGGGAGGGGATACGATTTTTTGGAAGGGATCTTTTCACTAGTTTGGTCTCCACCATTTTCGAGAAGCGTATTGGTTTGATTGTGCTTGATCAATGCATTTCCCTTTCGAAAAATCACTACAACAAAAATCACATACAATAGCATTTAAAAAATGCTATCATAAGTATACAATAGCGTTTTAAGAAACGTGGTTGTAACCGATGTTAGTGAAAATATTTCGACTTATAATATCATTTTTACAACGCTATGAAAAACGATATTTGTTATTTTGGCGCTATTGTATCTTTTCATATAGCATTTGATACAACGCTATTATTTCCCTTTCATAACTGTTTTTATAGCAATAAGAAAATGCTATCGATGGAAATTCTGACATTCATAGCATTTTTTCAATGCTCTAAAGAAATCCTTTGCTATAGTGAGCATTACTGTAATGGCTTTTTAATAGCATTATAATATTATATTATTTCATTAAGATGGGTACCATTTCCTTAAAATGTTATCGATACAAATATAAATATTTATAAATGTCATTTGCCTCTATCATGTATAGACAACGATACTGGTACAATTAAATTACACCATTAATTCATTCTCAAAAAAAAAAAAATTACACCACGAATTTTGAAGTCAAAGTGCATTCTCTCTTGAATATGTGTCTCCACAAGTATCACCATTTCATTCACCTAATAAAAAATAAAACCAAAATACTTGTTATAAACCATTGATTTAGTTCTAAACCTAAAGTAATTTTGTTTAAATGTCTACTAAACATAAAATTAAATAACTGAATAAGAGTTTAATAAAAGTAAAATACTAGAAAAAACTCATACTAAATATAAAGCGAGAAAATGCTTATAGACTAGACTAAATGGTGCTAATTTCTATTCTTTCATCTCTTCAATTATATCAAAAGAGAAGAAAAGATGTGGATGATCCAAATTCAACCTGATGATAATGAAATTAATAATTAATACCAACTTCATTAATTAACAACCAGACAATTTATTTTCTTATATAATACATATTAAAAAAGTATCGTGACAATATATATACCTATTAAACTTGTTACAATAAGAGTTGATAAAGTCTGAGTCTGATTTGAGCAATAAAATCAAATTTAGCGGTAGCAGAAGTCATAGCAGGGACTCCTGCAAAGAATAAATATAAATTTTGTAAAATAGAATAGTAGTCAAGTATAGAAAGCATATTTACAACAAAGACATAGATAATATTACTAACAATATATTTATATTATCGCTAAAGTGAGCATAACTCAGTTAACATGTTGATGCATGCCCGTTCAATAAGATTCATTAATTAATTTTCTTCCACTAACTTACCACTTTCATTGACCTTTTTCAATAGTAGTGCCTTTATAGGA
This sequence comes from Sicyos edulis, assembly GCA_036507275.1. Lineage (NCBI taxonomy): Eukaryota > Viridiplantae > Streptophyta > Magnoliopsida > Cucurbitales > Cucurbitaceae > Sicyos > Sicyos edulis. The sequence goes on from CM071846.1 coordinate 67,038,210, forward strand.
AGAGCATAACATCCATGTACTAAGAGCTTTCTAATTACTCACCCACGATGTGGATAAAAATATTTATACATATGCTTTGTTGGCTAGATCTCCCAAGAAAAAACCTCTGCCATTATCAGGACTCATTTGTTCAACTATTTGTTAAGGGTGCACTGGACCAAGTTGAGTTGGGTTATGAGATTTTTTGGACCAAATAAATAATTTAATAAAAACAAATTATTTCAATCAATTTGTGATCAATAACCAATACCATACGAACTAATTGAACCTAATGCCAGCATAAATAAACATCGTAAAATTCTTAATTAAAACTCGACAATAAATCATTAGAGAACAGACTGATAATAATATACGAAAATCAAGTGACAAACATATGTATATAGCATTTGTTAATGAGATTTAAGAGTTGAGAGAAAATCAAGTGGCAGACATATAAAGTAGAACCCGGTAGCGAAGAAAGAAAAGTTGTTGGTCAAGAGAAAGAAGTTGTTGGCTGAAACATTTGCAACCAAATAACAAGAAGTTTAATCAAACGAGGGTGATGTGGTAGAAATATTGCCTTAGTTGTAGATTGTATTGGCAAGACTGCAATAAAAAAATCTAGGAGATCATTCTCAAGTAACAATGGGAAGTTCAAATTGATCCATGTTCCTCCACCTATTATAAAAAAATCTAAGATTTATCCAAAACATGGGTTTATTTGCTATATGCATATGTTCTTTAAAATAATGGATGAGATATGACTAAAGCAAAGACAAGAAAATAGAGGATACACATACTTTGTAATTAGAATTTGCTTGAAGATTACTTGAATGGAAATCAGCTTTCATCACAGTTACATTCCATATTTTTGTCCTGTAACACTGTAGAGATACAATCGGCTTAGATGACTATACAAGATCATTGATATTATTGTGTACACATTAAGTCTAAAAAAATGTTGTTACATTAAAAGTTAGCTAGGAAAATGCTACTTTTCAAAGAAGAATGAAATTTCAATAGACAAGAACAACTCGAACGAATCAGTTTGTTATACTTAAACTATTGTTGCAATTAGCAGTTGTTCTAGTATTGTTGAAGTATATGGCCAAATTAATGGTTTTAGAAGAGTTAGTCATGATGAAGCAATAATTTGTATGCACATAAATAAGTAAACAAGTATGAATGCACCATTTTTCTAACTTAAAACATACAACAAGAAGAAGAAAAAACTTAAGTCCTATTCAACTGTTGTCAATAAGTTTCCAAAAAGAAGTCAATGTGCAGAACACAAGTTCATGCATTATCCCAACAAAGAACATGGTCAAACGAACAAATGCAAAACCAGTCATCTTCACAAGTCGTAAGCAAAATGAACTAACCAAACTTCCAAAGTAATATTTAATATAACATCCAATTTAAATTTAATACATAGTTGTTTACTCTTTCTACACTAGATGAAATCAGTTGAATTTTTTAGAAAACTCTAGTGAAATCTAAGCAAACATGTTGTAAGCATGGATGAAGATGTTCAATTTCAATAAGTAAAAAAAGGATGAAAATGGAACAAACGAGAGCCATTGTCTAGAAAGGGGAGGAAACTTACAAACTAACCACCAATAATAGGAAAAAAGATGTTGATACACAATATCAGCACCTCTGGAACAAACAGTTGAAATTAGAAATCGCAAGAAGAAAAAAACCTAGAAAGAGATAATCTGCGCGTTAAAAGACACAACTTCATGATGAGGTTGTAACAAAAGACTGGTCAATTGGTTCCTAATCAAATGGTTACAAAAAAAAACCTAGATCGGCAGGTTTCCAAAATTTAATAGAGAAAGAGTTGGGAAATGAATTTGCATTCTTGTTCATGATCTTCCTAATTTCTAAATTGAGTTACAAGATTCAACATCTCACCGTTCATTCCTTGGACAAGCCAAAGATGATGATTTTCAAAAGAGGGTCGATTTTCAGAGGCATCTACAATAAAATAAGAGAAATGAGAGAGGTTGGGATTGAGAATAATGAAAAATAATATAATAAGCTTTTGGAAAGAAATTGGCTTACAGTTCTTATGCATCCAAAAAATGGAGAAGATGCTCACCCCATAATCAATTTTTTAGAACAATAGAGCTTGTGTATGGGCGAACAGATGAGTTTCAGACGGCTCAAATGCGTTTGATGAAAGAGGAAAGCGTAATCTGTACTGAGTGCCCTAAATTTTTTAAGATTGCCGCTTTTTCTTTAAACTTTTTAATAACATTTTTTTAAAAAGCTATAAATAAATGCTATTAGAAAGGGGTTTTGTTGTAGTGAATAAAACACTTAAAGACATGTTTGGATGGATGAGAAGATTGAGTGGTTTGAATATAGTATTTGTAAAAATTATCATAGAGCAGTCTAGTGTTGTAAGGCCAAACACTATATCTCGTGACAATAGTTAAGGTGCACATAAGCTAGCTCGAATAGTCACAAAAAATGGTATTTGAATGAGTGATTGCACTAAAATCATGTTTTGATCAGATTATTTGAAATGGATGTAGTACATGGCACTACTACTCTAAAATAATATGAGAGTCTAATATTGATTTCCAAGATCAAGCTCGTGACTGTAATGTTAAACTAGATTACAATCAAATAATAAAACCACCAAGTCCCTAACCTTTTGATAATGGTAAAAAGAAGCTAATAATACACCAAGCACAATCTTTCTAATAGTAAATATTTTATCTCTTTACCTCAAGAAAAAATTAAAATTTTCCAAATTCAAAATCAAACTTGGATGCTTACCAACTTAACCAATATAACTTGTGTTTAAGGCAAGAGTAGGCTAAACCCAATTATAATAGACAATATCTAAATTTGGAGTCGTGATTAAAATCTTTCAACTCAATATTATTGTAAGGACCCGACCTAAACTAGGGTCTAAACCTAAGTCTTTAACTCTAAATGCATGAAAATAATACTCGACGTCCCGGGCATGTAAATTTAAAATAAAACCCCTTTGAAACAACTCGGAAGATCAAGTTTACAAAAACTATAAATTCATTAAAACAGTCATTCGGGTACCCCCATAGTCAAAACATGAAATCTCGGTAAAACATCACTCATCGTGCCCCTAAATAGTTCATACAAAAGGAAGAATTTAAAGGACTCTAAACAGAATAATGCAGCGGGTCTCATGGTCATCTCCAGCTCCGTCGATCATCCATCTCGGTATAATCTAGTAGTACCTGTGGAGATTCCACAGTGGAAAGGGTGAGTTTTCGCAAACTCAGTAAGACTTCCCCAGCTCGGGGACAGACATGCACAAGAATACAAACATCAGCCAACAAGTATGATCAGCAACATAATCGAGGGGTATACAAAACCCAAGCTCCTGGGTGCTAAGTCAAGAAACCTCGTCCTAGACGAGCACCACGTAGAGCGGTCTAAAGGTCGTAGACCCCAAGACCCAAAGCTCACAAGAGTCCTCTGACTAGAGAGCAATCTGGCATCCTACTCCAGAGGGAACTGGTGAGTCGAGCAACCTGTTGGTCCCAGGCCCCGTACTCACGGCGAGAGGTGGTGCCACACCAATCACCAAGGAACCATATCAGGCTCATACCACCTACCTGGAGAGAGCCTAGGCTACTAGTAGAAACCATCCAGGGCCGTGAGCCTGGCCGGCCGACCATCCACGGAAGTCCTACGAAGCGACAGAATATCACCTCAAGCTAGGGTGTGCGCCCGAATCTCATCGTCCACACCCACCTACTAGTCTTCTCTATCCGATCTTCACGACTCATTTGGGTCCAAACGAGGCATAAACCCGTGCATCAAACATCATGCAAGTCCATATCAGGACATATGTGCAAGTCCGTATCAGAACAATCACGCAACCATGTGCAACTCGACCATATCAGGCATATGTACATTATTCAAGCATCATTAGTCATACAAAAGACAAACATGAAATGTATATGCTCTAGATGCAATCAAACGCAACATACAATGCACATGGTTATGCTACAATTAGACAAATCAACTAATGCAAGTAAACCGACACATGTATTAACCACAGGTCCTCGAGAAGGGGGGTAAAGGGTCTCTTACCTTGGCTGATCCACTAACAGCTCTCCAAGAATTCACTAGAAACTTCAAATAGCCCAACATCACTCCGAGCCATAAAACGAACGAACAGGTAAAAACTAGCACCTCAGACCATCAAAATCTGATCTAGAATATTGAATTTATCAAACTGGGAAGAACCTCAAAAAACGTGTCCCAAAGACACCCGACAGCTACAGGTGCCTCACAAACTCGGCTCAAAGAACAGAGAATGGTTCGGGTCAAATCTAGTTAACAGAAAAGTTAATGGGTCAAAACTCATCTTAAACCCAAGCCAAACACACCTTAATTCACAACTTAAATACATTTACTCTTCTAGCCAAACAAGTTTGACCATTAACTAAATAACGATAACTCCATACAAAAATATATTTAATCCATGAAGTAAATGATTTTAAACCTGGAAACAAACATCCATAAACCATACTTTAAATGATCTCAACCTTGCAAACAAACAACAATAAACTACAACTTGAGTATTCTTAAACCAACAAGCAAACACTCTTAATTCCCAAATTGATTCATCTAAACCTCATAATCAAACAAGCTTAATCTCAACTTAAATAATATAAACCAGCAGCCAAACAACCTTTATTCCTCTTTTTAAATATCTCTAACCCAATTTAAAAAGATTTAAAACCTCATCCCAAGCAAGCACCTTCTTCAACCTTGAGATCATTCCAAATCCACAAAATGAAATCCACTCACCAAGGCTTGACGGCGGCGACTGGACCCAGATGGCACCGGCAGCGCTGCTCGAACCATCTCTGAACAGCTACACGCGAACTCAGCTGTCGGTGGCGACGTAGACGACCGCGACCCAAACCCGACGACCCTCGAAACCTTGGCGCTGCTCCTCGACGGCGGCTCGGCTAAGACGATGGGATGAAAACCCACGTTGACTGCAGCTAGCGCGCGACAACCTTTCTGGCGGAACCCACACGGCGACGGCGAGCTCGATCTACTGCAATGGCGAAACCCACACCTGCGGCGGAACCCAACTGTGGCTACCGTGCTCGTGACCCACAGCGATGCATCCTCACTTGCGACGCCGTCTTCAACAGCAACGTCGCGTAGAACGCGATGACCATGACCGCAATGAACAACGTCGAAAAAATGAACCCACACTGAGAATCCAGCGAGCTGCACAGTAGAACCTTGGCTTGAACGCTACAATGAACAGTCAATTTTACCTCAAAATAAGCTTAAATATCTCCCGCAAAAGACTAAACTACCCCTTCTTCTCACATTTATTTCAAAACTACCACAACCTCTTATTTTTGTTTTCCAAATAACCACAATTTCCTTTATTCTATTAAGTCACCACTTGGGTTATTACAATTATTGTACTAAAATTATTGTCATTTAAAATAACATTTGAAGTGACAAATTTCTTCAATCGATAACTTTGCCTCCCGCTAATCAAGACTACAATAATGTCATAAAGTGGGCAATCTTTATTTGAATGTTTTTATTTTCTTTTTCAGTACTAAATGTATTGATTTTGAATGTGTAAAACACATTGTTGTGTACAAGAAATATTGATTGGTCATTTGTTAACCTTTTCCTTGTATATTTTCTTCTCATCTTCTCCCATGAACACAGTCACCGGATACGACTTCTCAATTCCCATTGAAGTTTTGAAAGTAATCTTCTTCCCACTCGGATCATCGAAACTCATCTCGGCGATGGGAACCGAAAGAAGAAACTTCTTGGCCGTGACGCCAGTCATCTCTTTCATCCTCAACTTCTCGATGTACGCAGTGACCTCCCTCCCATAAACCACCCACGTCGAGTTCCCCTCTTTGAAAAAGTGCTCATAGGGCTTCTTTTGCTTCATCCAAATGAAGCCCGTCTCCTTGATCACGCCGCACTCTTCAAGGTTTTGCAATGGCAGGACGCCGCTCGGGAATCCCATTTCTTTTAAGAGCTTGAGGCATTGGCGGTGGCATTCTTCATGTCCGTAGAAGATCGTAGCTTCGGGTCGCTTGTCGTGTTGGAGAGTTGCCATTGATGAAGCTTGAGAATTAGATGGGCTTGTGGGGTTTTGTTTTGCTAATTGTGTTGTGATGGGTTTTGTGGGGTTGGGGTTATATATAGTGTGTTGGTGGAGGTTTAGCTAAAATCGAGGTTAATCAACTTTTTATGCCTACATTTAATTTCAACTACATTTTATTCTTCTTTCATTCAAAATAATACAAAGAAAAAAATTAAAATTAAAAATAACAAAATATGGTACAAATTGAACCATTATGTAGGCATTGAAAGATAGGTAGCATGATTTAAACGTTTTTTTTTATGAGTTGGATTGAACTAAATAAGTGTAATTTTGTTTCAAAAAAAAAAAAATTAAAATTTAGAGAACAAATTTGATTTTAACTGTATATTTTTATTAGAACAACGTATATATCTTCGAATTAAAATCATATCGCTCTTGCGTTGTATATCTTTTTTTGATGTTTTGATTTTTATTTCATTAAAAATGGATGATGTGAGTTTTTTGTCATTCACTTATATATATATATTTATTTTTTTATTTTATTTTTTTTTAATTTAGCTAATATGAGTTTTTTGTCGACTCCTTTCTGATCCAGTGCCTTTTTTGTATTTAGTACATAAGTGACTTTTTTTTTAAGCAGATATCTAGGGAGGGGGACAAATACCGATTCTCAAGATCAAACTCGTGTCATTGATTTTAAACTAGTTTACAACCAAACAATAAAATCATTGCTCCAATGGACCCTTTCACTAATACACAAGTGAGTTGTAATACCGTTTTTAGCTAAAATAATTACACCATGATGGTACCTATTTATGCTTGAACTATCCACGAATGAGAGTTCCTTTTTTTTTATAAGTACAATGTTTAATTTATAGCTAGAATTAGGCATAGATTAAGGTTTTCTTTTGCATAATTTCTCTCTTTCTTGTGCCAACAGACAAGTACATAAGAGACAGGATCGAGATCCTTATCTCCAAATATCAATATGGTGTTGAACTCCAAAAACAATTATCTCTTTTGAATATATATATATATATATATATATATATATATATATATATATATATATATATATATATATATATATATGTATATATGTATATATGTATATATATGTATATATATATATATATATGTATATATGTATATATATGATGTATATATATGTATATATGTATATATGTATATATGTATATATGTATATATGTGTATATATGTATATATGTGTATATATGTATATATGTGTATATATGTATATATGTGTATATATGTATATATGTGTATATATGTATATATGTGTATATATGTATATATGTGTATATATGTATATATGTATATATGTATATATATGTATGTATGTATATTATGTATATATATACATACATATATATATATATATATATATATATATATATATATATATATATATATATATATGTATATATATATATACATATATATATATATATACATATATATATATATATATATATATATATATATATATATATATATATATATATATATATATATATGTATATATATATATATGTATATATGTATATATGTATATATATATATATGTATATATGTGTATATATGTATATATGTGTATATATGTATATATGTATATATATATATATGTGTATATATGTATATATGTGTATATATGTATATATGTGTATATATGTATATATGTATATATATGTATGTATGTATATTATGTATATATATGTATGTATGTATGTATGTATGTATGTATGTATGTATGTATGTATGTATGTATGTATGTATATATATGTATATATGTATATATGTATATATGTATATGTATATATGTATATGTATATATATATGTATATATGTATATGTCTATATGTATATATGTATATATGTATATGTATATATATATATTCTTTCTTTCTTTTTTTTGCAAATTTAAGTATTTGTTAAACATGATTAATTAATCAATTAATAATATATTAAATATATCTAATTGATTAGTGATAAATTTAGTTTTTTAATAATGATAATCAATTAGTTAATGATTATTTATAATAAATATTGTCGCTAAGTCATATTTTTTTAAAAAAAAGTCAAATTTGATTAGCTTACTAATAAATGTTTAATAAATTATTAGGATTTATTTAGTGAACTTTATCGTTTAGTTTTTAGAACGAGTTGGGGGAGGGAAATCACAAATCCTATAAAAATGACTCTCAAATAAGTGAGAGTTAAATATTAATTCTCTAGATTAAACTTGTAATTATAGTATTGAACTGAATTACTATCAAACAATGAAACCATCAGATTATTGACTCTTTCGCTATTTAGTAAACTTTATCAATCGTTCTACTCGATAATATCTAGTATTGTAAATTCATTATGTTCATACCAATTACTCTATACAAATTTCTTTAAATTATGTATTCATCAAGTTGTATGTTAAATTATGTAAATCATCAATCTATCTAAAATTTTATTAGATGATACGAGGTTTCACCTCAAATTAATTGGTAGTTATATAGGGGAGTAGCCAATATGTCTTATAAAGATGTTGAAACTCTTCATCAATGAGTATCTTCAATATTTAACCTCAAGATATTGTCATATTGGGAAGGTCATATTGGATTAAATTCGAATTTATGGATCGAAATACCGGTTTAGGCTTACTCGCTTGGACCGGATCAGATTCTTTGGGATTAAAATACTTTCTTGACACTACAAGAAAAATAGCATACGATAGCTTTGAAAAAACGCTATCGAAAGCCTTTGATAGCGTTTTTTGAAACGCGGTCGTAGCCCATGTTATTGAAAGTATCGGACTTTTAATAGCATTTTTTCAACGCTATAAAAACCGCTATAAAAAATATGTTTTTATGACGTTATTTTAATGTTATGAAATCTTTTTAAAAAAATGACAAAAATGCTATGACTTCTCTTTTATAACTTTTAAAAAATGTTATTAAAGACACATCATAGCATTTTTAGTGATGTTATCGTAGCCAATATTATTAAAAGTTCCTTCCTTACATAGCATTTTTTTAATGATATAAATGTAGCTATAAAAAATTTATCTTTATTGCATGATTGTAATATTGTAAAAGCATTTTATATGTATAATTAACCTTTAACAGCTATTTTTAAAGCAGGAAAACCTAATAGATAATATAACGATCTGAATAATAAAGTATAGATGACGATATTTGTTGCATAATAAAGTATAGATGACGATATTTGTTGCATCTATTAATTTCTCACGAACATACACACAAACTTCGAATTTCTATAATGGAAAATTAAAATACAACATTAATTTGAATAATAAAACAAAAAGTATATTCTCTAACAAATAAAGTACTTTTGTAATGGAGTTGGAAATTCATAATTAAAATAAGTCATAAAATCTAAAGTCCATTTGATTCCTCCTTGAATATATGCATCTGCATGTGTGTCATCCTTTCATCCACCTAATAAAAAAAACCAAAATATTTATTATAAATCATGATTTAAATCTATACTGAGAGCAAAACAAATTTCAATAATCCATACCAAAGGTAAACTTCTACGAATCTTGCTTCAACAAGAATTTTTTAAGCAGTTAGTATAGAGTTGGAGATAATTACACTTCATAAGCTTAAAAAAATGTCCTTTATGATCCTTTATTGAGATGAATGATGTACTAAGTAAGAGTCATATGAATAAAATAAAATCATGCACTAAAAAAATAATCAACAAAAAAAAGAGGAAACTAAGAGCTCTAATTAAAAAAGTTAAAGACGCCCAAATGGAAAGAAATTAAACACAAACAAAAACGTAAACGAAAGAGATTTGTTGCAAGAGATTAAAAAAGAAGTCAACACTTTGAAATTGAATGTAGGAGAGTAACTTACCGGGAGAAGAACAGTTGATAATGAATTTGGTGCCAAAAGTGAAATATAGAAGGACTTCCAACTATATTCAAACTGTTAGCAAAATTATAAAATATGACCACACTCAAATGTGACTTACAACCAGTACAGTTTTGACGATGCGGTCTGTTACCTGCTTTAGATGTTAGACTTCATTTTAGAGTGACTATCACCAATACTATACGTCTATCTTGTTTTGCTTTGTATAGCACCCACAACCTGAAAGATAGCAATCATCAATTGGTCAAATTCAAGATTTTGAACTGCTTAGAACACCAACTTTGCAATCCTAATGAATCCAATCGTTTTCTAATTTTTCAAAGACATAAAATTGTATAAGTGGTATACATATATGGCATGCATCAAAATAGTATTAAAACTTGTAAGTTCAACTATCGCCACAACTAAAACAAAAGAGTTTCAAATATGAGTAAACATTTGTGTAAATAGTCATATTACAAAGTCAGTTGCTCATAGTTTTACTCATTGAAATAAGAGATTGACTACATATCAACATTTTTTATGATTGGAAATCGAAGCTTTGCTCCCATATATTCGAGAGAACCCGTACCCAACTACAAATCTACATATTGACAATCACGATAAACGTAAACCTATGCAAAAGGCACCCAGAATCTTCCCTCTAAAGAATTCTCTTTTGAGCCCAAATGAAACCACTCAATATTGACAATAATAGTTTCACTACCGATCTTTTCCTATTTCTAACTAAATTCACTAACTTTTCTAGTTTCTCCAAGTGTCAATCCTATCAAATTTCTCTCATAAAACATAATCAAACACCAATCCACAATTTCATGACAAGTTTCAAAGGAAAAAACATCTTCGTCGGGAAGAAAAACAAAAAGATCATAATTTTGAACTTTTTTCAATTCTGCTCTTTCATCTCTTCGACTCATTACAATAAAAATTCCACCTCATTTCTCAATAGAAAACAAGGTTATAAAAGCACATAGTGTCTTCTAAGAGAACTTATAGAAAGTGCTTAGTTTCACACTTGGCAATTCCTCTAAACAAAAATAACAATTCTAGACAATGTTCTCATATAAAACTCATTAAGGTAAAGGCAAAACACCTCAAACAAAACTCATGTTTCAATAATTAAAATAATATATACACAATATGCACTCAATACAAGAAAAATTAAAATGCTACAGCCAGCTTTCATACTTATGATGCAGAGTCATTAGTCAAGAACAAATAAATTTTAAGAATACTAGTCCAAAACAAGGAAAATACAAAAAATATCACATACCTTATAGTGGGCATTAGAAAATGTATACTACACACATAGCTCAATGAAACTTCATTGCAATGACAGCAAAAATAATTTGCAATTCATGTAACCGGTACTATATGTATGGAACACTAACAAACAAATTTGACATCTACAAAAGATTCAAAATTAAATCATAAATTAAGATAAATAGATACAAACCCTTCCCTCTCTGTTTCTTAAATATAAAAAAAACAAGATACATACACCAAAATCAACCAATAATAAAATATATAGAGAGAGGAAAACTAATGAAATATTGATGGGCCAACGAATGGGATATCATATTGGATGAGATTAACAAAATTAAATCCATTCAAGAATAAATAAGTTTTAACAGAAGATTGAAGAAGATAAAAGAGAACAAGAAAAATATGAGAAAGAATAAGAAAAATACCTCATAAAATTTGATATAGAAGATAATAGAGTTGGAGTGCGATGAGTGGAATTGTTCAAACTGAACAATTTTAGGTTGCTCAAATCACAAATCTCAAATTGAATGAAGTCTATGCAAATGGCGGAAGGGGAAAAAAAGTGTAACCTAAAATTTGTGATTTGTGGCCGCGGACTTGTCAATTTTTATTTCCCGCTTTTTTTTTCATCTTTATAATAGCATTTTATTTAAAAGCTATGCTTTATTTGTTGTAGTGTGAGTTGTGTCTAAACTACCCACTTGAGTTGTGCTCAAACTACCCGCTTAGGGTTTACTTGTTTGGATTGGATTTGAATTTGGGGAGACTAATAACTCATATGAAGCTTTAATACCATATTAGATAGATAACATGAGATTCTACCTCAAAATCAATTGGTAGTAAGTGAAGTAGTCCATATATATCTCTTATAGTCATGTTGAAAATGTTTCATCTTTCCAACGTGGGACAAAATCAATATCTCCAACAAAGTTTAAGTTCATGAATTGAGGTAAGTTTAATTATATGAAGTAACATCTCTTTATTTGTGGGATTTGAAAATTTGAGAATTATCCAAAGTAAACTCTCCATACTCTTGTAGCATGTTGAATCCCCTTAAATCACTAATCAACTAAAAAGCATAACTTAATAAATTTAAATAAATTTAATTATATCAACTAATATAATAATTAAAACACATTAAATATTTATTAAAAGTATTTGATGTTCAAATTCACAACTCATATTTCAATTAATTGAATATAGCCTAAAAATTATGGATATGAACTCTTTCTCTTTAGATTTGATATTCAAATCTCCCAACTTCATATTCGTTGTATAAAAAATTATTAAACTTTTTCAACCCTGCCACACTTAATATAAAGTAATAAAATGAAAAAAATCTGGTCCAACTAACCAGAGTTTTATTGTCAACATGAATATAATTCAACCAATATAAAATAGTGTCTATTAAGAGAGTATGAATTTGAATTTTTGTATCTCCTCGTGATGTACAAAAAAGAGCTCTAACTTTTTGATCGGATGCATTTGTATTGGCTCAAAATTTTTAATGAGATTTTTTTTCAAATTTATGAGTATCCAATAGTGCGTACAACTAACTTACCGAACACACATACTTAACTACAAATTATATTTATCAACAAAAGTAGAGCTCTAGTGATATCTTATACAACCTAGTAACTATGAGGTTATATGTTCGAGTCTCATTCACTCAATTTGTTGTATAAAAAAAACTACAAGCTATATTTAATTGTGAATGAAAGTCTAAGGCGTTAAATCTTAGGTAAATGGAAACTCATTTTTTGTTACAAACTCACCAATCATAGGGTAAAATTAAACTCACTAGAAAATTTAGGCGTTTTGAAATGCAACGGTCACAAAGTGGTGAAGTCCTTTAATCTAGGAGGGCACAAACTTCATACAAATAGGAGGATTAATCTTAGCCAGAGCAAGAACAGAGGCCGGCAAAGTCCAAAGCCCTTCCCCACAAATCAACCCCGACGCCACTGCGGGCACCATCGACTCCGCCTTCTCCCGGTTCAACTTCCCCCAAACAAACACAACCAAACTCCCCAAACACATATCAATCGCAAAGTACCCGCCCACAAGAAACGGCACGGCCATCACCATAGGCAACGGCATCAATTTCCCGACTCTCCGCCCACCAAAATCCTTGACCAAATTCACCAAGACCGCAAACCCGAAAAACCCGTAACAAATCTGCAGGCAATGCTTGGGCAATACCGACACCCCTTCCACGCCTAATATTGCCATGTTTCGGTAAATCAAAGCGTACGGCGCTTTGAACTCGCCGTTGGGGTTGCCTATGTCAAAGGCCTTGTAGAAGAGGAAGAAGCTGAGGGGCGCCGTGATGCAGCCGACCGCGGTGCCTATGAGTTGGCTGACGAACATGGAGCGGGGGGAGGTTGAGGTTAAATGGGCTGTTTTGAAATCTTGCATGAGAATGCATGCTACAGAGACGACAGATTTGATTAGACCGCAACCTGCGAGGCCTGCAATGAGGGCATCGTGTTTGGGACTTAGCGCGGCTAGAAGGAACAGGGCAACCTTGCCGTAGTTATAGGCCATGTTAATGTCGGTGAGGCCGGCACCGTAGGCATTGCAGAAGGCGAGGGCGGGGGCGAGGATGTAGGCAATGATTACGAAGTACCATTTGAGCTGAGGGAACATTTGTGGGATTGCGATTGTGGAGATAGTGGCAAAAATTAGGTACCCAACTAGCCCTAGCCATAGTGGGATGTTCTCTCGTACGAACACTTCGTCTCGCTTTTCCTCTGTTCCTGGTTTATCGTTGTCGTCTAAACCTGTTCCAAGCAACAACAACAAAAGATAGTAACAATAAGTAATAAATATCATTTTGTCCCTCAACTTTAATATTTATTTTATCGTAATGTGGGTTAAGATTGTGCATTTAAAGTTTCGAGACATTACAATTCGAATCTTCAACTTCTCAAAATATTGTAGGAGAATGATTAGATAATAGGGAGTTACATCTTAAAAATCAATTGATTTTTAGATGAAACTTTTAGTTATCTAATATGATATCAGACTTCATATTAAACTTAAACAGGGATTTGATTTAATAAAAGTGAAATAGAGATTCAGTCCAAAATGATAAACTCAAAAAATGCATAATCTTAAAGGAATATGTTGAGGATATTTTATAACATTTATAATATAGATGAGTTACTTCTTTTGTAGATAAAATTTCATCTAGTATGAAATTAGATATTATGAAATTTAAATGAAGAAAAAAAACAAGAGTAAGAATATTTTGAAGAAAACTCAAGGTTTAGGTAAAATTGTACCCCCATCATACCTAGTCAAGTGCCACAATTTTATTAAAACTAAAAGTTCTTGAAGAGATGATCAAAGTCACATTTTTAAGTAGGAAAGTATATATGAAACTTGAATTAAGGAAAGATTAAAGGAGAATAGGGAAGAACCTGTCTTTGCTTTCTTGACCCTATTGTGTACATTTATGATTGTTGAAGCAAGAATCTTGATGAAGTTGTAAAGCCCATCTCCTAGAATTAGAGCAACTGATAAAAACACCTACAAAAACAAATTAAAGTTCATTACCAACACTAAGAAATACAATGAAATGGTTCATCTTGATCTTCAAATTCCAAAGAAAAACAAACCTTGTATCCATACAAACTCTTCATGTCACTCTCTTCCAAGCTTTCGGGGTACCAACGCCCTTTGAGCCGATCGAGAAGAGGCCACATCAAGCCGTAAGATAGAATCGCTCCTAGAAGCAATGACAAGTTCACTAAATGGGAACAAATCATCCCCGCTCCCACAAATGTTGTGTTGAAATCGAAGAAGAATCTGCAAAATTTTGTTTAAGTGATAAGAAAATCAAATGATTATCAAACGGTAACTTCATCAAGAGAAAAAGAAACAAGTAATATACGTTTGTTTCCAAGCTTTGAGCCCAAAAGTGGGGAATTCAGAGAACCCACACTTTTCTTTTCCTGAAAAGAACCACTTGAATAAAGCCCATAAGAAGCTGAATGAAAAATACTTCATAAAGCCTTTAACTTGCTTCCTGTCAACCATTAGAATAATGCACCATAAGTATAGGTATTATATATATATATATATATTAACAATAATAGCTTCTTTTTTTTTTTTTTTTGAAAAGAACAATAATAGCTTTATAAATAATTTTTCTTTTATAAACAATTAAGACTTTACTCTTTTTTTTTTGGTATAATAATAAGGTTAAATTATAAATTTAATTTCAATGATTTGTAATGGTTGCAGACTTAAGTCAAGTTATTCATTTATAAATAATTTATATTTAACATTGTGTAACTAGGTATACTAAATAGTTGATGGATAAAAATTGAGTTACACCTTTCAAAATAAACTTGTATTAATCTGTTAATTGCTAAAAAAAAAATTTAGTTCAACTATAATATTAGAGGAAACAATTTTGAATTCATGACCAAGAATATATTGATGTTGGTAAGTACTTTTTGGGGGTGATTAGATGAAGTTTTGATGTAGAGTTAGATTGATGAATTATTTTGAATAATTAAAAATTGAGAATAGTTGGTAAAAACTCGTTTTGATGTGATTTTTTTGTAGAGAAATTAGAGTCAAAATTTTGTTTGAATATAAATTTAAAATAAGTAGTTATTTTGAGTAGTTAAAAAAAGAATGATTAAAAATGAGCGGTTAAAATAAGTTATTTTGAATAATTAAAATTAAGTGATTAGAAATGTTTTGTAAGTTATAAATGAATTATTAGAAATAAATTGTTAAAAATGAAGAATTACTTTTAAAAATAAAAATAATGAATTATTTTAAATAGTTACGTAAAATTCATACGTATAGATTTTTCAAAGCAATCTAAATACTCCCCAAACAAGCGCCCTCTTCTTGTTTACAATTCAAAACTTCTTTTTATTGAGTTAACTATATAATTCACAATGTCATTTGTCAAATACTTAATTTGTCTATTGTTACGAAATTCATAAACTATTTGACTTATATAAATTGAGTTTGAATATTTTAAAATTATATAAATTAAATTCTAATTTTCTAAAAATAAGTAAATAAAAAAAAGTGGAAAAAAGAGTACTTTGCCATCTGATCGCCCTGAGTGTGGAAGCCATTGATGAGTACTGCTGTCGCCATGCCACTGGGGTACGTCAATTGCAGGTCCACTATCATAACCTGTGCCACCAATTACTTTCTTTTAACTTTTATATTTATTCTATTCTTTTTTTTTTCTTTTTTTTATTTTATTCTTCTACTACTTTTATATTCTCAATGACATCAATCTATAGTAAACAATTTTCCATGATATTTGGGAATAGGGAGAGAAAATTTTGAGATTGAGAATATATGTTACTTGCTCTTAATTTCAGCTATGACCACTTTCACAAAAATAATCATAATAATTCTCAAGACTTCATTTTTGTTGTAATACAAAAATACTACTTCTTAGATTCAAACTCATGACTTCGGGGTGTTTGTTTGATATATTTATGTAGGATTTAGCTTAAGGAGTTATATTGAAGAATTATGTTGAATAGTTAAAAATTGAAAGTTGTAGTCAACAAGTCATTTGAATGTAATTTTTGTATTGAGAAGTTAGAGTCAAAACCTTATTTGGATGTACATTTAAAATGAATAGTTATTTTTAGTAGCTAAAAAAAGATGAATATTAAAAATGAGTTATTTTAATTGATTTAAAAGGAATTATTAAAAATGAGCCGCTATAAATTATAGAGTAGTTATAAATGAATGATAAAAAATAAATTGTTAAAAATGAGAGTTATTTTTAAAATAAAAATTAATAAGAGTTAGTTGAATATAAGTTTTCAAGAAAGAATTAAATAATCCTAAAACTAAATCTTACATAAATGCGTCAAACAAATAACCCCCATAACTATGAACACACATTTATGTTCGGTCCAAAATACACACACACTTATGTTTATTGAACCTTCGTGAATAATAAATTTAAATCTATAGAGATCACCTACTTATCCTTAAATACATATGCTTCCCTTCGGTAGAGTTTTCAAACGAATTAATTTTCTAAATATTTTCTTGATTCTATATATTTTAGAGTGACTCGCAGATGTTAAAGTGAAATAATTTCTAAGAAAGAAATAAAAGTGTATTTCACGGGGTATTATGATAGTTGTACAAAAAGAAACAAGACATGTGCTTTTCAACATCTCAACCCAATAAAACATCTTGGAAATGGAATCAATCATTAAAAAGCTACAACCCCAAAAGATATTTCTTTCATTTTTTTAAAAATTATGATCCTGTTTTGCTTCATGTTTAAACACAAAAAGAATTATTTAAAATGAAGAAAAAAAAAACTGACCTTTCTGAGAGGAATCAAAACAAAAAGACCAACAAAGCAAACTAGAAAAAGAAAGGCAGTCATCCATCCCAAGCCTGGCTCTTTCACACTGTATGAAGAATTTCCTTCTGTGTTTACTCCTGATAATTCATATGTCTTTCTGTTCATTCCCAATAGATATGATGCAAATCCACCTGCCATCCATTTTGAGTTTTCGTCTCAAAATCGCCTAAAACCGAGGTCGTTTGATAATGTTTTCGTTTTTGCTGTTTCTTGCTTTTTTGGAGTTAGTATGTATACAAGTGTTTTGAAAAAATCTTTATATCTTATTTTTTATATTGTACTTTCAATTTAGTATACATATACTTTCTATAAGACTTATAATTGGTTTCATAAAAATGGCTTCAATAAGATTAATAATTTTAGTATAGTAAGGCTAGTGAGAGTAACTTTTAAGAAACAAGAAAATCTAACTTAGAGAACAAATTTAAATTTTATTGATAATACACATAATGAAGTTCAAAATTTAAAAATACAAAGACCAAAATAACATTAGAGACAATGAGGATACAAGTTTGAATCCCTCTCACAAATTGTTGTTAAATTCAAAAAATTGACATTCTTGTGTATCTTTTAATATTGATAAATTGTTCATTAACTAATTACCAATGAAATGAATTAAAAAATATATATGTTTTTTAATATTGATAAAAATTTTGCTTTATTATTATTACTATTATTATTTTGTTCATTAACTTGCTTGATGGTTAACTAATTACGAATGTTTCTCAAAAAAAAAAAAACTAATTACGAATGGAATGAATTTTTAAAAAAAATATATTAAATATGTTGTGTCAATTTTAAATTAAAAAAAGAAAAAAAAACTTAAAAGTTTAGAGTATTAAAAATTAAGACATAACTATCAAACACAACTAGATTTTGTGAAAGTGAATATAGTTCAATTACCATATTGAATAAGTTAACAGTCAATTTTTTTATTTTTTTTTAATTAACTCTTGTAGTACTAAAGAAAACACAACCAAATTCGTTGTTTCTTTTATTGATCATAAAAAAAAAAAAAAATAAGTAGAAAGAAAAAATAAACGGACGTGTTTTTGGTTTTATTTTCGAGAAAAGAAAGAAATGAAACAAAAAAAAGGACTAATTTACCTCCAACTGCGATGCTATAACATGCAACGGCGCTGGTTTGAATCATGGTGTTCTCTTGGCGAGTGAAGGGCTTGGTAACAAACCCAGCCTTTTCGAGCGTTTTGGTCCACGTTCGTACAAATATGAAAGCAAGAAGCGCCGCCGACACGTTGAGGTTCGGGACGAGTCCAGTGGTGAGGTTCAACTTCATGGCTATCACACTATAGACGCTTCCAATAATCACACTCGCGATTACTCCTCTCATTGTCAATTGTCTCGTCCACGGTTGAAGCCTCTTCCACCGCACGTTCTTGCCCGATTCCTTTCCTTCTAATTCCATGACGCTTCGATTGGCTTCGGTTGACTCCTTTGCAATCTCGGTCGCCATAGTGTTACGAGAAACGAAGGGGAGAGTTCTTATGGAAGTTTATATATGTGAATATTTGGATTCTCTTTGTCTTTTTTCGTCATATGTAGATGAAAAGGGACTAAAAAAAGAGAGCATTTTGGGAGCAATTGACAACCATTATAGACTTGAGGTGTCTTCTTCTATATTGTTTTTTTTGTTCTATATTCTCTTCAACTTGAAAAAGAAGGGAAAAAAAACTTTCAAATCTTTAGTAGAATCTATAAATTAATGCTATGAACTATGCAAAAATATAAAAATAAAAGGATAAAAAAGTGATTTTAGTTCCAAGCAAATTTGAGATGCTTTTTTTTGGAAATGGAAGAGGTGAGAAGGAGGTTATAAGGGATGATTGTTTTAGAGAATAAAGTTTTTGGGTTTTAATTGGGAGAGAGAGTTGAAGCTTTGTTTGGTTCTTTTTGTGTAGTTGTTTTCAAAAGAGAAAATATCATATTTGGTTTTGATTGGCCAAACCTTATCTTTGTTGATTGCTCTTTCAATTGACCCATGATCCAGGAGTTTCATTTTTTTTTCTTTAGTGGGTCCATCTGCATACATTAAAGTGGGGAAAATTCTTTGGAAAATAATTTACTCCATTCATGTTGGAATATGATAAAATCAACTTTAGAAAGGAAGCATATGCAATTATCATTGAACTAGCTCCAACAATCTAAATATCTATTTTTTAGTTTAACTCGGATGGATTTATGCTCATGATTTTCTAGTTATAAATATACAAATTACTTTCATTAGTAATATAAATATCTTTCTATTATACACGTTTAATAATTATAGGGGCTATGATATATTTACGTTTTAGTATAATTGAGAATATAAAATATTCTCTCTTCAATCGTCAAAGGTTCGATCCCGACAATCGGTATTTGTAATTTTCCTTACTCCAACTTGTATTTTTTTTTTTTTTTTAAACTATTGTTATTTTTTAATTCAACAATATTTAGAGAGGAAAATTTAAATATCTATGTAACATCTTGGTTATTAAGTTATACATCAAATTGTATAATCTATAGGTGTGTGATTGTTATCATCTTCAATTGTTAGTAATTAAAAGAGCTTAGAAAATTTAAGATGTCATGTTATTATCTCTTAACAATCAAATGGGTAGAATTAAGTAGTTTGTCTCAGCCCTTCAAAAAAAAAAAAGTAGTTTGTCTCAAGGTAGACATTAGTTTAAATTAAATCTTAAATACAATTATTCCTTAAACCATTTGACTGACGTTAACTTAAGTTCTTGTTAGGAAGATGTTTGTTAAACTATTTTCTCAAACTAGGTTTCAATTTAACTTAATTTAATTAACTTGAGTTTGCTTTCGAGAGTCAACAAATGAACATATATTCTTTCAACCTATTTTCGCTCTCAATCGCCAAATTTCCTATAAAATTTTCTTAAGAGTGTATATAATGGTTACATTATAAATTTAGTTTTTATGATTCAATGACAGTTTGAGTTTATTTCTTATAATTTCAAAAACTAGAATTTAGTTTCTATGATTTTGTTTGATAGCAATATGAGTTAAGTGATTTATTGAACAAAAAATTTAACATGAATAGCTAAGGTCTCGTTTGATAACCATTTCATTTTATTTTTTTTGATTTTTTTTTTTTTTTTTACTTTTTTATAAACTTTGATAACAAATTTTGGTTTTTGTTTTTAAAATTTTAAAAATATTAAAGAAATTCTAAAAACTAAAAAAAAAAAAGTACCTTTTGAAAATAATTTTTTTTTAAGTATGAAAAGAACAAGAATAAATAGTAAAAACTAAAAAAATCCAAATAAAATGTGAAAATTGAAAACAAAAAACAGTTATCAAACATGTTTTTTGGTTTTTTTATTTTTAAAAACATAAAACTAAAATGAGTTATCAAACATACATGATTTTTATTTTTTAAAATAAAAAACCAAAAACAAAAAATGAAAACTATAAACAAAAAATAAAAAATGAAATGATTATCAAAAGCGGCCTAAATTTTACGTACATAATTCACTGTAATTACAAATGAAAAGGACTAATTTTTAGATTTTATCAAACCATATGGATTAAATTCTAGTTTTTAGTACTATTATATGGATTAAATTCTAACTATTTTCAAACCATACAAGACTTAAATTCTAGTTTTTAAATCCATAAGAACTAAATTCTAATTTTCTTCAAACTTTCGGACCAAATTTATAATTTACCTTAAAAAAACTTAAAAAAAAGGGTTCATAATCAAGTTTGCTTAACTTTCATATTTCTATGAATATAAACCATCAAAAAAGATGATTTTGTTGTTAGATTCTTCTTCTAAGTTTTTCTAAATTGTATAATCTTGTGATATCTTTATTCTAATGCAAGATTATTAATTTATCCACTTAACCTACCATGGGGCTGCCAATTACTAATTTTAACCTTGAACGAAACCTATAGCTTATACTTTTATCGGTTAAATTATAGATTATACTCTTTAATTGAATTGGAAAATTATTATTTTATATATATATATATATATATATATATTTTTTTTTTTTTTCTTTTTGGTCGTTGTCTTACGACACTTCATTTATTGAAGAAACACCTTACCGCCTTGTCATTTTCAATCCGTATGAGAAAAGAAAAATGGCCTTCAAAATATTCGAGGAAATTTTTTTTAACTCTAACCTTGGAGAAAATTTATTTCAAAAGGATATAGTATTAAATACGAAAAGATTAGTTTGTATATTTTATAAAAACTAAAAAATATAACTCCTTTTTAATGTAAGATTTTTTAACATATAAACATATAATTTTTTACTGTTTGAGAAAAATATATATAATTATCTTATTTTTGTAAACAATAATTATATTGGATAAATAAGATTTGAGATTTATCATAAATAACTTTGGTTATAGGTTTGAATTTTAAGCTCTAATATTGTTGAATTAAAATAAAATGTGCAAGGAATGATTTGAGAACTTGAATATTAGTATCTTTTTTTGGTACAATAATAATTGTGAGACTTCTAATTTATGGACTGTACTTATGTGGTTGTTTTTTTTAGTATAAATTGGAGGAGTGGATTACAAATATTGATTCTAGGAATCGAACCGTGACTATGAAGTAGAAATAGATTAACACCAAATCAATAACTAATCATGCCACCAATTTATAGGGTCACTGATATGATTGTTGCTTGTATATTAGTTGAACTATACTCACTTTAAATAATTTTTTTGGAAAGTCAATTTGCTACTAATAGATTTATTTTTAGAAACACTATTAATAGATTTTACAAATAATAGTGTTTTTTTAGTATATATATTGGAGGAGGGGACCAACCAACTTTATTGATACAACTGCTCTTAAATAATATGAGAATCATTTTATGTTTTTCATTGTGTATAAAATTAAAATAGTTAGTGGTTTTTTTTATTGAGTGAGAATTTAAACCTACAAACCAGACAGATAATATATCAAATTAATGTTGTTGGCATCTCAAGCTAGCTGATCAACAATAACTCAATTGTATTATTATCAACAAGATTTGTAGTTTAAATCTTAATCTCATATTTATAATCTAAAAATTATATATAAAAAATAAATATTGTCTACATCGATTATCAGACAAGGGTTTGACGTTAGTTGCCTTCACATGCTTGTTATATTGTGTGACCAAATTAATTGTAGTCAAGTTTTGTTTGCTAAATAGTTTCATCCAAAAAAAAGTTTGGACTTTTTGTTTTTCCTTTTCACACACAATAATTCCCATCTTGTCTTCATTTAATATTATATATAAATTTTATTGGCCTTTGAGGCAATTTGGGTATGAACTACATTTCCCATAGGTTACTCATCTGTTAGAAATAATATAATTTTGTCACAATTTTAGGCTTAGTGATGGCAAATAATTTGTTTATATATATAGAGTAAAAAATCTCAAATTAAGTTAAAAGTAGACATGTGAACAAAAATAGACATGTATACTTACACATGGTAAACTATTAAATAATATAGAATATTTCATCTCAAATTTAGTTGATACAAGAAATGTAGTCAATGATCCTATAAAGATTATAAAATTTTCTCAATCTTTCAATGTGAGACTTTCAATATGTCTCACCAAGATAATGTGTCTTTAAATTTACCAATCTTAAAATTGATATTGATATGGATA
The DNA here is from genome assembly GCA_036507275.1 of Sicyos edulis. Taxonomy (NCBI): domain Eukaryota; kingdom Viridiplantae; phylum Streptophyta; class Magnoliopsida; order Cucurbitales; family Cucurbitaceae; genus Sicyos; species Sicyos edulis. Next base: position 67,061,502 of record CM071846.1, read on the forward strand.
CTAGGTTGTAGGTCACTTATTTTTATATGTTTTTTTTTTTTTTGGCTTTTTCATGAATAATAAAAAAAAATGAAAATTCTAAAAATTTATTCAATAAGTTAAATTGATGTCTTCAATAATTTCAATTGAAAATACTTGAAATTGATTGAAAGCAATAAATATATTATAATTATTATTAAAATAAGAATACTAGAATTTGGTATTTTTTATCGCTTTCTTTCTTCTAAATTTTATTATTGGCTATGACTAGAAAACGAAGAAGAAAATACGTGTGTATAGATTCTTTTGCTGAGCTTTTCTTTTTTGTCTGTGATTTTATTTTTTAATTAATAATAATGGTGTAATTAAAATATAGGTAATAATGATAAACATGAATCATAGAATTTTCCAAGCGAAATAGAAAGCGACAAAAGTGGAGTAAAAAGAAAGTGATTCAATTCAACAATTAAGAAAATTATTCTTAATGATGGGCTGCTTTGATTATTTGTCATCTAATCCCTTGAAACATCACATTTTTGTCGCTTTATCCAAGTTAATAATAATAATAATAATAATTTGTGGTTGATTTTGTTTGTCATATCCCATTATATATTTACAAAAAGATTTAAGAATTTAGAATTTAAATTGAGTGTTAGTGGTGCAGTTAGTTATCTTGTATTAATATCAATCACGAGTTCGAGTTCGAGTTCGAAAATCGATATGTGACTCTCATATTATTTAAGAGCAGTTGTTCCAATTATCTTTCAAAATTGTGAAAATAAATTTGTTTAAAAAAAATAATAAGTAAAAGATAACTACGTAGATAAAGCTCCCACCAACCATACACCTACCTTTCACATTACTACTATTATCATTGCCACTAGTCCACCATACTGACATGCACTTGGTCTAGTCAACTATTCAATCAAAATCACTCAATAAAGTGATTGTTGAAAATTGGAAGAACAATATTAAGACATAGATGCTAATCTCATACATTAATTTATTTTCAATTTAAAGACATTAAGTTCCATTTGAATATTCCTTACATAAATTGAAGTGATTAAAGATGTAACTTTTATTTTAATTTAATAATACTTGGTGATGTAATTTTAAATACATAACTTCTTGATAATACTCTACTTTTTTTGGGTATATAAACACTTTTCTTAATAGTTACATAATACAAACTTGATGAGTGTACTTTTGTTTTTTATTAAAAAGAAAATCAACACAAAAAGAAAATGCTGTCAAATCAAAATCCCAAAAGTCCAAATCACAAATTTGTGTTTTGATTCTTTAATGTATATTGAGAAGTATGCTCACCACATGACCATTTTGGGACCCTCTCATTTTGATGATGTCTTTACTTTGAATTGATTCCTTCTCCACTTGAGTAAACTCATTTTGTAGGTTTCTATATTATTATTATTACTATTATACTTTTTTACAACTAGGAAGTATAAGTTTGAGAATTTAATTTAACATCTTAATTTACATATGGTTTGATTATGAATTTAAAACCTCATTTGCCTAAAAAACAATAATTTGATTCATTTCAAAAATAAATTAAAAGCTCAAATCAAATCGTCCCTACTTTCTTTAGCATAAAGTTGAACTTTAAACTTGATGGGTGATTATATGGATATATTTAATTACTTATATTTTCATGTTTTTTTTTAAGATTTACAATTAGCTTCTTTTTATATACAACAATGTTTTTGTGAGAATTCATCATTTTCCTTGTGTCAAATTTTTGCTTTGATTTGGAAATATCTTTAACTTTCTTAGATTTTATGAGTTTATATATCTCTACCATGACTTGAATTTGTATATTTTGTTGGTTGAACTTTTTATGTTTTACTGATTAGTACATAGATATTTTGTGTTTTATTTATGAACATAGATATTTGATCTATAAAAATAAGATCGATAGTCGAAAATTGATTGCTTTCCTTTGAGTCATAAGAAGGAAATATCACTACACTTGTGTTGATTTTAGCCACTCAAATTGGTATCCATTTCCTAATTCTTGAAAGTCATTGTCCAAGTTTTGAGATTGAATTCTCTTGTTCCTTATTTCTCATTCTTGGTGAAAGTTCCAAGTCACTATCCATAGATTTTGGCCCAGCCCATTTGGCCCAATAAGGGTCTTTTTGACTTTTGGGTTTTATTTGATCCAATCAATAGCTCTTCATTGTTATTCTTGGTTCCAATTAGTGGGTGATAGGTCTCTTAAGGAATTTTCTAGTGGTTGGCCTTGGATGGTTTGAGAAGAATAAGAATGGTGATTATCCCAAACATCTTAAGTGGCATAGCACCACTTATATGTTCAAAAGAAAAATAGACACTTTTGGAGGGAGCACTTTTGGAGGAATAGAATCTCCATAAAATCTTAGGAAGGAACTTATGTTTAAATGTTTAAATTTAAAAGAGAAATTGGGGTGGATAGTCCAATTTCACAAAATAATTGCAGATCTAGCTAGAAAATATTTATATCCATAGTTAAATAAACGGTACGGTTAATATTTATTATACAGTATAATTTAAGATAATAATATAGTATTTTTGTATTATTAATACAATATTATATATTATTAGTATAGTATTGTTTATTAATACAATATTATGTATTAATAATATCTTATAATGAGTATTAATTACTCCATATATTTGACTAAGATTCCTTTTTTTTTGCCTAGTATTGTAAATACTTTTTTAATTTAGCCTATTTCTAAAAACAAATCCAATCTAAAAACTAATTATAAATACGATAACTTTTTTTTAAAAAGTAGCAAATATAGTTGTATTTTTTAATATTTTCTCATACTCTTTAATATTATATGTACTAGTGAGTATTTATAATACATCATACTTGTATTAATTAATACATACAATACAGTATTAAAATGTATTATTGATTATAAATGTAAATACTTTTTAAAAAAAATTAATTTTTAATTATTTTGATAGAAATCATCCAATACAATTTCTCATCTTAAAAATATGTTCACATTTTTCTTTGTTTGTATTAAAATTAATAATAACTTCAAATTTATTATATTAATTAAATTTATTGTTTTTTATTTTTAAAGTACTAAGATTAAAATTAGACTCTTAAAAATTTAGTAACTAAAATAAAATAAATGAACTAATTTTTGGACTTTTAAAATTTTAACATCGAGAATGGAACAACTCTCAAAGTAGGCTTTTTTTTTTTTTACGAATTTGATGAAAACGAAGTGAGGGTGCCTAAATTTTCCCCCTTCACATTCTTAGCGAATCTTTGGTTGAAAATGATTTTTTTTTTTTTCAATCAACAACTTGAGAAAATCCCCTAGAAATCATAATATTGATACAATTTTGAGTAAAAATATTTTATGTATACAAAACGACTAGATAAAGTACAAAGTAAAAAGCTCGTACTAAAAAAAAATTACAAAGCTTATCTATTTTTATCAAAAGTGTGATTTTTTAGGAAATTGTGATAGACATCTTATTATTATTAGGGAAAAGTTTAAGAGTAGGAAAAAACAGAAAAGTTATTGTAAATCTGTCCATCTTAAAAATAATTAGCAAAAGTAATTTACTAAATAAAGAAAAAATAATTCGAAATAATTGAAAAGACGGATGTGCCCTCTCATTTTAATTAATATAATATATTAATATTTTTAGATGATGCCAGGAAAAAAACCCTAATTTCATTTTGAAACCACACGCTCGTCTTTTCCATTTTCTTTCCTCAGATCTCTTTTCACGTTGCAACTTTTCAGCTTCATAGTTCTCATTTCCTTCAAATCACCTCAGACCTTCATACTCTCAATCCTCTTAATTTCTCTGTTCTTTGTTAGATTTTGCAATTATTTCCATCGATTTTCTTCATTATTCAACCTCTATTGCTGCATATTAAAGGTATTTTCCCCAAATCTTTTGATTTCAACCTCGCACTAGTTTCTGCTATAAAATCAACCGTATTAAGGTATTTTTCCATACTTATCATCTTGAATACTGATTGTGAAAATTCGATTTCACTAATTACGGTTACTATTTATGATTTCAGATTTTTTAGTTTCCATTACTAGGGTGTTTTATAGGTTCTAATTTCTGATTTCTTATATTGTTTGAGGACATTATTCTAATCTCTTTTTCAAACAGATTTTTTATCTAAAATTTCGTAGTATTATTAAGTATTTATATTAGAATGCAGTTTTATTCATAGACATTTTGTTATTCTGTAGTACAACAAGTGGATCCCAAATGAAAACCTAAACATTGTATTAGTTTCAGAAATTTGTACTATATTGATTCATACTGTATTAATTTCTTAATTCTGTATTATATTGGTTAATTCTATATGAGAATTCTTATTACTATACTGAGTTGTTAATACTGTATTAGATTCTTAATTTTGTATCAAAATACATACTATATGAGAGTTCTAAAACTTGTATTGAACTTTTACAGTTTTACTATTGTATTTTGTTTCTTAAATCTGTATAGATTGTTTAATACTATATTAGATTTTCTTAAATTTGTATTGAACTTAAAATATTGTATTTGATTCTTAAATTTGTATTGATTGTTTAGTAGTGTATGAGATTTTTGAAATCTGTTTTGAACTTTTATTATTGAATTAGGTCTTAATTGACTTCTCCGAGGATAAGGGATTTTCGAAGAAGGCAACAGAGATGATGAAGAGGACGAAAAAGAAGAAAATAATTTCTATTCGCCAATGGTCTCCTTACGCATCTAAGTTTGGCTCATCAAAAGAAAAAATTAAGAAAAGTTCGATGGAGAAAGTGAACGACACTTATGATTATATTGATCCTCCAAGTTTTATTTAATGTCACAACTTTAGAATTTAATTCTGTTTTTTTTTATATTAAAGACATTTAAGGTTTAATTGTCTTACTTATCTTATTTGAAAATATTTGCTGCAACTTTATTGTTCATTAATTGTCTTACTTATCTTATTTGAAAATATTTACTGCAACTTTATTGTTCATACCTTTTGATATAATGGAATATATTTGGGAACACTATTTTAATGCTCATACTTTTTAGCATAGTACGTTTAGAACTGGCTTAGCTTCAAATTGGATATCATAAATATGGTATTTATTATTAACATTTTTGAAAGAATGAAAACAATGGCAATGTTGGCCAAGTTTCCCGTTTGCAAAGTTTATAGCAAGTTTTCAAAGTTGTCTTATAGCAGGTTTTCATGACACATAAACATGAATAAAAATAAAATGGTAACTAGAGCTGTAGAGAACAGTTTGCAAAGTTGAGAGTCCTCACAACGAACTAGAGCAATAAAATTGGATTATACAGATCTGAGAATTCTTAAATTTGTTCGTTCTCTCATATGAAAAACTATAAATAAGTACCAAAAGTAATACTTACACAGTTTCATTATTTTTTGGAAAAATTGGATTACAATCGAAGTATAAAAAAATATAGTAGAGAAAAATCATAAACATGGTATTAACTATTAATACCATGTTTGAAAGAATGTAAACAAATGCAATACACCTACCAATATGAAATACAATGAGGAAAAAAATGTTACTAAGAAAAATGGTTTATGCATGTCTTTCTATTGTGACCAAACTTTTTACAACGTCCACATTACTCTTTGCTTCATTTCAACTTTTGTTTTCATGCTTTGTTTCTTCGGTCTACCAATGGGGCGTATTGTTGAAGGGGGCAAAAGTTTGGTATCTTTGATGTCTTGAGATACGTCCCAATAGCTAGAAAAACCGACAAGGAATACTAGGTCAGCATATGACTTTCGTATTTTATCATTTGAAAAATAATCAAATACATAATCCTTTTGCGCCAAGGTCGTTGTGGAGTAATAACAACAGATGTATGTGGACATGGTATGCCTAATTGATCATATTGTTGACATGTGCATTTTTTTTTTCTTTAATATTGACTATATTTTGATGAGTTGCATAAACAACTTGAAATTAATCAGTATCAACAGGTAACACCTGCTTAAGGACAGTATTAATACATACATTAATATAGTATGTAAACATAATTACTATAGTAATACTAATATAATACAACCTATAAATAGAACAGAAATCCAAATACCTGCATGAATTAGGTCTGTATTCTAATGGTTAACAACACAAACAGATTATAACAACCTAACAAAGTGAAACAGTATTAATAGTTAACAAAAAATTAATAGCAATGAAAAGCAATAATGCAATATATAATACAATATACAAATTATAAAGTGATAAAATACATCATGTAAAAAAACCAGTACACATCACCAACACTCCAGAAAATGCAGGATTTAGAGAACATTAATTCACCAGAAAACCTCAGATTTTGGAAACAGTGATTTCCAAATCAAAACCTCGAAATTGACGAAACATAAATCGACGAATAGAGAAAACCAACGAAATCGACGAAACAGAAATTGACGAAATCTAAACCACAAAATTGAAGAAATCTAAAGAAAAATCACCGAAAAAACTAGAACCGTGTGATTTTGGACAACAAGAAATTAAGAACCAAGAACAAATTGATAGAAAATCCACCTGACAAAAGAAGAAATCGAAGGAAAACACCAAAAATCGCCGAAAAAAAAAAAACAAAGAACAAATTGGTGGAATCCACCAAAAATCGCTAAAATCAAAGAAATAGTAGAAGATGGGTTTAGAAGTCGGTGGGAGAAAGATAAAGTCGGTGGGAGAAAGATAAAGAAACAGTGAAAAAGTGCACGAAAAGAAACATAAATTGGAAATAAAATGAATATGGAAAAATAATAAAAGAAGGGTAAAATAGTAACTACCAATTGTTTGATTTAAATAAAAAAGAATGAAAAAATATTGTAGCAAATAAGTTGAGATTTGAACACACTTGCAATTATTTTTCTAAAACCGGACAGATAGTACAATTTCCCTTATTATTATTAGGAAATTTGTATAATAACAATTTTTTTTATCCCAATATATAATTATAGCAACTTTTTCTAAAATAATTTGCTTATAGTATATTCTATTTATTTTTTTAAAAGAGAATCTATCATTCTATAATAATGGGAGTCGTAAATTTATTATTAAAGGAAGTCTATCATTTGAATCAACTTCTCATTCAAATAGATATGTTTCCATTTTTTGCTTTGTGTGCAAATACTTTTATTATTGTATTATTCATGAAATATTTTACCTCTTTTATAGTATGCATGCAAAAGCCCCTTAAATATGATGACATATTAATTACATACATAATACACATATACATACATACATGCATATAGTCTTGATTGAGATATTTGAGTGCAAACCAAATTAATGGCATTTGTGTAAACATTGTGTATCACACAATTATATCTACTTGGAAATAATTGAATTCTCAATTTAGCATGTCGTAATCTTCAACATTTAATGGACAAAAATAGAAGTTTTTTTTTTTTTTTTAGTATATAGGAAGTTGGAAAGCTCAAACTTCTATCGATTCCATGATTGTTAGTACATTCGATAAGTCAATTAAAATTATGTTTATTTTGACAATAAAGGCTTAAAACATAGATGCCGATCATTACACTAAAAAGAACAAAAAATTTTAAGATGAAAATAAAAATGAGTTAAAGCTAAGTTAAAATCAAGTTAAATTATAATAATTAAATTAGCTATCATATCTCAATGAATAATATGATGAATATATTAAAAAAAAAAGAGAATAATTCATTGTGATTTTGTTCCACTAACTTATTCCATTAGCTATTATTTTTGTTGGCCTATATTTATAAATTTTATCAAATTAAACAATAAACTCAGACCCATACTTATATTCTTATAACTGTACATGTATTTTTTTTATTTAGGTGTTTGGAAAATCTCAACTTCAAAATGTTGTTGAGGTATTGAAAAAAATTCTATAAAAAACTCTGTCAAAACTAAAAATACTCCAACCAATTTAATGCAAATATTTATGATTCCCTTTTTTAAGGATCTTTTAGACAAACAACTTAGTAAAAGGTAGATTTTACTAACGTCCTTAATTTACCTACAAGTAATAATATGTATGATTGAGTGATAAAAGAAAGTTACGAATTTGAGTCATTCTATTCATAATTGTCGTTCAATTAAAAAAATCGTTTATACTTCAAAAAAAAATAATTTTTAACTAAGTTTTAAGATGCATTCTAGGGATTTCTCAAAAAAAAAAAGAAAAAAAAAGATGCATTCTAGGGAAAAAGATGGGCAAATGGAAAAATTTAGATCTCAGTTGAAAATCATTTGGTTTTGAAATTTAAACCTACGTCAATTACCTTATGATATATTTTTTGTTACTTGGATATCTGTATCTTACTTTTATTTGTAGAAACCAAATTAAAATTTGAAGAAAAAAAATAGTTTCCAAAAATTGTTTTTGTTTTTGAAAGTTGGTTAGCGTCCATATACTTTTTATAAAACAGATAGATATGATTGTAAAAAATGTGGAAGAGATGTAGCAAATTTAAGTAAAAATAAGCTTAAATTTAAAAAATCAAAAACAAAACCAAAGAGATAAATTTTATTTTAGAGAAAATTATCTTTTTAGTTTTTAGATTTGAGATATAGTTTTAATTTAGCATACTCCAAAATTGAATACTTCTACCCATGAAATTTCAATAATGTTGACTTTAGGTCCTTGTGTGTGTGTTTTTTTTTTAATTTATTTTTATACTAATTTTCTTTTAAAAATTAAATAATCATTTTGATCACTATATTAAAATTTAAAATTAGTTTTTCCAAAAAATAAAAATAATAAAATTAGTCAAATCATCGTTTTAGTTAATATTACTTTAGGAACTAAAGATTTTGTTATTTAATGAGATTTTATTATTCATTAGATTAAAAGTATGTTTTATTAAAATGTCAAGAAAAAAAGTGTCAGGGCTATTTGTTTGACATATTTATATAGGATTTAGTTTTAGAATTTATTAATTCTTCGAAAACTTATATCTCAACGAGTTTTTGCTAACTCTTTCTCATTTTTTACTTTTAAAAATAACTCTGAATTTTTTATCATTCATTTATAAGTAGTCAATAATTTCTAACCACTCATTTTTAATCATTCCTTTCAAATCAGTCAAAATAATTCATTTTTAAGTACTTATTTTTAATTATTTCTTTTTTAATAATAAAAATAATTACCTATTTTAAATTTATATCCAAACAAGATCTTGTATTTGCTCTACATAAAAACTACATTCAAACAAACTTTTTGTTACAATTTTCAATTTTTAATTATTTAATATAATTTTTTAGATTAAATCCTACCTAAATAGGTCAAACAAAGACCCCCTTAATTTTGAAATATAAAAAGTAAATTGAAATGAGACCTACAATTAACGCAAAAAATATTTTTCCATTTATTTTATTTTGTTTACCTTCCAAGTGAGTGGTAGACCAAAAGAGCAGACTCTGAACTGAAAAAATTCCCAAAACCATAATGCCAAAAAGAGTCCATACCTCACATTCAGTATCTTCGTCGATAAAATAAAAAAAAGAATCAACGGCTCACAATAGAGTTACACACAAAATTGTGTAAACCTCATCACACAGGATTATTCACACCCATCTAACAAACAATGAAGCCACGTTTCACGCGTCAAAATACAAAAACGCAAATCCCACACCCCAAATTTGTCCGTTTGTCCACGTCATCATCGAACCCGTGTGCTCGGCACCCCTGGGTTGAACCCTCAGTCCACGGAAATTTCGCCGCTTCCTCCCATTGTTTAAATATAATAATCTCTCAAACTCACAAATTCAAAATCAAAATTCAAACCGAAATCACCAATGTGCAGGTCTACCGATTACCGGAGCCGCCTCGCCGGCGATCGCCTCAAGATCAAGGCGTTCTTCGTTCGATTCTCTCATCTGGACTCACTCGATCCACCGCCGCCGGAGTCGCTCACTCTCTGCTACCTCCCTCGCATGGACGAGACCGAGCTCGAGATCGGCGGCTTCGAAATCCGGCCGGACTCGCCGGCTTTCGTCACGCTGCACCGAGTCGTGTCGCCGTCGTCGAGGAAGGCGGCGGTGTACGGGAGTCGAGATCGGGTACGAGCGAGCGAAGGCGTGCAGTTCCAGGTCTACTTGAGGGAGGAGAATGTGGTGCAGGGGATTTTCAGGCGGAGCGATGAGGGAGAGTGGAGATTGGAGTGTAGGTGCGCGCTTGAATCTGAGATCGCTGGATCTACATCGGCGGTGGAGGTGTGTGTGGATGTGGAGGGGGAGGTGGCGATGTTTGAGAAGGTGGCGCTGGAAGTGAGGAGGAGGAGGAGGAGGAGAGGTTTCTGTGGATTGGAGGGGATTCCGGAGGGGCGTGAAGTTGACGGCGACTGCGATGGATGTGCTTGTTGTTGTGGAGTGGATGAAGACGGCGGAGAAACGGAGGTGGAAATGGAGGTGGAGGGTGTTCGGTGGGCCGTGGATTTGGGAATTTGGGCCGTCTGTTTGGGAGTTGGATACTTGGTTTCTAAAGCGGCCTATTCCAAAACATTGAAACGGAAACCAATTTTCTGAAGCCCTATAATTTTTATTTTTTTTTGGAATTAATTGTTTATCGAGAATTTTAAAAATAATTTAATACTCAATTAAATTAAGGAGAGATTTTGCATGTACAAAACAAGTGGCAAAATATTTATAGTACAAAATCTAAACTAAAAATTCAAATTGAATTATTGATAGAATCATTTTATCATGCGTTTTTCTATCGGTGATAAAATTCAACAATTGATATAACTTAATTTAAAATTCTATTAGTTCTAATTTAAAATTCTATTACTAATAGAAAATTCAAGTGGTGATAGAAGAAGTCTTTTATTGATTAAATTTTATCACTAATAAAATTCAGTTAGTGATAGAATTCAATTTGAATTTTTTTACTACTATAAATGAATTAGTTTTGATTTTATACCATAGATGAAAATATTTTGTCTTTTTTTTGTACGTATATTAAAAATTTTGTTGTAAATATAATATAAAATGTGTTTGGTAAATGCTCTTAAATTAATTATTTGGGAGGGATTTCATGACAGATAACTTGCAAGGGGAGATGTTTTTTCGTTACTCTCTTCAAGTCACCATTGATGCTCAAGAGGAAGCCCAAGATTTCACTTGCTTCAAGTGGATTAAATTAAATTGATTTTTTTGAGAAAAATAAATAAAATATTCGTTATAAACTAAATTCATAATCTTTTGACATTAGAAAGGGGAAAAGATAAAAGAACGGGTCTAACTGACATTAAAGATTAGATGTTACAATTTTGAACATAAACAAAAATGAAGGAATTTTAATTTTTAACTATTCCATAAAATTAGAACACGGCTTATTAGAATATGATAAATCAAATGGTGTGAAGTTCCTCGGTATTCCATTTTCATTTACTACTGGAAAAGATTGGAATCTCAAGCTTGGGAAATTCAGCATTGTTGATGAAATATGACCCACATGTCCATTCCTGCGGAGCTTTGCCAATAAAGAAGCGGAGCTTTGCCCTCACTACAGGGCACCCCTACTCGATAGACAACGAGTGATTTTACAATTAAATTTATTTGTTAATTTTGAACTTCTCCAAGAAAGCATGTATACCTTAAAAACCATAAGCCTCTCTACCAATGAGGCTGCCTCTTGAAGATAGATTGGTGAATTTATTATTAACAATCTAACATATTTTTACACTTAATTAAATATTAGTTTTAGGGTAAACCACAATATATAGGGTAACTACACCCATCCTTAGGTGAGGCACCGGGAGACATCGAAGGAATGGAGGTACGGAAGGTTCTACAAATTAATGTCACAGGTAAATTTTCAACCAATTACGCCATCTCTTGGGGACAACCACAATATATATGAAGTTAGGACTCCTTGCTAATTATTATTTTGGAATAGAAACAATTTCATTGATATAATAAATTTAGGATGTCATAAGGGCAGTTACAAAAGACCTCTTTAATTAGCTAGGAGGGTCATTACTAATTATGAACGAAAAAGATATAAAATTTTATTCAACTTGCTGAATAAATCAACTATGAATAAAAACTTAAAGTTAAATGATAAAAAACATTGTTACTTTTCTTTATATCTGCCGTGTCTAAATCAATTTACGTGCACCTCAATTATTCACACGAGACAATCCTCGACCAATATACATTACTAATTACTAAAAGTGGACAGCTTCAAGAATGAATGTCAAAATCAGTATTAAGGCAGTGCCTTCGTTTAAAGGCACATCAAGGTCGGCATTTCCAAGGTGCACGCACTAAAGGCATATAGCCACCATTTCCATTCCCCTTTCAATCTCTATTTCTTACTTCTTGTCATTTTCAGTTAAATAAGAGAACGTTTGGGAGAACAGGCTTTTTTTAATAATTTTTTTAAGAACTATCTTGAATTTTACGAGTAGTGAAAGAGAGTTTTGAGAATCCAAAAGATGATGGATTCAAATAATTTCTTATGATTTTCTTGATATTCAGATGTTGTAAAGTCAAATAATATGTCTTATAAGAGTCGAGATGCTCATAATATGGTCTGGACACTCACAACTATCAAGCGCATCATATTTTTGGATATGTTTGGCAGCTCTCCTTCCTTCTCTTTTGGCTTATGTCGTCTGCTATCTGATAGGGAAGCAAAAGACGTCCTAACCCTCTTATCTTTGATTGAGGCAATCGTCCTTGGATGGGGAAGATGGGTATTTACCTTTGGGATGTTAAACAAACAACGTACATGTATTTATTTATTTTAAATAAGAAACAATTTTATTGATTTATTTCACGAGATTGAATAAATAGAGAGCCAATGAATGCAGGGAAGAGTCAAGTACAGTTGGCTTATCAAGAATAAAATAATTAATTGCTAACTAATTAACTAAATATAGCTTAACTAAATAATAACCAATTGTTCAGCTGGAAATTAAGCTTATTACACCCCCCTCAAGATGAGAGTTGGTGCAAATCAACTATGCCCATCTTGGACATAAACAACTGCAACACATCAGAAGACAAAGCCTTTGTAAATATGTCTACTAGCTGGGCAGATGAATGAACTGGTAGTAGTCGAATCAGCCCGCGATCTACCTTCTCTCGCACGAAATGACAATCGATCTCTATGTGTTTCGTACGTTCATGAAAAGTTGGATTGGAAGCAATGGCTATGACAGCTTGATTGTCGCAAAAGACAAGAGCTGGAGAGACAAATGTGACTTGTAAATCTGAAAGTAATTGTGAAACCCAAGCCAACTCGCTAGACATAGCAGCAATCGCGCGGTATTCGGCCTCTGCCGATGATTTTGAAACTGTAGCTTGTTTCTTTGACTTCCAGGTTATAAGTGAATCTCCCAAGAAAATGCAAAAACCTATGACAGATCTCCTTGTGTCTAAACAACCTCCCCAATCCGAATCCACAAAGGCTTTAAGCTGAAAACTAGAGGCTGGTTTTAACAAAAAACCTTGTCCAGAAGTGCCCTTTAAATATCTTAATAAATGAACTGCAGCTGTCATGTGATCTGAGTGTGGTCGAGAGACATATTGACTTAACTTTTGGACAGAATACGTGATATCAGGCCGAGAGATTTGTAAGTACAATAAACGGCCAATCAAAAGTCTGTAGCTCATAGCATCTTCTTGCGATAACAAAGATCCTGAACTAGCTGTTAGTTTCAGGCTTGGTACCATAGGATGTGAAGTAGGCTTTGCTGCAAGTAGCCCATGATCCTCCAACAATTGTAAACAATATTTCCTTTGAGAGATGTATAAACCTTGTTTAGAACGCAAGAGTTCTAAACCAAGAAAGTATTTGGCTCGTCCCAAGTCCTTTAACATGAAATGTAGTTTCAAATATGCCTTTATCTTATCAATCTCAACTGAGCTAGGACCAGTAATCAGAATGTCATCTACGTAAACTAATAGTGCAATGAATGAAGAACCATTGCCTCGTGTAAAGAGAGAGTAATCCGATTTCGATTGCTTGAAGCCATAAGAAAGAAGCACACTTGAAAACTTATTAAACCATTGCCTGCTAGCTTGCTTCAACCCATAAATAGACCTGTTTAATTTACAAACCAAGGTCTTATCTTTGGAGAGCTCATCAGCATAATAACTGAGGGGAACCTTCATATAAACTTGCTAAAAAAGATCCCCATTCAAAAAAGCATTGTTGATGTCCATTTGTACAATGTTCCAACCATAGGAGATACTAAGAGATAAAACAAGCTTCACAGATGTAATTTTTGCAACAGGAGAAAATGTATCAAAGTAGTCAATCCCTTCTAATTGGTTATAGCCTTTCGCGACTAATCGTGCCTTATGACGATCAATGGTGCCATCAGGTTTATATTTAATACGATATACCCATTTGCTGCCAATAGCATTATGTCCAATAGGTAAGGGAACTAAAGACCAAGTTTTGGTTCTTTCCATAGCCTGAATCTCAGCATCCATTGCCATTCTCCAATCGGGGTATCGAATTGCTTGATGGAAATAGGATGGTTCATAAGCAGTGGTTATGTTTAGAACAAAGTTCCTACAATTTGAGGATAACTCATCATAGCTAAGAAATTTGTCAAGAGCATATGGTAAAGGACTCTTCGTAGTGTTTCCACCAAAGGCTAAGAGATGACAATGATAATCTTGTAAATAAGTGTGAGGATGTCCAACTCTCTGTGACCTCCGAGCTGGAATAATTGGAATATCAGATGGCTGAGAATCTTCAGAAACAGAGGATGAGGCTTGCAAGTTATTTCCAGAAGCCGAAATAGAAGTTGATGTAGTGGTTTGGAAATTAGTGTTTTGTACATGAGCAGTAGGGGCTGGAACAAACATTGATGGGAGAGTTGAATCATTTGTATTTTGTGAAGAAACATTAGGGACTGAAATAGATGCTGGTGGAAAAGCTGAATTATTGTTTTCTTGTAAAGTATGATTGGAGTGTGTGTTTGATGAAGGGACCCTAAACATCATCACTAGAGGTAGATACATCACTTGAAAGAGAATCATTAGTAGACAAATGAGAAATATTATCATGTAAGGGAGGGATAAGATCTGGAATACATCTTGGAAGGATCAAATGTGAAAATAAGTCAATAGAAACAGTAGTATTTTGTTCAAGAGAGTTGTGAAAAGGAAAGGTATCTTCATGAAATATAACATCTCTTGAAATAAAAATTTATTTCTTTTTGGATATCATACAATTTATAACCTTTTATAGCAGGAGGATAGCTTATGAAAATACATGCAGAAGCACGTTGATCAAATTTTGCTCTATGAGATTGTAAAGTTGATCTAAAACACAAACATCCAAAGGAACGAAGAGTGGAGTAATCAACTTCCTTAGAATGCATGATGGAAAAAGGAGTCTTATTGGATAATAAAGGCATTGGTATTCGATTAGCCAAGTAAGAAGCAATAAGGACACAATCACCCCAAAACATCAAAGGTACCTTGGATTGAAAAAATAAGGCCCTTGCTATGTTTAAGAGATGTTGGTGCTTCCGTTCGACAACAGAATTTTGTTGTGGGGTTTCTACACAAGAGAATTGATGGATAGTTCCCGTTGAGGCAAATAAATCTTGAAATTTGAGCTCTGGAGCATTATCGGAGCGAAATTGTTTAATATCTTTATTGAATTGAGTTTTGACTAGCTTAAAAAACCTAGGGATTATTGTCAAAGCATCAGATTTTGAGCGCATTAAGTAAGTCCATGCGTATCTTGAAGAATCATCAACTAATGTTAGAAAAAATGTGTAACCAGCATAAATAACTATCTTAAAAGGCCCCCACACATCACAATGAATTAGATCAAAACAATTAGGGGCTACATTATTATTAAAGGGAAAAGACAACCTTCGTTGTTTAGCAAGAGGACATATATGACACAACTTGGAAGGATTGCCAGAGAAATTGAGTACATTTTTCATCAATTCTAACCGTTTATTAGACAAATGATCAAGTCTATTGTGCCATGTAAAAATAGAAGTAAAACAAGTAGGTATTTCAATACAATCATCTAGAACATATAGACCATTTTGACATTCAGCCTTGCCAATCATCTTCGAAAGGTTCATGTCCTGTATAACACAAGATTCACCAGAAAATTCTAAGATAATCCCTTCAGTTTTAAGAAGGCAACTAACAGATAACAAATTATATGAGAAATCAGGAATGTACAGAACATCTTTTAAAATCAAGCCATTAAGACACTTGATATCACCAATATAAATCAATATGTACTCAAAAGCCAGTGGGTAAAACAACAGTAGTGTCTGTGATCTTTCTCCAATTATGAAATGAACTTTGATTATAGCTAATATGTCTAGAGGCACCTGAGTCTATAATCCAAGTTCTTGTAGAATTATTTGAAGAAAGGGATTTCGAGCACATACCTGCAGGGTGGCTTATTGTTGTTTCTTTAGCTGTAGTTAGATGAGATGAAAGGAGACCCATGAGTTGAGAGCATTGATCAGCATTAAGGCTGGAAAAGAAATTTGTAGAGGTGTTTGGCGTTGATTGTGAAGTTTGAATGACCGAATTGACATTGACAGTCTTGGCTTCAGTGGCAGTGTTCTTGGCTTCGAAGGACTGGTTCGAACTTGATGATCGAAATTTGAAACCTGGTGGGAAGCCATGTAGTCTGTAGCATTTCTCCGATGTATGCCCTTTTCTTCCACAATGAGATCATACAGGGCGCAATTGATCTTTCTTTTGGTATTGAGTAGCGGATTTTGAAGCATCGGCAAGAAGAATCATAGATTCTGATGTAGAAGAATGAGAGGAATATGAAGCAGCACGTTGGCACTCTTCTTGAACTTCAAGTGAAAACACCTTACTGATCGATGAGAGAGGTTCCATTAGTAGGATCTGTGTTCGAATGCTAGCGTATGTATCATTCAGGCCTATAAGGAAGATGATTATGTATTCGGATTCAAGATGTGATAGAAGTGGTTTCATCGTGCCGCAAGAACAAATTTCAGATGGTCTTAGGGCACAAAGATCTTGCCAAATCGTCTTCATCTGTGTAAAATACTCTTCAACAGATTGAGTGCCTTGCGTGGTTGTTACCAAAGCTTTCCGCAGAGAAAAAATTCTTGGCCCATTACTTTCTTTGAATCTTTCCCCTAATTCATCCCAAATTTCTTTAACTGAGCCTATGTAGATGATACTGGCTGCGATTGTCTTCGATACTAAGTTCAAGATCCAAGATGCAATGACATCGTTGTTGCATTTCCAGGCAAGAAGAGACCTGGGATTTGTAGGTTTTTCAATCGCCCCTGTCAAGAAGCCTTCCTTGTTCCTATCGGAAAGTGCAATGAGAATGGCACGCTTCCAGGAATTGTAGTTATCTGCTCCGGTGAGCGGTTGAGTCACAAGGGCAGAAATTGCCGTAAATGAAGGATGCATGTGGAAGGGGTTGAACTGGGCTTCTAATGCTGCATCCTCGATGTTGACAGGGTTCTGTTCTGCCATTGGAGTCGGATTGAGAAGAAAGAGTCACGAAGAGGAGAAGCAGACTTTTGATTTCGAAAAAAAAAAATCACTCTGATACCATTTCACGAGATTGAATGTGAAATCTCATATATTTTATTACTGCACCTCACTTTAAATAGAGAGCCAATGAATGCAGGGAAGAGTCAAATACAATTGGCTTATCAAGAATAAAATAATTAATTGCTAACTAATTAACTAAATATAGCTTAACTAAATAATAACCAATTGTACAACTGGAAAAAAGGGAGGTTATTGAATCATATTAAATCATCAATTATCCAAAAAAACATAAGTTAGGATAAATTTGATAATATCAACTAACACTCTCTCAAGAGAGAAAATAAAGAGGAAATAAATGCCTATCATAAATATCGAGAAAGTATACATTTGTACAAGTTATTGACAGTTCAGTAATAATTGAACTTTGTAAGCTCTTTTGGCTTCTTTGAGAGAATGCCAATGCCTTACCTTCCTCTCGCATTATAAATTGTTTTCTTTTCAACATCAATCAAATAGAAAATCTCCAGCTGGATGAACAACCATTCTATAAGGCAGATCACAACCAGTTCCATATTTTGCAACCTCAAAGAACCAAAGATAATGATGATCATAAATTTAAAGAAAGTAGTGTATAGCACCCTTAATGAGCAGAGAATTAACATCAAATAAAAATTCGTAACTCATCCCAAAATGGTGGTGCGGTGGTCGAAAGCTTGAATTTTGAAGGTACTCCTATTAATTTATATATCTCTCTCGTGTCTCCATTCTTTCTATGTCTTCCAACCTAACATCAAAGAAATCAAAATACATCGTTTTAAAATTCACCGACTAAATTTAGACATTTGAAAGGCCGTACTAAAATGGAATAAATCTAATAATTTGACTCTATTTTAACTCTTCTAAAAAACAAAACAAAAAAAGTGGTATTTTAATTAGAGGTTCAAACAACTCGAATAACTTGAACCAACCTAACCCAATTTGATGAATTGAATTGAGTTAAATACATTTTTGGGTTAGGTTGGATTCAAAATTCATGAAATATTCATGGATTGGATTGGGTCAAAAGTTGACCTAAAATTAATCCAACCAACCCGAAATTATTATTTAGTTTTAAAATATATGGTTTTACTTATAACATAATTATATGTACATATATTTGTTTTATTTAATTATTATGGTTAGACTTTTTATTTTCTATATTCTTTAATACATTTTTTTAAATCTTTAAAATTTATATAAGATGATAAAATATATAGTCAAATTATATAAAATATTTTTGTTATTTTTAATTATATATTTTTTATATGGAAATCGAATTATGTCATTTATTTTTATTGTTTTAATTATCTATTTATTTTATATTATTCATTTCATTACCTTGAGTTTTGTTTTTATGAAGTGTCACAGTGATTGAAAACTTAGGTTTGAGGGTATATTCCCCTCAAAATTCCTTTGACATTACTTCTTCAATATCTTCCTATAGAACCTCTCTTAACCACCAGTGAATTTAACACAAAACAAACAATGTTGAACTTGAAAAAACTTCCAATTAAACCAAAATTTCATTTAACAAGTAAATCTGAATTTTTTTTTTCTTTTTTGAAAAAGAAACATCTGAAAATAATTTTCCTTTAAAAAAGAAGTTTAAAAAATCCGTGCAGAAATGTCGAAAGAGGATCGGCACAGTTGCCAAGAACAATTCCACAGCGGAGTCTTCATCTTCCCGTACTGAATTTCCGTTCTGCATTTCCGATTCTCATCTCGCCGGAATCTCAACGCCGATGATCACTTTAGCTCATACCTATTTGTCATCGGCCCCTTCCAATCTCTCTTCTCTGAAGCTCCGCCTCACCAAACCCCCTTCCACTTTCTCAACTTCACTGTCCGATCTCAAACCCTTAAATCCCTCCAACAAATCCGGTTCCAATCAGGTAACTAATCGTTCATTCCCCTGTTTCTTGATCTTCCGAGTGAAACAATTTGCCCTAATTTGATCGCAGAGGAGGAGGAGGATCGGATATGGGATTTGCAGGGCGGAGTTAGGGACCGACGCGCCGTTCGCCATCGCCGTCGGTGCCTGCATTCTCAGTTCTCTTGTTTTTCCGGCGGACGGCGGTGGTTCCGATGATGAGGGCGATGATGCCGTCATTGATTCCACTGATACTAGACTCGCTGTCATGAGTATTATTAGCTTTATCCCTTACTTCAACTGGCTGGTCTGTATGTTTTACATTTTTGTTCCTTTTTTTTTTTTTTTAAATGAAGTTATATGTCATCGTTGTTGGTTCATTTGATTGGGTTTAGAGTTGGGTTTTTGCTTGGCTTGATTCTGGGAAAAGACGTTATGCTGTTTATGCAATTGTGTATTTGGCTCCTTATTTGAGGTGATTTTTCTGTTCTTGTTTTTGTACCCTTTAAATTGAAGGCACTTAAATGTGTAATTCCAATTAGTTTGTAGCTGTGTCAGTGAACTGGTTGGGTAAATTTGTAACAACTTAAATTTGAGAAGGAAGAATAAGTAATGAGCTATGGAGAGAGGAGGATATGTAGAATGCAGGTCATTTTTTGAAGAAGTTATTAAGTCTGTGCTTGTCAAAATTTAATGGGCAAGAAGTTATCAAGACCATTTCATTTTGTTTTAAAGATCTAAGAAGCTTATGAATATACAAGGTCTTGAAGGGTATTGTCTTTTGGCAGTTTCGAGTTCAAAACGTGAGCTTAATTGTAAAATCCTTACTGTCTCTTGGGTCTGGGCTTTTAGATGGGTGCAGGTGTCTCGAGTGTGTAGTGAGGCAAAGCTTCGATTCCACAGTTATAAAAAAGTAGTGTGAATATATTAGAGCTAAGTCATTGCACCATCCTTTAGGATGATTATTTTGTGTGTTTGCGAGTTTAGCCATGGCCAACAATGAACATATAGAATGAATGTTGTTCATTATGTAAGTAGTGTATACAATCATCATTATGTTATTCTATTCTCACCATAATTTTGCATCACGTTATTAGGTCGAATTTATCGTTGTCGCCCGAAGAAAGTTGGATTCCGATCATCAGTATACTTCTCTGCATTGCTCACATTCAGGTATCTCGAGTAGTTTCTTCCTTATACTTTGTTATTGTAGAGGTTTTGTGAAATGCTTGCCTGGACATCTTGTGCAAACATATCTTGAACGACAATGCAAACAGCATAATCATATTGAAATGTTGTACCATTAGCTTGTTTCATTTTTGTATTCACAACTTGGGATTTGATTGTAGATTGAAGTGAGCATTACAAATGGAGATATTCAACCCTTCCCAATATTTGGAAGAGCTTCAAATCAAATTTCTTCAATGAAAGAAAGGAGAGACCATTTCAGGGATTCCCAAGGACCATCTAAAATGGTAAGCTATGTTACACAGACAAAAGACAATGTATATGTGTTTGTACATAATTCGTTTGTTTGATGTTCGGCGTTGTAACATTTGCAATCCGAGTCTAATACGAGTAGTCTTCTCTTTTCTTATAATCAAGAGCGAAAAGAAGAGGGACACGAAGCTGCCATCTGGTGAAGAACAAGTGAGAGATGAGATTAGAAGATGGGAAGATTCTACAGAGACATTAGATCATGAACAAACAAATGGAGAATGGGATGATGAACAGAGAAGAAAACATTAGGTTCTATATAATTGAAGTTGAAGGATAGAGAATGTTAGTTTTAAAGTTGAATTATGTTTAATACAGCATTAAAATTAGGTTTACCTTACCTTCTTATATAGTGGGTTACAACCATTTTCAGAAGCTTATGCTGCAGTTGTATTGCTAAGCCTAGTTTTCTGTCTGGTTTAAATTTCTATTCATCTTTTGCAAGAAACATAGGTTTGTTATTGAAACTTTTGTCACAAACCTCAAAAGAAAACTGATAGTCATTTCAATTGATATTGATAGTCATTAGTTGGATTTGTTCAACAATGTCATAAAGTGAGCATAAATTAGTGGTTGATAGTTGTTGATTTCGATATGTAATCCTAAGTTGTAGGTTCAAATCTTTTCTCTTGCAAGTGGAAACAGATATATATGCTCAGAAAAGGCCTAACTGCAGACATTTTTTTTCAGTTCAAAGATAGATAATATGAATTGTAAGTTGCTTTTAACCAAAAGAGGTTAGAGATTTCAATTTATCTATTAGTTTGTTCTTCTATGAATTTAATAATATTTGAGTATGGGAGATTTGAACACGTAACATCTCAAGTATTCGGCATATATAATACCAGTTGAGTTAACTCTTGTTGACATCTATTCCACCTATTGTTAACAAAATGTATTGTATATTATCTTAATATCATATGGTTTTGTTGCATATATAGCAAATCGACTGGAGATCATTGCAATTCTAGCCCAAGGTAAAAACTTTATTTTCAAAACTTACACAATTTTGAATCCAACTTGAATAAAAAGGTTTTGAAAAGTTACAATACCTATTCACATTAACACATTTCAACATGCAGATAGAAATAAGATTAATAGCTCGAGTAACCTAAGTTGCAAACTAAAGATAAGTCACCTATTACTTATATATATATATATATATATATATATATACATTAAAAGAAAATTGGAGCTTCGCTCCACTATATTTAGAGTTATAACGCCTGTCCCTAATCTAAGTATTGAGAGACATCAAAAGAACGCCTATTATTAATATTAATAAATGTCTTTTTTTTTACAATATGCAGGGTGGAGAATCGAACCTCTACCTTTGAAGTCGTTAACCTAAGATATCGATTGCGTTATGCTCATTTTGAAAATATTAATAAATGTCTATAATTTATATTTTGAACTAAAAGTGTAACAACTATTAGCCGTTTACATGAATGTGTAGGTGAACCTTATTTTTTTTTGCATATGTGGTGTTATCAAATTATTAAGTACTACACAAATTTATATTAAAAATAAAAAAATATTTTTTTATGATACTACATATACAAAAGTAGGATTTTCTTATACATTCATTAGTGATATGCAATACAAAAGTATATCGATGATCTACAAAGAAGAACAAAAAACTGTGCAAAAATGTCTAAATCTACCTAACATAAATTGAAAAAATATCGTAAAATCAAACGGTATGTCTTATGATAATAGTAAAAAATGTGCGTAAGCTAACCCGAAGAGTTACAAGTATTAACAAAATAATAATAATAAGGAAGCTAGAATTGGTGACGCAATAGTTTCATTGTTAGGTTGTAAACTAGTTTAACAGATTCGATCCCGAAAATCGATATTTATTCCTACGAATATGCTAGAATTGGTTATGCTGGTTAAACCCTAGCAATGGAGGCACAACAAAATTGGGCTGCGCCATTGGATAATGAAAGCCCACAATAGAATTGAGGCCGAAACGAAGCAACAATTTCCACAAGGAAGCTGAAAAGGCCAAACTTCAAACTGTTACTGAAGATTCAAATGCTATGTCCTTTCTTCGTAGAGGTTTAGGGTTTAACCACAAACCATTCCTCTCCTTCCCCAAATTCTTCCTTCTCCGTTCTTTCATGGCGTCTTCTCCAATCGCTTCCTTTTCCACTGCGAAGCGAGTGGGGACCCACCATGGGAGCTTCCATTGCGACGAAGCTCTTGGCTGCTTCATGATTCGCTTGACCGATAAGTTCTCCAATGCTCAAATCGTTCGAACTCGCGATCCCCAGGTTTGTGTTCTTTTCTATTCTCAATCTTGTTTAATGAAGATGGAAATTGAGGTGTAGGTTGGTTGTTGAGTGTTGGGTTTTGCTGCATATTTGTTGATATTTGCTAGGATTTGAATGAGTTTTTCCTATTAGGGTAAAATTTAATTTAGAGAAAGTTAGAGATTAATTCTCATAGTTTAAAACATTAGAGGTTCGTGCCTATTGATCAAAAAAAAAAAGTTAGAATTTAGTGGGTATGGTGTTCGAAGAAAGTTAGAATACTTCTTTTGGTTTTGAAAATTAGAATTTAAAATGTAAAATGTATTTCTTATCGTATATAATCGTTAGCATATTAATCCATGAAAACTCACTATCATGCATAAATGAAATAATTTTTTTGTTATATCAGTCAACTTAACTCATAATTTCATCATTAAAATACAAATAACTAACTTTCAAGTATTTAATTTGCTAACATTTAGATCCCCAAGGGGTGGCGCAGTGGTTAAAGACTTGGGCTTTGAGGGTATTCTCCCCTCAAAGTTCCAGGTTCGAGACTCACCTGTGACACTACTCCTTCGATGTCTCTGGTGCTTGGCTTAGGGACGGGCGTGGTTACCTTGTTTCAAAAAAAAAATTTGCTAACGTTTAGAAACGGAAATGACTATTTTTTAGATTTTATCAAATAATACAGATTAAATTCTAGTTTTTAAACTATAGAGACTAAATTCAATATTTTTTCAAACTATAGGAACTAAACTCTAATTTTCGAAATAGAAGGATTAAACTCTAACTTTCTTCAAACTATAGAGACTAAACTTATATTTTACCTTTATTATCATCAGTAATGTGAATTTAGTTTTTTTTTTGGCTAAGTTTTGTGAGAATGAGCATTTTGAACATGGTCTTGCTCGTTTTGTGATTTCTCCTTTTCATTTGTTTGATTGGGGGTTTTATGGTCTGGATTTCGCTTGGTGTGAAATTGGCATTTATGATTGAGTTGATTGGCAGGTATTGGAAGGTCTTGATGCAGTTCTTGATGTTGGGGGCGTGTATGATCCAAGTCATGATCGTTATGATCATCATCAGAAGGGGTTTGAAGAGGTTTTTGGCCATGGTTTCAACACTAAGCTCAGCAGTGCTGGTCTAGTTTATAAGGTAGGCAATCGCCTTTACAAAACTACCTTTAGAATTTGATTTAAGTCATGAAGTATAAGTACATATTATCATTGCCAAAGTGGGCCGAGTCTAGCGTTAATTGACATGTATCCTCTTATCCAAAAAAGTTTATTGACATGTATCCTAGACCTAAAGGTTTCAGGTTTGGATTCCCCAATCCCCTAATACTGTTGTTGTACTAAAAAATAAAGAAGTAAATATTATCATTTAACGTTTTCACCAATTTTTTGTTATTAGCCTTCATTATGTCACTTCCAATGAACTTAGTAGTTATGATTGTTGCTGTTTTGCTTCAGCATTTTGGAAAGGAGATTATTGCAAAGGAGCTTCAAGTTGATGAAGGACACCCAGATGTGCACAGGCTATTTTTGGCTGTATACAAAAGTTTCATGGAGGTGGGAATTCAATTTATCAGTTTTTCTTTTTGTCTTGTTTCCATTGTTAATTACCATGGAAGTTTTAACTTCAAGATTTTGCTGCTTGGGTACTAATGTTTTTTTGTTTGTCTTTTGACATTCGTGCTCATTTTGTCAGGGAATTGATGCTATAGATAACGGTATCAATCAGTATGATACGGACCAGCCGCCGAAATATGTGAATAACACACACCTATCTTCAAGGGTGGGGAGGTTGAATCTGGACTGGATAGATCCTGATCAATCACCTGAAAATGAGAATAAGGCCTTTGAGAAAGCAATGGCCCTGGCTGGCAGCGAATTCTTAGATGTGAGATTTCTAGGGATCTATGAATACAACATAATTTCTTAAAAGCATGAATCCAAGCATGATTGTTTCTATATTTCCTTCTTTTAGTATTCTGTTGACTTTGGTTGAGTTACTTTTTCTAACCCTTGCTTAATTCCAGAGTGTTCGGTTTCATGCGAAATCATGGCTACCGGCAAGGTCAATCGTGATGGGATCTCTTGAAGCCAGACATGATTTTGACCCTAGCGGAGAAATAATGGTTTTCACAGCATTTTGCCCTGTAAGTACTCATTTTAACTCTGGTTTTCTTTTTCACTTATTTTTCATCTTGTCATTAGAGAGGGTTGGACTTCTTAGATTCATCCATGTTGTTGTGTTTTATTTTAATATTATTACTGAAAGGTGAAGTATCGCCAATGTTTTAAGTTGGTTGCTTTTGGGGTCATTTGGTAATATTCCTGTCTCTAATTTTTTCTGTTTTTTTTAAAAATTAATAGTTAGCATTACCAGTATAAAGATATAGTAATGCACTAATGAATATAATGTACCCTTTTCAACTCATTAGAAGTCAGTTTTTTTGCATATGAACTGTGAATCCTTCGGTAGATTCTTTGTTGAATAAGTTCTCAGCTACAGTTCTGTTGTGTAACATTTCATCGAATAAGTGATCAATTTTTTTTAAATAGTTGAGGTGCGCAACCGAGAGACTCGCTGTATAAAAGAAAGATTTAAGTTGGGAGTTCACTAGTAGTTCATCAATGTTTGCTTCTCTACTTTGGTCTTGCTGTACTTTTTATGAAATGGTTCTGAAACTTCTTAGTTTTCTAAAATTTGTCACTAAAATCTAACATGAGAGGTCCTGTAATTTTTTTTGGTCTTTCAAAAGTCAACACATATTTCCCTCTCTTATACTAGTTATCTTCCAGCAGAGTAATCTTCCTTATATAATAGGCCCAGGCCGATTGTAATGAAGTATACAAGTTTTGAGTTACAAATATATTCTTTATATCAGTAATGATTTGTGTAATTTTCTTATATCAACAGTGGAAGCTTCATCTATTTGAGCTCGAGAAAGAGTTGAAGATGGACAATTTGATCAAATATGTGCTATATCAGGTATATGTAACTTCCAACATTTTGAACTAATAGGACTATCAGTCATGTTTTGTTATATTCCATTTTAATATGCTGTGATATCAGGACGATAGAAGCAAACATTGGCGAGTGCAGGCGGTGGCAGTATCTCCTGACAGATTCGAGAGTCGCAAGCCTCTCCCTGCTCAATGGCGAGGTTTAAGAGACGAGGAACTCTCGAAGGAGTCTGGGATCCCGGGTTGCGTGTTTGTTCATATGAGTGGCTTTATTGGCGGAAATCAGACTTATGAAGGAGCTCTTACCATGGCGAAACAAGCATTGAAGCTGTAGAAAACGGCATCTATTTATATATTTACTCTGCTTTTATGTGAGTACAGGGCCTTACTGGTTGATGACTTTTTGAGCCCCTCTATTCTTTCAATTTGAAATATTTTCTGTAGAAACAAAGCTATTCTTATAGGAAGAGGAAGTCATAATACATCTTGGATTTTGGTTTGTTATTTGGAAATGGAAGTATGTAATGCCATTTGGATTTTGGTTTTTTTTTGAAGTTTTTACAACTTTCATGCATTGAACCTTATAATTACACTGAAATCCAGCACATAAGAAAGTAAAGAAAAAACTCAAAAGGCAACAATTTGATGGCAAACTACAGAAGTACAAACGTACAAATATATATGTGCAATTTTCTGAGTAAGAACAGAAACTCAGAAACTATAAAACAAATTGCAATTTCTCTCTGAATGCTTCAATTAAAGACAGGACATTGATTCACAGCTACATTTCGGGCATGCCAGCATGCCAGCAGACAACTGTTGGTGTCGTTCCCCGGTCGAGGCTGATCTCTTGCAGCCCTAACGAGAAGTACAATAATAATGCCTCGAAAACAAGACCAACATCAAAAGCTCCAAAGAGAATGTTCTTATGTCTTCTCCACTCTTCTGGCTTTATCTATACACTAAAAAGCCAGAAAGAAACCCCCATAATGTTCCAAGGGGCATATAGGCACTGGCCCCAATCAGTAGAGGCATGTTGACAAGTTTGATCCATTCATGCTGTGGAAATGCCTTGATAGCTAAACTTACCAGAAAAGGGCCTGCTTTTACTTTATGCGTGTGCCCGGAAACATTTGTCTGACTGTTGAGCTCACTTTGGCATTGGCTCAGCTGCACCACTCTGAGGTGCGAGCCACTCAAGAAGCAACCTATTACAGGGAGCATCATCATAGGCTCCAAGTGCAGCTGCTGTGTTTAATACTTTTTGAGAGGCGGTAGTTACCATGTAGCAGATGTCAGTGGTACAAGGACTGATCAACCCATATCATCGAGGCATCGTGAACATTCTATCGGCCATGCAAGTCCAGAAGGATTGAGACGAGCCACAAATATGAGAGATGGTTTCCAAGAGCCACCAGACAGTGCCCACAAGATTTATCATTTGTGATGAAGAAAGTATAAGATATTGACCTGAGCCCTGACATGATTCTAGGTAATGACTTGGGTCATTCTAAAAGTATCCATACATTTTGAAGCACATGCTGGCGACGAGATATCATTATCACATACGGTTAATTAAGCTAAAGACATAGACAACTAACCTAAGTAGGGTGACAGTTATAAAAAAGATCTATTGTATTACTTTCGTTAAAAAAGTGTAAGATCACGAGCACACTATCTTTATTAGTATGAAGCTTTTTGGGTGAAACAAAAAATAATGTCGTGAAAGTTTACAATATCTTACCAATATGGAAATTTCATTTGTCCCTAACACTAAATAAACATGACCCATCAAAGTTCAAAGACTAAGTTTATCATGACTCTTCATAACACTAGACTACAAACAATCTATCATGGATTCACAGGAGAAATAAGTAAAAACAATCTCCCATACAAGAGAGCAACATGAGCAAGGTAGCAGAAAAAGCAGCAAACCCAGCACACCATAAATCAGAGCAAAAAAAGTACTAATGTAAAGCTTCTCTTGTCTATCATAATAAAGCAGCAAAATCAAGGTGAAATAGATCTAAAAAGGATGGACTTTCCACATTAACCTACTTTTAAAAAAAAATAGATTACAACATTGGGATGAAGGATTCGAAAAAGTTTGACTTTGAACAAAATTAACCTAAATTTCTCTTCTCGAGCTGTCATACTTACCAACGCATACCTACATATTTTTTACTAAGATTAACAAAAATGTTTGATGAAAAGATTAACTTAACATCTTTAAAAATATTTCTCTTTCTCTTTCTCTTTCTCTTTCATCAAATATCAAATATCAAATATCAAATAGTAGTTCATGTGTTAAGAGAAGTATAAACACCATTATCAACAAGTAGTTTAGTTTTGCTCTTCTCCAAATGTTTTAAAAATATATTGAACCATCATAATTGGACGATCCTCACTAACAAATGAAGGGTAGTGCAAATATTAATGTGTTCAATTGTCAGGCAAGTGACAAAAATAAGTTACAACTTTGATTTCCATTGCTTGGACTTGAACAACCATGTCAAGGATTATTAAGGGATGTTGGAAAAATCAAATGCCCTTCCAATTGCAAGCTCAAAGCAATTATAAGAATAATCTCTATATAAAAAAGAAGAAATTGCAGAAAGAATTCATGGCAATATGAAGAAATAATAAATGAAAAAGATATAGAGCTTTAAAGTTGGCAATATGAGAAGATTGTGGGACAAATAACAATGAAAATGTCTATAAACTATAAAATGAATTGGTATATAAGTTAAAAATGACTGTGAGCTCAAAGTCAGTAGTTAGGACCTGGTTGGATAAAACGCAAAGAATACCTGTTAGTAGTAAAAAAAAAAAGTATGATCATTTTGCCAGAGTTGTCCAAAAAACAAAAAACAAAAAAAACAGAAAAAACCAGGAAAAAAAAATGAAAGAAGAAAACTTGTAAATCCAAAGGGTAAAAGGGAGAGCCTTCAAATAGCAGAAGCTTTCTTCTTTGACATCCACTTCTTCTTGGCTGTTTCTATTAATTCCTCTCTCATTCTAAACAGTTTGCAAAGGCACTGGTGGTACTGCAAGTCAATATCATCAATCTCCATCTTGAGTTCATCATGGTGATCTCTTTCTTCCAGAGAAAGAGTGGAAAAGCTAGACAGGCTCAAGTCTTTGGACATTCCCGAGCAGGTCGAGATAACTGAGGGTTTAGAGTAATCCATCATCATCGAAAGAGATCCAACAGAGTTAAAATCAGCTGTTCCATTGCTGGTAAAAGACTTATAACATTCAGGGTGGCTGAAGTCACCAAACTCTGATCCTTTTCCCATGCTGTAATCTGAGATAGTTGAGTGATTGTAGTCGAAAGATGCACACGAGATAATTGTTGGCTGGATTTCTTGATCTCGGACCTCGACGCAGTTTTCTTTATCTCCTACCTCGGCCAAATGTATCGGAGTTTTCATTGCAGCAGCCACCAAGGGGCATGACAGTACCAGATCAGAGAAGAGAGGAGGAATAATAAAGGACTTATCCTCTTCAGTTTCAGAATTATGTGCAGTATTTTGTCCATGATAATTTGTACAGGGTTTCCAGGTGGGAACAAACTTGGTAATTAATTCATCAATCAATTTAGCTATGACAGTAGCATCTTCATTTGACAGTTCAAGTTGTTCAACCATCTCCAAAGCAATAACCAAAGCAGTGTCAGAATCGAGATAGAAGGCAAAATGGATATGATTCTTAGATTTACCTATATGAAAAGTATTACCATGAAGTGAATCAACACACTCGCTAAAGAGAATAAACTTTAAGAAGATTATGTAAGAGAAGTTGACCAAAAAGTTACCAGATAGTTCGGCGATGTGCAAATCGAAGGAAACTGTATTATGATCAGTCATGTCCCCTTTCAGTGTCAGTTCATTGTTCTGAGTGAGCCTCCGAAGTTCGACAGTTGAAAAGTGAGGAATTCCATTACTACTTTTGACAGATGAGTCCACAGAGCCCGAAGGTTTGCTGCAGTTATGGTCTATGTCCATTGGATTCGTAGCCAGCAGCGGAGGATCGATTGACTTGACCTGCGGATTCAGTAACCTTGAAAGTTCAGAACTACGACCCTTGGGACTTTCAGTTGCAAGGAATGGATCTTTCAAGAGTTCACTTGCAGGCAGTCTCATGGATGCTGGAACCAGACACTTCTCTATGAACTGCTTAATTTGAGGGTCGGACACTTTTTCAAGGGAAGCAGGCTTTATACCCTGCAGAAAAGAAAAAATTATTTCAGAATTTCGCTTTGATGGCAACATTTTAAGCTGTGTTTGGAATACCGATTGGATTATTATAAACGATGTGTTATTATAAGCTGTATTTGGAGTGATGGTAAATTATAACATGGAATATGATAGAAGTGTTTGGGCTACAAGTTATTTTATTACATTTTTTAAATGGAGACAACGGGTAACCATGCCCTTCCCTAGGCCATGAGAGACATTGGAGGAATTGAGACACGGGAGGTGTCTACAAATTAATGACACAAGTGAATATCAAACCTAGGACCTTGAAGGGAACAGACCTTCTAACCCAAAGCCTTCGACCACCACGCCACCCCTCGGGGAGGTTTGGGTTATCATAACAAGAGTTATAGCTAGCTAACTGTGTTTGAGGTGCATGCTATTATAAAACAAGAGTTTAATAAACGATATTTGAGGTGCGTGTTATTAAACAAAGAGTTTAATAGACCGTGTTTGGAGTGCGTGTCATTAAACAAGAGTTTAATAAACGGTATTTGGAGTGTGTGTTATTATAATAGGGAAGAGAAAATTATTAATCGCAAACGGGGCATAAGTTACGTGAAATGGCAGAGGAAGTTATGTGAAACTGTTTGGGGCAACCCACCGGCAGTTGTTATAACCGGGGGGTCAAACGTGGATTGGATTATAATAACCCAACCCCCATTACATAAGCTACCCTCAAACACGACCTGAATGGGCATAATTTAGTAAGAGTAAATCATTTACTTACAGAAGTAACCTTCTTGAATATTTGGGCAGGATTTTTGCATTCATTATATGGGTATTCACAAGTAACAATTTCCAACATGCACAAGCCAAAAGAATAGATGTCAACGAGTTCATTGTAGTCCTCATCATAGAGCTCTGGAGCCATGAACTCTGGAGTGCCTGAATAATAATCAACAAATATCAGTTGAAGTTTGTTCTGCTTTAATCTAGATTTCTACCCACAAAAATAGAGATCAGCTAGATAATGAAATTAGTACCAATAACACTTCGAGCAGTAGGCTGCTGCATGACAATCGCTAATCCGAGATCTCCAATTTTAATTTCTCCAGTATTTCCATTGACAAATATGTTATCACATTTCAAATCCCTGTGAATAATTGGAGGATTGTGACCATGTAAATACGTTAAACCCCGCAGTATCTGCCTTGCCCAGTTCTTGAAGGCTTTCATGTCAACTTTCCTGTGCTTCTTTCGATATCTGAATTACAAAGTACGCCATAAGTTAATAAAAAACTCATTGAATGTAGTAAAATAATAACAAGAACCAAACACGGGAAACTAATTGGTTCTTACTGTCTCAAACTCCCAGATGTGAACAATTCAGTAATCATGTTGATAGTCTTTTTCTTATCATCAACCCAGTAGCTATAGAACTTGATGATATTCTCATGTTTCAGCGACTTCAGCAAATTAACCTCAGAATATAATCTTTCAAGTTGTTCTGGTGACTGCAAAACATCTTCAATCTCCACTTGGGCCCAAGCAACTTCGATTCCACCAACTTCATCGAAAGCTTTGTAACTAATGACAATGAAATAGACCTCAAGTCAAATAATACACCCTTTCTTGTTCCAAAAATACTCAACATAAACAGATAAACAAAATCTAGAAGAAAAAAAAAAGTAACAAAAGGGCCGAGATTGATAGATGGCAGAAGCATACACTGTCTTGAATGCCCCTTTACCCAAAATCTCATCATACTGAAAAATAAAAAAAAATAAAAAAATAAATTAAAAAGAGGAATAAATCACAAGTCAAAATAGAATACAGCATCTTAGCTATAAAGCAAAAATGAAAGAACAAACCCAAAACAGAAGTACTCGATCAATTTTTTATTTTTTTTTAGAAACCGAGAAATCGAAGCTTTTCTCTAGTATACCCGAGCTAACCACGCTCGTCCGTGAGGGAGACACTAGGAGACATCAAAGGAATAGAGACACGAGAGACGTCTACATTGTACAAATTAATGTCAAATCTCAAACCTCGAACCTCGAGTGGAGCACAGCCCCGCCACGCCACAAACACACACGTACTCAATCATTAAACACCAACAATAACAAATTCGATGGTTATGCCCAAATTCTCCCCTAACAAAAGCTAAACCAAACCGACTCAATCCATAATCAGCACTCAAACCCTGAATTAATATGCTAAGAGAATCAAGGGAACAATGTCGAAATCGAAAACGGATTGACATGGTGTTCATAATTTCAGTCGCTAGGGAAATTCAGCTGACGATAAACAAACAGACATACAAATAAAAAACATCAAAAAAATCGAAAACAAAACACATACCCGTATATACCGTCCAGTTGGGTCCTTCTCTTCAATCGTATCATCCGCCATAGACTTCCCAGACACCAAATCCGCACCGCAATCCATCGCAACACAAACCAAAATCGCAGAAAAAAGGAAAAAAAGAAGACGAAATGGAAAAGAGCAAAGCGTCAGATAACGACGAGGGATCGGAAAGGGTGTTCAGAAAAGGCCTCGGAGGCGACATCGAAGGCGGATTGAAAGCGATCCATGAGCAGCAATTGAAGGGGCAATTGCGATTGCGATTGCGATTGCGATTGCGAAGGGAGAGATGAAGAAATTGAAATCGGAGGAGCAGAAGAAGAATTAGGGCACAGAATCATGAATGGAAACCGAGGATCGGCCATTCAAGCATCCGCATAACTCTTTCTCTGCTCGATCCACAACGCAAATGGAAACCCTAAATTGGATTCGTAGAGAAATTGGGGAAAAAGAGAAAACCAAACCACAGAGAAAGAATAGAGGAATCGTTCAAGTTTGTGTTTTCTGTTTGTCCAAAGATTTAGATTATTAGAATTAAACACTCAATTTACCTAAGCCACCTTCATTATATATATAAATATTTTTAAGATTACCAGATAATTCATAGATATTAATATCTGTTTTTTTTTTAATTATATTAATATCTGTTTTTATCCTTTCCCCTCTTTTTTCGTTATTTTAACATATTTTATATTTTATATTTCTTTTTTCTTTTTTGAGATTACACCAATTAGATGTGAGAAAATTTAGAACTCATCACTTCTTGAAACTTAATTATTGAATGTATGTTGATATTGCTGAACTTTTTAATCCTAATTTAACTTTGTTTTATTTTAACTCATAAACTAATTTTCAAGTTTGTTTCATTATGATCTTAAATTTTTAAATGCTTAATTTTAACATCTAAGTAAATTTGAAGTTAATATAAGTGAAATTGATTCAATAATATTAATAATTTTAATATAAATAAAGAAAATGGGTAAACATATTTAAAAAAAATTTATACATAAATATGATAGCTTTTTATAGAAAATTTAAAGAGGATTGTTTTTTTGGTTTGGAAACTAAAATTAGATATTTGAAAGTTTGAGGCTAAAATGAAATAAATTTAAAAATTTATGAATTAAAATTTGACTTTTGAAAGCCTAAAGACTGAAATGAAAGAAAAATCAAAATTTATGAATTAAAGTGGTATTTTAATCTATAAAATACTATTTTTTTAGAGATAATAATTCAAAATTTAAATTGCAATTTACTCGGGAATTTTAATATTTTTTTAAAAAAATTATCTTTTTATAAAACGACCAAAAGATTAAAGATCTATTGAAAATGTTAGAAATTTAGAAGATAATCAAATTAAAAAACGGGCACAAAATCAAGAAATAGATTAAAGTTTTTTTTTTTTTTTTTGCTTGATAAAATCTTTTAGCTTTTTATTATTTTATAAAATTGACGAAGTTACTCGACACAAAATTCAATGCTTAAAATAGCAGATCTATTTAGTAGATAACTTTCTTTTTTAAAATATAATTTTTTTTTTTGATAAATATAAAATCTATTAGATACTCCTAATATCATTCACCCAAAAAAAATTGTTATTTACAATATATATTTTTTTTCAAAGTAAGATATTCACATTTTTATTGAAATTATTTTTTGAAAGTGTTTAAACTATAAGATATTCTAATGGTAACCTATCTTTATCCTTTAAATGAGGAGCATATTTTTTAACCTTTATTTATATTATATTTGTATTGTTTTAAAAGTCTAATACTACTCCTAATAAGGAGGTAACGTTTTTTTTTATTTGTTAATAGTTCAAAGATAGTTATTGGAACTAAAGTGAATTAGGTTGAGTTTAGAAGACAAAAGAATGGTTGAATTTAAGTTCTTGGAATCTTAAGTTGAATTTTAAAATGAAAAAAAAGTAACCTAACCAATATTTGTCCCACCGTTTACTATAATAGTGATCATCTAAATCTACGTGTTTGCTTATCTAAATTTTACATACATTATTTTTTGTTATATAACCAGCTCTTCAAACACCATTTATCATAATCTCTGTTATAGTAATTTGCTCCTCAAACACCATTTATAATAATTCACTATTTATCATAATTCATCGTTTATCATAATCTTCCGTCTATTATAAGCTTCTGTTTATCATAATCAAACCAATGTCACAAACACACCCTTGGTAATTAAGAGGGTGTGGCCATTATTTTGAAGAAGAAAAAAAAAAAAAAAAGAGAGAGAGAAGAGAGTGTGGGCATATATGCCTACCCCAAACATAGTCGGATTCAAAGAAAATAAGATTATTTTAAAACTGTTCTCTTACAAATAAGCTAAAAAATGTGGGGGAAAAGGAATAAGTTTAAAAAATATATATATAGTTAGTCAAATAATTATAAAAAATATATAATTAGTCAAATGAAGTAAGAATTTTAAAACATATCTTAAAATGCATAGGTGAATGCATAGAAAAAAAATGTTAGAATAATTGTTTTTTTTTTAGGTCTTGTTTGGTGTGCAACTTGTTTGTTTGTTTCAAAAGAACTTAACAAAAATTGAAAAATATCACTATATTTTCCCATTTCATTTAATTTTTGAACATTTTTTTTTTTGTGAAGAACACAATGGAATCATAGATAGTCAAATGAAATTCAACCGTGAAATAATCTTAATAAACCCCTATAATAGTTCGCCTTTGCTCACATTTAGAACTATCTTCAATCATTAATGTAGTCATGAACAATCTTATTCTTTTTATTTAGCGAATTTTTTAAACTTTATATATCATTTCATTATAAATAAATGATCTTATTATACGTTCATTATATTCTTTGAAATGATATAATAATGGAAACATCTAATTCACTTGTATACCCTTGGGTTTGGGTAATAATGCATAAATCTTTTTGAAAATAGATGAATGAGTTAAAGCAATATGCTTGGATCCACATTAAATATTGAGCCCCACGTGTTGAAGATAAAAGTACATTGAACTCATATGTATTACCATGAGCAACTTGAATACATAGGACACATACATGTTATATTATGATTTGTTTCTCCAAAATACCAAAAGCAAATATCAAGCATGATATCTCCGTGAACCTAAAGCCCTAAAATATGAAACCCTAAATTGGTTGGCCCAACTTAAATGATATAGGATAGCTTGTTTATGATCTAACATCATCAATACATTATCCTCATTTAGTTCAAAATTTTAATCTTTTTTTTCTTTGACATATGTGACTATTCGGGCCAATTTGTGCGCATCTCGACTAATGTCACGGGACATACTGTCTGACCTTACAACATTTAGCAAGGAAACTCGAGGAAATTAATTCTTAAGTAGTAGTCACCATATATTGAACATATCACCTTATAAACTCAAATATCCTCTTTGACCACTAGATGATGAAAATAATAATTATGAAGAACAAAATAAAAATATATAAGGAAAAAAAAGTAGTTATGGAAAGAATAAAAAATGATTATAAAGAAAATGAGATTATGAGAAGATGAATAGTGGTTACCAAAAACTGAATATTGATTATATAAAGTACGATTCTCGATAGTCCATATATGGATAAAATCAATTCCCTCGTAATCATAATCATTGTCCAAACATCCCTTTTACTGTGTCAAATTCCTGAACTCTATTCTACACATGACCAGCAACCAAAAAAGTTTATATCAGTTAGCCATGAACTTTCCATACATTCTAAAAAAGATAATAAAAGACACAATAAAGTTTACATCACATGAAATAGCTGAGATATCAAATAAGACCCAGAATCTAAAGTTACAAATTTAGAGAAATTTGATGTCATAATTTTATTTGAACCCCCAACCATCACCTTAATTAAATATGAATATGCATCTACTATTATACTGCCATCAAAAGAACTCTTATAGAAATAAAATAAGCAATGCTTCATTTAAATATCTCTCTCTCACAGGTTTAATCTTCAACTAAATTCGACAATTCTACCATTAGAAGCTTTTACGAGGTTAGATCCACGAAAAGACTTGCCTGAGGATGCAGTCCAGCTTCTTTCGAGGACAAGGAGAGCTTCTCGGCGCCATAAACAACTCGAGGGAAGTTCGAGCCCAGATTAAAACTATCAACATCCAGACAACCCAGATTATAAAACTTTGCACGTCATTTTCTTCTTTGAAATGAATGGAGAATTCCTTTATTGTTTATAAACAACTCTAAACCTTGAGAGGGGCGTGAGTGCCTGAATATGTAATGGTGCAACTAATAGCCTAAATCTTGCTTTAATTTGATTTCTTGTAAATGAAGATTGAAGATTGATATTCGCTTTACCTGTATAATGCTATTGGTATTGGTCTATTGATATTTATAAAAGCAAAGGTAATCACGCCCGTCCAGAAGGTCAAAGGTATTGGTCTGTATGATATTGCTTGTAGCTGAAAGGTCATTTTGAAGTTTCACTGTTTCAACTGCGCACAACATGGGATATTGCCTTTGCAACTCTTAAGGGAGTGTTTGTTTTAACATGAGATGGGATGAGGTGAAATGTTGAAATCTAACACCTTGTTTGGCTTAAGGTGGTCTTCACCTCATCTCATATATCCTCACATCTTCTTTTTTTTTTTCTATATATATATATATTTACTTATTTTATGTTTGATATATTTTTATTATAATTATATTATTATTTTAATATATCAATATATAATAATAATTATTATACTATTATTATATCAAATATTTATTTAAATAAATTTGAATTTTAAAAATTAAAATAAATAGATATATATTATCTCTTAATATTTGACATTAAATTTTAATATTTTTATTAATTTTTTTATCGTCCTTATTAACAAAAAAAGTTATAAAATTTTAATTATCTAAAGATAGACTATAAATATCGTATTTAAAAATTTATAATAAAAAATTATTGTAATAAAATAATGTGTTTCTTTTTAAATAAAGTAATGGTTGTAAAAAAACTACAAAAAAAATAATAAATAAAAAATTTTAGGGGTGTTTATCGTTCCCTAGAAAAATATATTTAATTTATTATTACCTATTAGTTAGTGTATTTTATTAACAATTTTTTGACATTCAGTAATTATGAATATGAATATGAATGTATAAAAGGTATAAGAAAATAATTTTTTTTAAATAAAATAAAAATTGCTATCAAGATTTTATAATAATTAGTTTAACCAAATGGTTTTATTTTTATTTTTTAAAAAATAGAATCTTGGTGTTTTTTTTTTTAATTTTTTATTATTATTTAAGTCCAAAAAATCTTTAAAAAAAAGTTATTAATGATCTACAAATATTTTAAATTGGTCAAACTTTATTTTTGTGGTTTGAAATTTTTTTTCTCATAATTATTTTTTTAATTAAACAATATTTAAGTATGAAATATTAGAAACTTTTAACCTCATGGTTATTATGTCGTACATAATATCATTGAAACTATGTTTTTTAATATAAACATTAATATGATTCAGGGTGTTTAATATTAATTTTATATTACTTACATTTTGTTAATTTTATATTACTTACATTTTATTTATGATAGTGGTTATATTTACATACTTATTATATTAATAGCTAAATATTTGAGAATAATTATTTTAAAAAAAGAACAATTTTATTGTTAAAAAAAATATAAGGACAGATTATGACCAAAAAAACATATTTTTACATCTCATCTCCTCTCCTTCCACCTCAAACAAGGTTTTTCTGTCATCTCATCTCACCTCAAACAAGGTTTTCTGCTATCAACATTTCATCTCATCTCACCTGCAGCCAAACACCCCCTAAGGTAATTTGATGATCTATGATTGAACATCGATTGGCTGGATGAAAGCAGAAAAAATGCAATATCCTGATTTAACAGATTTTATCCCCCTACTTAATATTTACCTTTTTATTAAGATAATGAAAAGTGGGATAAGAACTCGAACATTTGACTTCTTAGTCTTAGTCATGATTCACACTATTGATGCCGAAATTTGGTATTCGTGATTAATGTTGAATTTTTTTTGCATAGGGACGAATTAACCTTCAAAACAAACAAGAACTAGACACCGGTGTCATGTGAACCACGTCGTCTCCGATGCCTAATCAGTCGAGATTGAAAGAGGTGGGTAGATGAGTCGAGTTTAAGGTTTTAAAATTAGTTTACCACATGACCAAATGATTTGCATATATATAAGAGGCGAGTAAGTGACCAATTTTGATAAAAATAAATCATAATTTATGGAAATATCCCATTTTTAGGTGAATAGTCCCATTTAAGGAAAATATCTCTTCTTAGGTCGAGCCCTAAATATGGTCTAGCCAGATAAGGAAAAAAATATGAATATAGGCAAAAATGTCACGCGAATCGGAGCTCAAACGGGCAAGATATGCTAAGAAAAAAAAAAGGCAAAGTGAGTAAAACTGGGTTGAGTCGGGTTGACCCGACCCTAGTTGATCCGTTCGGGTCAGCACCCGACTCGGCTGACCCGACCGGGTCAGATCCTGTTCCACTCTAGGTGGGCATTCGGTGTGGCCTCGCCTGGGCGGCCTAGCGGGTCTACACAACCCACGCATGGGTGACCTAGCAGGCGTGCATGGCCTAGCCTGGGCAACCTGGCAAACCTGTGTTACCCGCATTTGGGCAGCCAGTGTGGCCCTCGCATGGGCGGCCGGGCAGGCTTGTATGGCCTGCGCCTGGGCGACCTTGGTGGCTTCGCCTGGGCGGCCTAGCGGTTTGCATGGCCCACGCTGGGGCAGCCCGCATAGTCTTGTTCGACCGACTCGGTGTGTTTGGTGTTTACTTATTTTTTTGCCTTATTCTACCAGGTCGGTCTATTCTTTAGACCTTTTTTCGCGGGCCTGACTCCACTTTAAGTACCCAACTTCTCGGGCTTAATTTTGCCCATAACACACACTTTATGTTTATTGAGCTATATATTCATTTTGACGCGTAGTTTCTACGATTCATAGTTCAGTCTTGTTTAGTTTTTAATTTGTGATTAGTACTAG
This sequence comes from Sicyos edulis, assembly GCA_036507275.1. NCBI lineage: Eukaryota > Viridiplantae > Streptophyta > Magnoliopsida > Cucurbitales > Cucurbitaceae > Sicyos > Sicyos edulis. The sequence goes on from CM071846.1 coordinate 67,101,220, forward strand.
TGGTAAGGTCTAAACATAAGTATATCGCAAAAGGTCGTAGGACTAATGGTCGTCTCTATGGAAGGTTATCATATCATAAAAGATTTTTAAAATGAGTGAACAATTATTTTGTTCTAACTTTTATTTAAAAAACTATTCTTAGAAAATCAATTTTGGTATTTGATGTTTAAAATAAACATTTTGGTCTTTATTAATTTTTTTTCTATTGGTTGATCTTGTGCTGACCAAAACCTACTAAAAAATTACATCATCCAAAAACTTCCTTTAGTTGGTGGGAGTGGAGTTGCGCGTGCAGGTGTCCAAGCGTGCGGGCCAGCCTGCCTAGCTACTGAGACGCGCAGGCAAGTGCTCAAGCATGCGGCCCGTGCAGGCGCCTTCTGCTCACGGGCAAGCGACCCCTAAGAGGCCTCTACATTTGGGCTAAAGGCCCACCTCACCTCTGCCAGAATGGGCGCAGACTTGATTGGGTCTAAATGGGCCAACATTCTCGACTGAGTCGGGCAGCAGACCAGGCCGGGCATGGCCCAATTTCCTTTTTTAGCCTATATAGTCTGTTTGGGCTTCGTTTCACGCATCATATTTTCCTATTTTCGTCATTTGTGTTTAATTAGGGTTATCAACATTTCTCCTTAATTAGGTTTAGGCCCCACTAGGGGCTCGACTCATAAAGAAATATAATTTATTGAGGCTCCAAATATTAACATGAAAAACTACGGAAGTTTTCATTTTATTTTATAGGAGAAAAAAAAACCTTATTGATTTGGTGGATTTTATTCTAAACATTAGTAGTTTTTTTTTTTTAATGTTGATCTAAGATATTGCAATATTTGCCAAAAGAGCAGTAGTTCAAGTGGGATCGTTGTACACTTAAAGATCATAAAGTCTTAGGTTTGAGTTTCTCCCACCCCCAATTGTTGTAATCTCAAAAAAAGATATTGTAATATTTTGATTTAATTACCAAACAAATTTTTAATTATATTTAGATTTGTAGAAAAAGAATCTGTATAAAAAACTCATCGAACCTAAGCCTAAAAGCCTAATTCATATGTTTTGCACAAATAATTTGTTCCCCACACCTATGAATGAGCGTACAAAAATTAAATTCAATCGCAATTAAAGGTGCTAAATATAATGACAACAAGAAAGGAGTTATATGCATCATGTGCCGCAATGGTGCTCGTTCAAATTGAGATTGGTGGATCAAACATACTCATGAAGATCGTTAATCAAAAAAATTTCAATCCTTTTTCTTCATTGTTTATGGCCATTTCTTTCCTTTAAACTAGTTTGTTAGTTTTTTAAGTTATTAATATATCAAGATCAATTGGAAGAGTGATGCACTAGTAATCACCAGGTATGTTGGTTCTAATCCTCTATCATCTATACATTAGTTTTTTTTTTAATACTTCAAATTGATTAATAAATTAATTTATTAATTTATTAAATAAATCGTTTTAGTATATATAAAAATTAGAAGTTTAACCTTTTAATCTCAAAAGGTAATTGTAGCTGGCTGTTAAAAAAAAAGTTAGTTAACACGAGCAAAGCATCAATCTACACCTAGCGACTTTGAGATTATAGGTTTGAATCCTTCCATTCCAAAAGTTATATCTAAAAAAAAAAGGTTAGTTACAACTAATATTTAATTAAAAAGAAAGTTTAGATCATTATTGTTTCATGTTCGCATTTTAAATTTAAAATAAAAACGTTAAAAGAACAATAAAATGAAACTAAACTTTTCTCTAGATGAAATTAAGTTCAAATATCAATAAATATGAAATTCATGCGTAAGAGAGAATCCTAGATACCAAATGGTATTGTAGCTTGATGGCCAACAGGTTGAATGTTAATTTAATTTGATGTGTTGGTCTCAAGTTCGAGTCATATGAGGTATATTAAAAAAAAAAAAAAAAAAAAGAGAGAGAGAATCCTAGATTTCAAAAGTTTTTTTTTTTTTTTTGTATGTAAGAATGTATTACAGTTATGTATGATTTCCTCTTTTACAAAAATAATACGGTTCAACGAATAGTTGTAAGTAAGAACCTTCACTCTTTTTTTTTTTAATATATCAAAGTAAATTTTATATAAGAAAATTATTAAAAGGTGTCTCATCCTGTAAATATAATTTGAAAAGCATTATTAAAGTTTAGTACTTTAGAAAGCATCCAATTCAAAAAATAGGCATTCTATATTTCTTCCCTCAAGAATATAGCTTTTTAGTGGTGACATCTTATACAATCTAATAAATAAAAAGTTACAAATTCGAATCTTCCTCTCAAATACAACTTTTTCATTGATAAAATTATTTGTCTCAACTTGTTTACTTATATCAAATTTCTATGCTTAAAGATTGGAGAAAATGAATATTAGAACGGCGAGAGGTGCATCTAAAGGGATAGGCACAATTCTCTGTATCAAATTTCTTGTATGCAACTCCACAATCTAGTTTCCTTGCCCTAATTATTTTACTAGAAGTCTAGACAAGTGGAAGCTACAATGGGATGCACGGTTACTAATGATCCTATATGGTGTGAGTATAACCTAGACTTTTTGAGCCTCCATCTCTCAAATTATGAAAAGTTTCCATAAAAAAATACTATCAACACTACTTTCTTTTTATATTGATAACCACGTTGAAATTATTTGAGAACCCTAAATAGATTTTCACGTTGTTATAATATTGTACCAATGGAAACAGTTGTTCTTACTTATATACGGATTGTTATGGGCAAAATTAGGCCCGAAAAATTGGACTATTCAAAATGAAATTGGGCCCGTAAAGAGAGGCTCGAGACTAAACCAAGAAAGTTCATACATGCCCACCGGGTCACCCAGGCAAGGCCACATAGGCCCACCGGGACGCCCGGGCAAGGCCACGCAGACCGCCCAGGCATGGGCCACCCACGCCTGCTAGGCTGCTCAAGCGAGGCCACAAAGGCCCAAAAGTCTGCCTAGGCAAGGCCACAAAGGTTGGCCTAGCGCGGGCCACAAAGGCCCGCCAGGCCGCCTAGGCAAGGCCACAGAGGTCGTCAGGCGCAGCCACTAGGCCGCCTCAGCACAGGCAGTGCCCACTTCGGTGGTTCAGGCACCGACCCGACCCGGTTCACCCCATTTTTCCTTATCCACGGTTAGTCCCTATTTGGAGCTTGACCCAAGAAGAAATATGTACCTAAAATGGAAATATTCTCCGAGAATATTTTCATAAATTAAGATTTATTTTTATCAAATGTGGTCACCTATGCACTCCCTATATATATGCAAGTCAGTTAATTATTAAGGAATCATTTTTTGAAACCCTAATTTAGTCACCTACTCACCTCTTTCAACCTAGACTGACTTAGGCATTGAAGGTGGCATGGCTCACACCGCACCAGTGTCCAGTTATTGTTTGTTTTGCAGGTAATTCGTCACTAATCAAATACAAATTCATAGTTCAGCATCAACAGTACCTATGATTTACCCTTATTTAAAAAAATTCTCTCTCACAGTAGGGCATTGTGTTTTCTCCCATTGGGTACTTCCTACAAACTTGGTGTATCAGCCGCAATAGGCGAGTTTTTGGTTTCAATGTTTAATCCCCTAATGCTTATATTTGTGGCCATATTCTCTGCATAGCGCTTTCAAGTGGCAGGTAAGATACTTCATGTCTATTATGTTTGTATTGAATTGAATTTATTGTAGCCAACACATTTGGATGTAGTTTTTCAAAGAGGAGTTAGTAAATCATCAATCTTATTATAGGTAAAATTAGGCCAGGGAATTTGGGCTGCTTGGAATGAAGTCGGGCTCATGGAGAAAGATCTAGAGATTAGATCGGCCCAGCAAACTAAGGCCCAAAGAATCCAACACGGGTTCTAAACTGAGGAGAGAAGCTGCATTGACACTCGTGAAAGCGAATGTGCAGGTCACCCAAGTCTCACAAGGACCAAGGCGGGTCACACGAACACCCGGGTAGGCGAGCCACGTGGACACCTGGGCAGGTGGGCCATGCGAGCACCCGGGTAGGTGGGCCACGTGGGCACCATGGCGAGCAGGCCACTCGAGATGGCCTGCGAAGCGCACGCACGCATGCCACACAAACCATCTTAGCGGCATATGTGGGTCATATAGCCCCGCCTCGGCGGCGCACGTGGGCATAGGCGCCCATCCCACCTCGACAAGGATCTCGCCTCTGATGGGCTCGTCGAGTCGACTTAGACCTGACTTAGTTTGACCCATTTTCACTTTTTTAGTGTATTTTGCTCGTTTGGACTCCGTTTCGTGCACCATTTTTGCCAAGTTTCATCATTTTCCTTCTTTAAGGTAGACCCCATTAGGGGCTTGGCCCATGAAGAAATTATTACCTAAAATAGAAATATTTAGCTAAAAATAGAATATTTACCTAAATTACGACTTATTTTTACCAAATGTGGTCAAGTACGTTCTCCCTATATATTTGTATATATATATATATATATATATATATATAAATATGCAAGTCAATTAATCACAAAATGAGCAATTTTTAAAACCCTAATCTGGTCACGTACTTAGGCATCGGAGGCGGCGTGGCTCCCACCACACACCAGTGCCAGTTTTTGTTTGTTTTACAAGTAATTCGTCCCCAATCGAATACAAATTCACCTTTGATCTCGAAGACCAAATTTTGGCATCAACAAACATAAATCCTCCTTAAATATGGGAAACAAAGACTCCCTAATGGGCAATTGTTCCAAATGAGTCGGTGGCTAGATTTTTCATTCTTTATTGGAAATCTAGTTTAACATCATGATCACTAGTTAGAATTAATATTTATTTTTTTAACTTTTAATAGATTAAAATAGTTATCTTTCGTTGTGGAATTAAACTGAATTCGGTTGAGTTTACAAGACCAAAAGAATGGTTCAATTTACGTTCATGGAATCTTAAGTTGAATTTTAAAATGAAAAAAGATAAATAATAAAATAATAATAAAGGTAACCCACGCTCAAATTTAGAACTATCTCCAACGGTTAATGTAGTCATGAACAATCTTATTCTTTTTATTTAGTGAACTATTTTAACTTTGTATATCATTTCATCATAAATAAATGATTTTATTATAGGTCCATTATGTTCTTTGAAATGATATAATAATGGAAACATCTAATTCACTTGTATACCCTTGCGTTTGGGAAATAATGCATAAATCTATTAGAAAATAGATGAATTACTTGAAGTAATATGCTTCGACCACATTAAATATTGAACCCCACTCAAATAAAAGTACATTGAACTCTTAAAGCCCTAAAATATGAAACCCTAAATTGGTTGGCCCAACTTATATGAGATATGATAGCTTGTTTATGGTCTAGCATTATCAATACATTATCCTCATTTAGTTCAAAATTGTAATCTCTAATAACCAAAAAAGACATAGCTACATGGCAAAAGATCTTATCATAATTGAATAAGTATACAAGCAATTTACAATAGTAAAGTATTGTTCTATGAACACATAAGATGCTAAAAATTAAGATGAGAAGAGAACATAAGAAAATAATTAATTGTATTTGAAATATAAGAAATGATTATGGGTAAATACGTTATGAGTATTTGAGGTGGTGATAACAATTATGAAAAATAAAATAGTGAATGCAAAAAGAAAGAAAAAAGTGTCATAGAGAGAATGAAAAGAGATTGTTTATAAGAAAAATTAGATTACGAGAAGATGAATAGGGATTATAGGAAAATGAATAGTGAATACAAAAGAAAGAATATTGATCATGTGAAGAGTGATCGGGTACAAAAAATTCTCACTTAATCATTCTCATTGACCAAACAACAACCTTTACAAATTACGAGATTTTTTTTTTTTGAAAAAAGGGTAACTATGCCGGTTCTTAGGCCAGACACCGAAGACATTGAAGGAGTAATATCACAAGTGAGTCTCGAACCTGAGACTTTGAGGGGAGCATACTCTCAAAGCCCAAATCTTCCACCACTATACAAAAGTACACGGTCAAAATCCTAAACTCTATTCTATACATGACCAGCAACCCAAAAAGTTTATATCAGTTGGCCATGATAAACTTCTCATATCATACTACCTTAAAGTGTGTTTAAGGAGAAAATCATTTTTAGACGATTTTACCCTTAAGTCATACCCTAAATTACAAAAATGTCATTTATTGGAATATAAAAAAAAAATTCAAATAACGTAAAAGATATTTACAATATCATTTAGATTTTTATCCGTAGAAGATAAGATATTTTTATCAAATCTCATAAATTTTACGACTAACTTAGAAGATAAGAGATTTCAACAATCAAATGAATATATTTACAATATCATTTAAATTTTCATATAGAAAATAAGATATTTTTACCAAATCTCATAGATTTTATTTGAATTTTTATATTCTAATTAAAATAATAAATTGAATTTTCCAATCCTATAAATAGTTGTCTTTTGTGCAATAATAAGTTTTGGATTATTTATTTTTCTTTATTTTTTTTGTTTTGTTTTGTATGTTATAATAAGTTTTGGATTATTTATCTTAACTTTCATCTAATTTTTCTTTTGTGCAATAATTTTTTTAGGAATTTTTTTGCATAATTGTTATCTTTCAAAAATATACTTGGAGATCTGAAAAAAAAAAAATTTGAAGAATTATAAGATTATCATCTGAGATTAGTGCATGAATTCTTCAATTTCAAAAGTTTGGTAACAATGATTTCCTACCATATACATATATATAGTTCTCTATATTTTGTTTACAAACACATTTGAAACTTTCTTTTTGCTTGGGGTTACTTTCTTGGTTTTTTTTTATAATAAAAAATTTAGTTATCTTATTTTTGTTGAATTATAATAAAAAATATAGTTATCTTATTTTTGTTGGATTATTTATCTTAATTTTCATCTAACTTTTCTTTTATTGCAATAATTTTTTTAAGGAGATGTGAGAATTTATTTTTTGAAAAACGATAAAATTATCATTTAAGGTTAAATGTAAGTTCATAGATGTATACTAATAAATATATTTAACTTATTTATATTTATAATTACAATAATGATATAACTCTTATAAATTTTATAATTCAAGAGTAATTGATCTATTAATAAATAAATTGAAAAAAAAATTAAAGAGCATCAATTTTTAAAAATCAGAGATAAAATTTAATTTTAATTCAATCAATTTTATTAAATTTTTTAAAATAATAACACCTATTATTTTATTAAACTTTAAAATAATAAATTTAACTAAAGTGAAAAAATAGTTATAAAATTCAATATTATATTGAAATTATTATTTGATGATTTAAATTTAACCTAAAAATGTAAGAAATAATTTATAATTATAATTATATATATATATATATATTAAAAATTCTAATATTCTAAAAAAGATAAGAAAAGAGACAATAAAGCGTCCATCCCATGGAATAGCTGGGATATCAAATAAGACCCAGAATCTAAAGTTACAAATTTAGAGAAATTTTATGTCATAATTTTATTTGAACCCCCAACCATCACCTTAATTTAATATGAATATGCATCTACTATTATACTGCCATCAAAAGAACTCTTATAGAAATAAAATAAGCTCGCTCTCTCTCTCACAGGTTTAATTTTCAAGTAAATCTAAATTCGACAATTCTACTATTAGAAGCTTTTACGAGGTTAGATCCACGAAAAGGCTTGCCTGAGGATGCAGTCCAGCTTCTTTCAAGGACAAGGAGTGCTTCTCGGCGCCATAAACAACTCGAGGGAAATTCGAGACCAAATTATAACTATGAACGTCCAGACAACCCAAGGAGTCGACGTAGTCGTATAGAGTTTGGATCGAAGCGGTACTGTGAAACCTCCTTTCCTTGCGTTCTCCAGTTGGGAACCGCACCAAGACCTGGTTAGATTGAAAAATCGAAGAAGATTGATTAGGTTCTTTCTTTGTCAGCAAAAAGATTGAACGAGACATCTTTACTAATGTTCTAATAGTTAGCCCCTCTTTACTTGCTTCATATTGAAAATGGCAAGGGTGAGAAGACTCCACAAGGAAAAAAAAAACGTGTTCAATAGTTAAAAATAATATGAGCAATCCCCATGGTGATAACTACAATTTCCCTCCTTGGGCTGTAAACGTTGAGTGAAAAAATAGATTTATTTATATATATAGCATTTATGATTTTTTGATCTCCGTGACTATTCGAGTCAGCTTACGTGTACTTCAACTATTATCACAAAACATGCCGAATAACCCTACAATATTTAGATATCAAAGAAACCCGTAGAAAATAAATTCCTAGATAGGCAGTCACTAATACCATGGATTGAACTTCTCACCACCTCTTAGTTACTTAGGGGGTGTTTGTTTGCTATAATTAAGGAGGATTTAGATGGAGTATTTACTAACTCTTCTTTGAAAACCTACGTTCAAACGAGTTTTTGAAACTCCTCAAAATAACTCCTCCTTTCTAACCATTCATTTCTAATAATTCATTTATAACTATTCAATCATTTCTAACCACTCATTTTTAATCATTAATTTCAAACCAATCAAAATAACTCATTTCTAACTTTTTAATTATTCTTTTTTAACTACTCAAAATAACTACTCATTTTAAATTTACATCCAAACAAGGTTTTCACTCTATCTTCTCTACAAAAAAAACTACATTCAAAGGAATTTTTTGCTACAACTCTCAATTTTTAACTACTCAAAAAAACTCCTAAAAATAATTTCTCAAACTAACTACTCGTCAAAACCTCATCCAAACACCTCCTCCTTAAGGCCCTCCTAGACTCCATGATGGTTTAGTATAAAATTTATAATCATGCAAATTGTCCTCGAGTATGAATGAAAATAAGTTGAAAGAAATAGATCATTACTTGTGTAACATTAGGCCCTTTTTCAGGTTCAGCACCAAGAGACATTGCTTTCTCTTGCTGCATTCTAGCTAAAGCAGCTTCTCTTTCTGCGGCTTCACGAGCGGCTCTCTCGCGAGCCTCTTCTTCCTCTTTCCTCTTCCTCTCAGCTTCAGCGGCTTCCCTTTCCAGACGCTCTTGCTCCTCCCTTCTTTGTCGTTCCCTCGCCTGATAAAACCACAACAAGAGATCAGAAAATTAACATAAAACTTGAAGAGACAACATGAAAGTTCCAGTTAGTAGTAACACAATTGAAAGAATAAGAAAGTTATGAAATTTAGACTGAAAAAGGCAAAGTCAGAGAGAAGCATACTTGATCTGCTTCAAGTGCCGCTCTATAAGCAGCATCTTGTTCCTCTCTCAACCGTATGTTATTTCTTCTTTCTTCTGCTTCAAGCCTTGCTGAAACCAAAACAGGAGAACTTTCTTCCAGAACTCTCTGTAGAATCACTAGCATTTCTTCAGCAGTTTTTCGACCCTCGACCTGCAAACAAAAGGAAAATATGCCATTAAAGAAAAAGAAAGTCTGATGTCCAAATCAAAATAAAATGAAAGGGCTGTCAAAACTGCTCATCAAATCAAAGGTTCTAATGCCATAAAGATGCTATGTACCATGCATAAGCTGACTCACACTCACGGATCCACGAAATAAAAAAAAATGCTATGTTCCCCAAAGGCAAGAGTTCATGTCCCTACCATATATCAAGCTTCTTCCATATAAAGAAAACACCTCCCAAAAGTCCCCAATGCTGACTGCAATTTTATGGAAGAAATTTTGTTTTCATCTCCTCTTTTAAATTATTTACTTACGAATTCTAGTTCCAAAATACGCCTTCAACTACAGTACTTTTATGGAGATCAGCTCTTAATTTCAAATTTCATCAAGCCATAAAGATTCTTCCAATTTCTATAATTTAATCTTTTGTCAAAAGGTTATCAGACTTATTCTTTCCAGGACTCCATTTTCTATCATTATGATTAAGCTTCGCCTTCACCACAAACCAGTACATGACCATTCTTAAAGATATACTTCTTTCCACTACTCTTCTTGCTGCTCGTTCCTCATAAGAAGAAACTTAAAGGGATGAAGCCATGTATTTTGAATTAGAACCGCAAACAAGCCTAGTCGGTCCAGAGGGGGAGTTCCACAAACCCACTTTGCATATCAACAAAAAACTATTTGTGAGTCAAGTCGAAACATTTCTCACCCAAAATTCAGAAAAATGAATATACCACATTGCTCAAGGGAAGAACAAGCAGTGACAGTAGAATACCAACAATCCAAAAGACGTGTAAGTGGAGCTTAAAAAAATAGAATACCAAATTCAGCCTTGATTTGGAACCCTCGCAATTCTGCTTGACCATCCTATCCATCTGCATTCTTTCTAGGTATCATTGTCGTGAAAATTCAAAATTTTTAGGAAATCACCCTTTTTTTTTTGGGAAAAATACATGTTTAGTCCTTAGGTTTAGGGTGTAATTTCTATTTGGTCTCTATGTTTTAAAATCACAATTTAGTCTAACCATCCTCTTAGTCAATATAAAGTCATGCAATTAACAATTTTGTTATTTGAAGGACGAAAATTGAGCATTTGACGGTGTTTGATATTGACACATAAGGACCAAATAGAAACTACACCTCAAACTAGGGACTAAAAATGTAATTTTCTGTTCACTTTTTTTCCTCTCAACCAAAACAGATTGAACCCACAACATGTGGGAATGCACCGTGGTTCTCAACTCAGCTCCCCCACAAAGCCAACAAGGCACAAAACGTTTTGGTACTCCTTATTCATATGGTCCCTAAACAGGCATGGAGGACACGTATGGTCAATCAGAAAGCACTAAAAGTAAATATTTTCATTTACGCTTGAACAAAAGAAAATTTCAAATAACATTTGATTTGATCACATGCTGATAAAAACAGTAAGCTCACCCATAAAAAATCATGAAGAAAAACTTCAAAACCTTCTTTTTCAAAACATCTAACCTTTTAAACAAGCATTATGAGATCTTCATTGCAGAAGAAAACTTGAACTACATTTTTTATCGTCAAGTAAAACAAATCAAGAAATTAGAGATATCATTAAACTTGTTTGACATGGGCTATCTTGGATTAGCCTAGTAATCAAGATGGTCTTAGCGAATTAAAAGATTATAAGTTCAATCCACAGTAGTAACCTACCTGGGAATTAATCTCCTACGGGTTACACCTCGACAATTAAATGTTGTAGTGACATACAGTTGTCACTTAAAAATAGTCAAGGTGCGCGTAAGTTGCCTAGGACACTCAAGAAAATAGAAAAAGAGAAGGAAAAGGCAATCTCAGACATGGTAATCAATTTCCAAATGTTTATACTATAACTCTAATGTTTGAGGCTTCCATCTTCCAATGACAATATGCATAGAGCAGCAGTGTTTTCAAAGCGCAAGGCGCAATGCAAGACGATACTCTCCTTGATCGCCTCAAAGTGAGAGGCGATCAAAAGGCGAGGCCCGAGTGAAGAGAGGTGCATTTATAAATTGATAATAAAACATATGTGTATTCCTATAAATTTTCAAATTCATAATAGAAGCTGCTCATATTAGAGATCTCATAGAAAAATGTCAATCAACAACCTCCAGGAACTGGCAGGTTACTCTCCCCGTCAACGTGAAACAGCTTTCACTCTTGATTCTTTGTGATTATCCTTAAAAAAGAGAGACAAAAAAAAATCTCTTGGTTGCCACTTCTTAAAGCTTTTTGGCAACTTGTGACTTGAAAGCATAAACAATTCTTCACCCAAAAAAAAAAGTCTTTTTTTCTCTTTTGAATTCTCCCATTTTCGTCTCTTTTGTAAATTTTATGGCCCTTATCCGTAAGGACCAAGGCCCGCATGTGCACACCTGGACTAATGTCGCACACTGTGACAGTTGACCCTACAACATTTGGATGTCAATAAACCCGTAAAATATTAATTGTTAGGTAGGTGAACATCATGGATTGAACACATAATTTATTAGTTCTCCAAGAGCTTGTTGACGACTAACTCACTCCATGATGACCCTTTTATAACTACAACCAAAGTAATACATTGTCACTTTGAAGTTATTTCTACTAACATTCCTTGGTTTGGGGCTTGCCAGTCCAACCTTTTTGTAATTTAATCTATCCAATGAAACTAGTTTTTTTACATTAATGAAAAAAACATTTGGTTACTCGATTGTCCATGATACCACTTTGTACATGATACCACTAACGTTATGCAAACGACCTCGAAAACTAGATGTAGTACTCGTCGTAATGAAATTGAGAGATCAATATTCAAAGAAAAAAACAGCAAAAGAAAACAAATAAGAATACCTGCTGAAGCAGAGCGATCCTCTGATTAGTAGCAGCCATAACCACAGCACAAAAAGGGTATCTAGAAGCTTTCAAGCTATTACTCATCTTAAACCCTTCACTAGCACGAATACTCCCTCCCCACGAAACAAAATTCTCATTCACAAACGCCGCAACACTCTCCGAACACAGCGTCCTCTCACAGAACAACGGCGTATCAGGATGATCAGGAGAGTGCACATAAATAAACAACAGCTTAAACGAATTCCTCGAACGCTGCAACGCATCCATAAACCCTTCCCTTAAAAAACCCGGCCCACCCGTCCCAAAATCCCTCTCAAACGCCGCCACAAACTCAAAAGCCTCCGACGACGGACCCGCCGCCGACGCCGACGACGACGATTCAGCGTTCCGGCCAGAGCCAAACCCTAAGCCAACCATACCGAGAGAATACGAAAGAACGCCACCAGCAATCCATAATCCAAGCCCTACCGCGCCGGAAACAAGCCCTAGACTACCGGAAATCACAGCAATCGGAAGCGTGATGATTCTCCAAGCGAAACTCGGTGCCGGAGGGGCGTTTTCTCGCGGTTCTAATAGACGGGCGTCGCCGCCGCCGTCATCGGCGGGGGATTCCGGATTGGTGGCGGTGAAGGAAGAGACGGCGCGTTCGAGATCCCAACCGTGAGCGGCGAGGATTTCGGTGCAGATTTCGGGATCTTCTAAGCCTGTAATCGCTTGGAAGTAGGCTAGTTTATCAGCGGCATCAACCATATTCTGGCGAGGACGTGAATTGTTGGAAGAATTTTGTGGTTGTTCTTCGTTTTTTTCGATCAAATCGCTTCGAATTCTTCAGAGACTTTGATTGGACTCGAATTTTGTGGCTCGCCCTTTCGATTGATCGACATGAATGACCTGATTGATCTATGAACATTGTGTTGAAGATAGAAGAAAGGGAAGTTGAAGTGGTCGATTTTTAAAGTCGCGATTTTACCCTTGCTGTTTCTTTTAAACTACTGAATTTGCCATTACTTTGTCTGGTGACCGGTGAGGGGTATGGTCGTCATTTTGTCGCTAGGGAACGCCCAAGTAAAATAATATATATATATATATAAAATGGGAGAGGGGTATGATCGTCATTTTGTCACTGGGATTGAAATGAAATAACATCCAAATCAAACAAGATAATCAATGCACCACTCATTTCAACTCTACCTTTCATTATTAGAAATTCATGTTAAGCTAACGGTGATGTTGGAATTTTCTAATTCATTTTATTTTTAATACAAAGTGTATTACTTTGTTTATTTTTGTTTTTGTTTTTTTTTAACTATTTTATTATCGAATGGATTAGCAGCGCAATAGTTTTATTGTTCGGTTGTAAACTAATTCAATACGAGCGTCATAGGTTTGATCTCAAGAATCGATACCTATCTCCCTCGCTTGATATGTGCTTAAAAATAACTACCTTGTTCATAAAAAAATTTAAAAAAAAAAAAAGAGAGAGAGAGAGAGAAATATTTGGGGCTATTTGTTTGACATATTTAAGTAGTATTTGGATTAAAAAGTTATATTGAGAAATTATATTGAATAATTAAAAATTGAGAGTTGTGTCAAAAATTCATTTGGATGTAGTTTTTGTGTAGATGAGTTAAAATCAAAATCTTGTTTGAATGTAGATTTAAAAATGAGTAGTTATTTTTAGTAGTTAAAAAGTAAATGATTAAAAATGAGTTATTTTGATTTATTTGAAAAGAATGATTAAAACTGTGCTTGGATTAGGGACGGGCGTGGTTACCTTTGTTTCAAAAAATAAATTATTTTGATTCATTTAAAAAGAATGATTAAAAATGAGTAGTTAAAAATGATTGAATAGTTATAAATGAATGATTAAAAATGAATGGTTTAAAATTAGAGTTATTTTTAAAAGTAAAAATGAAGATGAGTTAATAAAAACTCGTTTAAATATAAGTTTTCATAAAGATTTAATAAATTATAGAAGTAAACCCTACCAAAATATGTAAAAAAAAACAAAAAAAAACACAGCCCCTTTGACTCTTATTCAATTTTTTTTTAATTTTTTGAGTAGGACTTTATTCCATTTATAGTAAAAAAGAAATCCCAAAATTTTGTTGAAGGAAATCAAGGGCACAAAAGTAAAATAAACAAAAATGAGTAGATAGATATCTCCCTATTTCCACCAAGGGCACAACCAGTTCATAATTTTCATTCTCTTTATTTGCAGAATGATAATCCCCAACAACAAATCCAAACACTGAACCTCAAAATTCTTAATTTCAATTCAATTTCTTCTCTTCCTTCTTCAAAAATTCAAACCAAAATCTGCAGAAATGGAAGAGTATTAGAACAGGTACTTAGCAAATTCATCTAATCCCTTGTTCCCCGCATCTTCGTGCTACTCTGTTTACTGGATTCTTACATATTTCTTTCCTGTATCTGTTGCTGATTTACTGTGATTCTGTTATGCTACTCTTTTGTGTCTTCTTTTCGATTCCATTTCATCCATTCATGGGGTTTTTCCGTTCGCATTTTCGTTTTGATGTTCCGTCTATCTTGTGAGTAGCTAAGCCCTAAAATGTTTTCATGTTTCAAGGTTCGGGGTTCTTCTGTTGCTGTTATTGAAGTGAAAACTTCAATTCTTAGTTCGTGTTTGGTTGTTTGTGACATAATTGCAGGATCTTTCTACTTCGATTAGGCGTTTTTAAAAAATAAAATTAAATATACGCATTAATTCGAGTTTTCTACGGTATGAAAGATCTTAAGTGGGGGGTTTTTATTTTTGGGTGAGAAAAAAGACTTTAAGTTAATTTTAGTTGTCTTGATAATGTAGTTTTTTTTTTTCCAATAGGAGGTGTTTGGATGAGGACTTAGTTTGTGAAGTTATTTTGAGTAGTTAGAGAATTGGGTTTTTTTTTGTAATTGCTCGTTTGGATGTAGAATTTTATGGAAGAGTTGCAACCAAAAACTCGTTTGGATGTGGTTTTTTTGTGAAGGAGTTAGAGACAATAGCTTTTTTGGATGCAAATTTGAAATGAGGAATTATTTTGAGTACTTCAAAATGAATTATTAGAAATGGGTGGTTAAAAGTGAATTATTTTGAGTAGTTAGAAACGAATTAATAGAAATGAATTGTTAGAATTAAGGATTTATTTTGAGTTGTTAGAAATGAGGAGTTATTTTGAGTAGTAAAAATGAGAATTTGTTTTGAATAGTTACAATAGCTCGTTTGGATGTGGTTTTTTGAGGAGTAGTTAATAAATGTTCAATATAAATCTTCTATAAAATTGACAAACAAACACCCCCTTAGTGTTTGGGCTAGCTTACGTGCGCATTTTGACAATTTTCACGATAGTTTCGGCCTAACTCCTACAAACGGTCAAAAGGGTCTTACAAAATCAAAAAGTTATGAGTTCAATCTAGGGTGATCATCTATGTATGAATCAATTTCCTTTATTTGACATCCAAATCATAATATAGCAATTTCTCTCTTGTAAGTACTCCAATTTAAATCTTCCAGGTGCTTTGTGCGTTTACTTTTATGTTGGTTTGTGCTTTCAATTTCTGTCACTTTTTGGGTGGTTCTGGCTGGTTTGTCTGGTGTTACTGTTGCTGCTTAATGGTGGCCATAATAATGCTATACAAATTCACCTTAGCTTTTGCTTGGAAATTGTTGCCAAGTCTACTGTTTTAACATTTCTTCAATGAAGTGAAATTCATAATATTAAAATTGTATCTTTTGTTACTGCAATTGGAGCTGGGTTTTAATGATCAAACTACTGTAAACTACACAACTGGTCAATATAATTGCTTTTGATTCTGGTTTTACTCTATTGTTGTTTTCTCTGGCTCCTCAACCCAAACCGTTAAATGGCCTTACTCCCACACACTCACACCAATATTCTTAATCATTATCTCTGCTGGGGAGGGATAGGTATGATCTTATGTCAGCAAGATTGTGTATGCACGCACACACACCCAAAGGTTGTATTCAAAAGCTTTTAATTTTTTTTGTCCCCAAGGGGTGGTATAGTGGTTGAAGATTTAGGACTTTGAGGGCATGTTCTCCTCAAGGTCCCAAGTTCGAGACTTAGCTGTGACATTACTTCTTCGATGTCTGCCGGTGCCTGGCCTAGCCGCCTAGGGATGGGCATGGTTACCTTTGTTTTAAAAGCTTTTAATTTTTTACATTACCATATTGACAATTTCTTTCCTTTTTAACTATTGCTCAATTTATTGGCGAGGCTTAAAGTGAGTGAAAATGGAATCACTTCTCAAAAAACTATAAACTAATCATATTTTTGTATAGTGATGATGTCTAGTTAACAATTTTTACAAGGATAGTGTGAGTTGCAGGTATCTTCCCTCCACAAACTTTATTTATAAAACTTTCCACGTTATTTTCTTCTTTGAAATGAATGACGAATTACTTTATTGTTGATAACAACTCTTAACCTTGAGAGAGGCGCGATGCCTAAGTATGTAATGGGGTCAACTATTAAGTCAAAAAACAGTAGTCTGTAGGTGGATGACTCTGATTTCCCGGTCATAAAAAATGACTATTAACTTTGTTCATCTAAATCCTGCTTTAATTTGATTTCTTTTCAATGTCTAAGAATGAAGATTGATATTCATTTTCCCGATTACGGTGCTATTGGTATTTGGCTATTTTTTTAAAAGCTGCTGATTATCCTTTGCCAAATGCAGTATGGGATTGTTCAACTTAAATCTTGAGTGTTATGCTCTCATTTGCATGTAACTCAAGAGTTCACGGCTTGCATAGACAAGGAAACTGACGTACAAGATCCTACTTTCTTTACTTTTTCAGTTTTGTGGTTGACATAAGCCACTTGCTTGTAGCTGAAAGATCTTTTGAAGTTTCATTGTTTCAACTGAGCACAACATGGATATTGCCCTTTCAAACCGTAAAGTGGACCGAGCTGAAGCATCCAGCCACTGTAAACTTAACATTGCTTTAGTTGTTGCTACAAATGAGTGGGGAGGACATAGCCACTCAATTTTCTTTAATCTATGAGATTGAATTAAATTGCTAGGTGGTGAAGGGTAAGCTTGGTCGGAATTGTCTTCGGTTTTCCACTCGAATTGTTGTTCTGAAATGTTTGACTGAAATTCCCGCTCTCTTCAAAATGGATTTTGGACAGTTTGGGCTCTGCTTGAATTGCTAGTTGTTTACTTCAGCTTATTGGTTGAAGAATTATCTTTGAAGCACATGGCTAATGGATCTTGAAGGAAAGCCTCCTAAAGGGTCATATATATCTAAAGCGATGTCCATACTACCTAGTGTCAGATTTGCAGATTTAAGCCCCACTAAAGATGTTTTTGTTTCAGCACTCCGCTTTGCTTTGTCGATTAACAGCCCATGTCCAGGATTTGGAGATGAGCTTCAAAGATCTGCTCAAGAGCAAGTTGACTACATGTTAAGGGCGGATGCCGACACGACATTAGTAATAGCTGATGATGAAGTAAAATCAGTGTTAAAAACAGGCCTGTTTAGAACTTGTGCATCATTCGAAAGGGAACTATCTTCCCTACTCTTAGAGTCCGACCTCACATCTCAAGTCGAAGAAAACAAACTGTTGAGAACATTATCTGATCTTGAATGGATATGTACTGTACTTCCAAAGATGAACTTAATGAAAGACTTCGTTTCCAACTGGATTGAGATATCGGGCAACGTACTGAATGTAATCGAGGACGAAAAGTTGAATTCCTCAATGTGGGGCTTAAAAGTTAAGCTAATTGAGATAACCAACAAAGCCTTGGAAGCTGTTGGCTATGGCACAGTGATTCTACCTGCTGGTTGCCGGTTGTCACTGCTTAAACTCTGGCTTCCATATATTAGGAAGATGAAGCCCCTTCTGGATTCAAAGTGCGTCGCGGAGATGGATTTTCGTTACAAGATGGATGATGATCTGTGCTTGAACATCGAGGGGGCAGTCGTTTCGTTGGTATTGGCATTGCCTTCAAATGATCAAGCAGGTATCTTAGCAGACTGGATGAAAGCAGAGGAAATGCAATATCCTGATTTAACAGATGCTTTTGAATTATGGTGTTATAGGACCAAATCTGCAAAACGAAGATTAGTTGAAGGAATTGATGGAGCTTGCTCTGACAATGGTGATGCTGCAATCAGCCTTTAAATTGTTCACTGTGTTTACTAATAAAATTAACTTGGCTCCAGGTCGATTTAAATGGATGTTTTCTTTTTAGAATAGTGGGAAATCGGAGTTTTTCTCCACTATACCGGGAGTGGATAACCAGGCCCGTCCGTTAGCTAATGCACTAGGAGGCATCAAAGGAATGGAGATTCGGGAGATATCTACAAATTAATGCCATAGGTCTCAAGAACCTGAGATTTTGGGAGGAGCACACCCCTCGGGACGATTTGTATGGATATTATTAATGCAGGACATAGAAATTAAATATCTGAAATCTTTAGATGTTACATCAATAAAATTCTCTCTTTATGAAATTAAAACTATAAACTTCTGTCCTACAGCCGTCATTTTTTTTCTTTTCAAGTGGGATAAGAACTCGAACTTTTGACTTTTTAGTCGATGACTCACCTTTATGTTAATGAGTTATATACTCATTTGGTGCATAGTCTCTACGGTTGATATTACAAAAAAATTCCACAGATTAATAGTTATGCCTTGTTTAGTGTTTTAATTTGTGATTAGTATTAGTTGTAAGGTCCAGGGTTTAGTATTTTCTTTAAATCTTTTATTAATAAACAGAATTAGAAGTTTATATTAATAGCAACTGAACATAGGCGCAAGATGTAGGGGGTCGAAAGTCAAAGTATTCTTCTTCACAATATTAGACTTTGAATTCTCACCTTCTCGTATTGTTTAATTTTTTTTTTAAAAAAAGTTAAAAATCATTCCTCAAATTACAAATAACATGCTTTATTTAATTTGATTTTTATTTTCAAACAAAGGGTGAATAGACATATTACTCATTAGATTTATTTTCAAACAAAGGATAAATAAACATGTTACTCATTAAATTTATGAATTAACTATAAACTATGATTGTGCTTAGATGTGTTTCTACTAATGTAACTTTGTTTTTTGTTAATATACATGATGTAAGATCTATTATCTAATTTCGAAATTGTTAGCACAAGATGTCGGTTAAACTATGTTCATTTAGCCTCTACTAAGACTAAAAACGTTGTAGTCATGCCAATATTACCACTTACCCAACCTAACTATTACATTTTGTTGGGAATACAAACACTCAAAGTGTTGTAGAATCCTATTAAATAAAGAGTAGATCTTGGGTTTATAAAGAAAAACAAACATTTTCATTGATATGATAAGACCTTTTGGGAGAAGACAAAAAACAAAGCTATGAGGTCTAGGCCCAGAATGGACAACATCATACCATTATGGAGATTCGGGTAGGTTTGTTGTCTCTTAACAATTTTTTTTTTTTTTTTTTTTTTTTGAGATAAACCTAACTATTAGATATAAGCTAATTTAATATAATCCGACATGGCAAGAAACCGTGTGAGAATTAACGTCGCCCATGCACTAATGAAACCGAAACATTGAAGTCTCTTAATTGATGAATAATGCTTTATAGCCTTTTGATTTGGGATGCATACTTTAATGGTAGAGGACAATCATGAAATTTAAGGTAATTTTATTATTTTTTCTTTTTTTAATTTAAAAAAAAGAAAAAAAAAAACTAAATAAAACTAAAAGAAGTGAAGCTTTAATATAGCATTATGAACATGGCAGAAATGCATTGTTTTTTTTTTTTTTGAATACATAGTGGGGGAAGGGGGACCAACAAACCTTATATAGAGGGCACAACTACTCTCAAATAATATGAGAGCCAAATACCGATTTTCGGGCTCGAACTCGTGACCGTGGAGTTGAAATAGATTTTCGGGCAGAAATGCATTGTTCAACAATGGAAAAATTCGTACATTTGATGCGTTTATTCCATTATACATACATACACACAATATAACATGATACCAATAGCAAACATTTTTTTAGAATAAGGAATATAAATGGAAGACACACAACCAACTTTAACTTCTATTCTTTAATATTTAATATCATGTGCCTTTATTGTACTCTTCATTAATTATTTTGTGCATCCCTTCAATCAAATTCACCTACTTTTAGATTCAAAGGAATAAATTTAATTTTGAATGAACGGTGAATTAATATGTTAGCTTTACTTATGACCTTACCTGCATCTTTAAAGTTAGTAACTTTAATTATAATGCCAACAAAAACATAATGCATAATTTTAGTGATAATTTATATAACTTAGTAACCAATCCTTCAACATAATGTAATAGAACAAAAAGAGAGAACTTAAGCCATATACTCTTTTTTGTTGAGAAATTAGATGTTCGAATCTCCACGTCCATATGTTCAACTAAAAAAAAAAAAAACTTAGCAAAATCATTGACAAAAATTCTACATCTTTATAGTGTTACAGCTAATCTCATTTATACACACATCAAAGTTTCACTGTAAAGTTTTGGCTTTCTTCAAGTCCTCTTTTTTTATTTAAATAATCTCATACTTCTAAAAGCTTTTTTAAAATTATAATTTAAATTAACGACATAAGTAAAAAAGTCTCCTACTAGAAATGAGTGTTAAGGTTTTAGTTCACAAAAAAGTTAGGTCATCAGATTCATATATAATATAAAGAGAAACAAATAAAACCTTCATATAGTTTATCTCATCTTTGAAACTAAGGGGGCATTTTAAGTCATCGTTTAAGGTTGGATTAAATAACTTCATCCATTTTAGGCCACTGGTTAATGATAACCAGTAAATTAACTCATAATCCTTAATCTCAACCTATCATCTAATATAACAATAGTCTTGTTTATAATAATTTTCATATTATAATAATTGTCGTCGAGTAATTGCTCTCGTTAGAAACAATTTATCGTTTATAATAATTCGATCATTGCCTCCAAACATATTTTAATGGATCAACATGCATGACCTTCTAGTAATTTAATTCTTTATTTCTTTTTTTTAGTACACACAAGTATGTTCCCTAATGGAATGTCATATGCCCTCTTTTAATGTGTCCCTTTGTGAGAGCAAAATAAAGTTAGCTTTGGTTTGTCAGACTGAACCTGTAAGCATTTCACTATGACAAAAAGAAAGAAAATTTAAAAGAATTGAGAACTCAACATGTGGAAACATTTCAGATCTTTTTCTTTACCAGCTGACCCACATTCAAAAACAATAACTCAAATATACTTTCCCAAGTAGAAACAAGTATCATTCACCTTCTTATTTATATATATTAAACATAGAAGAAGAACAAACTAATAATCTCAATAATGTCACATAAAATTAAATTCAAATTTCTCCCAATTAATTACTAAGCAAAGTTGAGAAAGAGAGAAAGGAGATTGATCATGGTTTCCTATCAATTAGTAATAAAAAAGGATTTCAAAGCAAAATCATCCACAAGGAGAGATGATTAATCAAATTTAAAAATTATATTGATCTACTAAACTAGGGTTGAAAAGAAAAAGAGGGCTTGTACTATCATTTTTATTCTTGTTTCTAAATTGTTTCTTTACATCAATTCTGTCACTCAACTGATTTAAAATTTTCAAGTTCATCATTTTGTCAATGAATCTTAACTAGAAGAACAAGACAAAATTAAGATGGGCCAAACCAGTTTAATGACTGAAATTGAGGGAGAAACCAATTTGGATTCAAGAATAAAAAAAAGATATGAAAGGATGAGAATATTTAGCCCTAGAATTTTACCATGATCCTCCTCCCAACATCCCAGTCCAATACCCAGTTGAATCTCCTTGCTCTTTGCCTTGCTCAACTCCATTAGACCCTTGCATAAGCCTCAACCCCCCACCGCTACTAGCCTCGGTCGGGACGACACCATATCCATCAAGAGAAAATCCAAGGCTCGTTTTGAACTGATCATGGAGATCGGGAAACGTTGTCGTGTAAATGGAGCCAGGATCAGGGACGACAGGCGGTGGCATTGGAATGAAACAATTTAAACCCCTAGAGTTGCTCGTCATCCCAGTGAGAAGCTCCATGGCCGAAATTGTCATCGAACCGACAGAGGTCGAGGCAGAGGCAATCGTAGGGTTTCCACCGGTGACGATTTCGGGGAGATTGGAGGTGAAAAGATGATGATTAGAGGGTGGAAATGACAAATTGAGATCTTGGGAGGGAGTGGATTTAGGGTTTTGTGGAATATCAAGAATTTTCTTAGGAATGGGATTAGAATAAGTGGATGAAGAAGAAGAAGAATTAGGTCTTTTGTTCTTCCTTGAGCCTCCTCCAACAGGAATGTTTCTTAAAGATCCACCTTCAGTCCAATACCTTCTACAAGCTTTGCAAAAGTATCTTGGTTGTGTGAGGCTATAATTATTGTAATAACAAAATTTGGTATTTGTTGAATTACACCTTGGACAATTCAAAGCTTGCTCCTTTTGGGGTTTAATTTTCCTCTCTAAAATTGAAATCCCACCTTGTTTTGGATAACTGTTTGTCACAAATTCTTCAATGGGCTTCCCCACAATCTCCTAAAAATTCCAATAATTATTACACAAACAAAGAATTTGATCAAAAGACATGAAGAAAGAGATCAATTAGAGCCCAATATATACAATAAATTTTAATGAGAAAGACACATAAGAAAACAAGCTCAAACTAAAGCTGCTTTAATACAGTTTTCAAGGTTATCTATTCCAAAGAAAAGAGAGAAATAGAATTTAAAAGAGGAAAAAAAAAGTGAAAAGTAAAAGAACTGAAACCCTTTATCTTTTGACTCAAAATAAAGAGAAAGAACAAAGAGCCAAAGTGTGTTGAAGAAAGTATCATTTTTTTTCACTGAATATTTTGTGGGAAGTGGAGATCAAAGAAAAGGAAGCCAAAAAGAAAAACCAACAATTTTTATAAAAAAAAGTAGTGTCTTTGTTTTGTTTTGTTTGTCATGGGCATGGCCAAAATCCAAACCCCACAAAGAAAAGTTGTTAAATTTCAAAAGAGATCATAAAGAAGAAGAAGGAATTAAATTTACCAGTGGCCATTGAGCATTATCCATGAGAAATGAAGAAACTTGGAAGGTTTTTTTTGGAGTTTAGAGAGAGAAAAATGGAGTGAATTTGTTGAACTTTGAAAGTGGTGAAGAAAAGCTGGAAAAAAGAATGTTTTTCAGATGGTTCATGTGGAAGTTCTGTCTATGAATTGCTAACCCTTCTTTTATCTGCTCATACAAGAGAGAGGAGAGAGAAACGAAAGAGAATTTTTATTCTTTTTTTTATTTATTTTATTTTATTTATATATTTTATATTTTTGAAGAGTTTACACAATAATTGAATAGCTAGAGTTAGTGGGAATATTTGTCTAGAAATAAAAAATATGAAATTTGGTGTGGTGGGTTTCTCATGGATGTGGTCATAAGCATTGGAACTCAGATTCTCTCTTTCTTTCACTTTCTCAAAATTATTCAATTCAGTCGCTTCTTACTTACCATTAGATGATATGGATCCAAAATATGCATTTTTAAAAAATAATTCCTCATATGTAAATTAGAAGTATTTTGACCATTTCTCTCTCATACATGGATAAAGGGATGATTGTGGTTCATGGTAGATTATTGTTGTTAAAGGGTAATAATTGTTGGTGAGTAATTATTGTCTGTGTTGAGTACAATTTGGATATAGTCATGGCTGCATCCCATTCATGATGTTACACACACATTTTAATTTTTTTTTATAAAAAAAAGTGAACTGAGATAAGATGCCACATATGTTGACATTACGGGTAGGGTGCAGCTATGACTGCACCCAAATTGCCCTCGTCTGTGTTTACGGTACATATAATAATTTTGGACAATCATTTTCGTTATTCCAAAGGTGGAATAATGATTATAAGGGAATTATTGTTTATGTTTGAGGTGTAGGTAATGGTTAGTTTTGATATTCAAATTACAATCATCCAGTTGTGTTTATTGCCTACTGTTGCAGATATATTACATCTTTGAGCAAGGCTTTTTTATCTTTTGATGAGTCGGATTGGCTCTCCTATCCCTTAGGGGAAAGATTGAAATTCTTGACCTCTCACTATATTAGATAGGACATGCATGCCCTAAAAAGGATCAGGTTGACCCGACCCGTGAGCGAGGTTAGGGTTAATGGATTATCTCGACACTGTAAGTGAACATCTTGACATCGCAATGGGGTCATGTGACATTGTCGATGGTCATCTCAACACCATGAGGGATCATTTTGATAATTTGAGTCCTGTTTGATAACCTTTTTTTTTTTTTCTAGTTTTTCATTTTTGGATTTCGATTTTTTAAAAAAAAATTAAAAACTAAAAAACATGTCTGATAACTGTTTTTTGTTTTCAAATTTCACATTTTGTTTGGATTTTTTTTAGTTTTTTACTCTTTATTCTTGATTTTTTCATGTTTTTTTAAAAATAAAAACAAAAAATTGTTTCTAAAAGCTACTTTTTTTTAGTTTTTAAATTTTTTTTAATATTTAAAAAAAAATCAAAATTGATTATCAAACAAAAATGTTTTTTAAAAATTTAACAACAAAAAATAAAATGGTTATCAAATGAGACCTTGGGAATCATCTTGATCTTGTGAATTCAGATCATTTTTGAACTCGTGAAGAATATCTTAACATTTTGAAGACAATCTGACACTGTGAGAGATCATCTCGAAAACAATACATGTTTTAGTAACCAGTTAAATTATGTGAGATTAAAATAAAAATTGTTACTAATTCCTACCTCAAATTATTTGTACTATTAATTTTGGCCTTTTCTTAATCCATTTGGCTGTATTTTCTTGTGAATATAATTTGTAGCTTTATGCAGAGACCACTGTTGAAATTGCTTCTTCTTTTCCTTTTGTTTTGCTATGTATATTAACAATATACATGTGTATAAATAGCAACCTTTATTTTTTTAGTCCTTTTTGGAAAGAGAGATTGTGGCATGAACATAAAAAAAGCTTTTGTTATCCCCAACAAATGTGTGAATTTTTATGGTTTTCAAAAAAACAAAAAAGTGTGCATTTTTATGTTATTTTTCTTCTAGAGTAGAAATACCGACTTTATTTACATTTACATTTAAATTTTGTCATGTTATTCTTTCTAATATCATATGAAAACCATTTGAACAGTCTTTAAAATAATGTTCTTTTGTTCATATTTTGTTCACCATTACTACAACTAAAACCAATATTTATTTGATATAATATCCAAAATTATAATGGGTTTTTTACCTGGGTAGGCAAAGTAGGATGAAATATTACGCATGTAGCCCGATTTTTAAAAATTAACAAATATATTCGAGGATTTAAAAAATAAGGAAATGCTTAATTTGATAAATCCAATAATATCTATGCAATTTTTTTTTCAAATTGTGAATATCCAACAAAAATACTCGTACTATCTACTTGGTTAATTAGCTTTTATTTTTTTGCTAATATTTTAAAATATATATTTGTTTAAATTAAGATTAGTATGTCTAACAAATAAGTAAACAAAAAGAGAATTCTAGTAGTATTGTGTATAACCCGAGAATCACGGGAGTACAAGTTTTTTTTTTTTTCTGAGAAATTCAACCCATCTTTCTCAAATATTTTTTAATAATAAAAAGTATATCTTGTAAATACATAGGTTTTCAATAAATTGCATACTTGAAATAGAAATGTAATAAATATCCCAAAAAGAGATCCAAGTATATGAATTTTAAAACTAAAATAATTTAAAAGGATTATATAACCAAAAACCAAGAAATTTTCCATGTAGAAGTTTTGCAATTTGTAGTTAATTTTGTGGTTGCCGTACTAGAAAAGATGTACCAATTGGCAATCTCAAAAAAAAAAAAAATGTACCAATTGGCAAATACTTTTCCATTTTATACTTGAATTTGTGATGTGATTGATGGCTCAGTTGATTCTTTATTTATCCTATTATTTATTCATTTATATATTGATATAAGGTTATCTTTCTTTATCTTAAAATAATTATAAAAGGAAATAAGCGTTATTGTTTGTAATTTAACTGGATTTGAGAGTGGATAATTTCGAATATATAATATTTTAATTACTGAGTTATATCAATAAGTTTTAAGTTATATCAATAAATTTGTCTCAGTAGTTTGTTTTTAGAAAAGATAATTTTATTAACAGAATAAAAAATAATTTTACAAAAATTAGTAGTACAATATCAAGTATTACTTAGTAAAAAATAAATTATGAATTTTCTAAAATTAAAAAAAAAAAGAAAAAAAAGAAGAAGAAGAATATGTTAATTTGTTTTATTTTTTATTTAAATAAAAAGTATTATTTTTAAATGTGAATACTTTTCTATCTTAAAAATTTAGCTCTAACTAGTTTCACTATTATGTATATACTTCACCTCTTGTTTTTTATCTTTTAAAATTATTTTAGTTTTTTTTTAACAACCTAACTATTTGATTTTTTTTTTTAATTAAACCTTTTTTCTTTAAATATCTCTACAATAGTGTTTTTTTTTTAATTTAAAATCTTTTTTTGGATAATAAACACGTATAGTGAGAGAAGAGTAGAATTTTGAACATACAACTTAAGTCGTAGATGATGTTATTGAAACTTTATTCTTTTTAACTGAAGTAATTCTACCTTAAATAAGCTTTTAAATTTTAAAAAATTAATTAGTTTTTTTAATTTTCAAAACCTAACTTAATTTTTGTTAATTAGGAAATTTTCACACCAAAAAGCTTAGAGAAATTGAATTTTCTATGAGGTTATATTAAAATTTGGACAATTTTATTTATTTTAATTATTACTATTATTATTTTAGTTAGTTAATAACAAAATATGATTTGAATTAAGCTACTTAGGTGACTTCAAAATATGTCAGGTCTCTCTTCATGCAATCTAAAAAATAAAAAATCATATATGAGAATATTTACTTTTTCATATAATGGGCAAAGAGAAGATGGGCAAAGAGAAGATAATTAACCGAGAGTCATTGGCGCAGTTGGTTATGAGTTCGAGCCTGCAAATTTGGTATTTGACTCTCATATTATTTGAGAGTAATTATGCCCTCTATGTAGGGTTTGTTGATCCACTTCTCCTGCTATGTACTAAAAAATATTGATTTAAAAAAAAAGAGAAGATAATTACTCTTCTAAAAAAACAAGATAATTACTTAAATTCATAATCGTCGGTACACAATTTATGGATAAGGGTAAATATAAATTTGTTTTTGTTTTTTGAAATCTTGTTAGTATTCACCTATTTTCTTTAAAGAAATATGGATAGAAAGATGAAGCACATGGTAGGAATTTTGAATAGAAATAAACTTAAATTTCATAAACAAAAAACAAAATAGTTATCAAAACGGGACTCAAATAATTACCACATGGAGTCTAAATTCTATATTTTTTTCAACTCATAATGACTAAACTGTAAATTTTGGAACAATAAAAATTAAACTATAACTTTCTTTCGATTATAATGACTAAATTATATTTTATCTTATTATAAATTAGTTTAATGATAGTATTAAAATATTTTTAAAAAATTTGAAATAAATCATTCAACATTTTTTTACGAGAATATATGATTTATTTCAACAGAACTAAAAAAGAATACTGGGTCAAGTAAGAAACTGCTCTGGAACAGATTGAAATATTCCTTGAAACGACATGACGAAAAAATATCATTCGCACGCCATTTCTTAAACCACTCCCTAACTACTTGCGTTGTGTCGGTCTTTTATTTATTTATTTATTTATACTATAAAAAGTATTCCAGCGTTGTTGTGGTTTTTTTTTTTTTTTTTTTTGAAATAAGTTTTGTTGGTTAAACATTTTTTTTTTTGACACAAGCATTCACCAAATTTTCTTTTTAAAAGTTAACTTGAACCATTACCACTCCAATATTGGACCAAATTTACTAGTTCAAATATTTCACTCCAATATTATTGAAACAAAAAAGGAACAATGCTATGCTATTATGAAAAGATTTATAAAAATTGAAATAGGAAAACATGAGGTTTATTGGTATCATGTACAACTTAGTAGTCAAGAAATTACAAGTTTGCGGTCTTTCTACTCTTAAATATTATTGAAATAAAAAAAAAATGAAAACATGTTTTATCCTTGTGGAGCGGTGCAATTGGTTGAAAGCTCGAATTTTGAGGATTACTCTCTAAAATCCTAGTTAATTAAGACTCACTTGTAACAATAATTTATACATATGTCTGAGGTCACCAAAATGAACAGCAAAACATCTTTTGCCTTAAAATGTGCATTTTATCTGCGAAATATATTTGTCCAAAACCAGACCAACCAAAATCGTCTGTTAATTATTTATAAATTTTTATTAATGGAGCCGTAAAGATTCATTAAGCAAAACAGTTCTAACTTGGCATAATGTTGGAGTCAACAACAATGCCAAACAAACATAATTATAAAATTTCGTAAACCAATACGCAATACCCAAAGTGGAAATAAATAATTCTCAAAAAAAAAAAAATGGAAATAAATAAATTAAAGAATATGAAGTCCCCTACAACGATATGCATAATTATGTTCTTTCTCTCAAATTATTTTATCACAAAAAAGATCTTACAAATCTAAGGCAAATTCTTATATCGTTGGATTTATCAATCACATAAATAATAAATCTAATGAGATCTAACTGCATTCAATACCTTAGTTGTTCAATATGTGTTCATTAATACATACCATTCTTTCACTAATAATTGAAGCTAAGGCAAAAATATTGAATGCTTCAAGGAAAAAAAGAACAAAAAAAAAACGATGAGTATAATTATAATTATTAATACTATGTTTCAGCAAGTTATTGAATCATTAATTACTCCTACGCGTAAAGTTATTGAATCTTGACCTATGATGAGTGAAATCTCGACATAGAGCAAGAGCATGATTAAATGTATTAAATGGAATTGAAAGAGAATATAATTAATATTTCTCAAGATTACACCAATAATATATTTAAAAAATGACTAATTCTGATTAAATATTTCTTCTGATTTAATCACCATAGTTATATTGTCCATATGCAAAATTCAAATAAAGAATGCACACCTTACTATGCATGTGATTCAATGATAAATTTGTTTGATGGAGGAAAAAATAACACAATGTGAAACAAAAAACGTGCATCATTGTGTTACTTGTCACATACGCTCTAAAACATGTTAAGGTTTAGAAAATTGTAAGAAAGAAATTTCATCAAATTGGAGTTATCATTTTCTATTTTTATGATCATAAATTTATGGTTTTTTTATTAGACCAAAACATAGTTGTTATAGGTTGGATTCGCTGTCAAGGCTAGCCAATAAGGCTCACGGTTCATAGCGACAGCCCAGATCAAAAGGGGTAAATAGAGGCATGTCCCAGAAGAAGAGGCGAGACGAGACATGATCCAAATCCTATAAATAGGGTATCATCTGACCCAAGGTACCCTAGGGGTCATACATACCCCAACTTGGGATTCCGAGTGGGTCAGGACCCGCTTAAAACCTTATAGGTTGGACATCACCTGACCCAAGGTCTCTTAGGGTGCAGACATATATGTACTTGTTTTAATCTGACTTAGGCTTCTTAGAGTCAATATCATCCAACTTAAGCTTATAAAGGGTCGCACTTGTCTTAGCCTTTATATGTTCGAGTCATGCGATATGTACATGGGTAACGCGCACTACTCCCATTAGCATGAGCAAAAGGTGGTGTAGCGCGCTGTGAATCCACTACTGAGTGGAGACTGAATGGTGAGAAACAGTTACGAGAAACCTCTGAATAAAAAATCAAAGAGAAGATGAGATATGTAAGCTAGTTTTAATTCTTAAGTTGAGACAATTCTCTTAAACTCTCTTTTTTCTAAGAATTTGATTAAGCATTAGAGGGCACATGGCTCTCACCATATCAGTGTCTTAATTTTTATTTGTTTTGCAGGCACATCGTCCCCAATGAATCATACTTTTATCGTTGATCTTGAAGTATAATTTTTTATATCAACAAAAAAAAACTTGTATATTAATTATGTTCCAAACAGTAATACTCATATACTATTGTAGAGATCTATTAAGTTTGATTGTTCTGAACCTAAAATAAAAGAAAATTAAAGTAGAATAAAAATAAAATATAGAGACCAAAAATGTATTTTAAAAAAACAATAAAGAAAATAAAAAGAAAAATAGTAATCAATTGGTTGTGAGAGAGCTTGGTATGGTATGAAAAATGAAATTGAGTTGATATTAAGACTTGTTAATGTACTTGTGATGTACTCCATAATGCCTTTTTTTATATCATAACCACTTATTCTCTGCTTTCCAATTTCCCAAATTTCTTAGTATATAATATTCTACATCATCTCTCAATTTATTTTATTCTAAATCCATGTGAAATTTGATTCTAAATTAAAAAAAAAAAAAAAAAAAAAAAAAAAAAAAAAAAAAAAAAAATCTATGTGACATAAAGTTGCCAAAATTACTATTTGTTCTTTTACTCTCAATTTTAGCAATGATTCTTTTTAAGCACAATGGTAGCAAATATAGACAATCATATTGTTATAAGCTCATTAGTGATCGAGTTGCTATTGATCAATCAATTTTGCCAAGTTTGGTATTATTTCAACAATCTATATAACTTTTAAAGTTGTTTAAACTTCGTCAAAATAAGTATAACCGGAGTAGTTATTTAACATATACTTTTTAGGTCAAAAGTTAAAAAATGGTTTAAAGTTCAAATGAGAAGATGGAGAAAATTATTATAACAAGTAGTATATTAAACACAAATTAAAGTTTAACCATTAGAACCATCCCTATTTATTTTCTTCCCAATTTCATTTATCTTCTAATTACTTTATTATTCTCTTTATAATTATTTAGCATTTTCTCACCATTACTATTTTGTTTTTATATTATCAAAAATATTAGTGGCATGGTAATTTTATTGTCTATTAATTATAATTTAATTTAATACCATGATCACAAAGTTAGTTTTGAAAATTGACTTTTTATTCTATTTTATTTGAAAATACAAGTATTTTCTATGTGAACTCGAACATCATTTGACTTCATTCTTTCTAGTTTAATTATATCACATCCATAACCATTCTTTTAGTAATCATTTTTACCTTCAAACATAACTCTAAAATATATTGATGTAGAAAAATTATGTTTTTTTTTTACAAAATAAATTAATATATTGTTTGATAATGCACACGTAATGGAATGTTCCATCATTCAAAATTATGTAATTTTAGTCACATTTCGAAAGATGCTTCCTTTTTGTTTCGTCTTCGCCTTTGGTTCTTGGGTTTGGCTTGGCCTTCACTCAACCGCACAAACCGCAATCATATTTTTAACGGTGTATGATTGCGATCCATCACATTTCTATGGCGCAATCATGGCCATTCATTTTTATTTTCTGTATCCTGGGCCCCACCCATCACGCTGGCCCCACGTGCCACTCCATGTCAGATTGTATTCATCAAATTATTGCTTCGCTGTCAGCCCCAGTCTGTGTGGAGATTTTGGTGACACGTGTACTCCTTCTAGTGGCTCGATATTTAATAATGCTGTGGAAACTATAGCAAATTGGGGGACTTATCTGGAAAAAGAATATAATAATTAGGATGAAAATGATTGTTTTGTTCACATTTTTACTATTGCTCATTTTTCACATATTTGTTGTTGTTTTTCCATAATTATTAATAATTTTTCGTTTTCACCGTAAACAATTTATATTTTAATTTTTTTTTTCATTAGTTTATACCTCTAAATATAAATAATGATTTCTTTTATAATTCTCTTAGACTCAAACATAGATAATACTTATTTTTTGTAATATTTGATATTGTATTTGCATAAAATAAATGATGTGTGAATCATTAACCAAATGGGTCATTCAACAAAACGTTGGAATGGTGTTAAAAAAATCCTTAAATATGTTAAAGAAACAATAGATGTTACATTGAATTATAGAGGATGAGACTTTATTGTTTAAGAATATGTTGACTCGGATTATGGAGGTGTCGATCTTGCTAAAAACAATCCACCACTGGATATGTGTTTATTCTTGCTAGTGGGGTTGCAAGCTGGGTTTCAAAATTGCAATTGCTTGTGGCTACATCAACAACAGAAGCAGACTATATTGCAACTACACAAGCTTTTGAAGAACCAGTTTGTTAAGAATGTTCAATGGATGAACTCGGATACTAGCAGAAATATTTTCTGTTTTATAACGGTCGGAGTGTTTTTTTTAATCTTGTAAAGAATCCAACTTTCCATTCAAAATCAAACACATATTAGAGTGCAATACCAATTTGTTCATATGAAAAATAGAGGAAGGAACAATGGTTACGGATAAAATTTATACATAAGAAAACCTAACATGTTATTTGATCGAGGTAGTCAATGATAACAAAAGTTTAATTGGTGTTGATCCTCAAATAGCCTAGTAGAAACATATGTAACATGTAGATGACAAAGAAGAAAAGGATGGTGTGTGGAGATTTATTGATGATCAATAATCTCTAATTGAAATATTGTTAAATATTAAAACTCAAAGAAAATTCTAGATCTCACTCACTTATTCTACATGGTCAAAGAAATATCAAAATCAAGATGAGATACATCATAGAATCAAAGATGGGAATGGAGCCACCTAAAAATATTCTCGGCACAAGTCTCAAACCTGAGGTGCCAAAAGGAGCACACATCTCGCAGCCAAGCGCTCAACTACTGCACCCCTAGGGGACTTTATTTTTGCTATAAAAAGGTTGGTATCAATCATTGTTGCTAAAACATCCTAACACATCATATTTCAATTATAGTGTTTGTCATTGTAAAAATAGTTTGTTGCTATTTTGTAATGAATAAGCTTATAACTCCTACTTCTATCCTTGGTCTTTACCTCAATTTATTTAAGGGTTTTTACGCAAAATCAATATATGTCATGCTTTCTTTTCTTTTTTCTTTTTTTTCTATATTGTTATTATTACTATTAATCTATTATACATGGGACCATCTTCTATTCGATTTAAATAATCTTAACAATATTTATATAAATCATATTAACTACTCATAAAATAGTTCTTACAATTTATGAAGCATATACGAGAATACTCCATTTTCTAGAACAAAACCCTAACTTTTAAGATATAAAACACTATCTATCGCAGAAAAATTTGCCCCCTTATGCCTAAGGAGGCAAGCCCTTTTTAATGGGTAGGTGGCACCATTTGGTGCCACAAATTTTTCCTTTTTTAAAAAACAGTAGTGTTAAAATAAAAAAATTTGTGGCACCAAATGGTGCCACATACCCCACTAAGGAGGGCTTGCCTCCTTAGCCATAAGGAGGCAAGTTTTTGTCCTATCTAAAATTCAAACTTTTAAATGACATATATATATAAATATGTTTTTTTGTCCTATGGACTAAGAAATTTTAGCCAATTATAAATTAAATTTTGGGACAATATTCTCCCAATTAAATTGGATCAAACATTGGTTTCTTTTGAATTTGAGTCAAATTTAAACTAGAACAAAGTTCAATTAGCGAGCCTAAACCAAAAAATCTAAAGTCTCAAATCCATGTAGACAAGCCCAAGGACCAAACTTAAAGCACATCATATGGCTCAAGTCCATATGAGCTATATAAATAGGGGAACTCTTTTTCATTTCAGTGCCGTCCAGAAATTCGAATTCCAAATAGAATTTCCAAAGGCGGACCAAACATGTTTTCCAAACTGCAGAGTAATTCAAAGGTCAAACGATTCTATAAACATGTTGCACAAATACGAAGAACACGCATCGTGTTTTTCAAGTAGATCATAAAAAAAGATCAACAAATCAACGATCAATCCAATATCAACAAAGCCAACTTTAAAAACAAGTTATGAAGCCCTCAAGACATACTCAATCTCAAGAATGAGCTGCAAAGCTCTTGAGACTAATCCAACCTCAAGAACAAGTTGCAAATCCCTTGAAACAAATCCAATCTTTAAAAAAAAGCTTCTAAGTCCTTCGACCAATTAAACTTTACAAGCTTTGAAGCTCTTGAGATACATATACAAGAGAGAAAGAATCATAAGAATAAATTAGACATTGTACTCCACACTGGCACATATTCAAATTAATATAAAATATAAACTCTTTACTGTCTCAACTTGGTTTATCGTTGAAGTTTCGTTTGAACATGTACAACTCCACATTTTGATAAAGTAAACTCCAAAAAATCCTCAAGCACTCATAAAGTATCACTTTTACTTTAATTATTCATAAAACTCATCATTAGAGTTTTCTACGACAATCACTCATATTCCATCAATCTAAACTACATTTTTATGTCATAACTATTTATAAATCTTATGTTCAAACAACAATTTCTACCATAATCATTCCCAATTCTTTCTTTCCAAACAGTAGTTTTTACAACAACTACTCTTAACTCTTCAATTAAAACAAAATTTTATATTCATTAAACCCATCCCAACCGCTCAAAACCTTTCATAATTTATAAAACAATCTACGGTGTTTGTTTGGGAGTAGGGTTAGGGAGCCCTTTTCCAAGATTTAAATAAACGTTTTAAATTTTGAGAAAGTACAAATCAACATCCTACGAGACGTTAAAGTCTGAGTAGGGGAATGGCGGCAAATGGAAGCGGTTGGATTTTTTTTGTCTGCCATTTTATTTTACATTTTAGTATATATTTCACAAGTCATGTTGTTGGATATTGAAATCTAAAGATTCATAAGGAATATAAAATAATGGTTTTTATATTTTAGCATTTGAACTTTGCAAAAGCAACATGTAGATTATAATACTTGCGAAATAGAAAGAAAAATCATTTTCATTTTTACTTTCATTGTTTTGCCAATTGTAGGAATGATGTGACTTTAAATATGTGTTAATGAATTGATCATGTGAGTGTACATTAACATTATATATAATTTATAATTTAAAAGATATGTTGTACTAAAAAAAAAAAATAATTAAAAGATATGATCTATAAATCAACTAGAGCGTAATTTAAGTGATATATGAACACATAATTAATGAATTATGAATTTAAGTTCACTCATCATAAATATTATTAAAATTAAAAAGACACACACATATATACATATAATTAAGAAAATTTATTTTAAGTGACAAGTTTTTTTACTATCCATTTTAATTATAACACTTTCTTTAAAAAAATTATTTATATTAAAATTTTAGGTCTTTTCTAATTTTAATTATATTATTCACGGTCTGTCTATTGATTGAAAACTAATTATTTATATCACTAACCAAATATTTTCTCCAATACTCTGTATGCATAATTTGAAAATATCAGACAATATGAATTTTTTTTATATTTTTATCAAGTTTGCCACAATTTTTGGCTAGGCATAATTTTTTTTAAAGCGTTGTTATTTATAGAATTTTTTAATCTTTTTTATTATACATTAAAAAATTACCTCTAATAAATATATAGTTCATTCACAAATTAGAAAGAGACTAAAACCAACTAATTTATACATTTAATATATTTTTATTCTTGATGGCACATCCAACCCAACTTAGATTTTATTCAATTTTTTAACCCTAATCAAACCGACCAATCCAATCAATCATTTGTCTCAAAAAAAAAAAAATTCCAATCAATCATAGTCGTCCACTCTCATCTCCTAAATTTAGGGCATGTTTGACTAGCGCGGGAAGGGAAAGGAAAGGAAGGAAAGTTGGAGTAAATTAGTGTTTGGTGGAAAGAAAAAAAAGTGATGTAATAATAAATTTATGTTTGGTGGGAAGGGAAAGGAAGTGATGTAAATTTTTTTTTAAATAATAGATATTTATTGTTTTTAATGTAATATTCATAAAATATCATTTTTGAAATTTATTTTATTTATTATTTAAATAAAATTTAAAATTAAGTTTAAAAATTCAAATCAAAATGAGTTACACCAAAAGAAAAATATATTAGTTTAATTATTTCAAGTGTTTATATCTTTCAATCATATGGATATGTATTTTCATATATTTATTAAAAAACATGCACGAGTTAGAAAAAATTGATAAATAATACGATAAATATTTATTAATATACATTTTTATACAACAAATTTCAAATGCATGATAAAAATCGAATGTATAAACACTAACAAATATTATTTAAAGAACCATATATATTTAAAAAAGAAATGATAAATATTACACTTTAAAATAAATAAATATACATAGAATAAATAAATATAATCAATTAAATTAAATTAATTAATGGTTCAAAGTTAACAACTTTAATTCTTGATTCAAGGAAAACTAAGGTTCCAAACTTAATTTTGACTATTTAATTTGAATAATAATATACCAAAATATAATTATAAAAACATTACAAAAATGAAAATAAACACTCAGTTTCAATTTAAAAGATGACTCATTTTATTTTAACTGTTACTTAATGAAAATTTAATTTTTATATATTTAGATCGTTATTATTATCCAATAATTAAATTTGATAATCAGATAAAAACAATCAAATTATCATAAATTTATATTGATAAGCATTACTAAAAAGTTGAAGGCAAAATTCAAAAAAAATATATATATATATATATATATATACAAAATAAATTTGATTAGATACAAAAAAATGGAGGTAATAAACTCTGTGTATAAAAACTTAAAAAGTAAGAAAATGGACTAAAAAATAAAAATTGACCAAAAACAAAAAAAAATGTGGGTTATCCCTTCCCTTCCCAGCTGGGAAGAAATAACTCAGGTGGCCAAATACTGACATAAAATTTTTCTTCCCTTCTCATTGATAAGTAAGAGGGCCAAACATGCCCTTAGTTTCCATTTCAAAAAAAAATTAATATGATGATTGAAACAATAATATATATGTCTCCATCTTTCACTGCTCATATTTATTGATCTAAAAAAAATTATATAGCTCCATATTGTTCGATTAAAAACAAAATCAAAGTAATATCAAAAAAAGAAAAAAAATCAAAATTAAGGAACTAACTGCTAGAAACCTCGAATAGAAAATGATAAGAAAAAATAAATTAAGAGATTATGATTATGTATAAAATCATAATAAAATAGTAAGCCAAACAAGTATGACAGAGATATTAGAAATCTTTAACATCCTTGAATTGTATGTAAACTACATCATTTACTATTAATTATTATATTATCTAATAGTATTAAAGATTTATATAGTTTTTTTATTCCTAAATTTCGATGCAAACTCAAGCACTTAAAATTTAATTTTAAATTATCCAATAAATTTAAACAGATATTTAATGTAAAATTTTTGCATCACATCTAAGCAGTAAGTTAAATCGGGCATTTCTATATATAAATTGACATCTAATTCAAGATATTTTTCTTTATATTACATCATCTTACATCATTAAAAATGTGATGAATGATAATTATTTCAACATTTGATTGTAAACCAATTCAATACAACGTCAAAAGTTCGATTTCGAAAATCGACATTTGTCTTCCCTCTCTTGATATTGTGAAATAGTGTGAACATCCATCTCAAAATCAATTGGTGATGAGAGGAGTAGTCCACCTATCTTTTAAACATTTGAAGATATCCTTAACTTATCAATGTGAGATTCTCAACATACCCCCTCAAGATGGTGCCTCTTTTGGGCTCACCAATCTTGAATCGAATTTCAATTTCATTGTTATTGGACTGAATATCTATTTTGACTTAATAAGCCTAATACATTTACAAATATTCTCAACTTATCAATATGAGATTCTGAACAGATATGTACTAAAAAAGCCGATGAATATATCCGTTAAACTAAACCTAACTGGTATATAAAGTATTATAGTTTATATCCTTCCACTTATCTTACAAATTAACATATACATACATACATATATATATTATGGTAAATTTGAATTTCTTGATCCTTTAAATATTGCTGTACAAAAAAAATCGAGGTTAATGCGTCACACGTCAGCAATCAGCACCGAAATTTAAAAACTCTAGAAAATAATTCATAAATGAGAAATGATTGATCTGTTTTGTGTGTCTGACTTCTTCGTTGTCACAAATATTCCCATTAATCAAAAAATGGAAGAACAAATCCAGTGCGGCCACTTTTATTTATTTTTCGTCCAAGTGATTGCGATGGGAGCTGTGGGGAAGATCCCAGCCGTTGATTCGTGAGGAGATGGGAGATTAGATTTTTATGGGGCCCACCAAAGCTGGTGCTGGATTTTTCAAGGTCTACGGACGGTGAGAGAAATGAGATTTTTTTTTTCTTTTTAAATAAATAGAACAATTATGAAGAGAATTGTTTGTGTTGATGCTTGTGTAGGAATAAAATAATAATAATGAAAATAAAATAGTGAATATAAAAAATTGTTATAGAAAGAATAAAATGAGATTGAAGAGGAGTCAAATTATAAAATGAATGATCTTCGATGCATGAGATAACTTTAAAGAAAACAAAATTTTAAGTATAAGTAGATAAAAAGTGTAAGAACCCACGGGTTTGTGACAGAATGAAAGAGAATTAAGAGACTCTTACCCCTTTCTCAAGGATCGGTGTTTGATATATGTATCGGTTTAATTGTATTAGCTGATTTGTATGTTTGTAGCATAATCATGTGCACAAGTTATGTTGCATTTGATTGTATTGAGAGCATATAGATTTCATGTCTAGTCTGTTGTTTGACTAATGATGCATGATTCATGTATGCATGCTCGATATAGTCGATTTGCATGTGATTTTTATGTCTAGATGTGGACTTACATGATGTTCGATACACGGTGTGATTTCTCGTTTGGACCCAAACAAGTCATGGAGACCGGTTATGGTAGGTGGATGTGGACGATGATATTTGGGCTCACATGTACACTCCAGCTTGAGGTGATATCTTCGCTCTCTACGATTTTCATGGATGGTCGGGCGACCAGGCTCATGGGTGTGGATGGTTTCTACTAGTAGCCTAGCTAGGTGCCTCTCCAAGTATGTGGTTTGGGCCTGATATAATTCTTTGGTGATTGGTGTGGACCCGCTTCTCATCATGAGTACGAGACCTTTTGGCCGACAAGATGCTCGGCTCGCCGGATCCTTTGGCATGGAGTCGGTTGCCCAAATTGCTCTCAAGTTACATGACTCATGTAAGTTTCTGGTATTGATTTTATGACCTTTAGACTGCTTCGTGAGGCGTAGGCCAAGGACAAGGTTTTCTGACCTAGCATCCACGAGTTAGGGTTTTGTATATCCTTCGGTTATGTTGCCGATCATGCTTGTTTGTTGATGTGTTGTATTCTTGTGCACGCTATCCTCGAGTTGGGAGAGCCTTATTGAGTTTGCAAAAATTCATCATTTCTACTATGGAATTCTCACAAGTATTACTAGACTATACCAAGATGGGTAATCGATAGAATTGGAGATGATCATGAGATCTGCTGCATTACTTTGTATAGAATCTTTTAGTTTATTTTTTTCGCATGAACTATTTTAGTGGATGATAAGTTGTAAATATTTTAACGAGCTTTTATTTAATCATTTACAAAAAATCAAATTTAGACACTCATTTAAAGTCTTTTGAATTGTAAACATTTATTAAATAATTATCTAAAAATTAGACATTTCTCTAGTTGTCCCTAAAAAAAGCATTAAAAAAAGAGCCATTAAAGAAATGCTTACTAAAAAAGAAGGGAAATAGCCAGTCAAAATTGTGGACTTTGGGCACAATATGGGCCGCTCATAGCCTGCTTGCTTAAACGGGCCAGACCCTAATTCACGAGATAAGCCCAACATATTATTTAATATTTATTGTTTTTTATATAAATACTTATTATTTTTTAAACATATTGTTTAATATAAATGCAAAACTATTAAAAAATTTGTTTTTAAATTCAAACTGGGGAGGGAATCACAAACATTATAAAGAGGTATTAGTGCTTTCGTATAAAATAAGAGATAAATTTCAATTTTCGAAATTGAAATTGTGGCAGTGGAAAGCCAACACAACCCACCAATTCTGCAAATAAAATTTCTTATAGTAATGTTTCTTTTATTTATTTAGGTTTTAATTATCGTGGTCTTTTAAGATGTATTAAAAAGATTCCTCTTTAAAAGTTTTTTTTTAAAAAAAAAGAAGCATATTTGATTAGTGATCTAAAAACCGAAAATTATTTATAGTTAAAAAATGAAACAGAATTTTTCGAAGTAAGAAGATGCATTCCACATTATCACTATTTTTTAAAATATATTTTTGTAGCAAATTTCAAATCTGAAAAACACTCAAAAAAATTGCTTTTTTAGTCACGTAATTTAAATGCAATCTTAATACTATTTTAATAAATAAATCCACTTAATAAAACATTTTTTTACTCAACCAGATAGAAAAAAATCAATTCTTTTTTTTTTTTGAGAAAAAAATTGAATTCTTATTTCCTTCATTATACATGCGTGAGTTATATTATATTTCGCAAGGTAATAGAATATTGAATCTTTATAACTTATCAAATAAACTGAACTTTTTTTAAATATAAAATAAGTTCAACTTTTGTATTTATTCTTTTTCATTCCATCTTTAAAACAGATTTCGGATTGGTTTTTTAACTTTTTGATTTATTTTTTAAAAAAGTCGTTGAAAGCTTACTGTTTTTATCTTGATATTTCTTTCATTCAATAAAAAAACTTAGTCTCAAAGGATAATATGATTATTAGTATTTAAAAAAAAACTTCAAATTTGTGCAATTAGCTTCACTTTAAATGTACCTATTTGTTATGCATATTTATTTTAGGACATTTATATTTAAATTAATGGTTACTTGTCAACATTAAGAGCCTCAATGACATCTGTGTAGCATTAGTGTACATTTAATATTCAAGATGTCTATTTCTCAAAAAAAAAATATTCAAGATGTCTAAAATTCAAACTTTCATTCTCAATTGTGGTCAGAGATATTTATTTTTCCAGCAAGAACGCACTCTTTAATGGGGAGGGAAATGGGGAGAAAAAAAATTGGGTAGGAAAAAACGGGGCCGGGGACATGAAATGTATTTCCCATCCCGTTTCTCGATCTGTTTACAATTTTTTTTATTAATTTTTTTTTTATTTCATTTAATTACTTTACTTTTTAAACAAAATAAATATTTTTTGGTGAAATAATATATTCAAACGATTTTTTTTTCTTGATAGTTAACCATATAATTGAAATTTATAGATATTTTATAAGAAAAATTAATTATTTAAGATTATAATTTTAAAATATCAAAAAATATATATATATATTGAACGGAAAAAATCCCCGTGGAAAATCTTATCTCCA
The DNA here is from genome assembly GCA_036507275.1 of Sicyos edulis. Lineage (NCBI taxonomy): Eukaryota > Viridiplantae > Streptophyta > Magnoliopsida > Cucurbitales > Cucurbitaceae > Sicyos > Sicyos edulis. Next base: position 67,142,787 of record CM071846.1, read on the forward strand.
CAAAAAAAAAGGGTAAATTTTATGAGGACGGTGTATGATTTTGGTGACGGAAAAATCGTTTCCTAGCCCAGCCCCATAGACATCTCTCACTCTAATTGTGGTAGATAACTCCGAAGGTAAAAAAAGAATAATAATAAATATAATGGTTATCTAATTGTGGTAGATAAAGCATGTCAGCTAAACAACTAGCTGCTTGAAGATAAGGATGTATTAGAAACAACATATTCAAAATCTAGTATAATATTTTGGAATTATTTAAGAGTAACCCATAGAAAGCCATGCTTTAACTAATGTAATTTGTTTGGTATTAGTCATTACACTTTACCTACCAAATTTATTTATATTCCTTTTTCTGAAAAATAAGTATATTTGATGGGAAGCTTTTTATATAAGTTAGCTAATTTTAGGTCTTATGTTCATTGATTTTTTTTTTTTTAAAAAGTCTTATTTAGTTAATTAAATATTCAAAATTTGACCTTGTAGATTGGATTTACTACGTGTACTCTCTCTTTGTTATAGCTTATTATTTATATTTTTCACTCTTAGTTTAGTATATATTGATATAAAATTATAAATTTTATATTCGTACCAAATTATTATAGATATTGTTAAATGTGAGATGATATTAATTTTTAGGTAAATAGACATCTTATAAATTAAACACATCGTCTCTTAAATTTCAAAGTTTTTTTTTTATTATTATTAGGCTTGTTATTCTCTAAATATTATTGATTCAATTTTTCCTTTACTAATATCAACCAATTTTTTAATAGTAAAAATGAAATTTAGAATTAGAGACCAAAGAAAATCTTTAAATTTCAGAAACTAAATGAAAAATAAGAATAATTTTATGATAAAAAAATTCATTTATATTTTAACCCTAATATAAACTCGAATTGTGTTCCAAAGTTCTTGTGGATTATGCATTGAAAACTCTTGGAGTAATTGAAAATCCACTTCTTAGAAGCATAAAAAGAAAGATTAGACCATTATTATATAGCTACAAATACAATACTTTGAATGAGACATGGTTTATATATAATTATAATATATGGTTTATTTTTTAAAATATTTTAGATAAAGAATGATAAGATATCGCTACTGGAAGTTTAATATTGTTACAAATTTGCAAAGAAGTCTTCTAGTTATTGTTTTGTCGGCGGAAATATTAAAATAATTTACGCGTTTGATTCCAACAATTTCTAAACTTTTAAGAATACATTTTAAATAAATAACAATGTTAACGGTAATGACTTAGTCAAATGAAAAAATAATGATAAAAAAAACAAATGAAAGTTCAAAATGTAATCGTTTAAAATTTTAGAAGAAAGAATTGTACCATTATCAAATTCTTTAAGTATTTTTTGTTGAAAATACATATTATAGAAAATTAAATTATGTTCAGACAAAAATTCCATCTTTATAACTTAACCATGGTTGATACTTGATAGGACATACGCCATAGATTCTAACCATGTTTTAGCTTTTTTTTTTAATAGTGTTTTTAAAATTATGTTAACATAAATAGCAATTGAATAAATAAATAACTTTTTTAATTCAATAAATAACCTACGCAAAGATTTCGAACTTGAAAATAGCATCCACCGACCCCATATACTAATTTTCAATCTGTGATACAGCCGAAATCAACTAACAGCACGTAATTTATATTTAAATTATTTGATTACAAACCATTTAAAAATACAATCAAAATTTATTGAATTTTTAGCATGTTAACTTGTTAATTAGCAAACGCCATCAATAATTGAAAAGCCAAAATAATAATAATAATAATAATAAAGATTCATCATTCATTTGAGATTTTTTTTTTTTTTTTTTTGAGGAAAATTCATTTGAGATATCTTAGTGTTGAAGAAAATCAAGAAACTAATGATATACATCTTCCAAAAAAATTTACCTTTTTTGAAAGTTTTCCAAATTTCAAAAATAAAAAACATATCCCACCACAAGAAAAAATGGTGCCGTAATTTTCATTAAAAAAATGATTAATTGAAAAATGTATGTGAATGTTTTTAAAATTATTTATTCCTGCGCTTTACTTTTTTATTTTTATTTAAATTGTTATTTTTGTACTATATGACAAAATTATAATAATTTGACTTTTTTTTTTGAGAAAATATAATAATTTGACTTTAATAACTCATTCCAGCATGGTTTTTTTTAATAAAATAAAAAAAATTGCATGCGGTCTGTGTTAGAAACCATCTATGGTCACACATTTTTAATCTTACAATTATTTGATTACGATTATATAGTTTTTTCAAAGCAGTTAAAAAAAAAAAAAAAAAAGCTATCGCTATCTTGGAATTATATTTTATAAATGCAATATTTAAAAATTACGGGATTTTAAATTAACAAACTATCGTTCTTTTGTTGGTATTTTCTTTAGTTTTTGAAATCTAGATTTGTTTTCTTACCATTTTTAGTACATTTCTTTTAAAAACACATCTCAATTTTTGTTTTGTTTTGTTATCTATTTGTTTTTTTAATAGTCGTCTTTTTTACTTGTAATTTCAGTTAATGTTTTTGAAAATATTTTAAAAAGTTATGAAAGGACAAAAAGTGGTAAAATATCACCTTTTTTTTTAGATTACAACATAATTAAGGGGCGGGGGACTCGAACCTAAGACCTCATATACATCGATATCGCTGAGCTACTGCTCTTGTTGGCTAGTAAAATATCAACTTTAATGTTATTTAAAAATAATAATATCCTATTAAAGTTTTCAATCTCCTCCCTAATTTGAACTCGAAAAAATAATGGAGAGTTAATTATTATGTCATAGTGGCTCTTAGTTTCTTCCATTTTTCCATCACTATTTGGTCAAAACTCATTCAACTTAAGAGATTAAAAATTAATGTTATTTGATTATTCTTTATTTCTTAAAAAATTGATTTGGATTTCTCCCCTATAAGAAACTTGAAACAATAAATGAGTAATGAAATTCACATGAAGCATATGCAATTCTCATCCATTATCTTTTAAATAAATGTAAACAGTTTGGATAAATATGACTTTAGAGTTGAATTTTTTTAAAAAAAGACTTTAGAGTTACGGACATCACATGTGAATTAAATAAATCATGCATATAAAATGAAACATTAGACGAGATTTTACAAATAATAATAATAATAAAGTTCTAAACTCACGATTTTTTTTTTTTTTTTTTAATTATAATCTCAATATCCATTTCTTGAAAAAATAAAAATTGTCATTTATAAAGTCATTAATTCGAATATAATTAATGAGTTAAAATATTAAAGTTATAAAATCTCTCATCTTACGTTTTACAATTAAACAAATTAATTGAAGTTATTGCATCACAAACTATATTTTAATCTGTACCATTTTTAAAAAAAGATTTTATAACCTCATCCAAGTAGGGTCAATATATGGCAAAGTCTGCCAACTATGAAGATATTCCAATGAGGAGATTTCCATTTCACTAGAACCCTTTTTTCTCAAAAAAAAAAAAAAAAAAACCTTTTCTCTCCTGAATAATTTATAATTATACATCGAGAAAGCCATAAATTTAAATTTACTATTCCCAATTAATATATTGTTGCACTAAAAATAATATGAAAATTATATAATATTTTGTGTTTTGCTCAATGAAGATCACAAGAAAACAAATTTCTATAAAGAAAGTTGAAAATTTTATCCTCTCTAATGTAATATTCTCCTAAAACTTCCAACCTTCTATTTTGACTCTTCAACCTTTTCTTTTATAATTTTGGTATTTTTTTCACTTAAAACACCATAGACGAAAATTTTAATACATAAAATTCGTTAGATAATCATTTATTTTTTTGTTCTTAAATTTTAAATTTTAAAATTATTTTTAATTACTACCATATATTTCATCTTTCTAAAATTAGATAAATGTTAACTAAATTTCAAAAACTAAAACAAAATTTTAGAAAAGATATCCAAATAAGAATAAATATGAGATAAAATGATTGTCATAACTTTAAATTTCAAAATTAAAAACAAAATTATTATTAAATAGTCTTAAATTTTAATTATTAATCCATATTTTGTGTTGGTTGAATTAGATTTTAATTGATTATTTTTTTTCCATTAATTAGTTAAACCAAAGATTCAATCTATATTTCTTTAAAAAAATATTTAATGTATATTTTAAAATAATTAATACAGTTTGGATGAGTAGATCTTAAATATTTCACTTCATTTGAGATTCTATTGAAATGATCACGGGAAAATAATTTAAAAAAGCATCACTAAAATCCTAGAATTTTCTTGAACATAATATAATATAAATAAAGTATTGGATGAGGACATGATATTTGTGACATTTTTCACTTTTTTTTTTTTTTTTTCTTGTTTTGTTAAAAGATAAAGTTCCATTTGCAAGGTTTGAATGTTCATTTTACCAGTAAAGTTGGGCTCTTTGACAAGGAAATATGATAGAAATTGGGAATAAATTAAGTGTGGGTATATAGCAGCCTCAAAAGTGGTTGAACAATTAAATTTGTGAGGCAGAGGTTGATCAACCATAAAATAAATATACCTCTTCAACAAAACATATGATTATTTTTAAAAATTCTAAAAATCCGACAAATTAATTTTTTTTATACTATTTAATTGCGTTGGATGGTAGTAATATGATCGTATTTTTCTTTTTTCTATAAGATAGAATCGGTATTCTGTTGATTTAGCTTTTGAAGTATTTTTCTTTTTTTCTTCTTTCTAATTTTGGGAGGAAAATAAAAGTCTAAGCCTACTAAGCTTTGCTACATCGTCGTATAGGGCAATCTATGCCGACGGAACTATGTTCTCGTCGACATATACATGATAGATATCAACGAAGCAATGCTTTTGTTAAACTATCTACCATCTACATTGATAGAGCAAGGCTTTTATCCCCCGTAGACCACCTACACCAACATTATAATGTCTGCGTTGATGTAGTTTTTTATAGGAGAATTATACTTTTCTTATAATGTTTTAATAATGTTCTCTTTTAATTTTTTTTAAAATAAAAATCATTATTAGTTATATGACGTGATGTTGATTATATAATGTTAAAATACCATTTTGGTCCCTCGACTTTGGAGTTTGTTCCATTTTGGTCCCTTGACTTTCAAATGTCCAATTTTAGTCCCTCAACTTTGTTGTTTGTCCAATTTTGGTCCCTCAACTTTGCTATTTGTCCAATTTTGGTCCCTCAACTTTCAAATGTTTTCAAATTTGGTCCTTAGACTATAAAAAAAGTTCACAAATTGTCCTTTAGTCAAATGAATTTTTTATCACTCCTAAATTATTTTCTCTCTCTTTCATCTTTCATAATTTCTCTCTCTAGAAATTTTACCTCTCTTCAATCCACCTCTCTTCCCTTCTTTTCTTTCTTTTTTTCTTCTTTATTTTCTTTCTTTTTTCTTTTTTGTTCCATGGTAGACTATGAATTTTAGAAAACAAAAAGTGACAAATCAAAGTAGGAAAATTATTATTTAGAAAAATTATCTCATGTTAAATAATTTGATGAGATGGATTGAGGAGGAATAAGGGAAAAAAAAGAAGAGAAGAGGATTAGAGATGTGGATTTAAGAGAGATAAAACTTTTAGAAGAGAAATGATGAAAGATGGAAGAGAGAGAAAATAATTTAGGAGTGAGAAAAAAAAATTATTTGACGAAAGGACCATTTTTGAACTTTTTTGATAGTCTAGTGACTAAATTTGGACATTTGAAAGTCGAGGGACCAAAATTGGACAAATAGCAAAGTCAAGGGACCAAAATTGAACAAACTACAAAGTCAAGGGACTAAAAATGGACATTTGAAAGTCTAGGGACCAAAATTGGACAAATAGCAAAGTCAAGGGACTAAAATTGAACAAAATACAAAGTCAAGGGACTAAAAATGGACATTTGAAAGTCTAGGGACCAAAGTGGAACAAACCTCAAAGTTGAGGGACAAAAATGTTATTTTAACCATTATATAATGATTACATTAATATTAAATTTTATTATATTGAAAGAGTAGTTATTTTATATTTACCTGAAATAAATTTAGAAACAAGCATAAATGTAAATTTAAAAGACACATATGAACTAAAATTACTTATTATTGAAATGTCAGAAAAAAGTATTTGATTTTGAAATTTAACTGACACACTATACTCTAAACAGAGTAAAAATGTATTTTTTCCAAATGACTTTATATGACAATGACACACCCTTGCCTCTAGTTCTCTTTCTTGGCCTCTTCCAAATCCAAGAAGCCAATTTTTGCATCAACATATACCTCTGGATGATGTTGACATTGAAATAAAATATAATCTCTATCAATTAATTTTCACATTTCTTTTAAATAAGAACAAGGGAAAGACATTCATTTTGAATATTTCAATGAAACATATCCCAAAAAATTTTACACTACAACATTTCATTTGTATCCTCATCAATACTTCCACAAAACATATTGATATGTTCACCTAAAATTTTAGACTATTTATGGGTATCATAACTCAATAACAAATTAAATTAAATTTTTTTTTAAATGAAATATCTCGACAAAACTATGGATAGCATACTCGAAATATTTCATGATCTTCAATAATGTTGAGAATCTCACGTTGATAAGAAGAGGATATCTCTAAGTGTTAAAAGGTAGGTGGACTACTCCTCTTATCACCAATTGGTTTTGAGATGGATGTCCACACTATTTCACAAATAAATACAATGGCATTGTATTACACCCCATCGTTATAATTATATACAAATCACTATCATAAACTTTAATTATATACAAATCACTATCATAAACTATAATGAATAAATCAACAACATGAACCCAATCAAATCACATCTTAATTATTTACAAATGCAACGATTACAATAGATCTTATGACACTGATAGTATCACAAATCTTTTATGCAACCTAACCTAATCCAAATATTTAGTTACTATTTTTACAATACTTTGGGTAAAGAAAGAACTTTAACCATTGTAGAATGATCAAGTGGACAAAAAAATCTTAAGGAATTAAGAAGTGATTAATTCAATTCAAGTTAACTACCTATATTTTTAAGAGGATTTTACATGTATAATAAAAAATAAGAAAATATTTTTATCTATGACACAAAATCAAAACTAATTAAATCAAGGATAGACTCGTTTTATCATCTGTCGAGTTTTATCATTGATAGAAAATTTAGTTCTATCACTGATAGACTCATTTTATTACGGGTTGAGTTCTATCGCTGATAAAAATTATGTGCTATAAATTAATTATTTTAGAAATTGTAATATAAATATAATACAAGAACTAGAATATGCTGCTGAGAGTAAATTCCCTATAATAAAATGACCACTCACCTAAAAGTAATTTTCTACTAATTTACTTAGCATCCAAATATTATGGAGTAAAAATATGTTCCTAAGAATAATTTAGATATGTGTAAGTTGACCCAAATAGAGGTGTGAAAAAAAAAAAGCAACAACAACTCGAGCAATTCAAATTACTCAACCCAAACCATAAAAGTTGGGGTTAATTATGAAAATGGCTTCTTTTTAAAAACTTACTATTAAAATAGGTCTTTTTTCAAACGTATTGTCAAAATGGGTCTAATTTATTGTCTTTATGTGGTGATGACTTTAATATAGACACCACCACTTTAAAATTTTCAAAAAAAGTAACGGTGTTAAAAGAAAGTTTGTGGTGATGACTATAGAAGAGTCATCTTCTTCTTGATTTTTGTTGATGACTATAGTAAAATCATCTTCTTCTTTTTTTGTAAAAAAATTGAACTAACATTAGTAAAATAAATTAGGTTAAAATACTATTTTGATTCCTTAACTATCATCTCTATTCCATTTTAGTCCTTAGACTTTCATTGACAACTCATCAATTTTTAACTATGGTAAACTTTTCTTTTAACCTAAGGATTATTTTTAAGCTTTTTAAAGTTGATGGATCAAAATTAGACTTTTAAAAATCTAAGGACTAAAATGGAATAGAGATGATAGTTGAGAGACCAAAATAATATTTTAACCAAAAAATTATTTATTTCTTCCTTAACTTAAAAGTGCATTTGAGAGTGACTCTACCAAAAAATTAATTGATTTATTAAATAATTTTTAGAACACTCACATAAAAACTTTAAAAATAATTTAAACCGATGTACTTTAAAATAATATTTTCAAATTTTAAAAACAATTACAAAAAAAACATTTAAAATAAATTTTTGTTTCAAACTTTTAAAAATATTTGTTTACATATATTACAAGCCTAATTTTGAAATATAATATTTTAAATATTATTTTTAAATTCTTTTTTAGTAATTAACTCTTATTTTACTAAACAATATGTTATTAATGAAAATGCATTACAACTAAAAATATATACTTACATATATTTAAATAATCATATTCTAAAAATATTTTGTTATGATTTAGTATATGATTACTTAAAATAATATTTGAAAAAAAATAATATTTAGAATATTATATTTCAAAATTAGACTTTTAAAATATAAGTTGAAATAAAAACTTATTTAAATGTTTTTTTTGTAATTCTATTGTTTAATTTTTATTTTTTAAAATTTTAAAATATATCCGTTTAAATTATTTTTAAAGTTTTTAAATGAGTTTTTTTAAATATTATTTAATAAATCAATCAGTAGTGGTGTAATCTTTTGGTGGAGACACTAACTTATGGAAGAAAAAAATAATTTTTTTTACAAATGTTATGTTTTATTTTTTTGAAGAAAAAAAATAACTTTAATATAGTCATCATTAAAAGTTAAGAAGAAGATGACTCTTCTATAGTCACCACCAAAAATTAAGAAGAAGATGACTCTTCTATAGTCATCACCATAAACTTTTTTTTAACACTATTCTTTTTTTTGAAAATTTCAAAGTAGTGGTGTCTATACTAAAGTCATCATCGCATAAAGACAAAAAAGTAAACCCATTTTGACAACAAGTTTAAAAAAAGACCCATTTTGATAGTAAGTTTTTTTAAAAGACCCATTCTTATAATTAGCCCATAAAAGTTGATATAATTTTCTCTTGTGTTTGATTGAGTAATAATTTTATAATTTTTATTAGGTTTGGTCGGATAGATGGTTGCCGCATTTTTTGCTTGTTTAACCTAACTTAGAATTAAGAATATCTATCTTATTAATGAATTTTCTTATCAATACCTATTTTATTATTAGTTGAATCTTAAAAAGAAAAAAAAGAAAAATTAAAGTAACACCAAAAACCAATCCAACATATATATATATATATATATATATATATATATATATATATATATATTTTGAGTTGGTGCTCAAATAGATACTGTTGGACAAGTGGACAAATTGATTAATCCAAAATTTTTCCAAACTCAATATATCATCAATACTTATTGATATAAAAAAGAGAAAAGTTTAATTCATGTCAACGCATGACTATCTTTTAATGCCCATATATGTGACACTATTTTAAACACATTTTATGTTTGGGGTGGCAAGATTAGGTGGGTTCAAGCAATTTTTCAAACTTTGGAGTTGGTCAATTTGCTAACCCATCAATTCTATATATTAGAGCAATTCAACTTAACCCTATATTTTTTTATTAGTTGGATTTTTGGGTTGAATTAATCTTTTATTTCTTCTCTAAAACTCAACTCTCATAAATCATAAATATATAAACAAATAAAAAAATGTTCAATATTATATTTGAACCATTTTTTAGATGAATTAGACTTAAACTTAGGTAGATAAACTTTTTTTTTTGTTAAAAATAGGTAGATAAACTATATTTCAACTTAAGTTGATTTGCATGTTCTTTAATCATAGATTAAAACCCTATTTTATTAATTTTAGACATATATTATAACATTGTTAGTTCGAATTGATTGGGTAGAACTACAAAAAATCCAATCAATCCTAAAACCAACAAACCCATAAAAGATTATAAAATCATAAATCAACTCAATCTAACACTTACGGGTAAGTTAGATAGTCCTAATTACTTGGGTTATCGATGTTTTTGTACACCCAAGTTAGCATCAAATTGATTAACAAGCAAAGTAAATTGGTTGGTGCCTAATTTTGACCAAAGTAGAGGCGAAAAGAAGAACGAGCGACTTGAAATTCCGTGTACTAAAGATTCTCCACAACCCATCATCAGCTTCCGTACTCAAATTGCTGTCACAGGCGATCGAACCGAGGCGCGTTTGTTTCATTACTCATTAGCCATATTTGTTGAGTTCTTTCAATTTTCCCACACTATTCTCTGCCTCCCAAGAGAAGAGTCCAAAAAGAGGAACAGCCCCAAATTGATTTTGACCCAGGTGACAATAATCGCTTCTCTTTACGATCTTTCATCGCCCATTTCAGTTTTGTTCTCTAATTTCCCTGATTTTGATTCTGGGGTTACTGTTTTCTTCTTCTATTTTGCTTAATTTACTGCTTACCGTCGAGATGGCGTTTTGGGGTCTTTTGGGGTTGGTCAATTTCGTGGACTGATTCCATGTTCTGTTTTGATTCTCTGTTGATGGGTTTTTGGTCGTGGATCTAACAGTTTTTCGTTTTTTTGTTTTTTGAATTCTTGAAAACGGTGATCAGGGTTGGTGTCTATGTAGAATCTAATTGGGGTTGTTGTGGGGTTTCTGGCTTGGTGTTTATCTATTGAGTTTTAGTTGGGATTCCATGAATTTGAAGAGAAGGGTAAGAAGAAATGATGGATTTGATTTACTGTGATGAGGAAATTGAGAGATTTTATGACACTCGTGAGGAGATTTCCTCTGTGTCTGATTGGGGATCTGATTGCTCTGAGAATTGTAGCACAAGTTTTGGGGATGATGGAGATGTTCCTGAAAATTTAGGATATGGTGGCTGGATAAGAGACCTGGGAAGTGTTCATGAGCGGCGAAACAAGTTCATCAAATGGATGGGTTTGGATGTGGATTTAGATCAGTGTATTGACAACATAGATGAAGATGAAGGGTTTTCGTTTGGGAGGGGTTATTGTGATAGAATTGTGGAAGATTGTGGAACGGTGTTGCGATGTTCAGGTTCGGAAGGGGAGTTGTCTTCAAGCCTTACCGTGTCTTCCATGTCGAACGAAGCTCCAGAATCTTCGGGAAATGTTGCTGTGGAGGAGAATTATGCTTGTTCTATCAGGAATTTGGACAATGGGACTGAATTTATTGTGGATAGTTTCAGTCAAGATGGAATGCTGAGCATGTTACGTGAAGTCGGTTCGAACAGATCCTTTAGTTTCGATGAGTTTGAGAGAAACATTGGGCAGACTCCCTTGGTTCAGCAACTCTTTCGCAAAAATGTTGAAAAGGCTGGGCCTATAGTCAATGTCAAGAAAGAGGTAAAGAAGGGTTGGCTGAGAAAATTGGGTGCAGTGGCTTGTATAGTTGACAACGAGGAGGGTGCAACGAAGCGTGATGTTCTCAATTCATCTTCTAAGACTGGGATACAACAAGTTCGTGTTCATCCATATAAAAAGCAGTCCAAAGAATTATCATCCCTTTTTGTGGGACAAGAATTTGAAGCACATAAAGGGTCAATTTCTACCATGAAGTTCAGTTTCGATGGAAGATTCTTAGCTACTGCTGGTGAAGATGGCATTGTGCGTGTTTGGAAGGTGGTTGAAGACGTGAGAATTGATAATTTTGACATTCACGATGTCGATCCTTCCTCTTTGTATTTCTCAATGAATCAATCGTCTAGATTAAACCCCTTGGATGTGCCAAAAGAGACTGCAGGCAAGACAAAATTGAAGAGATCATCAAGCACAGCCTGTGTAATTTTTCCACCAAAGCTATTTAGGTTATTGGAGAAACCCTTGCACGAATTCTCGGGACACAGTGGCGAGGTCTTGGATCTATCTTGGTCAAAAAAAGGGGTCAGTACAATAAACCACCCTTTTATGGGCCTTTGTTTGAATTTATTTCTTCAGAATATATGATTACCAATTGCCATGAACCAAGATGCCTCTAATGATACCAATAATTTGTGTATATCCCCCGTTTACGTATGTTTTACTCTTGATTCTAAAATTTGCAATAGTCACTAATTATTAATATTCTTTCAATGTTCTATGCAGCTTCTGCTGTCATCTTCTGTTGATATGACGGTTCGTCTTTGGCAGCTAGGATGTGACACATGCCAAAGAGTTTACTGTCATAGTAATTACGGTAGACTTCTTTAGACATACATATATTAGTGTTTGCTGTATGCTTGATTTCACATTATTTATTTATTTTTTTTGGATAAGAAACAATGTCATTAATATCATGAAATTACAATATAGGATATATAGTACTATAGACCATAGAAAAGATCCCCAGTAGTTAAGTAAATTTCACGTTAATTACAGATGGATGAGATATTTTTCTATTACTTGTTTATCTATTTATTATACTTCAGTAGAGTTTTTTTTTTCTTGATTTATATGCCATCTTTTGCAGTAACGTGTGTTAGCTTCAACCCTCTAGATGAAAATCATTTCATAAGTGGCTCGATTGATGGTAAAGTTCGGATCTGGGAAGTTCTTGCTTGTCAAGTGGTTGATTATACCGATATTCATGAGATAGTAACCGCAGTCTGTTACAGACCGGATGGAGAGGTTTGATATAGTTTTTGTACCTTTGTATTATTTTTCCCTCCTACCTCTCCCTTCTGATCCTTGTCTCCATCCTTATTTGTGTAATATTCCTTACCTTCTTACTTGACCTGTGTGTAGGGAGGAATTGTGGGATCCATGACTGGGAACTGTTTTTTCTATAATATTATAGGTATGCACATGCTACATTACGTTAATTCAATTCCTTTTTTTCTCTTTTTGTTTTGTTTTTATTCTTTTTATAAATAAAATCTTTTTGATATGGGTAGAACTCCTTGGAAATGTTCTAAATTCTGCCTCTAGATCAAATTTCTCTGCATAGTGATAATGCTTTCGTAGTTTGTGTTGATTTATACGCTTAATTATTCTTCCCTTATGTAATTATTCTCCCCTTATGTATATGTTTCCTATTTTACATATTTCCCTATTGTGTATTTACATTATGTAATATTCTCCTTATTTAGTCTAGGCATTCTCTTCCTATTTAGGAGAATCATATGTAACATTGTAAAGCATCAATGAGAAATAGAATAAAGTTATTCTATTCACAAATTAACATGGTATCAGAGTAGGAGGTCCTGAGTTCGAGCCCCTGCCAAGTCGTTTCCTCCCCAATTAAAATTGAATTCCACTTGTAGGGCATTTCTCAAATTTCAAAGCCCACAAATGAGGGAGAGTGTTGGTTGATATAATTAAATTTACCCCAATCCATTAGCTTAGACTTTTGGATTGATTGGTGGTTTAACATAATTCAACAGTTTGATACGCGAGTTTTCATTTATCAGTTTTTGAGGCTACATAATCCCAAGCTGATGCATACTAACACTTACTAATTATAAACCCAATAATATAGGGTACAGTACATAAAACAGATTTCTTTTATCTATTCCTTGTACCATTGAACAAATCTAGGCCTCTCAACTTCAAGCTCAATAAATCCATACTTGTTTTAACTACGAGCCAAATGTCTTTTTTAAGAGCTGTATCTTTGTGCCTCAACCAAAACGATTTACAGTCCCATTTTATCACATTCCACTTTGCTTTTTCTAAATCGATAAAATGCTGTCGTACCAAATTAAGTATTATTATTCTTGCTATGCATCAACTGGAAGTTCTTTTAGTTCTTTGTTTGCTTAAAAAATGTTCCAAATGCCTATTTACGTGGAGAATGGTCATGAAAGGGTGTTGAGTTTTGCTTGTGTGGTCTCTGTTTAGGCTTAACGCCTCTACTTGGGCCTCCGTATTCATAAGGCTTGTGTAATTATCTGTTAACTAGAAGTTTTTTTTTTTTTTTTTGTAGAGTCATTATGTCTGATTATTGATTTTATGGGTTCAGATAATCGGTTGGAGCCCAAGTTTCAGATATGCTTAAATGGGAAAAAAAAGTCACCTGGAAAGAGAATAATTGGTTTTGAGGTATTTTTCTACATTCAGAAGTCATCCAAACATGTCGATTCGACTCGCGTATGTATTAACATTTAACACTACTTTGTTTTAACAGTTTTCTCCGAGCGACCCGAGTAAGCTAATGGTCTGTTCGGTTGATTCACCGGTTCATATAATTTCCAGGAGTGAAGTCATTTGCAAATTCAAGGGTATGCCAATCTTTCCTCTTTCAGGTTAATGCCTAAAGAAGAAAGAAACAGAATTGTTTACCTTCTTCCCTGTTTCTCTCCCTTAGGTCTTCGAAGTGGTGGAAACAAGATGTATGCTTCTTTTACCTCAGATGGAAAGCATATTGTTTCAGCCAGTGAAGAAAACGTTTATGTTTGGAACTACAATTGCAAGGACAAAGCTTCTCGGGAAAAGAAAATCTGGTCATCTGAATGTTTCTTCTCTCGGAATGCGACAATAGCCATACCTTGGTCTGGCGTGAAAATCACACCTGAACCACCATTGTCCCCATCACGAGTTCGCGATACTGCAGAAAGTATCCCTGAAATGGAGCCGAAGTATTCCAATGACAACAGTGATAGAGTACACAAGGTTCCTGCATCGTCACCGGATTGCTTCTCTCTAAGTCGCACTCTTTTTACCGAGTTGCTCAGAGGAACTGCAACTTGGCCAGAGGAGAAGCTCCATGGTTCAAGCTCAGTGACCCCTTCACCTTCCATGTGCAAGACTGAGTTCAAGTTTTTGAAGAATGCTTGCCAGAGCATGCTTAGCTCTCCACACATGTGGGGTCTTGTGATTGTAACTGCAGGATGGGATGGACGAATCAGAACATTTCTCAACTACGGATTGCCTATTCGGTTATGAGTCAGTTTTCCCCGAAATCAACTCGGTTTCGGCATTTACATTTGCTAGGTTTGTGATTATCCTTAGAACAATGTGTTCAGTCAACAGCAGCCTGCCGTTTTAAGGGGGTTTGTGGAATTACGAACGCCCCTCGATGTAATGTTCCGATCACACGAGTCCATAATTGTTTCTATGCTTTACTTAACATCCCTTGCAGGTCATCGAGATGGCAGGATTCGTCTGGAAGGGATGTCGGTATAATACAGGTTTAATTATCATAACATACATGATTCTTTTATTTGTGAAGATTGGGAGCCTGCTTTCAGGAAATAGAAAGAAGAAAGAATGGCTAATCAAAAGAGGCAATGGTCCTCCTGTTTTGCTATATCTGTAATAATTATTACATTATGTGTATAATAGAGGCATCAATCTGGTGGGTCTTTTGCTTTTGCTGTCCCTAAATTTGGATTACTGTGATTTTGTATTTCCATTCAATGAAGAAAAATAGCCAAGTCTATTGTTCTGCTGCTTCTCTCACTTCATTCAATTTCATTGGAAAGGTTTCTTTTTTTCCTTTTTGTTTTCATGATGTAGGTAAGGATTTTATTTTATCGAAGTGTGGTGTCCATGTTTAAAAAAATGAGTTTAAATTTTTTTCTCCTTATTATTGTTGAATTAAAAAAAGATGTGATAGTCAAAGAAAAAAAAAGGAATCGTCCCCCATTTATTAGAATTGACTAAGATTTGAAATGTGTTTCAAAAGGATAGGAAAGGTGATGAAATATACATTATTTAGATGGTGGGACAAAGAAATTCCAAAATAATTATATTATTATATATATAGGTCGGTTAGAAAGTTAAATTTGTTTGATAGGTTGTCGCTATAGTTGAAATGAGATGGTATTCAAAGTTGCATCTTGGATAGTAGGTTCTCCTCTTTTTCACCAAACTAACTCAAAAAATTGGACTTGTTTCTATTCAAATCTCCTCTTTCTAACCAAACTGACTCAAAAATTGGACTAATTTCTATACGGTTTTTTTCAAACTAGTATGCTCAAACAATTCTATAAGATCGAATCGAAACCATTTGGCTTATGAAACACGTTATTATAGAGAAAATAACAAAATTTCTATCAAATCAAAGGATGGAAATAGAAAATCATGAAGGATCTTACATTAAAAAGTGAAATGAAAAAGCTTGTTTCCTTTAAAATGGAGAAGTGGGGTTTAGGGGTGATTTCGGTTCGGTTTTTGTCGGTTTTGTACCAAACCGACAACCGAACCAATATCTTCGGTTTTCAAAAAATGGATCCGATCCAATGTCCAATAAAGTATAGAACCATTGGTTCGGTTTTTCAATGTCCAAAAATGGATCCGATCCGATCCAATGTCCAATTTTTTTTAATATATCAAAAATAATATTTCTCATATAAAAACAACATTCTCGTAAACAACTATTTTTTTTAAAGGTTAGAAGTATTTTTAACTTATTTAAAATTATTTAAGGATATTTTTTACTTGAAATAGGGGTGAATTAAAGAAATATTAATGGAAAGAAGATTACTCTATATGAATTATTGACTATATATATATATCGGTTTGGATCGGTTTTTTAAAATGAAAACCGGAACCGATCCAATATTTTCGGTTTTTTCAAATTACAAACCGATATGTCCAATTTTTAGGTAAAAAACCGATCCGATCCATTGGTTTGGTTCGGTTCGGTTCGGTTCGGTTCGGTTTTTCGGTTTTTTGTTGCACCCCTAGTGGGGTTGATGCCATTTTGGGGGAGTTGGGATATGCCCTTGAAAGGAAAGGCATGCAGCTGTCAAGGCCTATAGGGGTGGGTGGTTGGGCTTTGCCTTTCAACATGCCCTCTACCAATAATGCACATGCCCTTCCCAATTTCATCTATGAACTTCTTCAAATCAATTTCCCAAAATTTCCAAATCACTTTCCATTGTTATGACCATGTTATTATTGTGTAGGGTAGGGTCCTAGACATGGGATACCCTTATATTTTACCTTCGATATAAACATTTCCCCCGATACTTTTGGGGGATGCAAGTTTCACATTTTTACCTCAGGGTGAAAAATTAAGATGATTAACAATTGAGATGGTAATATGTGTTTTATCTATGTAACCTAATGTTTGTACTTTTTTTTCAACATATAATTTCTTGGTTACTAAATCGTACAAGATGTCATTGGAACTCTATTCTTCTTTTGGAACCAACTTAGTTTAGTGAATTGATTTAATTTTCTACAATCAAATTTTAAAATTGAAGTGGTAAAATTAATATTTAAAGGTTTGTTGTTACTAGCTGAGACACTTTTGTGATTAGCCTGTTATTTTTTGTGAGTATTGTTTTTTTTTTCACATGCTTTTTTCACAAAGCTTTAATATTTCGTTGCCAAGTTTGAGTTTGTTCTTTAATCTATTTTTCCTTTGGGCTAGGATGGAGACTTCTGTGTCTAGTTTTGAAGATTTTTATGACATGTTTTGGGGTGTTTGTGAATTTTTTAAGAAAAAAGTTTAGATCGTATCTTTTCATGTCTACATATGTAGTTTAATTTGGATCATATTTTGTTTTTCTTTAATTTTTTCTTTATTTTTTGGTTAAGAATAACAAAATGTAGCTCAAATGGAGTCTCGAACGATAGTGCATGATCTAAATTGTTCTTGTTTTTCAACAGTTTGTAAACAAAATTTTAATTTATCTTTCTTGAGGGATCAGTTGTATGCCCATAAGAGTATGAGATACCTTGTATAATCTTATAACCACAAAATAACTAGCTGGAATCTCTCCTTTTATAAATATTATTTTTTTTAAACTAAAAAATAAATAAATAAAATTTGTTGGAGATACTCAAGCAATTGTCCCACGTTGAAAATGTGAGGACTCTCCAACACCTTTATAAGAGAATGAGTTACTTTCATGACCAATTGATTTTTAGGTGGAACCTCATATTCTCTAATATAGTATTATAGCTCCTTGTGTGTTATTAAGCGAGCATTTGATCCCAAAGTGGGTATTTTGGTCCATAAATTAGAATCCAATCAAGTCTTTAGGGGACATGATGGAGATACTCTTATGGCAATTGTCTCACATTGAAAACGTGAGGGTTTTTTTTTTTTTTTTTTTTTGAAAATGAAAACGTGAGGATTTTATAACACGTGAAACCTCATATTCTTTAATATAAAGTATTAGTGTATCATTATGGTTTCAATTTAACATAATCTAAATTTGGAGGTAAACTAATTTTACCTTGCCTAACTTTCAAACTTTATTTTAGATATTGATGGAAAAAGAACTAGAAAAAAAAGTGGAATTTTCTAAAATATGAGGTTATACTACTTTTTTTTCTTTAAGAATATATATAGCTAAGTATGCAGTATTAAGAGTGGGGACAACTTCTATCATTCACTAAATTATTTATTTAGGGTGTCATTCAACATTATTATTTGACCTTTCTATGTTACAAATTTGTTTTTACACCTATACGAATTATTTAAAACTCAACTATAAAATAAATCTTACTTAACCATAAAAATAAATAAATAATGCTCCAAAAGAATCCGCGTAGTAGCCACGAACTTGAAGAAGAAAAAAAATTGAAACCTAGGCTGAGAGTATTATTAATGTTATTATGAGTTTTAGAATGTTTGATTGGGAAAACTTGAATTAATTCATTGTTCGAAAATATATATCAATTATTATTGAATTATGTTGATAATAATTAGAAGTATTATTTTGATTTCATCGGAAGCTTAAGGGTTATAAATTCATACAAAAATTTACGTTTATTTATTTATTTAACTTTTATGGATTCAACCATATTTAGAATTTTAAATTACATATCATATCACTTCAGCTATACTCATATAAATAAAATTTGAGAGTTTATTTGATATGTATTATATTGATATCATTATTTAAAAATTAATTTGTTACTGATTTGTTTTTTTTTAAAAAAAAAAAGAAGACGTTTGATAGCTATTTTACTTTTTAAAATTTAAGACTACAACAATTACTATTTTTAGAAATCAAATCAACATTTGAACAAAAAAATCCAAAAAATTATTTTTGTTTTTAAAACTTAGTTAGCATTTGTATACTTTTTTAAAGAAAAGATAATACTTTATAAGAAATATGGAATGCATAATAGAAAATTTGAGTAAAAAGAAGTTTAAATTTCAAAAAAAAAAACATAAAATCAAATCATTATTGGAGACCTAAATATTGTAATTTCAAATCCATAATCTTATAAAGATAGTTGCATAAGGACGGACACCGTTTTAACAAAAATGAATTCATGGAATACATATTTGGTACATTTTTTAAATAACTTTTAGCCGGTGTGATCCGAACAATGAAATTCTAAGAACAACATTTTCATATTTCTAGTTTTTTCATAATCTTAAATTTGAATACTAAAAGCATGGCATCACTAATATATATATATATATTACATGCACAACTTCATGCAATTATAGAAATGCATCTCAATTCTATCAAAATTAAAACACGTAAAACATAATATATATTATAAAATATTTCTAAATTTATTATTTGATATTAATTAAATATTGACAAAATTATTCTAGGTGTCAACTTTTTTGTGGTCTATTTTAATTATAGCTATTTTTAGAAATATTTCACCCATAATAAATTTTTTTAGCATTATTTTGTGTATTCCAATTTTTTCCTTTATCTTTTTTTTAGTGAAGACTATTTGCTACATAGATTGAAGAGTATATTTTGCACTAGTTGAAAACTGTACTAATTGAACATTGTTTGAGACATATTGATTTAAGTGGCATAAAGGTTGTTTATATATTGATCTAAAACTATCTATTGCGTTCATTGAAACCATTAGAGGCATGAGATTCTAACCCTCTTTTGAACATGAGTATACGCTGATACCGCTAAATTATTATTCTCGTTGGCTTATTACCAAATCACTAACCAAACAAATTTGGTTTTTTCTTTATTGCTCTTTGTTTTACTCTTACTTGTAGCATATAAAAAAGAGACTAGATTTTGTACTCTCCCCATCACTCTCACAAGAAATGGGAAGAACAACATCATGTTGTTCCAAAGGAGGCTTACACAAAGGGCCATGGACTGCAAGAGAAGATGCTTTGCTTGTAAATTATATTCAAGAACATGGAGAAGGCCATTGGAGAGCTTTGCCAAAGAAAGCTGGTGAGTTCTTTTAAAACCAAACTTCCCATAAAACTTCAACCTCTATTCTTGTAATAAAAATGCTCTCTGTCACTGAATTTAGGTTTGCTTAGATGTGGAAAGAGTTGCAGATTGAGATGGATGAACTATCTCCGCCCCGACATTATACGCGGCAACATAACCGCTGATGAAGACGATCTGATCATAAAACTCCACTCTCTTCTCGGAAACCGGTGGTCCCTCATTGCAGGGAGACTCCCTGGTAGAACCGACAACGAGATAAAAAATTACTGGAACTCTCACCTTAGTAAAAGATTGGCAACAAACACGAAAAATGCAGAGGAGAGAAAGAAGGAAGAGAACACCATCATCAATTCAAACTTTGAAAGCAGAGAAACGTCGAACGCCATAAAACCAACTCCAGTTTCGCGGTTTTGCAATGGCGATAACTTGAGCAATGGCGTGGCAAGCGGGCTTCCGTTGTCGTCGGGAAACCCCGGAGGCGACGGGGGTGGAGCCGAGATGGAGATGGCTGTGAATGAAGGAGAGAATCAAAAGGAATGGGAAGAAAGTGGGGATCTTTTTGGTGGAAGTGAGATTTTCTATAAAGGGTCATGGAATTGTTCAGCAAATGGTGAGATGATTGATGAAATTGAAGATGATTCTTATCAGCAGCTACTGAACCTTCAGGGAGAAGATTACATTCAATTAGAGTCCTTCATTGATTACTTCTTAATTTGAGTATATTTCATCTTTTTCTCTATCTGCTGTAAATTTCATTATATACCAAGTTTGTGTTTGGTGGGTTTGGTTTGATGTGGTGTGATTGTTAAGTGCAGTGCCTTCATTTTAAAAAGTGACTGAACTTTTTATTATATGTGCTTTGCAGTTCCATTGGATGACATATGGGTAGTTCAAATAGTTTTTAATATCACAATGAAAATAAAATTATATCCATAAGTATTCAAGTCAACTTACGTAACTATTCTCGTCGAATATAAGAAAGTCCATAAAAAATTAATAATAATAAAATGGAAGTTGTTTTGATGTTAAATAAATGGTTTTTTACTTTTGAGAAGAAAAAAAAGTGGTTTCTTATTTAAAGACAGCCTTTGAAAGGGAGAAAACAAGGCATAAAATTAAGGTTAGAGATAACAAAGTTGGTCCATAAATTTTTTTGGATTTAATAACTTTACTTTCACTATTACATTTCTAAACTACCGATTGTATTCAATAAATTTCAAGCATATTCAACATTCTTAATATTATTCATTGATTTTTAGTATCTAATAAGTCTTTAAAATTTTAATTTAATGTCATTCGCAAAATTTTGAAATGTTAATAGAGTAAAGACCTGGTATACAAAATTAAAAATTGAAGGAACTCTTAAGCACTAGATTGGAAGTTATTAGATATAAAATCGAAAGTGCAATAACTTTGAGTGATATTTTATAAAGCTTAAAATTCAATTAGACACACAAACTTAATTTTTTTTTAACCAAAAATTAAAATTAACTATTGAAATAATTCAGTATCGATTCTTTCCAGAATAAGGAAACAAACTCGTTTGCAAATATTTCAATAAGGTTGGTTTCTGTTTTGATCTTATGTGGCCACTGGCACTTTTGCTTGCTTCTTGTCTCCTATCCTTCCCTGAATCCATTTTCTACACCATTAATGAAATCATCTTTCTTCTTCTTTTTTAATTAAAAAACAATTTCACGATGAATGAAACAATCGAGAGAACTCTATACACTTATCGGTGATTACAAGAAAGATCTTCAAACAATGTTTTAAAAGGTTAAAGGTGACCTCCAGGCTTTTTCTCTTAAAGGGGTGAGGCGTAAGACTCGAGGCGGTATGAGGTGCAAGTCTCAATTTTAATTAAAAGTATTATAAAAAATCTAAATTTGTGTAAAAATGTATAGTAAAATATAATATTTACTTTAAAAAATATACATAAAACATTACACCAACACTAATAGAATTGAGTTTTTTTTTTAATAAGAAACAACTTCATCATGTCATTCAAGTGAATTCTTCATGTACCTATAGTGAATACAACAAAGAACTCCAATTTTCAAAAAAAAAAAAAACAAAGAACTCCATAAGGACATGCTAGAAATTATTTTTTAAAAACAAATTGAGGATTTTGAAACAATTGTGTCTTTCTAAAAAAAGAATACATAAGAAAAAATCTATATTGTCATGGTTCAAACCATTATATTATAAGGAAACATCAACCTTCAATATTAATTTTACAAAAAAAAAAAACTCTAATCTCCTTTTAAACAATCATATTCTAACACGGTTTTCAACCATCTCTCCTACAAACATTCGTATTCAAATAAGATTTTCTTGCAACCTCTCCTACAAAATCCTTTCCTCCTCTCCACTTCCCCCAAACCAAATAGCCTCTAAAATTTTATAAAAATCATGTTTACTTCTTTAGAATATACAAGGGATTTTGCATCTATAATTATAAAAAGGCAAAGTATTTTTATTTATAGCATAAAATCAAAAGTAATCCATGTGTAGTTTTAAATTCAAATTGAATTCTATCACCGTTAGAATTCAATAAGTGATAGAGTTTTATCACTGATTAGGTCTATTACTGATAAAATTCAACTAGTGATAAGTGATAGACTTAGTCTATAACTGGTTGAGGTGTGTTTGGAGCACCGGTTTGGTTATAATAGACGGAAGGTTATGATAAACGGTGAATTATGATAAACGGTAGGCTATTATAAATGATGTTTGAGGGGCAAGTTATTATAATAGAGATTATGATAAACGGTGTTTGAGGGGCTGGTTATGTAATAAAAAGTAATATATGTAAGGTTTAAATAAACGGACACGTAGATTTAGATAAACGATCACGCAGGTTTAGGTAACCACCGTTTATAATAAACGATAGGGCGGTTAAGTTATTATAACCAACCCAGTCGTTTACATAAATGGGGGCTCAAACATACCCTTGAGTTCTACTGCTAATAGAAATAATATACTATAGATAAATTATTTTAGAAATTGTGTTGTTAATGCTAAAGTATCACAATATAAATTGAACTTAAATTTTTAACAAAAATTATTACCTCAATTTCTCTAAAAATAAAAACAACCAAAATTGAAACTAAAAAATAAATATATATTTAAATTAAAACAAAAATAATTCGGTGAACTCAACCTAACAAAAAAAAAATACAAGTGTTAGGTTTCTCAAACTTAGATTTGCTAGGTTGTCAATCCAATAAATTTCTTTAACCCAACCAAACTCATGTATGTAACTAATAACTGCGTGCATATTTATTCTCAAGTTGTTTTTTTTAACTAAAACATATCAGTCTTACTTTAATGTCTTATAGAAAAAAAAAATGGTAATATATTAATTTCATTATCTGATGATAATTTAATTCAACGTCATAGTCACTTGTTTTATTTTAAAAATCAATATTTGACTCTTATTTAATAAAACGGTGCAAGAGGGTTAGTGGTCACCTCCCCCATTTGTAGTTATAAAACTATTTTTGAGCATAAGCAGGCGTGTTGACAAAACGGTTTGGTTTGGTTGGTTTGGTTGGTTTGGTTTGGTTTGTATGCAAGTTTAAACCCACGGCGAGTTGCACCGCATTGGGTTCAAAATCGGCGTCAGTTTGTGGAAGATCTTCCTGAACGAACAAAGCGACATGGGCGGAGCTCAGGCCCTGATGAAGAGGATTCCTCGCATCAACTTCCCCAAACGCCATTCTGGTCCGCCTCCCTCTTCCCCTTTTCTTCTCATTGCTTTCATCGATCATGATTTTTCTGAAACAGACCAAATCCTTTCTACCCATATGAAAAAATCTTCGCTTTTTTTTTTTCGTTTTAATCGCTGGTGTTTGTATTTGATTATTCGTGTTAGGATCCCACTATTGTGGCAGGTTGTAAACGTAGAGTTTTCCAAGCATTTATTTATTTTTTACCATTACTCATCTCATCGTCAATTGATTTTGGAATGGATATCACATTATCTAATATAGTATTTAGTCCCCAAGGGGTGACGCAGTGGTTGAAAATTTGGGTTTTGAGGGTGTGCTCCTCTCAAGTCTCGGGTTCGAGACTCACCTGGGACATTACTCTTTCGATGTTTCCGGTGCTTAGCCTAGGGACGAGTGTAGTTACCCTTGTTTCAAAAGTATAAGAATTAGATTAAATCCAAACAAGTATTCAATCAATTAAATCCAAACGAAATTGTGATATGATTGATGAACCCAAAAAGGATAACATCTCGAATGTGCATGTTAAGATCCCACTATTATTCCATGTTTCAAAAGTGGAGAGTCGTCTGCCAACAAGAGCAGAAGGTGGTCTTGGGTTTGAGTTCCATCCACCCCCAATTTTTATAATTTCAAAAAAAATAAAATAAAATGGAGAGTGGTCAGAACATTTATAAGATGTATAGGCTATGGATACCTATACTATTTAATAGTTCTTTAGTTTTGGACTTGTTCTTTGGCCTGACCTGTATTTATGGCTGTGATTTCATTTTTGTGTGGTTTCTTTTATATTGCTTGGAGTTGGCCTTTTTTTCTCTCTAGCATGGTTAGATGCTTGGTTGTCGGTATCGGATTTTATTTGATTTCTAGCTTGTTTTAGCTTGTTAATGGAGAACCTGGTGGAGTTATGTGGACTAATTATATTTGTTTTTTTCATGTTTGGATTTCATTTTGTTAATCTGGATTTTGAAAGGTAATGAAACAGATTAGAGTGGAACTTGATTCAAAGAATGGGGAGGGATAAGTTTTGTGCGAATTTCAATTTATTTTTTGATAACTGCAAAATTGGAGCCTTGTTCTTCTCATATATTGGGTATACATGTGCCCGCCCTAAGGCCCGGACTTGAAAGACACTTAGAGTTTCTATTTTTAGGCGTCGCTCACCCTATGTCTCGAAACGGAGACCTCTAAGTTAGTGTGGCCAAGAGACCACATACCCTTACCAATGAGAGGCTGATAGGTTTTTTATTTGATGAGGTTTTTTTTTGTGAAATAAGAAACAATTATTTGATGAGGTTTATATGAGAGGGAGATTGATTGTTTATACTTTTTCTGCTTCTGTTATGACATCTAAGGACTGCACTTGGAATGCTTAGAATTGAGGCTCAAGTGCTACCTATTTTTTAGAATCCCTTCTATGTATTTTTTTTTAAACAAGGGTAACCACGCCCGTTCCTAGAACAGGCACTGGGAGACATCGAAGGAGTAATGTCACAATTGAGTCTCGAACCTGCGACCTTGAGGGAGCATACCCTCAAAACCCAAGGCTTTAACCACTATGCGACCCCTTGGGGACAGAAACCCTTCTATGTATTTCTATGCCTATTTTAGAATGTCTCTCCAATTCCAGATAAAACACAAAATCGATTTGCCACTTATTTCTTAACTTCTTTTATGGTACATTTATATTTGGGGTTGGAGATTCAAATTCACAGTCATGACCTCTAGAGTGAAGATACATGCAAATTACCGCTAGACTCGGCCCGGTTTGACAGAAAAAGGAAGAGCTAGGAAAATGTATTAGAGTTTTATATTGTTGCTAACTTGTTTTAATCGACACCATCCCTCCGCGATCGTTAACAAGTTGAAATGTCTTATTATAATTTATATCATCAATTGTTGAATTATGTCTTGGTGATATGTTTACTAAAGTTATCTGCCAGTCATAGTAAATACTGAAGAAAGTTTTGCAGGTTCTACTTCCAAGACTCCATCAAGCAGTGGGGTGGATGATCAAATTTTCTTCTCATCTTTAAATGAAAATGCATCCAAAACTTATGGAGGAAAAGCTTCCCTTCAGCCTAAAAGGATTCCATTGTCCAATGAGGAGATTGAAGCTATTTTGGTAATAGAACCTTTTCCTATATTTGGTTGTTGCTTTTTACTGATTGTTCAATTTGTGCTCCAAGCATTCAATTTGAACTTTGCTTGTTGCAAGAAAGGAAATAAATCACCATGAGATTCAAACCTTAAAAAAATCCAAATTAATGATTAGCGAGTCGGAAGCATGAGCCATTTGTTTGTGATTTAGAAAGTCATCTTTTGTTGGCCTGGTGGTTAAAAACTCAAAAGGAATTTTGGAAACTAAGAGTTTTTTAGTTCAATCCTGGTCGTCTTCTATGTAGAAATTATTTTTTTATGGAATTTCTTTAACATCCAAATATTCAAAAATCAGGTAGTATGTCCAAACACTTCCGGATAAATAAAAAATAGTTTGTGAACGAGGACGAAGAGTTGATGTTTTTTCCTCCAGTATTATATATATTTCAGTTAGATATTAACTTTTTGCATGTTGATGTAAATAATAAAAGGAGAAAATAAGTGCAAGTCATGGTGATCATGTAACTTACCCAGTGTTTTAAAAAGCGCAAAGCACACTAAGGCGCAATGGCCCTCTGGAGCCTGAGGTGCAAGGCGCACCAAAAGGCGAGGGCTTTTTTACATAAGGCGCACTATATAAAAAAAACACAAAAAATATATATATATGTGTGTGTGTGTGTATACACAATAAAAACATTTCCATAGATATAAATGAAGTTTTAACCAAGAATAATATATAAAACATACATTACATTTAACTATTAACCTTCATTCATGAGTAGAAATGAAGTTTAACAAAGAATCTATACAAAACATACATAAGATTCAACCATTAACCTTTCATTTTAAGCGAATGTTGTCTATGTGAGTTAAAAAATTAAGTTATTTAAGGCATTAAAATGTCTTGAATCAGTTATGTTGCGCTTCGAATGGCTAGTACGGGGGTCTCGCGCGCCTTTTGGTGTATGAGTATTATATGCTTCTCAAGGTTTGTTTAGACAATCATCGATATAGAAAGATAAGAATAAGTAAATTTAGTTAAGATGAGTAGTTGTATGATAGGGAGTAGTAGAAAATAAAGAGTTGAAGTATATTAATTACCATTATTTTATAAATATTTTTTTTTAGAATTTCATTTTAAATTACGATTTTAGTCTTTATTTATTTGATTATATTAATAATCATCGTAACCATTATGAATTAATTTAATAGTCAACAAGTATCATAAATAATTGAGAAATGATGAGTTTAATTTATAATGACTATTTATCTATAAATTAATATTTTATATAAAAAAAATTGACATTAAAATATTAATAATTTTAAGATAATTACTTTTTTTTAATCAACAAATGAAGGGGATTTAATCATATAAATTCTTGATTATTAAATTACTATTTGAGTTCTACTTTTTTTTCTTTTCTGAATTACTGGGTTATACTTTTTATTAAACATTTAAAATTTAAAAAATTGAATCAACCACTCTTTAATTATTAGATTATACATCATCTTGATAGAATTATAATCAAGTAATATTCTTGTTGAGAATGATGACTTTTCAATATAATTCATAACATTATTGTTTATTTACAAGTTTTAAGTTGTAACACTAAAATGATGAAAATAAAATAATTAATTTTGATATTTAAATATTGTAGAGTGACGTGGGCTTCCATAGTAAGTAATTTTAAAAACTAAACAAGCATATAATCGAAAAGAAAAGATAGGAATCCATTGGCTTTCCCTATTCAAAATTAAACCTTATGATATACAAATCCCTAATGAAACCTAAACAATCAAAATTAATCCAAAATTTGAAACAATGCTAATTGGAGGGGCAAAATGGTATTTACAACGACAATATCGTGAGAAGAACACAACAAGAATCTAACGAGACCACATTTCGTGAACTACACAGCTCATCTCTCAACACAGGTGCGAAAATTTTCATCTTCTTTTCTCCTTTTATGATTCGTGTTGAATTCTGGAATCTGCCCTGAAATTCATTAGGATCATTTTTTGTTTAAGCAATTGTCTGTTTGTTGGGTGGAGATGAACTAATTAATCACTGCACATTCGAATTCAGCGATGGAAATCCTTGCTTTTTTTTTTCTGATTTTCTGTTTACGAACACCATTCTCTTGTTCTAGTAAAACGATGGTGATTTCTGGGTTTTATGGGCTTTTTGAGATTTGGTTGAATCGAAAGTTCTTCTGCTAACCCTACTTCTGAGTTAAGAATTGGGTGATTTAGGTGGGTCATGATCTGAGACAAATTTGATGATTGCTAATTGTATAGAACAATTAGTTAGTGCATGATAGTGAAGGAATATTAGTTAGGGCATGATTGGTCCCCAAGGAGTGGGACAGTGGTTGAAGATTTGGGTTTTAAAAATATGCTCCCTTCAAGATCTCAAGTTCGAAATTCGGTAACATTATTCTTCGATGTCTCCTGGTGCCTGGCCTAGAGATGGGCGTGATTACCCTTGTTTCAAAAAAAAAAAGTTAGGACATGATTGATAATGGCCTCCTTTTTAGTTTAAAAAAATATACTTCTTCAGATATGTTTTTTTTTTAATCTTTTGTCAATATAGTCAAATGATAGAAGAATTTTTTTTAAAAAACTACTAAATTTGAATCTTTTAACATAGTACTCAGTGAAACATTCCATATGGCTTAGAAGATTCATGACATACTGTTGCTGAGTTAAATGCAAGCTTAATTTTTTAAACATTAAAGTAAAAATCAAATGGTTATCGAACGGACATTTTTTGTAATTCGACAATGTTTGGGAGTGATGAATTTGAACCTATAACCTCTTGGTTATCACGTCATGCATCATGCGAACTGAACTCAACTCTTGTTATCACTTTCTTCGGAAGTTTCTACGCTAGAGCTCATAAGTCGGACCTTATCGTACCCTCATACCCTTTGATTTTACTTGGATTTTATACAAATGTCTGATGGTGTTTCCGAGGTTGACTTTGTGGTCTTTCCTCCTCTTCCCCTAGTGATATTGATGATGAACTCTTAATTTCTTATTTGCATTTATATATTCTGTACGCTGTAGTTGTGCTACTGATGCTGCAAGTTAGAGTTAACTTAAATGGATGATACGCCCAGGAGGATAGAGTTTATTCCAGATCACTTTCAAGTTTCAACGTCCAATTCAGACTGTCCTGAAAATAACTCCCCGTCTTCACCTATAGAGCACCCAGGAGTAGACATTTCGTCGAGGTACTTGTTTCTAACTTTGAGATAGGAGCGAAAATAAGGAAATTTGAGAGAAGAGGTGACTGGCTCATTTGGTTATTATTCTTGATCTGGTGTAGGATAGGTCACACGACCATTCTTGGACTCGACGAAAACTAAGAAGTGCTGCATCCATGTTGAACTTGCTTAGCCTTCGGCGATTATCGTGGGGTTTAGGCACTGATGGTCAAGAAAAGGTCTTTGATTATACATATTTTCAATATTATTTGGTTTATTTAAATGTACGTTGCTGAAATGTATCTTCCAACTGCAGGTTGTCTTGACTACTGTGGAACTAGCGACATTGAGATCGGAGATTGCCGATCTAGAAGAGCGGGAAGCTCACCTCAAAGCTCAGTAAGAAAACTCTCATGCTTGATGATAATGAAACTCAATTGTTTATGCCTTTAACTCTTGAAAAGATTATAGATATGCCTTCAAAACTTGTTTTTTATTCTCAAGTAACCCACTCTACTTGATTCATGATTTTTTGGCTAGGATCATAAGAAATTTATATAAACACTTGTTGTCTTCAATATTTTCTTGCTTAAAGGATTTTTTATATTGAACAGGTTGGAACATATTGATGAAATTTTGCGATCTGCTCGACTGTCGGGCTATTTATACATTCGATCCGTATTCACTTTCCCCCTATCTTCTTTTAACACTTTGAATGTTTACCAACCTTTGTTATGCAATCAACTGGGTTTTTTTTTGTCTTCTAGAGGTGGGCAGCCCTACCAGGAGAACCTCCACCTATCGATGATACCGATGTTGATGATTGGCTTCCCCGCTTTGTTGTCCTACATGGGGAGTGTATATACTTCTACTTATCATCTACAGGTATTCCAACCTCCTGGCTGATAATTCTTTATGTTAGGTGCACGAAAACCGTTATCGTTTTTAGACACCTCTGGTTAATGCCATATATCTATATCTGGTGGCAGCATATCATATGCATTTTTCTGCAATGAATATCTATTCATTTTGACATTACCAAATTTCTGGTTCCTATCTTAAACAATACAAACTTAATAGTCCCCAAAGGGTGGCACAGTAGTTGAAGACTTGGGGTTTGAGGGTATGTTCCCCTCAGGGTCCCAGTTTCGAGATCCAATTGCAGCATTACTCCTTCGATGTGTCCCGGTGCCTGGCCTAGGGACGGGCGTGATTACCCTTGTTTCAAAAAAAACAATACAAACTTAATAAACAAAGGTTATGCAATGTTTCAATGGGATAAATGAAAGCATGTATAATATGAACTCTTACTGATGAAGTCACTGGCATTGATCATTCAAAAAAAAAAAAAAAAGTCACTGGCATTGATATGTAGAAATGATAGTGAAGGAGGTTAATTTTTTAGTACTGTCTATCATTGTTCATCTTTTCTTCCATTTTTTCTCTAAATATATTCACCATGTTTCATCTTGTAAGATTTCAAAAACTTAATGTATCCAGATTATTCCTCTCAATCGTTACTTCTGTTTATTGGTTTGGTAACAAAATTGAACGATTTATTCTCAGATATTAGCCCACAGGATTCCTCTCTTCTAGCTGACATTGTTGAAGTGGGTTCTTTGCCAAACATTACACGCGAAGACGAAGACGAAGATGTAAGATATGCTTTCTATATTTCAACTCGTCATGGGCTGCGATACGAATGTTCGTGTATTTCCAAGATTCAGGTATTTTCTAGTTGGTTCTAAAGCTTTTTGCTTGAGTTGATCAAAGATACATTACAATTATGGGGTTAAGTTCTGTTCAGTAATATGAGATTTCAAAGCCTTTCATCTCTCTTTGTCAGGTGAACTCTTGGTTGTTGGCTTTGGAAAGGGATTGCAAGTTGGGATGTGAAAATGGAACTTCTACTTCAAATAATTTTAGTTGATGTGGAAGTAGTTAAGTAGGATCAACACATTAATGTACATAGGATTTTTTTTTAATTTTCATTCTAAGACTACTAATTTAATGAATTATTCTTTGTTTTCATTGTTTCCATTTATTTTTATACATAATATGGTTACTCTCCCTACAAATAGTTTAGGATGAATTCAAGTTAAATTCAATAACAAAATTAAGGGAAAACTTATTTCTAAGATCAACATTTGAATTATTCTTCTTGATTATTCGAAGCATACAATTTCAACTACATGGAATTAAATAACAAGCTGGAAAGAAGCGATTTTCACTACATTTCCAAATTTAATTTGCATAAAGACTGCTTACGTGGCTAATATTTCCTTAAAAGGAAATTATGCCGAAAGTATTTTAAGAATTGTAATATTCCAACTTTATTATTATAGCCAACCATTTATTAAATATAACCTAAAAGGCAAATAAATGTCTTAAATTTGGGGATATAAGCTTCTAATCAACGAATTGAAATTTAGACTTGGTCACAAAAATTCATTTATAAGTTTAACTTTTCTTTAATGAAGCATGAGTTACTTGAGTTTTTTTTTTTTAATTAAGAATTACTTGAGTTCAACTTATTAAAACTTTACATTAATTATTTTTAATTAAGAATTACTTGAGTTGAATTATTAAAACTTTACATTAATTAATTTGACTTGAGTTGAATTTGAATATGTCATATATAAAGGTTGATGGTATTAAATGTATATCTCCATTTTGAAGCTTTTTTTTAATCTTACTCTTAAACAACGTGATCTTCATTAATAACACATATCTTAACAGTAGAATTTTATTTGTCATGGCCATCTGTTTTATTTATTTATTATTATTATTTTTTAATGGAGGACAGGTCGTTTGTGCCTTTTGAACTTTGTTTAGTATAACTACAATTGAAGGAAGATCTTTTGCTAAGTTTTAGACTGTCTTTTTCTAATTTATATCATATAATCTTCTTTATTATAAAAAAATAATTTAAAAAATTAACATCTTACTCATCACAAAATGTAATTTATAAAAGTACTAAGGTTTTTTTTATGATTCAACATCATCACATAATTAAAGAGCTAAAACTAAAATAAAATAATACTAATACAATATTCTCAAAAAATAAAACTAATTAAATGTTTTTTTTATATAAATTAAAAATACTATTAAAATATAATTAAAGAGCTAAAACTAAAATAAAATAATACTAATACAATATTCTCAAAAAATAAAACTAATAAAATGTTTTTTTTATATAAATTAAAAATACTATTAAAATATAGTGTGCCATTCTCACAGTAGTAGGGCCAGAATATTATTGTGGGCCATATTGACGGCACCGTCGGCCCACAAAAGAACTGCAAGCGTCAAAAGCTTCGGCCCGCAGCCCAAAAATATTCACAAAAAATACAAAAATTTTGCGGTGAGCGTGGATCGAACACGCGACCTTCAGATCTTCAGTCTGACGCTCTCCCAACTGAGCTATCCCCGCATTTTGGGTTTGTAATGCTACTTTGTATTATACATTTATATTATGAAAGCATTCGTTTTTAATTTAATATAACTAATTTATTTTTCCTTCAAATTCTGATGATAATAGTAGTGAATGCGCGCATAATTATTGCTTCTTTCAGCCCACGAGTTTAGAGTTTGGAAAAATTATTGGAAGAAACTGACACAACGAAGCTAAGAGTTTTGTAACATGAAGGAAATTGTAAAAGTGCTTTTATATAAGAACTTTATTGAATAGTTTGTCATGGATTTGGCATTTTGTTTTTGCTTTTAAATTTAGTGAGGGCATGTTCTCAAATCTTTCCAATCCTTTGTTTTCTTATAAAGTATATGATTATAAGGTAAATATTTTCTTTTTCTTTTCTAGAAATATAAGAAAGATGAATCAACTTTAGATTTTCACTCATATCAAAACATAAAAATTATATTGAAGAGTGAGTGCATGTGTGTTTTGGACCGAAAGGAATATATTATATTTTTTTTTTTTTGTATTTTTAATTTTTATCTTATAAGGTTTTCTTTTTGTTATTGTTTTAGATTTTTGAGTTAGGGAAGGAAGTCCATAATATTAATGTCGTGCATAAGTTGATTCGAACAACCATGAATATCAAAGGAAAAAAAATGGAGATGGGAGAAATTGGGGAAATGTGGTTGCTTTCGTAAGAGATATCCAAGGATCGGGAAGGAAATTCACTACTTTGAAGAGTCCATTCCACTGCTTTGTTCCTCTTTCTTAATTAACTAGTTAGGTTTCACTTCCGATATATTTACACGACAACACAAAAATAAGTTAGTTTTTCTTAGGGCTATTAAAAAAAAACCATCTACTCGAGTAACCTAGATTACTCAACTCAAATGACAAGGGTTTGATTATAATTTTCTTTAGATTGAATTATGATTTTAAATTTTCATTGAATTGGATTAGTTTTAGGGTTCGCCACCCAAACTAAGAACAATATTATATATAAGATTAATTAATCACATATATATTTAACATATTGATAAAAAAAATGCAATAATGAAATAGGCAGCACAAATTGAAGTATCTAGGTTAAGTTTAGTTTATCGAGAACAAAGTAAATATTAAAACTCAAAAATCCAATCCACGCTCAATCTGAATATATAGAATTACAGATTAACAAATAACCAATCTAAATATTTAAGTTGGTCCAAAAAATTCTTCAAACCCACCTCCTTGTATAAATGCGCGATAATAGAGAATTTAAATGACGACTACTTTTTTAAAACATTAAATTCTTTGACGAAAAATGATATATTTACATTTTGTTTTTCTTTTTTTGAGGAAATGATATATTTACATTTGCAGGGTTAATTATGTAACCATATTTATATATATACATTGAAAATCCCAATGTAGATATTCTGAAAAGAAAAAATAAAAGATAAAAGGAGAACAAATATTTGATAATATCGTGGAAGATAAACCTAAATTAAATTAAAAGTTCACATTCCGACTCCAAAAAAGACCTAAAAATGCAACAATGGGAAGGGGAATCACCTTATTCATATGATATCGATTGATACAGAGATAGAAGCAAATCTCAGGAGGCAATGACAAAAAAACATATGAAAATTACAAAGGAAATTTGGTTTCTGATCATTTGTTGGGGGCTGGAGCTTCATAGCCATAAGGGTTTTTGCTGGCCCAGTTCCACTGATCCCTACACATTTCTTCAACTCCATACTTTGACCTGCACAACACAATCATAAACAATGAAGCTGATTGCAACATCTCAAGGAAAACTTGAGCATTCTTTAGAATCTTACTTCCAGTTCAGCTCCTTCTCTGCTTTCCCTGTTTCCGCATATACGACTTCGGCATCTCCCGGTCGTCGATCCGCCATCACGAGCGGAATTTTCTGCAGATAGAATTAGATGTCATTATATGTGTTGCAAATCAACTTATAAACTTAAAACTGATTGGTTAGGATAGGGTAAACGTAAAACAATGCATTTTCATTCAACATTTGTTTTTGGATATTCATGAGTATCCAAATTAGCTTATAAGCACTTTTGAGTATTCTCACAGACCGTACAACATTTGAGTGTCAAGAGAACTTATAGTAAATTAATCCCTAAGTAGGTGGCCTTTATAGATTGAACTCATAACTTTTTAATCTTCAATGGCCTCTTGATTACCAGGACAATCCATGATAGTTAATTTTCATTAACATAGTCACAGTCGTCTATCTTTATTATAATGATAATGCACATCAAGGAAACCCTTTTACCTTTCCAGATGCTTTTTCAAATGCTGAAACCATCTCCAAAACTGAAGTGCCTTTTCCAGTTCCCAAATTGTAAACCTCACAGCCTGTTGATAATATCAGAAGAGTGTTATCCTTCTCCCAGTGAAAAGTAGTGCTGGTAAAACAATGCTCAACTCTGCTATGCAAATAAATTCTAGAAAGATGCCAATGGTATGATGGGGCTAAACTCGAACATGGTAAGGGAATGAATCTTGGATAGATCTTCATCAATATGAAACTATTTGGATGGTGTCTAAAAATAATTGCATGCAAATTGAAGCTCAAAATAGAAACCACTTGAATGGTGTCTAATATAAACAATTTACAGAATGTACCTATCTTGGAATCATCCACTTTGCGCAATGCAGCAATATGTCCATCAGCTAAATCAACAACATGGATGTAGTCACGAACCTGTGCACAAGAGAGACAATTACCACCAAGTTCTAATTATCAAACAAGAGTTGAGGAATATGAGCTAAGAAAACTTTGGTATCCCTAAAAACTTTGGTATCACATACCCCTGTTCCATCCTTGGTAGAGTAGTCGGTTCCGAAGACTGTCAAGGCTGGCCGTCTGCCAACAGCAACTTGTTGCACAAAGGGCATCAAGTTGTTAGGAATTCCACGGGGATCTTCACCAATGTCTCCACTGGGATGAGCACCTACTGGGTTGAAGTATCTAAGCAATATGATTTTCCATTCTGAATCTGATCGGTAAATATCGCGGCAAATTTCTTCAATGAAAAGCTGAAAAGAAAAGAGGATATTGAGTCATTTCAATAAGATGTACTCATGGTCATGGCAGAAACATCTATACGAGCATACTTCTCTAGCTTGTATCCGAATGTCCAAGCCAGCCAATGTGCATCCAAATTGTTTAACCTTACTATATTTGATTATCAATATAACTCATATGATAGTCACCATGACAGACACGAGTAAGTTTTCTATATTAAAAAAACTGAGACCAGTTTCTAAATAACTTCTAAGGTTTTATTAGTTCAACAAAAACTGAGATAAGGGATTCGAATTCATGACTTCTTGGCCATGGACTCACACTTATAAATGATTGATTTTGTTGACAAATAACATCTAAGATTTTCATGTTGATTCTATGTAGTATGCACCTTCGTTCGTCCGTACGGGTTTGTAGCAGACAACGGGAACTCTTCAGTGCAAGGGACTTGCTTTGGCCAACCATAGACAGTAGCTGATGATGAAAACACAAGCTGACAAGAGACCAAATTTTGAAAGATTTGTTAGTTAGATATTTTCATTATATCAAAATTTGTTAACTCTCAAGAGGAGAAAGTACAATAAGGGTCTTAAAATTTCTAGTCAATAATTAAGTTCTTTAAAATGGCATTTCCATGTAAGAGAATAACCTTTTTACATCCATGGGCCGCCATGACTTCCAACAGGACAATTGTCCCAATTATGTTGTTATCGTAGTAAAGCAGTGGCTTTTGGACACTCTCGCCAACTGCTTTGAGTCCAGCAAAGTGTATGACAGCATCGAATCTGCAAAAGCAGTTTGAATTTCCAGAAGTTAGAGGATGCAGAAAGAGAAACAAAAAAACAAGGAAACTCCAACTTTTCTTCCAAAAGAACAACGAATGGCAGCATCGAATCTGCAAAAGCAGTTTGAAATTTCTAAAGTTATAGAATGTAAAAAGAAAGGGGAAAAGGTAAAAGAATAATGAGTAGCCAGGTATGTCGGATTGTGAAACTATTTCATTCTAATAATAAAAAACCCAGTAATTCCTTGAACCCACGGTATTCATTTCGACTGAAATCTAACAAAGCGATTGGCGATCTAAGAGACACAGAGACACTCAAGACTCAACAAAACACTCACAAAGCTAAACTTTTAAAAAGTGAAACACATTTTTAACCTATAGAAGTATTTATTTATACAGTCTAATGAATATGTTAGAAACAACTTTAAAGAAGTAGCTCATAAAAAAACATCTCCATGAACTATTGCTTTTGTTGGCCAATAACTTAAAATATAACAAAAAAAAATTGATAAAACGGAATTATTTTCTGAATACCAAATATCATTATGGATTACCTTATAGTCAAAGAGGGTTTAGGGAGAGTTATTGCTCAATCGATAATGACCACCTACCTAGCATTCCGAACTAATATCTATGGTGGCTAATATATGTCATTGTTGATAAGAAATAAAACTAACATGGAGGTGCCATTAGTCAATGTCATTCATTTTAAATTAAAATTAAAACATTATTCTAAAAAAAATTGATCATAGCCCCTGAAAGGAAACTAATAATTCATATTAAATAAGTAGAAGAACAAACAAACACATTTTTAGATCTCCTAAACAAAATAATAATAATAACAACAAAGACAAACAAACAAACAGTGCACCTCTAGATTTACGCTGAAATGTTTTTAAAGTTAGGGGGTCCAAAAAGGCCAAAAGACATGTTCATAAAGATGCTTTCTGTACCCCCTTTTCAAAAAAGAAAAAAAAAAAGTTGATCTCAGTACCTAATGGTAAAATGCGAACCGTCACAAACAATGTATGAAAGATAAGAAAGGTAAATAGATCCTTACTTAGTCGATGCGAAAACCTTCTCAAGAGCGGGCTTATCCCTCAAATCAAGCTGCAAAAAAAAAAAAAAAAATCACAATCACAACATCAAAAATCGCCGATCGCTTTCCAGGAAAATCGAATCAAATTCACGTAACCATACATTTCGAGAAAAACGCAAAATCACATACAGAAATCGGAATGAAAGAACCAAAAGGCAATCAAACAAACAGAATTTACAAAAATAGGGCGAAATCAAGCGAGAAACCTTGTGAAATGTGAGATTCTTCCCCAAATCTCCGGCCAGATCTTTGACTCTGCGAACAGCGATCTCGGAGGAGTTGTCCAAGTTATCGACGATGACGGCGTTGTAGCCGCCGAGAAGAAGTTGGAGAACGGTGTGGCTGCCGATGTAACCGGCTCCGCCGGTGACCAAGATGCTCTTCGCCATGGCTGGTGCTCAGTGGAGAAGAAACGACCGGAGAATATCAGGTTTGTGAGGATCGGAAGAGTGAAGAGCCACTGAATTTATAGCGTTGATCAGAAATTGTTCGGTTACTTGTACAAATAGGGCGGTGATTTTGCTGTAACTGCGACAGGGAAGGGTTTTTTTTTTTTTTTTTTGGTGATTTGAAGAGAAAATGAAAATAGAAAAGTGTTTAAAGTTAGGATCGAAAAGTGAGCTTTGATCGGTAAGTTATTTTAATTTTAAAAAAAAAATCTGAAAAAGTTGTTTCAACTTTCAACTCACGAAAGTATTTAATAAGATAAAAAGTTACTATTTCGTATTTAATAGAAGTGATGAATTCGGATATCAAACTAAAAGAAATGGAAAAATGAGAAAGAGTAAATTAAAAATAACTTCTTTAGGTAGAAGTTTTCGTGGGGAATTAACTATTTCTATGAAAAATAACATTTTTTTATCAAATATAATATAATATAAATTAGATTAAAATGTTATTTTTTATTTAACTTAAGTTTTATTCTATTTTTATGTTTTAATTTTCAAAAATTCAATTTTACTTTTTATACTTCCGCTTGTTTCCTCTTGATCCATCAAAATTCAAAAGGCTCCATTATAATTCTTAAATTTCGAGGTATGTTATATTTTGAAAATGGTTAAAATATCATTTTGGTCCTTCGACTTTCATATTTGTTCAATTTTGGTCCCTCGACTTTTAAATGTTCAATTTTAGTCCCTCGAGTTTTATGTTTGTCCAATTTTAGTCTCTAAAGTATCTAATTTTGATCCCTAGAGTTTTCACAAGGTTTAAAAATAGTCCTAAGTTAAATAAAGGCATAACGGACATTAAATGTGGCAAAAAGAAAAAACCTATTTCTTCTCCTGGTTTCTTACTCTGTTTTTCTTTCTTTCTAAATAACAGTGCCAAAAAATAGGCTTCACAACACCAATACAATCATTTCACTTATCCAACTTTGAAGGTAAGAATTTAAGAAGAAAAAAACATATTAGGTACGGGTAGCTGATATTCCATCCACCAGCATAGGGTTCAAAATTCTAAAGCGGGTCCTTCTTGTTAGTCCTGTTTCGGGCCAAAACCAGAGATGATTCCAAAACAGAGCCATGTTCCGCAAGGCTTCTTCCATACCTCCATGGCTTCGAGACCTTAAAAACATCAACCCCATTTGAGTTTTCTGAAGTTCAACAAAACCCATAAAAGAAAAACACACAGACTAACAATAATGGAGCTTTAATTTCGGAAATCCCTAAAAATAGAGACAGAGAAAGATGAGTACCAGAGATGGGAATGGAAGTGGTTGTGAATGGAGAATGGAAGTGGTTTTTAGATAGAAAGAAAAACAGAGTATAAAACCAGGAGAAGAAGATGAGTTTTTTCTTTTTGCCACATTTAACGTCCGTTAATGTGAAAATTTTAGGGACTAAAATTAGATAATTTATATTTTAATGACTAAAATTGAATATTTGAAAGTCGAGAAACTAAAATAGAATAAATATAAGAGTCGAGGAAATAAAATGGTATTTTAATTTTTGAAAATTAATTTTAAATTTTCTTTAGTACCAACAAAAGAAGAAAATATAATTACCGTGGCACAGTTGATAAAAGTACAACTCCATATGGATATGAATTTAACTATGAGAAACTTCCAAAAGCTCATAAAGTGGTTTATTAATCATATTTGAGTGCATCATACGCAACAAATTCACCTAATTTTCATCACTTCCAACAGGCAGCATGATATTTAAAGGTCCCTCCACGTGGAGGTGTAGGTAATTTTTTTTGTTTTAAACCGGTAAATCGGAGCTTCACTTCTTATTCTTAGAGTACCACTGGATCGTCTCAAAAAGTGTTATAGTTTAAGTGATTTTCAATGCCCTCAAATCAGAAATCTCAAAAAAAAGTATGTCTCTAACTCCTTTATACCTCAATTTATGGGTGAACATGAGTTGGGTTGAATTGGGTTGGGTTAGAAAGGTAAACCCAACCCAAAATTTTGGGTTGATCATTGTTTCAACCCAATCCAATCTAATTAAAGAGACAACTCAACCCTTATATTTTTAGGTTGGGTTAGGTCATCGGGTTCAATAATAAATTATAATTATAATTATTTTTTATCAAATTAATCATACATTGTATATAAACAAAATATAATCTCCAATCAAGATAATGAAATGAATATAAATATACAATAATGGTTAATAGAAGATTTCAATTATAAAACATAAAATAAATAGATAATTAAAGCAACAAAAAATAGATAATATAATTCTACTTCTATAAAACAAATATATAACTAAAACCAATAAAAGATATTTTACATAATTTGACTATATATTTATCATGATATATAAATTATAAAGATTTAAAAAAATATTAAAGATTATGGGAAATAAAAAGTCTAATAGTAATAATTAATTATGAGTTGGGTTTGTCAGGTTGGGTTGAGTTAATTTTAGTCCACCCTTAACCCAACTCAACCCAAAAATATATTTGACATAACTCAACCCGTCAATTTGGATTGGATTGGTCCGAGTTGTTCGGGTTTCCAGTTTTTTTTAACACTCCTACCTCAATTGTTAAACTGTTGCTTGAGGACAGGTGGTAGGTATATGATGGTGATCCATAACTTAATTTCCAATCAAATTTTCACCATTAATAACTTCATTTTCTTACTTTATTTGGTTTTATCAAAGTAACATTTTATCAACCAAATTTACTTATAATTCTTTGTGATTGGATTTTAGTGTGGAAGAGAGGAGAGAAAATAGAAGGAATTGAGATTTCCCAACTCTATATTTTTAGTAGATCAATCTCGGTCAACTTTTCTTTTAATAATCTATCAAACATTTTATCTAGTCTTATCAATATCACATCAAACGTTTTATACTTTTCAACTATATCATACTACCTTAAGATGTGGCTTAGGAGAAAAATCATTTTTGGACGATTTTACCCCTTAAGCCACACGCTAAATTACAAAAATGTCATAATCTTCTGTTAAAATATTAAAAAAAATGCAAAGATATTCATAATATTATTTATATATTTAGATTTTCATCATCTTTATAACGTAAAAGATAATATATTTTTAGCAAATCTCATAAATTAAGTTAGAAGATAAGAGAATCCACGTAATCTTCATCTTACTTGTTATTAATCATTAAAATTTAGTATCTTCAAACTAAATAAGTATAAAATAAAATGAAAGTATAAAATCAAATCAAGATTTTTTTTTTTTTTTTCAAATTTAAAGAAGATCTTGGGATCCAACCTTTTTTATAAATAGCACAAATTTATGTTCTTCAAACTTCAAATTATTAATAATTGATGTTGTACAAATTTTGTTTGGGTTGGAGTTTTAGCATTGATGCCTGAGTTGTGTTTGTAGGAGTCGTTGTCGTCGAAGGTAAATAACAGTTTTTTCAATCCGTATTTAATTCGTTGTACAAAACATTTTATTCTTCTTCATTTATTTTTATTTGTATTATGTTTTCTTTGTGTAATTCTATTTATTTTATGCTTCAACTTTAATTTATAATTTTCTTTTAAATTATGGAGTATTTAAAATTTTGAAGAAGGGTTTATCACATTATTCCATTAATGAAAGGTAATTTTTTTATAATTATTATTTTTTCATATTATTATTATTTATTATTAGAATAAATATGACTTAACATGTAATTTGTTACTTATTCTGTGATAGGTGATGTTATTGGAGAATTACTCAGATTTTGACATATGAAACTACTTAAATTTTATCAACTTACTAATTATATATATTTATATATTTTTTTTTTAATTTAAATATAAATTTATACATCATTATTGTTTTTGTAGAGAACAATAGATTTAATATAATATTATGTTTTAAATTAATATTTAAAAAACTTATGTTTCATCAAAATTCGTAGAAGAGGTAGATAATATATATTTTTTTTCAGTTTTTTAATTTTTTTCAATCTTTTCTTTATTTTTTTATTATTTATAAAATATAAGGTGATTTGAGGTGAAATAAGAAAGCCAAATATGATTTTTGAGATTTTAGAGAGGTGATGGTTTCGAGGTTTTTTTTTTTAAATGGTTTTGATGTTCGTAGATTAAACTAAAATAATAAATGAATGAAAAAAAATATTATGTACAAAGTAAGATTTTAGCCTGACGAAAACTTATTTCTTAAAGAAGTTTAATTTATTTCATAATTTTCTTTAGATATGTATATTTTTTTCTTTCACTTTTATCTTAGGTTGTATGAGATTTTTAATAAAGTAGATAATAAATATTTTACTTACTCATTTAAAATTTATATATATGTATATTATTTATAAGTATTTCAATAAATAAAAATATAATCTCATATGCCAGAAAAAAATCTCCCATGAAAGACACGCTTAAAAGTTCTAGTAATAATAAATATATATTAAATTGATCGATATAGTACAAATATACAAAGGGGGTATTCTTAGGAGTACGTTAAAGTAGAAAAATGTTTACAATACTAGCAAAAAAAAAATAACAATGATAGTTATGTACGGTATAATTAATAAATAAACTAAATTAATAATTGGAGCTTGTAGTTTATTTAATGGAGATTTTTCATGCATAATAAAAAGAGAAATTTTACTATATAAGGTTTTCACAAAATAATTATAAACGAAGCCAAATTTAAAAGTATTTCCATTCTCCGTCTACTATAGACGTTTTAATATTGAATCATAAATATTCATAATTAAAAAAAAAAGTAGTTATTCATTAATACTAATGAATGTTATGCTATTTTTTTTAAATTATTATATTTGTAATTATCTTAATACCTTAAAGTGTGATTTAGGAGGAAAATCATTTTTAGACAATTTTACCCCTAAGTCACATTATATATTTACATATATGACATTTTTATATAAATTAAAAAAATAAAAATAAAAAAAACTCCTACATTTTAAAATAAATGCAATCCACTAACCTTTGATGTCCTTTGTAAATTTAAGAAGAAAAAAAAAACTCCCCCACATATTCATTCATTATAAATTTTCATGAAACTCTTA
Organism: Sicyos edulis; assembly: GCA_036507275.1. Classification (NCBI taxonomy): domain Eukaryota; kingdom Viridiplantae; phylum Streptophyta; class Magnoliopsida; order Cucurbitales; family Cucurbitaceae; genus Sicyos; species Sicyos edulis. Next base: position 67,185,699 of record CM071846.1, read on the forward strand.
GTTAAAGGTCTACCATTTATCATACTTACATATCATTTTGAAAACTTTTTTTTAATTTTCTTTTTACAAATAATAATGTAAGAATGTAATAAATAAAAAAGTTACAAATAATAAAACCACTTATTTCCTTCATTTTTTATAACTCATGAATTTATCATTATTTTTCTTTTTACAAATAATAATTTACTACATAATCAATGTAAGAATGTAATTTTATCTTACCTTACTATCTTAAAATGTGGCTTGTGGGAAAAATCATTTTTAGAGGATTTTACCCTTACATTATATATCTACAAACATGTCATTCTCTCCCTAAAAAAACAACAAACCCACATTTTTTTTGTTTAAATCTATATCCCCACCCACTAAGTAGTACATTAATTGTATTTCATAATTATTATTTTTTTTATCAGATGAGTTTTTCTTATGTCATTCTCTTCTTTAAAAAAAAATAGCAAACCCACACTTTTTTTTGTTTAATTCTATATCCCCACCCAATAAGTAGTACATTAATTGTATGATTTTTGGAAAATTTAATGTTCTTTGTCATAGTATCATTACACTGAGTTAAATGGGGATTAGAATTTGAAAAGTTTATGGTTTTTTCTTTAATTTTCTTTAATGTGAATTTTAAAGGTTTTGTAACTTTCTTTCTACAACTATATATAGAGCTATGTTTCATATTCTTTTTTGCATACAATTGAGTTTTTTCTTCTTCTTATGTTTATATATTGTGTTTTGTCTCATTATTGTTTACTTTCATATTGTTTTTTTTTTTGTTGCTTTATCTAACCTTTGTTATTTTGTTTTGTTTTGGTTTCTTTGTTGCAAGCTCGATCATTTGTAGGTTATAACAAAATTTGAAGACCGTGTAACAAAGGAAAATTGAAGATGATCTATAATGTTATAAGAAGGTAAGCGTAAATAATTTTATAATTCATTCGTCTATCAACTTTTATATAGTACTTAGCATTTTTAACGACAATAGTTTTACGAAATTTATGTTTGCTATAATAGTTTTAAAGTTTTATTCATACTATATAAATATATTGGATTTTATATTCTTATTAAGAATTTGAAAGATTTCTTTTAATTATTTCACTAAACATGTATTATTAAAATATAATTTATAAAATAAAATAAACAAGAGTAAAAAACCAAAGTATTTTTTAGTTTTTAGTTTTTTTTTTTTTAAAAAAACTTGAGGTTGTCATTTATTCCTTTAACATTTGATTTTTGCTTTATTATAATAAAACTAATTTAGAGAATTGAAGAAGAAAGATTAAAATAAAAAATTTGATGTTATATTTGTTCTTCTAATACTAAATTTTACCCAACTATTTATAAACCCTCCTTAATATTGAAATAAGTTGTTCAATATGTAAGTATGAAATCAATATCAATTTACCTTACAGCTTTATTTGTTTGTCAATTCAAACGTGATGAAGTTATGTAACAATATTGTATTCTTAATGTATTTATTTGGGCATCATTAATTTTATTGTATATTTATATTTTGTATTTAATGTCGTTGAACAACTATTCCAATTATGAATATGTGTGCATAAGAAAAAGAAAATATAAAAATGGATAATAATGCTCATTTCTAATAATGTTCGGGCATGATCTAAATAATGATGCCCACACATGTGATCCAATACAAACCACAATCTATTTTATTTTAAATAAAAAAGTATAATAATATAATAAAGAAAAATAGAATGTTCAGACATGACCTAAATAATGATGGCCACACATATGGTCCAATACAAACCACAATCTATTTTATTTTAAATAAAAATGTAGAATAATATAATAAAGAAAAATAAAATGTGATCCATATTTGGTCACTTGACCTTATTATTTAGCTCGGACATTGCTTAAATATTTCACTTTTTTAATTCTAAAATTGTATTATAATTTCATCTTATAATATAACTATTCTCTTTTTTTAGTAAATTAATAATTATCTTACAATATGCTAAATTAAAAAAAAAACTATCTTTTTTAAATTTATCTTACAATGTAATTAAATTATAACTTAAATTTTAATAATATTTATGTTAAATTAAACACACGTGCACAGCACATATTAAATTTCTAGTTTTATAAGTTTGATCAGTCTCACGAGTTTTTTTTAATAAAAAAAACCAAAAAAACTAAATGAATAGCTTTTTTTTTTTTATAGAATGAATTCGTTCATGCTAGAAAATTAGGGCAAATCTAGTTAAAAGTCCAAAAATTTATGCCCTTGATGATTTTAATTGATGCAATTGATAGTTTACAACCAAGAATCACTATCATAATCTTTATTCAATACAATCTCTAATTAATATCATAAATAATAAATAGTATTTAATTATGCAAAAAAATGTCAAAAAATCAGCTATAGACGAAATATTTATAAAAATGTGCCATAACTAATCCAAACCAAATAAAAAAGTTGACACCTACATCAAATTTCAAAATTGACATCGACATCAAATTTCCTTTTTATTTTTCCTATTTTTTAGACATAAGTTTATCGTACAATTGAATTACAAGAAAAATTGAAAAATTCACAAATTTATAGAAATGAAAATAAATATTTTTTTAAATGAATAAATGTATTTTTCAGTTAAGTATAAATGGGGAGCAAATGATCACAAATCTTAGATATATAGCATTGCATAAGTTTTATTGACACGCATTATCACTAAAGGATGAAATTAATATGTCGCTAACACTTTTCATAAAAATAAATGTTGTTAGAGTATCCAACATTCAACATTTTCATTTGATTGTACTAAAAAAACATTTTCATTTAATTCATTTATAATTATATAAAAAAGACCTGCCAACAAAAAATATAGTATTCTTTTTGTTTGACATCAAATAAAAACATAGTTATTTTTTTTTTGTTTGAAACTTGCAATAACAGTTTAATATGTTAATGAATCTCTCTCCAAATTATTTTTTTAAATAAAACAGGTCGAATAAGTAAAAAATTGATTAGACAAAAACATATTGAAAAATGAAAATTAGAGTATGAGGCTAATTTCGTAATTTACTCGAAAAAAGTACTCCCAGGTTAATCGGTGGCTTGTTAGAATGCATCTCTCCCTGTGCAGATCAAATGCCGCTGGGAAATTGAAATCACCAGATTCCGATTCCGAACATCGTGCACTCGCCGACGAAGGTCCTTCTTCAACCGTCGGATCGGCGCCGGTGCATCGCCGTCGTAAGGTATTTCATGAATCCATTTCCTTTTCTTCGCCGGATTTTTTCTTTGAAGAATCATTTCCTGTTAGGCGTATCGTTTTTATTGTTGTTTTTGCTTCGATTTGCAATGTCGTTTGATTTAGATCATAGTTTTCCGTTTTGATTTAGATCCGCAGTGGTTTTTGAAATGCCGATTGTTCTAGTTGTTTTGAAGTTGTAGATCTTGTTTTTCATGGAGGAACTAATTTTAGCGGATTTAAGATGTTAGTTTCGATAGATCTTCGTGTATTGGCTCTCTGCAATTTTTGTTTTGGACTCTGGAACTTAAATTCCTTGGAAATGTTATCGGAGAAACAGGTAGATGTAGATTCTGTAAATGAGAATAAAGATAGAATAAATAGCTACGTTGTTGTTGAATGAGAAATCTAGATTCAATAGTGAATTTTTAGGCATCGTTTCATAACCATTTTATTTTTTGTTTCTAGTTTTTTGTTAAAAAAAAATGTATTGTGATTGATAATTGATTTTAGTTTTGTGTTTTTAAAAATTAAAAACCAAAAAATATGTTCGATAAGTGTTTTTTATTTTCAAACATCACATTTTGTTTTGATTTTTTTACTATTTATTCTTGGTTTTTCATACTTTTAGAAAACAAAAACATCATTTTTAAAAACTATTTTTTTTTAGTTTTTAGAATTTCTTTAATATTTTAAAACCAAAAACCAAAATTAGTTATTAAACAAATTTATTTTCAAAAAATTAAAACACAAAAATAAAAAATGAAATGGTTACGGAAGGTTTAATATTTTGATTTTTGCTTTCGTTGTTTAAATAATCAATAGTCTGGTAGTTTTGGGGGCAGCGCCTTATCCTTTTACTAGATGACAAGATGCTAAAAGACGAATGCCTATTTAGACATAAATTTGAACTTTATTTTTTTTGCTATAAGGGTTTTATTGCGATATTGATGAGTGTCTGACAGCTTACACACATGTCTACTATTCTCATGCAACAATCTACATGATCTTATAACATTTAGTTGTTGAGGAAATTTTTTAAAAATTAATTTTTACGTAGGTGACCGCCATGGATTGAACCTATAAACTCTTCGCTTTTTAAGGTCTTCTTGACTATTAGGCCAATCTATGATGGTTTAGATTTTTTTTTTTTTTTTGTAGGAGAAAAGAGAAGGCATTGAACTTCTGCAAATTAGTCTTTTTTGTGAATGAACTTTTAATTGTTACTCTTTTTTTTTTTTGCGTGGTGCTACAATATATGATATGAAACAAATTTAATCATCCATTCACTTTCTTAACTTTAACCTCACTTGGTGTAGAAGAGCTTGGCTTACAAGAGGAAAGGAGAGGATTATTGAGTGTAATGATCTCTGAGAGGGAAGTTTTTGAACTTTCAGGGCCATTACACTTGGCTCCAGTTAATTGGTAAGGATAAATTGTTCTTCTTGTTGTCATGAAATTAGAAGTTCAGATTTGTTTCTATCATATGGAAAGTTTTTAGAGATTTGGATTCAGATTTCAGGGAGGCCCTTCACTTGATTGTGGCCCAAATGTCCAGCATTGGCCATTTGTACATGAACCAAGTTTTTGTTAGATTATACAATTTTTTTTTTTTTGAGTTATTTCCTATTTGAATTATGATTTACAATTACATAGATTATTAGGTTTGTATCGATTCTATTTATAATAAAGCCTTAGTGTGTGTTTGGGCCCGTTTATGTAAACGGTCGAGTTGGTTATAATAACTCAACCGATGTTTGTCCCATAAACGGTAGTTACTTAAACCTGCGTGCCAGTTTATCTAAATTCGCGTGCCCGTTTATCTAAATCTTACGTATATTACTTTTTTTTACATAACCAACCCCTCAAACACCATTTATAATAACCTCCCCCAATATGTACTAAAAACATTTATAATAACTCACCGTTTACCATAATCTTCCGTCTATCATAGCCAAACCGGTGCTCCAAACACATCCTTAGTCTTTTTTGCATATTCTCTAGTTTCCCCTTCCCTAGATTTCATAGTTGTGATGTTTTGAAAATAACGTTTTTGTTGTTAACAATGACTTCAAATTAGTTGGGTTGAGTAGACAATAACACTATGAGCGCAGGGAGAATGCCGATCACAGAAGGTCAGTTGCCGCTTGTTTGGTTCAAGGTGTCTACATATTAGAACGGGATCGTCAGGAGAGACGTCAAGGTTCTGAGGCCTTGGCTCCCCGCTGGTGGGAATTCTGCCACTTTCGGTTGCTTCGTCCGCTCATAGATGATGCCGACTCTTCCATATTTGGTGCTGTTTATGAATTTAAACCAAGGCTGCTTCAAGGCGAACACAAGAATGATGGGAGTCCCCGTTATGTGATTGCCTTTCGAGGCACCCTGACCAAACCAGATTCTGTCTCTCGTGATATAGAGCTAGATCTCCACTTCATTCAAAATGGTCTGCACCGGACGTCACGGTTCGAGATCACGATGCAAGTGGTCAGGAACATGGTTGCTACTGTTGGTGACTCAAATCTCTGGCTAGCTGGCCATTCCCTTGGGTCGGCTATGGCAATGCTCGCTGGAAAAACCATGGCAAGAACAGGCATTTTCCTCAAATCATATTTCTTCAATCCACCATTCTTTTCTCCGCCGATCGAGCGAATCAAGGACAAGAAATTGAAACACGGAATACGGATTGCGGGCAGTGTTATCACCGCAGGACTTGCTCTTGCTTTGAAGGCTGGCAGTAATAGCCAGAGGAATAGATCGGAAGAGCCATTTTCTGCCATTTCTGCATGGGTTCCATCTCTATTTGTCAACCCATCAGACCATATAGGATCAGAATACATTGGATATTTCCAACACAGGAAGAACATGGAAGAGATGGGTGCAGGAAGCATCGAGCGATTAGCGACCCAGAACTCGATCGGAGGTCTTTTAATGAATGCAATCGGGAGGGACACCGAGCCGCTTCATCTCATTCCATCGGCAAACCTGGTCACAAATTTATCTCGTGCACAGGACTTTAAACAAGCTCATGGCATTCACCAATGGTGGCAACCACATATGCAATTGCAGTCACAGATCTTTAAGTACTCCTAGATTTTTCTGCTTTTGAACTTGTGAGACATGGTAACTTATTAATGCTGTATGGTGGATGGCATTTGAGAATTGCCTCCTCTTTGTTTATAGTTTAAGCTACAAGTTTAAGTTTAAGGATTTATGTGGGTCCTAATAAGCCTTTAAAATTGAGTCCCCGAAAATTGATCAAGTTGTTGGAGGCTCGGACTTCATTGTGAAATTTCTTGTTATCTTCAATTCGAGGTCAGGATCTTGGGACCCGTATGGGGTACTCTAAATATGAGCTAGGTAAAACTTTAATTTCCAATAATTAAAAAAAGAACCGGTCTTTTAACTTAACTCTTCAACCTTTTCATGTCTTATAAGGAGACCTATTTAACATTGACTTAAATTAACAAATCTAAACATAAAATTAAATTTGGTGTTTAATAGGTCATTAAAATTTCACACAAAAATTGTACATTTATATTCATGTTAAAAATGTCAAGAAATGGATCTTTCCTTTTCTGTCGATCCTGGAGTTGTGGGTCAAGTCTAATTTAGTTTTTGAAGTTGTTTTCTATATTATTTATTTGTTTAATGAAAGTTTCTTTGATCTATAGATGAAAAGTTAAAGCTTAAAAGTCTTAACAGGTCAAAATCAAAAGTTTGAGAATTTATTACTCATTTAAAATTCAAGAACTATAAAAGACGTATTCAGATTTTTATTTAAAAATTTATAAGTTAAAGATGAACAATATCACCCCTAGATATAATAACACCTCGAATGCTAATATAAAAAGATGTCTAACTTTTCTTCAAAACATTCTAGTCGATTTTATATTTTTAGAGTAATTTTGAATGATCTATAAAAAAAGAAAAGAAGGAAGAAGTGATATTTCTAAAACAAAATGGTATAAATATATTTTGTTTTTATAAATTGAATTGGTGAAAATACAATTTTGGTCCCTAAATTTTGAACTTTATTTCATTTTGATGCACAACCTTTTAAAAAGCCAAATTTTAGTTCATCCACATTCAAGCTTGTTCTATTTTAATTCAACTTATTCTATTTTATTTTATAGACTTTTAAATATTCAATTTTAGAACCTAATTCTTTTTATAATTTTTTTTGATTTTTTTTAAAAACATTTCTTTTATAAAGTTATTGTGCTTTTCTATAAAATTTTAAAATATATTAAAATATTTTATTTACTTCGTAAATTTAGTTAATATTAATTTTATACAAATTTTTAAAATTAAAAGACTAAAATTGAATAAAAATAAAACAAATTTGAAAGTTGAAAATTAAAATTGAAAAAATCAAAATAAAACAAAAATTAAAATCTAATACTTCAAGTTAGAAAAGTTATGTTGTAAGGAAAAGCCCAGATAATTAGCCGAGAACGGGCCCTCCATTCTGTAGCCCAATTCGAACCGATTGACAGGGCCCTACCATGATCATCAATACCTTTCTCAATGGAAAAAAAACCAGATCAAAAGGGGCGAGAAATTCCGGAACAGATGGAGAAATAGTTCATCAATTTCACAATTTCATCTCAAAATTCACCTACCCTTTTCTGCAATTTTCCATTCTCAGTGATGATCTGACCGCCATAGCCACCCAATTTCCACAGAGCAAACAAATCGCCCTTGAAAGGCATTCCAATGGGCTCCTCGAAATGGGGTTGTAGCTCATCGGAATTCAGCTTCATCAACATCTTAAACACGAGTTTTGGGGTAATCTGTGGAACGGATTTGATTAATCTACATCTTTCTGCATCGTAATTGCTTGAACATTTTCCGGGTGATATGATGGAGGTGGATTTGGTTCCAAGTGGGAGACCAGAAGAAGAAATTGCAGAGGGTTTTGATATCAATTATGTAAGTTGTTTTAGTTATTCTGTCTCCATTATTAGCAAATAGTTTTAAGTTTGATCGTACTTGAATGCCGTAGCTGGGTTTTGGAGTTTGAAAGAATATGTGATTAAGTTCATGTCTTATTCTAGTTTGCGATTTTCATCATGGTTATTTATTGATATAGGAGGTTTCTGATGAGGTGGAAAGATGTGGGATTTGTATGGATGGCATCGTTGATAGGGGTGTTCTTGACTGCTGCCAGCACTGGTACTTGTGCTTAATCAGTTTTTGTTCCTGAAAAATTCCTTAGTTATTATTCAGTTTTTATGTCATTTTATGCTTGATAACTTCTGAAAAGATGGATTTTCTGTTGCCTCTTTTTCCTCTCAAGTCTCAGCGTTCTCTTAACTTGATATAGTTTTAGGCTTTTAGCTATGTCTCTTAATGCTACTTTGGATGGAAGACCGGAATTACTTAGAATTTCTTATGTTTTTTTTAAAAATATCATTGAGTGTCTATGCTAGCTTATACTTAGTTCGTCTATTCTCACGTTATAACTGTCTGACTCTATTGCATTTGGTTGTCAAAGAAAGCCGTAGTAAATTAATTTATAGGCCGGGAGATATTTTCTTTTAGGCTTTACGTTCGTCTGAGTTGTTTTCATGCAATTCTCTATTTTCCTTGTTTTGGAAGGTAAAATCTTAAGAAGGTCGAAAATTTTTCTTAGTGGGTTTTCCAGTGAAGTTGAACATTTTGGATTGTTCTTGAAGGTATTTGTCCCTTTGTTGGGGGCTGCACCGATGCATTCTCTATTGACATATAACCGAGTATCTCGATCACATCCTTTGGAGATATCCACTTGCCGCATTCATTTGGGTATTGGTTGGGACCACTTTTGGTGTGGCTTTAGGGTTTCTTTTGCCTATAATAGAGATTATTGTTCTATGATCCACACGGTCTTTTGGTTTCCACCCCTTTCGAGACAAGGGATGTTCCCATTTGAGGGCTGGATTCTTTTTCATTTTTATGATCTAGATTGAGAGAAATAATATATTTAGAGGAGCTGAGAGATTTAGTTATCAGGTTTGGTCTATCATCTATGTAGCTAGGTTTAATGTTTAGTTTTATAATTTGTTTTTTGGTAAAATATCAAGCTTTCATCAAGAAAAAAAGAGAAGAAAGAATACAAAGACACACAAATAAAAGCCTAAAAAAAATGAGACCTACAAAACGACCTCCAATCAAGTAAAATATAACCTAGAGGATAATTACACAAAGGTTTTGTCATTGAGACCCAAAGAGAAACAAAATCTAGCAAGGGCTCAAACATCTTCAGACTCCTCGACCCCATGAAAAATTCTATAATTTCTCTTTTTCTCCAAAGCCCCCCACAACGTAGCACAAACTCACAAAAACTTGCATCTCTTACGAAAGGGCATGGAGAAAACACTCATGAGTCATTGATGTATAGCCCAAGAAAGGTTGAACTCTGCAAAAAGACTTTTCCAAACCTTTTTTTCAAGAGAAAACATAAACATTCATTGGTGTATGAAACTTTTGATAGGAAACAATCCTTTGCAACCATCTCACTAGTCACATCTCCAAAGAACATGATCCAAATTCTCAACATCCGCTTACAAAGGATACAACACCAAGACCCTATCTGAAAGGCACCTAGGTTATATAAAATACCACTAGAGCTATGTTCTTGTTGGCTCTATTTTCTATGCATTTCCAAATGGTTTACAATTATAACCATTTGTCCATCTTACTACAGGTTCTGTTTTGTATGCATTGACAACTGGGCTACTATCACGAACCTTTGTCCACTATGCCAGAAAGAATTTCAGCTCATCACATGTGTTCCAGTAAGTTATACATTTATTTGCTCAACTCAAAGCTATACCTTATGCTTTCTTTTTTAGCATTGTAGCAGTTCTTCAGAGTCTTGGCATACATTTACAAATCCTAGTAGTTCTTTTTCTTCTTGTTTGGTGTAAGCCCTTTTGTATTATTTCATTTCTTCAATGGAAGTCCAATTATTTTATAAGAAAATAATTGACGAACTGCTGAAGTGTGAGATCTTGATCTGGTCTGTAGGTGTATGACACTATTGGAAGCAACAAAGTAGATGAAGAATCATTTAGCAGGTTTGCTTAATTTCATTTTGACTAATATATTTTTATGATTACTTAGGCTGATCTTCAATGCATTTTCATTCTGACTAATTTATTTGTACAGTTGCTTATGCTGATCCAATGCATTTTTATGGTCTACATGGTGTTACAAAATGTATAGTAGAGGAGAATACTGTCATAATCACTAATGCATACATATCAGAGCTTTTTCTAATAAAGAATAAAGTTTTGATCTTGGACACTTAAAAAAAGAATAAAAAAATAGTTCTTTTCACATTGCATAAGAGCCTGTTTTTTCTGTTGGAAATTACTTAAGTGGAGCTTGTGCAATGCTGGTTGACTCAAACTTCATCAAGATGGTCAGTAATGTGCATTTATCAGATCAGCTAGAGGCAATTTCATGGGGTGGGCAATGATGTAAAGTAACCTTCCCATAGTGGTAACGCATGCCTCAAACTGTAGGTCTTACTGGATGGAGGAGGAATAAAACCTACCTCAAGCCTTTTGTTCATGTCACAGGATTGACAAAGAAAAGATTACTCTCTTATATTCACTACATTCATTCTTATGTAGATATATGGGACTTGGGAGTCCTCTTCTAATGAAGACCGAAGAGTGAATGCAATCTTTATGCTATATGGCAGTTTGTAAAAATATATGGCAGCTTGTAAAAATATATGGCAGCACACTCCATTTTCTTTAACTTTTTCACCATTTGATTTCAAGATACAATTGTGAGGGGTGAGGGGGCTCGAGATGGCCTAAAAACTCTTGAATATGTAATAATTAATAAACTCCTCAGTGCATGTTCTTGTCTGCATAATGTACATTTAAAGGTCACAAATCGTAATAGCACTTTCTAAAAAAGAAAATAAGACAATTTCATTGATAAGTGAAAGAGTTACGAAGAAACTATCAAAATAATCTAGAAGAAAGAAAGATGGGAGGAGATTGGGATGGGGAGAGACCAATTACATAGGCTAAAAAATATAAGAGGGAAAATACAAAAGAATTAAATGATTTTATAAGCTTTGGCATTAATGAAACAGAGAAATCTCAATAAAGACAAAGAAATGCAATGGGTGGGTATCTGTGGAGGCTTGCAAGTCGATGGCACCAGAGGAGAAGGAAGGAAGATAGTTGCTGGTATATTTCTTAAGTAATTGCTTTCAAAATTGATACTATAGGATATTGTGTCGATGTTGATGGAAAATGGCTGAACAAGAAGCATGTGTTGTAGCTGCAAGATGATGATCGAAGAAGGAGGAAAACCCCCAAATGTTATGTCAGAGAAAAGACGCTTGTAGGATATGTTTTGAAGTCATTGTTGCCACTTGCCAGAGAAAATGTCTATTTGTTGCCGTCGGACGATGACCAGAATATAATGGGAGTCGGCATATGCTCTTGTGAACTATTGTCCGTTGCGCCATAGGAGGAAGAAAACAAGAAAAAATGGCGATAGATGAGGTAATGCAAGGTAGCAACAAGAGGAGAAATCACGAGCAACAGTTGAAGGAGGTATTGCGGTAGCGATACGAGAAAAAAGAATGCAGGAGAAACACAATATGTGTATAAGATATGCAACAACGATTAGGGTTCCGATTGGAGTGGAAAGAAGTAAGTGATGACATGGGCTTGCGAGCAACAACACGAGACCGAGAGTAGAATCTGTTCGCATGAGCAGAAAGAAGCAACGAACGATGAGACATGTTATGGAAGGTAGATTTTTAGCGGTGAAGAAACATGCCGATGAGGGAAGAAAGAAGCCGGTGAAGAGAAACAAGGCGGCACTATCTAGAGGAATCGTGGTTTATGGGCTCTTTTCCTCCCTGGCGCCGAAGGAGGAAAGATCGGGAAAATGCATTTAGTTTTTCTTTGAAGAGAGCTTTTAGAGTGAATTTTCCGTTTTTTCTATTTTATTTTAATTTTTTTAATATAATAGCACTCTTGCCCATGTCTCATTACAGCTTATTTCCTTTGAAAAGAATTGAAGTATACTTGCTGGCTGGTATTCAGTATATAATTGTTTTGTTGGTAATAATTGCTACACATTAATTTTTCACGTTGAATTGCACTTGATATTCAAATTGATCTCACTTATATTGTCACTCTGATTTTCAAAATCTAGTAAGCTAATATGTCATGTCAACTTCTCTGCAGAAATGATGATTGGTGCTTTGAGGGGAAAAGTAACATCTCTTTTCCATCATACTATATTGACGAGAATGTAATTTGTCCATCTTTTTTAATCTTTCCAGCGCTTTTAGTCAATTTTGAACACTATTTGGTTCCTGTCTCTTATAATAACTTTTGGATAAAGCTATCTCCTAGACTCCTATAATAACTGAAAATCATAATACTAGACAAAAGATCTTTAGGGTAATTTAAATTTTCTTGGGAGTCTTGATTTAGATGAGCCGCTCTTCTTTTAGTAGTTTTTTTTCCCTTTTCAAATTAAAACGACCAACGTTCAATTTTGGAAGTTTCTTGCTACTTGCTAGATCATCATTATTGATAGTCTTAAAACTTCCATCGAGAATTAGTGGTGTCTATGTTTCATTTCAAGTTAGTGCAAAAACTCAAACTGCTCAAAATACATATTTCTATCTTTGTTTGTTTGTTTTCTTCTTTCTTTTGATGGGATAGGATAGAAATGCTTTATCAAATACGAAGTGAATACTTTTGGAGATCTAATTCAAGAAAAGGTCATGTTGCCTGTCAGTCAAATCAATATGATTTTTGCTATGAAACCTTGGGGTACAGAATGGGAAGTTGAGAAGAGACTGGGTTGCAATGCTTCAAATAAAAAGTTATGGATGAAAGGAATAGTAGTTTTCTAAAATATAGCTTGATTGAAAAATTACTTGTTTACTTCTCCGATTTTCCATATTTTTTTTTATTTATATTCTAAAATTTAAGAGATGTGAAATAAGAATTATATCTAGATGAAGATTTAGTTCAGATTGATCACTTCTAAAAAAGAATGGTTCAGAAGTAATGTTATTAATTACTTTTAAATTTGAGGCACACGACTTAAGAATTTTAAATTTACTAGAAGTGAAGGATGAAGAGATTATTGCCCTAGACAACGTGTACCTACTATTTCTGCTATATCGTACTATTAAAGTTTAAAGTCCAATAAATAGTTACTAATGTACTGCTTCATTTTGTAGGCAGTTATCTGCTTGGATGATAACGGCTGTAAGATTAGAAATGGAACTGGATTTACTGAAGGAGAATCTGATCTTGATACCTCAATTGCTTGTGACTCTTGTGATACATGGTAAAGTTGGGGCATTTGACCTTTTTTCTTGCATTTGTAGAATTCATCATGCATGCATGGGTGCTTACATATATACATATACAAATGTACTTATGTATATACATACATATATAAGCATGCATGTTTATGCATATGTACGTGTGTCATGTGTCATGTGTGTATAGATGTAGATAGAAAGAGATAGAGACATTGTCGTAGTTTGGTGCATATAAGGTGGATTGACCTAATGGTTTAATAAAGGGCCTTTAACTTATAGAAAATGATTATGTAGCTTGATATACTGATTTGTTTCGCATGACCGAGTTGAAAACTTAATGATATTCATTTTCTTAAGTTCCTGTTCTAATTGTATGGAGCAGGTATCATGCATTCTGTGTTGATTTTGATCCTGAAGATACATCTGAAAGTACATGGTTATGCCCAAGGTTAGTCAGAGAAGCTATTTTTTCATTGTTTTGCTAGATGTTGTAGTTTCCGTTACTGAATGCAGTGTCGTGTAATCAATCCTCTCCTTTATGCTTTATAACTCGTGGTATACAAACTGATTTCCGTGCCTGCAATAAAAGCATGAAACTGCTATAAATGTAATAACAATTACGAACTGAGCAGGAAAGTTGTTTTCAGGTTCTTTCTTACAGGTTTATAATTTCCCTTGCTTCTATAGTGTTATTAGCAGCACAGGCTTCTTTCAGCCTTACTTTTAAATATTTGATGTGATTGAAGTTAAGATCTGACATTTCATTTTTGAAGGTTCTTTAGAAAATGTTCGAAGCTAGTTGAATAGTCTTAAAAAATGGACCAACTAAATGCAGATCTTGCAAATTCAAAACTTCATATTACATTCTTCAAACTAGTACACAGATTTACCCTTCCCCGAATCCTGGGTTGTCTCTTCTTTATTTGTTTTTAACTTTTTTAGTATGGTTCTACTGCAGATGTGAGGCTAACGATCAAGAAAGTTCCATCAATGATTCTGTTCCAAAGTTTAATAGTGACTTTGATTCAATGAATGCTTCGGTTGGACAAAGTTTTTCCAGAAAGGTGTCTGTATCTGTCGCTGATACCGGAGAGACAGCATTGGTTGTCTCAATGATTGGAGGAAATCAGGTTAATGAAGAACAAACTGATACCACCCCATCAACTGATAAAATTGAAAATAATAAAAAAATTGAAAATTTCATATTGGCTTCAGTAGCTGGTAGGCCAAATGTTTCTGCGTCACCATGGGAGAATACTCCCGCTCTGCCAGCCGCATCAATGGAGAGTACTTCGATTGTGCCAGCACTTGGTGACAGAGAATTGGAACTTTCTTTGTCACATGATACTTCCAGTAACTTGCCTCATGATTCCCTTACGCATGTTGGGTTGAAAACAAGTTGTGCTGTAAAAATTAAGACCGAGCCAAGTAGCCTTGAAAGTATCAGAAGCTCTTCAAATATATCCCACCCTCTAAACAAAATGTCTAAAGATGAATTGAGCATGGGTCTTCATCTTGGTTTATCAGTGGGCACATTTTTTTCTGGTATTTTCTATCTAAAGATTGATGTCAACAAGAAATTTAACTCCATGTTTAGGCTTAGCTCATTGCCGTTATTTTTCATGCATTTTACAGTTGATAACTCGAATGATGAAAATGGCGATCAAAGTGTTGATGTTAAGCAGCAGTTGTTTCCTTCAGAAAAGCAGGTGTTACAAGGTGCGGAAAATATTTCCTCTGGGTTCTTTTTTGGGAATTATTGCAAGCCCAGAAAATAAGCTTAATTGTTTTGATAAGGTTGGACCTAGGGCTCTATTTAGCCATTACTTGGAGAATAAGTTAGTATTTTGTTATAAATAGAGTGGGTTAGGTTAGAGTTTAGGCATCCAATTATTGAATGAGTTATTGAGTGATTTATTATAGGACTCAAGAGATTCTCTTGAGAGGGGAGGTTCCAAGACCTATCAAAACTTGGTTTATCTTTATTCTTTTATCTTTTGATATAATCTAGATCCCGGATCATATCAATTGGTATCAGAGCCGTTTCGATTCTTGGTTGTAGAGATGGATCAAGAACAACAAATTCGTTTCATTCTAGAAGAGTTGCAAAGTTTGAGGGCCATGATTTCTTCTCTTAGAAAAGAATTCAGAGAAGACCTAAAGGAGAGTTTCAATGACCTAAAACGATGTTTTAGGGAGGAAATTAGGTTGGAAAAAATAATGACGGCTGGGGTTTTGACCCCGCCGCCACCGCCGCTGTTGCTGCCGTTGCCCCCACCTCCGCCGCCATCACCAACCCCACCTGCGGCGCTGCCGCTGCCGCCGTCATCACCTCTGCCACCACCATCGCCGCCACCACCTCTAACATCGCCGCCGCCATCTCCGCCGTCACCACCTCTGACACTGCCGCCGCCACCACCACCAGTGTTGCTGCTACCGCCATCGCCACCACCTCCGTCACCGCCGCCTCCACCACCGACGCGCCGCTGCTGCCGCCGAAAAAAGAAAAAAAAACATTTTTTATTTTTCTATTTTTGTGTATGCCCACCTTGAGGACAAGGTGCTTTAAAGGGGCGGGTATTGATAAGGTTGGGCCTAGGACTCTATTTAGCCATTACTTGGAGAATAAGGTAATATTTTGTTATAAATAGAGTGGGTTAGGTTAGAGTTTAGGATCTAGATTTTTATTTTTCTATTTTTGTGTATGCCCACCTTTAAAGGGGCGGGTATTGATAAGGTTGGGCCTAGGGCTCTATTTAACCATTACTTGGAGAATAAGTTAGTATTTTGTTATAAATAGAGTGGGTTAGGTTAGGGTTTAGGATCCAATTGTTAAATGAGTTATTGAGTGATTTATTGTACGGCTCGAGAGATTCTCTTGAGAGGGGAGGTTCCAAGATCTATCAAAACTTGGCTTATCTTTATTCTTTTACTTTTGATATAATCTAGATCCTGGATCATATCAATCGGTATCAGAGCCGTTCGATTCTTGGTTGTAGAGATGGATTAGGAAGAGGTTCATTTATTTCGAGAGGCGTTGCTAAGTTTGATGGCCTCGGTTGGTTCTCTAAGAAAAGAAATCAGAGAAGAGGTAGCTTCAATAAAAGATCTCAGAAAAATGAGGGAGAGCTGCATTGACCTAACTAGTTCTCTTAGAGAGCTCAAAGAGGAAATTATTATGGAAGAAAAAGTGACTGCTAGGGTTTTTACACCGCCACCTCCGCCGCCACCACCGCTGCCGCCGTCACCACCTCCACCACCACCATTGCCGCCACCACCTCCGACATCGCCGCTGCTACCTCTGTCGCCACCACCGCTACCGCCATCGCCACCACCATCGCTGCTGTTTCCGTCAGCACCGACGCGCCACTGCCACAGCTGCGGCTGCTGCCGCCGAAAAAAAAAATCTTTTTTTTTTATTTTTCTATTTTTATGTATGCCCACCTTGAGGACAAGGTGCTTTAAAGGGGCGGGTATTGATAAGGTTGGGCCTAGGGCTCTATTTAGCCATTACTTGGAGAATAAGTTAGTATTTTGTTATAAATAGAGTGGGTTAGGTTAGGGTTTAGGATCCAAATTATTGAATGAGTTATTGAGTGATTTATTGTAGGACTCAAGAGATTATCTTGAGTGGGGAGGTTCCAAGACCTATCAAAACTTGGTTTATCTTTATTCTTTTATCTTTTGATATAATCTGGATCCCGAATCATATCATGTTTTCATTTCTTATGTAGTTCTTGGAAATTAGGAAGGAGTACATATGCATTTCTATACTCACTTCTTGCTGGATATTTTCAGTTGATAATGTTGCATCACAAACCATCCCGGAAGCATCAGTAATGATTGGTACAAAGAGGAAACGCATAGATTGCAGGTTAATTCTTATCAACTACTAAACATGAATTTATGAAGAAAACTCTCTGCCATAGTGCTGTTATATTTTTAGAACCTTGTGAAAATTTGATTGTTAATCTTATTTGGAAAAGCTGAGTCATAGGTAGAACTTTTTTTTTTTTTTTTGAAACAAGGTTAACCACGCCCGTCCCTAGGCCAGGCACCGGGAGACATCGAATGAGTAATATCACAGCTGAGTCTTGAATCTGGGACCTTGAGGGGCATAGGTAGAACTTTAAGTATAACCATAAAAGTATGGTCATGGTCACAAAAGGATTGAAGCCTTCTTTTCGGTCTGGCTTTATCATTTGTGAATTGTCTTTGAGTTGATACTTTGAGCTCTTTCTTTGAGTCTGATCTGAACAAACCTCCCATCCTCTGTGGACAAAGATGTGAGAAGGTTACTACTTCTACAGTCATTAACTCACTCAATTTCTGACTTTTGATGGCAATTAGCATCCTCGATTTAGGATCTCATACTCACAGTTCTTTTTTTTTTTTTTTTAATTTAATTTTACAACATTTGGAGAGTGAGATTTGAACCCATGATCTTTTTATCATTAGGTCCTACATATGTTATTTAAGCTATGCTCTGGTTGGCTCATATTCACAGTTTATTCTTAACCTCCCATCTCTGGATTACAGAGAAAGCCCACCACCCTTCCAAACCAAAATATTATGTTTCTACAGCCTCTTGACAACCTCAAGCTGAATAAGCCTTTGATCTCCATAAGTACTCTTGTTTTACTCCCAAAGCTCAATTGTTTATGGATTGTGTTTAAATGCAGTTTTTGACCACTGCTAATTTTGGGTGATTAAATTGAAGTCTTCTTGGATGTCCATGCTTATTTGATTAATTTCCTACCAATGCGGTCAAGATTAAACTAAAATCTTACAATTTTTGTCATAATGGTTCCTGAAATTCCTCAGTGAGCACATTCAGAAGACTGATGATAATGGAGATGATAAAGCCTATTCTGATACAAAACTTGTTCAGGGGAAGAATCAATCAGTTCCTTCTAAAAACGATGTGGAGCAAACTAAGCAAGATGATGATGCTGCAAAGAGTTTGGCCAAGCCTTTAGTTCCCACACAAGCCAGCTTGAAACGAATAGCAAGAAAGAAAGATTCCAATACTGATATAATGAGTATAGTTCGGGGACGAAACTGCAGGCCTCCTTCAAAAAGCCAGGCAGGCTCAAATTCTAATGATGAAGAGTCTGGTCACCGTGAAAATTTGACTGGTTTGAGAGTAAAAAAGATCATGAGAAGAGCTGGTGAGGATCAGGAATCATCCATGCTAGTTCAGAAACTAAGAAATGAAATAAGAGATGCAGTTCGTAACAAATGTGCTAAAGATTTTGGGGAAAACCTTATGGACTCCAAGCTTCTTGATGCCTTCAGAGCTGCAGTATCAAGCCCTAAAACTGAAACCCAGAAAAGATTAACAGCTTTGTCTGTTAAGGCAAAAAAAACATTATTGCAAAAGGGAAAAATACGTGAGAGTCTGACAAAGAAAATATATGGGGCTAATGGAAGAAGAAAGCGTGCATGGGACAGAGACTGTGAAATTGAATTCTGGAAGCATCGTTGCATAAGAGTGGGAAAGCCCGAAAAGATTGCTACTTTAAAATCTGTCCTTGACCTCTTAAGAAATGGCTCGCGGAGCCTGGATACAAAACAAGATTCTGAATGTCAGCCGACAAATCCAATTCTTTCTCGATTATATGTAGCGGATACATCTGTCTTCCCTCGGAATAATGACATCAAACCTCTCTCGGCACTCAAATCTTTCTCTTCTTTGGAGCAGAAGAAAGAGCCACTTACAGGGACTAGCAAGGTTTCATCAAAAGCTGGTATTCCTCTGGCAGCAAGTGTAGGGAATAGTTCTGTATTGGCCTCAAAGAGCGTAGCAGGTTCTGGCAAAGGAAATCATAGCAGGAACTCAGAAGCATCGGTTGGCTCTAAACTTAGACCACAGAATACAGTTTCCTCTACATCTAATAATGCAATTGATAAAAGAAAATGGGCCCTAGAAGTTCTTGCTAGAAAAACTGGTGATGGCTCCAGTCTAGCAAATAATAAGGAGGGAGACATGGCTGTGCTTAAAGGAAATTATCCTTTGCTAGTAAGTATTTTCAGTTTCTTGTACGAAATTTTATATTATATTTTGTATGTCTGAAATTTGAAATATATGGTCTTTTTTGTTTCTGTAAACAGGCTCAGCTTCCAATAGACATGAGACCAAAATTGGAACCCAGTCGCCATAATAAAATTTCCATTTCAGTAAGGCAGGTACGAAAGATTAGTACTTTGACAATACAACTTTCTTATTTCAAATCCTGTTAACAATATTTTTTTTGTTTGTGAAGTTTAGAAACGTGTTTTCTCCTCCCTCGTGTGTACTTGGAAAGAGTTTTCAAACCGTTCAGGTAGCCCTGTCGAAAGGCAATGCCAATACTAATAGCCAATCACTCCTATGCCCTTATATATATTATACTAATATTCCCAAAACTACCCTCCTTAGGGGCCTAAAAACTACATCCTTTGTTATTCAATAAGAGTGCTCGTTTCTGTTTGTCTGTTTTTGGATAGAAAACAAATTGTAATTGAAAGAATGAAGAATTACAAAAAGGGGTGGAAGCCCGCCCTAGCCAATGGAGATTACAAAAGGTTCATTTAATTTGCCAAAAGAATTCAACCTATAGTTGGGAGAGTAACATTTTCATCATGATAAAGCAGTCACTAGAAACGTTTCGAGTCAAGAGGCTTTCCTTTGTGGTTAAAACTAAAAGTTTTTTTTTTCTTTTCTAAAGACACCATAAATTCTTTAGTCTAAGCTCCCAAAAGAACTTTTTGAATTTTTAAATTTAGTATTGATTATGTTTCATGGTTACTGGTTTTGATCCTTATGTTGAAGCCATTAATTATAAATGTACACCTCAGTTGCTATATTGCTTATAGTCCTTGAATATCGTTTAAATGTCTGCTGAAATTTTAATTGAATGCTTAGTTCAAGAACCTTATCGGTGATTTCTGTAGCTTATCTTCAAAAAAAAAAAAAAAAAGATTTCTGTAGCTTATCAATCTAACACATCCGATGGCGATGAACATTTGTACTTATTTTTTAAGTTCATTGAAGGATTCCTTTTATTGTAATGGTTGTACAGGCACAGCTTTACCGCCTTACAGAGCAGTTCTTGAAGAAAACAAATTCTACAGTCATGCGAAGAACTGCAGAAACAGAGTTTGCCATTGCAGATGCCATTAACATAGAAAAAGAGATTGCTGATAAGTCAAACAGCAAAGTCGTATATCTTAATCTTTGCTCACAGGCAATATTACATCGCACGGACAATGGCGGATTAAACACAGCAGAAATTTTGAATTCCTCATCAGAGTCAAATGATCCGATCGATGGAACTGAACTGGCCACTGACACAGTAACAGATCCTGAAGTTGAAGAAGCACTAAGAAATGCAGGTCTTTTATCCGATTCGCCTGTGCACAGCCCGACACACAGAACTGATGACAATGATGATGATGCCCGAATGAAAGACTTGCAAGATGATGAACCTGAAAACGTAATAGAAATGGATGATAATCCAGATTTGGATATATATGGTGATTTTGTGTATGACCTAGAAGAAGAAAGCTGCTTCACCACCAAAGCTACCAAGGTTCTGAAACCACCAGATGAAGGTGAATCAAGATTGAAAGTTGTTCTATCCACCCTGAACACTGAAAGTTCAAATCATGCATCAGATGCTGAAAAGTCCGAGAGGTTGGAGAGTAGTGAACTTCCAAATGATGCTTCGTGTGCGTTGAAAAACGAAACTGGCATGGAGGCTGGAACCGTGCCTTGTGAGGGTGAGAATGAAGGATCTGTTGCTGTTCCTATGAATAGCAACGAAGTTGAAGAACCTTCCTTGGCAGAATATGAAGAACTCTATGGACCTGACTCAGAGCCACAAAATAAGAATCTTCCAGGTGAAACTCAAATAGATAAGCCTTGTGTACTGACTGCAGAATCCGGATCGGAGCACAAAGATTCTTGTAATGACGGAAATTCTGTGCTAATTCAAGGTGGAAAAGAATCAGGCATAAAATGTGAGAGATCCAAGGCTGATGGCAATAAGCAGTCTGATAGCAACAATTCTGTAGCTAAGAAGGTATATATATATATTTCATTCCACAACGATTTCCGAATACTTTATATTGCACTGATCTAGTTAATGTATAAACACCTCAGTATGATAATCTTTGGAGTAACAAAATGCAGGTAGAAACATATATCAAGGAGCACATCAGACCGCTGTGCAAAAGCGGAGTCATAACGACCGAACAATACCGATGGGCGGTCCAAAAAACCACTGAAAAGGTTATGAAGTACCATTCCAAAGACAAGAATGCAAATTTTCTGATCAAAGAGGGTGAGAAGGTGAAGAAGCTTGCAGAACAATATGTAGAATCGGCACAGCGCAAGGGCATTGATTAATATCAATCGACATCGTCTCATTTGTTGAGTTTTTGGAGCATTGTGTATGTCGTCGAAAGAGCGTTGGTTAGGATCCGTAGTACAGCTAGGGTGATCCTTGCAACATAGGAGTTCCATACTTGGTAAGTAACTATGTTTCTGATTTAGCTCTAGTTCTGTCTTCACCTTGGAAATTGAAGAACACATGAGAATCTCATTTCCTTAAAGCTATATGATAAAAGAAAGTGTAAATTTTTGTTGAACACAGACAAACTTCTGGGAGTATGAAGGACCATGTTTCTTTGTTATGGTGATTTCCCATGATTGTTTTTTCCAACTGCAATTGTGACTTTTCAATGGACACTACCTGAGAATTATCAGATTTATTTAACATTCAAATATTATAGAGTTAGGTAGGTTGTTGGTCAATATAAATTGACCTATGGTTGTTGAGGTTGTTTTTTATAATAGTTCAAGCTCTAAATAAAAAATGAGAAAAGTTTTAATCAACCCTGCTAAAAGATGATGGTTTTTTTTTGCCTCCACTGTTTTTTATTTAGTTGTCCAAAACTCTTGTTAATCTAGTTAGTCTAATTAGGGTATTTCATTAATACCTAAATAATGGTGTTAATTGTATTAAAAGAATAGGTCTATTTATTTAACCTAGCAATTTTATAAAAACAATTGAACATTCCAATTTAATAGTAAACATATCTCATGTCAAATTATAAGTTGTAGAAGACAAATTTCTCAAAAAAAAAAAAAAGTATATGACAATGGTGAGAAAAGTTTTGACAACCTCCACAAGAATCAAAATAATTTTACAGACATATTGATCGAAATATCAATAAAATATTGATATCAAATACATATGAGCAAAAGATTATATTAATGATCATTAAATCTGTTTTTATTTCTAAATTAAACTATAAATCTTATTGTAAGTACATTATATCCATATTTATGTGCCGAGTTGAATTAATTTTTTTTTTTTTATAATTTGAAAACAACAATTTATCTCGTTATCAATTATGAACTTTTTGATTTACTAATATATTTATAAGGAATACTTTAATTCTTGCTAATGTTACGTAGTATAAAATATTTTTATAATTATGTTTATGTTAGGATCTATTTCAAAAAAAATTATATTAAAAACATTCCGTTAATCATATGAGAGATAATAGTACATTCTATAATTTCTAATTAAATTCAATAGTCCATAGTTTATATTATGCGTGTCATCCTCTTTTTTTAATTCAATTCAAATCTTCACCTTACATCACTTAGGTAGAATGCATTTTTTTTTAAAAAAGGCACTAATTAAAAAAAGAAAACCATAGAAATTCAAGGTTTCAAAATTATATATTAATTTTTAATGTTTTAAAAGTACTTAAAAAAAAAAAATGAATGTCAAAAGAGATTGATGAAGCTTTTGGTTCACTTGCAAAGAGATTAAGCTAACAGGAGCTTAACTCACATACTAAAAATGTCAACAACCACATTTTCAAAAAAAAAAAAAAAAAAAAAAAATTTAACATCCACAAGAAATGTAGGGTTAATTTGATCTAACTTCATTTTCATTTTCCCCACGTGAGAAAAAAAAACAAAACTAATTAGCTAAAAAAATAATTTGCTTTTCTTTTGATTAATGCCAAAAAGAAAAAAAATAAGGGGAAAAAGGCCGAATTAAACGGGCTCCTTCGAATGGGAGAAATTAGTTTCCGACAGTGGTGGAGTTTGAGAGCAATGAATAATAATCCATCCATGGCGATACCATTTCCATTTCCATTTTCAAGCTTCTTCCAATTACCCAACAAACCCTTTCTTCCACAGATCAAACCCTTCCATGGAGGATTCGCGGAATGAGCTGCTGTGCATCCGATACCGGTCGAAGAAAAGGGCGAGAAATGGCAGGCAAGACCTCATCCATCAAAATCAAACCAACTCCGTCAACAGAATGACCAATTTCTACGACTTCTTCTGGTCTTTGCTCTTTTCCCTCTCTTGTCTCGTCTGCTTGTTCTACTCCAACCTCGTCCTTGGCTATGGCGACAATGGTATGGTACAATTCTGCCGTTCAATTTTTTTTTTGTTTTTGTTTTGTTCTTTGGTTCTTATCTTTTTGTACCTATTTTCGTGCCTACTGAATTCCTCTTTTCGTTTTTTTCGTGTTCTGTTCTGAATTCTGATTCCTTTTTCGTGTTACGACTGTTTGATTCTAATTGTTGCTTTTTTTGGGTGTTTTATTGATTATGTGATTTCGTTTTCCTTCTGTTTTTTCCATAATTATTATGCTAATCTGTTGTTCTTTGTGAAATGGTTTCCCTTGAACAAATGGCCACAAATACCATACAAAACTAATTATTATTATTATTATATATATAAATAACTGTTCCGGCCAGCTTTCGTGCTGCTCGACTAATATCACGAGACATACGACCTGACCTTACAACGTTTAGATGTCTGTAGTAAATTACTTGTTAGGTAGATGGCTACTATCCAACCCATCACCTCTTAGCTCTGAAGGCCATTTTGACCCATACAAAGCAGAATTTAAAATTCCAAATATGAAAGATGAGAAAGAAGGGCAAGGAGAAGATCAACACTTGATTTGGGAAATTGTCCTACATCCAATATCAAAATTTGAGAGATGGATCCTCGTTTACAATGTCACAACCAAGAGCTCCTAGGAAGGGTACAAATTGGGGAAGATGATGGTGTTGTTCTCTCAACTCTCACCAAAGCCCTAAAGAGCTTTATATATGATAGCTCAATGATACAATCACTCATAATTGTTGAGTTAAAGATAACCAAACCCAAACTCTACTATGGTTAAAACATTTACCCTGCTTCAAATTTAACAATTTCAACTTTTACTTGAATTCCCAAGTATTAGAAGGATAAAAGTAATTGGTTCTGCATGCTATAATATTGGTTTTGAATTGGTCAATCTGAGCGTTTCTTTGTTTAGAAATTCTCTGGTTGGTAATGATTGCAGTAGTTTCTTGCTCTGCAATGTTTCTGAAAGGTTGATGCCTTGGACTTGTACCTAAATTAGGTTAGAATGACTGAAGTTATGTTTTCCAGGAACTCAAAAGTTAGGCGATCACGCCTATTCATCCATAGCAAATGGAAACAATAGTATGAAGTCTGGACCGTCTTTTGAACTTAACGAGTCGATGAACTGTAACGAATCCTATGTTCGTCACAACTACACAAATTCTAATTATTCAGTTCCAGAGTCAAATGCATTTGAAGCAGTATTGAGTGCATTGGGATATTCATCTTTGATGTGCAAAGTACAGCAGCCGGAGAAGAAACCGAACTCAACAGAACACCAGGAAGGTCCTAGTGGCAGAAGTTCTCAACCCACATATCTTAATTTGGATGAATATCACAACAGTACAACGAAAGATAAAGAAGGCAAAATGCCTGGTCAGTTAGTTAACATTACTCATCGGCTTGAACCGGATGGATCGGATTACAACTATGCATCTGCATCGAAGGGTGCAAAGGTTGTTGCTCATAACAAGGAAGCAAAAGGAGCATGTAATATATTGGGGAAAGACCATGATAAGTATCTGAGAAACCCTTGTTCTGTTGGAGGGAAGTATGTTGTGATTGAGCTCTCAGAAGAGACCTTAGTTGATGCTGTGAAGATTGCAAATTTTGAACATTACTCTTCCAATTTCAAGGAATTCAATTTGTCTGGAAGTTTGAGCTATCCAACTGAGACATGGTCTAAATTGGGGGACTTTGTTGCTGCTAATGTAAAACATGCTCAAGTCTTCAAGCTGCCTGAACCAAAATGGGCTAGGTACTTAAAGCTGGATGTTCTTAGTCATTATGGATCAGAGTTTTACTGCATAATGAGTATAGTTGAGGTTTATGGTGTCGATGTCATGGAGAGGATGCTTGAAGATCTAATCGTCACCTCTTCCGAAGCTGCTCCGAAGAAAATTTCACAAGAAGAGCCTAATTCAACTGTGTCGCCTTCTTTAAAATCAGATGTTGGCCCAGTTAAAGAGAGAGAAAATAATGAAAATAACTCATCGACCGCTGGTGCTGTAACAGAAAGCATGGATGATCTGACGAGTCTTGCTCTAGAGGTTGCAAAAGTTCCCACAAATGTTAATAAGTTTCCTGATCCTGTAATTGAAGCTAGACAACAGCTGAACGGTAGAATACCTGGTGACACTGTCCTAAAGATCTTGATGCAGAAGGTGAGGTCACTTGAGACTAATTTGGCTGTGCTAGAGGTTTATATCAAAGAATTGAGCCGACGACAAGGTAAGCTTTTACCGGATCTCGAAAAAGAGATGGTTAGAATGTCATTGCTTCTGGAGAATACTAAATTAGCTATCAAGGATCTCATGATTTGGAAGGAGAAAATTGTGAGTACTTTCTTGCATTTGCTGACTAGTTGCTACAAGAAAGAGCTTCCTCTGTTCTAACAATGCACCTTTGCCATTTGTTTAGGAAAAAGAAATAGCTCACTTCAAATCATGGAAAACGGCTGCTGCATGGCAATTGAATGAATTGGCCAGAGAAAATAAAATGCTAAGGTTAGATAGAAAAAGTTCTGCATAAGTTTTATGTATATATGTTTCTTTTTCATCAAATTAGCCGTGTCCGTTTAGTTCGTGATGTGTCATAATATTAGCCAAACCCTAAAACAGCTAAAAGCTAATATCTTAGTTTTCTCGACCTAGAAACCTAGAGAACTAGTTGTTGTCATTGGCATGCTATCCGTGGTCAAACGAGTCATGGAAAACCACAAGATTACAAGTTTAATCTGTAATGCCTACCTACCTAGAAATTAATTTCATATAAATGTTTTTTTACAGCCAAATGTCATAGGGTCAGATGATTTATCTTATGAGAATAGTCGAGGTGCGCGTAAACTGTCCTAAACACTCAAATAAAAAAAACAAAATGCATTAGTGATTTTGCCCCTTGGGATCATCTAGTGTTATTGGGGCAGTGGCAACCGACAAGGATGGGATGACTTCCTTGTTTTAGTTCTCGAAATTCATTATGTTCCCATTTGATTTTTTTATACCCGTAGGGATCAGGTTCCCTACAAAAATTAACCTCCGTTCATTTTTTTTAAGGAAGTTTCCTCTTAAATGGTTAATTCTCTAGTGAGAATCTCATTTCTATGGTTGACATGAAGAACCTTCCTTTAGAAGGGAAGAACCATCTAAGAGATTCCCTCCCCCATCCGCACCCCTTTTAAAAGTCGGCCCCTGCACGGCGTCACCCTCCTGTAAAAAGTGGCATGCTTACTGGGAATGTACGAAAATGTATACCTTTTACATAAATTTTAAAAATACTAAAATGTTAGTTATTATATGAACTTTTAACTTCATCTAAGCAGTTCAAACTGGGGACAATTTGCCAAACTCCATTTTCATCCCCACTTCCCAAAAAAAAGAGCAAAATAAGTGTGTGTATAATATTATGAAAACGAAAATCAACAATCGATTCGAAGATATAAACACAGATAACGATAAACGCAAAAGAAGAAGAAATAAGAACACACACAGATTTACGTGGTTCACTAACGTAGTGTTAGCTAGTTCACAAACAGATTAGGAGAACAATTTTATTAAGAAGGGACGAATTACAGAATTATAGAATGAACATCATAATACGGCTAGGGTTTAATCCTAGTTTATATATGCACTCTCATTAAAACCTATTACAGAATGCGAGTGCACATACACATGCGGAATGCATTGCAGCAAGAGTTCATATGGCATACAATTTTGTTTTCTGGTCAATTCATTCATTTTCTGTTCATCCTTTACCCCCCCCTTCTCATTACAGCTTAAATATTGAAAAAATTGCAAGCAACCAAGCCAAGCTGGAAAGTAAAGAACTGGCGGTACTTGCCGTGGGTTTTGTTTTCATGTGCATTGCAACTCTGAGGCTTCTTTCAGCTAAAATTCTCATGTTTTTTGGAGACTGTCAATCCGAGAAGACATGCCCGACGAGTAGCGGTTGGGTATGGATACTCGTTAGCAGCATGATGACGGTAATCCTTGCTTTCATATATAGTTAGCAACTCTTTGTTCGTTCCCTTTTTTGTAGTTCTAGTTTCTTCACCATCTATAGGCAAATACAGAGGAGAAGTCCCATTTACCAGGATTGACCAAAGAAACTAAACAAAGTAAAAGGTCCCTGGTGATGGAGGAAAATTAGGTAAACTGGAACCTCTTCCCTTTAACCATAATATCTGTTACTCTAATGTATTCTTCTAACAGCTAATTTTAGACTATATGAATATAATATTTGTATGAGCTTTACTGTTTGACTGTGTGTGTGTAATATGACATCATATATGCCTTCTAGGTTTGGAAGAATGCTACAAGTTATAACAGCAACCTTCTAAAGCTCCTACTTTTAATCGGTTTCATAACTGTTTGATATTTGATTTGAAAGAATGCTATAACAATAATTTCTACTTTTTATATATCAGTCAGTGTCTGCATCGTTTTACGCATAACTCGACACCCAACCGTACAACATTTGGTTATACTCCCAACTTTACAACATTTGGGTGTCAAGGAGGAAACCTATAATAAATTAATTTTTAGATAGGTGATCGATATAAATTGAACTTATAACCTTTTGATTCTTTAAAATTTTCTTAACCACTAGACCAACCCATGATGATTAATAATAATTTCTAGTTTTTATTTTTTATATTCATGCATGTTCAGTTCAGCTTGCGTACACCTTGACAAGAGCATGCAATAACCATCATATAGGATTCTTCCAAGCCTTGACTTAGAAGATTGCAATGAGTGCAGGTCAGGCCAGAAAGATAATAAGATTAGTTCAACCATATCATATAGGAAAACTTTTTTCAGGATATTAAACTTGAATAGATTTAACCTCAAACCACAGGGATTAAAATAATATTTTAGCGTATTTGAAAACATACAATGTAGCATAGCTCAAGTTGCAGGGCATTTTTCACCACATTTTCTGTCTTGATTGTGTCTTTACTTTTCACTTTTCTTATCAATGTCAAATGTTTTCTATAACTATCGAGCTTAGCTTTAGAAATACTATTTAAAGTCGAAATATTTATGAAATCAATCTGAGATCTATTGTTCCACATTTTTATCTTCAAGAAAATTATATTTTTATCCTTTCATAAGTGGAAGCACAAAAAGATGTTTCTTTATTTTCAACAAAGAGACAAGACAAGGTTAATTTTAATTTGATAATAACGTTGAGGTGTGTTTGGAGCACCGGTTTGGTTATAATAGATAGAAGGTTATGATAAACGGAGAGTTATTATAAATGGTGTTTGAGAGGCAAGTTATTATAACAGGGATCATGAAAAATGGTGTTTGACGGACTGGTTATATAACAAAAAGTAATATATATATATATGTAGGTTTAGATAAACGAGCACGCAGGTTTAGATAACTACCGTTTATAATAAATGGTGGGGCAAACATCGGTTGAGTTATTATAACTGACCTGACCGTTTGCATAAACAGGGATCCAAACACACTCTAGAGAGTTCCTAAGAGGTGATGTGGTGGTCGTATGTTTGGGTTTTAAAGGTGTACTCTTCTCTCAAGGTCTCAAGTTCAACACTCATCTGTGATATTAATTTGTAGACACCTCTTTTATATTTTCATTCCTTCGATGGCTCTCCCATGTAACCTCATAGTTACTAGGTGGTAATGATATCATTAGAATTATGCTTCTTTTTGCTCATTCGACTAGCTGCTTAATCACTCAAACTCACTTGACTTTAATCTAAATTGTGTGCCATCAACATTCTATCATACCTATGTTAACATGTGATTAAAAAGCTTGCAAGTTTAAAGATTATAATTGGTAAATTACTAATTCAGTCATTTGATTTTCACGTTGAGCATAGTGTCAATTTGCTTTCTGTAATTTTAAACTATTCAATCTAGGCCATGTGGTTTGAGCTAAGTTTCAATTTGGTATTTATAAATTTTAAAGTCTCCATTTGGTTCGTATAATTTGTTAAACCTCAACAATTATCTCAAACTATTTTCGTACCTACTAAAAAATCTACTTATTTTCTCTTTTTTATTTAGCTTGAATTAGAGAAAAACACCACAAACTAAATAAAAACACACAAGCTCGTGACAGTTTCAAAAAAAAAAAAAAAAAAAAAAAAAAAAAACAAGCTCAAGACAGAGATGCTTTATGATGTTTAACCAAATTGCAAATCAAGGACCAAACTAAAGCTGTATCCAAATAAGGACCAAATAGCAAATAAGTAATAATTCAACATCTACAATTTAACAAAGACAAATCTCAAGCCAAAGCCATCAGAGGCCACTAATTATTTATGTACCAAGTATATAGTATCTTTCATCTTTTTATTTATTATTTATGTAGTATGAATATATTTGTTTTATAGAGAAAATAAGGAATTAACACAACCCGATAACTTAATACAATTTGAAAATATAAGATTAAGTTGCTCTAATGTACAAAGTTAAATAAGTTAGAAATGAATTGTTCCAAAAAATTCCTCTCACCTTACTCAACTTAGGCCATGTACACCCCTGCCGATTGCAACTGAACTCAAAGCAAATCAAGGACCAACCCAAAATTGCATCCAAAGAATAGGGACCAAATAGCAAATATAATTCAACCTCAATAATTCCACAGAAACAAATCTCAAGCCAAAGCCATTAGAGGTCACTAATTATCAGATGGGCCAACTTTATCAGGCAGCCACCCACCAAAAAAAAACCACGTGGCACAAACCCACCAGAGCCACGTGTCCACTCACACACCACTTCTCATCCATAGACACCGTACAGAATCACACAACTCCAAGAACCCGATAAGCCCCAATCTTTCAACCACAAAAAAAAAAAAAAAAAAAAAAAAAAAAAAAAAAAAAACCCCTTTTTAATTTCTCAATTTGCCACCACATTTCAAACTCCACTAATTTGTATTAAACCCAATCCTGAACGAACCGACCTCGCCGGAAAACCATGGGGTGCTCGTCGTCGAAGCGAATCGAGGCGGCCGTGGTGGACGTGTACCGGCCGGCGGTGTTCGACATAAACGCGGTGGAGGAGCCGTGGGTGAAGGTGGTGGAGGAGGTGGTGCCGGCGGAGGAGCCGGTGAAATCTGGGGTTGTTCCGGTGATTCCAATTCTTGAGAAGCTGAGTAATTTGGAATCTGAAACTCCCCATTCGTGGGATGAAGTTAGTAAAGCGCTTGAAGATCTTAAGCCTGCAATTCGACGTGAGCTTCAAGCCCCCATCGCCGTTACTCCCGACAAAGGTAGAAATTTTTTAGATTTTTTTTAGTCGATAGTTTCAATTTGTTGTCTTTATTTCAAAATTAAACAGTTCCAATCCAAAAATCCATACTTAAATTTTATATTATTTTAGAATAGTTCTGAAATCAGTATTTGACTCACAATTTTATTTTTAGTAAAGGGTTTGTTAGTCCTCCCAATTTATATTCAAAAATAAAAATCAATATGTGATTATTTTAATTTCTTCTATAACAAAAGTAAACTTAAAAAATTTCTTTTAAAAGATATATATTTTTATAATTAACATGTATATTTTTTTATTTTTGAAAAATTAAGTTTGAATAGTCTAATTTCTTAAAATAATTGTAGACCTAGATAAATTTGATATTTGCATCCATAGTCAAATATAAGATATATTTAATACTTATTGTACAAGATAATTTAGGTATTAATACAATATTTTATATTATATTTTTTTTGAGTACCAATATTTTATATTATTAATACAATATTATGTATTAATAATACCATATTAATTATATGGTTTGTTTTACTATGATTGTTAATTTTTTTTGTCTTGTATTATAAATGTTTTTTCAATTTGGTCTATTTCTAAAAAAAAAAATTAAGTTGGATTCTCTAACACCGAAATGAATTTGTCTATCCATCGAATGAATCAGTGATGCAATAATTTTACTATTTAGTTTTAAATCAGTTTAACATTAATATCATAGAATCGAAATTTTTCCTCCCTCCCCAATATATACTAAAAAATAAATGTATTCAAAACTATAGCGAGCCGGGTTTCAAACCTTATAGAAATCTTAATAACAAATCAACTTATTTTATAAACTAAGTTTTCGTACAAATTTTCTTGTATCTTGTAAAAACATCCATAGAAATTAACCTTACATGTAACATGTCTATAAAATTAGACTCCCAAACTTTCATATTTTTGAAATTAGACCCAGATTGTTCTAATTCAAAATCTCATTTCAAAATCCTGTTACAGAGTCGCCGCCGGCGAAACCCGCCGCCGCCGACCCCGCCGGTAAACAAGCCCCACGTAAGAGCTCAAGCTTCCACACACTGACCGAGCTAGAAGCCAAGTTATCATCCACAACAAAACCGGCCGCCGAGTCAAAGCCTTCCGGGTTAAGAAAAGCAGAGACTTTCAAAACCGGACCGGCCAAACCCGAGCCAAGAACCGGAGACCCGGACCGGTTCAAGTCACTCAAAGACAACATATTTCTATTGAGGGACAGAGAGGAGAGGGAAAAGGAAGGGCAGAAGCCGGTCCGGTTCGACCCATTGAGTGAGTTTCCGGAGAAGTGCCCACCCGGTGGGGCGGAGACCGTGGTTCTGTATACGACGTCGTTGCGGGGCGTGCGGAGGACGTTCGAGGACTGTAACAGAGTGAAGTCGGTGCTGGAATTGCAGCAGGTTGTCGTCGACGAGCGCGACGTGTCGTTGCACGGCGAGTTCTTGAAGGAGCTCAAGGAAATGCTGGGCGATGAGGCCACTGTGCCGAGGATGTTCGTGAAGGGAAGGTAATTACTGGATGATAAACTCTTTTTAACTAAATATAGTGTTTTAGTCGCTAATATTTAATTCATTATAGAAGTTTAATTCTTTAATTATACTTTTCTATGCGTGGATATTAAATTTAGTTGATGATAATGAACTTATTTAACATATTTTATGAGAGGGGTTATAAATTTTCATATCTTACTTGGGTAATCTTTTCTTTAAATTTTTGGTAATTAAGTATAGTCTTATATGAGTTTTTTTTTCTGAATTACAACAATTGAGGATGGAGAAATTCGAATTCGTAATCACATGGTCTTTAACTATACACTAATGTCGATGAGCTAATACTCTTGTCGGCAGTTCGATATGAGTTTGATGTAGAGGACATTTTAGCATTTGTCACTGTAGGATAAAGTTTTTCTTTTATTTTCTTTTTACAGCCATCTTTGAAATTAAAGAATTTGAGCTTCAATTGCTGTTTTTCTTTAAAAAAAATAATAATTGGGATTCATGGCTCCTCACACCTTAGGAAAAAAATAGTAATGTTTTTCATCTAATTCTAAAATTTTAATTAGTAATGCTAAAGGCATATATCTTCAGCTATGAAGTTGTAAGTTTTATATCTAGCTCAAAAATTGTTATTGTACGGAAAAAATAAATCTTACTAGTAACTTGTCTTTTGATACTATATTAAATCACCCGAACTTAATTTAAAAATAAAGTTATAAAAAAAGATTTATTTTGTTCATATTCTTAACAGGTACATTGGAGGGGCGGATGAAGTTGTGGCACTAAACGAGGTTGGGAAGCTTCGAAGGATACTACGACGGGCAGCCGTGGAGACAGGGACGGGGCGACAAGGTTGCGAAGGATGCGGCGGGGCGAGATTTGTGCCATGTTTGGAGTGTGGAGGAAGCTGTAAAGTGATGAAAGGGGAGACAAAGGAGAGATGTGAAGCATGTAATGAAAATGGTTTGGCCCATTGCCCTCTTTGTCATTGAACTGGAGCCTTGATGGAAGAATGGGTAATTTGAAGTGCATAATAATTATAATTTGTATTTTTCAGTTGTAATTTATACTTAGAAATGCTTATGGAATTGGAGTGTTTGAGAAAGTTATTCTTAAATAGAGAAAGGGGAAATTATACCATTAATTATTAGTTTTAAGTGATGTGATCATGTTTTCTTATTGGATTTTGTAAAAAGTTTTAAATTTGTTAGATAATTTCATTGTTTAGTGATAATTTGATTCAACGTTACGGTCACAGGTTTAATCCTGAAAATCGATAAATATTCTCTAGATAGGGTTTGTGGTTCTCCCCTCTTAATTTCTATTAAAAAACATGTTTATATGGTTTTCAATCTATGATTTGAAGCTACCATTTATTTTTTTCAGTTTTAACTTTGTTTTTCATATATTTAAATGGAATATTCAGTGCAGAAAAAATTTAGTTCAAATTTATTTAACTACCAAACCAATTTGTGCCTTTTGGATTCTATCAATTACATTTACTGATCTAAATTAGTATTTTGTTCAACATGTAGGAGAATTCAAAGTAATGAAAAATGATCATCACAGACTACTTTCAATAATAATTGCTTGATGTATATTCAAATATTGAAGAATCTCTTCTTTTCATGACTTCTAAAAATAATCTCCATTGATGTGTTTAACTAATCATATAGGAGTACATGCATGAATATGGTACATGCTTTCTACTTTATACAAAAATTATAATTTGTTTCTTTAAAAAACAAAACACACATATAATTGAGCTTGAGATGTTTTCTTGTTTGGCCCAACCATATAATTTCTCTAATATTGTTTTCTTTCAGATTTGGGGACAAAAATCCCACTCATCCACACAAATTGTCTCATTGAAACACCCACATGGCTTTATTATATTTTCATCATTTTATTATAATTAAAAACCCACCATTGCAATCACATGTAAACTTCTCTCTTTTTTTACCTTTAAAAGAAAATTTACATGGTATATGTATTAATATAACATTGGAATGAGCGTGTATAATGTCTATTTCTTTGGAAAAATGTTTATGTACATCACCTCTAAATCCATCAATTATTGTTGCTCTCTCTTACCTACCAAGCTTAGGTTACTTAGTCAAACCATCTCAATTTTTATAATAGTTTTAAGCCTAAATATAAATTAGCCCCTAATAGTTGGGATTTTTTTCCCTTCAAAATCCTCCTAATATTTTAATATTTGCTTACTTTTATGGGACAACTAGGGAATTGACTACAATTTAGAAACTAATTAAGGATGTGGCTAATGATATTTTAGACTTTAAATTTGTGTCCTTTTTTTATTTCCATATTTTAATTAATTTTTAATGTGGGGAGTAGTTTACAATTGTACCCCTCCTATATTTCATAAATTTTTTTTAAAAATCTATTTTAAATAGATTATTTGTAACTACATTTTTTAAATCTAGAAAAATCTACAACAAACTAACTAATCCTAAAAAACGGTAGTAAAAAAAACTAAACAATAATTAGGGATTTTAGGTAGTCATAACCATGAAATTATAGATTTTGAACATTTAAAAATTTATACGTAGAAATTTTGTTCAGTTTACAAATATAGTTACACATCTTCTTGTAAGACGTACATACTCTCATTGGTTGGTGTGATTATTGTAAGTTTACTTAAATTTTAATTAAAAAATGGTTGAAAATAGTACCTGAACTTGGATTTTATGAAGACTTTAAATACCCATTTTTGAAGAAAATGAACTTTTGAATCTTTCTCTCATTGAACAACCCATACAAAAATCTTCCACCTATGTATTTGCAATTGATAATAGTCCCACATTGCAAAAATCAGCTGCAAGGGACATTCATGCATTTCGTTAGACTTCGATTCTCGAGACTCCAAAAAGAACTGGTATCAGAGCCATGTTTCTGAAGATACGTTTTCTAGTGTAAGCATCAAGATCCTTTTAGTTGCTCCGACATTTTTTCCAGCGTAATCTTCCAAATTTTTCGAATGCCTCTGTTATTTAAATATATTAACGTCTAAAATTAAATGCCTACTTTATTGGGATTTCATTTTTGTTTTTGCCTTTTGTTTTTTTTTTTTGCCTTTTTCATATGTTAAACATGGTTGACACTTAATTTATATCTAATAGAATCTCTACTTTGTAGAGATTTTGTTTCCATTATTTTATTTTATTTTTATTTCGCAAATATTAGACTTAATTGTATGTATTATGTACATATCCTATGTTAGTTACTGTCACCACCTATTATGTACATTTCACAGTAAGGGCACATAGGTTAATTATAGGGTCACTTGTATATATTATGTGAATAACGTTGTTTCCTTGATTTTGTTTTTTCTTTTCTTTTTTTTGCTTAAATTTGACATTGTTAGCACATATTTTGTAGATCCACTATACATCGTGATTTAAACACATGCGACGGATCAAACACGTAACGCGCGGAACAAATAAACTTTGTCTAGTCATCCTTTGTGACTACTTAGTTTCTGCAACTTTGCCTAGTGCATTTTGTTTGAGGGTTTACATCATTAGTTTTTTCCTTGTGGATTGTATACATATGCATATGTGAGACTGAGACCTCATTTATGTTGTGTTTAACTGTTCTTGTTGTGTTATAGATATTAAACTTGTTTGGAATGTGTATATATGTATGAATTGGTTCATTAGAATACATTATTCGCTTGCCCCCTGAATATGTCCATGTGCCCTCTATCACCCCTAACATTGTTTCTATTTTTCGAAATTATGGACTACATATGTAGTCCCTACAACTTATCAGTATGTGCTATATGTTTGTACACATCGTGATTTAAGTACATGCGACGGATCAAACACGTAACGCGCGAAATAATTAAACTTTGTCTAGTCATCCTTTGTGACTACTATTTGTGTCTTCCAAAATTATACACTGCATATGTAGTTCATACAATTTATCAGTATGCCCTATGTTTGTATATCCACTGTATATCGTGATCGACAACTTTGATTGAATGTGACCTTCGAATATTTTTTTATTTTCCTGGTATAGCAATCGTGATTTTCATATATATTTTTTTAGCCACCTCCCCTAAATCTTAGGGATCTACTTCTAATTAACTGATAGCAAGTAGTTAATTATGCTTAGATTTAGGAGAAAATTGCTTTTTTCGGTTAAACACCTAAAAGAAAAAAAATTAAAGGGTAGTTTAGGGAGGGAAATATTCATCTCTCTTACAGATTTTTTTTTAGCCATCGATTTAAAGTTCAATACAAAGTAGTCATATCATCCATTTTTTCCCTCTAAATGTAGCTATTTGCTACCATTTTCCTACTTTTATCTAGTACAAAGTGGGAGAAGGGAACCACATACTTTACATACAAGGCGCTACAGTTCTCGTAAAAAATAGAGACAACTATCGATTTCCAATATCAAACTCGTGATCATGATGTTGAACTTGATTACCACCAAACAACGAAACAAACTAGCCACCAACTCTTTCGGTATATTTGCTTTCTTCAACCTTCATAATATTTTTTCAATCAAATTCTTACCATTAATAATCCTAAAAAAAACATACGTGAATGGTAAAAGAGTTCTTTCTTACGAGGTCACCAATTATTGTCGTTTTAAAGATGGACAAATTCAAATGAGGAAAAAGAAAAAGGTGGAAAATGGATAGAAATTGGTGTGGTCCTAAAGAAAAAGTTTGAATAAAAATGATAAGAAGAAAGAAATAGGGCATAACAACCAACAAAATTGGTCTCCGCGTGAGGATTTCCCAAAATAATAAGACATCAATTCATCGTAGACTTTCTTTTTCTTTTCTTACAAACCTAACCCCATTATTCACATTATATTATGTCACATGAGAGAAAGGAAATTAATAATAATAATAATAATGAGAGAAGTAAAGTCTTTAACTTCAACTTGAGAGCAATAGTTTAGTTGGTATTTGTATAAATTTCGCATTGGAATATTATTATATATATTCCTTTAGATTTGTTAGAATATTTGTCAAGTATTCGATCTCTAGAATTTTTTGAAGTATCTTTTGAGAATTAATATTCAAACTGTTATATATGTGTAGAAAGTTATTAACAAACTAAAGTTTGTCTTTTTAAAATTTATAATGATATTAGAGTATTTACTTATAAAAAATCTATTATAATGTCACAACCTCTTTAAATTAGAAATGATTATCGTATACACCTTAAGGTATGTACTCTCATTATAAGTTATTTAACGTGAAATTCGTGTGATTCGTATGGTACACATTTAACACGGTATATTTTGGGCGATCGATGTGATTGGCAATAGTTTGACGTCCGATTCGTGTGGTGCAATAACACATCATATTACCGATATATTTTATTCAGTGGGTGCGTGATTGACGATAATTTGACAATTCGTGAAATTTGCACAATTCGTACAATAAATTCAATAACTTATTTGTGGTATATTCAATTTGAGGTAGATGTAGCATATGTGTGCATGCACATACAATTACTTTATTTTCAAGATTTTATTATCAAATTGATCACGTGTATTTACATGCTCCAACTTGAGGTGATCAATAGTATGAGCTAGATTTAAAAAAAAAAAAAAAATTGGGGGAGGAGTCCACAAATCTTACATAAGAGCATGTTTGGGATGAGTATTAAGTTAATCCGGATTAACTTAATCCTTCACGAAATCCAACAATAATCCTCATATATTCTTTCTCTACCTCGTTTTCCGAAATCATCTTTAATTCTATTTTTCAAACAATTTATTCAACTTTAAAATTTAGATTTACAAGTTTATTCAAATTATTTTTTATGTTTAATTTTTTTAGAATAAAATTATTTTTTTATATTTTGTAGTTTATTTAATATATAATTTTATATTCTAAATTTAATGTTAAATGTTAAATAATTAAAGAAAGAAATAATTCAAAAGAACAAAGACAACTATATTTGAATTTCAAAAGATAATTATTTGAATGTAACAAAATTTTATTATTAAGATATAGTATGAATCTCTTTAAATTTGGAAGGAATAGATATTAACAATATAATTAACAAATAATTTGAAATAATGGATATTAACAATTGACTCTTTTTATTGGAGAAAACTAAGTTAACCAACCTTCAATTTATTTTGGAGAAAACTTTCGTAATCGTAAAATATAAAATGCATTCTTTTTACATTTGTAAAATATAAAATGCATACATCTAATAGAATGTCAAGAAATTTATTTTACTATTTTTTATGGTATTTAAAAATGATTCGAATTCCCTTATCCTAGTTATTGTAAAAATAAATTTAAAACTATATTCATTTTAAAAGGTATTAATGAGTTTTATTAATTAAAAAATCAAATAAAACATGTTACATGTAAATTTTTATAAATAATTTGAATCCATTTGGATACTTTAGTTTAATTAATTGAAAAAACAACATTAAATATTTTAATTGACTATTTTAAAATTATGTTCAATTGAAATCAATGGTTGGTACATAAAATATCACAAAAATTGCTAAATTTTAAAACTCATTTTACTACTTAGAATGTAATTTGATTTATTATTATACACATAAGAAATTTTACTTGTGTTATTTGATGACTTTTTTCTAAACATCTAAATAGGCTTTTATGTTTCTCAAAAGAAAAAAAAAACCTTTTTATTATATATACCCATATATGAATGTAATTTTGTTATTTCTATATTAACTACAACTTTAATTTGAATGAGTATTAGGTAAAATAATTTAAAAATGCATGAAAATTAGGTTTACACTTTTATTATAGCTTTCATCAACGTATTTGAAGTTAGAACTACTTTTAAATATGAGTAAAATTGAATTTCAACTTAAGGTGTACTAAATAAATTAAATTTTTTTTAAAAAAATTTAAATTTATACTAACCTTATAATTAAGCAATTAAATTAAAATGATTTTTACATAATTTAATGTCTTTCTAAATTTTTTTAATGAATATAAAATTTGTTATACATTTTTTAAATTTAATATAGATATTAAGTTAAAATTGAAATCAATAATAAACATATTTTTTTGAATGAATATTATATTGTTACTATTTCTAATTAATGTCATTTTTTCATTTATTTATTATCAAGAGAAAACAATTTTTAAAAAATGTTAAGTCAAAATTCAGTTTAACTTAATCCTTGCATCAAACAACAGTCAGCTTAACTTAATCTAGCTTAACATAACATGTTCACCAAACACAGATTAACTTAATCCTCAACTTAACTTAATACCGACTAACTTAATCATAATCCCTGCACCAAACACGCCCTAAATGACACTACTTCTTTTGAACAGTATGAAATTCAAATACTAATTTTTTGAATTAGGTCGTGAAATTCAAATAAATTATCATCGATCAAAATAACCAACGTGTCATTAACTCATTCGGCAACTACCTAGGATAATTAAAGAAAAAAAAATTGTAAAGAGTTTCACTTGGCTATCAATGTGGGTTTTCTTGCATGAGTAACTTCAATGGTCAAGTCCAATGATGAATTGTACCAAAAAGTCAAGAGATGCAAGAAATAAAAAAGGAGAAAGAAATGAATTGTACCAATCATACATATGTTGTCTAACATGAAAGTACTATTTCGAAGTGTACTTTAATAGACCATTTAATATTTATTATTTTCTTCATATATACAAAATAATAATAATAATAACAATAATAATAATAAAAATAATAAAAATAAAAATAAATTAACTATTATAACTCTTCCGAGGTCATGAAGTTGAAATCTCTAACTCCTTATAATTATTATTGAATAAAAAAACACATAAAAAAATTATAATTAGCAACTTGATCCAAATGTTTTTACCATGTCAAATATATCTATCTAGCTTAGTATTGTAATTGTTAGTTTGAAGAAAAAAAATTATTATCTTAATTATAGAACTCAATTTCCTTTTAAATTCAACATTTACGATGGGGTAGAACAATTTAGAGTCACTAATTATTCTTACAAAGTTGTTAAAAATTTTGTAAAAAAATAATTTCTAAATAAGTTCAATCATAGATTAAACCTCCAACTTTTGATTTAATAATAAAAAAAAACCCCTCCAACCTTTTAATTTTTTTTCGTCTTATTGACCACAAAATTACTTTGTTGAACTGAATGGGTCAAATACGCAATGATTTTAGTGTTTGGTTATATATCAATTCAACACCTGTGACGGTATTTGTTCCCCTCCCCCAATATATACTAAAAAAAACAAAATTACTTTGTTGGAAATTTCCAATCAATACATATCATTCGAAAGCACACAGCTCCATCAATTCCTCAAACTTGAGTATAACAAAATATTTTTTTAGTTCAGTATAACAAAATTATAATATCAATTATCTTTATACTTCTATACATAATTTCGTATGTTTAAAGTTTGCCAAAGAATATCGAAGGTTGTACACATATAATAAAGCAATTATATACGCACATGAGGAATATAATTGACTTTGAAAAAAACAAAACTATTACCTAGGTTAGATTATAGGGACTAGGAATAAGTTGACCATTTCCCCTATGATTATTGTGATAATACCTGACCTATCCTTTTAAACTTCTTTTCACAAGAATTTTGATGAACATTGTTTCTAGTTAGAGTTTTGAAAGTTCTAATCATATAAGAGAATATTCAACAATAATATAAAGTTGAAGTATCATTTTCATATTTGTCTTTTATTTAGAATTTGATTTATGAGAATGATTTTTATTTTTGTTCTTCTTTAGTCTTTAAATATAACCTTTTAATGTCTCTCGATGCCTGACTTAAGAATGGACGTGGTTACCCTTGTTTCAAAAAAGAAAAAAAAAATGTCTGTTAATTAATTTTTTGTGATCTAAATTAAAATTTTGGCTAAATATACAATTTATGTACTTGTTAATTATGTTTGGATGCTTTTTAAGTTTAGTTTTATTGTTTTAAAAGTTTATATATCATTATGTTTGAAGTGAAACTTCATATTCTTTAATATGGTATTAGACCTCATTAAAACTCAAATGGATATCGGTCCAATAAAAATAAAATTGAGATCTGATCCAAGATTGGTGAGTCCCAAAGAGACACCATCTTGAAAGGGCATATTACAATCGCACAAATGTAGAAAAGTCCAACATAAATTGAGTTATTCCCCTCGTTGCTAATTGATTTTGAGGTAAAATATCATATTTTCTAATACATTCTTCATGTTTAACATTCTTTAAAAATATATTCTTATCATGGGTGAATGATACAAAACTATTGGGAAAAATGGATACAAAACTATTGGAAAAAAAATGTGAGAAATTAGACTACTAAAGGGGGTATATTATTCTATTAACTTCAGAAATTAGAGGAATTTGCTATCTGGACCAATTTATTAGGAAGGTTCTTCCATTGAATAATTGTATGATCCTAACACATATTTCAAAAGGGTGCTTTAGAGAAATTATGTTTCGAAATAGTTCACTAATTTCATAAATGTTTGAAAAAAAAAAAGATGTGAGATGTTCTCTAACACTACACTTCTTTAGAAAGAAAAAAAAACAAATCGATAGGGTTTTTTTTGGATAAATTATATACATACGAGAAACTGGGAGGATTTGAATTTCCAATCAATTTATCTATATCCATGTTAACAATTTTTTTTTTTAATTGGAAAGAGGGAACCACAAGCTCCCATAGAAGAGACTATGGCTCTCAAATAAAAATAAAAATAAAATATCAATTTTTAAGATTAAACTTATGACTATAAAATTAAAATAAATTATCGCCAATAAAAATAACAATCGCACAATCCATTCATTCGGTTAACAAAACTTTGAGCTTGTATTTTTTTTTGTACATATATCAATCATGCAATTATTTTATTGGCTTGTCATTTGTATTTTTTTTTATTTTCTAAATTTAAATCTATTTTTTTTTATTTTCTAAATTTAAATCTATTTTTACTCATTTTCTACCATATATTTTATATTTTCTACAACATATCAATCATTTCAAAAAAGTAGGTGAATGTAATTAACTTAAAAAAAACAAAAATAAACTTTTGAAAATTACATTTTCTTTTTCTTCTAACTTTTAGTTTGATTTCTATAAATATAGGTAAAATATTAAATATACAAGTAAGAAAAAACATATAGTAATGTAATTATTTTAGGTTTAAATTTCAAAAACAAAAAATAAAAACGAAGTTTTAGTTTTAAGTTTAAAAAAAACAATCTAAGTTTTTTTTAGTATATATTGGAGAAAGGA
The DNA here is from genome assembly GCA_036507275.1 of Sicyos edulis. Classification (NCBI taxonomy): domain Eukaryota; kingdom Viridiplantae; phylum Streptophyta; class Magnoliopsida; order Cucurbitales; family Cucurbitaceae; genus Sicyos; species Sicyos edulis. The sequence goes on from CM071846.1 coordinate 67,228,680, forward strand.
GGACAAATATCAATTTTTTGGATTGAAGTTATGATGGTGTTGAACTAGTTTATAACCAAACAATAAAATTATTACGCACTGACCCATTTAATAAAAAATAAATTGAAGTTTTAAGTCAAATTACTTTACACCAATTTTCTTTGAATTTAAATCATAATTAGGAGCCGAGATTCAAACCTACCCCTATTTCCAAAGAAAAAGAAAAAAAAATTGACAGAAGGAAAAGGTATTGTCCAAGTCAGCATTGTAATAATAATATATAGTCATAACCCCCGAAACGGAATATCTGTACCAAAAACTAAAAACTAAATAAAAATCCATAAAATATTCTGCTTGGTTAACTCAGAGCCAGCCATGTTGCCTGCTATAAAGCAGACAACGAACGAGACGTTACTTAACGGTAACGCCGCTAAGATTTCTATGTCTTCCGTTACCCAAACAACACGCATGTTTAGAGATGTCCATTTTTTTTATGGGGCCGGGGCCCTTGGAGACCCGCCCCTATAGGGGAGGTAAATTCTCGAATAAGCGGTGAATGGAGAAGTAAGTGGAGATAAAAAATTCTCCGCAAGCTAAATGGGGATGGTGATGAGAAATGTATTCACCATCCCCGTTTCTCAGTTCCCCGCCCCGTCCATATTTTATGTATATATATTTTAAATTTTTCTAAATACATTAATAAATATAAAATTGTAAAAATACTTATTTGGATTAATATTTTCCTTACTTAATTAATTATTTAATTAAAAATCAATAAACATTTCTTTTAATATTGAAAAAATTATCTAAGATTTAGTGAATTGAGTTAACAATAGAGAAAGTTTGCAAAAAGTTAAGAATAAAAAAAGAAAAAAAAGAAGAGTTAAGTGGAGAATAATTTCCAGTGGGAACTCAATGCGTGTGATTTATCCGAGATGAATCCCCGCTCCATTCATGCAAAATTTTACGATGAATTTTGCAGGGATGAAAATTGAAATGAGTAGTGGAGATGGGGACGGTAAAGTTATCCCCGTCCCCGCCCCACCCCGTGGACATCTGTACGCATGCCAATGCCGTACTATTTCCTCAGTCATCTAACGTCGTCAATTTCCCATTTCTCTGTCTCTCACGCCGTCATCCTAACCATCGTCTCCGGTCAAAATCTAACCCTGGTAAAGTCAAGACCCAGTTCCCGTATAATAGAACGCGCGCCAAGCCGGTTTGCGATTCTCCGTCTGCGGCGGCGATTTTCCCCCCGTTGAGCGACATTGATGATCGGCGGTTGATTTTCTAGCGGTTTCCGTTGCCGGAGCAGTGACGAATTCGAGCTGTTTCTCTTTGTGGAGGTAGGAATTGGAGCCAGTGTTTGGTTTAGTGGCTCACGATTCTGTTCTGATCGTGTGCGTTCACTTGGGAGCTTGACGATGGCTTTTCATGGAGGAGATTCGTGTAAGAAATCTTGTGTTTCTGCTCGAGGTAAAACTACGTTAATCCTGGATTAATCTTAGGGAAATAAGTTGTTGTTTTGCCCTTTGGTTGAGATTAGCGGTTTCTTGATAGGTTCTGGAAGAGATGATCTGTATATGGAGCTATGGAGGTCTTGTGCAGGTCCATTGGTTGATGTGCCTCGCGTTGATGAGAGAGTCTTCTATTTTCCTCAGGGACATATGGAACAAGTATGTGTAATTTTTAGTTTTGACTTCTATATTTGTTTGGATTCAGATCGGTTCTTGTTTTGTGTTTATTTTCTTGAATTTTGCTTCCGAAAAGTGTTCTTCATGAGGAAACTACGAGTTTGTGTGTTTGTTTCTTTAAAGGCGTTGAATATTGGTGTCTGTTTGTTGTGATTCAATTTCTGAATCGTTATGTAGTCTGCGTTGTTTTGAATTGGAATTATAACGTTTGTTCTTGATTATAGTTAGAGGCATCGACGAATCTGGAGCTGAATAAGAGAATTCCTCTATTGAATCTTTCCTCGAAGATTCTATGCCGTGTAATTCATATCGAGCCGCTGGTACTTCTTTTTCTAATCTTAAGTTGCTCTGTTATTTCTGCTTGTTTCAATTTAAGTTTGGTACTGAGATTGGGGAATTTAGGCAGAAGATTACATTGTTGCTCTTATCTTGTTCTTCTCCAGAATATCAAAACTTCAAATTTTATTCATTTCCTGCTAAGCTTTCCTGTACCTTTTATAGATTTCAAGTATTGGTATTGATTCATTCCCTCTTTGCGGCTTCACATTTTTTTAACCTTCAACTTCTTTATCAGCGATTGACTTTAATAAACATCGTGTCTCTCTAATTTACTGAAAAAGTTATGTTCTTCGTGTTTATTATTTTTCCTCCGTGCTTGTAGGCAGATCATGACTCGGACGAGGTTTATGCGCAAATGGCTTTAATGCCAGAATCAAATGTAAGAACCAGAGAATTTATTCCTAATTTTGATTGATTATTGATGGATAGTTGGTTTTTTGAATTTTGAATTGTTTTTCTGCATAATAACTGGCTTCACTGTGGCATATTACTGCAGCAAAATGAGCCTGAAGGTCTAGATCCATGCCCTCCTGAACCAGCTAGACCAGTTGTTCATTCATTTTGTAAGGTTTTAACCGCATCCGATACCAGCACTCATGGTGGGTTTTCTGTCCTCAGAAAACATGCTAATGAATGCCTACCACCTTTGGTGAGACTTGTTCTCCATTCCTTCTACAAGAAGAGTTTTTGCTCTCTCTCCCTCTGTTTCTCTCTCCAAGTTTTATACTTGTAAATTTCCATTCTTAAAATTTGCAGGACATGACTCAGGCTACCCCAACTCAGGATCTGGTAGCCAAGGATCTTCACGGATATGAGTGGCGATTCAAACATATTTTCAGAGGTCACACATTATCTTTTCTTTTATAGATCTTATGCAAGAGTTTTTTCTTTTAATTATTGGTCTATGCTTGATCATTATCGTATTTGACTTGATAAGCTAAGTGATACCCTTTATAGGCACTGCAAAAGTTTGTTTGCCCAGTCTGCTTTGCCGATAAAATTTTCTTTATTAAATGATCAGGTCAACCACGAAGGCATCTGCTAACGACTGGGTGGAGTACATTTGTTACTTCTAAAAGATTATCTGCAGGAGATTCCTTTGTATTCTTGAGGTAACAGGTTTATCTTTTATCTCTTCCCCCATTCACCCTGTCCATTGCATTTGTATGTGCGAGAATCAAGCTGTGATAACTTTGAACCCCCGGACACTGAGGCTTGAAAAACTTCATTCAAATTTTAAATTTTGTCTTCTTTATAAATTGCATAACTTAAAGGAACATGAATAGAGATCTTATAAAAAAAAACATGAATAGAGAGAAAGAGACAGAAAATAGATAGGGAATACCAAGCAATATTCTGTGGAAACCAAGGTCCATTGGGAAAAACTAAAGGACCTTCTAGCTTAGCTATATGAAGTTATGGGGTTTGGATTTGAGAATTCTTCAATTGGCATGTAGGTTGAAAACTTACAGAACACAATTTAACGCAGTTCTGCTATATTGAAGATGTCACAAGTATAACTCATTCAGCAGTGATATGTTTGCTTGAGCACGATCCTGCTTTCAGTTATCTGTTGTGTTAACTGTTACGAATAACTGCAGCCAGCAGTATCTGTTTTGTTTACGAGTATGCAGTGCAAAGATCAATTTGCTAGCAATATTCTAGAATCCTCAAGAAGCTATTCAGAAATATGGAGCATACAATCAAATAGAGCTTAGAAATTAAAATGTTGCAAGAGTTTGATGGAAACATAAATTACCGACTTAAACTAGTTACGAACATGACTTAATATGATTAGATTAATATAATTGGTTAACTGAGTTAGGATGTGGTTTGGACTGGATAACTGTCTTTTTATCAGACATTAAAAATATAATATACATTACGTACTATCATCATGTGAACTGCAATCTATATTTAATCTCTATGGTTGTATGAGATTTAATTCATGTGAGAGTTGGTTTAATAGGGGAGATAATGGACATTTGCGTGTTGGGGTGAGGCGTCGTGCTCAACAGCAAAGCAGCATGCCATCATCTGTTATATCAAGTCAGAGCATGCACTTAGGAGTGCTCGCAACTGCATCTCATGCTGTTACAACCCAAACACGTTTTGTAGTCTATTATAAACCTAGGTACTTGAGGATTTTAATTTCGAAGTCAAATATATTCTCATTGAAGTGGACTGAAGTTTTTTCTCCTTGCTCAGGACATGTCAGTTCATTATAAGTCTGAATAAATACTTGGAAGCAGTCAATAACAAATTTTCTCTTGGCATGAGGTTCAACATGATTTTTGAGGGAGAGGATTCTCCAAAGAGAAGGTAGTGAAATAAATAAGAAAAATGATCGGAATGGTTTTGATGTTTGAGTTTTATCTCTTGACTTTTTTTTTCTTGACTACTTAGGTTTTCAGGAACTATAATTGGAACTGGAGATATCTCACCTCATTGGGCTAATTCAAGCTGGAGATCACTAAGAGTGAGCTGCTCTTGAACTCCATTCCTCACCGGGAATATTTGTTTCAAATCCCTTTTCAATGATTTACTTAGTTTAATAGTTTCCAGGTTCAATGGGATGAGCAAACATCTATTCCAAGACCTGATAGAGTTTCGCCTTGGGATGTAGAACCACTCACATCTTCAGCAGTCACAAGTCTACCTCAACCCGTTTCAAAGAACAAAAGGCCTCGACAGGCAACTGAAACTCCTGTTCTTGGTATGACAGCTTTCTTTATGCTCTGTTATCTTTTATCTAGTTCAATATGTAAGGTATCCAATACCTTACTATTTCCAGAATTTCACGGAACAATACCAAATACAAATCTAATATAAATAACTGAAGAAATTTCACTATATTTCATATATCATTCAAAATCCAGCACTCTACTACAAACACCTACAGAAATAACTAGACAAAATGGTAAAGGATAACGACAGCTAACAGGTGAATTCGAGTAATCGAGTGTACCAAGTACCTCTCCTTCAACTCCTCAAACCCAGCCTATAAAACAAGACCTCCCCACTAACTCTTCCCTTACATTATTTATTCCCACGAAGATCTTCTTCATCCCAACCTCACAATAATGCCCTATTAAGGATTTACAGGAACTGAGGTCCTTACCCAATCCATCCTAGTTTATTCTAGCTTCTATTTTATTCTTGGTTTCTAATTAAACTGCAGATGGTGCTGATTTGACTAAGTCAGCACATTGGGATTCTGGATTGGGACAGTCTCATGATGGTAAACAATGCAGTAATGCAGCTGAAAGCAGAAAAGGGGAAAATAATGAATTGTGTCGTAATAGAGAGACAGATACTATCAGCAACAGCACATGTGTATCAAGAACACAGACTGACGGGACCTGGCTATCTTTTACCCAATCCAATAGCTACAAACACCAAGCAAATGAAAATGGTTGGTCTTTACTGTCAGGACCTTCAAAGTTAAGTGATGATCAAATACTTGATCCAACTGAAAATGGGAGGAAAGCCGAAACAGTAGTTGGTTGTAGATTGTTTGGTATTGATCTCAATCATTTGGCTAAACTTCCTGCTGAGAAAGCATCTTCTCAACCAAGCAGTATGTCTAGCGATACAGATGGGCGCATCAGTACCTTGTCAGTGTCTCAGTCCGATCCAAAATCTGACAACTTGGATGTCTCCATCAAAAGAAAGTCGGAACCATTACAAGCATCTCTGAAGGAAACACAAAGTAGCTCAACTAACACCAGAAGCCGCACCAAGGTGCAGAAGTTAAACTCATTTATTCAATTTAGTTGTAAAGAATTTGTGTTCGTGAACTAAATATGAATTGTCTTTTTACTTCTGTTTGGTGACCAATTGTACCAAAAGGTTCAAATGCATGGAATGGCCGTGGGTAGGGCTGTGGACTTAACCATTTTAGAAGGCTATGACCAATTAATAGATGAACTTGAGAAGATGTTTGATGTCAGGGGACAATTGTCGGCTCGAGATACGTGGGAGATCGTATATACAGACGACGAAGGGGATATGATGCTTGTTGGAGATGATCCATGGGAGTGAGTACCATTAGATCTTTTAATTCCATCTATGGGATTCTTCTTGTATGGCCTTGTTTCCACTTATTCCTTTGTTTTTCCTCTTGCAGAGAGTTTTGTAACATGGTGAGAAGAATTTTTATACGCTCTAGGGAGCAAGTGAAAAAGATGAGCTCAGGAAGCAAGCAGCCGACATCCATCGAAGTCGAAGGGGCAGTAGAAATCCCCGACTCCCCTGCAATTTGAGATCATGAACTGAATTTGTGTTATTTAAACTCCACCTCAGATGCCTTTTTCCCTTATTTGTTTGTTTTGCTAGAGCTTGTTTTGGTTTTGGGTCCTTAATTAAATATGAAACTGTGAAAGAGGGGCTGATTATGTCATGGCACATTTTTTAGAGCCTATTAGAAGTCGAGCTGGATTTTAATAACATGAAAATCTTAATAGGTGCACGCCAAAGGAGCACGACGGGATGTTTGATGTAATAGTGCATTATACCATTGGGATTTGGCTTCTGGGGATGGGATGAGTTTGTGTGAGCCTTCTCCTTTCTTTCCTGATCAATGTAAATATATCTTTTCTAGACTTCAAATCATTTTTATTCATGGCAGAAAGCTCGAAATTTCAAGAATTCGAACTCATTCATTTTACTTTTGTTTTAACTTATGGGCCCGAGATGCATATACACAAACTCAACAATTGAACCTTTTTATTTCCGTACATATCTGAATTCCATTTTCAGTGGTTAATGCAATGAAGGGAAGGTTTGTTCTAGTTGAGTTGCAGCTCTTTACATTCTGATCTATAACAGGACCATTTTGGCTGTCTGAAGATCACAATGCCTGGCTAGCTGCTAATTACAATGAGAGGTTCAAAAAGCTTGTTGATATACATTTGGAGGATCTTGAATCCTTGAATTATTTGCTCATTTAAACTAATGATTCCAACACAGGGTTGGATCAATGCATTCAGCATATACTCTGACTTGATCCTTCCTGTTGTTGCAGCTGCGGATGTTGGAGTGAATATGATACCATCTCTGCAGTCTGGTTGGAAGTGAAGGGAAGCTCTGTTGAGGCAGCCAGTGGCCGAGGCGGGGACAGTGCAACGGCGGCGGGATCAGAATGTCGGGTCGGAACAACCGAGCATCGACAGAGAGGGCAAGTTGAGTTGAAGGTGAGCCAGTGATTCATGCAATCAATATGAAACACATGTTTGCATGATGGGACTTGCAACAATTCCTCTTTTATCTCGAACTCTCCCAAGCAGACGCAACACCTGTTAATTGGACAAGAAAGTTAGTGGTTTTTTTTTTCTTCTGTTCTAGTGTTGATTTCCAACCCCACATATCCTAAGGATAACATGAGATTGACCTAAAATCCCAATCTTTCTTTCTACCCTAATGGGAGAGATTGTTTTACAAGTAAAATAAGGAAAACTATTTGATTTTTTTTTTTTTTTTTGAAAGCGACATTGAGATTTTCAGTCAACCTCATATTGAACTTATAAACCTTGTGAAGAGAGGTTCATATGAATACCTAGCTAGTAGAGTTGTGTTTGGGTCAAATGCGTTGTAGTTTAGATGCAAATAGAATAAGATAACTTTAAAATGCAAAATGGGATTTGAATTGTTCTTTTTAAAGCTGTTTATTAAAGTAACAAAAGAATCAAGAATTCTCTAAAATTGGAAGTTATTTACAAAATTTGGGGGAAAAAAAAGAAAAAGAAACGTCAAGCATGCCCTTCATCTTCAATAACAATATTGTCGGCTTAAGGTTCTACATGCAACACCTTTGAGAAAAGGAAAAGTAAATAAAAACAAAAGCAACTTTAAAACCCAAAGTTGTAAAGCCACTTTTGAAAAATTAAAGAGCGGATGTTATGAGAGATTCCACTTCTTGAAAGAAAAACAATAATTAAAAAAGGAATCAAAGGATTTGAAAAGGATTAAGCTTTATATTGTTTGTTATGTGTCCTCCCTATTTAAGTCACTAACCTTCCATCTCTTATCTCTTGACTGTTTATTTATATATATATATATATATATATATATATATATATATATATATATATATATATATATATATCTTATCTTTTATTTGCATTTTCAACTTCTTGTGCAATGTCGAGGTAACACATTAACTTTAGGCTATTCTATTTATTTATTTTTCAATTCAATCACACTTAAGACTTGAAACCATAACCAACTGGTATCTACTGAAATACTAAACAACAATAATCTATTGATTACTAAGTTATATATTATACGACTAAAGTTATGTTTTTATTAGTTTTTGCGAACAAACTTCCACGGCATAAGATTAAATTTAAAAGAGAATTAGCTTATCAGATAAGCATTTCTAATTCATTTTCTAATATTTTTAGGGAATTAGTAGAACTTCTATTTTTCTTCTCTTTGATGGCCTTTTATTATTTTAAAATATCTATCAAATCACTAAATATTCATTTTCATGGAAGTTTATAATCAATTACTTCAGCATTCAACAACTAGGAACTAAGTTGAAAAATACTTACAAAAGACTAAATTGAAACGTTTTAAACAATAAAGATTAGTTTAAGCAATTCTATGAAAGGAAACTAATTCTTCAGTTCATGTTACCCAAAACACCATTTAAAGGAACCACTTTTTAGTTTCAAAAGAACTCAAAAGGGCAACAAAGATTTAACTGTCAGAAAAGGGTTATACTCACAGAGAATCTCTGTTCCTTAGCTCTTCATTGAAAAGGATCTTGGGAAGTTTGTCTATGGGATTATCTGCCTTCAAATCCACTTGACAAGCCTATGCAATCAAATATCAACAACATTAACAAGAACAAAAAAATGGCACAAATTCAGACCAATTCAGCTGCTAATCAAACACCCGATTCCCAAAAAAGAAAAATGAACATTTAAAGCTTCAAACTTTCCATAGATTCTCTAATCCCAAAAGTAAAATTCAGCAATGGAGACACCAAATAAGCAAAAAGTAAGCATTTGTTTTCTTTTTACAACAAAAAATTGGAACTTCCCCTCCCAACATACTCGAGTACCCTCACCCGTTCCAAAACACGACCCAGAAGACAATAAGAGATTTTACAATTAAATTCATTCTTGGGTTTCAAACTCGAGACCTTTTAAGGAACACACTTTAGAAATTCCAAATTTCTATGAATAGGACACAAAAAAAGGCAAATTCACAAGATATAAAAAACAGAGGAGTTATGCTTACAGTTGTGACATAGAGAGTGAGCCTATTGGAAGTAGTTGGAAGAATTGGGGGAGAAGAAGAAGAGGAAGAAAGAGAAGAAGCTCTTCTTTTGAGATAAAACAAGTAGAAAAGAAGAAAAAGAATAATGGAAAATAGGATGGGAATTGAAAATATGAAGGCTTGATAAAGCTTAAGTTGAAGAGCTTGAGGATAAAGATGAGGAGGGGATGGAGTTTGAGGAAACCCCATCAAAAAAGAAAAAATTACAAGATTTAAACACAAGTTCAAGCTAAGTTTCAAGAAACCAAAGAAAAGAAAGCTTCTTGATTTTGCTTATTGAGAGGGAAAAAAAAGAAGAGGGAAGGTTGTTTAAATTTAAGGGTATGAAAAGGAGGGGGGGAGTTTTGTTAAATAATGTCACTTTGACAACAAAATAGAGGAATCAAAGCCCATTTGGAGGGTTATGAAAAACAATTAATTAATTAAATAAATAAAAGCTTATCATAAAAAAGGGTATTTGTTCTTTTCTCTAAAAATAAAGGAGAAATTTAGGGAGATGATGGGACATGGCCTCAATAACTCTCCACTGAATTAAAAGAGGGCCCTTTATGTCTGTATCTTCCAACAGCTTCCTTCCCTTCCATAACTATCTGCTTATAAGCTTGAAGAAGATATTTTTCTTAGTTAAATTACAAATTTAGTCCATAAACTTTATTTGTATTGATTTGATCATAATTTTTAAAATTTTGAGTATGTCAAAATGTAATAAACACAAATTTGAAGCTTAGAAGAGAAAAGGAAGTTGTTTGGTTAATAGGTCAAATAGGATCTAATCTAACCATCCCTTGGAAAAGAAAAGGAAAAAAGAAAAAGAAAAAGAAAGAAGGTCATAATTGAGAGGAAATAGGGTATAGGTTTTTGGTTGAAATTGAACATGAACATGAACATGTTACCCAGTTCTCAATTTTATTTCATACATTAAGGTTGTCTCTTAATTTTGTCCCATCATCAACAGTGTGTCTTAATTCATTCTCTCTGTGCTGCTCCTGCCATTGCATGTGATTTCATTTAGAAAAAACACTACTTTTTTTTTCTTTTTCTTTTTTTCTTTTTTCTTTGATGAAGAATTAGAAATTTGAATAATAGAGAGCAGTTTGTCAATGTATTCAAGGATTAGAAGTTGGAATGGTTGAGTGTACTTTTATTACTAATGTGAATTCATACCAATGTTTTAAAAATATATATATATATATATATATATATATATATATATAATGAAGTTTTCTAAGGAAAGTTATTATTATTATTATTGTTTTAGATAAAAAATGGTAGGATGGATCAAATTTATGATCTGTTGGTACTAGTGTTTATTACTATTTGAGTAAAGTTAACATTATTATTATTATTATTATTTTTTTTTTTTTTTTAGAATTTGAGGTGGAGTATAAACCATGAACATTTTTGTTAAAGAAAAGATATATGTTAACCTCAGGAGGTATAGTTTCTGAAAAAAAAAAAGAACCTCAGGAAGTATATTTATGTTAGATAGTTAGTGAAAGTGAATTAATATATATATATATATATATATATATATATATATAGGGTTTAGTATATATTGTCAAAGCAATTGCAAATAATATGTACTTGTATTTATTTTAAAAAATTGTTAATAACTTATTAAGTCAATGATATTAGTCGGTCCTTATGACCTTTTTTTTTCAGTTACAACGGTTCCTTCTGAATTTTATATTCCTTTTTTAAAAAAATTATAAATTTGCATGATACTCGGCTATCAATTAAAATAAGAAGATTTTTTTAATGTATAGTAACAAAAAACCAAAAAAATACTATCCATAAAATTTTAAAAAAATAATTATAGAGCTTCTTTTTTTTTTTTTTATAAGTATACCTAGTCCAATGACATGACCAAAATATTTATGCAATCAATTTTCAACTTATAACTTTGAGTTAATTTTTGAGTTAATTTTTGAGTTAATTTTCAGCTGATAAGCTTTAATTAATTTTTTTTTTGAAAGCTATAAACTTTAATTAATTTACAACTTATAACTTTCAATCAATTTGTTGATTACTTTCGATTACAAACTTGTAGAATTAGCATTTGAAAAAAAAAAGAAATAAAAATTAACTATTAATAATTACTTTTTTTTTAATGTAAATAATTTCTTTTAAAAAACTGTTATAATGGTAATACTCACCTTAAAAATTATGTAAGGTAAATTCTTTTAAATAACAATAGATTTTTTTAGTTCAATAAATGCATGGTATGAAACTAACCTATCGACTTATGGAATTTTAGTTGATATTTGATTCATTCAACTAGATTTGAATGGAATTTTAGTTGCTCTAAATTTTACTTTTTATAACCGATACAATTTACCGTTTTAGTAGTTAATTATGTATTGAACTCGATTTTTTTTTAAGATATAATATATATATATATATTTTTTTTAATACATGCGACAGCCATAACCTTCCATAGTGTAAAATTTAACCATCTGGCTCCACTTTTGTTAAACTAAAGTACCAAAAAAAACTCATTTATTAATCAAAATTTAATCAAACTCCAAATTAGATAATATACTTTTCTCTTCTGTTTAAGATAATAATAATAATAATAGAAAATGATAAATAAAACGACCTTTAGAATCATGAAAGTCGCATTATCTTTTTCTTTTATTTTTTGTAATCATTAAAACAAACTTATCTTTACGCCCAAATATTAATGAAAAAGATAAAAGCAAAGAATATGGTGGAAGCATTATCATAAAAGTGATATTTACGATTTGAACCTCATCATTACAATAAAAACATCTGATGTGACATCCAATGTGCTTCAAAGTTGAATCTCTCTTTTGTAAATTGATTTTCTTACCGTAACACCTCCAAACAACTTTTATTTTTTATTTTTTACTTTAAATACTTCAAATGATCATATTTAATCTATATATTTTAATAAAGGTTGCCCATAAATATGTAAATAAAAAAAAATGCACATACTATATTTGAACCTATTTTTTATAGATAAATTGTACTTTTTTTTTTGAAATCCTAGATAAATTGTACTTGAATCTAGGTAGATAAATTATACATTAATTTATGTTGTCTATTTTATTATTATATATTCTTTCATATGTTAAAAATCTATTTTAGTAATTAATCTTATACATATATAATATCGTTTTTTTATTTAGGTTTGGTTAAGTAAACCAAAAAACGACCAACCTAAAATCAATCTAACCCATTAAAGTTATAAAATTATAAATCAACTTTGAATTGGATAGTTCGAGTTATTTGGATTGTCAATATTTTTGTACACTCATATTAAAACAATCACATGAAATATTTTGTTATGTATAAAATATTTTAAAAAGTTGTTATAATTAAAATAGAAATGCTAAAATTTGCTATCTACCTAAATTCTTTAAGAAAACCCCCAAAATATGGGAATTAAAAGTAATATTTGAACTTTCTTGTTTTCTTTTAATTAAGAACAAGTAATCTTATTACTTACACAATCACAAATTTGAAACTAATAATTTCAATGCCTACAATAACATTTAACTTTTACTATGCATTCAATCACAAATGTAAAATTAAAAAAAACAATAATAATAAATAAATAACGAAAATCATTTTAAAAGCAGCCCCACAAATTCTACCTAGTACTCCATGCTCGTACTTTTCTTTAGTTCTTTTTTCTTTTCAACCCACATGCACTTTAAACGGACTGTGTTGCTGCCATTCATAGAACAGGACACTCATTGGTGGATCATTAACTAAAACATTATATATATATATATATATAAATTTAAAAAAAAAAAAAATGTTGCTACTAAAGTGGATTTTCCAGCTATGGAAATCTTATCCACATTCCATTTCTTTTCACACTATCCAACTTTTTATACCACTTTCATTGGAAGGCTTTGATAAAAACAACACCAATCAGATGATTATGGATAAAAAAGCTAAGTGGCAATAGAGTTGTCACAATAGCAGCAGCACTCATTTTCAAAAAGGGAAACCACAAAATTGCAACCACACACATCTTTTTTCCATTGCTTTGAATCAAATTGATGTCTACTTACAATTTTTCTTTGAATCTATCTAAATCTCCGCATTAATATTGTTATGAAAACGACTATCAACATTCGTAAAACGAAGAATAAAGAAAACGGATAATGATAAACGTGAGAGAAGAAGAAGAGGAGAGGAACAATTGTATTGAGAGAGATGAAAATTTACAGATACAGAGATTATGTCATTATACGAAATGGCAGGGCATTACAAGAAAGTATAATATTTTTCACTTTGTATGTACACCCTCATAGTTTACCAATGGAGATGATTGTCATCACATATATATTCATGATCTTCTTCTCATCTAACCAATGTGGGATACTTTGTTAGCGTTCCAACAATTTCTTACACCAAAAAAGGCTCGTACCGATGGAGATGTCATCGTCCGATTGAAGTGTCGCACCTTGTCGAGAACTCCCAACGATTTCAGTTTTGTGAAGTAGGTGAAGAGGAGAGAGATGGCATCCAAGTAATTGTTGGTTTCACCAGCTTTGTTTTTGTTTTTGATGCTGTATATGCCAGTGGAACTACCCCTTTGTGGAATACATCCACATGCATGCCTGAGGCCACCCCCAGAAACTGCAAAATGGGACATTCTTATCAAACACTATGCTGAAAGGAAACAAAACTAGCTTCACTTTCATCCACTAATGATTGTCCCTTTACCAAAGCAACATTTAATTTGCTTATATAAAACAGCTTTATAAATAAAAGTGAAAGAAAGAGTGATAAGATCATTGGTTGCCAACTTGGGCATAGCTCAACTTAGACATATATACCTTCGACCAAGATGTCAAAAGTTCAAATCTACTATATCTACCAGTTGAACTGAAAATGTCCGTCAGTTTATGCATGCTTACATTAGGCACCTTCCGTTCGTAACTTTACACCATGACCAGAATTATACTTATATTCAAGGACTGCTAAAAAAATTCTCACTAAGATGAGATGGATATTCCTTTTGTTATGGAAACGACAATCAACAACCGATGCAAAGATAAAGAAAGTAGAGAAGTAAAACAACACTGAATTACGTGGTTCACTAACATTGTGTTAGCTAGTCCACGGGCAAAGAGGAAGCGCAATTATATTAAGGAGAAGCGAATTACAAATTACGGAATGAACATCATAATACGGCTAGGGTTTGATTCGAGTTTATATATGAAGTCTCAACCCTACTACAGAATGTGTAAACGTAAAATAGAATGTGGATGCGTAGACGCATGCTGAACGTGCAACAGTTACTAGATGCGCTTACTCTGTGGAGTGCAAAAGTGGGATGCGCTAAATGCATGTGGAATACGTTGTAGCAATGCGGGATGCGTTTGCTGCAATGCGGAAACCATTTATGCAACGGGAAAAGCAGACTGACTAACTAATTGCAGGGCATTTAGCGTTCAAGGCATATCTTAACAACTTTATTTCTTCCTAACAATATGCAAAGTGTCTCCACTCCTTCGATGTCTTCCAGTGCTTAGCCCAGAAACAAGTAGAGCGAAGCTCTAATTTCTCCATTTCCAAAAAAAAAAACAAAAAAAAAATGCAGAGTGTCAACAAAACAAAAGAAATCTTTGTATTCTTCTCAATGTTTTCCATGGTAAGGAGTGCATACTTTTAAAGAATATGACAAGCAAATAATTCTCTTTAAGAAATAAATTGGCCACTCAGGCAACCATGTTGCTATTAGAATCAGGCTACTTTTCCTCCAATTTTATGGTAACTTTCATCCTTTTTCTTGTCTTTCTTGAATGTTCTCTAAGTGACCTCCACATCAATGTTGTTTTCACTACACTATTTGTTTCAAGCACTAAAAGTTGCTTCATGGATTAAGTTGGGTAACATATTTTTTTATATGAAACAGTAACTTTTCATTGATAAATGAGGGATTACAATGAAATTTTATCAGAGATCATCAACAGATCATTACAGAAAACATTCCCACATAGCAATGAGAGTAGTTAGATCATAATCACAAAAAGGGGGAGAATATAGCACCAAAACAAAGCAAGGGTAATAAGTTGATTGAATAATATGGCTTCAATAGAGTTTGTTAGGGATTTTTAGTTATAAATAGAGAGGCTATATATGTAAATGTTATGATTGAGCCTTAGATGAAATAAGAATAGTTTAGAGGGGCATATGGGCAAAATAGTTAGATTTTGTTAGGGATTTTTAATTATAAATAGAGAGGTTGGGTAAGGAGAAACTTGATTATCTTATAATTTTTTGGTTATTTGATATCAATGGATCTTATCCGGGTACCTACCTAAGAATTTATTTCCTACAATTTTACTTGATAACCAAATATTGTAGAGTCAGACGATTGTCTTATAAAAAGCGAAAGCCAAACATCTCTATAGTTCAATTGAAGTTTTCTTTCTGTGTTTCATCAAAGAAATAAAAGAATCCATCTCAGCCCTACTGAAGGGCTCACACTCAGATAGTACATAAAGGAAAACTCATACATTAGAAATCTGCAATTATTGAAGGCCAATTTGGTATTCAACCCAACTGAAACACAACAACAAACTGAATTCCCTCTCATGAACAAAACTTCTCCTAGAAATTTTCACTTTTCCTTTCTATTCATTTTCTTTCCCTCGTGAACGTCCCTAAAGTTCCATCTCAAAATAAATTAATACTAAGTCGAGTAGCATATGTATTATAAAGATGTTGACGACTCTCATCTTTTCAATAACGTGACAAGATGAGTATCTCTAACATACCCTATCCCATATTGGAAAGATAATCTTAGATTAGATTCGAATTTGTAAATGAAATATCAGTTTTTGCTTAGTTGGATCCGATTTTTGGGACCCAATTAATTGATGGAGTCCAAATCACCGGTTTAGGCTTTAACCTTCAGATCAAAATTTGGGAGCAAATGTGGGATAAGATGAATATCTCCACCGATGGGTTCAATCCAGCCAGCTACTTAAATATCAATTTATTACTGTTCTTTTTTAAGTATAAATTGGGGAAGGGGACAACAAAGCCTAAGTAGAGCCACCAAACGAGTAATAGCTCAGTGGCATTAGTATGATCCATGAACCAAAAGATCATGTGTTCGATTCCCCCAACCCCCAATTGTTGTAACTAAAAAAAGCCTAAGTAGAGGTAGAGCCTATAACCATAAAATTGAAACGAATTACTACCATCCAGATAACCAATGCTCACCAGCCTATTTGGTTATTACAGGTTTCTTTGACATAGTAAGTCTGGCTTTCAAGGACAAGACCCAAAGCAGGGCCGATTTTTTTGGGATTATGTTTTTTTTTTTTACTTAGAGGTTAATGTTTCAAATCTACACATTTTCATGTACGTGGATGCAATTTTCATTAACAAATTTAGATTTGTAATTATATGTTCAAGATCCACATAAAACTTCGATGGTATAAAGTATAGGTAGATCTTATTTTAGTGAGTCTATATCACAATAATAATAGGTTAACTCTCACATCCAAATATAACTGTTGAACCTTTTTAAACAAATATATAATTATTAACTAAATAGACAAAAGCTTGAAATTTAGAATGTAGTAGGCAAGGACCTTGCACACTACAATAAATTTTTTTTAAAATTATTATCTTTAGTCCAATCCAAATCTATTCATATATTACATATCTCGACCCAAACTCTTCTTCTCTTGAGAGTGTATCCACGACTAAGTCTCAATTCATCTATAATACATATCCAATCGATAAAGACGTTAATTCACCGCAGATTCTACATTGAAATAATTTTTTGTAGCTTTGATTTCGATTTGAACCAAAAGACTGTTATCATTTATATACCTATAATTTTTCTCTTAACTAATCAATGTGGGACATCTTTATTTGTATTCCTATGGTGGCAGGCAATGGAGTCACCCGAACCTTTCATGCAAGAAATTTGAATTTTTGGGAGAACTACTTTCAGCATCAATGTGGTCTGACTGAAGAAGCTTAAGCAAACATATGGGAAAAGGAAACTAAATAAAGATCTTATATGACAAGTGTGTGTGAATATATATAATGTACATTCAAAGAACAGCAAAGAGAAATGTGACCACACTTTGTTGGAGTATCCAATTTCAACATATTCTGTCAATGTTCTGCCATCTCTGATCATGTTAGAATTAAATCTGTAATTTGATACAAGCAAGTAAAACCACAATAAAGTAATTAATTTCATTGCATTTGCACAAGGTTACAATGAATTAGAGCAACAGGTTGGTTGTTTTGTGCATCGTGTCCAGGTTTTCACTTTGGTTTTTTATGAGATCGATCAGTCATTGATAGGAACAAATCAGTCTAGAGTTATCATCCTTATCAATTGGTATTCAAACAATCCCCGTTTATCGAATTTCATCCGAGAAGTGATCAATCAGTTGATAAAAGCTGAAACTATCAAGTAGACTACATATTATTATAATTAGTCAATAGTTCTCTCGTACTTTTTCAACAATCTTATTTGCACACCATAAAAAATGTTCGTTTTACTTACTATAGATAGTGTGAATATTCATCTCAAAATCAATTGATAATAAGAGATGTAGTCTATTTTATATATATATATATATATATATATATATTGTTACTAGATTTCCACTTTTTTTATATGGAATCTTAAACACGTCTCTCAAGATGGTATCTTTTTTGGTTCGCTAATTTTGAATTTGATCTCAATTTCATTTTTATTTGATCCAATATCCATTTGAGTTTAATGGATTCTAATACTATATTAAATAGTATGGACAATCATCTCAAAACCAATTCAAAATTGAAGTTTTAATTTGATGTTTGGGAGAAATTCAATTGGGTTTAATAGATTTGTTCATTTATGTCAAAGATTTATTAGATCTAAAATTCAAAAAGTTCACCATACCGATTATCGAAAGCGGTATAGGACTTTGCGTAAGCAGCGTGAGATCCATGAATAAAGGAAGATATTTTGTTTTCCAAAATACCTGTAATAGTAATAAAATCTAAACGCTAAGTTAATCATCATAGAATGATTTAATAATTTAAAAGATCATAAAAATTAAAAAGTACTTAGGTTTAATTTATGTTGATCATCAATCTATGAATTATATCTCACAACAATAATTGAGATGCATACAAACTAGCTTGAATAATCACAAATATTAGAAAAAGAATTGCATGTGAACTATAAGATATCTTATGTCAAACAATATTTTGATTGGAGACCAATTAGAGACTGTCCATTTAAACTGTGGGGCCGGTGACCTGCCTCGAACTCGGCGGTAAATCTCTGATTTTATGAGGAATGGGGAAGTGAATGGGAAGGAAATTTTCTCCAATGGCACGGCCCCGCCCCGACATTTATTTTTTAAAGAATATTTTTCTTATTTTAATTAAAATTATATTAATGTTAATTCATTATACATGTTTTTATAATATAGAGTATATATATTTCTACAAATATGTGAGATATATTGATATAAGAAAAACTAATGCACTACTTTTCCGAAAAAAAAAATTAATATAGTAACTAAAAAAATATATATATATATACAGTAGCCTTAAGAGTTATTTATACACATTTTATAGGCTTTACTAGTTTAAACCTACAAAAAAAACATATATGTTACAAAATCAAAATTAAATTATTGAAAATTATATTTTTAAAAAATAAATAGTGACAAATTCTTAGTAGGGATCCGATGACAGCACGTTTCCCGCGAGTAATCCCCACCTCGATCCCCACAAAATAATCAGTAGAATTTCTCAAGGACAAAGAATAGAAATGATGGTGGGAATGGGGATGATAAAACCTTCCCCGCCCCCGTGGACATCTCTAAGACCAACACATGAGTATATATAATGGAGACAATTTCATAACTTGTATACCTATGATATTTCCTTCATCTCATTAATATGATACAATTTTATTTCTATCTCTTCATCAAGTAAATTAGTTTGTAGTTCTTTATATCAATAATAATAACTAGGTAAAAAAAACTATAATAAATAGGTGAACTATCACAAAGTTGTTATGAAATCGGTAATCAACAATGGAACAAAGAATAAAAAATGCAGAAAAGAAGAAAAAACACACCAAATTTATATGGTTCACTAACGTTGTATTAGCTAGTCCACGAATAGAGAGGAGGCACGATTTTATTAAGAAAATATCGAATGAACATCATGGGACAGCTAGGGTTTAATTTGAGTTTATATAGATCCTCTCATTAAACTCAATTATAGAAAATAGGTCTAAAATACATAAAAACTCATTAAATAACAAATACATATTTCGTAAAGATTTTGGAGACGTTGCCCCAAACTCCCACTTACTGATCAAGCAACGAGACCCTGACTAACTCAACAGAAGTTATAGTCAATGGACTTGAAAAAATATAATGAGAAATAATTGATAAAAGATTGAGATCATAGTTGAAGTTCGAGAAACAAATGTGATGTATTAATTATAGGGACATAATAAGAGTGAGATTAATAACGATAATATTTCTAAAAACATTAAAAGGAAAAACAAAGTGAATGACTAATGGAGACAGAGTTGGTAATATTGTGATTGTCGGTGTGCAATCCTAACAAAGACGTGTGTACAGTTACAATATGAGTGTAAATTATAAATTTATATAAAGTCTATATATTCATGTGATGTGTCAAGAACCTTACATAATTTTACCCAATGCAACTGGAAATCTATTTTTCTTCTCTAGTATAGGTTAGGTTAAATGAGTTTTTCTTTTTTTTTCTATGGAATGATTGAGTAGTGCAATGGTTTCATTGTTTGATTGTAAACCGTAAAAGAATTCAACATAGCGTCACATGTTTTATCTTGAGAATTGATATTCGTCTCTTTTCCCTAATTTGTACCCAAAAAAAAATTATAGTTTTTTTTCTTGTTTATCCGAGTTATTTTATTTATTATTTTATTTTGAACTCGATATTTTCTTTATGAAGTTAATTTAATCTAGTGGTAATTTAGATTTATCTTCATCGAATGCCTCAATTGAAATATTGTCGTCATCTTTCTCAAAAAAAAAAGAAAAAGAAATATTGTCGTCATAAAGAAAAATGAGCGAAAAAACATATTACAAAACCAATGAGCATTGACTATTTAAAAATTAAAGAATAAAAAAGTTGTTCAGCCCAAATCTATTCTTTACCTAACAAATTTTAAACCTAACATCATAACAAACCCTAAAGTCATTTTACCCTCCAATAGAAAAGGTTTAACCACTTTTCACAAATAAAATATTACATTCTCAATTTAGAGTAATAAAACTCAAAAGTCTAAACAGTCCAATCGAATGAATTAGTAGCGCAATAATTTTATGATTTATTATTTAATTGTAAATTAGTTTAACATCAATATCACAGATTTGAACTCGATAATAGGTATTTGTCACCTCTCCCTTAATATGTACTCAAAAAAATAAAACTCAACCGCCCCAAATCCAAACACCAACATACACAATTAATTATTAATTAACTTGTTAAAAAGTCATAATCATTCCAAATTTGAACACTTCAAAAATTCCAAATACATTAATCAAAGAGGTCCAAAAGGTAAATCAACAGCGCCTTTTCCATTTCCTTTTTTTTTCTCAAGGAAAAAAAGACCGACCACACACACACACAAAAAAAAAAACCAACCCAGAATTATTATTATTACTTAAACAAAAAGTAACAATAATAATAACAATTAGGTTTATTGATGAAAACTATGTAATTTCTCAGAATCATGAACAAAAAGTCTAAATTATGTCGCCGCCGTGCGCCGGTCAGCTCTTGTTGGTCGGCGTCGTGGCGGAGACAGGGGCGGCGGATTTTTCCGGCAGGGAGGCGCCGTTGACGACGATTTCAGAGAGGTGGATTTGGGTTTTTCTTTCGGCGATTTGGCGTTGAGTGGATTTGTAGAAAGTTGCATAGAGAATTAGCTGAAGAAGGGCCGATAATGTGCCGAGGCCGTTGGGGATCTGAAAAAACGCCGTTAATGCAGTTTTCAAGGTCAGTGCCTTTCTTGCAGAAACAATGGCTGATTTATGTGAGAGATAGAAACAAGAAATTCAGAAGAGAAAAAAAAAATTGGTAAAATTACGTTTTTAGTCTACAAACGGGTGTTTGTTTGTTTGTTGAGTTTATTAAAATTTAGAAACGAGTAAATTAATGAAACTACTCAAAATTTTTAATTCTTGCTAAAAATTACTCAAAATAATTTATTTTTTTATTTTTTATTTCAAATCCACTTTGAACATAATAGCGTCTCTAATTAGAGATGTCTGTTTTCTCCGCGAGAACCCGTCCTTAACTGGCGGGGAACGGGGGAATAATTCTCCGTGGGTTAATCGGGGCTGAGGACGGGGAATACATTCCCCGTCCCCGATTCCCTGATCCCCTCCCCGATTACTTTTTTTTTTGTTTTTTTAATATTTTCTATACTTTACCTCTTTTATTTCAAATAAAAATATATTTTTTGATGAAATTATCCATGTATATAAGTATTTTTCTTTAATAATTAACATTATACTTGAAATTTATAAATATTTTCTAAGAAAATCTAATTATTTAAAAGTATTGTCCAAAAAAATATATAAAAAATGTAAAAAAAAAATTGCAAAAATTCCCACGGGACCCGATCCCCGCCCCGATCCAAAAAAAAAACCGGGAATTTTTCGGAGACGGAGATTAAATTAAGTAGCGGGGACGGGGATGGGGAAGCCATTCCCCAGCCCCGCCCCGTGGACATCTCTATCTCTAACTTTACTTAACAAAAAAAGAAAAAAAATAGTATTTCTAATTTTTCAACGAGTTTTTTGTTGCAATTTCTCAAATTCTAACTACTCAAAATAACTCCTTAAACTAACTTTTAACCCAAAACTTCATCCAAACACTTCATGAGTTTGGAATTCAACTTTAATTTAGTATCAATTGTTCCCAAAAGACAACCTAATGGTTGAGACTAAGGACTTCAAAACATGTTTTCTTGTGAGATCACTCGTCTCAGACTACTAGAAAGTTGCTTAAACTAGAATATCCAGTATTCTGATGCCACAATCTAGGAACGAATAGTGGTGCCGCGAATATAGGAAAGTGAAACTTTGATTTCTCAATGTTTTTAAAAAAAATTGAGTACCAATATTTCATTTTACTCTGACATTTCAATAATGTCCATCTCATATATTATTTTAGTTTATTTTTAGATTTATTTTTCTTTTAAAATCTAAATTCATCTAAAAATTAAAATATTTATTTTATTAATATATTAAAATTGAAAATTAATCTAAATACCATTTTAGTCAATATTAAATCATTTAACTAAACATTTTTGTTATTTTAAAACTAAAAGGAAATATTAAGTGCTCAATTCTAAAATAGGTAAGTTAAATTGAAATTCGATTGCAAATTTAATGATTAAAAATGTAATTTTTTTTCTTACCGTGATGAAAGGATCAAAACGGATGCAAGCATAAGCAGTCCAAACGACACCGTTTGCAAAAGAGGCAAAGGAGAGGAAAAACGGCATATATTCCACGCTCTTTGTCTTGATCACCAGTTTCTACATCACACGTGACGCCACGTCAGCATATTGCGTGGATAAGATGTGTATTACCATAAATTACATGGCAGTTATGACAAAATATGGTATCCATAAATTAATTACTTTAAACATAAATATATATATATCGTTTCTATTTTGGATACCATTAATTCATTTATTTTCTTTTATTGGTGTGAATTTTTGTTGACCACTCGCAATTTGGTATACTCATTCATTTTATTTTATCACTTAATTTTTCTTAGAGAAACCTAAAACTCATTTTGAATTTGATTTACTCGTTGATTAATGATTTTCGTTTTATGAATTATTTTATTACTTTATTCTTTTTAGAGAAACCTAAAAACCAATTTGGGTTACTCATAATTTTCATTTATCAATTATTTTATTACTTATCTAACTGACCACCTATTTATGTAATTAGATATTGTTTGATACGATAAGATTTGAATATAAAAAAAAATGCCTAAGAAAATTAATATCTAACTAGATGTTCACTAGGATTGAATGAATCACCTTCAAAGCCTTTTTCAACTACTAAAAATAATTTTTCTATGACATTTAAATGTTATATGATTATAAGTTGATACCAAATATTTGCAGATATAAACATTAAAATTGAAAGAAGAAAAGCGATTATACTAACCATGACGGTCAAAGGCGAGGCATACATCATGATGTTAAAGAGAATACAAACGATGCCAACGATAGCGGATCGACGAACGTAGGTATGGGCGAATGTGAGAACAAGAAAGGCCAAAAGAGCTACGAAAATGAGCTCAACGAGTACAATCAAAAGCACTTTCAACCTCTTCTTCTTCCCATCGGAGTAAATCAAGAAGAGGATTATGTACACGAGCTCGATCCCGATGCCGGTGCCGTTGATCGTCACGACGAGCAGGCTCTTCGGGTGCACCATTGGGAGGCCATACAACGTCCACACCATGCAGTTCATTAGCGTCGCGAGATACGGCACCGGCGAGTATTGCTCCACTGATTTCTTCTTCCATATTTGAATAAAGGTCGGCCTGTCAATATTTTTTTGACAATTAAGACATTAATTACGTTGTAACTCTTTCTTCACTGTCACGTAAAAGTTTTGACCGTTTTAAATCTCATACCGAGTAAAATTTGACCCTTTTTTGACTTGTTAATATTTAATTCGAAGGGAATTCACTTTTAAAATTAAAAAGAATTTTTAAAAAAAACATCTGGAATTTTAAAGCTGTTTTTGTCTCTATTGGTTGTTAATTTTTGAACTTTTATTTATTTATTTTTCTTTTTTGCCGGTGATAAAACGCCATGCAAGGTATTATCCATATCTCAAGAGCATAAAAAGAGGACAGGATAAACTAGGACAACCGTTTCACATTATACAAATAACTTCAAAATATCAATTGAATGTGAAGAAGAAAAAAGACCCAAATTCACCCCCCAAAAAAAAACTTACAATATTTTGTTTCTAAGAGTGAATTTAATTGATGATATGAAAACCGTCATTAACAATATTTTGTTCTTAGAAATAACTTCAATCGATTTTAAAATCACTCTCAAACATGTCTTTTTCTCGTAAATCCTTGGCTCAACCCGAAAATGAGAATTCGGCAAGAACTTACACTGGGGAAAGGAACAAGAAAAAGGAGATGACATTTCCTGCAAAGATAAAAACACACAAAATGAGCCTAATTAGATAAATAAATGGAGAGGAATCTAGAGAGAAACATATTCAAATAAATAAATAAATAGAACCCTTTTATTTTAGAGAGGGGAAAATTAAAAAAAAAAAACTCACCAGCAATTCCAAGAACTGTGCGAATGGCATCTGGAGAAACCATTTTGAATCAAAGAGAAGAAAAGAAATGGAAGAATAGGAATAAGAGAGAGAAAAGGACAAAATTGCAAGTGAAAATGTGTGAGGAATGGGGAATGGGAGGGTTCTATATATAGAAGGAGAGAAAGTAGAATTGAGTTGGAGGCACTTGCAAGACATGTAGTGGGCACAACCATTTTAACCCAACACATGGAAAAGGGTAAAGGGCCCATAAATAAGGAGAGAGATAGATAGGAGGACTTCTGGCACGACCGTCGAGATTCTTTTCTCTTCATCATCCTAAAAATTATTGTTTGTTTAGTATTGAAGGAGGAAGACAAATATCGATTCTCGAAATTGTTGAATTACTTTACAATCAAGCAATGAAACTATCGCATCATGATTGTTTTTTTAGTTTAGTAACAAAAATATTCGAATTCTTGCTTGATGTAAAAAAATCTTACAAAAATTTAGATAGAGAATCAACTAGATAGAATAAGTAGAATAATTGATATTGAGAGGTTACAATGTTTAATTAATTACCAATGTTTTTGAATTAAAATAAAAAAATAAGTGACTAGATAATTACATATATCCACGTTATATGGTTTTGCCTTCCTAAGTAATTCATTAATTGTAGTGGACCCCATATCATTTTTTTTCGTTGGAATAAGAGAAAAAAATTATCTAGCAAGATAATTTGACGAATTTAACTACTTAGTTCTGTTCATACTATGATTTTATGTTTCTTGAATAACTTTTTATTGTTGATGGACCTACATCATTTTAAAATAATGCTGACGTGTAGTTGATAGTGAAGGAGCGTTTTTCTCTTTTTTTTTCATGACATCTTTCATTTTTTGGAACTATTTTTTTTTATTGTCAATTAATTTTAGGATAAAATCTCGTTTGATTGATGTAGTTTCAAAATCTTTTAAAGTTCAAACACATAAATCAATATTTTAAAAATCAAATTAAGATCTGATCCATTATAAAAAAATTGCACAACATAATTTATAAACGTGTATGAATAACTCAACTTATTACCAATTAATTTTAAAAAATATAATTTTATATTATCTAACAAAGATAGCATATCACTAATTAATGATGTACCAAATTAGGATGGAGATGAATAAGTATTAATATAGCAATATGATAAAAATTTCTTTGTATTTTTTTTAGTATAAATTTGGAGAAGGAGAAAAATTCCAATTCTCGATATCAAACTTGTGACGATGGTGTTGAACTGGTTTACAACCAAACAATGAAATCATTACGTCACTGATCCACTCGATAAAATTTTTTTGTGTTTGAATAAATGAAATAGAGAGACTTTAATCATCGAAAAATATATACATCGTATGTCGATTGAATTATGATAAAACATTTTAGTTAACTTCAGTTTAGTAAAAATAATAAGTGAGTTTAAGTTAATATTTAGAATGTTTTTAGATAAATTTGAAGGGGTAAAGAGAAAACAGATGGCGGTTGTGCATGCAGCAGATTCCCACTGAATTTAAGTCCAACTTATCCGAAACTTTGGTTGAAGATGGGAAGTTGTTAATTGTGGTCAGAGCCGTTCATTGCTTATAATTATTCTGCCTTTATTTCTCTTTTTTTTTTTTTAATTTTTACGGATTTAATAGTGAATTCATGATACTAAATTTTTAATAATTTTTACGGATTTAATATAATTTTTAATAGTGAACAAATTTTTCATGATACTAAATTTTTTACGGATTCCGAGTGTATTATTAACTTAAATAATAAATAAATACACATATACAAAATTTTCAAATCAACCCATAAATTAAAAATACATAATTCCATTAAAAATATAAACAATAAAAGATTACAAAATTTTAAACTAAAAAATAAAATGGTAAAAAAATATACAAAATTAAAAGAATTAAAAATTGCAAAAATGATTTGAAAAAAACCATGCAAAGTTGGGATTTGAAACATGGACTCAAATTCTGGAAAAAAGGTTGACAACACAACCATCACACCACAAGTTGCATACTGTAATTTTCTTGGAATGCATAATATAAAACTAAAACAATACTAGGTTTCAGAAAAAAAAGAACGGAACAAGAGAAACAAGTTTTGAGAGTTTCTCATTTTTTCACATAATTTGAGAAATTTTTCTTGTATTTTTGGGAACAAGAAACGGGAACAGTTATCAAACAAGACTGTTTCTCAATAAATAAAAAACAGGAATAAGAAACAGGAAACGAGAACGTTATCAAACGAGCTCAAAATGTCCAAATCTAAGTAGAAGTATTTAACAAAACTAGAAGAATCCTAACCGACCTAAAGAAGAGTCCTAACTGCTCCATATAGTTAATTAATAAGTAATTTAATGGGGATTAAAATTAGATCCGTTTGATTTCAGTCTTTGGTTGTAAATCCGAGAATTGGTATTTGTCCCCTCCCCCAATATGTACTAAAAAAAAATTAAAAGATTATGTATCACCTCTAAACTTTTTTTTTAGTACCTCCACTCCAAAACATTGTTGAACTAAAAAAAATTAAAATTACATTTTGAAATTATTAAAATTATTTAAAAAAAAACATGTTAATATATATAATAATAATAATAATAAAATATTTTAGAGTAATTTTTTTTTTTGAAAACTCGTAAATCGGAGTTTTGCTCTTCTATACTCGAACACCACTGACCCGTTACTAGACTGTGACACTGGAATATTTTGAAAATATTCTAATTTAAGTGTTTTTCAACGACTTCAAAACATTGATCTCTCAATAAAGCATATCTTAAAATCTTTAACCCTTACTCCTTCCAACTTTCAAACATGACCTAACATGTTAAATTAAAGATATATGTTTCATAACTCATTAAGTTGTAACATTTAATATACTGAAATCGAACGTATGAGATACGTTTTTTCCCTTCTATTTAAAGTAAATATAAAGGTGGAAGCAAATAGTTTCCTTTTTAAAGGAGCAAATAATTTTCAACTTTTAAAAAGTAATAAAATGTCTTATACATTAAAAAGGTAGGATTGGGATTAAAATACATAAAAGGTGGTTTTTTTTTCGAGAAATTTTTTAAAAGTACTAGAATTTTAACACGACATTGCACGTGATAATTTCTTAAATAAGAAATTATATATATATATATATTTATTTATTTATTTATTGTTTCTTACATTTTTAGGCTAAATTTAAATCATCAGATAATAATTTTAATATAATATTGAATTTTATAACCATTTTTTCACGTTAATTAAATTTATTAAAATTCACAGTTAATTATTTATTTTGAGCTTAAAAAATAATAGGTGTTATTATTTTTAAAAAAAAACTTAATAAAATTTATTGAATTAAAATTAAATTTTATCTCTGATTTTTAAAAATCGATGCTTTTTAATTTTTTCTCAATTTATCTATTAATAGACCAATTACTCTTGAATTATAAATTATAAAATTTATAAGAGTTATATCATTATTATAATTATAATTATAAATAAGCTAAATATATTTATTAGTATACATCTATGAACTTACCTTTAACCTCAAATGATAATTTTATCATTATTCAAAAAACAAATTCTCACATCTTCTAGTCAACAATTAAGCAACAAAAGATCCCTACAAAAATTATTGCAACAAAAGAAAAATCATATGAAAGTTAAGGTAAATAATCCAACAAAAATAAGATAACAAAATTTTTTATTATAAAAAAAAACCAAGAAAGTAACCCCAAGCAAAAAGAAATTTTCAAATGTGTTTGTAAACAAAATATAGAAAACTATATATAGTAGGAAATCATTGTTACCAAACTTTTAAAATTGAAGAATTCATCCACTAACCTCATATGATAATCTTATAATTCTTCAAACTTTTTTTTTTCAAATCTTCAAGTATTTTTTTAAAAGTCAACAATTATGCAAAAATAATCTCTACAAAAATTATTGCACAAAAAAATGAGATGAAAGTTAAGATAAATAATCCAGCATAACTTATTATAAAACAAAAAATAAAACAAAAAAAATAAAGAAAAATAAATCAAAGCAAAGAGAAAGTGTTCTTGTAAACAAAATGTAGACACCTATTTATAGGATTGGAAAATTCACTTTATTATTTTAATTATAATATAAAATATAAAATAAAATCTATGAAATTTGGTAAAAATACCTTATTTTCTATATGAAAATTTAAATGATATTGTAAATATCTTCATTTGATTGTTGAAATTTCTTATCTTCTAATTTAGTCATAAAATCTATGAGATTTAAATGATATTGTAAATATCTTCTACGTTATTTGAATTTTGTGGAATATTAAATTTATTATTTTAATTATAATATAAAATGTCAAATAAAATCTTTGAGATTTGGTTAAAATATCTAATTTTTTCATCAAAATTTAAATGATATCGTAAATATTATCATTTGATTGTTGAAATCTCTTATCTTCTAATTTAGTCATAATATCTATGAAATTTGATAAAAATATGTTATCTTCTACAGACGAAAATCTAAATGATGTTGTAAATATCTTCTATGTTATTTGAATTTTTTTTTTATATTCCAATAAATGACATTTTTGTAATTTAAAGTATGACTTAATGATAAAATCGTCTAAAAATAATTTTTTCCTTAAATCAAATAGTAGGATAGGATATGATATAATAATACAAAATTCTAAATTTAGAGAGTAGATCACAAACACCGAGTGAAGCGGTCATGAAGTTGGTTCTCTGCTCTTATCCATTCTACTAATTCCTGAATGCCATTAAACGGGTGCGTTTTGACTATTTAGTACCATTATTATCAATTTATTACTATATTGTTATTATTATTATAATGTCTCTAATCATATATCGACATGTATCACTATGTCTTCATTGGGTAGTTGTGGTTGGAGGTAACTGCTCGGGCCAATTCAAATTTTTGGATAAGTCAATTTATCAACGAGTCAAACTCTATATATTATATAGCATCAAAATCTAAATATCACATTTTTCGTCTTTAAAATTCAGCTCATATTTCATAAAAAAAATTAAAAAAAATGTTAATATATCATTTTGGTTCATAACATATTGAAGTAAAAAATTGTGAGCATATAAATTTAGAAAGAAAGATGATAATTTTTTAAGAAAAATAAACGAATCAAAACTTTTTCAAAGGACCAATTTTATTTAATTTTAAGTTTAATGGTCGAAATAGAATAAATATATAAATTTATAGATTAAAATTAATTTTTTTTAAAGTTAATGGACTAAAATTTAAAATAAATAAATTTAGATACTAAGAACATTTAAAAATTTATAGATCAAAATGAAATAAATTTAAAAGACAAAACTTGTATTTTAACAAAAAGAAATAGCAAATAAAGGAAAATATCGTATTCAAATTGATGTTTTTTTTTTGTTTTTATACCATTGGAGATTAGGGGATTCAAACTACATACCTCGTGGTTACTGAGTACATCAAAATGTGATTGAACTATTATTCTTATTAGCTACCTTAATTCATGTTACTTATTTTATTAGTACAAGTTTCTTATCAATATGTTCGTAATCTACCTTATTAGTTGATTTTACGCCTTTTTTTAGATCATTTGTTATATTATTTTTAGTTTCAAGTTAAGTTGGATTAAATCGACTCAAAATTAGTCAATTTGAGAATCAACCTAATTTAATTTAAAAAATATATATTTATAATTTTATAACCCAACTCAATCTTTGTAGGTTAAATTATTCACATTATAAAAAAAAAACAAAAATTGTACATCCTTAGTTGAGAGATTAAAGCTTATATGCATAGAATGAATTTGAGTTTTAACTTAAAGTGACACCATGTCATTGATCTCACGTTATTATAAAATTGAAGAGGTTTCACAACATTTATAAGTAATATGAGTTACATTTTGATTGATGACCATATCAAGATTTCGTTTATTGATTTATTTTTTAAATACTCCCCATTAAATTTATAGATATCTAATTTTGAAATATAGTTACATTGAATTATTATTGAATTAACTACTCTAACTCTTTTTTGAAAAATAACAATTTATTATGAGGATTAATTTTAAATTTGAAGTAAACTCGAAATAAAAAAAAAATGAGAGAATTCAAAGAGAAGTTATTACTTGTATTTGAGTTAGAACATAATAATTTTGTAGATAATAATTATTTATATTTAAAATAAAAAGAATAATTATGAAAAATTAAAATAGTGAATTTCATAAATAAAAATTAATTACGAGAAAAATAAAAATGATTATGAATGGTATATATATATATATATATATATATATATATATATATATATATATATATATATATATATATATATATTTTGAGAAAATGATAAAAAGTGATTCCACTATGATAAAATTATGAAGAAACTTATTCACAATGACCTATACAGGAGAGTTATTATATCATAATAATAATTATTTTTATTCTCCATACTTCAATTACTCTCACATATGTATTTAGAATAAGGATATTTAGATTAGTGTGGTCATTATAACCTACAACACTAGATTGAGTTGTTTAAAAGTTGTCAAATAAGAATTCGTTTAATAACGTTTTCGTTTCCCATCTTGTTTATGTTTCTCGTTTTTTAGAAATGCTTCTAAATTATTGTCAAATATTATGTCCTTTGTTTCTTATTTATAAAAGGCGCGTTCTAAAAAAGCCATAAAATAGATGAATGCTTTGTTGGTCTAGAGAATGCCCAACTTTGCATTTTGGTCCCTCATTCACAGGTTTGATCATGAAGAACACTTTATTTTATATATTTGTTTAATTATATATTCTATTTAATTTCTTTATTTTGTATTTGTAAATTTATATTATTAGTACTTTGTATTTAATTTTGTAATATATTTATATTATATTATATCATCTACCTTAAAATGTGGCTTGAGTGAAAAATCATTTTTAGATGATTTTACTCCTTAACTCATACTCTAAATTGGAAACCTACCATCTAAAAAATTAAATGTAAATAACGTAGAAGATATTTGCAATATCATTTAGATTTTCATCCGTAGATAACATATTTTTATCAAAACTCATAGATTTTATGAATAAGTTAGAAGATAAGAGATTTTAACAATCAAATGAGATATTTTCAATATCATTTAAATTTTCATCATCTTTATAACCTAGAAAACAAGATATTTTTACCAAATCTCATAAATTTTATTCGACATTTTATATTCTAATTAAAATAATAAATTGAATTTTCCAATTCTATAAATAGTTCTCTCCAGTTTCTATTTGATGAATATACTTTTCTTTGTTTTTTTTTATAATAAGTTATTTTAGTTTTGTTGGATTATTTACCTTTAACTTTCATCTAATTTTTCTTTTGTTACAATAATTTTTGTAGGGATCTGTTTTGCATAATTGTTGCCTTTCAAAAAAAGACTCGGAAATCTTGAAAAAAAAATGTTTGAAGACTGGCTAAAATGCATGAATTCTTCAGTTTTAAAAGTTTGGTAACAATGATTTCCTACCATTAGTATATATATATATATAATTTTCTATATTTTGTTTACAAACACATTTGAAACTTTCTTGGTTTCTTTTTGTTTTTTTGTTTTATAATAAAAAACATAGTTATCTTATTTTTATTGGATTATTTACCTTAACTTTCATCCAACTTTTCTTTTGTTGCGATACTTTTTGTAGGAAGCTTTTGTGGCTTAATTGTTCAGACTTGGAGAAGTGGAATTTTTTTTTTTGAAGAATGAAGACATTATCATTTGAGGTTAAATGTAAGTTTATGGATACATACTAATAAATATATTTAGCTTATTTATATTTATAATTATAATAAAGATATAACTCTTATAAATTTTATAATTCAATAGTAATTAGTGAGAAAAAAATTAAAGAGTATCGATTTTTAAAAATCAGAGATAAAATTTAATTTTAATGCGATAAATTTTATTAAGTTTTTTTAAATAATAACATATATTATTTCTAAGCTCAAAATAAAATATTAAATGTTTTTTAACATAAACGTGAATTTTAACAAATTTAACTAACCTGAAAAAAAATTATAAAATTCAATATTATATTGAAATTATTATTTGATTATTTAAATTTAGTGTAAAAATGTAGGAAATAATTTATATATATATATATACACTATTTATTATAATCAATTGACATATTTTATTAAATATATATATATAATTTATTATTTAAAAAATTATCACGTACAACGCCGTGCTAAAATTCTTGTTAGGTTAAAATTTTAGTATACATGGAATCTATTTGAATATTTGAATATATTAATTTTGCTCAAAAATATATATATTTAATTTCACCTAAATATTTTAGTACATTTATGGTAAGGAAGAAATTTTCAATGTTAAATTTTTCTCACTAAAACATATATTTATTCTCATTTAACTATTTTACCATAACTCCATGCAAAACATTATATTTTAGTTTGATTTTAGTCTGTATCATTGTATATGAAAAATTGTGAGTGATTTAAAAAAAAAAATATTGTGAGTGATAACATATAAATTTGTTGTTAATTTATCATGGTGATTTATTTGTTTTTTTTAGATAAAATAATTTAGACCCCGTTTGATAACTATTTTGTTTTTGGTTTTGTGTTTTTGTTTTTACTTTTTTAAAAATAAAGTTCGTTTGATAACCAATTTTAGTTTTTGTTTTTAAAATTTTAAAATTATTAAAGAAATTCTAAAAACTAAAAAAAAATAGCTTTTAAAAACGATTATGTGTTTTTGTTTTTAAAAAAGAATGAAAAGAATAAGAATAAATAGCAAAAAACTAAAAAAAATCCAAATAAAATGTAATAATTGAAAACAAAAAACAACTATCGAACAAGTTTTTTGGTTTTTCATTTTTAAAAACATAAAACTAAAATGAACTATCAAACATACACGATTTTTATTTTTTAAAACAAAAAATGAAAAACTATAAATAAAAAATAGAAAACAAAATAGTTATCAAACAAGTTCTTACTTATAAGATTACATAAACTTTTGATTAAAAAAAAAGAAGTTTGAATGCATCTTATATATTTTTGTACTATTTAACTTAATTCATTTCAAAATCTAAAGTAAAAAACTCTAAAAAAAAATTAAAAGAAACAAAAAATAAGAAATAGTTAGTAAACTAATTTTGTTTTTATTTATTTTTTTAAGAAACTAGAAATAAAAACACAAAATGCCAGTATTATTAAACGGGTCTCAAGTATTTCATTATTAATAAAGAAATCCAATATTAGATTTGGAGTTCAATTCTCGACCACTCCACTTCAATCATTTGCCTAAATTCAAATAATAATCACAATTATAAGGAATAATTTAAAGAATATATTTATATTCTTAAAATGGATCTTCCATATCTTATTATTTATTATAATATTTCCTTCCTAAATATTCGTTTTTTTTTCATTTATTTCCAATAAATACGACGTCGTCAGGAAAAATAACTCTGAGCTTTTTTGATGCTCATAGTTATGCAGTTCAAATTGACAAGACGCCACTAACACAGGGAACAATTCATTGCATCTTATCTTTTTATTTTCTCAAGAAATCGGAAGAAAAAGAAAAAAAAACGACTGAAATTACAAATGACGTCATTTTTTAAGGAATTGATTCTCAAATTGAGAATAAGATTTCTCAAAAAGAAAAAAAAAAGTGAGACAAAAATTAGGAAAAATGAATTAACCAGGTTTTAAAAAAATGGAAAAAAAAAAAAAAAATTAGTATGAGCCGTACATTCTACCTCTTGTATTATATTTCATTTATATGTTACGGGTCAAATTCGTGGTCAAGACCTAATGAAACTCACCAACTCAATTACAAGAGACTAGACCCAAAAACGGGCTCGGCCCAAAGAAGCATATTTTCCTAAATTAGAAATATTCACCTAAAAGGAATATTTCTATAATTATAATTTATTTTTACCAAAGGTACCCGCCTCCTATATATTCGTAAGCCAATTAGTCATGAGATAACCTAATTCTAAGCCCTAGAAACAATTCCTCTACACTTTTGAACCTCGACTGTCTTAGGCATCGGAGGCTACATGGCTCACACCACACCGGTGTCCATTGATTATTGTTTGTTTTGCAGGTATTCGTCCCAACAAAATACAAATTCACCGTTGATCTTGAGACCAAATTTTGGCATCAACAATTGGCGCCGTCTGTGGGGACAAGTTCGTTCTTTACAAAAAAAAACTACAATAATTTTCTGATGCCACACTTCACCATTGAAGATAAGAATGGGTCATAATAACCACTTGCCAAAAATTCAATCAGATGAGAAGTGGGCTCCTAAGAGGATAGCCAAGCAAAAAAAGACTTCAAATATAGGGCACGACACATGTGCGAAGAAGTGACACCAACCGCTGCATCAAGCTCGATGACCGAAAGGTAATTGCAATTTTTTTTCATAAAAAGTTTCAGGCAGGTTCTATATTTCAACTTTATCTGTTTAACCAACCGTTGGATCAAGTCGAAATTTTAATATGATATTCAAAACTCCAAGCTCTTCATTCTGAACGGTGGAGATCAAATTTAGTCTTTCCCAAAGTCAGATTCGAGAGTACTAGGGAAAACTATAGCAGAAAAAGTGGTTCCGCCCAGGTTTAGTATTCCGGCATTTTGTATTTAATGAACAGTCGAATCAAGTTGAAATTTTAATATGTTTGTTTCCAACACACATATCTTCAATCTGAACGGTGGAGATTGGAGATTGGTTTAGTATTTCTACGTTTTCGAATTAGCCAACCGCCGGATCGACTTGAAATTTCAATATGTTGTTTCCAACACAAATATCTTTAACATGAATGGTGGAGATTACTTTGGAACCTTCTAAAATAAGGTTAAAAAAATAGAGGGGCGTGAGAGCAGAAAAAGGGGTTCCGCCCAAGTTTAGTATTTCAACGTTTTAGGGTTGACGAACCGTTCGATCCTGTTGAAATTTTATATTCTCGTTCTAAGCATAAATATCTACAATATGAACAGTGGAGATTTCGTTTTGAGATTTCTATATTAGCATTCGAAAACAAGAATAAAGCTGCATAGGAATAGAAAAAAGGGGTTCCGTCAAGGTTTGGTATTTTGGCGTTTTCGACTGAACCAACCGTTGGATCGAGCCGAAATTTTAATATGTTGTTCAAAACACAAAGAGGATAAATTTGAACGGTAGAGATTGATTTTGGAAGTTTGAAACTTTCTAAAACCAGATTCTTCAAGTACACAAGTAAAGAAAAATAGGGTTGCGTTAGAGATTGAAAAGATTGGGTACCACAAAGTTCCCAAAGCACCTATGACACAAACACCTCAAAGCCCTAGAGCCCATAAAACCGTGAAGGCTCCCTAACTATAACTACGCAGTCTAGTTTCAAGACTCAAAAGATACTCTCAGTCTCAACACGATACCGAGAAGTTGAAGCCTAAGAATGGGGGCAACTGTCAGGGGTAAAATTAGTGTTTATTCCCAACAATTTGGATAAGGCTAAGCATGAGCGTCCAGTAGTACAAGTTGGATAAGGCTAAGTATGAGCTATCCAGTACTACATAATGGAAAATGCTAAATGCAAGTTATCTATCTACTATATAAGTAGGGTAAGTCTAAGTATGAGCATCCAATAGTACAAGTTGGATAAGGCTAAGTATGAGTTATCAAGTACTACGTAATGGAAAAGGCTAAATGCAAGCTATCTACTATATAAGTTGGGTAAGTCTAAGCATGAGCATCCAGTAGTGCAAGTTGGATAAGGCTAAGTATGAGCTATCCAGTATTACAGAATGGAAAAGACTAAATGCAAGCTATCTACTATATAAGTTGGATAAGTCTAAGTGCGAGCTATCAAATAACAAGAGTTGGATAAGGCTAAGTATGAGCTATCCAGTACTACAAAATTGATAAGGCTAGTGCGAGCTATCCAATTCTACAAGTAAATCAAGCTAAGTGCGAGCTATCAAATAGCAAGAGTTGAATAAGGCTAAATATGAGCTTGTAGGATCTTTAAGCAACACTAGAGGGGGGTGAATAGGGTTGTCTCCTAATATGTTCATTTTTTTTAATCTAACTTTGTTAAACTAAAAATACAATTGCAAGCAAGTCCTATTTCATGAACATTAAAATAATATGTGAAATAAAATTGCGAAAAATAAAAGATAAGGGAAAGAAGACACCGAGGTTTATAGTGGCTCGGAATTCGTACTCCACTCCCCAAGACTCTTTCTTGGGTATTTTATTGATGATCTTCTTAACGGGTGAGATCCAAACCTACACGACCCTCTTTTTCTTAGGCTAAAGAGAAACTCAAATCCTTTTCAATGGTTCATGATCAAACCAATTCAATTTTCACACAACCTAAGGTGTATCACACACCTTAATACAAATCCCAAAGAAAACAAAAGAATGGATCTCGCACAAATTGCCTCTTGTAGGCAAGATACACAAATTGATACAAAAAAAAGAAACAAGAACACTCTCACAAAAAAAAAAGAACTACCCTATTTGAAGAATATGTGAAAAGTAATTTCATATAACACTTTTTGAGAGTTTGAAAATTTGGAGGCTTGTTAGAGAAGACTCTTGGAAGGTTGATGCAAGGTATTTGAATGGACATAAGATTAAAATATGACCATTTGATTTAGGGTAAAAATAATGGATGGATGAGATTTAATCAAGATGGGATGAAATGTGGCCATTGGATTAAGGTAAAAGGTATTGATGTTTGAGATTTAATAGATAGGAGATGGGAAGAATTTTAGATAAAAAAATGGTAGAAAATAATAAGAAAATCCCGTTTTTGTCTAAATGGGTATTTTTTCGCCAATCTTGGTTTGCTCATATCTTCCTCGTTTGAGCTCCGATTCGGACGATTCAAGATGCGTTGGAATCCTCTTTTCGACATCTACAAGATAAAATCTTTGAAACACTAAAATAGTCAGTACAAAAATTGAGTTTGTTATCATCAAAATATTTGGATTGATTTGAAGCTTTAAAGCTAACAATCTCCCCCTTTTTTATGATGACAAACCACTCAATAAACTTTGTAAATTCTTCAATATTCTCCCCCTTTTTGTTATCAACAAAAAGATATAAGAATATATTTTTCTCCCCCTCAATTTGTACATAATTAAAATAATTCTCCCCCTCAATACAACATGACAAAAAAATGATCTTCTATTAAAAAATAAAATTGTCATTAAATGCGAATGATACCAAGTGCAAGTCTATTTTTACAAAAAATTTCTTCATTTAAAGCCTTTGTTAGAATATCTGCTACTTGTTTCTTCGTAGGAACCTAATTAATGACAATATTTCCATTTTGCACATGTTCTCTAAGAAAATGATGTCGAATATCTATATGCTTTGTCCTAGGGTGTTGAATAAGATTTTTGGTTAAATTGATTGAACTAGTGTTATCACAAAAGATAGGTATTTGTTCCAAATTTAATCCAAAATCACACAAAGTTTGTTTCATCCATAAAATTTGAGAACAACAACTAGCAACAACAATGTATTCAGCCTCAGTAGTAGATAATGCAACAGAATTTTGCCTTTTACTATACCAAGACACTAATGAACTACCTAAGAAATGACAAGTTCCACTACTACTTTTTCTATTAGTTAAACTACCAGCAAAGTCAACATCAGAATATGAAATCAAATCTAGAGATGCATTTTTAGGATACCAAAGACCTAAGTAAGATGTGCCAAGTAAATATTTAAAAATTCGTTTCACGGCATGTAAATGTGACTCTTTAGGACATGATTGAAATCTAGCACACATGCATACACTAAATATTATAACAGGCCTACTCGCAGTTAAGTAAAGCAAGGATCCGATCATACCTCTATTTCCAACAAACAAGACTTTTCCATCACATGAATTTTCAATTATGCAATTTTTATCATTAAAAACTACCCTATATCCTTTATCGCATAATTGACTAATACTCAATAAATCATGTTTTAAGCCATCAACCAATAAAACATTTTCAATCAAAAAATTTGAATCATTACCTATGTTACCTTTGCCAATGATTTTACCCTTTTTGTCATCGCCGAAGGTGACATATCCTCCGTCTTTCCTTTCTAGGTATGTAAATTTTGTGTGGTCACCAGTCATGTGTTTTGAACATCCACTATCCAAGTACCACCTATTCTTTATAGATCTTAAACATACCTGAAAAAAATTATTTCTAAGATGTAACCTTTGGTACCCAAATTTGTTTGGGTCCTTGGGGGTTAGTCAATAAAAATTTAGGAATCTATCTTTTCTTACCTTCATTTATGACATTTAATTTTCTCAAATTACATGCATAAACTTTATGACCGTGTTTTGCACATGCATGACATACAATAGTTGACATGGAACTTTCTTTCACAAAATAATTAGTGAATTTCTTTTGATTTTGATGAGGTTTGTAACCTAAACCACTTTTATCATAATTTCCTTGTTGTTTTCCCATCATGATATCTAAGTTCTTTTTTCCATTTGTAAATTTCACAATAGTAGAGGATAGATCTTCATTTTTATTTTCTAACATTTTGTACTCCTCTTTTAAAGCATGCATGTTAGACTTAGATAAATCAAAATCTTTCCTTAATGTCTCATTTTCCTGTTTTAAATTATCTAGCTCAATTAACAAGTCATTGTTCTCATGAGCTATCTTAGAATTTTTCTTCCTAAGTGACATGTACTTGCATCCTAATCCACTACTACAATTTTGGCTTTCTATGACAATTTTTAATAGTGTATAGTTTCATTAGCATCCATTTTGAATAATTCATAGTTATGGACCAACATGCTAATTTTCGATTCTTTTACTTGATTTGTTTCTTCATGAGTAACTTCAAGCATATCCCAAATTTCTTTAGCAGAATTACATGCAGAAACTCGATTGAACTCATCAGGACATAACGCACAAAACAAGGAATTCATGGCTCTATAATTTATTGACACTTTCTTTTTATCTTCCTCGTTTAATTCATTTTCATCCTTAGGCTCATCCTTATTAACAACTACTTTGGTTGGAACAATAGGACCTTTGGAAACAATTTCCCATAAATTATAATCAATCGAAAGCAAATAAATTCGCATCTTAGTTTTCCACCAAGCATAATTATTTCAGAAGGGTGGTCTAGTAGTAGATTGACCCTCAACAAACCCATGTACTCCAGTGTTTGCCATAAGCTCGAACAATTAAGTTTTTCAAAAAGGCACGAAAAAAAAAGAGACTTTGACTTTTTTTTTTTAAGAAGAATATGTTCCATTTTTTTTAACAAAAATATTTATCAAGAATTTTTTAAAACAAAATTCACAATTCAAATTATAAAAAAAAAAAAACCAATTTTAAAGTTTTTTTTGTGTGAACATGGCGTTAAAAGCGCAATTTTTCAAACTTTTTAGCAAAAATAATAAAATTCCAGATTTGATAAAATTAAAAAGAAAACAGTTTAATAAAAAAAATTCCAGATTTAAAAAAGTAAACAAAAAAAATTCCAAACACTTTTTCGAACCAAAACCGAGCTACCCGCTCTGATACCAATTGTAGGATCTTTAAGCAACACTAGAGTGTGAATATGATTGTCTCCTAATATGTTCTCCTTTTTTTTAATCTAACTTTGTTAAACTAAAAATACAATTGCAAGCAAGTCCTATTTCATGAACATTAAAATAATATGTGAAATAAAATTGCGAAAAATAAAAGATAAGGGAAAGAAGACACCGAGGTTTATAATGGTTCGGAATTCCAACTCCACTCCCCAAGACTTCTTCTTGGGTATTTTATTGATGATCTTCTTAACGGGTGAGATCCAAACCTACACGATCCTCTTTTTCTTAGGCTAAAGAGAAACTCAAATCCTTTTCAATGGTTCAGGATCAAACCAATTCAATTTTCACACAACCCAAGGTGTATCACACACCTTAATACAAATCCCAAAGAAAACAAAAGAATGGATCTCGTACAAATTTCCTCTTGTAGGCAAGATACACAAATTGATACAAAAAAAAAGAAACAAGAACACTCTCACAAAAAAAAAAAAAAAAAAGAACTACCCCGTTTAAAAAATATGTGAGAAGTAATTTCAGAGAACACTTTTTGAGAGCTTGAAAATTTGGAGGCTTGTTAGAGAAGACTCTTGGAAGGTTGATGCAAGGTATTTGAATGGACATAAGATTAAAATATGACAATTTGATTTAGGGTAAAAATAATGGATGGGTGAGATTTAATCAAGATGGGATGAAATGTGGCCATTGGATTAAGGTAAAAGGTATTGATGGTTGAAATTTAATAGATAGGAGATGGGAAGAATTTTAGATAAAAAATGGTAGAAAATAATAATAATATCCCGTTTTTGTTTAAATGGGTATTTTTTCGCCAATCTTGTTTTGCTCGTATCTTCCTCGTTTGAGCTCCGATTCGGACGATTCAAGATGCGTTGGAATCCTCTTTTCGACATCTACAAGATAGAATCTGTGAAACACTAAAATAGTCAGTACAAAAATTGAGTTTGTTATCATCAAAATATTTGGATTGATTTGAATCTTTAAAGCTAACAGAGCTATCCAGTGCTACAAAATTGATAAGGCTAGTGCGAGCTATCCAATTCTACAAGTAAAATCAGGCTAAGCATAAGCATCCAATAGCATAGGTTGGATAAGGCTAAGTATGAGCTATCCAGTGCTACAGAATGGAAAAGGCTAAGTGCAAGTTCTCTACTATATAAGTTTGATAAGGCTAAGCATGAACATCCAGTAGTACAAGTTGGATAAGGCTAAGTATGAGCTATTCAGTACTACATAATGGAAAAGGCTAAGTGCAAGCTATCAAATAGTACGAGCTATCGAGGATAAGGCTAGGTACGAGCTATCCAGGATAAGGCTATGTACCAGCTATCCAGTGCTACATATTGAAAAACACTTTTATGAGATTATTAAATCTCAAAAGTATCCCAATTATAGAAAACATTTTTAGGAGATTATTCATTTAATCCCAAAAATGTAAAATTATGGAAAAACACTTTTAGGAGGTTATTAAATCTCAAAAGTGTCCCATTATATAAAATATTTTTAGGAGATTATTCATTTAATCCCAAAAATGTAAAATTATAGAAAACACTTTTAGGGGATTATTAAATATCAAAAGTGTCTAAATTATGGAAAGCCTAGATTAATGAACATCCTCTTGAAATTTAGACTAAATATTTTGTCTAAACTCAAGAGTGGGGGCAATGTTACGGGTGAAATTTGTGGTTAAGACCTAATGAAACTCACCAACTCAATTACAAGAGGCTAGACCCAAAAACGGGCTCGACCCAAGGAAGAATATTTTTCTAAATTAGAAATATTCACCTAAAAGGAATATTTCTATAATTATAATTTATTTTTACCAAAAGTGGCCACCTACTCGCCTCTTATATATCTCTAAGTCAATTAGTCATGAGGTAAGCTAATTCTAAATCCTAGAAACAACCCCTCTACACTTTTCGACCTCGACTGACTTAGGCATCGGAGGCTACGTGGCTCACACCACACCGGTGTCCATTGATTATTGTTTGTTTTGCAGGTATTCGTCCCAACGAAATACAAATTCACCGTTGATCTTGAGACCAAATTTTGGCATCAACAATAGCATATTTATTTCTATCACTAAACTTGTGATAGAATTCAATTTAGGTTTCTATCACTGATAGAAAATTTAAGCAGTGATAAAATGAGTCTATCATTGATTGAATTTTATCACTAATAGAATTCAACAAGTGATAGAAGTAAATTTAAATTTTCTGCTAAAAATGAATTATTCAGATTTTATACTATAGATGAAAATGTTTTGCAATTTTTTTGTTATACATGCAAAATCTCAAAAAAAAAAAATTGAGCTAAATTAATTTTTCTTTTTTTAAGGTTTGAAATTTATAATTTTTTAATCATTAAGCTGTACGATATGTCATCTTTTCTCTAAATTTACACGTATTGAATCTTATCCCTAGAGTTTATAAAGCTTTAATGTTATCTTAAAAGATTAAAAAAAAAAGCCAACAAGAGCCGTATTTTACTGGCATCTTGTATAACCTAGTAATCATGACTTTACAAGTTCGAAATCCCCTTCCCCCAATATGTTGTATAAAAAAAAAGATTAAAAATAAAGGTCAGATAACGTTTTTTTTTTTTGAAAAGGGCAAGTTAAAGTATTTATTTGATAATAAATTAAAATTAAACAAATATTAATGGTGTGACCTAACTAATTACTATTATTATTGTTGAGGAGTTAGCTCAATCCCACATTTAAATGATGTACATCTAACCAATGGTAAAGAAACTCCATAACATCATGTATATTTAATGATTATATGTTTTAATCTTCTAATTATGATTGTTGTTGATACTATTTTTTGAAAAAGAGCACAACTCTTAAAAAAAACTCTTAAAAGTCCCTTTTTTTAGTATAATCGGAGAAAGGAAACCAACAAATCCTAAGGGAACAACTACAAATGAATTAATACAAAACAAAATAACAAATTGTGACACTACCCTCGATAAAATTCTAGACTTCAATCAATCTCATATATAAACTTTTTAATTTGAATTAAAATTTATTAATTGTCACAATCATAATCCAACTAAAATAATTTTATCTTATTTTATAATCATTCAAAATCGCTCTCTAACCACAGTCTCTCATTTTTTTTTTTATACAACATATTGGGGGAAAAGGATTTCGAACCTGTAACCTCATGATTACTAGGTTATACAAGATGCCGGTAGAGCAGTACTCTTGTTGGCACCACAGTCTCTCATTTTGTAAACCTGTTATGAATCATTTTACCTAATTAAAAACCATGCCATGATTCCAATGATAGTGGCAATAGTATTTCTAAAATTTATACCATAATTTATTTATTAGTTTCAATGACAGTAATGAGTAGAAAATATTATAAGTTTTATTTTAACAGTTCGAGAAATAAACTTAAAATTTTAGAATAATGAGGAAAAATGTTAAAATATAGATTAATATTTCATGAAATTTTATGTCTATTCCACTTTTGGTCGCTACATTTAAAAATATATTTTATTTATAACTTTAAAAACAATAACGGGCTGTTTGTTTGACATATTGGGCAGGAGTTATCTTTAAATTTTATTAACTTTTCGTCCAAAATCTCATCCAAACGAATTTTTATTAATTTCTCATCATTTTTACTTTTAAAAATAACTCTCATTTTTAATCATTCATTTATAACTACTCAATCATTTCTAACCACTTATTTTTAATCATTCATTTCAAATTAATCAAAATAACTCATTTTTAACTATTCATTCACTACTGCAATTTTAACATTTCATGACAATTTATTCAACCCAAAAATTAGAAACAATTTTAAAACTGTCATAAAATATAAAAAACACGCATTTTTATAGAAAGAGAGAAGATTTTTAAGTTATTGACATTTTATGATAATTACTGATATTTTAAAAATTGTCATAAAAAAATTATAATGAGATTTTAATAACTGTCATAAATTTTTTTATATTTAATCGATAACATTTTAATTTTTTTTGTAATTTATGACAATTTAAAAACTATCATAAAAAATAAATATTTTTAAGGGTTAAATGAGTAGAAAGTGAAATATATATATATACAAAAGATGGGTCTAACCCATTGTTGATTTTTCAAAAAAAAAAATCTATTTTTAGTCAATAAAAAATCGCTCTAGCCGTAACCCTAACGGACTATCATCCTCAAACCAGCGATTTCCTTCCCTGAATCCTCCAATCCTTTTTTATT
Source organism: Sicyos edulis (assembly GCA_036507275.1). Classification (NCBI taxonomy): domain Eukaryota; kingdom Viridiplantae; phylum Streptophyta; class Magnoliopsida; order Cucurbitales; family Cucurbitaceae; genus Sicyos; species Sicyos edulis. The sequence continues at coordinate 67,273,161 of CM071846.1, forward strand.
TTCACATCTCTGTCGACTTCTTTTTTCTTTTTTGTATCGAATTCAAGCTGGAATGTTGGTTGATTTTGAAGAAAAATGAAGAATGGTTTGGGCTGAATTTTAGTTTTGAAAGAGGTGCTTAAGTTCTTCTCCTTCCTCTTCTCGATCATTTTCCTCTGCTCTCCTATGCCTCATTCATTTTATTTTCTACAATCAAAGCGGTTATAAGCGTGGTTGTTTGATGTGCAAAAATTGGTTCATTTTGTAGTTGTCGACGGCAAGGATAGTTGGATGCTTTTTGTCTTTTCTTGTTGCCGAGAATGAAACAGGTGTGGATTGTTTGGGTTTTCTCTTTGCTGTTTGGTGGAATATGGTATTCTATTGGTTAGGTATGTAGGTAGTTTTGATGTATCAATTAGGTTCAAGTTAGATTTGGAACTTAATGGTGAGATTTGAAGTCGATTTCCCACTTGTTGAAGCAAGGAATCCAATCCAAGTTTTTTAGAAGGACATCGGATGCCGAGGATATTCTGCCACTTATTTGTGACAATGGAACAATAATTTGTTGAAGGAAATTTGAACAAGGTGAGTCTTATTGTAGATACACAATCAATCAAAAGTTTGGCCTCGAATAATACATTAAGGATGGATTATAGTATATGTCCTTCAAATTCAGATTTTTTTTTTATAGGAAACATGAAACTTTCATTGATAAATGAAAAATTACAAAAAGTCTATCGATAAATACACAATTTAATAGAGGCTTATAGTATATAATTAAGGGGATGGATAGTTACAAAATGCTCTCTGTTGAGTAGCCAAAGTAATCAAACTATATTCAGAATATGGGTGATGCATGTGTGCCCATGCCATGTTTTTTATATGATTTATCTAAGTTAAGTAGTCGCATCAGTTCTAAGAAGGACAAACGAATTTACATCCTCTGCTATTATTTTAGATTAAAAAAGATTTGGAGATTTATTAGATCATGGTAACTTTTTGTTAGTTTGTTGGCTTAGGACTCGTTTGTAACATTCATGTTTCCTATTTGTTGTTTTTGTTTCTTACTTTTTTAAGAACAGATTTGGTTTGGTAAGTTCACTTCAATTGTCACATCCTATTTTCCTCTCGATATTGAAGTAGAAAGCATAGTAAAATGGTAATGGCGGAAAGAAGGTGAAATTGATTGCTAGAGCTTGCAGGTGATCTATTGGGCAAAGAAACTCGTCAAAATAGTGTGAACGCTTTGCTTTCATTTTTCCCTTCTCAAACTCTAATTTTCTTTTTTTATTGTGGACGTTTTTGTTTGAAAGTAGTGAATAAGCACTTCGGGTTGTATTCAAATGTATTTTGCTTCAAAGTTTCTTTGTTGTGGTTGGTTTGCTTTAGCTTTCTAGGACTAGTATGTTTTTTTCTCACACACTTACCTTTTTTTAAAAAAAAAAAAATTCCATTTGGGTGTTGTGTCCAAAATGAAGTTTTGAGCTCATTTGGCATTTGAATTTTTTTTTATAAAACTCAATTGGGTTGATTTTTGTCTTTGGTTTATTTGATTTACATGGACAAGTTATCATGATTTTTTGTTTATGGGTTTGTTGTAATGAGTTTGGTGATTGTGAGATTTCATTTCTCCTAGTTGTTGAATGAAGAATGTGAGTTCTTAAGCCTTTTAATGTTCTGTTTTAATGGTGATCAGGAAGAAGATGGAGCTTGATTAGTTTATATAAAAGCAGAAGATGGAACTTGGTATGAATAAAAGGAGAAAAAGTATAGCTTGTAATCTTACACTAGTTGCATCGTACATATCCAGCTGCCACCAAATTCTTAAGGTAATTCGCAATCTTAGAATGATTCCAAGAAACTTTCTCATTATAGTATATATCAAGAAAATGAATAGGGAGGCTACACAACACACACTAAGATCAATATAATAGCAAAGAATGATGCTAAAAAACCTGCTTGAAACCCAATGGCTACAACAAGAGCTGAAACAGTTGAAGAATTGATTTGGTCTTACAATGTTACAAGTGGTTAAAAGGGAATGAATTGATTTGGTCTGCATTGCCATGGTTAAAGTCTTGAATAAGAAAAAAAAAAAAAAATTAGGGAGTATCGATTTTCAATCACTAACCCCCCACCCCAAAAATAAAAAAAAAACAATTCTATAGCATTATTCTTTTTTATTTCTGCGAGTATCAAGTCCAATTTATGTACACTTAAACTATTTTTATAGGACAAATCGTCTCACTCTACAACATTTGACTCTCAAAGAAATTGATAGGAAATTAATTTCTAAATAGGTGGATATATTCAAATTGAGTTTTTATTTTATTTTATTTTAAAAAAAGAGAGTTATTATTTGTGTCCATTTTGTCTCAATGATTTGTTTATACTTCATGACGTATGAATGTGTTCTTTTTATCTAGTAATTTTGAGCTAGTTGATAGAATATGTATTATGAATTGTGCATGCATTAGATGGTTTTTATAGGAGTTCAAGTGGGAAATGAAAATATGGTACAAGCTAATTATGTACTTGTATAGTTGTATTTTCTTTTGTTTACATGTATTATTTTCTATGATCTAGTTGTTACTTCAGTTCTTATTCGAATAAAGCCTAATTAGTTTACTTTTCTAGAAACTAGACTAATACAACTTTTTTTTTTCTCTCTCTCTCTCTCTCTCTCTTTATTGTAGGCTTAGAAACCAAGATTGTTAGTAGGAGGTATGATTTCATATTTAGCAAGATTGAGAAATTTATAATTCTATTCGTGTTTTATTGTTTGTAGGTTGATACAATGAACTCCATGAAGTAATGTATTTTCTGGAAACTAGACTAATACAACTTTATTTTTTTCTCTCTCTTTATTGTAGGCATAGAAACCAAGATTGTTAGTAGGAGGTATGATTTCATATTTAGCAAGGTTGAGAAACTTATAGTTATATTCGTGTTTTATTGTTTGTAGGTTGATACAGTGAACTCTATGAAGTAATTGATTTTTTGGGAGGTGTTAACACCCGCAACAACGTATCAAGTAAGTTTAATTTCTTACTTCTAAAATAATGTCTCCCTCATACTTTAAATGCAGTTTAAATAGTGTTTATGCAGCTATCTTGCATGTAGGATAGCCTACAACGAAGATTGAGGTAATTATTAGGAGTTCGTGACTTTTTTTTGTTTTTATAATTTCATTGACCATGGTCTTGTATCTTGAAGTTTTGATACTGTACATGTTTAATGTTAGTTTATAGTCTTCTCTATTTGAGTATACTCTTAGTGACTTTGTATTTATATTGGAAAATTTACATAATAATATATTTGGTAACATTTTGTTTTTATTTACTTAAATTTTTATAATTATATTGTGTAGGTATTTTATTCAAGGTGATGATCGTTTTACATCGACAGTTATCGTTCAAGTTGTGAGTTATCGTACAAGTTGCCAAAGTATTTGATTTTCGTTCTAGGTTTTATGAAACATCAAGTGTAATTTCACTCACAACTTTTATATAAACTACTTTGGAAAGAACATCTTAAGGTTTTATTTGTATTGTGATGAATGAAAATCTATTTGACATTTATGTGGTTTGTGACATTATTTATTAAATGCACAATTATTGACAAGTTTAAATGTTGTTTTTGAAATTATTGGTTTAATTGTAATTAACACGAATAAAATGAATAAATTAATGAAACATATCCAGTTTTAGAATTTAAAAACTGTCATGGTATACCTTTTATGACAAATTTAAATTATCACAAAGTCGAAATCATGACTATTATAACTGTCATGATATCTAATATATGACAATTTAAAACTATCAAGAAATAGAAATTATGACGATTACAACTGTCATGAAATGTGATTCATGATAGTTTATGATTAAATTTTATTTGGAAAAATAACTCTATTTTATGACATTCTAAAATTGTCATGGTAAGAAAAGTTAAAATTGCAAAAATAACATCATTTATGACAATTATAAAATGTCATAAATAGAGATCATAAACCCTATTTTTCATTGATTCATGACAATTTTTAACTGTCGTGAAATAATATTTATGACAATTTTATACTTGTCATAAATTATATTTTATGACATTTTTATTATATGTCATAGAAAACTTATCATGATAGAGGATACTATGACATAGTATAATTTTGAGATAATTGTCATTATAAGTCAACTATGACAATTAAAAATTGTCATAGAAAACCAAAATTGTAGTAGTAATTTTTTATCATTTCTTTTTTAACTACTAAAAATAACTACTCATTTTTAACTCTACATCCAAATAAGGTTTTGACTCTAATTCTTCTACACAAAAACTACATCCAAACGAACTTTTGACACAATTCTCAATTTTTAACTTCTCAATATAATTCATTAACCCAAAAGCTACCTAAATATGTCAAACAAACAGCCCCTAATCTTCTATCTCTCACGTTCCTAAGTGATTATTTTAAACCACGCCCATTAAAAACATAATTATCTTGAAAATTTATAAATTTGAACTTAAAATTTATTAATAAAAAACTGCATATTAACTATAGTCAAACTATGTTTATTCTCAGGATGTTAAAAAAAAACTATGTTTATTCTCGTAACATTTGTGACTCAAATAATATATATTTTAATGGTAGTTTGTTTCATTGGTAATCTAATATTTTTATAATATGGGTATATAAATTATCTAATTTTATTTTGTGGTAATAAAAAATATCGAGCTATCTTAAAATGCTTATATGAAGTCATTTAGATACTCTTCTATGACATAAGTTTTTATAAAGTCTATGTTCAAGACTTTCTCGAATAATATATTTACCATTTTATGATATGTTTTAATATTTTATGATTTTTAATTTTATTTCTTTATCTTTACATTTTGTAAGCAGTCATTCCGTTCACCTCCTACAACATAAATTTTTGGTATATTTATGTTCAAGAAATCCTCGAACTATTTACCATTTTACGATGTTTTTTAATATTCAATATTTTTTTCTTTATACATTTTGTAGGTAGTCTATAACTTAAAATAAATAGTACATTTTTTAGTTTAAGATCATTGTGGAAGCATTAACATCTTACCAAACAACTTTTAAAGTGCATTCTTCTTTTTCTTTTAATTATATTTTCTAATATGAATGTCCATACCTTTTATATTTAGTGAGTTTTTTTAACCTTTTCAACTAATATAATTATTATTAATCATTTAAAATTTGAATTTATTTAGAATGTAATATTTAAATTAATAAAAAAAAATCATTATTTGAGTTTTGATGGTATAAATTAATGCGTAAATTATATGAATGGCCAATAGAGTAGTAGTTCAAGTGACATTAATGTACACCTAATGACTTAAAAGTCTCAGGTTCGAGTCTCTCTCACTCCCAATTGTTGTAATCTTAAAAAAAAAATTATATGAATAAATTCGCCACGGACCCATTCAATAGATATTGAAGGATTCCATTTATCTAAAATACTATACATATATATATATAGTACAAAGTGGGGGAAGTGAGACCAACAAACTCTAGGCACAACTACATTCAATTAATATGAGAGCTAGATATCGATTTCTAAATTCGAATTCATGACCATGAAATTAAAATAGATTAACACCAGACAAAACTGCGCCACTGACTTTCGATAATGATAATATTTCTTCATAAAAAAAACGAGTAGACATAAGAATTAGAAAATTATAGTTATTTTTCTTAATCTCAAAGACTTAAAAGATTTATTGTTTAAAAAATAAGGAAAAAAGGTTGACTGGTGTGTCGGTAGAAGGAATCTTTTATTAAAGTTAATTAGGGCACATTGTTCGAATGAGTGGGATTGTTTACCAATAATTGCCATACATCTCACATGAATGGAAGTTCGCAAATATTCGGCAAACAATTTTTCTCTACCAATTCCACATTTATTTTCCAATCTTCAATTACAGTAAAGTTCAATCCCAACCCAATTTTTTGAAATTTTGATCGAATCCAAATTGGTATTACTTGTCTTTGACCTCAAAATGTTCACATGGTTGATACCGAGGGCATTTTTTCCTTCTCATTTTGTCCACATATTTTTACGTGTTGAAAACTATCTTGTGTATATAAAAAGAGACAATATCTCCATTGATATAAGGTCTTTTGAGAGATATCGAAAAACAAAGTTACGAAGGTTAATTCCCAAAATAAACAATATCATATGTATAGCTTTGTGGATGTTCGTTGTCCCTATCAAGTGGTATCAGAGCTAAGGCTCTAGTGATGTGGGTAAAGACTCTCGATATAGAACAAAGGAGGGGCGAGCTCGTATGGCTCGGTGTACATTGTTTGAGGGGAGGTCTCCACGATATAGACAAAGTCGATAAGGTTTGAAGGGTTCAAAGTGAACTTTGTTTGAGAGGAAGATCGTTGAGAAAACAAAGTCGTCTCATATCGCCAAAATAAAGAAAAAAAATTGTGTATATAAAGGGGGGACAACACCTCTATTGATATGATGTATTTTGGAAGGTGTCCAAAAACAAAGTCATGAGGCTTGATTCTCAAAATAGACAATATCATATCAATGTCAATATGATATATTGTCTATTTTAAACATAAATATTCATGGTTTTGTTTTTCGATCACCAAAAATCCTTCATATTAGTGGTGTTGTTGTCCTCTTAACTTAGAGATGTGAGATCTTGTTTGCATGCATTTAACATCAACGATCCTCCCCTCGAACAAAATACGTCGAGTCATATGAGATTCAATCGACAATCATTTGTTGTACATCAAAAGTCTTGATCATCCACATCACTAAGTCAAAAGTCCGGCTTTGACATTATTAGTTAGGAACAACAAACATCTATATACCTCCATATTTATATGGTATTGTTTATTTTGAACATACTTTATTTTTTGTCTGCCCCTAAAAAGTTTCATATCAATCAAGCTGTTCATGCCCCATTCTTATATACTCAATCTTTCTCTTAATTTAACCGTATGAAATTTTTATCGCATGCATCAGATATATACTAAAATTTTGAATTTGCTTCAATTAAAACACCACGCGAATTATAATTGCATTAATTTAAAATTTACAGTTTTATAATTACTTTTACTTGATTTCATTTAAAATTAACTAAAAATTATCTAAATAGATTTTGATAGATGGGGTATATTAATAAATATTTATGAAAGTTTGTTAGCCATGTAATTATAAATAGAGAGATTAACATAGAAGAGATGGACAAATATTGAATGGTCACAGGCTAATAAAGTATTTTATAGAAAGGGAAATTCTAGGTGCTTTTCACCTGAGTTTATCTTATATTTCTTTTTTTTTTTTATTCATCAATAGATTCAAGTTCTGGCAGAATTGTTTCTCTCCCAAAATTTTAGCTAAAGTAGTAAGAATAATTATGATGTAATTTTTTCTATATAGTGAAGAAAAATGGAAGAGAATCAAGAAGATGAAAAATTATTTATCATTAATAAGAAGTTGCTATTCAATTGATTCAACATTTCTTTTAATATAATGTTAATTTTTGTTGGCAAAGACGTATAAAATTAGAGGACCAACAATTCAAAATGGAAAATTGAAGAAAAGGCCCGGTAACAACTAAAAAAAATTGAAGAGCTAATCACTAATATTGTGTTAGCTACTCTCATTGACAAAAGAAAAAAAAAATTATTTAGAAGATAAGAGTATAAAAAGGTTAAACTAAGTGAAACCAGAATTTAAAAAGACAATACACGTTATGTACTCTCCTGCTCAGTTATGAGATGATATTACTATTAATTTTGCTTCATGGTGTACTAAAATATACTTTATTTAAGAACTATGATATTACATTTCCATTACTTTCGATTGTAAAGCTTTTTTGTAAGTTTGTATACTTCTTGCACACTTTATATACCACTCGTATCTTTTCCAAAAAGAAAATGTACTCTCCTAAGCGTACCTAATACAACATATTGTCCAAAATATATTTAAAGCTCAATAAGAAAATATAGTCTAATCACCTATTCTAATTAGGTTTCAATCAAATTCCCTTTCCATTACTTGAATAACAACACTTCAATTAAATAATCATAGCTCTAACATAATTCTCAAAGCATATGAGCTAACTATTTTAAAAAATAAGATAGAAATGGATACATTTATTAGTTGAGGTTTAAAGGTAATTAGTAAGTTGAATTACTCATTATGAGATGCATATACACTGAAAAAGGAGAATTTTGTTAATGATATTCATCCATTGAAGTTTTGAAGTTTGGTGTATGACAAAAGTTATTGGAGTGAGTGTTTGAAATCCAATGGCTGAATTACAGCTCTCTTCTTTGGAAGGAGATGGAAGAATTTTGAGTCATTATTATTCTTTCCTTTTCACCCAAAGCAATGAAATGTTTATGCACATTTATGTTATGAATCAATTCTTCATTGGAAAACAATTCCCCCACAAATCTAATGGGTTGGATAATCACCTTCCAATTAGTTATTCTCTCTTTTTTTTATTAATACTTTTCTTCTTCCCCTCTTTAAAGAAAATAGGAGAAGTCTATATTAAACTAATCCTTTCTCAAAGTTCAAATCTCATGGATAATGGTAAAGATAAAATTATATATTTTTTATTTGATTATAGGATTAATTAATTAACAATTAGATTAAGAAGAAGAATAAGGAACTTTTTAAAGATTAAACTAAAATGAGTAAATAGCAACTTCTAAATAGATCAGATGTTATAAATCTTTCTCGTGAAGAACTCAATCATCGTGAAGAAAGAAAAAAAGGGTAAGGGATTTGGGCAAAAGTCTTCTTGGTCACCCCATCTTACCTTGTGATTCATAGACAAAATTGACGAGTGGTAAGATTGATCATTGAAATTGTCAAATAATAATTGGTATTAGAGTAATGTATGAATTAGCATGTACTTATTTTTATAGATGTAAATTTTCCAATATAAATTTTTCAATCATATATACTTTTTAGGAGAAATTAAAACTAAACTCAAGATGGTTTATGTTTAAAATGGACAAAGTATGGAGATGTGTAGATGGTTAATTATCTTTTAATATTTAATTTACAAGATATAATCATGAAAATTTTAATATAAATGAAGAATGAGAATTATTAATATCACGGTAATTTTGAACATGTTCTTTCAACATGGCAATTCTTTACTAATGCACAAACAAGTTTCATATGAAAGATTGGTATAATTTTAATGATTTTAGTGTATTCCAATTTGAGTGTACGGTGTTATCAATGTTGTAATATATTCTCATTTCGAGTATGAATACTTACTAAAAGTTGCTTTACTTGACCAGTAGTGCTCAAGGCAAAAAACCGCATCATACTTTTTACAACAAGATCAAATAATCTGGACAAACATTTTTGAGCGAGTTTCGATTTCATCCGAAAATAGGGAAAAATCCTAGCAAGCTAGATATTCATTTTGGAAGGACCAAAATTTCACAACACAAAAGAAAAATGAAGGCATTTTGAGCCAAGAAATAGTCTCGGTTTTGAAGAAGGAAGCATCAAATGCTTATTCCATCCTACTGAGAAAAGAAAGGAAGACTAACACCACTTCAAATTGTGTTAGTAATGATATTTTTTTTATTTGCCTTTTGGCTTTGGGTCAATTAACTTTCACATTTTGAAAAAGTGGTGTTTGTTTTTAGGTTCTATTTGACTTTTTTCCCTTTGTCCTTTTTTTCATTTTAGGTAATGGTTTTTCAACTTGCCAAGCATGGTGATGCAAATATGGGCAAAACTTGAATGGATGGACCCAATCAAATGGTCAATCACTTCAGAAAATAACTTGGCAATTTTTTGTTCCACCTGTCCATTTTCTGTATGAAGTGGAAAATTACTTTTTCATTTTCAATTTTTTTAAAAAAAATATTTTTTTCTTTTTCACTGTGAAGATAAAATTCAAATTTATGTGGACAATAAAAAAGGTCAGTTATCTTTTTTTTTCTTTCTTTTTTTTTTTTGTTTTTTGTTTTTTGAAATAAAAGGCCAGTTATCGTTCTTTTAACAAGAATATAGCTTCTTTCAACAAAAAAAAAAAAGCAAGAATATAGCTCAACGTCACATTGTTTATGTAAATAAAGATTGAATTGTTATAATTCAATTACTCGAACTTAACCTATTGATTATAATAATTGATAGATTGATTAAAATTAAAAGTGTAATTTCATATAATTCACACTCCCATTTGAAATTCCTTATTTTTATTATAATAACTTATATTTCAAACATCATTCATGTTATAATAACTTGCACATTAAATATTATTTATCATACTACCGATTATAATAATTTATCTTTTAAATATTGATTATAATAACTTATCATTATTATAATCATCTTTTAACAAAAAAAGGGCAATAATAGTCTTAATTTTAGGCTTGCTGGTTACAAATTAATCATTGACGCAGTTTTTAAAAAAAGGATTAGTCTGTTAATCAAATAGATAATTTGAAAATCGATATCATATTATTTAAAAATAATAATATCGTATGTAGGTACGTTGATTCCCTACTTTTATATATATATATGTATGTATATTCATTTTTTTCGGTTAAGAAGTTATATGAGGTAGAAGTATTACAAAATTCTAAAACGCCTTCCATTATATAAACCAACTAGATACAAAAAAACATTTCAACTCCACGGTCACGAGTTCGAACTCAAAAATCGATATTTGGCTCTCATATTATTTGAGAGTAGTTGTGTCCTCTATGTAGGGTTTGCTGATCCCCTTCCCACACTATGTACTCAAAAAAAAAAACAAGATACAAAAAACTCCCAAGGAAAATCACAACAATAAATGTTCTTTAGAGTAAAAAAGAAAATGAAAAAATAAAAATCAATTTGCATAAAAACTTTGAGGTAATGCCGGATTAAAATCCTAAATTAATAACTTTCAATTTAAACTCTAATTTCAATCACCGTTAAATTCAGTTGAAAAACTTTAGTTCATGCGTGTTTTTTTTTAAACTAGTTTACAACCAAATAAAAAAATTATTGCATAACTGACTCATTCAATTAGCTCATGTGTGTATAAGCTTATAATTACATTATCTTCAAGGAATTGTACAGTGGTTGAAGACATGAACTTTGAGGAGTATGTTTCCCTTAAAATCTTAAGTTTGAGACTCATTTATGACATTATTCTTTCGATGTCTCAAAAAAAAAATCTTATAATTATATTAATTTGTCCTCAAACTCTTAAAATTGAATCAACATATGAACAAAATTTTAAATTAAAATGTTAAAGAATGATAAACTCTCAAAAACAATTTACATTAATACAATACTGTGCTTTCTTTGAATATAAATTTTCATGGGGTATTTTCTGTTTCATTTAAAGAACCTTTCACCAATAAATATGTTGGGTATTCCATATGAAAACATGATCTACCGTTGTTTAACTAAAGTAGGATTACGATCTCAAAAAAAAAAATATATTATTATTATTATAGGATTACATTTTATTTGTATTTCTAACATATGAATATGAATTAATTTATTTATAAAAGTTAATTTTTTTTTTAATACAATTATAAGTTTGCACACATGTGAATTAACGTTTCTTTAACGGAATCTAATACATGATGTGAATTCATCATAAATTTGGACACGTGAATTAACGTTTATCTAGCGGAATTTAATTGATGGTATGAATTTTTTTGTTTGATGTTGAATAGATGGTATGAATTAATATAGCCATGAAAGTTCGAAATTTAAATGGATACAATCCAGAAATCTAGAAGCATGAATTAATAATTATTTTCGCCCAACAATATTTTAATGTCGCTTAATTTAATCGACAAATTACTCAATACAATATGATTTGTTAACAAAAATAGTAATTCAGTTACATTAATGTATATTTAATAACAAAAAATTCTTTAGTTTAAATTTTCCCACCTCTATTTATTGTAATCTCAAAATAAAAAAACAATATGATTTGATTCCGTTCCACAATTATTGATTTAAAATAACTACCCATCTTTATCTTTTGGTAAGCCAAAATTTCATCAATAACATGTGATTGTGTTTTGTTGACTTGCACAACTTGATGGGTTGAATATTTTATTATTATTTCTTCTTTTCTTTTTTTTTTTTTGAAAAAAACCAAACCTTCCATTAAACAAACAACGAATTGTACAACCAGAACTCCCCATCGAAGGGACCACACACGTGTACTTCTCCACAATATGGAGTGTTTTACACCTCAAAAAGAAAAACCCATAGACAAGACCAAATCTACATGCAACACACCAAGACTTGGAACCACAGTCTTCACCACATTGGAATAACGAAACTCCAACCAGAGAGACCCAATACCTACTAATACCCTTAACTTGGGATTTTTACGATAGTCTTTGGAGAGTAATCTGACGTCCATCTCACTGACTAAAGAAGAGGAGATAAGGTTAACGTCCGAATGGATGTTACCCTTCTCTGGCCACCCGCCTATAGTCTCCAAAGCTTCACTTGAAGGCAACAATGAAAACCAACCAATACACACAAAATAGAGAGACCAATAAATGATGTTCTAAAAAGATGAATGAACCTAACTAGCAACACCCACAAAAAACAAGCTAGAAAAGAAGCCAACAACTATGATACCAGCTTTAATGAGAAAGAGAAAGTGGGTTAAGAAAATGAAAGTTTTGGTCCTCTGACAGCTTCTAACTCTAAATCCAACAGGGTCCCAAGAATGCACCATTTGGTGCCCGGTAACACTCTCAGATGGGTCTTCAAAGACCACATCTTTGAGTCCAAAGAGAGAGAGAATCTCATTTCTCTATTATTTCTTTCTTTTTGAAGTTTGTGAGGTGGTAGGATTTAAGATAGAAATTCATGTTCTCATGTAACCATTATAGCTTAAATGGGCTTTTAAATGCGGCCTCCAAGTATGAGCCAAGCCCAACAAAATCCGATGCAAGGCTTTTCAATGTGGGCTCCAAGTATGAGCCTACCACAACAAATTCCAATGCCTTCATTACCTTCGTCATCTTTTAGGATGCCTCATTTCTTTTTTATTCATTCATGTCTATATATGTTTGATTTGATTAGATTAGAATCAAATTCGATGGGCTTTTAAGTAAGGATGGCTAAGTATTTTACCCTTAAAATCACATGTATTTAGTTTTTTTTGTATTTCTCTCTCCACTTTAGCATTTCTTTGTCCATCAATTAAAGCCATTTTTTTCTTTAAAAAAGTAAAAATATGTGGATTTAAGGTGGATAAGCGTGGTTCATTGTTTGGTGGTAATTTAATTCAATCACGATTTTGACTTTATGGAGTTAATTAAACGATGTCATTTATTTATTTTTAAAAAAAATATTAATGAATTAATTTTACAAGACATACGAGATGACTTTATATTAAAAAAAATTAAGTGTTTATGAAGAATTTAGTATAGTATTTCTTAGCTCTTTAAATTTCTATAATTGTCATCTTTTAACCTTTACTCTACATCTTTACCTAAAATCATTTCAACTATTGGAGACCGAACAAATTGGTGGCAGGTTGTTATCTTATTTAGTGGTAAAACTATTTCAATTCGACGGTCACAAATTCAATCCAAAAAATTCATATTTGACTCTCGTACTATTTAAGTTCAACAATAACATTGACATATAAATTGTTGGGGGGGGGGTCAGATTGGTACTTAAAATAAATAAACAAATAAATAATTGAAAGAATATAATTTAAGGAACAAAATAACAATGAACTTATTAGAAAACAGCATTCTTGTCAATTTGCCTTTGCTCTCACTTCACTGGGTAGAGCAGGTTGAAGAAAACGAAGGGAGAAATTAAATCGCCGGCGAAATTTGGCGGGAAATCCGAAATGATGAGCTCGTCGGCGGTGGAGATGGAGGCGCCGGATGTAGTCTGTGAGCTTGACAACGTCCAAGGCCTGGTGGATGCATTCACTGCCGTTCGATGGAAGCGCCATCAGGTATTTCCCCCATTTTTCTTCCACTTCCGTTACATTTCCCCGTTCTTGTTCAATTTCCGAAGAACTATACAGATTCTCTCACTGATTATCTTGAATCACGTTTATATTTGTTTGTTTGGTTACCGATTCACCTGTTCATCACGCAGGACGCCGTAATCGAACTATCGGAGCACGGAATCGTTTTGATCGTTGAGGAATCCGGCTGTCTTCAGGCCAAAGTCTATCTGCAGCGCGAGGTTTTGAAATTTGAATTTCCGAGACCCCATTTTATAATCATTTGGTTGTTTGTTTTTTGTTTTTGAAATTTAAGCTTATTTTTCTGAGTTTACTACTAGAATGTATTCATTTTTACTTGAGAAAGTGGTGAATGCTAACCAAATTTCAAAAATAAAAACAAGGTTTTAGAATCTACTTTTTTTTTGTTCCCAAATTTTAGTTGTAGATATACGAAGAAGAAAAAACCTATGGTAAGGTAGTTGTTGTAGGCTTAAATTTCAACCACCAAAAACTAAAAATAAAATGGGGACTCTAGTTATGGACCGATAGATTTGGTTGTGAATCCAATAATATGACTGCGAAATGAAACCTTGTGCATTTGTGTTTGTGAACGAAGAATAATTATGATTAGTAGGGGTGTACAAAAAACGACTAACCCGAGCAACTATAATTACCCAACCCAAACCGTAAAACTTGAGTTGGGTTATAATTCTATTTGGGTTGGATTTTCTACTTTTCGTTGGGTTGGGTTGGTTCTAAGGTTGACCAAATATTTTGCTCCTTCAACCTAGCCCAACCCGAACTAAGGAATAAATTTAATTAATAAAATAGGTTCTTGGCATATTGATGAATAACATGCACTAATAAAATAGTTAATCTAGTTTCAAGTATAGTATCATCCATCTTTTATATTCATCTGTTTATAAAGGAAAGAGGAGATTAATACAATCTGAGAACTCAACCCAATCCAGCCCGAAAATATAAGGTTGGGTTGCTCTAATACATATGGTTGGACAGGTTGGAGGATGGACCAATTCTCCTGACCCAACCCAAATCGGACCATGTACTCCCCTGTAATTTAGTGCGCACTGAATTCATGTTTTGACTGAATTGAAATGCATCTATGCTCCCTATCTTCCTTTCTGTTTTTAGAGGGACTGAAATTCTGCTGTTCTCTATATTCTACAGCTCTTCATTCATTATGAATACAGTGCACAAGCTCGGCCCAGGTTTGGAGTGAGCTTAGGCATTTTTGTTGATAGCTTGAATACATTTTCTGTTCCTGGACGTTCAAGCACCATTGAAATCAAATACCCGGGACCTGACATGCAACTTCTTCTCAAGTATATATATTATTAGTTTCTATGTTTGGATTTATATTGGGAGAATAAACCCAATTACATAAAGCTTTCAACTATTCTGATGTTAATTTAATTTGTCTGCAGGTAAGGAGGACAAGAAATGAATTTGTTTTTAGTTTCTAGACTTACTAGGACTTCATAATTCATATGAGCATCTTAAGTTCACAAGCCTATGCTAAATTTTTATATTCTATCAACTTGTTAAACCGTATATGATAATTTTATTGCTAGTATAGGATATTTTTTTAAAATATATCTTTGAATTATATATCCTGGAGAACTTCACTTCAATTTTTATGCAGATCTGAGAGAGAAAGTACAGTTCATTTGTATGTTTGTCTTTTGTTCAATGGCTTTAATAATGGAAGTAATTTCTTCTGGGGTTTATTAACAGGTCAGTTGATTCTTCAGATGCGTGCATTTATGCGGAGATCAGAACCAGAATCCCGGATACAATCTCGTGGGATTACAATTTCGAACCTGCAGGAAGCAGTCCTCTCAGTTTTACTGTCAAGGTATTAGTTCATATCCTTATAGCTTTAAAACGTTTAATATCGGTGAATGTTTGGGTCAGCTTGTGTGCACTCGATTATTTTAACGGGACATACCGCCTAACTCTATAACATTTAGATATCAAGGAAAGGTAGGTGGCCACCATTAAATGAACCTACAACCTTTTGGTTTTTTAAAGTTCTTTTGACCACTAGACTATCTATGGCGGTTTGCTAAAGTACTTTTTAAAGAAAAATAACAACCCGAAGGGGGAGGCACGTGAATCCAGATATCATATATCGATATTGATTAATCAGTGGAAATTTATGTTTTCCATCCAATCGATTACACAAATAATGAGGTCAAACATTATTAGTGTTTAATGTCTATCAAATTGAAGCCTGTAGTTTTAATACCAGTCTGCAGCTCTGAAGGAAGCTATTGATGATCTCGAATGGCCCGGATCAAGCGTCCAGATAGCTCTAGAACCATCTCCCCCTTCTGTCACCTTCAAAGGCGAAGGCCATGGAAACTTGCAGGCATGATTTGTCATAAACAAGCTGAAATGTGATATCCTTGTAACATTGTAAAAATAACAATTCCCATGCAGGTAGATTTCATGTATTATGCAAATACTGATCTTCTGATGTCCTTCCATTGCGATCGTCCAGTATCATACAGGTATCATGCTTCCTCCCCAGTTAAACATATCAAATCTTAGCGCATCATTAACTTTTCATCGATTTCCTAGTTCGGTTTGTTCTTCGATGTGCTAGGTACAAATACAAATTTCTACGAGCAACAACTTCCAACATTCCGAGCAGCGTGATCAGAGAAAACAGGGGGAGCAAGTTGACTATTGGGAGAGGAGGAATGCTGAAAGTTCAGCACCTAGTGTCTGTGGCAAGACCATCCACTTCACATATAGATTCTGCTGGTTATCAGCAACCCAGTAGAATTGCTTTCATTGAATTTTTTGTAAAACCAGAAGAAGACACCGCAGATGATTAGTGGATCCTTTTTTTTTTTTGAAGCATTACACAAGTTAGCAGAAAAATATATAAATGCCTTAATCAGTGAGCAAACCTTTTTGAATGCCATCATGACTGCCGTTGAGATATGCTTTGAATTGTTTGATGCCCCTGATTACTTAGTTGGGGATCTCGTCATCCGATCAGTGAGCGGAGATCTCATGGATGTAACTAATATATTGTTAGTGAACCACGTAAAATTTATGTGATTTTTTCACGTTCTTTTACAGTTTTATCTTTGATTGTTGTTGTCGTTTTCATAACAACGACGGCTCTTTCTGCCCTCATCAATGAACTTTTCATTTATAAATAGTGTCTGGAACTTAGCACTATTTAGTGACAGAAAGTTTATTAGACAAGTATCGATCGTAAGTTTAATCGAATTGAAAATGAGATGAGTAGCCCATCTCTACTCATCTATTTTATAATAACAATTATGAGATTTCCTCACTTTTTTTTTTTACTCTGAGACAATATTATATTAGTATGAAGTTTTTTCATCAAATCAGTTGACAATCAGAGAAGTAGTTCATCTATTTTATTAAGGTTGGGAGACTCTCACATGTGTAATCTTCACCAAAGTTTCCTAGCAATGACTGGCAAGATTTGATGTTTCAATTTGCTCTCTCATCAAGTGTAAATTTCTATTTCTATTTCATGCATTCGATGCTTTGCTGCTATTGTTTTCGATATAAGATTTCCTAATTTGATCACTAATTACGATTACCTGGCTGAGGTTAGAACAAATGTTGTATCTATACCAACGATGAGATACTCCAAAAAACCAGTCAATAATTTGGGTGTTTTTTTTTTTTTGAGGAATTAATTTGGGTGTTATCTTTTAAGAAGAGGAAAAGAGGGGTATGATGTCCTTTATTTGTAATTAACCTATATTGCAGTAGTCGTTTTCTGATAGATTCAACTGTATTTATAATGTCTGTTGTAATTTGTGACTTATTTTTATTTAATTGGTGGAATTATAGATCATTGTAATTTATTTTGAGAAAATTGAAAAGTTTATCATGATGGGAGTTATTGTTTTATTTCAAATTTGTCTTTGTGATTGAGATTTTAAGTACCCTTTTCCCCTTATATAAGCTCTTTCTTCTTCTTCTTTTGTTGATGACCTAGAATTAAAGGAGAGACACAATTGAGGGTATCTACAAATTAATGTTATAAACAGATCTTGAATTTGAGATTTTGAAGGAAGTATATATTCAAAGATCAAGCCTTCAACTAATTGCATCACTTCTAGAAAAGCTGCTCTTTTTTCGAGCTTCCTTAGGGAGCAAATTTGTGAAGATTTGTTAGAGAGGAAATTAGGGTTTGTTTGGGTTTTGATCCAATTCCTTCTACTTTGTAAATGTATTTGAGAATATGCAAGTCATAAAAATTGGTTCTCTTATTCGAAAGTTCTTGTTCTATTACTTGTGTTTGTATTTGTCTTCATCTTGAATTCTTTACTATTTTTTTTTAAATAAAATCAATTTCATTAAATCATAAAATAAAGTTTACAACGATCCTCCCATGAGAGGTATACCAAAACAGAACAAAAATCAAAGTACTTTGATCCCAGCCTGCAACTTAGATTGAGACCAACTAAGAGATGAAAAGTGGTAAATTAAAAACCTTCTAAAAAGATTTGAGACACGTTTGTACCGACTTTATTACATACATGAATGATAGAACTTTGGAGGAGTAGCTTTACAATCTTAGAAAAAGAATGACACCACTTATTACATACATGAATGACACCACTTAAGAACAAGAACTTGCCAAAGAAGACGTAAGTAGCTTTACAATCTTAGAGGAACAAAGACTCCATCAAAGGTAACACTCATCCATGACAAAGTTAAAAATGTCCTTTATCAAACGACTCATCTTCTGACCACAACAACCGAAAGCTACTAAAAACCAAGACCTCTTAAGAAGGAATTCCAACACCAAATCCTCCTCGAGATGTGTAACTTTATTCTACTTCGCAACATGCAAAATATCACCACTTTCTTAATATTTCAGAATATCCTAAGAGTTGCCTAACCCTTGAATAATCCAAATTAAGATTTTCATGGTGATGAGCAACCTTGAATATTAGGGTACATTGATGAAGAACAAGGAGCACAATCAATTTCTTCCTCAAGATGTGTAACTTTATTCTTTTTCTCGACATGCAAATTATCCATATTCGCTTCATAATTCTCAACAACAAATTAAGATTTATTCACTCTCAAACGATTGACCTTGGTCCATTTCTTAATCAGCTTGTCCAACCAATAATTCCCGAATTCTTTACCAAGTAAATTTGGATAAAGTGTAACACTTTAAAACTTGGGACTTAAATCTATATTTTTCTTCTAAATGTTATTTTAGTTTTAACAAAATTGAAGTTTTTTTTAAAACAATAATCTATAAATTGTGGAAAATTTAATTAGCAGTTTTTTTTTGAAATCCAAATTTAATTAGCAGTTAAGTTATGTATTTATCAAACTTATTTTTGTATAGAACTTTATTTTATAAAATTTTATAAAAATATTACCATTTTTTAAATTAAGGTAAAATTTGTTAACACATGATAACAATAAATGGTATATTTGTAATATTTATGCTGTTGAAATAATCATGTTTCTATTTTAATCTTGACTTTCATTTTGAAAGAATCCTACGAATTTAATTTGAGGAACTATGTAGAAGCCTCTCCACAAACACAAAAATCAGAATTATTAAAGAGAAAAAGAAAAAAAAAACATAAAACGTGTTACCTCCAATGAAAACACGTCACGTGTAAACCGAAACCAAATCAACGGCGAGGATCATCCCAAATCACAACGCAATACTATTGGCTGCAAACACGTTACGCGAAACGCCATTGGTCCACGTCAGCATGAATGACACTCTATAAAACCCTCATCTCGCGCTCTTCGTTATTCCAACAATTTCTTAACCCAAAAAATACGAACACGAACACGAACGCTTTGTTCTTCATTCACTTCTCAACGCTACAAGTTTCAGAGATTGTGTTGTTTTCGTCTTGATTTTGCGCCATGGCCAGCTCCTGGAGAGCTCCAGGGTCTCTGATCGTCCTTGCAATCGTGTTCTTCGGTAATGTTATGGCTTAGATCTGGCTTGTTTTTTGTTTACTGAAGTTGCTTAGATCTGCGTGTTGTTGTAGGAGATTTTAGTGTACAATTCTTAAGCATGATTGGTTTTGGTGTTTTGGAGTTGTAGTGACAGATCGGCGAATGTTTTAATGGCATTTGTTGATTTTAGAACTGGAATTGCTAGCCGTTTAGATATTTGTACTGTGTTTTTGGTGATGGATGTGAGATTGAAGGCGATCTAGAGTGACATTTGTTTGAATTGTTTTGTGTGTTAAAATGTGTTGGAAAGTTCTTTATGAATTAGAATTCTATTTTTTTTTATTTTGGATGTTGATTAGGGCGTAGATTCGATGTGCTTTGTCTGAATATTTTGTTTATAGCTCAGTTCGTATTGGAACTGGTGTTTCATTAGATTTGAATTTTCTTTTTTTTTAATTATGTCTCGCATGTAGACGTAATGTCAGGATAAACGAGATTCGTAATGTTGTGTATTAGTTCCTGTTAGTAGCTTTACCAGTTGATTCTTCGTGAAATTATATCTTTTAGAATTGTTAATTTTTTAATCTCAAGTGTAATGTATGAGTGATGTTCATTTGATTATTGATTTGGAATTAGTTTGAATGTAAAAGAATATTTTGAATGCATTGGTTTATTGGTATTAACCTGGCAAAAGCTCCATTTTAGGATGTCTGTTCGCAATTTCCATTGCGAAAGAGGAAGCATCAAAGTTGGGGACTGTCATTGGGATTGATTTGGGAACAACTTATTCTTGTGTTGGAGTCTACAAGAACGGTCATGTAGAAATTATAGCGAATGACCAAGGAAACCGTATCACCCCTTCTTGGGTGGCTTTCTCTGATACCGAAAGGTTGATCGGTGAGGCTGCGAAGAATCAAGCCGCTGTCAACCCGGAAAGGACAGTCTTTGATGTCAAAAGACTTATCGGTCGAAAGTATGCATCCATCTCTTGAGACTTGGGAAAACTTTACTGATAGAGAATCAATTGTACAAACAAGTTTTCTTATGATTTTTTTTATAACAGGTTTGATGATAAGGAAGTTCAGAAAGACATAAAGCTGTTTCCTTACAAGATTGTGAATAAGGATGGGAAGCCTTACATTCAAGTTAAGATCAAGGATGGTGAGACAAAGGTTTTCAGCCCTGAGGAAATCAGTGCTATGATTCTCACAAAGATGAAGGAAACAGCCGAAGCATTCCTTGGCAAGAAGATCAAGGACGCAGTTGTCACTGTTCCAGGTGTGTAAAGAAATATAATTCTTATCATTCTTCGATTCAATAGTTTCTCGATATATTTTGGTTATTTTATTGAGTTTGCTAATTTTATTTGTAGCTTATTTCAACGATGCCCAAAGGCAAGCAACTAAGGATGCCGGTATTATTGCTGGCCTCAACGTTGCTAGAATCATCAATGAGCCCACTGCGGCTGCTATTGCGTATGGTTTGGATAAGAAAGGCGGCGAGAAGAACATTCTTGTTTTTGATCTTGGTGGTGGTACTTTTGATGTCAGTATCTTGACCATTGACAATGGTGTTTTTGAGGTTCTTGCCACAAACGGAGACACTCACTTGGGAGGTAAGAGTTTATTGTTGATTTAATTTTTGTTTGGTTCCTTTATTATATATATGTATATATATATATTGTATTCTCGTACATAAAGTTACAATCTATCATCATGCACGTATGTGTACCCAAAATGCTAAGGTTTGTTTATTAGGATTGGAGATTTCATCTCGCATGTATAATAATTGGACTAATATAATCTCTGCCCGAACAATTTGCTTGAGATGGGTTTTATTGAATTTCTGAGGTTGTAGTGGAAAGAAATCTCGAAGGTTATAGTAGAGTGATCAAATTTTCGACTTGAATTAATCATGCGCACACATTTATCAGGTGAGGACTTTGACCAGAGAATTATGGAATACTTCATCAAATTGATCAAGAAGAAGCACGGAACAGACATCAGCAAGGACAAGAGAGCTCTTGGAAAGCTTAGAAGGGAATGTGAGCGTGCCAAGAGGGCATTGAGTAGCCAGCACCAGGTTCGCGTTGAGATTGAATCCCTCTTCGATGGTACTGACTTCTCTGAGCCTTTGACCAGAGCTCGATTTGAGGAGTTGAACAACGACTTGTTCAGAAAGACCATGGGACCAGTGAAGAAGGCCATGGAAGATGCAGGTTTGCAGAAGAACCAAATTGACGAAATCGTGCTTGTTGGTGGTAGCACCAGGATTCCCAAAGTTCAGCAGCTCCTCAAAGACTACTTTGACGGCAAGGAACCTAACAAGGGTGTGAACCCTGATGAGGCCGTTGCCTATGGTGCTGCTGTTCAAGGAAGCATCTTGAGTGGAGAAGGTGGCGAAGAAACCAAAGGTAAAATTCTTAATTTCTTGCTTATAATCAATGAATGGACTTGTATGCGCTCAACGAGCTTGGTGGTAAAATTCCTTGTTATCTCTTAGGTCAGACTTTCGGATGGGTGTGAGTATCCCGATTATAAGATGAAGGACTCACTTGTTGAACTTTCTCTTTATCCATACTCAAATCTTTTCACTTTCTTTACAGATATTCTTCTTCTTGACGTTGCCCCTCTTACCCTTGGAATTGAGACTGTTGGTGGAGTGATGACCAAGTTGATCCCCAGAAACACTGTCATCCCAACCAAGAAATCTCAGGTCTTCACCACCTACCAAGATCAGCAGACCACCGTCTCCATTCAGGTAGACTTTGCGGTCTCGAGTACCGCAAAAACTTTCTGCATTTTTCATACCACGTTCTTGGTTGCTAAAATTCTCTTCTATCCAGGTCTTCGAAGGTGAGAGGAGTCTCACTAAGGACTGTAGGAACCTTGGAAAGTTCGATCTAAATGGAATTCCTCCAGCCCCAAGGTAAGCTACTTGACCCTGATTTTTATTCTGTCTCACTTCACTTGAAAATGTTTTCAGATGTTTAAACTTATGTTTTTTAACATTTAACAGGGGTACCCCACAAATTGAGGTCACCTTTGAGGTTGATGCCAATGGTATCTTAAACGTTAAGGCCGAAGACAAGGGCACCGGTAAATCCGAGAAGATCACCATCACCAACGACAAGGGTCGGTTGAGCCAGGAGGAGATCGACCGGATGGTTCGTGAGGCCGAGGAGTTTGCGGATGAAGACAAGAAGGTGAAGGAGAGAATTGACGCCCGCAACAGCCTGGAAACCTACGTCTACAACATGAAGAACCAGATCAATGACAAAGACAAGCTTGCTGACAAGCTTGAATCTGATGAGAAGGAAAAGATCGAGACTGCCGTAAAGGATGCCCTCGAATGGCTCGACGACAACCAGAGCGGCGAGAAGGAAGACTACGAGGAGAAGCTCAAGGAAGTTGAGGCTGTCTGCAACCCCATCATCACTGCTGTTTACCAGCGATCCGGTGGTGCCCCGGGCGGCGAGTCGGCCGAAGATGATGAGTCTCATGATGAGCTCTAAATAAATAAAACTTTTAGCAATTTTTATTGATCTATTTCGGAAGCAGGGGTGAGTGATCGTAGGCATGGAGAACTTACTGTTAATTCTTTAGATAGAATGGTTGAACTTTTGTTTTGTTTTGTTTTGTTCTGTTTTGCGAATGATTCTTTGATTTCCCATTATGGGGTTTTGAGGTGTCATCGAAACATTTTGGATTTTGTTCTCTTCTCACTGTTATTAAAGGAACTCCTATGTTCGGTCTTCTCTAAATCAAATGAAAAGACAGACTGGGTTTATGCTTGTAAATGTTGTGTTCTAGTTTTTGAGTTCTTCAATATTTATTTTTTGTTGTTTTTTTTATAAAATTAGAGTATATGCTTTTGAAGAAAACAAGGGACCATAGCTCTAAAAAAAAGACGAAGAAAACAAAAGTCCATCAAACAGGTTTTTTTTTTTTTTTTTTTTTGTAAGTTACTTATGGACGTGACTGTGACTGGTTTTTATTTTTATTTTTGTTAGAAATGATTAAGTAGTTATAATGAATTCTTTTTTTATGTAATTTTTCGAGAAAGATTTTGATTGATTTGAAAGGAATGATTAAAATGTACTTAAAAATGATTAAGTAATTATAAATGAATAATTAAAAATTAATGGTTAGAAATGATTAAATAATTATAATAAATTCTTTTTTACATGTAATTTTTTGAGAAAAATTAATAAATTTTAAAATTAAATCCTACCTAAATATGTTAAACGAATAGCCCCTTTGTGTTAACGCCAAGTTTGGTAAGCTTGTTGAAAATTTAGTTTATTTTAAAATTCAATCTAAATAACTTGCTTAAGTGTTTTAAACACTTTCTTACCATAGAAAACGTATATTTTTTGCTTTGTTGGTTGAATTAAAATATTTCAGTTTGATTTTTAAAAAATTATTATAAATAGCAAATTCTACCATCTTTATTTTAATTATAACATTTATTTTTTCAAAAAATATTTTTTACGTAAAATATGAAATATTTAAAGATGTATCAATTTGTGAGTTTTGTAACTATTAATTTAACATTTTAGTTTTTTTTTTTTCATGTAAAATCTCCCATATTTTACTATTTAAGCCAGTTGAACTAATTATTATATAATTTTAACAAAATATATCAATATGACTCCTATAAAGGGAAGTAAAGTATATATATATATATATATATATATATATATATATATATATATATATATATATATATATATATATATATATATATATATATATATGATTTTAGGGCACAATAAAGATGCCATTTTTACCTAATTGTGGCGGGAAAATGTCGTAATAGTCCCTGCTCTTCCTAACCAATTTCGATTCTCTTCTCCTTCAAATGGGAAAAATACCCATTTCTTTCAATCGATTCTTCTTCTGTTCTTCTTCAATTTGATCGTTTTCAGGTTAGCTGCAATTATGGGTTTTTTTTTCCTCTTTTACTTTGGTGGGATCTTTACCCTTTTGTGTTCTAGGGCATTACCATCGCTGTTTTTGCGAATTTCGTTGATGGGTTTTGAGTTGGAATTCTATTTTTGGGTTGTTTGGTCTTCAGATTTGGAAGTGGAGTGTTTGTTGAAGGGTTTGATTTGGAATGGCGGAAGCTTTCGATGACGGACCCGAACAGACGATTTCTATTCGGGAGTATCTGAAGGAAGTTGAAGAACAGGAGCTGGTAACTCTCTCTCTTTCCCTCTTTTTGAATTTGGGTATTTGGATATTGGTTGATTTTCCTAAAATTTATCGCTAAAATGGCATGGAAACGTACTGGGTTTTCTATAATTAGGGTTCATGTGCTCTCCTGAAGATCTCACCTTTGAGTTTCACGTGTCATGTGACACATTGCTGTGTCTCCATTCCTTCAATGTCTTCCGATGCCTAGTTTAGCGATGGGCATGGTTGTCCCAATGTAGTATAGTGGAGCGAAACTCCGATTTCTCGGTTTTCAAAAAGAAAAAAAAAGTTAGGATTCATGGCGCGACCATGTTTCCCAAACTTATAATTTTGACGGGATTCGAACTTGTGACCACTTAGATCAATGAGTGTACACCGAGGCGAGGTCGTTGTTGGCACTTATAATTTATAAAGCAATTGGTTGAAGATTTGGGCTTTGAAGGTGTGCTCCCCTTAAGGTCCCAAGTTCGATACTCACGTGTGATATTAATTTGTAGCCACTTCCCGTTTCTTCATTAATTCAATGTCTCTTGGTGCCTGGCCTAGGGACGGGTGTGGTTACCCTTGTTTCAAAAAAAAAAATTATAAATATTCTTTAAATCAAATCAATTGGAGCATCAAACTTATTGTTAGTTTATCGGTTGTCACGACCTTTTGTTTGTGCCCTAGTGCTAGTAGGGACGTAGTTACATACCCAGAAGTTAGAACCATTGTAATCAGAGTACCTGTAATCTGTACTGCTCTAAAGTTTACATTTAGTAGCGAAGGTCACTTTGGCTTTCCACAGAGATTATGAATTATGATACAACTTGAATGGCTTCTTTTCTTGTTCCTGTATCTCGTTTATATTGTTTGTTATTATTTTGATAAACAAGGAAGCGGATTTAGTTTTGGGCGGTGATGAAGGAAAGGAATGTACATACAGCAAGGGTTATATGAAGAGACAAGCTATTTTCTCATGCCTAACTTGTACCCCTGATGGAAATGCTGGAGTTTGCACAGCATGTAGCTTGTCATGCCATGATGGACACGAGGTATACATGTTATGAAAAAGACTAAGTTTTAGTGTATGTGGTGGTTTATGTTTCCTTTGTTCAATGTATGGTGCCAAGCTACTGATACCATGGCTTGGATTTCTTTTGAAAAGTATAATCAATAAGATATACAAGATGTGTTTTTTCATCATATTTAACTGGCCCTCTTTTTGACACCAAGTGTTTGGGAAGATCCAGCCTTCTTATGTGGTTATGTTGAAGCATTTAGCGGTATATCATGTTGTAAATCTAGGCTATTGATTCATGAACATATCGTTTGATTATTGGTTGTTGGTATTCCCAAGTTGCATAAATGGATATCAATAGTTTTTCAATTTTGTTTGATTTCATTACTTTGTTTCCTAACCCCTCTATCTTATTGTGATCATTGTTTTCTTGGGCAAGATTGTGGAATTATGGACCAAGAGGAACTTCAGGTGCGACTGTGGGAATTCAAAATTTGGAGATTTCATCTGCAAGTTGCTCTCTAACAAAGACGTAGAAAATGCCAACAATTCGTATAATCATAATTTTAAAGGATCATACTGCATATGCAATCGCCCTTATCCTGATCCAGACGTGGAAGAGCAGGTGGAGATGATTCAGTGCTGTTTGTGTGAGGATTGGTTTCATGAGGAACATCTTGGCCTCAGTTCCATAGATGAGGTGTGTTAGCACATAAACCTTTTGCCAACTATTTTATCCTGTTTGCCATTTTTTGTTGCTTATCGAGTCTCGAGATTTTGTGAATCCTGAAACATGGATGATTAAACAAAATTTTCAAACAATACTCTCTTCAATGTGAAGTTAGTGACTTTTAGTCATCCCACAAGAAAATTACCTTGCCTTTTTGTCTATGATGATGGAAATTTCTTAATGTGGATTTTAAGCATACCACTTCTTGATGGTTACTGAACTGCATCGCATGTCCTTGTTTGTTCTTCAGATTCCAAGAGATGAAGAAGGGGAGCCTCTGTACGAGGACTTCATATGCTCAGCATGTTCTGCAGTTTGTTCTTTTCTGAGTCATTATCCTTCTTCTATTTGGGCTGTGGGAAGGCCCTTCGATATCGACGTTAGCACGAAAAGTAATGCTCCAGAACCCACTCTTTCAGTTAGTACATCTGTAAAGCATGATGCAAATGGTAATCCTAGCGATTCTGCCAATCTGGACCTTACAGTAGCACCAGATAAATCTGCTGACGAAAGAAGCTTGATTTGCCAAATTCCTGAGAACAATTCTAGTTCTAGCGAATCCATTAAAGGTAAGAATCAAACTGATAGTTGTGTGCTTGGCACATCTCGGTCATCTGTGTCTGCAGTCGTTGAAAACAAGGCGATGTTTCTTTCAAAGAACTGGAGGGATGCCTTGTGCAGATGTGAAAAGTGTGTCGACCGTTACAAGCTGAAGAATACTAGTTTCCTGCTAGACGAAGAGGACTCCATTGCTGAGTATGAGAAAATAGCAAAGCAGAAGAGGGAAGAGAAGTTACAAGAACAAGAGGGTGCTGAGTTAAAGCTGTTTGATAACCTTGGCCATGTAGAGAAAATTGAGATTCTAAATGGCATTGCAGATATGAAAGATGAGATTCGCACATTCATGGTATTTACTCAGATAAGCCAACTATTCCCCTTGTTTTCGTGTCTATTATAGCGTGATTATATGTTTTTTCTTCTTCTCAGGAATCGTTCGACTCCTCAAAGCCTATTACATCTGCAGATATCCACCAGGTTTTCGAGAATCTAGCTAAAAAGAGGCGTCGTACCGAATGAAGTTCTTGTAGATTATAATTCAGTATCTATAAACGGAAGTAGTCTGCAGCTGGTCCAGGATTTCTCAAGTAGGCTGTCCTGACTGTTGAATAGCTTTCTTTAAGAATTCTGTCGTTTAAAACTGTTTTAACTATGAAAGTTATTTTCCTTGGTGATCTAGATTATGCTTTCTGAAATGACTTGTTTTGGAAACCA
The DNA here is from genome assembly GCA_036507275.1 of Sicyos edulis. Taxonomy (NCBI): domain Eukaryota; kingdom Viridiplantae; phylum Streptophyta; class Magnoliopsida; order Cucurbitales; family Cucurbitaceae; genus Sicyos; species Sicyos edulis. Next base: position 67,301,272 of record CM071846.1, read on the forward strand.
TATTAACGACCGCAGGTACCAACCCCTATGGTTTAAGCTGTAAATTTAACTTAGTTTCAGACCCTGTCTCTAATATATGCCAGACTTGTTTCTAATGGATTGTTGTGCTTATTCTCTGTGTACATGTGATCTCTTTTCCCGTTAAATTTGATTTTTAACATACTTATGGCTGTATGTATTGGTTTACATCCACTCTTAACTATTTTTATTTTCTTTGGAGACCCCGCGATACTTGGTCGTCAAGAAACTCGGGATATTAAAGTAGATGGTTACCATTGGATTTGAATCCTTTTTTCCAAAGTCTCTTTTACCATTTTTTGACATGTCGCCTGCGGCATGCTTCAAGTCGATCGTATGTAGTTGATCATGATAATGATAATGACATGTCCCCAAGGGGTGGCACAGTGGTTGAAGATTTGGGCTTTGAGGGATGTTCCTCTCAAGATCTCAGGTTCTCGAGACTTACCTAAGGTATTACTCATTCGATGTCTCTGATGGCTGGCCTAGAAACGGACGTGGTTACCTTTGTTTCAAAAAAAAAGATAATGATAATAACATAAGTATATCTGATATCTGGCTGAGCTATTCATAACCTTGTTCTACGGTGATATCCTTCAATATTGTCTAATAAATGTCTTCGAGGGATTCGATCTTGTTGGTAGAAGTTTGAGTTCGCCAAAGAATGATCATTTAAAAGGTTTAGTTTTGAATGCTCTTTTGAAGGGCTTAGTTTTGAAATCTATGAGTGAACTTAATTGTAAAATTTTTTCCTATTGTTCTGACTACGAATCTTAGGATAGACGGATATGTTGTAGTGGATTACTTAATCATCTACACAAAATAAAATCTCTCTTAGTCTTAAAATCAACTTTACAAATACAATTTGTTCCAAAAGACACTCTTGGGAGTTGCGAGAAAACTCTCTCTCAAGTAAAGAATTGTTCTAAGAATGAATTTCAAGAAATGGATTGTCCAAACAAGTTTTCAATCTAAAAAGGCAAACTTTTGTTTTCAAAATGATGAACTACTGATAGCCTAATCCCCAAACCGAACCCCAAGTGTTTCCTTCAAGTAAGAGAAGATGCCAAAAAAAATATTTGGATGGCAACGCAATGACTGAGCCCTATCTTACAGGGTTATCATATAAATTGTAGAATATTATCCTATTTGAGTTCAAATTGGGGAGAGAGCCAACTATCGATTTTTAGGAAATCGAATCTATAATTGTAAAGTTGAATTGAATTATAACCAATCAATCAAGTCAACATGTCACCAATCTTTTCGGTATAAAATATTATCCTTGAAATTTATCCTTTACCTCAGTTCTCTACAAAATTATAATATTACGACCTTTCATAAGTCTCAAACTACATTCAGATAGATTAATCAATAAAATATCAAGTCTAAATATCATTTTTTTTCAACCCTAAACAAGACATGCTTCTAAGTAACTGTCATGCCTAACATTTAAAGAAATTCTGCTTCAAACATAGTTTTGAGACCGTTTGGTAAAGGTCGATGATTATATTAAAAGCATTTTGAAACAAAGAGCAAAGTTGGAGGTAGTTTCTCTAATTTAACCCACAAAAAAAAAACACACACACACAGTCTCGTAATAATTCTTTCATTTTTTTTCTTTCAGAAACCGAGAAATCACTCCACTATATCTGGGGTAACCATGCCCGTCCCTAGGAAGGTATCTACAAATTAATGTCGCATGTGAGATTCGAACTTGGAGACCGTAACATGAAGTTAGCACACTTTCAAAACCCAAACTTTTGACCACCGTGCCACCCTTGGGGATGCGATAATTCTTTCATTTAGCAACACCAGATCCATGTTGAAGAATGAAGTGACATTTGCAGCATCTTAATTAGCCATCTCAAACTGCCACAGCATCTACCAAATGAAGCTCTTTCTTCAAAGATCACAAATAAAACCCAAACACCATGTAATTCAGCATCTTCAAACCGCTGCTGCTTGATTACCAGTGCTTAATAATAAAATTTGAATTTTTTTTTTTTTTTTTTATTGAAATCCTATCACGCGTTTCTAATCATGAAAATCAGTTGAAATACAAAAATGGCAATTGAACAGGGTTTGTTAACGTATGTGGCCTCTACAACAGAAAATTCAGTGTGTTTTGAGTGCAAAAAAGGAAAGATTCAAAGTGACATTTCTCATATAAAAAGAAACAAAAAGTAATTATTGTGAGAGCTGGAGAGAAAAAGAAAGGGAACTTAGCGTCACACAATTGTTTCCTTCCTACACAAATCTTTAGTCTGATCCAACAGCAATGGTCATTTACAGGCAGAATTGAATGACATAAAGTTATGTGATTTTGCTACAAATTGATCTGCAGGTAAATTTATTCCTGAAATGAAAATGAAACAAGACGTATCAGTTGACTAACTATTCATAGTAATATTTTCAAAAAAATCCATCACAAGAAAAGCCATATATAAAAATTAGTGTGCTCAAAATCTTCACCATCTTGTCTCCTAGATACTAACTTTCTGGTTTTTGTCAAATATTATTTGGTTTTGAAGTGAAACTTCATATTCAGATCCAACCCAAGTGGGTGATTTGAACCCTAGACCCCACCCAAGTGGGCAAAAACTTATGCTGGTGTTTGGACCGCCCGTATTTGCATTAACAATCGAATAGGAGATAAAATTTTACTGCTCACAATATCTATGAATTGTTAGTCCCCAAACGGAGGGTGGGTGATTGAAGGTTTAGGGTTTGAAGGTGTGCTCCCTTCAAATCCCAGTTCGAGACTCAACTATAACATTAATTTGTAGACACCTCTCTCATTTCTCCATTTCTTTGATGTCTCCTAGTGTCTGGCTTAGGAACAAGTGTGGTTAACTCCGTATAATGGAGCGAACCTCCAATTTTCCTATATATATGAATCGCCAATCGAGAGCAAATTCGAACTGCCCTATGAATTTAAGACTATTTATTAATTGTATTAATGAAACCTGGTGAAGATGAAGAACAGAGATGTATTATCCAAAGAAAAAAAGGGATTACAGACCTTTTGAATCAACCGAACTGAACCGGTTACTACCGGTCAATGGAAAGGAGACTGCCACATAATGAACCCTACATGAAATGGCTCAATTGGTCAAAGAAAGTCTTGCGGTACATAAGATGTAAGATTCAATCTAGGGTAGTCACCTACCTAGAAATTACTTTATGTTTCCTTGTCATCCAAATATTATAGAGTCGAGCCGTATGTCCGCTGATATTAGTTGAGATATGCAAAAGCTGATCTGGATAATCACGAATATAAATTTAAAATTTAAAAAAAAAAAAAAAAACCATGATTGGGCAACCAATCACTTTGGACTTTGTCTGGGCCTTATTTTTGGGCTTTTTCTGTCATTTATTTATTGTGGATGGCCCATTAAAAGTTTTGCCACCACAAGAATCGGCCTCACGACTCACGTACAAGTTTTCGTTTTCGTTTTCTTTCTAATTCCATATTATCATTATTCTCTAGCCCCTTTTTTTGCATGAAAGAAGATGTCTAGATTTAAGTGACATTTTTATTTTCATGTGAGTGTTAAATTTGTGTATAACTCATAAGGAAGCACATATTGTTACTAATGAAGATATTGGTGATTGTACAGGTAAACTTATACGCATCTCGACTATTGTGAATGGACAAACTGTCTGACCATAGTACGAGAAATTTTTTTTACCTTTTTATTTGAGCAAGTTAGATCAAACCAATCTTGAGGTCAGAAGAAAGATTACGATTTTCATATGTGCGTTACAATACTATAATGATGGAGATGTATGGGGCGTATTTGGTAGGCCAAAATGATAAAATTGTTAAAGGCTTAAATGTTGCATATTATAATTGGTTAGATTATTGTATGACACTAGACATTGGGTTTGATATTATTGCCACCGTATTCGTGTTCTCTAGTAATTATATGATAATAGTTGAGATTTAGCCTAAATTAACCTTTGCTAATTACCTTTACTTACAAGTTTCTCAATGTAGTAAGATGCGAATGTCGTGCGTTTTATACTATTATTCACCATTAGCATTGATAATCCTATAACCATTTACCTTTCATGTTATATAATTGTGAGCCATTGTCCTTACTCGACTAGTGATGCCAATAATATAACCTATATACATAATTCGAAATTTAATGCTGTAATTACTTCTATAGAATAAGCCATTAAACTAGTTCATTTGAATAATTGTCACGATTCACTATACTTTGACCGTTCACATTCACAACTATTTCATCTTACCATATTTAAATATTACATTATAATATATATTTTATGTAGGAGACCACCCATAATTAAAATCCATGTCTTCAAAGAGGTCTTTTTAAAATTAAGTGCACATGTTAGTAGGTCCTATATTGATCAAAACCCAAGATGAAGTTTTTCTTTCAATTATTATTATTTTTTTTTTTAAACAATATAATAAATAAATAATCCCACCCACATGAAAATCTGCCACCAACCTACCCCACTCCCCTCAAAGTCCAAAGATACAATACGCCGTCGTTTTCCTATTCTATACCTAAACAAAAGCATGGGGTATTTCAAATAATTGAAATGAAATAGACCCATTTGCAATTTTTGAGTTACTTATTTCAAAAAGGAAACCCTTTTTTCTTGCTTTAAATCTGACCCTAGAATCCTAGTATCATCATGATTAAATGATCTTACACACAGCCAAATCCTGCAATACGAGATGGGTCCAATGATATAATTAAAGTGTGTAAAGAGAGCACTAAACTTGGCTCATATGTGACAACCAAAATTAAATTTTAAGATATAATATAAAGTTAGCTATTTGATTATATATAACATAGAAGAAAAAAAGAACTATATATATTATTACACTTGTTGTAATTATATTCCTAATTCCCCTTCCACTAGCTAGCTAGCTTCTTGCTTTTTGTCTACCTACCATCTACTACCCATATATTTTTTTATACATAATTTCTCGACTAAGATTCTCTTTTTTTTTTCTTTTTTTTTTTTTATGGGGAGAGATATTAAAATAATAATAATTAGTGTAATAATGTGGGGTTGAAAATGAGTTTGGAGTTAGCGTTGACCATGATCTCGGAGGCGGACCAGAGGCGGGCGGCGGCAGTGGGGCTGGCGGCGAGTTTGGACGGCGAGGCTTCGTTGCAGTCTGAAAAGTACTTTCCGGTGACGTGGCTCAGCCTCGGGCTCGTCGCCACGTAGCATGTTGTGGCCGCCGCCTGCGCAACAACACCGCCCACTGTGTCAGTTCTTGGTAATTAATTTGAGAAATGTAAGCTTCCAACGAAAGGAAAAAGGGTTTTGTTTTTTCAAAAAAAAATCGTTTTTTTTTTCCTTTTTAAAATAATATTGTGAGTTATAATTAGGTGTTTGTTTGACATATTTACTTAAAATTTAGTTTAAAGAATTATGTTGAGTAGTTAAAAATAAGTTATTTTGATTTATTTGAAATAAATAATAAATAGTTAAAAATGATTGAGTAGTAATAAGTGAATGATTAAAAACAAATGGTTAAAAATGAGAGTTATTTTTAAAAATAAAATTAAGGAGAAATTTGGATATAAGTGTTTTAGGAGGAGTTATTAAATCCTACCTAAATATGTCAAACAAACAGTCCAATAATTAAAAGAGAAAAAGAAAGAATTTTACTTTTATTCCAAAGGGAGATTTTTTTTATAAAAAAATTCAATAAGAATTGGAACTTTAGTATGTGATATATACGTTACTGAGAAAGCTATATTTCTTGTTTATTACTCGCAATTCAAATACTAAATCTAAAAAATACACACAACCAAGCTTTTAGTGTCTATCCATTTCATTTTGATAAAGTGAATTTGAAGAAAAATAAAAAGGATAGAAATCGTGTCTCTAAGCTTATAAGATTTTAATTAATGAATTTTTTTTTTAAAATTAAAGTGTTAGATAGGTTCAACTTTAGAAAAAGTATTATTATATACTTACAAAAATTATGTTACTTACAAGTAAAATTAAGGATTCATAAATTAGTAAGATATTCTTGAAAGTATAAAATTCTAAAAAATATTAAAAAATAATAATAAGTAAAAATAAAAGCACTTGTTACACACTTTTTTTTTCAGTTTTTTTAAATGACACTAATATCTGTTAAATTCTATTAAACACAATACAAAAAGTCACCAATCTGTGAATTTGATCGTTTACCTGAGGGATTGTCTTCAACAACTTGGAAGCCATAAAAAACACCACATCTGAAATAAAAATAAAAAAGTATATTTAAATTTCCGTATTTGAAATTTACCGAAAAAAAAAAGGAGAAAAAAAAAGAAAAAAGAACATACCAGTGATGAGACCTTCACGCTCTCTTGTGAGTCGAGTTCTGACGATTCCCGGGTGAACGCAGTTCACAGTAACATTAGCTCCCATTTCCTAAATAAATAAACCAAAAAAAAAAACAAAACAAAACAACATTGAGTTTTGATATTAAGAAGTTTTTTTTTATGGAGATTTTGGTTGTATAACAAAAAATGAAAAAATATTTTTATCTATAGCACAAAATTCTAAATAATTTCATTTATGGTAAAAAATCAAAATTGACTTCTATCACTTGTTGAATTATATTAGTGATAGAATTCAATCAATGATAAACTCATTTTATCACTGCTTAAATTTTCTATCACAGTTCTATCATTAGGTGAATGACAAAAATAAATATGCTAGAGATGAATTATTTTTAAAATTCTGCTGCAAATATAATACAAGAGGAGAATGTGATGCTCATGATAAATTGTCTTTTTTTTATCCAGTTTACAATTATAAACTTTTTAAAAATAATTTCTTTATAGAAAATTTTCCATTTAAAAAAAAATCACTATTTACACTTTTTGATCGACGACTGTGATAGAATTTATTATTGTTTAGTGATGGAAGTCTGTCAATTTTATCTAATTAATTATATCGACCTTTATTGATAGAATCTAATTGAAGTCTATCAATTTACTTTATTTATTAGTAATTAATTTTATCGGCCTCAATTGATATAATCTATCAATTGAAAGTCTATCGATTTACATTATTATGCTATTTATAAAATATTTTAACTTTTTTGATAATATACATGCAAAAGCTTCTAATTTTAACATATTTCTTTTTTAAACTTGAATGGCCAGTTTTTGCGGTCTAAATTTGAGTTGCACTTCGGTCGTTTATGAACCAAATCCATACAAGAATCCAACTCCTAATTTGTTTATACAATCACCTTTTTCACTAAACAACATAAGAACCATAAAAATGGGAACCATAAGAATTAATAATCCAAAGTTTATGAGCAAAAATAGGAAGAAATTAAATTAAAGAAATGAAGAGTAGGTAGGAGATTATTTATTAAAATGAAATTAAAGAACCTTCAATTTGCGAGCAAGTTCGTGGGTGTGCAGAACGTTGGCAAGCTTAGAGAGCGCGTACGCACGTGTCGCATCGTAATTCCTGCTGGGAATCCACCCCACATTAACTGTATATTAGAATAATTAATACAATTTCAATTCAATACATTACATTACATTAACATTACTCCCCCAAGTCAAAATCCATGTCAAAAATTAATAAAACAAAATCTTTTACTTCTTCTAAGATAGATAATGCTTTATTTTAATTTTTTTATGTAGGAAATAGGCTAATTTAATAACTAGACTATATTTCAAATTTAATATTATTTAAGATTGAAAATAATTTAAGTGATTCTTTCACATCACTTAGTGATGTGATTCATTATTTGAGACACAAATTAAGGTAGATGTATGGCTCCACAATATATGTGGATATCATCTAAGCTCTCTCTTAGTTTTGAACCATTAGGGCGTTTGTTTGACATAGTTAGTAGAGTTTAGGTTATAATTAAAAATTGAAAATTGTGTCAAAAATCTATTTAGATGCAGTTTTTGTGTATAGAAATTGGAGTCAAAAACTTGTTATGATATAATTTTTTTTTTTTAAAATGAAGTTAGAAATGTATTATTGTGGTTAATTGAAAGAAATAATAAAAAATGATTGAATAACTATAAATGAATTATTAAAAATAAATGATTAGAAATAAGAATTTTTCTTAAAAGTCAAAATGGAGAAAAATTAATAAAAACTCATCTAAATGTATGTTTTTGAGAAAAAAAATTAATAAATCATAAAATTAAATTCTATCTAAATATACCAAAAAGACCGCCCCTTATAGAGTGGTTTATTAGTGAACAAGGTCTAGAGAAACAAAGAGCGAAAAGTTCAATCACAAAAGTTACTGAGTGATACGTCTCTTAACATTAGTTAAAATGTTTATGAACTACCCTGAAATAGTCATAGATATGAAAAATAACAATAATTTTTTTTTTATATCAATTTTAAAATATATAGATCAAATTAAATAGACAGAAAACCACTCATTAAAAATATGATATTTTATGAAAATAAAAAAGAGTACCTGTTGTTCCGGCTAATCTGGCCGAGATATTTAATAATATCGCCGGAAAACCAGCCGTGGATACTGGAGGAGACGTTCACAATCCGGCCCTCCACCCCCGTTTCTTTCGCCGTCTCCGCCATCTTATTCACCAACAGTTTCGTCAACAGAAAATGACCTGGACAACATTTTTTCTACATCACATAACCATAAACACAACAAATAAAATAAAAAATTGTTATTTAATAATAAAAGAATTACCTAAATAATTAGTGGCGAAGGTCATTTCGATTCCGTCCTCAGAAATTGCATGCTGGTGGGAGAATTTCCCCGCGTTATTTCTAAAATCAAACAAAAACAAATCATCACCAAAACTTCAAAAAAAATTTAAAAAAAGGGAAAAAAAAAAAAGAATTGCATACATGAGGAGATTGAGAGGGAGATTGAGAGACAGAAATCGTTGAACGAAATCAGCAACGGAAGACAGAGAGCTCAAATCAAGTGGCATAAGGAGGATCTGTGAGCCGGGGAATTCGGTCTGGATCCGAGCCTTGGCCTCCTCCGCGGCTTTCAGGTTCCGCGACGGGAGGATTAGCCGAACCCCGCGTTCGGCTAATACCCGAGCCGTCTCGGCCCCAATACCCGAGGTGGCGCCTGAAAAAAACAGGGCATAATTAGAAGGCTTATTTATTTAATGTTAGTATCTCTCTCTGGCACATTTTCATTTTAAATATGCCAGACAAGTATTCGATTCAATAAAATGAAATTGAGATTGAGATGTGATGGAGATGGTGATTGGATACCGGTGATGATGGCGGTGAGGGGAGGGAGGGGGAGGGCATCGGCGGTGACGGCATCGGCGGTGGATTTGGAGCCGAAGCCGGAGGGGCCGGGGGAGCCGGCGAGGTAGTAGAAGGAATCGAGCATGTTTGGGAAGGGGTGTCAGAGAGGGCAGGGCACGCCGGGGTTCATGCGTCAATTTCAGAGGCGCAGAGAGGGGGGATTCAGTTGGGGGGTTTGGGAAGGGGAATGGGGGGTTTCGTCTGTTTGGACACTGATTTATATTGGGGGAGGAGAGAGAGTGTTTGGATAACATATTTGTCATTTTAGAACAACAGATGTGTAATTGGCAGCTTCCATTCATTTATTACTATTTTTCTGCAATGCCATCATGGTTTTTGACATGCATTCTTCTTATTTTTAGATTTTCTTTTTATTTCCAATTTTTGTGCTTGTAATTTGTACCATGGATTTAGTTACTAGACCAACTTGATATTTGGGTTTGTTTTTTTAGTATACATTGAGAGAGAGAGATAAATACTGATTTTCGTGCTTAAACTTGTGATGCGGTGTTGAATTAGCTTACAATTAAACCAAACAATTGGACTATTGCGTCATTGATTCATTCGGTCAAAATTAGAACTATCTAATTATATTTATACATTTGGGTTTGTTAATATGTTAATATGTCAAAATTAGAGCTATCCAATTATACTTATACATATCAGAGAATTTATAAGGTTAATCAATTTTAAAAAAAATAACTATAAATATAATCGTTTTTTTTTTAATTTAGCAGACTATAGTCATAGGTAATAATAATAATACTGTATTAATAATACAATATTGAAACGTATTATTAACCATAAATAAAAATATTATAAAATTTGATTATTTTTGTAATTATTTTATTATAATAATTCATCCATTACAATTTTTTTATTCGATATTTTATATTATTTTCTCTTTAATATCCTACCATATCTTATAAATCTTTATTATTAAAATGCATGATAGTAAATTTGAACTTCGATTGTTTATTTTATTGGTACATGCTTCCTACCAACCTATCTATATCACAAAATAAATTTAACGTTAAATAAATAGAAAATAAAGTAGTAAATAATATCTAATACATTGGACTCAATTAACATGTATATTCAACAAGTATTTACACTTAAAAAATAATAATTGGAACTTCTATTGATTCATAAAATAAACATGAGGCAATTGGGACTAAATTTATAACTTGTACTTAAGTAAATTAAATTAATGAACACTAGAATTGTGGTATTTGAAATTTTTTTAATTTGTATTTTATCGATGAAACTTTTTGACAGTGGAGTGCATATAAGTTATATTTTTATAAAGTAGTAATGGTATTAAAGTGTAGATGATTGAGTAATCATTTTAAATGACAGAGAACACAATTTTCACTAGGCCAACTAAATTGAGGGTTTTTTTTTCAATATATTAAAATATTATTATAATGTCTGCATTTTGAGGCTGGTTTTATTTTCAATTTTGAAATGTTGTATTTAAAGTTTGTTCTATTTATATATGTATATATATATATATGTCCTTTTCTAAAAAAAACTTTAAAATATTTTCAATGAAAAATATTATTTTTATTAAAAAAAGTATTATATTCTTCCTTAAATCTTATTTTAAATATTTATGCAACCATTACTTTTCTTTTGTTTTTTTCTTTATAAATTAAAAAATATATTCTCATTTGATCTTTTTTCTATTTATATCATTAAATAAATTTCAATTAATATCAACTTAAAATTTATCACAATAATAAGTTTTAAAATTGTATTTTAAAGTATCTACTAAAATTGAAAATTTTAAAATTCAGTAATGAAAATGTAAGACTTTAAAAATAATACTAAAATTAGAAATATATTGTCCAAAATAAAACAAACTACCAAGTCTATAAACGAGAATGGTATTTTAATAATTAATTCATTTTTTAAGCAAATAAATTTATTATATTTGTACATTTACTTTATATTTTAAAATATTAATATCAAATTCTAAGTAGTGTTCTATCAATATTTCTTTAATGATTTATATATAGAGAAACAAAATATAAAAGGGAAAAAGAAAAAAAAAAAAGTTTTTTACGCAAACTTTTTTCGTTCATAGATGTGGAAATGGAATTATGAAAGGTGACAGGTGGCCATACCATTTTTACTTTTAAATATTTTAATATTGAAAAATCTCCATAGCTTTTCTCGAGTCTATCATATCTAAGCTATAACGACGACGTTCCAAGTCAAATTGACCTGATAAAAGCTCTTAGTTCTCTCTCACTTTCTTTAATTGGGTGCTTTTTATATGATTTTATTTAATATATATCCTCCCTTTTCTTTTTTATTAAAGAAAAAAAGGTCATCACAAATGTTTTCATTTTCAATCCAAAACCATAGATTTAAAGATGTGCAATCGCTTTACAATTCACTTTTTTTTTAAATGATGATAAAGTAGATGTTAAATCTATGGTTAACATTATTAATAACTATGTTGTTATGTTTGTAGTTTTTTTTAATGTAAGCCTCATTTTCACTAATGAGCTATAAAACAATTGTTTTTTAGTATTTGAATTTTAAAATATCCATTAAATTATTTAACTTCTAAGTTTTTTGTGTTTGGTATATTTAAATTATATTTGTTATAAGCTTAATTTGTGACATATATGATAAATCAACAAAGTGAATATTAAATGAGAGTAAATATTTTATTAGAATAGTGATAATACTTAATCTTAAAATTAATTGAATATTTTTCATAAAAGTCGTTTAACTAACCATGCTCGTCATACATTATTTGAGATTTCATTTTAAAAGTGAAATTATAATGGAAAAAGTAACTTACCTGTTATAAAAAGTTATTCATTTTATTCACTTCTCTAATTTAAAATCTTCAACACAAGAAATAGTAAAACAAATTAAAAATAAGTACTATAATAAACATTTACATAAAATGAAGAAAGAAAAAAAAGAATGAAGAAAGTTATTAGAGAATGTGAGGTTCTATCTTAAAATCAATTGGATCTGAATTTGTGGCCGAAATACCCGCTTTGGCTTACTTTTTGCCCGCTTGAGTGGGGTCCATACCCACTTTTTTTAATTCAAAGCATTTTTGGGTCGGATCGGAATTTGGGGACTAATACCCACATTAAGCTCTGATACCATATTATAGAAAATGAGGTTTCACCTTAAAACCAATTGACAATGAGGGGAGTAACTCATATCCCTTATAAATGTTGAAGAATCCTCACCTTATCCATGTGAGATAATTGCACTACAAGTGAGTATCTCCAACAAAAGTACCTCTATTCAAAATTCATGAAAAATGTAGAATAGATATAAGAATAAAATTTATTTATTTATTGTAAAACAATAATAAACTAAAATTCACACATATCTTATCTTAAAATGTTAGGTTCATCTCCTAGACAAGAAAAAAAGTTCACAAAAAGTTGTCTTTAAAGTATTTTATTGTTTTTAAAAATAAAATTAAAAAGATTTCTTACTTTTATATTTCCCCCCTTTTTGTTACACAATTGTCTACCCAATTTTTATGATAAAAAAATCAAAATCAAAATCATGTAAAATATACTTGCATGACACCATATTTAATTTTCCAAGCGAAAATAAAATTGAAATCTTTATAGAATTATACCTATTTAAACATTTTCTTTCGCCAACAAAATCATGTATATTATCGAATAGGCTAGTGGCGCAATGATTTTAATGTTTGGTTGTAAACCAGTTCAACACTAATTGAGTCATTATAACCAATCTAGTCATTTACATAAATGGGTCCAAACACATCTGGAATGTGAAAATGTTAACAAATTTTGAATTCTCTAATCCTTTAATGCTGTAAGAGAGTTTTTTTTATAAAAAAAAAAAAAGGTGTGAGATGTATATTTTAAGAAATTAAAAATTGATAATCAAAGTTTAAGATTTGAGGATTATAGTAAGACCGGTCTCAATAGAGAAAAAAAAATTTATGAAGAGTTGATTGGTTAACGAGGAGTCGGCGATTAATTTAAAAGGGTTGAAAAAGTCGTAGATTGACAACTGACAAGTCTCGAGGAGAGAGTGGGAGTGCACGTGAGGATTTGTTCGGATCGGCTGGAAGGGTCAATTCCACGGCCTCGATTTCGTAAAAAAACATACGGGTAGAAGGAAAATGCCAGCTGGCTAATCATTAATCGTCAAAAAGGCATCTTTTATATTTTAGTTATATTTTTTGTATTATATTATTTTCTAACAGATCGCAAAATACAACCACATGGTTTAAGATTAATTGAACTGAACTAGTTGTCATCCCCATGACAAACAAAAAAAATTACTTAACAAATTAGGAAGTTTCTTCACTCTTCATTACACATAAAACACACATACACAAGGTTGGAGTTACATTAATAAAGAGCTGCTCGCATTAGAATTATTATGAAAATATTGATTGAATCATTAGGGAGTTTTATTCTATTTTTCTACATTTAATTAGAATTTCAAAATATAATAGAGTAGAAGACTTGAGTTTTGAAGGTATTCATCTCTCAAGATTTTAAGTTCGAGACTTACATGTAATATTACTTCATCAATATTTCTAATATCTGGTCAAGGGATAGATGTGATTATCCTTATTTAAAGAAAAATAGAAAAGTTATAAAATAAATATTTACGTGTTTAGAATATATTTCTTTCAAAATAAAATCAAACAAGTGTTTTGGCTATCTATGTCCTTCAAAATTATCGCTATTTTGATTTTCTGTACAATATTCTAATATATACCTATTTTCACCGGTAGTTTGAGGCGTAATGAAAATTAAAAATAGTATGGTAAGTAATTTTGAAATGAAATGAATATGTTTTTTAAACATAATTTAGCCAATATTTTATTGGGTGAAGAGAAAACAATGAAAAATGGGTGGATCTAGGGTATGTTTGGTCCCATTTATTTAAAATGTCGAGTTGATTATAATAACTCAACCGATGTTTGCCATACCGTTTATTATAAATGGTGGTTAGTAGTTACCTAAACCTGCGTGCCCGACGGTTTATCATAAAACACAATTTATCATAATCTTCCATTTATCATAACCAAATTTATTATCGGGATCAAACTTGTGGACACTAGTGTTGAACTGATTTACAACCAAACAACGAAACTATTGTACCATTGATTCACTGTTTTTCCATTTTAATTGAAAGACTATATATTCTATACATACAAGGACAATGAGAAGTTGAAGGAAAGAATATTGAATTAAAATTTATGAGAAATATCTTTTCGTAGTCTTATGTTTCTCAGCCTCTTATTCCAACTTTTCACTTGCACCTTTATTTCAAATAACATTTCTTTTTATGATATCTCTCCAAAGCAACTTTTTTTTTTCTCTTTGCATATAACTTCGATTTTAAAAACAATTTTATTTAAATATAATTTTCGTGCAATTCTATCATTCCTTTAAACAAACAACCCATTCAAACAATTCTATTTATTTTTACCTTCATCGTCCCCATCCAAGTATGCACCCTAGTTTGTAACTATCTCTAATTAAACCCTGGTACAAAATACGTAAGCATTAAACATAATGTGAATGCGTGGACAGGCTGTGGAAATAGAATGTTCTGCAGAGTGCGGTTAGCAGGTGTGGAATGCAGGCTACAACGCGGAATGCACTTGCGCACATAGATGTGTTCGCGCAAAAGAATGCTAAACATGCAGATGCGTGTCGCAACGAGAGCGTTGCCCCTGCACCCCCACTCGCTGACCGGACAGAAAGACCCCCTAATGCTAATCGCAGGACATCAATACATTAATACGTTCAAGGTAGCATAATACAACACCACAAAACAATGAATCTCAATACACTACCAACCCTAGTTATTTTGGAGATTACGTAATCCTTCATATGAAACTATAATAATGTATAAGTCATATCTTTGTTTCATAATGAAATAGAGTTCAAGTAAAGAAACTTTTTTTTGTGTGTGTGTAAGGAAAAAGAAAGTAAAATGAAAGTTGTACATAGGTGTAGGCCTTTAATGATAATTTTATTAAACTAAGTAACTAAGTAAGTGTTAATAAACTCATGTACCAATCATAGAATACTTCACTTCAAGTACAAAAGTCAAATTTATTAGCTAAATTTCTTACCGCAAGACCAACTGTTGTAGATGTGAATATTATTGCTTTTTTCCTTAATTTTTTTTATTTGCATCTAATTAAATTGTAGGGTATTAATGTTTACTTTGTAAATCTACTTGCATTCATTATTGTTCTATGATTGAAACTATCGGTATTGATGGGTCTTCTTAAGTAAGATATCATATATGGGACCTTGTTAGATTTTGAAAGTAAATTGGGAAACAATATAAAAGTTTATCTAGATTTTTGCCATAGACTAATATTATAGATGGATTAAATATACAAATTTGAACATTTGAATTTACAAATTTATAAACTAAAACAAACCAAATATCAAACTACACATACTAAATTTATATTTTAAACCATAATTTATCACCCAGTTTCATAATTATGTCATTCTGCTTTTAAAGAGATGTTATATATATATATAGATTCAATTATAAGTTTAAGCAAACCTAACATTCAGGTTTGTATTTATTTCATTCTTAAATTTAGTTAATTATTTAATAAATTTATAAACTTTCATTTTGAATGGAATATATTTAAAACTTTAACCAATTTATTCTATACATTAAAATTAAATTTTTGTCTAATGAGCTTTTTTTTTTTTTGAGTCGAGTGAATATCTGCTCGTTTTTTTTAGTACAATTTAAAATAATATCTAAATTAAAACTGAAATATTGGATATATCAAGTAATAATCCTCAATATATGAGCCGAGTAAAACTTTTAGGGGCTGTTTGTTTGACATATTTAGGGAGGAGTTGGTATTAGTAGTTATCAACTCCTCAAAATCTACACACAAACGAGTTTTTATTAACTCTTTCTCATTTATATTTTTAAAAATAACTCTCATTTCTAACTATTCATTTTTAATCATTCATTTATAACTACTCAATCATTTTTAACCACTTATTTTTAATCACTCCTATCAAATCAATCAAAATAACTCATTTTTAACCATTCATTTTTAATCATTTCTTTTTTAACTACTAAAAATAACTACTCATTTTTAAATTTACATCCAAACAAGATTTTGACTCTAACTCCTGTACACAAAAATTACATCAAAACGAATTTTTGACACAACTCTCAATTTTTAACTACTCAATACAATTCTTCAACTCTTTAACCCAAAAACTACTTAAATATGTCAAACAAAGTAGCAAACACCCCCTTAAAATTCTAAAGTTGGTATCTATTTTCCTATATTATTGAAAAGAAAAAAAGAAAAGGAAACAATCCAATAAATTGAAAAAGAAACTAATAATGAATTATTAAATGAAACATGTCACATGTCACGTGGGCATGCATGTGTCACAATCCGAGTCGCTCTCATTCTTCTTTTCACTTTTAATAGAGTTTACGTGAAAAAATCCAATTTGCGAAGGTGTTTTTTGTAATTACATAATCCTTTTTTTTAAAAAAAAAAAACTGTTTTCCACTTAGACATTTTATTAAGAAATTACTAAATTTATACACGAAAATTTGTCGAGATTATATATATAATTACACTGTAAATCGAACTTGCGATTAAAGAATTTGGATTTTAAAATTCACTATAAATCGAACCCCATATTTTACTGGTTTCTTTGACATCCAATTTATACATTTAGATATATTTACACCTTTTTTAAGTGTTAAATTTAAAATGAATGCAATATTTATTTCATAGTTATTCTGTAGGAAAAAAAGAAAGAAAAATAAAATCTCAAACACGTCTCTTTCTTAATCTTGTGCTCCCCACACCATATTTTCAATAAAATTTCGTTGGATAGATTCTATAATGATAAGATTTAATAGTTTTTTTTTGTTTGAAATAAAAGAAACGTAATGAGAAAGACAAAATATTGCGGTAATATTTCAAACAAAAAGATTAAGAAATATGATTTTAAAATACAATTTTTTTTTTCATAAAACATACCAATGCTTAATATACTTTAGATAATACACAAAAACTACTATATTATTAATATATTTATTTATGGGGAAAATATTTTTACACTCTTGCAATACCGTTTTAATTTGATTTGTAGTTCAAAATTAACATTTTACCGCCTGAAATTTCAATCAGGTTCATTTTGGGTCTTGATATATTTTATCAGCTTACTTTATACTTATTTTCTTTTAAAAATTAAATTCAAATCAAAATTTAAGTAAATATTTCATCAATATATTAAAATTTAAAATTAATCTAATCATGTAAGATTATATTATGCAACTAATGATTTTGTTATCTTAAGAATTAAAAGGGATTATTATTTAATATCAAAAATAAAAATATTTAATTTTAAAATATAGGAATCAAATTAAAATAATATCTAAGGGGCTGTTTGTTTGACATATTTAAGTGCGATTTAACTTAAGAAGTTATTGAGGAATTATGTTGGGTAATTAAAAATTAAAAATTGTAGCAAAAAACTCGTTTGGACGTAGTTTTTGTGTAGAGGAGTTAGAGTCAAAACCTTACTTGAATGTAGATTTAAAATAAGTAGTTATTTTTAGCAGTAAAAAAAAATTAAAAATGAATTATGTTAATTGATTTGAAAGAAATGATTAAAAATGAGTGGCTAAAAATGATTGAATAGTTATAAATGAATGATTAAAAATAAAAATTATTTTTAAAAATAAAAATGAAAAGAAATTAGTAAAAACTCGTTTAGAAATAAATTTTCGGAGAAAAATTAATAAATCTTAAAACTAAATTATACTCTCTTTATTTTTCTACTATGATTAACATCTTAACGAAGCTGTTTTTTTTGGTAGAAAGAAAAGGCAATAGGGTGGAGTGGTAGGGCTTTTTTTAATATTCTTTTTTTAAAAAATATATTTTATTTTTATAGAAGGCCAAAAGTTGGAATTAAAAAAGAGGAAAGAAAAAAGAAAAATTCCAGCTTTTTGGAGCACTTCACTCACAAACCCGTGCCCTAAGGAGGGGACCTGTGACATCATATTCTCTACTCCACAATTCCCTTTATCTTATTCACAACTGGGTTTTGATATTATTACCCGCTCTTCCTCACATTTTCATACAACCTCATTCAACTTATTGCCACGTGCTCCATCGAAAGCTCAGTTACGAACTGGACGATATATTCAGTCTTTGATTAATTTATTCATTTATAATATACATTTATATTAGTAATTAAGTTTGAGACTTTGAATATAGTTTATTTTCCTTTTCAATTCATCTGAATATAAAGTTTGCTAATGATTGTTGTCATGTTTTTCAATCTCATAATTATATATATGCAACATTAATTCTATTACAATGTTTTTGATTAGTTTATTTTCAGTCTTTTTATTGCTCTTTTTCGTTGATCTAAAAACTATATTACTTTCCTTTCCTTTTCATTTTTTAATTCTTTCATCCCCAAATCTTACTCGTAAAACATTAGAATTAATATTCTTTGCTTGATTGCCTTTCTTTCATTATTATAATAATTATTGTTTGAGTGAATAGAAGTAAAGGATGAAAAATTAGATAGGTGGATCTTCATGTTGCTCACATATATATTGGAAAATTATATGGACACGACATAAATGTTAATTATTAGCTTTTCAATATGTATAATTTTTCCCTTTAATTTTTTTTTAAAATTTTTTTTTATTTTTATAGATAATTTCCAATATATATTTGTAAAGAGATTATGTTTAGCTCCACAATAATTGAATAATGAGAGATACGAACTCATGAATTTTTTATTTCATGCTACATTGATATTGTTGAGTTATTGTTCTTGTAAACACTTATAAAGATAATCTAGTAAGAAAGTATTTGATTGTGGAATTGTAGAATGAATATTTTGAGTGATTATAAATGAAATGGCATTTTAATTAATTAGAAATTTAAGTCTTACTAATAGCTCATTCGGATGTTTTTATTTGTAGAAGGGTTGCAGTTAATAGTTCGTTTCGATGCTGGTTTTATATAAGGGTTGCATATATGAATATAGTTCGAAATGATTGATTATTTTTTAAAGGTTGGAAAGAGTCGGAAAGTTGGGTTTTTTGGCAAAATATTTGAAGTGAAAATTTTTCTCACATCCGAAAGTTGCAAAATCGTAGTGTGCTCCAAACACTATAAAAGGAACATGAGACTTTGGTTTCAAAGCTTTCCAGTAGAAAACACTTTAACCTTGGTATACTGAATATAGTTAAATTCCTTTTGTATTATCTCGTTGAGAGTGGAGCAAAAGGTGCGAGTAATATAAGAAATTCTTGTGTGTTCTATTTTGTTGTTTTCTTTTAATTTCTTGGTATTTTTCTGCTTATTCTGTTGTTATTAGCCAAGGTTTCTACCAACACGTTAGACATGAATGATTAAAGATCAATAATTAAAAATAAGTGATTCAGAATTAATGATTATTTTGAATAACTGTAAATATGTGATATTTTGAATAATTACAATAATTTGCTTAGATGTAATTATTTGAAAAGAAGTTGTAAGAATTCATTTGTAATTGTTCATTAATTACATCAAACAAACTTCCCTAATGTTGTTAAAGCCCCCTATAACTATTTGGTTTTTTGTTTTTTATTTTTTGAAACTTAAGTTTATTCTTACTCAAATTTCTTACAATGTTTCACATTTTTTTACAATGCATCCATCTTTCCTTAAAAAAGTAGGAGAATGATAATCAATTTTTAAAAACAAAAATCACATCCAAACGAATTTTTATCAACCACTCTCAATTTTTAACTGCTTATAATAATTCCTCAATATAACTCTATAAGCTAAATCAATTTTAAATATGACAAACAAACATGGCCTATATTATTTTACAAATATATAAATAAAAAATAAACTACTTTCGCCTTACCATGCTCTCCAAAACTAAACAAACCTACCATGTTTTTTTAAAAGTATGAAGTATTTTACAAGATGTCCTTAAAAAAAAAGTATTTTACAGGATGCCAAGTTTCCTAATCATCATCGTTTTTCTTTTGATAGCTTCCTAATCATCCAAATTACATATATAGCAAGAATTGAATAATTGTCCAAATCATGTGCCTAAAATAAAGCATGGTCCATATAAATCAAGCCCATTGGAATATATCTTGGAAATAGCACCAAATCAAGAGATATGACTTTGCAAGCATAATTGAAGATAAATGAGAAGTGGTTGGTTAAGAAACTAACTATTTGTATTGAGACTATTAATATAAATTTTATAAATTTTAATCGATCAAAAGCTTTTCATAAATAAATTTTATTTACTCATTTGAAGGCCAATAGAGCAGTAACTCAAACGGCATAATGTATTCTGACATAATGTATTCTGTAACTTAATGATTAAGATATTTCTTCTTCCATAAAAGTTTAAATTTCTATCACAATCTTTTTAATGTAGAATTAAAATATGATATCAAATAATTATATATAAAATAAGGATAGATGTGACATTAACACCCAACCTCTTAAATTACAAATCAAGGTGGAGCAAATAGAAGGAATTGATGCAACAAAACACCACTGAGAAAGATGACAAAAGGGAGGTTTAGTATTGAGCAATTAATTAATCAACCAATCTTATCTAACAACTTTATGATTAATTAAATAATCACGTTATTTTTGCATACATTAATTGAGGATAAGTGCCTTAATACTTACACATACCCCTAACTAAAGCTAAACCAAATCAAAGTAAAGAAATGTAAATAAAACATTTTTAATGTTTAAAGGCAACTAAAGTTTTAAAAAAACACAAATTTCTCCATTAAATGAAACTCAAACTCCACCACATTACAAAAAAAGAAATATTTAATATAGTAATGGATTTTGATTTGTCTCCAAGATATGCATACAGCCCATGGAATCCCAAGCTTGGATTTTGTGTGTCTTTTTCATAAAACCATCATTAATCCCTCATTATTTGGGTGTTTAATTAGCCAACTATCTTTGACTAATGTATTTCTAATCTAATCTAATCTAGGGAGGAGATTAATTAATAAGATACTCCATTAAGAAATTTGTAGTGGGTGTGTTTTTTAAACGATGGATGGGGTTGTTTTTATGCAATTTTTTTAAAATAATCATAAATATTTTTTTTTTTAACATTTACATCATGTTCCATTGCTGATTGATTATTTCAAGATCATTAGAAGAATAATGTAATAGGTATATTTATGATAATAAATGCTAGGTTTGAAACCTATTTTGTCTATGAACTTTACGTCTTACATTTTGGAGTTTTTTTAAGGAAAAAAATATAGTTTGGTTCCTAAAATGTTAAATTAACTATTATATTTCGCCTATATATGTAATTGCCGTGACAAACTATTTTTATCCATGCCAATTATTCAATTTCTTTTTCACTAGATGTTTTATAAAGCATAACTAGTTGGCTACATGACCAAAATTATTTTTATACAAACCTAAAAAAATTAAGGTTCTTTTTTGTAATCATTTGGTTTTTGAAAATGTTATCATATAGTTTCTATCATTTAAAAAACAAATCATAGTCATATTCCAAAAAAGAAAAATAAATTTTTGAAAACACCTTTTTTTTGTAAATTTCAAAATAGGCTCTGTTCTTACCGAAAAATATATATAAGAACAAGATTAAAAAAAAAAATTATATATGAACATAAATGTCTAAATTTTAAGTACTAAAAATTGTACCTATATTATATAAAAAAAAGATGTATTTATAAAAATATAAGGTTTTTTCTACTATTGAAAATATAAAGATGAATTATTTTGGAGTGGCTAAATCCGTGAAGTCTTGGAAAATTTAAAATCAATATAATCATCTATGTATGAATTAATTTTCTACAAGTTTCTTGATATATAAATATTATAAAGTTAGTTACGTGACATGTAAATTAGTCCGAATAATCATAAATATAAAATAGAAAGGTAAGGATTAAAATAAGTTTAGAATCTCTAAACTAGTTACTCAAACTTTGAAAGATGTAAAATCAATAATTATCAATGGATGATAATATTTTACTCAAAATGGTAATATTATTAAGACCTACTTTCAATCTCAATCTTGGGGTTTTTTTTTTTTTTTTTTGAGTACATAATCTCCATCTTGGTTGATCCATCTCTTATCTTGAAATCTTCGTTCTGGTAGTACATCATACACGATTCAATAATTAAATCAATTGGTTCTTTATTTTATATATTAAAGAAAAAAACCTAATTTTAACATTATTTCCCTTTTCTTTTGATATTTCTTTTAAAAAGTCCACTTATTGGATTATTATCTCATATAATATCTCAAAAGCTTATTAGGTCACATAATATAAATGCACAATATGATTTTTTACATATATAAACCTTCAATGATTGCCACTAAGTACACATTTTATGAGGAGGCTGCGAATCTTTGAAGGGTCCCTCACCCTTAAAATTAGGGGTTTGGGCCTAATTTTCCAATCCTTTTTTGCTATAAATTATTGAATTACAATCCCATGCATCTTCTTTGATTTAAATAATGAATATCTTTTCATAACAAAGGTCTTTCTTTCCTTTAATTATTTGATTCGTAAATAATAATGTTGTGAAATGTCAATTGTTCTGAAGAAAAAAAAAACGGTTGATGAGTTTAATAATTTGATTGAAATGGAAGAAGATGTGAATACAAACAAAATAAATTATAATTTGAATAATTTTTGTATTAATTAAATGATGGTCACTGCTCATCTTCTTGGCTTCATTGAAGATTCCCCCTTCCTTTATGGAAATTGTCCCACTTGAAGTTCCATTGGAATATACTAATTGATTCCAAATCAAGCTTGTATTTATTTGATATAATATGTAAGTTTATTCTAATCTCATATCATAAGTTTATTTACTCTAGACGATAATAACAATCGTCGATCATGAATTTAAATCCTCTCGCTCTAATTATGTGGTTGAACTAAAAGGAATTGTTAACACTTATAAATTACACAAAACTCATGTTATATAAATTAAATTTCGTATATGTGTCGCACTTATAATTTATCACAAAATAAAAAATATATGTTATACCAATTAACAAATAAAATTTTTGTTAAATAAAATAGTATGCCAATAAAAGTAGTAGTTCAACAACATATATCCTAATAACTAAGAGACTATGCATTCAAATCTTTCACTTTCGATTATGGTAGAACTAAAAAGATATGATGGTAAAACGGAAATAAATAACTTTTTGGTCAAAGATTTAATATCATAACTAATAGTTGAAATGTACCACCAATCAGAATAGTAACTTAGTGTTGTGACTATACACTTAACGACCAAGAGGTCATGAATTTAAATCTTCCATCTTTAATTGATGTAAAAAAAATACTTAGAAATAATTACAACTACATCTATTTTTATATCTTAATTCCTATTTCTAATTTTTTTTAAAAAGCAACTAAACAATTTTTTTTTTCCAATTTTTCTTTTATATTCTCATTAAGAAAAGTAAGTCTAAATATTACCATAAAAACAGATTTCTAGCAGCAAATTGTACAACCTAGTAACCAATAAATTATAGGTTTAATCTTTCACCCTAAATATTGTTGAATAAAAAAAACAAACCTCCCAATACTTATGTGGATATTTCTTTCAATTACAATTATTCAATATTTATCTCTTTATAATAGGAATTAGTACTTCATTTTTTTTTTCTCCTATAAAAAAAGTACTTCATTTCTTTTCCATATCAATATTTTATTCTAAATAAAAATTAATGGAAATAATTCATGTATGAAAAATACAATAAAGCATCTAATTGATATGGAAGGGTATGTGTTGAACCATTCCTTTCCTTTGCATTATGTGTATCCCTTATTTATCCCTTTAATTTGATGTAGTTGTTCATGTGTGTGGAGAGATAGCAATATCTATGTAATTAATGTAGCATTGACAATAGGCTAGACATGAAATCACTTAGTTGGAAATTGATACCTTTATTGTTAAATTTTAGAATCATGTCTTTATATAGTAACAAATTTGGTTTGACAATATAACTAACATGATGTTTGTGATCAATAGAAATAATTTAGTTAGAGTTGACAGCCCTTTTTTTTTTGACCGAAGACAGCTTGGCTGTGAACTTCAAAATCATATCTTCATAGTTTTAAAATTTGTATCATCCCTAACAAAAATAATTTTTAAAATGTATCATTTTTTGTAAATTAGAACAATTTAAATGATATTATACGAATATAAACCGTTAAACTTTAGTCAGGTAACCTATAAATTTCGAAATCACACTCATACATGGTATAAATACTATAGTCATTAAACATGTGACCTTAAATTATATTCATAC
This sequence comes from Sicyos edulis, assembly GCA_036507275.1. Lineage (NCBI taxonomy): Eukaryota > Viridiplantae > Streptophyta > Magnoliopsida > Cucurbitales > Cucurbitaceae > Sicyos > Sicyos edulis. The sequence continues at coordinate 67,325,943 of CM071846.1, forward strand.
ATAGCCACAAATATACATACCTATCTCATTTTAGTTGAGTTATATTGTTCACTACATTTGTATTTAAATTTTGATTTAAAAATTATATTCCTTTACAAATAAGGGCATGATATATAAGTTCCATAGTTAACTATTCTAATAAGTTTTTGAGAATTTACCATCAGCAGCATATTTTACCTCTTGTATTATATTTGTAGCATAATTTTTAAAATAATTCATCTATAGCATATTTATTTCTATCACTCACCTAATGATAGTCTATCACTCACCTAGTGATAGAACTCAATTTAGATTTCTATCACTGATAGAAAACTTAAGCAGTGATAGAATGAGCCTATCAATGATTGAATTCTATCACTAATAGAACTCAACAAGTGATAGAAATCAATTTGAATTTTCTGCTACAAATGAAATTATTTTGGATTTTGTGCTATAGATGGAAATATTTTGCCATTTTTTGATATACATGCAAAATCCCCTAAGTTTTTCTTGGTGCCGTATTCTTTTTTTCTCTTTAAATCATCTACAAGGGCTATAGATAATTGTTTTTAAACTTATATTTTTTTTTACTTTAGAATAAGAATACATTGTAAAAAAACACACACACATTTATTACCAAGTAGTATATAAAATGATCTAGTTCTTTTATGTGTAATTCAGAAAGAATTATAATTGGTAAATTTAAATAGTGTTTTATTAACATGGTAGATTTAAATAGTGTTCTTATGCAGGTTAAACTATTATCTGGAATCGTCAATGACGCAATGATTTCATCGTTTGGTTGTAAACCAGTTCAACACCACCTCACAAGTTCGAGCCCGAAAATCGATATTATTCTGGATGACACTTGTTATTTTACATTTAAATGGTTAAACATATATAATATACATGGGTATTGTGTGGACGGTTTAATATAGTTAACCCATCAAATTATGTCACTTCATGTTAAGCCTTCAAATTCTCATCCCTAACGATAATTAGTGGTGGAATATTGGGCCAGCCCATCAAGTCCAAAATGGCCTGAACTTATTGCAGGTTGAGGCCCAAATTATTTATACTACCGTTAGAGTCTCACGATGGATCCAATTAAAAGCCGAGCCCATAAAGCAACTTGCGTACAATTGTTAAGGCAATGGCCTGTGGGCTTGGCCCATCGAATTGAATATATATATATATATATATATTTTTTTTAGTACTCCATCGAATTGAATATAATATATATTTATATAATTATGTTTTAATTTTTCACATAAAATTTAAAAGGATTTTAGTTATAAATAAAGTTTCTTTCAACTAATGAGGGTGAACCTAGAGTCGGTATTCTCTACAATCTCAGCCAACATAAAACTACTTAAAAAAATCAATTTGAAAGAACTATTAAAATAAAAATGAACAAAACTAAAACCTCAACCAATTTGGTAGATGAAAACTTCATTAGTTACCCTCCTTCTGAAATTAGACACGTGCCCAAAACATTATTAAAATTTTAGAATAAACATTTCGACCGGATGCAATTTTCTTTTACCCAATCAATTAAGTTATATATATATATAACTCTCTTACACATGAATGTATAAAGTGACCTTACATTTTGGAGATGTGACCTATTGATGCCACAAAATTATAAAAAATAATTTTTTGTGGCATCAATGATGACATGTAAGATTCTCCTATACGAGGAGAGTTTTGTTCATACATATAATATTGTTATAATGAAATTTATATTTCAAAATTCAATTATTTTATTTGAAAATGAATACAATATTACAAGTTTTTGGAGTAATTTTGGATTTTTTTTCCCCGTATATCTTTGTAAGTACTGCAGTAAATGTTCAAACTTATGACCCCATTAGTATTACAATGTGAGAATAATACATTTCTTCTTCCTAACCCTTACATTAATATGTAGCTTCCTCCAATCTCTAATTTCTTGGGACAGTCACAAACTATATCTTTACACATTGTAAGGATTGCATCATTCTGTTAATGAAGACCATGTAATGCTGTTAACAACAGTAGAATTTTACAGAATGATATGAACTCTACAAACCATAACTGATTTTAGAGACCTGAGATTATGATTTGCAGAATTTACAGCTAGCCCTTGTACACCTATGACTATCATTCTATAATCTCCCGACAAAAGAATAGTTGGACATGCTCGAGAGCGACGAATCGTTGCGTCTTGTCGGGACATTATTGATAATTTCAAAATCACTCTCAAACATGATCGTAATCTATGAAGTTAGTAGCAGTCTATCTTTTGATCTTCAGGCCATCCAAACTCTTCAAGGAATGCCAAAACAACTCCGTTTGACCATCCAAAACCAGTCTACATTCAAACACATGCACCAAACACAAAACACATCAGCAAACAATTCTTTTACCAAAAGATGAACTTTAATTTCTTTTACACTCCATTTGGTTTTTTGTTTTTGATTTTTGAAATTTAAGCTTGTATTTACTCAAATTCTCTACACATGATTTCATTCCGTATGTAAAACTTAACCAAATTCCATAAATCAAAACAAGTAATTGGAAACTATTTTTTCAACTTTCAATTTTTTGTTTGGTTTTTAAAAACATAAGTAAAATATAGATATCAAAGTAATGAAAAACATGCGTTGGAATAGTAATTTTAGACTTGAATTTCAAAAACTAAAAATAAAAAATAAAATGGTTATGAAAAGAGCGTTGAATCCTCAAATGAATAGAAAAGAAAAATGCAAGTTGACTCATGTACCTGAGGGACATATTCACCTCCTCCACCAAAGTCTCCACACTTTTGAACATCATATTTCTCATGCATATATCCTGTTTTCTTGTAAGCTACATAGTTGGTCCGGAGCCATCTCGTAGCGATATCCTTGGCCAATGCCTTTGCTTCTTTCAATTCGGATCTCGCCAATCCCTCGATGATCATGTGCTGAATCGGCGCCCAACCATTCGGGAAATCCCTTTTGTTTTACAGATTTGAAAGGTTTGAATATGAATGTAAAACAAAGACATTCAGAAGAAAGAAAAAAAAATCAGTTCATAAGATTCAGTACTACTAACCATTGCTCTCCTGAGTTGATTACTGAAGTTGCGATCCCGGCATTGCACAGCAAGCCCGAGTTCTGAAAACTTTTCAGAACTTTCTTCATCTGTTCACTATCTGTTCATATATATAAACAAACAATTAAACTAATCTTAGCATTGCTAACCTTACTTTTCAGATATATTTAGCAGAAAAGTGCTACTGATTAAGGAATTAGCTACAAACCGGAGTAGAACGATTCGATCCACAACGGAATGAAGTTCGAAGCATATATGTCCTGATTCTGGTTCCGGACATCCCACGTATGAACACCCTGAAACCTCACGAAAGTTTTGATCAATATAACTGCCAAAAGAAAAGTGTCAAAAGCTTAGAAAATTTTCAGAAGTTATAGATAGATATATATACCTTGGAGGAGCCATCATCAAGCCAGTAATCAAGCCATTGTCCCTTCTCTGAATTCCAAAAAATAGAGTTGATTGTCTTCTTTCTGAGTAGAGAAGCCTCCAAAAAGAGCTCTGCATTTCTATCATCTCCAACTACTCTAGCTAAATTGGAAATGTCAAGTTCCATCTGAATCAGAGCAAACATCAGTTGTGCTACTAGTGATATAAAGAAGCGTCGAGATTTTCGAAAAACTCATCGATTCCAATACATACCTTGAGTATGAATACATTTAGATCAACTGGCAAGATTGAAGTTGTAGCCAACGTAGATAAGTCAGAGTGATCCCTTTAAGAAGAAAACTCAAAACTGTTAGAACTTATTTCTAATGCTATAAAAATGTGTACTCAAAACTAAGTCAACTGTCAGGTCTGCAGATATTCAAGATCACAATGGTTATACCTCATCCATCTTGTACTGAAATCCCAGCCAGATTCCGCGGCTGATGCGATTTCTCGGTATAGATGCTGCTTTTCGTAGTTATTTACAAACTTTGAAGCAACTTTCTCATCCTTCCAAGAGTAAATCAACAAGTCAAACACAAGGTTACAAACTATTGTTTCAGTTAATATTATGGAAGGTAACTGTTAGGTATCCGATACCTAACAAGTTCCCAAGAATACATAGGATAAAACAACAACCAAATAGATAGAGATAACGCAGTAGAAAACACAATATATTTCATATATCATTGATAATCCAAAGCTTACTTCAATACAAATCTAATGGAAATAGCACGACAAGATAATAAAGAAAATGATAAGCTGACCGGTGTATTCGAGAGCACCGGAATCCCTCCTCCAAGTCCTCAGACCTAGCCTCCACCAAAATAAGACTTACTTCAATCCTCCCTTCCTTCCACTATTTATACCCCTAATAGCCCCCAACCACACTAACACAAAACCCTATTAAGGAATTACCCAATTTGCCCTTTCCAACCTATTAATAGGAATTGAGGTCCTTACAGTAACTAGGATTGAAAAGGTAAACTCACCAGCAAGGAAGATTCGGGCCGCGGCTCGTTCCACATTGCGTAATACCTAGACAAAGAATGAGTCCCACCAGAAGCATTCTGAACAGTAATTGAATGGAATCCTAAAACCAATAGAGAAGACTAAATTACAAACTTGCTAAACCAAAACAAAGGAAATTAGTAAAATATATTGTTGATTGAGTACGAAGCAAGCATCGGCGTCTCGTCGTACCTGAATTCCAAAACATATGTTCTTTGATCAAAGCTGGGAGTGCATTCCTCACAAACCCTAAGTCCTTTGTTCTAAGGTATATGTCATAAACCATGGAACTCAAGAGGGGAGGTTGACTGCAAAATGTAATACATAATCAGTTTCCAAAACTCAAGTCTTTACACATTCTTTACAGGGATTGATTGTAAAGCAGTTCAAATTACTTTACCTTCTATTAGTGTAATAAACTCTTGCACCATTCAAAACATGGCCAAACTTATCAATCATTGAAATGAGATTGACAACAATTCCCTTAGCAGTCTCATACATTTTACTAGCTAACAAACCTCTGCATAAAATGCAAATAAAAACAATAGTATTATTAAACAGAACATAGCCAAGAACAAACAAATGAAGGAACAGTTCCACCTAGTTTGTCATCATTCAAGAAAATATTATAAATAAAAACTTATTTCTACTCTCAGATTTCCACTTTCTTCATATTAATTTCTTTTTATTTATATCTATGACTGTACCTTATCATAACACATCTCGATATCAAGTAAATCCATAAAAAAATTATTTTTAAGTAGATGACTGTCATAAATTGAAACCATGTGCTCTTAATTACATAAGACCTTGATTAAGGCCACTCCATAATGATTACTTTCATAATAATAATTTAAAACTCCATTTCCAAAGTTTTAAAGTGGAATATTCAACAGAAGAAGAAAGTTAAACAACCTGAGCATTGGTTCTTCACAAAACGACAGAAGGGGGATAAGAAACCAAGAAATGGGTCCAGCAGAGATAAGAACTATGACAGTGCTTGGAGACCAATTTAGTTATTATAAACAGAAGTTATAATAGATTATATTTAAAGTGCAAGCTAAAACAAAAGTGGGGCTATGAGCTTTCATAAACTTTGTGCAAAGAAATGATTAATTTTAAACTAGAGCATAGTAACGAGTGATGAGTTCAATCATAATGGTCACCTGCCCAAATATAAAGTCATCGGATATATTCCACGATAATAGTTGAAGTAAGCCAAGCTTACTCAAATTATAAATTTGGTTTTTATGATTTGAAGGAAATTAGAATTTAACTCTATATTTTCAAAAACTAGAATTTAGTCTCTATGCTTTCAAAAACTAGAATTTAGTCCTTATATTTGATAAAAAATTTAGTGATTAGTCCTTGATTCCAATTAGTTACTTGACTCACATTACTATTATTAATAATGAATAACTAAGGTCCATTTGATAACCATTTGATTTTTTTTTTTTGGTTTTTAAAATTTAAGCATACAATTAGTCCTTTATCATATGTTTTTTCTTATTTGGATATTTAACTCTCACCAATATTTGTAGAAACCAAACTATAATTTAAAAAGAAAAAAAAAGTAGCTTTCAAAAATTTGTTTTTATTTTTTTAATTTGATTAGCATTTACATAGGAAAAGTGGATCACATTAGGAAATTTAGGTAAAAATAAGTTTAAATTTCAAAAACCAAAAACAAAAAATCGAATGGTTATCAAATGGAACATAAATTCACATACTCAATTCACTAATGTTTAATAATGATAATAAAATAAATTCTAGCATTTATATATATAGGGATCAAATTATAATTTAGCAGTAAAATAATAATAAAATAAAGCCGGCCAAGGATAGGTCAAACATAATGCCCAGTTATATGATTAAAACAAGTTCATAAAATATCAAATTCAACCATAGAAAAAAAAAACAAGAACAACAGAAAGCCATAGCCATGATGATACCTGATAATCCAATAAGAATCCCAATAGTAAACTTCCCGGAATCTGGATCCCGGAATAACACATGGCTCCGGCAACGGCAAAAGAGTATGAAATTCCGGCCGAACAACAACATCGTCGGAAACTCTCCGGCTAAGATTCTTCCAAAACCGATGAATATCCAAACCCCATTCTCTAACCTCCGCATTCTCAACCTTCGGCAAAAACCCTAGAGGCTGAGCCACAAAATCCACCGGCTCAGAATACACCAAATCGGATCCAGCACCATGAAAATAATCTGTTATAAACGCCTTCAAATCCGCCGCCGGAACAGACCCATTTGGGGATCGTTTAAGGGAATCGAAAGCTCTGATCGTAGATTTCAAATCAAATTTGAGGGACAAATCGACGTAGTATTTGAGATCAAAACCCACTTCGCCGAATGCGTTGAGGGCCACGGTTTGAAGGCGCTCGAAGAATTTGACGAGATGGGTGACCGGAATGACCGGAGCCTTATCGGAGAGCCGGGGGGTTAAATCCGCCGGCGGCGGAGGGACGGCGGCGGCGGGGCGGAGCAATGGCATTGTAAAGAAAAGAAGAAGAAGGGTTAATGGAAAATGGGGTTGAATGAAAGCCATATTTATGGAGGACGAAAAACAGGGGAAGTGATGACAGAGTGACGAGGATTGATGGGAAATTTCAATGGAGAATTGGGGAAATTGGGCAGATTAAAAAACAATTTGGGAATGGATTTAACTTTTTTTTTTCTTTTTTTTTTTCAGAATGCACATTTTAGAGAGATGATAGGTTGAAAAACAGGGGAGGTGTTTGATTTGAGTTTGAAGTCATTTTCAAATGCTACTTTTTTATTATTTCTTTTGGAGTTTGGTTTCTTCTTTTTAACTTTTCTGTCTATTTTGTTGCTTACAGTTCAAATGATTTCAACATTCTCGTTTATTATACTTTTTTATATATATATTTTAGAGACTAAACAATAATGGGGATTAAAAAATTCATAATTGAGGGCACGTGTTTAGATAAGTATGGAGCAAGACTTACCAATTTCTTAGAAAGTATCTTCGTCTATACTTTCCACCCTTTACGAAAGCAATTTTGTTTTTTTTAGTTTAAGTTGGGACCACTAATCTTATGAACGACTTTCAAATAAATAAGAGTCAAATATTAAATTGAAATTGTGATTGTGGTGTAAAACTGTATTATAACCAAATAAGAAAATGATCAAGTTATTGACCCTTTCCATAATACACAAAAAAATATTGAACATCTGGTGTGAAATATGTAATACACAAGGTTGAGGTAGATGGAAGAAAAGTCATACATAGTGGATAAGTTTAAACCTCATAATTGATGACTAAGCATTATCTCCAATTTAAAATAAACAAACAAATAAACAACTGGCTATATATGGCCCCCTCTAACTTTTCCATTTATTATTATTTTTTTAAGGTATTCATATTTAAGAAACCTTATTATAGTAAATTGTGGTCTAGATGATGTGGGTTCCTTCATATTAACAATTCCCATTTCAGGAAACTTGTACACTTATTGATGGTAAAGATATTGGAGAACTCTCTAATACATAGCATGTGTATGGACTCTACATTTTGGGGATGTGGCAACTTAAGAGTCACAAAAAATTATTTTATAAGAAAATTATTTCATAAAATATATAATTTTTATAGTTCTTAAGGGTGCGTTTGGGGCACCGATTTGGTTATTATAGACGGAAGATTATGATAAACGGTAGGTTATTATAAATTGTATTTGAGGAACAAGTTATTATAACATGTATTATGATAAACGGTGTTTGAGTTGCTAGTTACGTAACAAAAAATAATATATGTAAGGTGTAGATATACATGCACGTAGGTTTAGATAAATGGGCACGCAGGTTTAGGTAACCACTATTTATAATAAACGGTGGGGCAAACATCGGTTGGGTTATTATAATCAACTTGGCTGTTTACATGAACGGGCCCAAACAAACCCTAAGATATCACATCTCCAAAATATAGGGGAGTTTTGCTAGTAAAGATATTAGATACAATAATTTATAGTTTGATTTCCTTCAATTTTTAATTATAATATTAGTGTATACCATTTTTATTTTTGAAGATTACACCAAGATATTCTAAACCTAAATTATTGTATTACGTTGAAAAGAAAGTTACCACTTTGGTATCTACCATTTTTTTAGAGTTGGTATCCACCATTAAAGCTTATTTTCAATTAGAATAATTTTAAAAAGTTCATAACCTAGTTTTTATATATGTAACACGTGATGGATTTTTTAATGTGACAATGAACTTATCTTTCATTTTTAATTTTTGTAATCATTATTTTATTGAAGTTTAAGTTTCGATGCATGTTCTTTTTTAGATTAAATTTAAACTATCGAGATCAATTGATATAACAAAGTTTATTACATAGTTTATTTTTCAACTACCGATTTCATTTATATATATATAAACAACTATTTAAGCTTAAGCTTGTTTTTGTAGTCATTATTGTATTAGACATTAATTATAAAAAGTTCATGGCATATTGGTATCTACCATTTAAGTTTATTTTCAATTAGACATTAATTTTAAAAAGTTTATAGCATAGTTTTTATATGTAACATGTGATGTATTTTTTAATATGACATTGAGTTCGTCTTTCATTTCTAATTTTTGTAATCGTTATTGTATTAAAGTTTAAGACTGGATGCATGTGCTTTTTTAAATAAATTTAAATTAGAAAGACAAATTGATAACAAACGTTAAGAAAATGATTATTTTAAAAAGAGGGTGATTAAAATAACGAATAAAACAAAAATTGTCTTAATTGAAGGATTAGGTGTTCAAGTCGGGCCCCACATTATTGAATAAAAAAAAAGACGAAGAAGATATGAAAAAGGTTATATGTTATACAATCGAGGAGTCAACTTTTTATTTTATTTTATTTTATTATTATTATTTTTTTTTTTAAATTTTAATTGTCACCTCGATGCTTGAAGTGTTGACATATTTGTCTACAACACTTTTAGATACCAAGGATGTGTTTGTTTTTTTGTAGTAGAGTGGAGTAGAGGGAAAGAAGTGATTAGTGGTGGCTTTGAGTAATTAACTACTCGTTTGAAGATTCAAGTTAATAATAATAAAGTTATCAACGGCTTGTTTAGAGATTGAAGTTAATAGTGGTTCATAAAATTTTTTCCTTTTTATTTTTTTAAAAATGTGGTTTGAGTAAATAACAATAATTATGTGTCTATAATTAAAAGTTTATAAATTTTAATTATTCACCTCAATTTTTGTTAATTGATCCTTTTTTCTTTTTTTCTTTTTTTTTTAATCTTTTTTAGTTCAATAATATTTAAAATTGAAGAATTCAAATTCATAACATTTTAGTTCATTGACACCCCTAAGATAATTAAAAATTATCATATTGAATTATCAATCAACTTTTAATTTTACATTTTGTTACTAAACTTATTAGTAACGTGAATTAAACAAACAATAATAAAATTTAAAAATGTGGACTAAATTTACCATCGAATAGATCATTAAAAATATAAATTCTTATGGAAGTAGTAGAAAAAATATTTTATTTTCAAAAAAAATATATATATATATATATATATATATATATATATATATTTACTTGAAACTTATAAAAAGATATTCTTCTAGAAGATAAAGAAAAATGAATGTAATAGGATATGATGGTCTTATTAAGCAAAAGTAAGTAAAATATATTTCTCACCATATTCTATTATTATAATTAGAGTACAATTTCTAAAATAATTCATTTATAACATATGATTTTTTAAGAGTAATAGAATTCAATCAGTTAATAGAATGAGTATGATACAACTTAACTAGTAATAGAATTTTATCTTTAATCGAATTCTATGAGTGACAAAACTCAATTTATATTTGTCATTAAAAATGAATTAATTTTAATTTTGTACTATAGATTAAAAATATTTTTCCCTTTTTATCATATAAGAAAAATCCCCGATATATTATATATTAGTTAAAATATTTGTTTGGTAATAAATGGAAGAAAAAGAAAATTCATAACTTCAAAAATATTTGTGTTTGTCTTTCGTTCGCCTAACTTTATTAAATTTTGTTTCTTGTTATTATTTTTTTAAAATATTAACTACTTAGAAAAATAAAAGAACTAAAATGTCATTTTATTATATGTACTTTCTTTTTTTTATTATTATTATCATTCTTTTACTTTAAATTTAGTATTTATTGTTAATTTATTACTATATTTCATTTGCACTTTTTTTTTAATTAATTTTTCATAATTTTAAAAATTTGTTTACATGAAATTTTTTATTTAGAAAAAATTAGGATTTTTATGTATTAAAATTATTATTAATTGATAAATTTTTATGAAATAATTCATTTCAAATGGAATGTTCGAAGGTTGAGTTAAATTGGATTACATCCAATCAATTAAGTCAATACACTATTGACTTTTTCGATAGAATTAAAATTATTTTTAAAAAGAAAAATATTGATATTTGCAGAGATTAAAAGATAAGTTTGATCAGATTTAATGTGAGATGTGATAGGAAGGTCTTTTTAAAAAAAATAAAAATAAAAATTCAATAGAGGGTTTGAAAGATGGTTAAGAACCAAACAAACCCTAACAAAATGCTTCTAAACTAAAAATTAATCATACTAGCGCTTAAGAGATAATCATTTTTGGAAGATTTTATCTACTCTAAATTACAAACATGTCATCTATTGAAATATAAAAAAAAAAACTAAATGCAAATAATGTTGAAGATATTTACAATATCATTTACATCTTCATCATCTTTATAACGTAGAAGATAAAATATTTTTATCAAATCTCATAGATTTTATGACTAAGTAAGAAGATAAGAGATTGGATTTCAAAAAAAGAAGATAAGATATTCCACATATATTATGAACAATCAAATAACATATAAGATATTTACAATATCATTTAGTTTTTCATCATCATTATTGAAGATAAGTTATTTTTACCAAATCTCTTTTTTTTTTACACTTTATACCCTAATTAAAATAATACAATCAACTGTATTCTAATATCGTCGATAAAATATTCACACATATAAATATTATATCTTAATTATGTAAATATTCATTTATTTTCACGTCCACGTAATTATATAAATTTATTTTCAATTGATATAAATTTCATAATAACAATAATAAATTGAATTTTCTAATCCTATAAATAGTTCTCTACATTTTGTTTATCATTATGCTTTTTGCTTGCGTGGAATTATCTTTCTTTGTTTTTTTTTTTAATTTTATAATAACTTATTTTTGTTGGTTGCAATAATTTATTTTTGCAGAGATCTTTTTTGCATAATTGTTGTCTTTCAAAAAAAGACTTGTAGCTATGGAAAAAAAAGTTTGAAAAATTATAAGATTATCATTTATAAGGTTAAAGTGCTTGAATTCTTTAGTTTCAAAAGTTTGATAACAATGATCTCCTACTATTACTATATTTATATTTTGTTTACAAACACATTTGAAACTTTCTCTTTGCTTCGTGTTACCTTTCTTTGTTTCTTTTTGTTTTTTTTATAATAAAAAATTGTAGTTATCTTATTTTTTTGGATTATTTAGAACTTTTATCTAACTTTTTCTTTGTTCCAATAATTTTTGTAGGGATCTTTTGTTACTTAATTATTGTCTTTTAAAAAAAGACTTGATGATGTGATTTTTTTATTTTTTGAAGAATGATAAAATTATCATTTGAGGTTAAGTGAATGAATTCTTTTGGTAAGTTTATAGATGTATCATAATAAATATAATTATAATAATGATATAAACTAAAAAGTATCGATTTTTAAAAATCAAAGATAAAACTTAATCTTAATGTGATAAATTTTATTAAGTTTTTTTTAAATAATAACACATTTTATTTTTTAAGCTCAAAATAAAATATTAACTGTTTTTTAACATAAATGTGAATTTTAATAAAATTTAACTAAAAAAAACGATTATAAAATTTAATATTATATTAAAATTATTATTTGATGATTTAAATTTAGTGCAAAAAATGTAGAAAACAATTTATAATTAAATATATATATATATATAATTTATTATTTAAAAAATTATCACTTCCATCACCCGTGTTAAAATTATAGTTACTTAAAAAGTACAATGTCTTGGAAGCTTTTTGTTGGTAAGAGTTAAATTAACTTCTCTTAAAAAAATGAAAAACTTTTTTAACATATTTATTGTTAAATATCTTTTGTAATAGTTTTTTTTAACATATTTATTGTTAAATATCTTTTGTAATTTAAAAAAAAACTTTTTAGTTATGTTTATTGTTAAATATCTTTTGTAATTTTAAGTTAGTAATATGTAATTGATTATATTTTTTTGTTTATCATTTTTATTCAATATATCTTGTTAAACTAACTAATTAAAAATTATTTTTTTCTAAAAAAAATTATTAATTTCGTATTTCAAAAATATATTTCGTAATTTAAAATTAAATGGAGTTTCATATTCAATTTTATCAATGCCTTTTCATCTACTTAATATAACTAGAATTTTAACACGACGTTGTACGTGATAATGTTTTAAATAATAAATTATATATATATATGTATATTTATTTATTTATAATTATAAATTATTTCTTACATTTTTACACTAAATTTAAATCATCAAATAATAATTTCAATATAATATTGAATTTTATAACCATTTTTTGACGTTAGTTAAATTTATTAAAATTCACATTTATGTTAAAAAATAATAAATGTTATTATTTAAAAAAACTTAATAAATTTATCGCATTAAAATTAAATTATATTTCTGATTTTAAAAAATTGATGTTCTTTAGTTTTTTCTCAATTTATCTATTAATAGATCAATTATTCTTAAATTATAAAATTTATAAGAGTTATATCGTTATTATAATTATAAATATAAATAAGCTAAATATATTTAACACTAAACATCCATGAACTTACCTTTAATCTCAAATGATAATTTTATCATTCTTAAAAAAAAATTCACATCTCCGTTAGATGAAAGTTAAGGTAAATAATCCAATAAAAATAAGATAACTAAATTTTTTATTATAAAACAAAAAAATGAAAAGAAACCAAGAAAAGTAGCCTCAAGCAAAGAGAAAGTTTCAAATGTGTTTGTAAACAAAATATAAATAATTAAATAAATATATATATAGTAGGAAATCATTGTTACCAAACTTTTGAAAGTAAAAAATTCATGTACTTTAACTTCAGACGATAATCTTATACTTCTTTGCATTTTTTTTTCCAGATCTCCGAGTCTTTTTTTTTTAAGGCAACAATTGTGCAAAAAAATATCCCTACAAAAATTATTGCAACAAAAGAAAAATTAGATGAAAGTTCAAGTAAGTAATTCAACAAAAATAAAATAACTTATTATAAAAAAAACAAAGAAAATTAAATCCAAGCAAATAAAGAGTATTATGGTAAACAAAAGGCATAGAATTATTTATAGGATTGAAAATTCCAATTTATTATTTTAATTAGAATATAAAATGTAAAATAAAATCTATGAGATTTGGTAAAAATATCTTATTTTCTACATTATAAAGATGATGAAAATTTAAATGATATTGTAAATATCTTCATTTGATTGTTGAAATCTCTTATCTTCTAACTTAGTCATAAAATCTATGAGATTTGATAAAAATATCTTATCTTCTATAGAATGAAAATCTAAATGATATATTGTAAATATTTTCTACGTTATTTACATTTAATTAGATGACATGTTTGTAATTTAGAGTATGATATAAGGGATAAAATCGTCCAGAAATGATTTTTCCCTTGAATCACACTTTAAGGTAGTATGATATGATATGATTAAGTATGAATTAATTAATTGAAATTTATTCTCATTCACATAATAACATGTTTTTAAAATATGTTTACAATTTAAAATCAATACTACTTTCATAGTTCATTTTATTTTGTTTTTAAGCTTTTATTTTATTGTATTCATCTAATATGACGTCATTAATGGATCATTAATTCTTTGATAAAAAAATGGATCATTAATTCACAAGTTATCATAAAATCTTTTAATTTGTAAATTTTATATGTTATTCTTTGAAATATAAATAAAATTCATATCATAAAAAAGTATTATGACTGAAAAATAAAAATAATGAAATTTTAAAATAAAAAATGAAGTAATATTAACGACAAAATTATTAGCTTAAATATAATATTTTAGATTTGAAATGGTAATAACCAAATAAAAGACATTATTTTTTATTAAAAAACTCAAAAATGTCATATTATTTGAAACTATCATACAACAAGCTATTTTTATAACTTTTCTACAAACCAACCAATCCAAACTATCTATTATTATATCTTATCTACTAATTCCGTTCCAAATACACCCTCGTAAGTTGAGATAATACTGAAAAAGAATAACTTCACTAAACTGTGAGCATTTGAGATTTCATCACTGTCATCCATATCCTCAACAATTATTTAGAAGTAAAGGAATGAGCTATCATTTTCATAACTATGTTTTTGTTTTTAATGGAAACTTACAAGATTAGTGAATATATAAAATAATTATAAATATGATCAATTTTTTTTCTTAAAAAATAGTAATTATATCCATTGATATTAATAATATTTTCTTGTATTAATGAGTATTTATAATACAATATTAATATTAATAATTATAAATATTTTTATATATTTATAATAATTTCGTGAGAAAGCACGTACAAAACCATTTCCCTTTTGAAAATCATTTTTATTTTTCATTATTTCTGTAATATTTTTATTTTTAAAAACTCCGGTGGATTATAAGCAAAAAATGAAAATCAGAATAAAATCAAGATTTAAAAGGTTCTTTAAAAAAGATATTCGTAAATGTGCATGCCAATCTACTTTTTCACAATACTCAAAAGATTTATAAAAATAAAATACTCAAGTAGGTGAGTATTTTCTTCATTCTTAAATAAAAGTTATTATTATATTTTAACTTTAAATTATTCATTTTCCATGAATTTTTTAGTAGACATTTTCCAGAACTTTTTTAGAATGCAAGTAATGAAGTAAAAAACTAGGAGTGAGAAATCCAAACGCTTGTAAATAATAATAAACACTTAAAACAACATTTTTTTTAGCAAATAAAACACTTCATGGTTTTAAATCATGTTTAATATCAGCTTTAAAAGTTTACAAATTCAAATCTCTCCAGTCAGTGAATATACACTTATACCATTGAGTTATTGTTGGCTCTCATAACCAATTAAATTATCTTAAACCTCCGCCAATCTAAACTTAGGATTACAAAGTTTTTCTTTTATGCTTAATACTAAGTATTTAGTGAGACTGCAACCATATATTCATGATTAAGAGAAAGATGTTGATAAGACCCAAGATGTATATTGTATAGACAAGGTTTTAATAGGGGTTGAAACCTCTCATCTCATCTCTAGAGAACAGTGCCCTTAAGCCCTCTAAACCTTTACTCAATATTTTGGATACTTCCCCTTTACCCTCCTTCTATTTATAACCAATGGCTAACAAACCATTCTAATAAATTAATGGGAAAAATACACAAACCACCCTTCTGATATGGTGTTTGTAACAATTAATCTCCTAAACTTTTAATTGAGTCATTATCTCTCCTAAAATTTAATAAGTGTTGCAATTAACCCTTAAACTTTCAATTTGAACGATCACCTCCCCTAAAGTTTAATAAATGTTGCAATTAACCTCCTAAACTTTTAATTTTGAGCAATCACCTCTCCTAAGATTTAATAAATGTTATAATTAACCTTAAAAACATTCAATTTGTCATATAATTTTTTTAAAGTTAATAAATTGTTGCTTTTTTAAAAGAATAATTACTTTTTAATACTTAAAAACATACTACATTATCACTTCAAATCTATCAAACAAAGATAAAACTTTCTCCAATTTATATAGTTTCTCCAAATTATTTTAGTATAATACTACCAACTATTTTATAATTTATTTTAATGCAAGTTGTTTGGTTTAAAACCTAATTGTTGATTTGCGATGAACATGAAGTTTGATAATTTTATACTAAGATTTAATTTTGGAGAATTTGGTTTCTCAACAAAAAGTTTGTTGACTAGAGTCTTTGTTGTATGAGTTTTCTAGAGATAAGACCCTTGTTACTTGTCTAATTCACATCAGATTCATTTTCCTTTCTCCCGACTGTTATCTAAAATAAGTATAGAAAAAAATTGCAACAGATTCAACATTTTTCATTAATTAACTTCAAAGTTCATCATAGTAGACGTTGAGATTGTTCACAACTTCATCAGAGTTTTCCCTGAAGAAATTTTTTAAGAAAGTTGAATCTGAATAACTCAACGTCTACTATGATGAAGCATGAAGTTAATTGATGAAACATGTTGGTAGTATTTATACTAAAATAATTTGGAAAAAGTTATATAATTGGGGGAAGTTTTAATTTTTTTTGATAGGTTTGGAGTGACAATCTAATATGTTTTTAAGTATTAAAAAATAAATGGTGGCTCGCCTAGGGGATGGGTGTAATTACCCTTATTTAAAAAAAAAATTAAAACGCAACAATTTATTAACTCAAAAGAAAAAAATTACATGACAAATGTAAAGTTTATGAGGTTAATTATAATTGCAACATTTATTCAACTTTAAAGGAGGTGATTACTTAAATTGAAAGTTTAAGAGGTTAATTACAACACTTATTAAACTTTAAAGGATGCAATAAATCAAATTAAAAGTTTAGGAGTTTAATTATTATAAACACCATAGTTTAAGGGTAGTTTGTGCATTTTCCCCTAAACTAATTGTCTAATGACTAAACTATCCCTACAATTCTCCCGAGGTTTTGCGCAACACAAGGGCTATGGATTAAAATCTCCCCCTCTAATTAATGTTGAATTAAAAAAGAGATGATTTGAAAAAGAAAAAAATAAATTGTTTTATAACGCAAAAGATTAATTCATTAAATTCTGTAGCAAACATCTATGAAGCACAAACACGAGAGGCGACAGGACACAAGGATATATCATTTCTAAAAAAGTAAGACACATACGTTTAGGATACGTTAAATTTTAATTCTTAATAAGTATGTAAATTTAGCATAAATATACTCTACTAAAAAGCATAGAATGTTAAGTTGGCTACAAAGGACGTCGGTTCAGCATTTCACATGGGAGGTGGTGGCAAATGAGTATATTAGAAGATGAATACGAGTGTTTTTTTTCAGGAAGAAGAAAAAAATGTGGTTGATTTTTAGTGATAAATGAGAGAAGATTTTTTTTTTTTTGTTTTCTTTCACCTTTTTCTTTACCTTTTTGTTATTTAGTTAACTATAATATTAATAATCTCGGGTTTGAGCTTTTAACATTTGGATTAAAAATCCACACATGTTTACAAGATGTGTCTAAGTTTGTCCAATTATTTTAAAATAAAAAAATAAATTAAAATAAGGACATGTAAAATGGTGTATCGAACACATGTGTAGAAGAATGCGTGTGCAATACCCATTCGATATGAATTCTTTCTCTATTTTAAAGTGTTTGTGCTTCAAAAAAAGAAAAGGAAGAAGAAGAAGAAGACAGTAATCCATGTACCCTAAACTCAATTACAAAGAAAGTAAAAATTTACCCTTTTTCTTTGAGTTACATTAAACACCAACTAAATAATAGGCGATCTTCTTCCTTCCCTTGAAACATTACACCTCTCAAAAACTCTCCTTCAACAACATTTACCCATCCAAAAACACACATTGACCACACCAAACTCAATCTCAATCAGAGAAAAGAAAGAGGATGTGCAGTACCCTTTGCCTTTTGGCCTTTTCCCTTCAAAACCAACAAGTTAAACCCTTCATCTCTTCATTCCCATTCTGTTTTGAGCTATAGCTTCAAAACCAACAAGTTAGATCAAAATCCTATTCTCATTTTGCAAAGTTCAACCCAAATTATAGCTCAAAACAGAGATGCTCGCTTGTGAAGCAGAGTGAATAAACACAAACTCAAAACTCTTCTGTGGACCTAACAAATTCACCCATTAAGCTTTCCCAGATTTCATCGGTCCCCATAACGGCCCAAAATAATGAGATAAGTATTCACATAACTAAACCCTAAAACTACCAATTTAAAGAAACAATCCAATTAGGAAAAAAAAAATACACCTTCAGACTCAAAAACACTTCATATAAACAATACAGTTTCTTACATCCACCACGTGTAAACTTTGTAATTGAAGTTTTAATTTCAACTTCTTTCTCTATGGGTAAAGACAAGTTTTCTGAACCCTGAGACAGGGTGTTTCGAAAATGGAACAATCAATCGAAAAACGGTAAAAAATGTAAAAGAAAACACACAAAATTACGTGGTTCACTAATAGTGTGCACCGTTAACTGCACCCAAGAGCAAAAGAGAGAACAGTTTCATCACTTTAGGAAATAAGAATACAAAATGTAGATCAACTAAGACTAGAGTTTTAAGAGAGTTTATATTGTGCACTCTCATAGAACCCTATTACAAAATAGGCTCAAATACATAAAAGCTCATATGCTAGGCATCAACCCAATTTCCTATTTCATCTAGGTTTCGGGGGCATTTCCCCCAAGCCCCCACCATAGGCCTTGCCCCTGAAACTCCATCTCGTTGGAACAACGAGACCCTCAACGAAGTAATCATGGGGCATCAAACAGTTCAAAGCATATCTCAACACAATGACTCAAAAGCAAATGGAAAAGGTATAGGTTTAGAAAAGTGTGATTGAGATCCTAACCTAAGAATTTTATCTCAATAAACATATTAGATTTTGTATCTAGAGCAATGAGATGCTGATATTCAGAACAGAACTAAGGAAAGAGGTTTCAAAGAGTTGTATCTAGTTATTATTTTTATTTGTGGGGATATGGAGGATAAGCAACCTAAGCAATTCAGATCAATGCTCATATGTGAATGCCAATTTTCGCACACCTCGACTATTCTCACGAGAGATACAGCCAGACATTACAACATCTACAAAATTGGTAAGAAACTATTTCTTAGGTAAGCGGTCGAACCTATTGGCTCTTAGTTACTTATGACTCTATGATGGTTAAATGATGAATATTTATCAGCCAGAACAAGTAGAATAGAACCACACAATGCACAGGAAAACATAAATAAGCAAATCAATCTCGAATTTCAGGATGATTACGCATTGAAATCAAATCAATCCGTCATTTAGGATAGCGCAGAAGAAGACTACCCCATTACCATTGCATATATCATAAACACATACAAGGAACAAATTCAACACAGCACCAGCAACAACATAAAACAAAAAACACAATTAAGTAATTTAGGATCAATAATCAAACAGGAAGATCGACAAACCCGTCTTGGTGGCCGGGGTGGTCGGAACGCGGCTGTTGGAACGTGAGAAGCTGGCCGTCGTCGTCGTCGTCGAGATCATCGGTGGCGATGTTGACGCAGGAGAATCGTTCCAAGGAGGAGAAGAAGGCGGAAGACATGGTGGCCGCCACCCATGCCGCCACCTGGTCCAGCTTCTCCCGTGAAATGATACTCACGGCGTCGTTGCTGCTGTTTTCCATCGGATCTGAGCAGATTATCCTTTCCGGTGAGCTTCCGATCGCCGATTGAAGAATGGAATTCGAAAATTGGAGGGTTTTGAAAGTGATTTGCGAGAGGGATTTGGGAGATGAAAACTAGGGTTCAGTATCAAAGAGGAGTCTGAAATTGAATCTTTATTCGTCCAAATCGATAAAGAGTGAGTTTCACTATTTTGTTTTAAAACAAATAAAAATTACATCCTACTATTTTGTTTTAATATCCGGCCGTTATAAAATTAAATAAAGAAAGTTTTTCTTTTAAGTAATTAATTAAATAAGTTAACCTATAATCCTAAAAAAAAGGTTAACCTACTTTAATATTAAGCTAAAATATAAGTTTAGTTCTTATGGTCCGTAGAAAATTAGAGTTTAATTTTATGAATCCAAAATTAGAGTTTAGTTTCTATGCATTGAAAAAATATAAAATTTAGTCCATAAATTGTAAAAACTAGAGATTAGTCTCTATAGTTTGATAAAATCTAACAAATAGTCTTTATTGTTTCTAATTATTAGCGAATTAAGTACTTGAAAATTATTTATTCAAGTATCAATGATGAAATTATAAGTTGAGTGTCCCATATAACAAAAAAATCATATAATTTATGTATGAATAATTAGTTTTTATTGTATTTACTACGCTATGATTATATATTATATTTTAAGTTTTATAAAATCATAGAAACTAAATTCTAATTTTTAAAGCCATAGAAATTAAATTTGGATTTTTTTCGAACTAGAGAGACTAAATTCTGACTTTCTTAAAACTATAAAGATTAACTAAATTCTAGTTTTTGAAATTATAGAGACTAAATTTTAACTTTCTTGAAATTATATGAACTAAACTTATTATTTATCCTTAATATTAATTATTAAAGTAAACCTAATTTAATTAATATATAAAAAAATCTAACCATAATTGATGTTACACGTTCAAATGATCCAATCCTTGAATATGTTGTTGAGAAAAAAAAATTGACATATCAAATATGTACTTGACATTGAAGGATGAGTACACCATTACAAACGAGGCATCCAACAGTTGAAATAGAGACGAGGTGACAGAAACAATCGTCACAAAATTATAAATAGATACCAACTTAAACTTTAAATATTATGTCCAGAGTATAGACTATAGATTTGATTATTTTTTTTTTAATATATCCGTAATTGTTTGGGACAACTTACGTACATTTAGACTATTGTTATGAGATATACCGTCTAATCTTACAACATTTAAATGTCGTAAAAAAATAATTTTTAAGTGAGCGGCCATCATAGATTGAACACATTCTCATGACTATACATTTGTATTTGATGATATCAATTTGGGAAAATCATACAAATTACCTATAAATTATAGAGTTTGTAACAATCATACTCTCAAAATTTCTACTTGATCAATTATATATCCTAAAATTTGAGTAAAGTGAAGAATGATAACTTTCACATTTTCCCTTTTTTTCTATACCTACATTCATTTCTACTTTGGATTGCCTTTCTCGTTCATACATTGCTCAAACTAGTGTTTGAATTGCAACGAATTAGTAGAATATTATTATTATTGTTATAATTTTAAATTTAATAACAATCGCGAATGTGAAATCATATCGTTGACAGCTTTGAGGTGTTGCTTTGTTTTGAGATAAAAAAGTTCTATCGCAATTGAAAATGAGAAATTTGAAGTCATTACTTCTTAATCATATAACACACATTTATATTGTTGAGTCACTACTATTTTCGGCTCATATAATCGAGTAAATTATCGTCTTTTTGAATTATCTTAAACCTCGGAACAAAAGATTGCAGCTACAAATGAAAATTAAGAGACATGTTTTGCCAAAAAAGAAGAAGAAGAGAGCTAGAATTTATAATGTGAAAGATTAATTCATTAAATTATGTTGCAAAGATTACAACGTCAAAACACACACACACACACACAAAAAAGAAAAGACAGAGTAATCCATATACCCTAAACTCAATTACAAAGAAAGTAAAAATATACCCTTTTTTGTACTTTTGAGTTACATCACTAAAAAACAAGTGATCATCTTCCTTTCCCTTCAAACCCAATCTTAAACATCCTTTCCTTTTAGGCCATTTTCCCTTCAAAAAAAACCAACAAGAGAAAATCCCTTAATCTCTTAATTATATCCCTTCTTCCTTTAATACCCTCCATTCAAAATCAAAACCCCATTCTCATATTCAACCCAAATTATAGCTCAAAACAGAGACATTTGCAGCAGAAGCAGAGTGAACATACACAAACTCAAAACTCTTCTGAGAACCCAAAGAATTCACCCACTTAGGAAACGTATAAACAACATTCCCAGACTTCATCACTCCCCAAATTGGCCCGTAAAGCTTCGAGATCGTAAGCCGAAGATTCCTCACCGTCTTCGAAGATTTATTAGTAACCACACAAGAATACCTATAGTAAACTCTCCCATTAGCCTTCCACGAGCTAGTAATCCTCTGCAAAACCACAACAAGGTTCGTTTTTGTTTTCGGGTTTACGGCTATTGGAAGGAGCTGGTTGTAGCCGGAGTGGCCCGAGTGGAGTCTGGCTAGGATGCCGAGGAGGGGGGCATTGTTGTAAGTGGCTGGCTCGGTTTGCTCGTAGTTGTCTCGTTGGTCTGCGAAGTTGTCGTAGGCGTCGGGGCCTCCTACGAGAGCGCCGACGAGGGTGTTGGGGTCGCTGGAGGACTTGGTGAACCATGTCGCGTAGCCTTCGCGGCAGGCGATGAATTTGGAGTTGGTTTTGTATGAGATGATGGAGGATCCGCGGTGGTGGACGCGGCGGGGGAAGTTGTTGCCGTATCCCACCATGTAGCTTGTGGCTCTTGGATTGTCGCCTAGAATGTAATCTACCTGCTCGTTGCATTCAAACATTTTAGAAAATTTAAAACATAAATCCCTTGGTTTTGAGGGAAAAAAAACAGAAAGGAATATGGTTTACTTTTTCTTGGTTTCTTTTTTTAAATTCAAAAACAGTTTAGATTCGAATCCATAACCAACGGAGACCAGATGCCATTAAGAGTACTATGCAGTTTAGCTGCTATCTTTTGTTCTTATTTTAGGTTCAAAACTTGGGGTTTCTACTATTTTTATAGAAAATTTTAGGAAGAATTAGAAACATTTTTATTCTACCGAATGAGTTAGTGACATAGTGGTTTCATTGTTTAGTTGTAAACTCGTTCAACACTAATGTCACACGTTCAATCTTGAGAATCAATTTTTGTTCTAATTTATTTGAGAGCAATGATAATCTCTATCAGTCAACTAGTGATAGAATTTAATTTGGATTTCTATCACTCGCAGAAAATATAAGCAATCATTGATTGAATTCTATCATTAATAGAACTCAATCATTGATAAAAACTCAATTTAAATTTTCTGCTACAAATGAATTAGTTTTGATTTTGTACTATAGATTACAATATTTTGCATTTTTTTCGTTATACATGCAAAACCCTCTTTTAAAATTAGTATATATGTTGTGTTATGCCTTAAACGCATTAATGTCCTGCAATTAGTAGTCGGGAGGTCAGCGAGCAGCGGTTGCGAAAACGCATTTGCGCATTTAGCATTATGTTCTGTGAACGCATCTATGTGCGCAAAGACATTCTGCATTATGCATTCTGCTTTGCAGCCCGAATTTGGTATCTGTTAACTGCACTCGCAGAGCATTCTGTTTGCTCCAGCGTGTCAACGCATCCACATACTGTTTAATGCTTACGCATTCTGTAATAGGGTTTAATGAGAGTGCCTATATATAAATTTGAATTAAACCCTAGCCGAATTATGACATAATCTCTGTATCTGTAAATTTCTGTCTCTCTCAATAATTTTGCTCTCCTCCTCAACCCCGTGGACTAGCCAACATAACTTTGGTGACCACGTATTGTTTCATCTTCGTCTTTCACGTTTATCGTTATCTGTTTTCATATTTTCGTTTTTGATAAGAATATATTTATATATTGGAAGGAAAGAAACAGATTAAGAAATTAAAAACAATACCTGAGATTTAGCAAAGGTAAGTAACTCAGAGGGCCGGACAGAAGCGGCAGGGCAGTTGAAGGATCTACCGGAGGAAGTCAAGTAATCGGAGTAGACGGTGGCGAGGAAAGAAGCAGTGGTAACAAACTGCATATTATTCCAACTCTGCCGGAAAATGAGGCCACCGGGAGTAACCTGAACATTCTTATTCCCTTTTCTCAAACACGAACAGAGGAACGCCTCCGCTTTGTCCTGGTACCGCCGGAACACCGGAGCGTATGCGGCTCCCTTGCCCTGCATCAGAAACTGCCATATACCAAGCTAAGAAAAGGGAATTAATTTGGAGAGATTTGTTTAGGGGGGTTTGTAATCTTACTTTGGCCACTAGGGTTTGGACTCCGGCGTATTTGACGTCCCAGCTGAACTCCGTCATGCTCCACCCGGTGCCACCCATGGAGTCGCCATTCTCCGCCAGGTATTTCAAGTAGTATTCCTTGTTGCTCGCTTGGTATACCCACGCCGCCGCCCATAGCAACTCGTCCTGATCAACAATTTATTTTTAGTCACTCATTTTTACTTTTAAAAATAATTTGTGATAAATTTTTTTTTTTTGAACACATAGTGGGTGGAGGGAGACCAACAAACCCTTACATAGATGACACAACTGTTCTCAAATAATATGAGAGCCAAATACCAATTTTCGGACTCGAACTCGTGACCGTGGAGTTGAAATGGATTAACACCAGACAAGATAACTTTTTATTTTTAATCATTCGTTTTTAATCATTTATTTAAAATAACTTACTTTTAATTATTTATGGCTAATCCTATTGTTATAACTATTAGAAAATAACTGTCTTTCAAAAAAAAATTATTAGAAAAAAACTACTCATTTTAAATTTTACATTCAAATAAATTATTTTCTCTAATTTTTATACCTGAAAATAAAAGTTATCAATTTCTAACTATTCAAATTAATTCTATTATCCAAACACTTCTTCCGAGTTTTACAAGTAAAATTTAAGCGGAAAAAACTCATAAGAATCGTTTTTTTATTTTATAATTTTGTTAAAGGAAGAAAATTATTTAGGTATTGGTCGAGCTAAATTTCAATATAATTCAAAACTCATGAGTCTACATTAATAAGCTATTCTTTTTATTGGTGTTATATATACATATTTCGATCAACTGAGTTTTTTTTTTTTTTTTTTTTTGAGATTTTTCAATCAATTGAGTTATTCTAACTATTTTTATTTTAATTCAAAATTAATGATTTATTTAATTCACATATTTAAATCAATTGGGTTATGTTCCAAATATATTTTTTCAAAAAAAGAGTTCCAAATATATTCACGAAAAACAAATATAAATATGAAATATTTGGGGTATATAAGTAAATGAACTTTTTTTGTCCAGCTGTACGGCTGGCTTAAAATATAATGTAATGCAATACAGATCCAACATTGCATTTAAAAGATATGCCAAAAAAAGTCATCCCATTAACATAAAACAATTACTTACTAAGAAGTCAAAAAACATCAAAGTCAATAAATTTCTGTTTTTATTTTTTAAAAACCGCGTTCGGCATCAATTTTAGAAAAATATATGTTTACACTTACTAAAATGAAACCAACCAACCAAAAATAGAACTTAAAAACATGCAATGGGCTTTCATTTATTGGGCCTAAGCCCAAGCCCAACTAAGGTAAGAAAGGAGGAGAAATCACGTACATTGTATCCACTGACAGACCGGTAGTACTTTTGTGCCACAGTAATGCTACTGTCATATTTGCCCCTGTATTTGTCCGCAAAATCGAACAGCTGAAATTACCGGCCAAGCACAACAAGTGTTAGCTAGTACGGATATACAAAAGAATCGATATTCCGAGTAACTCGGACTACCAAATCCAAACTATAAAGATATATTTGTAACAAAGGGTATATTTGTAAATACAATCAAACAAGACTCTAGGAGAGCGAAGAGGAAGTGGAGTGTTTTGGAGATATGAAATAGCTGTTTGGAGATTGATATTTTGGAAAGAAGATGTTGTAAAAATATTTATTTTATATTGATTTTTTATAATATAATGATTGTAGATTTTTTTATTGATCGATAAATATAATATATTTTATTTTACATTGTATGATTGAAAATTAGAGAACGTTTGATGTGATATTTGATAAGATTAGATAAAAGATATTTTATATTATTTATATGGTTAAAAATTTTAAAAATATTTAATATGACATTTAAAAGATTAAATAGAAGATTTGATATGATATTAGATGAGAAGTTGGCAAGAGAATGATATCCTAAAAACAAACATAGGTTGTAATTTCTCCTTCATCTCCTTTGTTCAACACCAAATCTCAAATACACCCTAAGGCTTTTTTTAAAAAGTTGATGAGAGGGTATTAAGGTAACATGAACATTGCCACCGTAGACTTTAGGTCGTCGATTGGTTCATGTAAAATGGACGGTTGAGATCAAGTAACCGCAAAATTTAAAACTACGTTTGAACGGTTTGAAACCGATCCTAAATATGCGCCGAGATTGGAAAAACCAAAACTGCGTCGTATCGTACTTTCCCTCCTCCCCGACAGCTAATTTTTGTTCATTTTTTCTTTTCGCTTTTTCACGTGCGGGTTGAATTATCATTTCGGTTTTTTATTTTTATTTTTATAGTTCATTGGAATTTTTTTCATTTTTATTTCTTGAAGCAAGTTGTACTTTAGCTTTTGTTATATTCAATTCAATACTTAATTTTTTAAGTTCAAATAGTTAAGAATTTCATTAGAGTTTATTTTTTAAGTTCAACTTCTAACATTCCAACTTTGTTTTTAGTGCTTCCAACTTTTATCTTAACATAATACACAATTGACTAAACCAAGAAACCCAATACATGTCAATTTAACAAATTAATGGTATTTTAATGAAGAAAAAAAAGCCTCACAGTAATACTTTGGGGTATTTCTTGCACATTAACGTTCATTAAACTATTAACATAACAATTAAACTATAACTAACATAATTTTTATAATCATTAAGCATAAATTTCATTATATTATATATATATATATATATATATATATATATATATATATATTTATGTGTGTTCATATCAATTTAGGCACAATTAAATTATCATTACAAAACCGAATGTGTTAATAGTGCAATGGTTTCATTGTTTAATTGTAAACCAGTTCAATACCAACGTCACAAGTTCGATCCCGAGAATAGGTATTTATCCTCCTCTCCAATATATACTAAAAAAAACTATATATATATATAACTTCTAAAAAATTAATTCTTAATAGTTATTTAGTGTGATTAAACTCATAACTTTTTTACATAACAATATATCAT
The DNA here is from genome assembly GCA_036507275.1 of Sicyos edulis. NCBI lineage: Eukaryota > Viridiplantae > Streptophyta > Magnoliopsida > Cucurbitales > Cucurbitaceae > Sicyos > Sicyos edulis. The sequence continues at coordinate 67,353,383 of CM071846.1, forward strand.
TGAAGTGGTGTAGCAAAACAATAAAATCCAAATTACAAAAACTAAATGTGGACCTGATAAGCATGGGTGAGAAGCTTGGTAGCATAGCCAGGATCAGAATGGCGAAACACCATAGAAGCAGCAGCCATGGCAGCGGCAGTTTCTCCAGCGAGATCGGAACCGGGGTTGCTCGGGTCAATCCGGTAAGCCCGGCGGTCCGTGGTCATATCCTCTGGCCGCTGCCAGCAATAGTGATCAGAATTCCCGTCTCCAACCTAGAATCAACAAAAACATCAAAATCACATTCACATTGCAACACATGACATCTATGTAAAAAAATAAAATATAGACATCAATTTCACCTCCCCATATAGAACATTGGGTTCAGGATGAGCCTTAATGAAATAATCAGTCCCCCACTTGACAGCATCCATGGCATGACCAAGTTCCCCACTAGCAGCCAATTGGGCTCTATATTCCAAAATGCTCCAACTCATCATTGTCACAGTAAACGCCATTGGTAATCCAAATTTCACATTGTCCCCTGCATCGTAATACCCTCCCACCAAATCCACCTATATAAAAAAATAATATATATTAAATCATCCACCAACTCAAAAGTTTAATTCAAATGAGACTTCGTTACTTGCTGATCTCTCACTCACCCCGCTGGCTTTTCCATCTTGAAGGCCGGAGTGAGACCGCCACGTGACGCGCTGGTTACCGGGTAGGAACCCGGATCGCTGAGCTTCGAAGAAGAGGAGGCTCTTGGAGAGAGCGGAGCCGTAGTCGTGGGCCGCGAAGGCGGAGGGGAAGAAACAGAGGAGAAACAGGGGAGCTATTGAAATTGGCCTCATTTTGGAGATATGGATTTGTAATGTGGGATATGGTTTGTGGAACAAAAATGGGAATGGGGTTTATGAATTAGAGGAATGGCTCCATTGATGTGGGGATTTACAAAGGGCCAAAAAGAGAAGGATTTGGAAGAGAAGGGGGGTTGGGGGAGTATATAATGGAGTGAAGAGTGATGAAGAGTCATAAATGTAATTGAATTTAATAATATTTACAAATCAGACCTTTTTTTTTCAAAAAAGAAAATGAATTTATTTTTGTGTTCCTAGGAAGGTAAACCCTTTTGAAAGGAACAACGTCATGTGGGTGTCCCTTACCAGGAAGGTCGGTGTAGCTGTGAAAATATTAAAGAAATTTACAATTTTAGAACTTTGATCGCTTTAATTTTAGAATTTGGAACTGAATGATTTTTTTTTTTTTTTTTTGAAAATAGGGGCTTCGCTCACTTATCACCATTGGCCCGTCTCTAGTTGTGCTCCGTCCCTAGACGGGCCTCGAATTAAGAATCTCTAAAAAAAACATACTTTAAAGTCATTTGCCCCAATTGCTCGGATATCACTTGGGGACAAGTGAGTTAGGAGCACAATAACTTTATTGTTTTGTTGTTAATCAGTTCAACACAAATGTCATAAATTTTCCTCTTTATTTATTTTAAACTTTTAGATGATTATAGAATGAAAAAAAGATGCAATTTCTTTATACCTCAATTATTGAAATTAGAATAAAATGAAATAAAAATTTAATGTGTTGGTTGGTTGTGTGAAATAACTGGGAAATGGGGAAGTTGAAATTCCACGTTTTTGAATTGTTAATTTGAAGAAAAGGGAAGAAATAATTTATGGGTGAACAGAGGAAACAGAGAGGAAATTTGAATGGTAGATTTGTGGGCAACCGGGCGAGGTATCGATCTGACACGTACCAATCAAACAGTCAGTAATATGAAGATTTGTGCAACAGTCATATAAAATACACCAAGATTCTGTGACATATCATGTGCTTTTTTAATTATCTAATCAAACAAAATAAATTTGTATTTGTTTGTTCTGTAGTCATAATTTTGAAATTGAATTCATTAATGTAAGAAATTGTTTCTTTTTAATGTATAGTAAATAACAATGTATTTTGGAACATTGACCATGTTAATTCCATTTTTAGCCAATCAAAGGCGGCGGTGATTTTGGAATTTTTTAGTAGATTTAGATTTGATAAATGGCATAGTTCCAAAATTTGAATATCAAATGAATGTAAGTGCTTAATATCTACCATTTCAATTCTTCCGTCACGAGAGGTTTGTTGATTCCCTTTTCCAATGTACAAAAAAAACAATAAGAGATTTATTTAAATTATAGGTGTTCACATTTCTTTTGCTTTTCAACTCTCGGGTCTCATATGAGTTCCTCCTCTATAAATTATTTGAAAATTATAAATTCTAATTTTCTAAATTTAACATTATTATTGTATTAATGAGTCTTTCATCGTATGGAATGTCTCTTTTTTTGGTTGTATTTGATTTAACAATTAGATGGCTGATCTTCTAACCAAGCTCGAGCAAGCTTCTTCTAATTTTTGTTGGGATGATCCTTCTCTTCTATATGGGGATGTAGGATTAGGGTTATCGCATTTGAGAATGCATCTTCCCATAATGCTATCTTTCCTATTTGAAAGATTGTACTAGTTTAACACTTGATGTTTATTGAATAAAATATATTTAAAAAAAAAACAATTGTGTATTATACTATTGTGGTGTTGTTATGAAAATGGAACAACAATAAAAATGAAAACCGTAAGAGAATGTGAAAGAAGAACACATAAAATTTACATGGTTTAAAACGATTTTATTAATCGAGAAATAAGATAAACAATACAAAATATCGATCCTTTGAAACTAAAATTTTAAGAGAGATTATACATGCACTCTCATAAAAATCCTATAACAAAATAGGCTTAAATAAAAAAAAGTTCATATGCACAAGTATAAATTCAATTTTCTATCTTCATTGGCTCACTAGGCACCAAAATCCCCGACTAAATAATCGTGAGAGAATCGAACGAATATTTTTAGTTGAAGAAGTGATAGAACACTAAACCAGATGACCATTTCCACAACCGATCCATTTCAATTATTTTATCCAATAATAATTTGGATTAGAGATTCGAATTCATAATTTATAGATTAATGAATTACCAAATCATATTAAATTTTATCCGAGATTTGCAACTTTTAGCAAATAGAGAAGAATTAATGCAACCACTAAGCACTATATACGTACTATTCCCTATGAAATCTCAACTAACTCAAAATTCTAATCTAACTTTAAATTAATAAATAGTATTTAGTAAGATATCATAGTAGCTAAGCATATATTCAATCCAAACTTTTTTTTTACACCACTCATATATATATATATACACATATACATATACATCTTTGATTTAATACTAATATTTATCTTATTTAAAAAAAAAATACTAATATTTATCTGAGTCTAACCTAACACAACACTGAAAATTGGGAAATAAAAAAGGGTCAATATTTTTTAAGAAAAAAAACACACAACCAAGTTCCCAAAAATTAGGGCATGAAAAATGGAATTGAGTTTATTGGGCGGGTTTTGTGGAAAATGCACGTTGACATTTAAAATGGGATCGACCCGCAACCCATTTAAAATACCCGAAACCCGATAATAAAAAACCCGCTTATATATATTATCTTCTTTTTTTTCCTTTTTACTGCCGCCGACAAAAAAAACTTTCATATATGATGCAGCAATTTTCAAGTCAAATTCAATAAATCAACCCTAAATTTAAACCACTACTACCATCTTTACCCTCAATTATTTATTTATTTATTTTTATTGCATTCACATTCTAATTTCTATCAATAACAAGCATTTATCAAAATAAAAACCTGCTATTGTTTTAATAAAATTAAGCATCGTAAATAATAAAGTTTAATTATTGAACAAATCTTTCCAAATTAAAATTCATGATTTCAGCACCAAATCAAAAAGGGTACTGTAGCATTGATTTTCCGACTTAAATGGTTTTATGCTAAAACCATTTGATCTATAATTATTTAAGCCAATTTAAGAATATTTTTCTCGTGGTTTTTTTTCTGAGGGGAAGTATATTATAAAGTAAACATCTTATTTAAGATATAAATTATCAGGGCTTGTTGGAGAAACGCACTGAAATTGAAAGTTTAGATTACAATTTTCTTTTTTTGCTAATATTGATAGTTCAAAAGAATAAAAATAAAAGAACTGAATGGTATTCTTGTAATTATGAAACGGAAGGGTGCCTACTTTGGTCCATTCAAGTTAAAATGGCATCAGAATTCAAATTGTTTATGTAGCGTAACTAACGGTGGAAGTAGAAGTGCTAAATTCTCTAATTTGAATTTTATTTACGTTTTTTAAAAAAATAAAAAATAAAAATAAAAGAAATGGGAGTCGTCGTCAACTGGGATTATGAGGCAGGTTCCCGAGATTAGCGGCTACTTTTGGTATGGTAGTCTTTTTGTAATTACAAATTTTTTTTTTTTGAAAAAATGGCTAAATTATTAAGATTACCTTTGAACTATTGAATTTTTGTGTCAACATTACTCTTAAATCTTGAAAAGTTTCAAAAACACCGTTTACAAAATGTTTCAAAAATAATCTTATTGTTAATTTAGGTGGAAATCATTAATGTTGTGTTTAAAAAATGTTTCTGAATTTAAAAAAACAAAATCAAAAATATTATTACTAATAACATCGATTTTGTTTAAATAAACAAGTCGTTGACTTGTAAAATATATATTTTTAAGAACTTTTGACTATTCTTTCTTTTTCACTTTACATATTTTTTTCTCATATAAAAATTAATGACAATAAACATGTATTACTTGAATCGTATACTATATGGTCAATTAACCTCCGGAAATTCAAAATTTATAAGACTAAATTGTTGTAAAAATAAGTTTTTTTAAAAAACTATACTATTGTTGAGATGAGTTTAAAAATCTAAATTGGGTAGGTTTAAGGTAAGGATTTATGATTCTTCAAAAAAAAAAAAAAAGGATTTATGTACTTATTTAAAAGTTAAATGACAACTTATTAATTTACTTCATTTTTTTAGTTTAAAATCAATTCAATGTGCTATCGTCCCTGTTCGTACTACATTTATTTTTCATTCAATAATCATAGGAGAAAGTAGATTGAAACCTAAATATAATAATTACTGAGTGTCTTTATGAGCATTTTGTTTTTTGAAATTGAAGTCTATAGCAACTATTTTATCATGAATTTTTTTATTCTCATTTGTATATTTGTGGTCCCGTTTGATAACCATAATTTTTAGTTCGAAAATAAATTGTTTGTTGAAATAAATAAAATATATACTTCAACTTATATATTTGATCCATAGTTAAATGTATTTGAATTTCGTAAATTCAAATACCGTTTCACTAAAATAAATAAAAGATTTTAGAAAAATAGATATAATAATAAGAGTCATGGTTAAATGACTAACCTTGAATAATTATTATTACCAAACAATATAGACATGATCTCAAGATACTTTCTAATTTTAGACATTTAGTACCATTTTCCAAAAAAATTAATATTCATCCCCTATAATTTAGGATATTAATAATATAATATTTTGTATTATTAATACATAATATACAATATTATATATTAATACAATATTATGTATTAATTATTTCGTATAATTTGTATGTGGTATGGTTATAATTGTTAAATATTTTTTTTCCTAGTATTATAAATATTTTTCCAATTTGATCTACAAAAAATACCTCTAAAATAAAAGACAGTTAAAAAAACGACTAAATTACATGCTACAATTATATTTGAAAATGGTAGTTTTTATACTTATTTCCAAATTACATATAAGTAGAAGGTTTTTTTTTTTTCCTTCTTTTTTCTGGAGAAAAAAAATAAAAGAAACTAAAATGAGGGGAAAAAACAGAGAGTGAAATGGGAAATGAGACATGTGGTGTTAGTATGGAGGGTCTCTTACTGAAAATAATTTATGTACCTTTATATATGCAAATCTTAAAATTCTTTTTTACGCTTACAATAAAATTGTATTTAATTATGATATACCCAAAGAAAATTTTACTAGTCTAAAAAGCAGTGTTTGAATGGCAGCCGGTAAAAATTAATAATAAAAAAAAAGTTACAAGTTCGAAACTTTTATTTTTAAAAAATTATAAATTTAAAAATTATAAATTTGAATGTCTATCTTCATCGTACTAAAAAAAGAAATAATCTATAATAATATCATCTCTATTTTTTTAAATATTATTATTGCGGTATATTTAGTTATTAGAAGCGCAAATTAAGGAGGATTCAAATTAGAGAGCCTTTCTTTTTCAAATTCACTACATATTTATTTATTTATTACATGGCCTAACTTATCATTTCTCTATCATTTTTACCCCCTCTTTTTCTTGGTTTTTAAATGTCAATCTCCATTAGCCTTCTTTTTTAGTTGGATTCAGTTGTCAATCTTCCTCCTGTCTCTTTCACTGTCTTTTCTTAGAAAACTTTTATAAACATTTAACAATATTTATAAACCAAAGGATTTAACAATACTTATAAAATGTAATCGTAGCAAATGAATGAAATGATAAGGGTGGGAAAGAGAATAATTTTGGGTATTTAGACCATCCAGATTTTTTTTTCTTTTTTCGAATGGGTTAGTGACACAATAGTTTTATTGTTTGGTTATAAACCAGTTTAACAACAGTGTCACAGATTCGAGCCTGAAAAGAGGTATTTGTCCCCCCTCCCCCAATATGTACTCAAAAAAGAAAAAGAATTATTCTTTTTATTATAATTACATTTTCTAATTTTTTTTATTCTACTCTTAATTATGTTTTATTCTTCCCATAACTTTTGAGGATTCTTATAACTATTTTTTATTTTTATCATACTAATTATTTTATTTTCTCATTTTTCACTTTAAACAGAAATAATGATTTTTTCTATAATAACTCCATTCATTCTAAACATGAATATAAATGTTTTATATAATCATTCTCTCAATTCATTCTAAACATGAATATAAATGTTTTATATAATCATTCTCTCCGTAATTTTTATTAGATTCTCCCCAATACCACCTAAATAATATATGTTAGATTTAAGTCTACTTTGACTCTCTTTCATTTAAATATATATCTATCAATTTAAATGCCACACTTTTTTAATTGTACAATTAAATTTAAAGGAAATATAGTAATACAAAAATGGGTTAGATTAACCATTTTACAGGTTTGGTTTTGTTTTGTTTAGTTTTTTTTTTAAATTTCAACAACAATATTGATTGGAGATTTCGAATTTATGATATCTTGATCAATGTCAGTTGTATTCAAAAAAATATTTCTTAATGACTATATGAATAAGTAAAAATATTACTGAGAAATTAAAAAAAAAACAATAACAAAGATAACACCAAAATTTATGTAAAAAAACTCTAAACCAGATTAAAAAAATCATAAAAATAAAAAGAACTTTCAATAAAAATTGGTACGAGTACAAAGAATTCTCTCTCCATATTCAATCGCATAAATATTCTCTTTAAAGTGTATGCTACTCACTATCACTTAAAAAATACAAACAAAATCTAACTTGATGTTTTACATCAAGAATAAAATATTCTTAACTAGGATGCTTCGTAACAAAAACTACATGCTTCTTTATAGTATTTGGAGCACACTACTTTATTGCACTTTTCTAATGCGGAACAATCTTCTCCTAATATTTTGCAAACACAAATTCCACTTCGACGAGTTATTTGAAGAATCAACATCTTCTACGACACCATTGTCTTTTCTAACAATTCTAATCCTCAACTCTTAGCATTATAACACACTTCACTATAAAAATATAGAACTTGAAATCTCACATTTCAAGATTTTTCTTTACTCGTCACATGTCAATTCACCTTATTAAATTTTATGGTACAACTTTTACCCATTTGACTTACTTGGAAGTTCTTTAGTCATCAACATAACTTCCACCATACACCTCGTGTAACCGTTATGTAAATGTCCGTGTGCAAACTTGTGAACAGTTGACATCACATCCTCTATCATAGAAAAGCGAGTATACAATGAGGTTGATTTCTATCTTGCTTTAGAGGAAGTCACAATCTCTTTTAGCGAGCGAGGCCGCGTCAACATATGAATTCAAACACTTTGAAGAACTTGCTCTATTATAATAATTCTCTTTTATATGACCAATTTATCTCCATTATAAGCAACCTTTCTTCTGCCCAAATTATTTATTCTTTCCTGAATTATTGACTTCTTAGAATTTTTGTTGGAACCAACATTACACTCTACTAGATCATCAATACTTCTTAACTCTTTTTTTTTAAAAAAAATTTAGAATATCTTGGTATTCCCTTCAAATTTTTGGGTAATCAAGATTGTATTAACTCATTTCGAACTTGTACTTACCATAAACCGACGATTATTATTTCATCAAATTTCTCCATGACAATCTTCACTCGACCATAGAGGTTGACATATCGGTTTAATTGTAGAAAGTTCGCACATAGAGAGCAACACAATTCATATTATCTAATTATAGTTATTTTCAAGATTTTTTTTTGTGGAAAAATTCAGACAAAAGTACAACCAAAGAACATATTCATAAATTAAAAAAAAAATTACGAATTTAAAATTTTGATATACTACTTCTTGCAAAAAGACCTTTTCAATAGGTTGAGTTATTTTTTCTTGCTAACTCGTGAATAATGAATTATAATGGCAGTTAATATTATTTACGCTATATAAAAAATAATATTGAGTGATTTCTAAATTTTGATGCTTTTCTATCTTATAATAATAGGATAGGTGGATTGATATACACAATTTTTTAATCTTTACATATATTCTTATATCATTGAACTACTACTTTGATTTACTTATATATATTTTAATATCAATCATTTGATTAGTGAAAAATATTAAAATAAAATATAGAGAACGGTGTACGAAATTGTTACTAAAGTTGTTTAGAAATGAAATTAAAAATGGTGTAAAAAATTTGTTCCTAAAATTGTCGTGGCTTTGAAGCTTCCTTTTCTTTACCATAATGGATATGTTTCGAATGTAAATAACGATAAAAACTAAAAGAAAATTGTAGATAATAATGATACTAGTAATTAGTAATAAGGTGAGGGATAACAATTAAAAGTTAAAACTAGCATTAACGCCTATAAGCAACTTCCCCTTCCATTTTTTTTTTTAAATACTCCCCTTTCATTATTATTGTTGTTGTTTCACAAGCATTATGATTGCCATTATTTATTATTATTGGTGCAATAACTGTCGTCATTATTCTTTTGTAAACAGAAGTCTAAATTTAATTTACCTCTTTAATATCTTTCAAATTGAACAAGAAACCATTAATGCTAATGTAATTTTTTTAATTTTCATTAATTCTTGCATTGTTGTCTCCGAGGGATGATGTAATTGTTAAATAGAGTGCAGTTTGGGTTCAGTCATGGTTGCACCTTAGAGGTGATGTTATCTATGTCTAAGCCACACATTTTTGTTTTTTTAAATTTTTTTATTAAAAACAAAAAAAGTAAAAGTGAAATAAGATGTGTGACACTAGAAGTGCCACATCGATGACATCACCTCTAGGGTATAACCATGACTGCACTCAAATTGTACTTTCTTGAAAATATGTTTGCTTCAAGATTTTAGATTTGAGATTCACTACATTTAATGTATTCGGTGCTTTTTTTTCTTTATCGGGTGCTTGACCTAAAGACGTAGTTACCTTTATTTCAAAAAAAAATTATTGTATTGTTTATTTATTTATTTTAAATCTACTATTTACCTATTAGTTTTAAAATTTTATAAATATTTGGATGAAAGTTATACAAGACTAATCAGGGTTAATCTGAGAATGCCTTTTAATTTTTTTTTTTTAAAAACTGCTTTGAAAAATATCGAAAAATTAATATTGCCTACATAGGCTGAAAACGACAAATTTGGCAATTGGACGAACAAAGGATTTTTTTTTTTTTTTTCAATTATTACAAGATTTCAATTTGTCAATTATCATATTAAGAATTTGGCATATTAATAAGAGTTTGTTCTACATTAGAAGTTTTGGTAATATTGGAAAAAATTGTTCTACATTAAAAATATACAAGAATGTAAGTATTCTAAGTACTATTAAATAAATAATGGGATCTTGAATTCAAAGTATTACATTTAGAAATATTTTAATTTTGATGTACTCTCTTAAGAAGATATTTATGTGACTGTGATCGAGAGAAAGAATATTTTGTGGTTGTAGTAAATTTTCACATACTACCATTCTTTCATTTTATTTGTGCACTAATTAAGGAAGGTTTTTCCAACCCACCCACCAAATCTCCTTAAAAAAATATATTTTCAATTCTTATTATTCTTACAAAATCTAATTATTAATTTTTTTTAATGCGAAACGAATGTCAAACTTTAGTGCATTTTAGATTATACCGTTCTATTATGTATTGAATGCATTTATGTCTTGTGTTTGCCCATCAGCATTCTGTTTCTGCCACGCGCGTCTACATTTTGTTTTATGTTTAATGTTTACGCATTCTGTAATAGAATTTAATGAGACTGTCTATATAAATTCGAATTCAACTCTAGCCATATTATGACATTCATTTTGTAAGCTCTTGTAATTTCGTTCTCCTTAATAAAACTCCACCCCCTCTCTGTTTGTGTGTTGTTTCTTCTTCGTCTTTCACTTTTATCGTTATCTGTTTTCGTATCTTTGTTTGTCGATTGTTGATTGCCGTTTTCATAACATAGACATAAATTGTTATATTTTTTGAAGTGTAATATGCTGTTATCCATTTGGTACGTTAATTCATGTCAAAGTATTTGTGAAACTTAAAATAGTGATTTTCCATTTAAGAAGTTTATTTTAAAAGTAATAACTCAAGTTTTGAAAATAAGATTAATGTGTTGGAATTTCAAAGACAAAGAATGCCAAATAAAAATTAAATATCGATTAAAATTTGCATTATTTCATAATTCTAGTTATAGTTATTAATTTCGCACTAAAGTGAACAAAATTCATTCTTTTTTTTTTTTGAAGAAAAAAAAGTGTCACACAATTCATTCTAAATGTACTTAAACAAAAAATAGTTTCTAATTTCACAGAAAAATGAATCACAATGGTAACTGATATTAACTAAATAATTATGTGACAGATTTTAATCAATAAAGGTTTACAATAACATGATAAAATATATGGTAAAATTAAAAAATTGAAAAAATGAAAAAATGATGTGCAATTATACCTACTCCGATCTTTTAAATTTATTTTTAACAAAATTCAAAGATAGAAAAAGTAAACGAATAAAATCTTATGACTAAAGCTACTAGAGTTACAAAAAATAGATTAGACAAGAAAGAAAGGTCATTAAATATATATATTCGAAATTTGACTTTAAATTTCACCCTATTTGTTATTTTGTTTTTAGAAGAATAAAAAAGAAACCATAATTCTGTCTCCGCTCTCATTATTTTTATTTTTAATTATTTTACGCGACGATAAAAAGTCAAACCACAAAGCGGCTACGTATGTCGTCTATTCATTTTCGAACCATACGACGTCGTATTATTCGGCCACGTTTACCCAACGGACGGACGCTCCTGATCCGTTGGATTGCAGAGAATCAACTCTGATCTCAGCCGTCGATCGCTTCCTGTGTGGGCCCATTCCATCCTCCAAAAAGAAGAAGCGTAATTGGCGGTGATTTTTCTTTTTTCTTTTTTTAATTTCGTACGTGGCTGACGCGGTGGAAGTAGGGCCCACCCACGTGTCATCCCGGCCGTTCTCCGGCCACCGCAGCCACGTTCTCCGCCACCGTAACCACCATGTTGCTAAATTATACACACAAACACACAATTAACTAGCTGTTTTATTTTATTTATTAAATTTTCTTTAATTGTTTATTTCTCATAAGTAGTTAAATATATTGATAACTTTCTCAAAAAAAAAAAAGGTTAAATAAATTGATAACATTGAGAAGAAATGGTGAGGTGTTGGATATGAGATTTGGCTGGAAATGAAGTTAAGTTAAATGAGATGGGTTTTATTTATTTATTTTTAGTTTTGGTTTTACTTTATTTGCATGATCTTGTCTAATTAAGCTTAATCATTGAATGTCTAATTTCATAATGAGACAGATTTCATGTTTTTTTTTTAATTAAAACAGATTTAATGTTGTTATTTGGAAGGAATATATTTCTACTTAAAAAAACCTATCAAAAGAATAATTTGTTGTGTTTTCTTTTTCATAGATATGATTGATTGTGCTGCATCATAATTATCAAAGTGTATGTTTTTTTTTACTTCGATTATCTTTTTTTTAGTATAAATTGAGGGAAGAGAAATTACTAATACCAATTTCAGGGATCGAATCTGTGACCGTGGAGTAAAAATTGATTATTTAATCGTACGTTGAATTTAAAGGGTGTGTTTGTTTTTGGTAGAAAAGAATAGAGTGGAAGATAATGAAGTGGTTAGTAGTAGTTAGAAGTGGTTAACTACTCGTTTGGAGATTGAAGTTAATAATAGTGGAGTAATCAACTATTTGTTTGGAGATTGAGGTTAATAATGGTTGAATGATAAGTTTGATGTAAAGTTTAGTAAAATTTAATGTGATATTTGATAAAGGAGTTGAAAATGGATTGAACAGTGGTTAACGATGATTGTTTACTACAAAAAAAACGAATGAAAGTTTTTGAGAAGTGATTTAACCACTCTTCATGTCCAAAAACCAACAAAATATTAGCTCAATTTTTATAATTATTATTTTCAAATTATGGTTATGCATTGTGCATGGATGGATGGGTGGATGTGTGTATATATGAGGGCTAATATTAGTTTGAAATCGTTTTAAATATCGTAGGAAAATTGAAGATAATTATATTTTTGGAGAAGATTCTGTATAATTTAAAACTTTGGATTACATTGTGATACTAAAGAGTGGGGATTCATGGGCTTGGGAGTCTTTTCGATTGAAGGAAAAATGTTACTGGGCCAATATATCTCAAGCCCATAAAAAGCACCTTTATGTTTTATTTTGGGATAATTAGGGACATAGCTAGAATTCAAAAACTAATAAGGAATATGGCTAATGATATTTAGACTTTAAATTTATGTATTTTTTTAATTTCAAATTTTAATTAAATTTTATAATTAAAAATAATGGACAATTCTACCCTTCCTATATTTCATCCCAATTTTTTTAATCCATTTTAAAATAGATTTTTTTGTAACTACCTAGAACAATTCAAAAGCAAATTAAATAATAATAAACTATATTAGTTAAACATAATTAAATATCATAACTAAATAATCAACAAATCAAGTACATACAATTGTGAAAGAAGAGATTTTGAAATTTTAAATTTTCTACTTAATTCGGAAATTTTATTTTTAAATTTTTTTTATAAAATATCTTTGTCTAATATAATTAAATATTTTGATTCATTGTTTCGAAAATCAAGTAAAAAAAGTTGGAAGAAATTTTTTAAAATTTAAAAATCTTTGCCTAATTTTTTGTAAAGTTCTTCACTAGCATCGTCTTCCTTAACCCGTACATCTTATGAGTTAATCTAATTTGTATGCATGTACTTAAAAATTAAATTAAAATATAGATGGAGTAGTCATCTGAAGTTGATCTTGAGTCATTATTCAAGCTTGAGCTTGTGAAAGAGGCTTTAAGTACAAACTTCTGAAGATAGGAAGGGGAAGAGATCTTTAACTTTCTTGAACAAAACATATACTCATACCCTTATTTACACACCAGAGATTGACTACGCGCACCATCCACGTGACATAAACACCACCAATTATGTCTGCAAACTCATTGTACATCATAATAGAAAGGTGAATAAATCTTTAATTTTCTTAAACAAAACATACATTTATCCCTTATTTATAAACAAGAGATTGGCTATGAGCACCATCACTTCCGTTGAAACTTGGTGTCACATAAACATCACCAATTATGTTCGCGGCCCGTTCTACATCCACTATCCATCTCGAATCCATTGTGAGAAGCTTTAATACTCATATTTTAAAATAGGAAGCTGAAGAGATCTTTCATTTGCTTGAACAAAATATACACTCATCCCTCATTTACACAACAAAGATTGACTATGAGCACCATCACTATCTTTGAAACTTGAGGCTCGATAAATACCACAAATTACATTCACTATCATCTTTTAGAGTTGTAACCTTACCTTTTTCTTTGTAAAAAAAAAGAGCTTACCTTATCTAAACCTTTATCTGTCTCATCTTTGTAACGTGATATGTTAGCAACTAAAGAACGCTCATCCTACCCTATGCTTGTTCCATTTGCACTATCTTGTAATTCGAATATGTATGTATGTCATCCTAAATTTCATTGGATGCAACTGTGGTAGGAGCGACTTCCATTGGAGATTGTCGCACACGATTCTAATTGTGAGCAAATAGTAGAAAGAACGACCACACTAATTTAATGCTTCGTAGTAATGATGTTTTCGTTGCAAAATAGAACGCTAGAGAGATATTTTGCGAAGGCGAGAATTGAAAATGGCATAAACTTGCTATTTGACGATTTTATAAAAAGAAAACTTCCAAATTTGGTACACTAATCATAAGCAAATGAAAAGATATCGAACATATTACGAGTGTTTTGATTTTTTTTTAGTATGAGTGTTTTGATTCTTAGATAAGTATCATTTGAAATAAATTTTTTATAAAAAATAAAGTTAGTTAGAATGAGATGATAACCCTTCAATTTAGGATGAATAAGATGATTTAGTTAAATATATTTTTTTATTTAATAAGAAAATTAAAAAATAATGTGGGGTATTATGGGGAAAGATTATTTCTCTTTTTTACACAGATTTTTATTTTAGCCATCCATTTAAATGCTTCCACAAAGTAGCTACGTTGTTAATTATTTTCTTAAAATTAGCCACTTTCTACCATTTCCCTTTTATTTTTTCAAAACTATATTACTAAAGTTTATTGAATACAAAATTGAATCCTAATTAATGAAATATAGTCTTTGAGTATATTGTTTCATTGATATGGTATTTGATAACATGTTATCTATTATCTATAAACTATAGCCACAACGACAATTTTATATTATTTTCTCAAATGTTTAGTCTTCTTGGCATATATATATATATATATATATCACCTTTTATTGTGTTAAATTAAATATATATTTTTTAAAATATATTCTATGATTTTATATTAACTTGCGATTTAATTTGTAAATTTTTAAGGTGGGATAGTGGCTAATCACAGTAGATTATCTATTATCTTAAACATTCTAAGATTCTCTTTGACCATTAAATTACTCAATGATGATTTGTGTTTTTTTTAATATTAACAAAATAAAAAAGTCATTCTACACTTGCACTCGGCTATATAGATTTATTTATACACTAAAATTTTAATTTCATTAAGTTTTGACGAGAGGTTTGAATCATGACATTTTAGTTATAAAAAAAAAATTAAATGAGTTAGTGACGCAATAGTTTGTAAACCCGTTCAACACATGTGTCTTTAATGAATTTCATATCTTAATTTTCTAAGGGGCTGTTTGCTTGACATATTTAAGTAGTTTTTAAGTTAAAGAGTTATATTGAGTAATTAAAAATTGAGAATTGTGTCAAAAACTCGTTTGGATGTAGTTTTTGTGTAGAAGAGTTAAAGTCAAAACCTTGTTTGAATGTAGAGTTAAAAATGAGTAGTTATTTTAGTAGTTAAAAAAAATGATTAAAAATGAATTATTTTGATTAATTTGAAATGAATGATTAAAAATAAGTGGTTAGAAATGATTGAAGAGTTATAAATAAATGATTAAAAATGAATGGATAGAAATGAGAATCATTTTTAAAAGTATAAATGAGGAGGAGTTAATAAAAACTCGTTTGGATGTAAATTTTCGAGAAGAAATTGATAACTTATAATGCTAACTCCTATCTAAATATGTCAAACAAACACCCCTACGAAGCTTGATTTGTCCGATAATAAAAACAGTATTCACACTTTCACTTATTCACGTTTTAAAACCCCAGTTCACGATAAAATCTGATACACGCGTTGTGAGTAAAAATGATGATTAAACAAATCCCTATCTATTTTGTTATAATATATAGTTGTGGTTCATATAACATAAATACTAAATGATGGAAGAGTAATATTATAAAGTACATAAATTTTGGGTGGGGGGACCGTGGAGTTTACGTGTACAGTGCCAAAGGGTTCGGCCAGCAGTTGCGTCGGTGCGACCGGTGGACCCGGTTCACACCCATAGCCTTCAAAATCATACCTTTTCTTTTTTATGATTAAAATCACACCTTTTTCCCCTTCAATTCTCCCACCTACTTCTCTCCTACTATCCACAACTCATCTCCACAAATAATTTCATTTCTAATATTTTATTTGATATATGTGAATGTTTGAACAAGTTTACGGAGAAACTTTTCCTTGTTACCATATAGGAATAAACAAAAATAATTGAAAAATTGAAAGAAAAAATAATAAAAGATAATACAAGAATTTGCGTAAAACAAACTTCTAAATTGTAGACAAAACTACAAATAAAAAGTACTCCATTATGTAAAAAATTATTACAATCATACAAAAACCTCTCTTCGATTTCGATTACATAAATACTCGCTTCAAAACTTATATTATTCATATCATATGCCCCCACTCTTCACAAGAGAATATATTATTGTTATAGTGCTTTTAATTGAGAATATTTTGAATTAAAGCTACTTGCTCTTTTATATTGTTTGACGCATATTACTTTCTTTTAACTTTTTAATTCTTTAAACCTTTCTATCCATCAGCTATACACAAATTTCTACTAATTAATGACCATAAAAGTTTAAGTGGGTAAGTAACCTTAAACCTCAATATTAATAATAAAAGTTTTTTCCAACCCTCCCAAATTTATTTCAAATTTTCATTCTTTTTTAAAGGATCCAAACTTCTTTTTAGTTCAAACAATTAATAAAGGTGAAAAGATTTATATTAAGTCCTCTTGATCATGAAACTACACTATATTAAGTTGTTTTTTTAAATACACTAGTGATTGTTTGGACAAGTGTAAATATGCCCCTCGTCTATTATTATATGAATATTATCTTATCTTATAATGTTTAGATATTTAAAAAATCTGTAAAAAATTAATCTTTTAAATACCAATGTCCTCATAGTCATTAAACAACTCCGTGCTAGTTGGCGTATTAAGTTGTGTTTAAACTTTTATCCGTCTAATTGATAATATTCTTTGAAGTATAATTTATTGCCGAAAAGAAAAAAGAAACACTTTAAACTTTTATTAAAAAAAAGAAAATGAAAATAGTCATTGTCCCTCATTGATTAATAAGTTATCCGTTGGCATATGATGGATTCAAAAACTTTTGGCATTCAATTTTTGGCTATAAAGTAGCAAATTAGCCATTAATATTAATTCTTTGCGACTCCCCGTTTTCTTTTAATATTAATTCTTCTCTCTTTTATTAATTACAACTATATGACTCCTAAAAAAAGTTATGTATTAATGATAGATAGTATTATATTGACATAATATAGTATTATGAGTATTTATAATAGAGTATTAATAAGTATAAATGCAAATATTTTAACATTTGTCTGTATTTATAATTAATCTGTAACGGTCTATTCATACAACTTATTTCATAGATTTGAATCATTTTCCTCCAATATTATGGAATAGATAAAACTCTTTAATTACAGCATTTTAATTCATATGAGATACAAAAATAAATTCTAAGTGGTTGATATATTTTCTTTTTTTAACCAAAACATGTATTTATTTTTTTAACCAAATGTTGTTTCAATAGATATATATGGGACACCAACATTGTTGAACATTAGCTTATAACTTTTCCAAAAATAAAAAGAACGAAGAAGAAAGATTAGGTTATAAAGTTGACATGGAGGGGCTGTTTGTTTGACATATTTAGGTAGGAGTTAGTTTTATGATTTATTAACTCTTCTTCGAAAACTTACTTCCAAACGAGTTTTTATTAATTTCTCCTCATTTTTACTTTTAAAAATAACTTTCATTTCTATTCATTCATTTATAACTACACAATCATTTCTAACCACTTATTTTTAATCATTGCTTTAAAATCAATCAAAATAACTCATTTTTAACTATTCATCGTTAATAATTTCGTTTTTAACTACTAAAAATAACTACTCATTTTTAAATTTACATTCAAAAAAGGTTTTGACTCTAATTTCTTTACGCAAAAACTACATCGAAACGAATTTTTGACAGAACTCTCAATTTTTAACTATTTAATATAAATTTTCAATATAACTACTTAATCTAAATAAACCCTAAATATATCAAACAAACAGCCCGAGTGTGAAGGCAAAGAAAAAAAGCTGTCTTCTTCAACGAACGAATCAAATGAAAGTATGGCGCCAACAGAGTCAGCCACGTGGCTCTGCCAATTTATGACCCTTCGAAGACTTTTTTTATTCTTACGTGTGTGAATCAATCTCCACTAAATTTGACTTTTTCCATTAATTCAAAAAGTAGCCTTTTGTCCTCTTTGACCAGGTCTTCCATTTTATCCACACTCCTCTGTTTCTTCAACGCCTATAAATTCCCATTTCAATTCCATTCCTTCCTCATCATCCCACAAAAATTAAAAAAAACAAATTAAAATAAAACAACTTTTTCAGTTTTTCTTTTCTGAACTTTGATCCGATCAAGCTAAAACTGCCGGAAAACATGGAAACTATGACGAACAGAGCAAATCTTCAGTTTACAGATGTTTCAACGGCTCTTTCCAATTTGATTCTAACATCCGAAGGAAACACTTTGGATTCAATCTTCTCCCATTGTGGAAATTTGGGCTGCTCTGTAAACGGCGCCGGAGATTTCGAGCCGGCTGTGGGGTCGTCGCCGTCTGTGTATCTCCGGCAGCGGGAGGTGCTGCAGAGGTTTTCTCAAGACAGGAAACCAAATGGGTCTCGGGATCTGTTTTCAAAAGCTTACGAATTTCTGTATTCCGGTGGTGGCGCCGCCGCGGGCGGCAGGGCCGGCGAGAGGAAGATTTACAGAGGAGTGCGGCAGAGGCAATGGGGGAAATGGGTGGCGGAGATTCGGCTGCCGCAGAATCGGATGAGGGTGTGGTTGGGGACATACGACACGGCGGAGGCGGCGGCGTATGCTTACGACTGCGCCGCCTGTAAGCTCCGGGGGGAATATGCTCGGTTGAATTTTCCGAATTTGAAGGATTTGAACGGCTATTTGAGTTCCGGCGAGTTTGTGAAATTGAGTGGGTTGAAGAAAATGGTGGATGCAAAGATTCAAGCGATTTTTAAGAAAATTAAAGGGAAGGAGAAGAAGAGTGTGAAGAAGAAGGATTTTTGTAGAACAAGTAGTGATTTGGGTTCGGGTTCGTGTTCTTCTTCGTGGACGTCGGCGGTGGTGGAGAGGGTTTCGCCGGCGGCTGCGGCGGAAGAACGGTTGTGGAGCTTTGAGGTCTCGCCGGAAACTGTTTCTATTGATTGCTCGACGGCGGCGGAGGGATCGGAAACAGAGTGCTACTCTTTGGAGAAGATGCCTTCTTATGACGCCGACCTGATTTGGGCCGTTCTTGCAAACTAGATTTTTGGCTTTTTTAGTATATATCAAGAGAAGGGCACAAATACTGATTCCAAACATGTGTTCCGGGAATGGATTAGACAGTAAAGGAACTTGTAGACATTAGTATTGAATTGATTTACAACCAAATCAAATAATAAAATTATTATGTTACTATTTTTTTTTTTAATTTGATCATATGGATCGTTAATTTAGGACCAACTAAATGTTTGGTTTGACGATGACTATAGTTGTATAAATTTTTTAGGATATATAATTTTGGATTTTGATTTTAAGGATGGTTTGATTGATCTTTTAACTTAAAAGATAAGTGTAATGCTAATTATGATCACTAAAAGTAATTAATTAGTTAAGACATTCTTAAGCCGGATCCTTATAAAAGATAACTTTACAAAGCTCGTGCTAATTTATTGATTTTATTTCAGTTATTAAATAATTAGTTTACAACATAAAAAAATTGTTGACATTATTAAACGATCGCTTTTAGACGTCGTATATTTACGGCCATACATCTTTAAGTTTAACCAATGATCTCACTTTTAAATTGAACTCATATACTTATAACTTAAAGTTCTTAGTTTGCTTATGTGTACTGGTGTGTGTATTTAGTGGTTTGTATTGCTAGGATCATGTGGTGAACTTGTTGATAGATGTATACAGGTTACTAGGAATTCAAGTGTTATGGTTGTTAAAATACCTTTAATGACTATTGAAAAGAATTTAGAGATAATGACGATGACTTATAATGAGTCTTTTTAGTTGGAGTCTCGATATTTTATGTTGGTTAAAATCGTGGTGTGAGAATTTGGATTTATTAATACCTTTGAATTTGTTGATTCTTTTAATTTGAGTGGTCACGCTCCGACTTGTAGAAATGGATGAGTGTGTGGTCTCTTTATTTAAAAGACTTTGATTGTATCGATCACTATTTAACGAGTAAGGTTAAGTTAATTTCTAAATAAACAAATCAACATATGATTTCACTTTGTTGAATAGAAAAAAACAATTAAGTCATAAAGTTTTGTTAATTATAAAATAAGAAAGGGTGTGAGTTGAAACGAAGGCGAAGTTGGGTTGGGATTTGGGCCTTCTATTTTGTATTGCTTTACCATTTTCTATTGTGTTTTGGGCTAAGTTTGGGCTTCCACGAATTTTGAAGGAAAATTGCAAAACCAGGTTCGTTGAAAAGATATTAATTCAGAAGCATTTTTAAAGTCCCATACTTTTTTTTTAATTCAACAATAATCGATAATCGAGAGTGAGATAATTCTAAATTTTAATCTCTCAATTATGAGTCATACATGATGCAAAATTGGATTTTCATGTTGGTGTTAAGATTATGCATTTTGGAGAAAAAATGATTTGAAATTCTGTTCTCAATTTTCTTTAATTGAGGAATGATGGTTTAAGATCATGATCTTTTGATCAGTCAATTGAATTATGCTTTTGTTGATCTAAAAAATTGATTTAAAATTGAATAAGTGGTGACTTTTTAAAGTAATTCTATTTATTTATTTATAATTATTTTTCAAATTTGTTACAAGTTTTCTTAAAAATACATTCACCATATTACATCGTTTCCAGAAGGAGCGCATTTTACTTTCTTTTTTTTGGTTCAAAAGCCAAAATGAGTTGCTAAGTTATAATTTACCTATATTTTTCATTTTTTAAAAATTAAATGGAAGAGAGTATCACAAATTCTACACGAAATGAGAGTCTTCTATACATAGGGTATTACTAGTTTAAAATAAAATAAGAGTAAAATATCGATTTTCATAATCAAATTTGTAACCTTAAACTCGAATTGAACTACAAGCAACGAAAAAGCCAACACAATATATGTATTTTCCTCTAAAAGATTGTAAGGTTGATTTTTTTTTATTATTATTACTTTCAAATATTGTTATTGAATTAAAAAAGAAAAGAAAAAAGATTTGGTTGATTTTATTACATCAATAATAACTCAATAGTACGCGATCATATATTCAACTTCTCATATATTTATGACCACACTTATTAAATTTAACTAAAGACCTCACTTTTAAATTTAACTTATATACTTATAACTTGAAGTTATTAGTTTCTCGTTGTGGTGTTGTAATGGTTGGTTTGTATTGCTATGATTGTGGTGTTTTTTTTTTTTGTTTTTTTTTTTATAGATGTCTAAAAGTCATTAGGAATACATTTGTTATCTTGTTAAATTAACGCAAAAACTACCGAAAAATAAAACTCTGAGTTAATGTCCATGATAGATAATGAATCTTTTCAATTGGAGTCTTGATAGTTCGTGTAAGCTAAGACTTTGGTGCGGGAATTTGGATCTACAAATAAATTTGACATTTTGATCGATTCCTTTTATTTTAATGGTTACACTTTAACTTGTAGAGACGAATCAGTATGTGGTCCCTTTATATAAAAAAAATTTCGTCGTATGAAATATTGTTCGAATAATAGGGTTACTTTCTTGTCATAAGAAACCAAAAAGAAAAGGTTATGAATTCACTTAGTTGAATAATAATAATAATCAATTAAGTCCTAAACAATACCTAAATTTTCTATCCATAAAATAATAATAATGATCAGTTATGGGTTGGGCCTACATTTGGGCTTCCACTAATCTTGAAAGAAAATTGCGAAACTAGGTTCGTTGAGAAAAATTTAATTCAAAAGTATTTTAAAAGAGTTCCTTTTTTTTTTTGTTCAATTTATCAATGAAAGATGTTGTAATTTAAACTCATAATCCCTAATTTAGATTTGAATAAATGATGAATTTTTAAGTTTTTAAATTTATTTATTTATTATTATTTTAAATTCGTAATAAGATTTCTTAGAAATGCATCCATGGTATAAAATAGTTTATAGAAATAATGTATTTTACTTTAAATCTTAAGCCAAAATGAGTTGTCTAAGTTGTAATTAACCTAAATTTTTCAGTAAGAAATCGTTATGTCAATTTTTTATTATTTTTATTGAACACTAATAGAAATTATGAATTTCAATTGTTTTATACCTCCAAATATTATGTACTAAAATAAATTCCCGATTTATATGAGTTCGAAAAAAATAAAACTAATGGAAGATCCCGCTCTATGAGTAGAAAAAGAGAGGAAGAGAAATATGAGATTAACATTCTTTTTTCACGACATTTTCCCACTTTGAAGAGTGTAGTTAATTTTTTTTTTTTTTTTTTTTGTAATAATTCGTTTGGATATAAATTTTTATAAAAGAATTGTAATAAAACATTCGTTTTGGATATGTTTTTTTAAATATTTTTTTAAAGAAGAATTCGATACACTAGTTTATTTAAAGTTATATTAAACCGTTAAAAAATAATAATTAAAAATGAGTTATTTTGAGTAGTTAAAAATAAATGATTAGGAATAAAAAGTTATTTTACATAATTAGATATTGATAATTAAACATGAGTAATTAAAAAAAATTATTTTTGTATTAAAAAAAAAATCAAACTATTAGAAATAATAAATTATTGGTTAATTTACAGAAAATGTCCATCGTGTAAAAAATGTCTCAAAATTTTGAAAATTTTCAAAATTGCCTCTAAACTTTAACAAAGTTTTAAAAATGTCCTCCTGTTAAACTTGGACGGAAACAGTTAGTTTGAGAACATTTTCTATCATTTAGCCTAAATTAGTTTAAATATTTGGGGATTTTGCATGTATAACAAAAAAAAGACAAAATATTTTTATCTATAGCATAAAATAAAAAATAATTCATTTGTAGCAAAAAATTCAAATTGAATTCTATCACTAACAATGAAACACTTTTCTATCACTGCTTGAATTTTCTATTAGCGATAGAATTTCAAATTGAGTTCTATTACTAGTTGAGTTTTATTATTGATAAAAATTAATATAACATAGATGAAATTATTTTAGAAATTGTGGTGCAAATGTAAGATGATAAATTCTCTCCAAAAATAAGGTGGTGATTTTTTAAAAAATAGTTGGTAATGTCAAACATCCCCTCTAATAGAATGAAATTTTGTGATGCCCCACCAAAATTCCCAATTAAAATCACAGAGTTAGCACACCTTACTTATCACTCCCATTCTCTGTTTGCAGATTCTCTAAAAAAAAAAGTTACCAATCCCAAAATCTTTTCTCCATTATTGGATCCTTCTTCATCTAATCCCATTTCCTCCATTAATTTTCTCCAAATCCTTAAACTTAATCCACCCAAAAAGCGACTCTCCAGGTTTTCCCCCAACATGCCGCCGTTTTTCCTTTTCATTTTCATCTGCTCCGCCGCCACCCTCGCCGCCGGCGACCTCACCACCTGCTCCGGCATAGTCCCCATGAAGTACCGGAGCGAAAAGATCTCCATCGCCGACTATGGGGGCGTCGGCGACGGCCGCACATTGAACACCAAAGCGTTTCGGGCTGCGATTTATCGGATTCAGCACTTGAGGCGAAGAGGGGGTTCTTTGCTTTACATCCCTCCGGGAGTTTTCTTGACTGAGAGCTTTAATCTCACCAGCCATATGACTCTGTATCTCGCTAGAGGCGCCGTTATCAAAGCCGTTCAGGTATTTGTTTACTTTTTTTCTCAAATTCTTTGGTTCTTTTTTGAATTTGGGACTTGTGTTGTTTGTTGTTGAATGAGAGAGTTTCCCTGTTTATTTTGCTTTTGATTGGTAATTCTGGGTGAAAATACCATTTGAGGTTGATTACATTGAACTTTCAAAAGCTCCATTTCAATCCTTAAACTTCGATTGTTGTTCCATTTTAGCGCCTTAACTTTAGTGTACTTTCAATTGGTACCTATGACAAACTTTTAACTTAATATTGTTTTCAAAGGGTAGCATAGTGGTCGAAAACTTGGGCTTTGGAAGTATACTTATTTTAAGGTCCGAAGTTCGAAACTCATCGTAAAATTACTCCTCGATGTCTCCCGGTGCCTGGCCTAGGGACGGGCGTGGTTACCCATATTTCAAAAAAAAAAACTTTAACTTAAATATTGATCTTTACTAGTTCAATAACATTCATAATTTTACTACAATCTAAGACGAAGTGCGAACATATTTCTAAAAGTTATAGAGGAAAGATGACTAAGTTTTCCAATTTTAAGCTTTTGGAAATTTTAGAGTCGAAATGACACAGTTTTCAAAGTATCGGATACTAAAGTTGAACTTTTAAAAGTTCTAAAACTCAAATGGAACAAATCTTAAAGTTGACTAAAATTAAACTTTTGAAAGTTTAGGACTAAAATGGAACATATATATCAAAGTTCAAGAACCAAAACGATATTTTAATTGTAATCGGATTTTGAGTTTGTTTTTGTCGGTGGTTATTAGTGGTTTCTAAATTTGGGGATTGGGATTTATGAGAACGAAAGTGGGTCCAGAAGGGAAATGGTGAGAAGAAGTGGTGGGTGCGTCTTTGATTAAGCTGTGGCATGTGCATTCACTCTAAAATTAAATAACATAACATGTAAGAATGATTGGACAGTTGACAGGCTGTTCTTTGTCAGATTTTGATGCTTAACTTTTTATTAGATTGTGATTCCATTTTAGTTGATTGGTCAATTCGAAGTTCTGATATGCTAATTTGTGGTTATTGTTTTGCTTATCTGGACTTCAATTACAACCTAGCAACACTATTTGTCACTTACTCGATATACCAAAACGATGATTGGTTCCTATTACAATGATAATGACAAGCCATTATACCTAGGAGTGATTTGTAAAAAATCAAACTGTTTAGAGGTTATGAATTCAAATTTTATATTGGCCCGGAATTAATTTTCTTCGAGTTACTTTGACAACAAAATGTAGTTGAGTCAGGCATTTGTCCTGCAAGGATAATTGACGTGTATATAAGCTGGCTTGTTATTAACTATTGGTAGTAATTATTAGTCTCAAACCATGTCTATTTCAGCTAGCAAAAAGAAAAAAAAAGGTCTATATTTTAGGCAACCTGGTATCATTTTCTTAATGTTCTATTGTTTTCGTCGGATGAATTTTACCCATGTTTCAAATACTTGAAGTAAAATACTTGCAAGATATGTCAATATATTGAAATTAGTACTGTGAATATGTTGTTTGTTACTAAAGTTTGACTCATATATGATTACTTGGTTCCATTAAGCATTCTTTTATTCTGAGTTTGTTTGCATGCCAAATTGCCAATGGATGGTCAATGTTGTTGGTGGAAGATCTTTAACCTAAGATTTTTCACCATTCTTACTACTGTCTCAAATATCTTTTCCATGATATAATTTGCTGCCGATGAGGAAACTTGAGCAATCTTCATGAAATCTCTCTTTGACTAGTTGAATCCTTACCTTGCATTGTTTTAGTTTTTGTATTAAGCCTTTTTTTTTAACATTGGTGACTATCTGGATTAATTTATGTGCACCAAACCCATAAAAAAATAATTACTAGATAGATCGTCATTATGGATTAAATCCATCACTCCTTAGTTATCAAGACTCTCTTGACCACTCGGCCAGATGGTTATTAAGTTTTTTTTAATCACTGCTTGATGGTATAGGCTTCTTCGGATTGGCCAGTAATAGAGCCATTGCCATCTTATGGAAGAGGGAGGGAGCGCCCTGGAGGAAGATACGTAAGCTTTATTCATGGAGATGGTGTTCATGATGTGGTGATTACTGGTATGGATCATCAATTTTTTTAGAATAAAGGCTGGCAAACATAGTTTACTTGTGTTCTTGAACAAAATTATGTATTCATAGTCTGAGTAAAATTGTTGTTTTAGGTGAGAATGGGACTATTGATGGCCAAGGTGATGCTTGGTGGAATATGTGGAGGACAGGGACTCTGCAGTTCACTAGGCCTAATCTTGTTGAATTTATCAATTCTTATAATATCATCATTTCCAACGTAATGTTTTTGAATTCTCCGTTTTGGAACATCCATCCTGTTTACTGCAGGTAAGAATTAAAGTTTTCAATCTTGCTACAGCTTCATATGATTTGCTTATATCGTGCTGAAATACCCCTAGTATATTCGTTCGGGTCTCGTAAAAAAATAGAACTTTGGCTTATTGGAGAAGTTATATTTTCAACTCTTCTTCAAACCAAAAATAATTTCAACTCCTTTTGGGGGCGATTTGAAACATTTCTGCTTGATTGTTAATATATGCCTTGAATTGTTCGATGCCCCACGGTTACTTAGAGGGGGTCTCGCTGCCTGGTCAGCGACGGGTTCAATCCTAGTTGATCGACATTTTGTATTCTTAATAAAATCGTTCTCTCTTCTGTTCGTAGATGTAGCTAACATATCATTAGTGAATCACGTAAATCTGTGTGTTGTCTCTTACGCTTTTTACAGTTTTCGATTGATTGTTGTTTGGTTTTCATAACATAGATAATATGCAATTAATCTGCAATGGTATAGCTCTATCTTACATGTTTATCTTCTGTTGCAGTAATGTTGTTGTCAGATATGTCACAATATTGGCTCCTCGTGATTCCCCCAACACCGATGGAATCGATCCGGGTGCGTTTTTGGATCCTTTGGGACACACCATGTAGTTATTAGCTTTCCCCTACCCAGTTTTGGTTTTAACAGTTGCTTATTAAATCATGTTTGAAATTCTCTTAATATTAGTTTTGTATACCTTGAAATTTACAAAACTTGTAAAACTGATGCTCATAGATTCAAGCAACAATGTCTGCATCGAAGATTCCTACATTTCTACTGGAGACGATCTTGTAGCTGTGAAGAGTGGATGGGATGAATATGGTATTGCTTATGGTCGCAGTAGTTACGACATAACCATCCGAAGAGTGTCAGGGTCAAGCCCATTTGCTGGAGTTGCAGTAGGAAGTGAAACCTCCGGTGGCGTGGCAAACGTATTTGCAGAACACCTAAACTTTTACGACATGGGAGTTGGTATTAACATCAAGACAAACATCGGAAGGGGAGGGTTCATAAAGAACATAACCATATCCAATGTCTATATAGAGAATTCACGAAAGGGTCTAAAGATTGCTGGCGATACCGGAGATCATCCCGACGACAACTACGATCCAAATGCTCTTCCAATTGTCAAGGACATCACGATTAAAAGTGTTTGGGGTGTGAATGTACTGCAAGCAGGTTCTATATATGGCTTGAAGAACTCTCCATTTACTGGTATATGTCTTTTGAATATTAACCTTCGCGGGGCGACAAAACCGAGATCAGCAACATGGTACTGCTCGTCTGTAAGTGGTGCAGCAATATTGGTCAGTCCATGGCCGTGCTCGGAGCTCACCAGCACACAGGATGATGGTTTGTGTTCCAATAGCTTCTAAATATATGTACTTTGTATATTTCGTTCTTTAAAGTTGTGAATAAAAAAAAAAAACTTGTGAAAATTTGACAAACTCTTGGTATGTAATAGCTAATATTAGTGTTGTGACAATGTGGTTCTTTGTTGCATTTAGTATTGTAACAGACAGGGTAGGAAGAACAATCCTGAGTTGCTCTAATAGTCAAGGCGGTGACTATCTATTTAAAAATTAATTTGGGATTAGTATAAAAATTAAATACCCACCCTTAAAAAGTGCACTATTTATTGTAAACGGTCTTGTGGTTTGGGCCATTAAATTCATATGAAAGCCTGATACATTCATCTCATTTGGGCCTCAATGGGCCGCACGCCAAGCGAGTGAAACTTTTGACCTTTTTTTTTTAATGGGAAACTTTAGAAATTGTTTCAGAAAATAGTTAAATTTATGAAAGAAATTTTTTTTCGAGAATGAGTTAATGACGAAATGGTTTTACTATTCAAGTATGTACTAAAAAAAGAAGGGAAATTGTAATAGATAGTCAACTTTTAGAAAATATTTACAAATATAGGCAAATTCTATAACATTTGCAATTTTATTTTTCTATTTATAATTAATCAAAATATAAATGATCTTATTCCCACTTTACCCTTATTTGGCAGATGACGGCTTTGATTTTATTCCCACAATTGCTTTTTTTTTTAAAATTGGTTTTTTGTAACAATTTTTTTGAAATAGGTTTGATGGCAATTAATGACGTTTTTTTTTAATTTTTTATTTTTGCAATACTTTGACTTCTAATTAATAGTCCTTTCGTTCCAGCTTTTTTTTTCATCGATGAAAAAATATAAATTTAATTATTTTATATTTTCTATATTGAAATTAGAAAGTATAATTATTTTTTACAATTATATGGTTAGCAGAACTTACTTTTTATCTTTTATGATTGTATTTGTTAGTATTAATAATATTTTCTTATGATACTAATATAAAATATTATATTAATAAGTATTTATAATAGTTTTAATGACTATAAATGTAAATACAATATTAACATAATACTTGAATACTTGTATATGTTCAACCTTAAATTTATAAATAATGTATTTATTTTAATTATTATTATTATTAATATTGTACTTAGATATAAGAGTATTATTCAATGTCTTTTAATATTAAATTATTAAACTATTTTCACCAATATATTTTAATTTTTTAATACAAAAAGAAACTTACAAAATTATTACACAATATTGTATTAATAACATATAATACTATATTAATAATAAATAATAATGTATTAATTAAAATATTATTCAAATTCAAAAAATAATTACAAAAATTATCCCTTAAAAAATAGCAATCATAGTCATATGTATTATTAATAATACGATTTTAGTAATACATAATAATACAATAATATACAATACTGTATTAATAACAAATAATATTGTATTAATAATATAATACTATATTAATAATAAATAATAATGTATTAATGAATATTAATAATATAGTATTGAACTGTATTTATGACCGCGATGACAAATATTTTCAAATTTGTTATATTTGTAAATTTCCTTTTTTTTTATCATCTTTGAGGGCGTGTTTGAATATGTTTAATCTTAAATCGATAAATACGGTATTTATTTATAGATTTAATATAAATACTGTATTTATATTATAAAAAATATATTTATATTTTAAAAAAGACAAATACCCCTATATTAGTCATGAGATAAATACTCTATATATTAAAAAAAAAAGATAATTGTCATATATATATTAACCTTTGGCATTGTGTTCACAAAATCATTATTAAATAATTAATAAATAATACAAACAAATAAAAAGTTTGATAAATTAATACTTATATGTGAGATAAATACATAAAAATACAAAAGTTATATATATTATTCGTGAAAAATGATACTAATTCAATATTTAACTTTATACTCGTACATAACATAATCAATACCACAAAAACAACAATATTCCATAAACCATTTTTTTTATTTAAAACTTGTATTTATATATCAATACATAGTTAAAGATTTTAAGTATTTTGAAAAAAATAAAAATAACAACCTAAAAAATCTCTATCAAAATAAAGAACGGAGAAAATAAATTTGAGAGATTTTAAAGAAACCATTTGTAATAGGAAAATGTTAGGCAGAAGGAAAAAAAAAAAGTCTCGGTGAGTTTCATGTTTTAAAATGCTAATTTAATGGGGAGGGTAGTTATGTCTTTTCATTATAAAAAGAACATTTTACTAAAAGCGGTAGATTCCTTGTTGCTAAATTTTCTAAATGTGGACATATTTGCAAATATTTTCTTCAATTAGCTTACACCCGCTAAAGCCCAAAAAAGAAACTTACCGGTCACTAATATTAAAAATATTATCACATGCTTTCTTTAATATTGATATAAAGGAGTATTTAATACAATATATCTTAATCCCACTTGATCGTCTTAAAACCTTAATTCTACTTGATCGCCATTGTGTATTTTTTGTATTCTCTTTAATAAACTGAAGTTATCACCTTTGACTATCCAATGTGAGTAACTTAACATTTAACATTACATTGATACATGATTGAAACACAAACCTTCAATAATAAATTAATTTGAAACAAATAAAAAATGGGTTCAAATGATCGCCCAGATATGAACCAGAGACCTTTAGTGTGTTAGACTGACGTGATAACCAACTACACCACAACACCTTTAATGGCTAATAGGGAGCAGACTAAAATATTAAATAGATTAATTTGAAACAAATAAAAAATGGGTTCAAATGATTCATTCAACATTTTAAGTCACAAAAAATGGCGTCGCCCGGACTTAAATTGGAGACCTTCACAGTATTAGACTGACGTGATAACCAACTACACCACAACACCTTTGATGGGATATAGAGAGCAGACTAAAATATTAAATAAATTAATTTGAAACAAATAAAAAATGGGTTCAAATGATTCATTCATTCAACATTTTAAGTCAAAACAAATGGCGTCGCCCGAACTTGAACTAGAGGCCTTCAATGTGTTAGACTGACGTGATAACCAACTACACCACGACACCGTTAATGGCTTATAAGGAGTAGACTAAAGTATTAAATAAATTAATTTGAAACAAATAAAAAATGGGTTCAAATGATTCATTCAAAATTTTAAGTAAAAACAAAAGGCATCGCCCAGACTTGAACTGGAGACCTTCAGTGTGTTAGACTGACGTGATAACCAACTACACCACAACACCATTAATGGCTTATATGGAGCAGACTAAAATATTAAATAGATTAATTTGAAACAAATAAAAAATGGGTTCAAATGATTCATTCAACATTTTAAGTCACAACAAATGGCGTCGCCCAGACTTAAATCGGTGACCTTCAGAGTATTAGACTGACTTGATAACCAACTACACCACAACACCTTTGATGGGATACAGAGAGCAGACTAAAATATTAAATAAATTAATTTGAAATAAATAAAAAATGGGTTCAAATGATTCATTCAACATTTTAAGTCAAAACAAATGGCATCGCCCGAACTTGATCCAAAGACCTTCAGTGTGTTAGACTGACGTGATAACCAACTACACCACAACACCGTTAATGGCTTATAGGAGCGGACTAAAATATTAAATAGATTAATTTGAAACAAATAAAAAATGGGTTCAAATGATTCATTCAACATTTTAAGTCACAACAAATGGCGTCGCCTGGATTTAAATCGGAGACCTTCAGAGTATTAGACTGACGTGATAACCAACTACACCACAACACTTTTGATGAGATATAGAGTGCAGACTAAAATATTAAATAAATTAATTTGAAACAAATAAAAAATGGGTTCAAATGATTCATTCATTCAACATTTTAAGTCAAAACAAATGGTGTCGCCCAGACTTAAACCGGTGACCTTCAATGTGTGAGACTGAAGTAATAACCAACTACACCACGACACCATTAATGGCTTATAAGGAGCAGACTAAAATATTAAATAGATTAATTTGAAACAAATAAAAAATGGGTTCAAATGATTCATTCAACATTTTAAGTCAAAACAAATGGCATCGCCCGAACTTGAATCAGAGACCTTCAGTGTGTTCGACTGACATGATAACCAACTACACCACAACACCTTTAATGGCTTATATGGAACAGACTAAAATATTAAATAGATTAATTTGAAACAAATAAAAAATTGGTTCAAATGATTCTTGGTTAGCTTTTGACAAGATTCAAATAAAAAACCTTAAGGGGGTGTTTGTTTTAAGAGGAGCCCAACACCCTGTTTGGCCCAAGGTGTTCTTCACCCCATCTCATCTCATCTTCTCTCTCCTCGTTTTTTTTTCTAAAAAATTTAAAATTTTTTCATCTTTTTTATTTATATATATATTTACTTATTTACTTATTTTATGTTTGATATATTTTTTTTATAATAATATTATTATTTTAATATATCAATATATAATTATAATAATTATACTATTATTATATCAAATGTTTATTTAAATATATTTGAATAAAAAAATTAAAATAAATAGATATATATTATCTCTTAAAATATATGACGTTAAATTTTCATATTTTTATTCATTTTTTAATCGTCTTTAATAACAAAAAAAATTATAGAATTTCAATTGTTTAGAGAGACTATAAAAATTAATAATTAAAAGTTATGTGTTTATTTTTAATATTAAAAATAAATATATCAATTTATTATTAAAATAAAAATTAACTTTAAATAATTTATACCCATTGAATTTTTATTCGTAGTTTAGAATAAATTTAAAAGTATGAACTTATTTTCAATAAACTTAAAATTATCAAACTTATTTTGTTTGTTAAAAAAATGAGATTCAAATTTTATACTCTTGTATTCAGGATTGCACTTTGAAATAATAGTAAGAGTGGATATATATATTTTTTTTAAAAGGATAAATTCATTTAAATAATTTTGAGAGTCTTGATTATATATACAAAAAACAACTATAAATTTCAAGACTTATATGAGTCATAGGGATTGAGATCTATTCTATCTAATAAAAAAAACAATGAATTTCAAAATTTGAGGGATATTTTATTACTTCCATGTAATAATTATTATCAAAATGTGACCGAGTTCTCTTTTAACTACAAAAAAATAATAAATAAAAATTTTTAGGGGCGTCTATGGTTCCCTAGAAGTATGAATGACTAATAAGATAAATATATTTAATTTATTATTACCTATTAATTAGTGAATTTTATTAACAATTTGTTTACCTTCGGTAACTATGAATATGAATATGAATGTATAAAAAGGTATAAGAAAATAATTTTCTTTAAATAAAATAAAAATTGCTATCAAGATTTTATAATGACTAGTTTAACCAAATGATTTTATTTTTATTTTTTAATAAATAGAATCTTGGTATTTTTAATTTTTTTTATTATTTAAGTCTAACAAATCTTTTAAAAAAAAGTTATTAAAGTTGTACAAATATTTTAGTTTTGTCCAACTTTATTTTGGTCGTGTGAATTTTTTTTCTCATAATTGTTTTTAATTAAACAATATTTAAGTATGAAAGATTAGAAACTTTTAACCTCATGGTTATTATGTCGTACATAATATCATTGAAACTATGTTTTTTTTAATAAAAATATTAATATGATTAAATTTGCTTAATATTAAATTTATATTACTTATATTTTATTTATCATAGTAGTTATATTCACATACTTATTATATTAATAGCTAAATAGTTGAGAATAATTATTTAAAAAAAAGGAACAATTTTATTGTTAAAAAAATATATATAAGAACAGATTTAAAAAAAAAACATATCTTAACATCTCATCTCCTCTCCCTCCACCCCAAACAAGGTTTTTCTATCATCTCATCTCACCCCAAACAAGGTTTTTTGCTATCAACATCTCATTTCATCTCACCTGCAGCCAAACACCCTCTAAAGTGATAACCAACTACACTAAACACCCTTATTGTGTTTTTGATAGCAGGCTAAAATATTTATTAAATTAATTTGCAAATAAACTAAGTGTAGAGCGCCAAAAGCGAAGAGCTCTACTGGTATCTTAGTAACTATGAGTTTATACGGACAAATCCCCCTTTTCCAATATTTTTTTATTTATTTTGGAAAGGAATATAAAGTCTCTTCTAATGGTCCAAATATGTTGATAAACGTTAAAAGAATCATATTTTTAGAATTCAAGGACACAATAGTACAACCTATAAAACAGATCCTATTAAAAAAATCATATTCATGTGAGTCTTACGTGTTGGAGTCACATATAAGTTTGGTTATATATAAACTTTTTTTTTGAGAAGTAAACATATAAACTTATTTACGTATAGTTAGATCTATAGTTTGATATGTATATTTATTTATTGTACTATAATTTTGCTAATTTGACATGTTACTCAAACCTTTAGAACCATTAAAAACAGGAAGATTCAAACTGCATATTTTGTGATTGTAACATATTCAATTGCAAATTGAACTAGATTCATTTGGACTAAACTAAAGTCTCTTGGATACATTACTACTTATAAATCAATTTATTTAAGTATTAAACGTTAAAATCTTCTTCTGATATTTATTCAATACTTATTCTATTTTGATTTTAAAATTTTTAATAATTTTATTTTAGTTTCTAAACTTTTACATTACAAGAAAAAAAAATTGTGGTTATTTTCCTTATGAATTATTTTGAAAAGTTGTAAAATAGAAACAAATATTTAAAGCTAGATAAGGTATAACAGATATATCCAGTTTAAAATTTCTATGAAATAATTAAAGAATTATTAACATTACGGAATGAAATACTGACGAAAACAAATAAAATACATAAAAGTTAAAGTAATAAAGTAAAATTCTGAATTAGAAACCAAAAATGAAATAAGTATACAAAATTCAGACAGGCAGTTCAAACACAAACCATACGCCATATAAATAATAAATAAGATGTTCTAAAAAAATAATAATAATAAATAAGATAAAATAAAGATTTTTTTTAAAAGATAAAATAGAGAAATTTCGAGTACAAAAATACTATACGAATTTTTTTCATAATATATTCATTTAATTGTGGATTGATTTAGTAATTATATGAGGAATTTAAAAAATTATAAGAAGTAATGAATTTAATCCGTCATCTACTTAAAAATTAATTTTTTAAAAAAAATTTCTTGACATATTAAAATTGTATAGTCAAACCGTATTTTCCAAGAAATTAGATGCACATACATTTGCTCAAACACTCATGAAAAATAAATTATATATTTATGATTTGTCTTGAAAGTAAAAGTAAGAGTGTGTTGCCAATAGAGCAGTAGTTCAAGCGGCATCAATGTACACTTAATGACCTAGAGGTCTTAGGTTTGAGTCTCCCCGACCCCCAATTATTGTAATTTCAAAAAAAAAAGAAAAAAAAGAAAAAGAGTGTGCTTACTGCTTGGATTCAAGGTTTGTGATGATTTATTGAGAGGTTGACTCGACTCAACTTTTGGATGGAACACCTCCAAAAATCCCAGACTTTCATAAATTTATATACTTCTATTTAACCACTCATAAATCTTCAATCAAATTACAATATCAAATGCCAAAAAGCTTCAAGGATTCTCATACAAAGCATTAATGATATGATTTTTGGTCAAAATTAATGTTGTACCCCACATTCAAATTTTGATTTTTACCCTTAATCAGAGCCAGAGGTCAGGTAATATTCTCTTTTTCACAGTGCCAGAAATGAATAATTTCATGTGGAAAAAAATAAGAGAGGAGAGAAGGGTTAAGTGGGTCAAATATTTGAATCTTGATAACTACAAGTCAATGGCTGATCAGTTGTTTGTTTGTTTGGTTGCACTGGTCATTCCAGTTCGGTCCAGAGAGCTAGTTTCAGCTAAGGGATAAAAGCAACAACCAATCAGCAAAACTGGGTCTCATTCTCCAACGAAGAGTTACGATCTGTGGCGATGGAAACCGAAGCTAAGAAGATCGGGAAACAGCCATGGAAACAGTCCAGGAGCAGGAATTCGAACGCGGAAGGTGATCCCATCTATGGCTGTTGGTAAAGGAATTTGTTATGGCTGGTTTTCATTGTAATGTGTTTTGTTGCAGAAGTTACCAGTTTGGAATGGAAGGTCATTCAAATCAGTGAGCAGGAGGAGGATCTCATACATAGAATGCATAGGTTTGTTGGAGACAGGTTCTATCTTTTCTCTGCCTTTCTCTTTCTTTCTCTGATCTCCGACGTCATCGTCGTCATTCAAACATGTTTTGTTACTGTTCCATTGAACATCAGGTGGGATTTGATTGCTGGGCGAATTCCAGATCGAACTGCAGTGGAAATAGAGAGGTTTTGGATATTGAAACATGCTTCCTGAGCGATGTGTAGTTTCTTCGGTTGGATTCACCGAAATGATTATTACAATTCTGTCTTTGTATCTCTCATATCTATAGTGAAAGGAAGAATACATGCTGTGGCTTTGCAGATGTTTAAATGATTCATATTCATGTTTTAAATAGACTTCTCCATACCCTGTGTGTCCAATCCAAATTCCCATGTTAAAGAAATCACACTTCTATAGAGACTAAAATGATACTATGAACCATTTGTTTTCAAATAATCATAAACAAGATTGATTCTAGTCTAGTACAATCCGAAACCAAGAGACGAGTGAACACTAATAAGTGCATTTGAATCAGGCACTTTGGTCATTACAGGAAGAATCAAAACCAAAGATAGTCAAATGTGTTTGAACTAAATGAACATGAAGTTTTATAATAGTCCCCAAGGGGTGGCACAGTAGTTGAAGACTTGGGCTTTAAGGGTATGCTCTCCTCAAGGTTTCAGGTTCGAGACTCAATTGTGACATTACTCCTTCGATGTCTCCCGGTGCCTGGCCTAGAGACGGGCGTGGTTACCCTTCTTTATAAAAAAAATTATGAAGTTCGAGCACTTCGTGGAAAATAGGAGTTTTTGCACTCTTATTACCATGGAACTTGCAAAATCAAAGAAGCACCAAAGAAGATAACATACAATAATGAAGCACTTAGAACATAGATCAGCAATTCTAGCTCGTCGTCTAGAACATCACACAATGAAGTAAAATAAACTTTGGAGCCGCTGTGGAAGGAAGAAAGAAGAAAGAAACAATGCCTTGAAAATTGTTGAGATGTGCCTTGAACGGTTTAATGCCCTACGATTAGTGCAGGGGAAATGCCCCAGATTCATAAACGAAATTTGTATTGGTGTGTTTATTTCATATATGGGTCTTTTATGTATTTTGGGCATGCTATCTGTAATAGAGTTTAATGAGAGTGTCTATATAAACTCAAATTAAACCTTAGCCGCCCTATGATGTTCATCTTGTATTTCGCATCTCCTTAATAAAATTGTGTCGCCTCTCTGCCCGTGTACTAGATAACACAACATTAGTGAACCACGTAAATTCTATGTTGTTTCTTCTCTTTCTACGTTTTTTTTTCTTTATCTTCGATTGGTTGATTGATTGCCGTTTCATAACAAAAATACCATTTTCGAGCACACAAGTGAGAATCGTTATGTATTACTTGAAAGAACGACGAAATTCATCGACAAAAAACTGCACTCGAAGTTCTAAAAATGAGTGAGATATATGTAATACCCAAGATCATCAGTGTGGGAATTGATTCTGCAGCAGTACAATGAGCTTTGTTTATAAAGTTAGGCATATTTTTGGATTGTCCGAGATGCCAAAAGGCACAAGTCATTTCTTTAACCCTAGACTTCTAAGAAAATACAAAAGGAGATTTCTAATAGAGTTCTGTAGGAATCTAGAGTGTTCCCTTGTCACTACTGTAACTCAGAGATAAAGTTCTGAATAAAAAGCTAGGAACAGGGAAGAAAATGGATGTAGAATATGTTAGGATCTCACAAATGTCCTACATTGGAAAGTGGGAGAGTCCAGCATCAATATAAATTCAATATAAAAGCGATATGAGTTACTCCCCTCATTGCCAATTGATTTTGAGGCGAAACCCCATATTCTCTAATATGATATTAGAGCTCGTTTAGCCCAAAGTGGGTATCGATCAAATAAAAAAGAAATTGAAATCTAATTCAAGATTGGTGAGTCCAAAAGAGGTACCATCTTGAGAGGGCATGTTAGAATCTCACAAATGTCTCACATTGGAAAGTGTGAGAGTCCAACATTCAATATAAAAGAGATATGAGTTACTCCTCTTATTGTCAATTGATTTTGAGGTGGGCCCCATATTCTCTAATACAACTAAAGTAACAAAATAGAACACAATGGAGGATTTTGTTGAAACCTAAAACACCTTAATTTGTGCAAATGCTAAAAACTTGCCAAAACAGTTTGAGAAAGAAAATGACAGTTGATAAAAACCATTTATACGAGAAAAAAGAGCATAGCTTAAATGACGTGATGTAACGAAGAGGTCTTATGAGTTCACATCCCTCACCCCAAATATTGTTGAATTAAAAAAAAAAGAGTAAAAGAGAATAACCATTTGTAAAACTGAAAAGGGCAGTAAACATACACACCGATAGAAGAGAGAAAGAAGAGTGAGACTGCACATTTTCAACATTGCTCTATTATTCATCCTATATTTACCAGGCCACATCCATATAAACAAAATTTGAACAAAAGGTTAGAAAAAATGCAGTCACTAATACTCTTAACACATAGCAAATAAAAAAGAATCAAGACTTCTCTTTTTCCAACTCTAGAACAGGTGAGGATGTTGAGTTTTCAGCCTCCTCAGATTTCTTTAGAGCTCCTCTCAAACCCAACACAATGAATAGATTTGTTAAAGCTAGAAGTGATTCAATCCCTCCATGTAACCAGTCAACATTAGACAAGGAAGTTTCACATTGGACCTTTTCTGTTCCAAGAGAGAGTAAAACAGTTGGAATTCAGGCAATTCGGACATCGAAAACGAAAATCAAAGTGAAAAGAAAATGTTGTTTGATGGGGAAGAAAAGAATTACCATATATTCCAGCAGGGACTGCACAGTTGTGGAAGCAGGAAAAACCAAAATCAAGTAGTTAACATCAATAAATAATAGACATTAGGATAAAGATTTCATTCCACAACAGATGAGAATCTTATAAACAAAAAAATACTCAAGTCCTTGTTATAGGATGAGGAGGAACCAGAAATCAAAATAAAAAACTAACTGAAATTATAATAAACAACTCAAGTCCTTGTTATAGGAAGAGGAACCAGAAATCAAAATAAAAAACTAACTGAAATTATAGTAAACTCAAGTCCTCACCCACTCTGTGTATAACTACCATTTCTAAACCAACCCACTACCTAACTTTTTTTTAGTTCACACTAATTGAGGGCGAAGATTTCGACCTCGAACCAAGATCGAGATTTTAATGTCTTATCCAGTTGAACTATACTAAATTGAGATTGGTAACCATTAACCTTTGATTGTATATTCATAAATTGAAAATTCGGTTTCCTTATTAAGAAAGATTCACCAAATTGATACCCTGCCTAATTAAATAAAAATTGATACATTACTAATCATTGACAACTAAATTTAAAACCTTCATCATGTTAATATTTCGAAACCAAATGAATCCTTTCGAACCATGTTAAATCACTAATCATCAATCATCCCAAAATCTTTTTTTTTTTTGAAAAAGACATGTA
Source organism: Sicyos edulis (assembly GCA_036507275.1). Taxonomy (NCBI): domain Eukaryota; kingdom Viridiplantae; phylum Streptophyta; class Magnoliopsida; order Cucurbitales; family Cucurbitaceae; genus Sicyos; species Sicyos edulis. The sequence continues at coordinate 67,392,866 of CM071846.1, forward strand.
ATTCAAAGAGCGTTGCGCGCAGGAACATAGCACTCCTCCGAGATAGCGGAGACAATACAAGAGGGGAGATTCCCCCTCCAAAAATCAGAAGAGCTTAAATCCCAACCACAGAAGTGGAACTAGCAAAAATCAGAGTCAACAAGAGGCTTCGCAAGGAGGAAAACTTAATTATATCAATCAGCACTCTTCTTCACTTATGAGCTTGAAAATTTGAGAATGCCCATCACCTCTTACCCCAATATCATACTGCAATATGTTAAATTGGCAATCGATCCCAAGCTTAAGCTGGTTGCTCCCAATAAATTTTATTAAATAATATAGGGTTCTCCCTCGAAACCAATTGGCAACAAAATGTGGGACAATTGCCACACGTTCAGTATGTGGAACAAATTTAATTATATCAAACACAAATGCCTACAAACAGATACAAATGAATGAATCCATCCTAGTGTAAAAGTCCAAAACAAGTAGTAATTCATAAACCCAGATGCCAAAACAGTCAAAATTGCAGAAGTAAAAAGAGAATCAAATCAAATCCAATCGAAAACGAAGCGAAACGGAAACGAAAGAAAGGAGATGGAAAAGGGTTGAACTCACCGGAGGCAGCCACGAAGGCAAGCAAGAAATAGAAACCAAATAGGGTGAGTTTGGGAGCCGTGTTCGATTTGGTGATGAAGTACAAGAAACCAACGTAAGGAATTAGGGAAAACGCAAAAATGAGTGAGGCTATGCTCTGAGAATCGACGTTGGGCGGCCATGGATCCACAGGCGAAATGGCTCCACAAATAACCCCATTTCTTTCAAAGCTTCTGTTTCTTCTGGGGAAATGGAGCTGAATCGAAACCCTGCGTGGGATTGCTCCCAAATTGGGCGAAGAAAAACAAGAACTTGGAGCTTGACGAAGAGAACAGAGATGGGTTATCATCTTTGGATCCAAATTGGATTGATTTTCTATTGCTTTACGTCAATTGGATTTTTCACATTTTTAGCTACAAGGATTGGTATGCTGATAGAAGTGTTTGTTTGACATATTTAAGTAGTTTTTAAGTTAAAAGAGTTATATTGATGAGACATATTGAGTAGTTAAAAATTGAGAGTTGCGACAAAAATTTATTGTGCAAAGGAGTTATAGTCAAAACATTGTTTGGATGTTGATTTAAAATGAGTAGCTATTTGTAGTAGTTAAAAAAGAAATGATTAAAAGTAAGTTATTTGATTGATTTGAAATGAATGATTAAAAATGAGTGGATAGAAATAATTGAATAGTTATAAATGAATGGTTATAAATAAAAGTTATTTTCAAAAGTAAAATTAAGAAAAAATTAGTAAAAACTCGTTTGGAGGTAGATTTTCGAATATGAGTTACTAAATTCTAAATCTAACTCCTAACTTAAACGTAAAACTTAAGGATGTTCAAACAAGAACACCAATCAATCACAATAACCTCAGCCAATGATATGTGAAATTTAATTCAATATTTTATATACTTAATATTTATATCTATTTTATTATATTAATATCATAAAGATCGAAAATTATATTTTGTTTATCCAAAGTGTATGACTAATTTAATGAAAATATTTATATTTGTAATATATTGATAAATCACCTAATTCATTTCAATTCAACCAAAAAATATAAGAATAAGCGACTAATCTAATATTTTTCTAAATCCAACCCATGGCAATAAAAGAAAATTAAGAGGATCATTTTGGTTTTAAAAATATTGAAGTTCAAAAGGAAAATTTGGTTCTCATGGTTTTTTATAATGGCCAGAAATAGCACAAACTATTTTGTCGTTTATATAAAGAATCCTTACCGAAAACGATTGTAACCGGGAAATGGAAGAAAAAAAAACAGCAAAATTCAGAATACATAGAAATGTATAGAAGATGTACCTAGGGGTGATTTCGGTTCGGTTTTTGTCGGTTTTGTACCAAACCGACAACCGAACCAATATCTTCGGTTTTCAAAAAATGGATCCGATCCGATGTCCAATAAAGTATAGAACCATTGGTTCGGTTTTTCAATGTCCAAAAATGGATCCGATCCGATCCAATGTCCAATTTTTTTTAATATATCAAAAATAATATTTCTCATATAAAAACAACATTCTCGTAAACAACTATTTTTTTTAAAGGTTAGAAGTATTTTTAACTTATTTAAAATTATTTAAGGATATTTTTTACTTGAAATAGGGGTGAATTAAAGAAATATTAATGGAAAGAAGATTACTCTATATGAATTATTGACTATATATATATATATCGGTTTGGATCGGTTTTTTAAAATGAAAACCGGAACCGATCCAATATTTTTGGTTTTTTCAAATTACAAACCGATATGTCCAATTTTGAGGTAAAAAACCGATCCGATCCATTGGTTCGGTTCGGTTCGGTTCGGTTTTTCGGTTTTTTGTTGCACCCCTAGATGTACCTTCTAGAAATGTTAATTAACTGTTGATATGAATAGTAGCTTAGCTGTATTGTCATATACCTATCGACTATGAAATTATGAGTTCAAATATTATTTTAGTATATGATTCCAAAATTAATTCTAAAATTATCCATTTTTTAATAACATTCAACCTCTTCATTTAGTTTTGGTGTGAATTTTAAAATATAATAAATTTCTATCATATTGTTTCATTTTTTTAATATTATTTCTTTTTCAACATTTTTTTCACCAAAAAATAAATTTTTATTCATTTTAATATCAACAATTTTACCTCCAATGCAAGCATGTACATTTTTTTTTTCTTATAACTTATTTATTTTAATATAATTAAACGGCGATAAAACATTTTTAAAAATAATTGATAGCAGGCAAACATAAATGAAAACTTGAAAATAATAAAATATTATTATGAACGGAAAAAATTTGAATTCTGCATTCATAAAAATCACGAGAAACCAGAGACTTATGTTAGCTTGGTACAAAATTAAAGCCCATATGTATTATCAATTCAACGTCTCGTCACTGCCATTAAGATAGTCTTTTTTTTTTTTTTGAGAACTGCCATTAATATAGTTTACCTGCTCCACACACCAATCCTTTAATTGAAAGACCATATTTTAGGCTTTGATAATAAGCTAACAAAGTACTAATAAGAGCAATAGTTTAACTATATTTGTGTACTGTTATAAGGTGAATTACACATCATGTATTAGCTCATTTGATGAGTTTAATTTGAGTTAATTAAGAGTTATTTATTACTAATGAGATATGTGTATTGGTGCTCATATTTTTCGAAAGAGATATGAATTGGATTAAAGGCATGCCAGGAGCATGCAAAAGTCAAGAAAAAAAGGTTACAAAAATGCTCTTCAGTTTAATGCGATGGAGGCAATGTCGTAGTCTTTAGATAGAATAGATTTTGAACACCAAGAAGCAAATAAAATGACAATATCTTCCCAAACGGAGTTGGGACTTCTAGCAACATATTTGTCTTCGAAAATCCGCGCGTTTCTTTCCTTCCAATTGGACCACATAATGGCCCCCATAATATTGATCTTCATTGTTGAGGATTGAGAGGAGCATGGCCTGTTCATGATGTTTGATATAAATTCCACCATATTCATTGGCCATCCTGAAACAAAGAAGTTGGGAACAAAAATCCACATGCTTTTGGCGAAAGAGCAATGTAAAAAAATATGGTCGGTAGATTCAGCATTACATTTACAAAGGCTACACCAGTCAGGACTAAGAGAGTAATTCTTGTGTCTCTTCTGAACCACCTCACATGTGTTTATACCGCGGTGATAAATAGTCCATAAATTTTTTTTTATCTTCTTAGGGAGGGTGGATTTCCAAAAGTGTTGAAGAACAATACCATTCCCATTGTCGACATTATTAAGAACATGCTTGAGAGAGCTCACCGAGAAAATCGAGTTGCTATTAGGCAACCAAATAATGTCATCAGTACCATGATTTTTAGGAATAGGCCATGAGGAGGAGATCGACAACCATCTGTTATGATCACTATATGCAAAAGGCCTTCGGGGAAAGATATTCCAACATCGAGAATCTCGGTTCCACGCTTCACTAACCTTCATCAGGTTAAATGTTGAAAGAGAGAAAAAACGAGGAACATGCTTAAAAAGAGGTCCCATACCTGTCCAGTTGTCATACCAGAAATTAGTCTTGTCCCCTGTTTTAATCCTCCAAATGATATTTGAGTAAACAATGTCCCTCATCAAAACAATAGTCTTCCATGGAGATCTATAGCTACCAGCCTTGATTTTAATAGGGATATCACCAATATAACGAGGGACATATTTCTGGTCGATGATGCGCCTCCAAAAGAGAGAGACTCATTAAAGTAACGCCATATCCATTTGCCGAGGAGGGCCTTGTTCATAGTATTAATTTTTGAGATGCCGAGACCACCCTCATTCTTGGATTTGGTCACAATGTCCCATCTAACCAAGTTGCTACCCCCATGGTTATCCACACCCTTCCAAAGGAAATTACGAAACAACCTCTCAATTTTATTGCAAACAGAAGCTGGAGCACGAAAAGTAGAAAGCATATAAGTAGGGAGACTACTAAGAACCGATTGCAACTATCCATTTGCCGAGGAAGGCCTCGGGGGCGCATTGCAACTAGTCGGGGGATTCGTCAAGGGGATCCTTTATCTCCTTTTCTTTTTGTTCTGGCTATGGATTACCTCTCAAGCTTATTGTTGGATGCTCAACAAAAAGGTATTATTCAAGGAAGTTCTATAGGTGATATTCAAATTACTCATCTTCTTTTCGCCGACGACATTCTCCTTTTTTCTGTTGATAATGTCGTTATGGTGCATAATTTACTTTCTCTGATTAAAACCTTTGAAGCTTCCTCTGGGTTGAAAGTTAACATGCAAAAATCATCTATCTCTGGTATTAATGTTGATGAAGCTAAAACGGTTAACATGGCATCTTCATGGTCTTGCCCCCACATGCCTTTACCTATAAATACTTGGGGATGCCTCTTGGTGGTAATCCAAGATCCAGTGGCTTTTGGGACCCTACAATAGAGAAAATTCACAAACGTCTTGAATCTTGGCAGTATTGGTGCTCATATATATAGCACATTTGAAGGTTTTCTTCTTCTTTGAGAGTGAGAGTAGAAACTCTAGCCACATTTTAGAGCTCTTATACATTCAATCAATGACATTATGATGGTGGATCGAATAAACTCAATCGATCTATAACAGTGGAGTAGGGATGTTCCCGAACCACTATAAATTCGGTGTGTTTTGTCTCTCTTCTCCATTATCTTTCTTTATTTGTTACAATTTCATCTCAATTTGGTTTGATTTAGAGTAGATTTAGAATTTGCACTTTGATTTAGTATAGATCTACAATTTTGTTGTTACATGACGATTAAAAGATCTTGAATTCGAATCTTCTCACTCCACGATTGTATTTCAAGAATTTAAATAATTAGAATTAAATGTAGAGAAAAGTTTAGTTCATAATCTTTTTTGAGATCAAGTTTAATTTATTTCTAGACATAGACATAACTTTTTATATCTAATTATTTGAGCCACATAATTTATATTTTTTTCCTTTTTTATTTATGTCAATGCATAAAAAATTGAAAAATGATAGAAATCACAAATCCTATTTTTAATTAAACTTTATTTTTAGTTGATATATGACAATTTTTAACTGTCACCGAAAAATTTATGACAATTTAAAAATAATATAAATGATATCTTATGATATTAATGTAATGTCATAATTAAAAAAAACTTTTCATGATAAAAATAACATGAAATAGCAGAAATTTAGGTATAATAGTCATAAAAGGGCTGTAGTGACTATTATTGCAAAAATGAGTGAACACAAATGGAGTATCATTAAATAGAAAATTATTTACACCAAAAGTGCATAGGGATATATAAGAGTAAAACTTCCATACACATGGATGTGTAGGAGAGCCCTATAATTTAATGATGTGGTATCATTGGTGCCACAAAAATTCCTTAATATTTTATTATTTTTTATTTATGAGATGATTTTTTGTGACACCAATGATGCCACATACTCAAAATATAGAGCTCTCCTACACATCCATGTGCAGGGGAGTTTTACTCGATATATAATGTACAAGTGTAAGCTTCAAACAAAAGCAAGTTTTAATTCTGTTAGGCAATATAAAGTCTTCACTACTCTCAATAGTTTAAAAAAAGTCTTCACTTTCAAGCATCTAGGATCATTTTTAGGACATTAATATTTGGGAGATTTTAACTTGAATATTTAGGTCAAATATTCATAAAAATTATCACTACACTAAACCTTCTTTGATGAGCATCATCATTTTAGCTCCATATTTATTTCTTTGGCACTCTCTCACTAACTCTATTCTACATGTATTACTAATTATATCTTACAAAACATATTTTCTCCTCATCTTATTTATATGTTAAAAGAAAAGTACATTTTTAATTTTTGGATTTTGGATATAATTTTTATTTGATCTCTACATTTTAAAATAAAATATTTTTATGAGAAATTTTACTCGATAATCCAATTTCATAAAATAATTATAGATCTAAGTAAATTTAAAAATATTTGTATCTATAGTAAAATATTCGTTATAAAATATTATTTTATTATTATTACATTATTTTGTATTATTATGTATTATTAATACAATATTATATGTTATTTGTACACTATTATGCATTAATATAGTATTATTATTGATAATACCATTTAATAATACCATATAATTATTAATAATATCGTATAATTATTAATATGTATGACTATACTTGATAAATCGTATTTTGGCCTAGTATTGTAAATATTTTTCCAATTTGATCTATTCCTAAAATAACACCTATTTTTGTCTCCTATTTTAAAGTTTATTTATTTTTACTTATTCTCTTTTAAAAAATTGAATTTTCATAAACAATATATTATAATTTAAAATTAATATAAATCAACATTCTATTATATAACTAGAGATTCTATTATCTCAGTTATTACAATTAAATATTATTGAAATGAGAAATAAATATATTTGATTTTAGAACATAAAAATTATGAAATAAAAATTGTATCCAAAATTTTGGGATTAAAAATATAGATTTTTCTATTTTAACAATCAAAGTGGTTAGAAAACAAGCCTACTTATTTTTCATTTTGAAATGAGAAACAACTATCGAATAAAATTTTACACTTAAGCTTTCTGAGAGAAAGAAACCACAAGACCAAGTTTTTTTTTTCTTTTTTTAACAGAACTTCATAAATAAAAAATCTAATCCATTATAATTAACCTTCAAAGTGGAGCCAATAGTAGGGGAAGATTTCCCCTCCAAAAAAGATCACTATCCTAATCAAAAAGAGGGGCACCCACTTAAAAGAAATAGGAGAACACATTGGTTGGTTAACAAATCAACCAGACAGTTACTAAGTCTGCTACAATGAAAAATATTAACAATTCCTAAGGAGACAACTAATTGCTTTAAATCAACAATAATATTGTTGAATTCAGAGATGTCTTCGTTTTTAATGGCATTGATGATAACTGAAGTATTCGACTCCACTAGAATAAGACCAAGTAGTTAGACATGCTAAAATGATATATTTAAATGTGATTAAATTTATTTATGGCAGAAATTGAGCAAACCTCTTATCATTAAATTTTGGTAACCGTAATGAAAGTTAATAATAATTTCCGATGACAATACGAATACAAGAACGAACACCAACAACTAAAGAGTTCTAACTCCAATGATGTATGTTATCTTAATCAAAGAATAGACAAAGGAGACCAAAATCTTTAAAAAAAATAGAGAAAAGTTCTTTGTGATTTTTTTCTCTAATTTTCTCTGTAAGTTCAAAGTCATTTATTTTTACTATTAAGAAAATAACTTTAATCCAATAAAAATTTGGATAGTGGTTATAAAAGTGGTGGCAATAAACTCACATCATGAGCCACTAATTATTGAAAAATAGAGTTGTTATTAAAAATTAATTAATTATAAATAATCCCAACCAAGGTTTTTTTTTTCTTCCTTTAAATCATTGATTGAGTTTAAACTTTATGTAAGACTTTTTTTTTGTTGATAAGTAAAAAACAAATGCGCCACTTCTAATCTTGAAAGAAATCATTAACTTTGATCGTTGAGCTCTGTTGTAAGTGTCATGTTTAATACTTTTTTTTACTATCTATAATACATTATTTGATAAATATTTGAACGGTAATAGTTGGATTTTCTTGTTTTGTTGTTCATTTTATGTACTCTCAAATACATTAATAAGAGCTAGCCTAGATGACATTATATAATTCGATAATTAAGAAATTATGAATTTAATTATTATTAAATTAAAAAAATTCAAATACAATTTTAAGAATTAAAAAACAATGATGGATAAATACCAAATTCTAACATCTCCATTTTAATTATCATAATAAGTCTTTGTAAATATTTCATTCATAAAAAAATATTTCAATCTTTTCCATCAATTACATTGAAGCAATTTTGGGGTTTAGTTGAATCTATTAAATTTTGTTAATATTTTGATATCCATAATTTTTTTTTTCCTTTTTAGTTATTCATTGAAAAATTACCACAAAGAATGTATATATACATATATATGAATAATAATTTTAATAAGTAGCTTTCAATTAATGGCACAAAGGATTTTCAATTATGGTCTTGAATATACTTTTCAATTAGTGTATCAATCGGTCTTTTGTCTGGAGCAAAATTGGGGTATGAAAAAAAATAAAATAGAGAAATTTCTAAAAAAAATAAAAATAATTCTCATAAGATGAGAAATTTCTATAAAAAAAAAAAGAATTAAAATACACTACAAAAAAGTTGGTCAGTAGTAAATTCTCAAAAGAAAAAAATAACTTAAGAAAAAAAAAAAAAGAATTCATTATGAACGGGGCTAAAAATATATGATACTGCAAATTCTGAACGAAAAACATGAGTATAGAAAATAAAAGTTTAATTGTTAAAAGTGAACTATTAAAATTAGAAGTAATTTACAAATCCTAAAAACGCTGCTTCAAACACAAGAAATACCGACGGAAGTGGACGCCGTGAACCTCTCGGAAGCAGTCCGGCGGACCAAAGAAGCAATTTCCGGCGAGAATCCGGAAATCGAATCCTCGAATGTAGGGCTCGAATTCGGCTTCTGCCGGAAAACCGACCGGAGAAATTTGTGTAGAGACCGCGAGATCTTGGAGGGGCGTTTCGACGGCGGCGGCGGAAGGGAGCGGCGGGAGGGAAGGTGCGGCATGGAGAGGGTTCTGGAAGCGATTGCGGAATCGAGTTGGCGTTTGAGGGAATTGAGTTCGAAGGAATCGTAGAGGGAGCTTCCGCAGTCCCACACCACGGCGGCGGCGGCGGATCGGGAGGATTTCGATTTCTCCATTTTTTCCGGCGAGGAAACAGAGGAGGAAGGTGAAACAGAGGCGGTGGGTTTTGTTTGGATTTCAGAGGCCCATTCTTTCAATTTATTTCCATTTGCTTTCATTGACTTTCATTCAACCTGCTCCCTCACAAAGTAATTAAAGTCTCTTCTTCATTAATTCATTATTTTTCCAATTTACTATATTTTCATTTAATACACACGTTTATGCCCATCCTAAAAAAAAATGAAAACACGTTTGTGCCCAGCTATTCACGAGTTATGGTTACTTCGAAATTTATCGGTCCAAATTTATTTTTATATATTACGTATGGTCAATAAATTATATGATTTTATTGTTTAGTTGCCAATTCAATCACAAGTAGAGATGTCAATTTTCTCCATGGGTCGGTTCCGTGGGGACCTACCCTTTTAGAGGGCGGTGAATCTTCGAATAGACCGTGAATGAGGGAGTGAGTGAGGATGAAAAATTCTCCCAAGCTAAATGGGGACGGGGACGGAAAATGTATTCCACATCCCCATTCATATTTTATATATATATATATTAAATACATTTATATACATAAAGTAATAAAAATACTTGTTTAGATTAATATTTTTTTTAATTAATTATTTAATTAAAAATCAATAAACATTTGTTTTAATATTGAAAAAATTATCTAAAATTTAGTGAATTGAGCTAAAGTCGAAAAAATTTGAAAAATAAGAATAAAAAAAAGAAAAGATGAATAGTTAAATGAGGAATAATATTTCCCGTGGGGAACCCGATCCCCGTGATTTCTCGCAGTGAATCCCCGCCTTGTTTCCAGCAAAATTTTATGGTGAATTTTGCGGGGATGGGGGAGGTAAAGCCATCCCCGTCCTGTGGACATCTCTCATCACAGGTTGAGCTCGAGAATCAGTATTTGTCTCCCTCTCTCAATATGTACTAAAAAATAAACTCAAAATTATGAGTGTATCTATTATTAAGAGAAAGTATGTAACAAATACTTAAATAATGTCAATGGTTATATATTTATAATTATTTAAAATTTCTTTGAGTCCTAGTGAGAAGAGGGGGAATCTCGTAGCTCAAAATAAATGAGAGTCAAATATTGATTTTCGGAACGAAAATAATGTTGAAACTATATTACCACTAAACAATTAAATAATTTGTTCACCATCCCATTTGGTAATTATTTTCTTAATCTATCAGACCTACAATTGAATTGGGCTTATCAATATAAGAATTAATAATATTCTTTTTTTTTTAGTACAAAATGGGGAAGAGGGATCAACAAACTCTACATGGAAGACACAACTACTCTCAAATAATATGAAAGTCAAATACTGATTGAACTCGTGGCCGTAAAGTTGAAATGATTAGCACCAGACAAGATAACCAATTTCGCCACGAACCTTCGGTCGAAACCTTTTTTTTTTTTTTTTCAACTCTAATTCAAAATAATGATTTCTTAATGATAGAATAGATTAATGTTGTTGAGATAACTATAACTGAGGGTAGAGTATTGAAGAATCCATACATGATACTACTAAATTGTTCTTTTGGCTCATTTTTACCCAATTACTTCTTATATGCTACGTATCAAAAGTTTTGTGAGTTTCTTGTCTGTGTAAAACCCTCTCTTTTTCTTCAACATTGACCTTTCAATTTTGAACTTTTATACATTTGTGAACTTTTAAAAAATCTAACGTGTTGAAATTTTTATTAGATTCTAAATGTTAAAACTTATATGCATTTTAAAATTTTAATGACTTATTAAATACAAAATTGAAAATTTCTAGTTTCTTTTTTTTAAAAAAATAAAATTGAGTAATCTAATCTGAAAGTAACTAAATTTGTAATTGCATCTAGTATTTATGTTACCACATGCATTTTAAAGTAACTGAATCCTTTCTTTTTTAGGGGAGCGAAGTTCCTATTTCCCGATTTTCAAAAAATTCATTTTTAATCTTCTTTCAGCTCATGAAGTATGTAATGTATATTTATAATTATCAAACGAGAACAATAAATTTGTTGAACTAAGGAGGATAATTAAAAAGAATGTATATATATAGAGGGAGGAATAAAATAAGAATGGGTATAAGATATAGATGCTAGTTTGGAAAAAGATAATTTGAATATTTTGGACTAAAAATATATTTAAAACCAAAAAACGGTTCGAGTCCAGGAATCGATATTTGCCCCCTACCCCGGTATATACTAAAAAAAAACCAAAAAAGGGAAAATGGCATTTAATACTGTGATGACTATTTAGGATCATTTCCCTGCCTTTGAAGCGAAGGAAATTTGAATAATTGATCAGATGGTGTGTAAGAAAAGTACCACAAAAATTATTAGTTTAATTTCCTTTTTCTTTTTTTTTGAAAACTTATTAGTTTAATTTTCAAAGTCAAACAAAATGCTATTTTTGTTCGATCATTTGATTTTTGCTTTAATAACTTACAACGTTTTTACATGGCTGACACTCCAATTTCGTTTTTTTTTTCCTTTTTTTTTCGGTTTCTATCTGAGGACCATACATTTAATAAGTTCTATTCCATGAATTTTCTATTCAAAAAAGAAAGAAAGGAAAAAAATGGAAATCTTTATTTGTGTAATTAAATTTTAATGTAATTTGTATTATAGTTCTAGATTAATCATTTGGTGGAAACCAACATTTATTTTGTAATTTTTTGGAATAAAAAATATTTTATATAAGTTTTATTGAGCTTAAATTGTATGTAGAATAAAATATTTAAATTTCAATTAATTGAGTTATACCTTTTTTTTTTTTTTGAAAATCAATTGAATCATTTTTTTCAATTGAGTTATACTTTATATATCAACAATTTAATACCTAAATTTATATATGACTCCACAGATATGCACACGTCACGCACAATAGAAACATATGTTTTTCTTTGTAAGTTTCATTAGTTGATGTATATTATATTTTTATTTCATGTACATGTGATAGCCCTTTTAACAATAGTTTTTCTTTTTAAAATAGAAGTATATCAAAAAAGTAAAGGAAGGCTCCTTGCAATACTTATGTTATGAAACTAAAACTCAAATTGTAAAGTTATTTAAAAGGTATGTTTGATCATATAATTTGTAAACTAATCTTACAACTAATTTGTGAAGTTAGAAACCACTTGATATTTGGTTAAATTTATGTTAAGAAATTTGTATGATTATTATTTTTAAAAAATTATATAATTTTAATATAGTATGCTATTAATATTTTATTTTAACTTAATCAAAAGAATTTACTTATAGAAAAATGTCTTATATTTTAAATCTTTGGATATACGGTGTTTTTATTTGTTTCTTAAGCTTCAAGCTTGACCTTTTAAATGGAAACATGGTAGAGAGGTGGGAACCCACTTAGCTAATTTGCTTTTTGACTCAAAGCTTATAATACCAAAAAAAAAAAAAATAATAATAAAATAAATAATTTAAATTAAAAAATGATATAGAGAGATTTTGTGTCAACATTCCGCGTTTAAAGGAGAATTAGAAGATATAATTCTTTTGAAGTTATTTTAGTGAGTTTAATTTGTTTATCACTTCCTCTCTCTGCATGTGATGCATGTGAAGACGTGTTTTTATCTACTTTTCTTTCTTATAATATAATATGATTTAATCAGATATCTTGTTTTATACTTTTGATTTATTTTAGAATTAAATAAAGCATTTTAAATTTTATATATCTTTAAAATCGAATAAATGCTTCATTGAGGTGCACACTTGACCATAATATAAAATTCTAACCAGGGACGGATCTAGGGTTTAAGGTTTGGGGGGGCCGAATATTTTTTTTGCAAGTATACGGACACATAAACTTACTAGAATTTTAGCACGGCGTTGTCCGTGATAATTTCTTAAATATATATATATATATATATATATATATATATATATCAAATCATATTATCTTAAAGTGTGGTTTAAGGAGAAAATCATTTTGGACGATTTTACCCTTTAAGTCATACCCTAAATTACAAACATGTCATTTATTGAAAATAAAAAAAATTAAATACAAATAACGTAGAAGATATTTACAATATCATTTAGATTTTCATCTGTAGATAAGATATTTTTATAAAATCTGATAGATTTTATGACTAAGTTAGAAGATAAAAGACTTCAACCATCAAATGAAGATATTTACGATATTATTTAAATTTCCATAATTTTATAAGGTAAAAAATAAGATATTTTTATCAAATCTCATCGATTTTATTTGAAATTTTATATTATAATTAAAATAATAAATGAAATTTTCCAATCCTATAAATAGTTCTCTACGTTTTGTATTTGAGAACACTGTTTGCTTGAATTTACTTTTTTTTGTTTTTTATTTTATAATAAGTTATCTTATTTTTGTTGGATTGTTTACCTTAATTTTCATATAATTTTTCTTTTGTTGCAATAATTTTTGTAGGGATCTTTTATGCATAATTGTTGCCTTTCAAAAAAAGACTTGGAGATTAGAAAAAAAGAGTTAATGATAAGATTATCATTTAAGGATAAAGTGCATTAGTTTAAAAAATATGGTAACAATGATTTCCTACTATTACATAGTTCTCTATATTTTGTTTACAAACACATTTGACAATTTCTAATTATAAATATAAATAATCTAAATATATTTATTTATTTTGAGCTTAAAAAATAATAGGTGTTATTATTTAAAAAAAACTTAATAAAATTTATTGAATTAAAATTAAATTTTATCTCTGATTTTTAAAAATCGATGTTCTTTAATTTTTTTTTCTCAATTTCTCTATTAATAGATCAATTACTCTTGAATTATAAAATTTATAAGAGTTATATCATTATTATAATTATAAATATAAATAAACTAAATATCTTTATTAGTATACATCTATGAACTTACCTTTAACCTCAAATGATAATTTTATCGTTCTTCAAAAAAAAAAAATTCCACATCTCCAAGTCAACAATTAAGCAACAAAAGATACCTACAAAAATTATTGCAACAAAAGAAAAGTTAGATGAAATTTAAGGTAAATAATCAAACAAAAATAAGATAACTAAATTTTTTATTATAAAAAAAATTTTAAAAATAACCAAAATATAGATAACTATATATATATATATATATATATATATATATAGTAGGAAATCATTGTTATCAAACTTTTGAAATTGAAGAATTCATACACTAACCAATGATAATTTTATAATTCTTACTTTTTTTCCAGATCTCTAAGTATTTTTTTGAAATGCAACAATTATGCAAAAAACAAATCCCTACAAAAATTATTGCACAAAAGAAAAATTAGATGAAAGTCAAGGTAAATAATCCAACCTAACTTATTATAAAACAAAAAAACAAAACAAAAAAATAAAGAAAAATAAAGAAAAATAAATCCAAGCAAACAGAAAGTGTTATTGTAAACAAAATGTAGACAACTATTTATAGGATTGAAAAATTCAATTTATTATTTTAATTCGAATATAAAATGTCAAATAAAATATATGAGATTTGATACAAATATCTTATTTTCTAAATAAAAATTTAAATGATATTGTAAATAATTTAATTTGATTGTTGAAATCTCTTAACTTATTATTTAGTCATAAAATTTATGAGATTTGATAAAAATATCTTATCTTCTACGTTATTTGATTTTTTTTTATATTCCAATAAATGACATTTTTGTAATTTAGGTATGACTTAAGGAGTAAAATCGTCTGAAAATGATTTTCTCCTTAAGCCACACTTTAAGGTAGTATGATAACTTTTTTATGACACTAATCTTATAATCCCCTATATTATTGACAAAATAGGTGATACACTATGAATTAAACTCTTCTTAACATTTTAGTTACAAACTATGGATTTTCTATAAAAAAAAATAAACAAACACAAATCATGATAATTAAGCACTTAACAATGTGTTTTATAAATATATAAAACAAAGCATCTTTAAATGTAAAAAGTTTGATTCACACTGGTATTTTAACTTTTAATTATATAATATTATAATTTTCTATAGAATCAAATATAAAATTTATTTATAATAATATATAAAATTTATTTGATAAAAAAATAATAAAGAAAGAAGAAAATAATTTAAGTATATAAAAATCCTAAATAATATATATTATTTGCAAAGAAAAGAATAGGGAAAAAATAAACTAAGAGGAAAAAAAATACTAAAAGAAAAGTATACAAATAATACATAATACATAAAGGAAATAAGAAGAAAAAAAATTAAGAAAAAAAAGTAGCATATAAAGGAAAAAAAAGGATTTTCCAAGATAAATCCTCCACCTACTGCTATCTCTTAGACAAAATTACATACACGGTGGTATCGTGGTGCAAAATGAATCATGTATTCCATGATTATAGTTTCGACACATTTATGCATAGTTGGAACTCTTTTCTATAATGTTTTTTTTGTATCTTTTGTAACTGGTTTCACCACCAGCAATTTGTAATTTCATACCATCAATGAAATTGTTTTTTATAAAAAAAAAAAAAGTAAAAAAAAAGGACGAAAGAGAAAGGAATTTAAAAAAAAAAACAAGAAGAAAAAAGAAATACAGAAAAAAAAGAGTAAATATTAAAAGGAAAAAAAAAGTTGAAAAAGAGAAACGAATTTTTTAAAAAATAACGAAGTGGAAAAAGAAATACAGAAAAAGAAAGAAAATATATATTAAACAGAACGGAATTTACAAAAAAAAAAACCCTAATGTGGCACCATTATGATTCGAACTTTGGGCCAATAAAATATTGTAAGGGCCAAATCCACTCAGCCAATAGCTTATCCTCCATAATTATTGTAAAGTACTATTGATATAACATAAATTTAAAATATTTTGAGGGGGGGGGGGGGGGGGGGTATGTATCATTTGGGGTGATATTGATATGAATGTTTAATGTTAAAAAATCGGGTTTATTTAAAGACTATGATAGTATCTTCATGAAAAGCGTTTTTTTTAACTTTCTCCATAGTTTTGAAGCTCGTTGTATGTTTTTGGCATACTTATATAGTATCTTTTTCAAAAAAAAAAAAGTTTAGTGTTAAAAAGATGTTGAATTTTATAGTGAAAGTACCCTTGTACATAGATATTTTTACAAATATCATAAAAATGAAAATACAGATTTTATAACATGAGTTAAATAAATAAATGTTTTTTATACAAATTTTTCCTAATTTTGAATTTTAGCTAGTTAGAATACTATATTATCTACGAAAGTATTAGAAATTCAAATTCTTACGGTTGAATTAAAAAAAATATATTATATTTCTTAAATCAACAATTAAATCATGTATATAATTCATATTGTTATGTACTAAAAAAAAAAAAAATCGTATTGTTATTTCATTTAATAATAATCGGTAAATATGGGTTAAAAATACAAAAAAAATGGAAATTCCAAAAGATGGATTTTAAAATAAAATATCTAACATATTGATCCAAAATGATCAACTAAACCATTCTTCTAATTCAAAACTTAATATAATAGGGCTTGGCCCAATTAATCGGCCAGTCCAACACTAATTCAAAATTTGATCAATGAGCTAAAACCTCAAACTAAGTCAAGGATTTGGCTTTTAGAGGTTGGAATGTTGGTCTAATTCAAACACCATTTTTTAAGCGGGCATATTTTGGGTCAAGTGGTATATCTCATGACATTAATTAAAATATGTATCACAGATATAAAAAAAAGTGTAGTTTTTGGAGTGATATTTTTTGAAGTGTAAACATAGAGTAATCATATCATTATTATTATTTTTTGTTTTTAAAATTTAAATTTAGTTTTACTTAAATTTTCTATAATGAATTTCATCGTTCTTAAAAAAGTATGTGAATTCTCACCAAATTCAAAAAATAAAAATAGACTTTTGAAAGTTTTTTTTTTTTTCAAATTTTGATTTAGTTTTTAAAAATATAAGAAAAATGTAAATATTCATATAAGAAAAAAAAAATGATTAAAATAGTTTTTATAGACTTAAATTTTAAAATTAAAAATTAAAAACGAAATATTTATCCAACGTAGCCTTAGTTAATGATACCAACAAATGAGAATTAAAAATTAAAAAAAAAAAAAAAAAAAAAACCCAACATACCACAATATGTTATATACCAGCAACTTAAACACCACTTTGGTCTAAATATACACATTAGATATGTTTATAAATAGCTTTGTTTTCCAGTTAAATTTTTTTTCTTACAATCCAGTTGTTTAACACCTTACTCCATAAAATATTTATGTATAGAAATATACAACAATATAAGGATTTGAATCAAGCTTATGAGAAAACATAGAGTAATATCATATCATTATTATTATTTAATTAGTCATATACAACATCAGCTTACTTCACTACTTCGATTTTAGAATATTCTCAACCTGATTGGAAAAGTTAGATACTATATAGAATATGTCTCTTGAAAAAAAAAACAGCATTACCACTCATATTAGTGCATTAAACTCCAATTAAAATCAACATTAACTAAACCACATGACTACTAAAGAGCTTAAACTTCTTGGCATCCAAAACCAAGTTCCTAATAGAAGCAAAGCATCCCAAAACTCCAACACCAGAGAAGGCAACAGCAATAAAGACATTGACCCAATAAGTTACCGACGTCGTCGGAGGCTTGTGGGTGATGTTGTATAGAACCATGGGAAGAATGAAGTCGAGCGGAATGAACCCGATGGCTCCGACGATGCTGTTAATGTCACCGAAGAACGGAAACATGGCTGCAAAAAAGCCACACAAGGACATGTACAATGTCCTCAAAATCAGTCTAGGAATCAAGTTTCTCCTCGAGAACACTCCTTGTTTGGCATCTGCTGATTTTCTCTCCATTATCTCGTACGCCACTTGCGCGTAAACCTACGTACAATGTACGAGGTTAATTAACGACAGAAAACTAAAAACAAAATTGTTATTGAATGGAGTTTTGATGAGGGATGTTATCTCGAACCATTCCGATGGCGAGAAGTTGGAGGAGAATGAAGATAACTGCAAGGAAGAGCATCCAAGTAGGAGCTAAGGGAGGTTCATTTTGGGACAATAAGTTCTTCAAGAGATTTGAATTGGATTTGTTGGCAAAAACCCAATAGCCAGAAGCTGCAGATGAGTAGAATGTGATGAAGATTACAATGTAACACATTATTAGCCCTTTTACCATCTTCCCAGCTACTGGTGGTGCAAGAGTTGCCTGCATGTATATCATATATGTATGAGTTTAAAATAAAATAATAAATGATAAATTTGGTCGAAAAAAAGGTTAGAATTTAGTCGTTATGACTTTAGCCTCTATCGTTAAAATAGAGTTAGATTTTAGTTGACTTTTAAAGAACTAGAATATTTGGTGTCTATTGGTTTGATATACCTAAAATAATAGTCTATGTTGTTTATAATTATTGATAAATATTTAATCTATTTCGAGTTAATTACTATTCACGTATAAATGATGTGATTTTTTATAACCAGATTATGATATAAGAAAAAAAAGTTGGTATAAAAAAAAATCACAAAGGCGATGATTGGATTTCGGAGTTGAGAGAGGCAAGGAAAGGAAATTATACAACCCCAAGTTTGTTTTTTTATACATAACAACTTCTCTCAATTCCACTCCAATTTCTCTTCACATCCCATTAAACATATTTAATCTTATAAAACATCAAATCAAACTTTATTACAATAAAAAATTTTAAAAAAAAAATCTCTCTTAAACACCAATTCCCAAAAAAAAAAAAAAAAATCAAACATCTCTTTTCTAAACACAAATCCAAAAAAAAAAGAAGTTATAACATCCTCTCCAAAACATCTATTCCCAAACAAAATACTTCATTTTTTCAAATAACGCAACTTCCTTTTCATTTTCTCTTCCAGTTCTCTTTTCTCCCAAACTCCAAAATCCAATCACTCCAAAGATAATAGAAAATTATGATGGTAATGAAAAGCAGATGTAAAAAAGTGGTAAAATTGTAAATACTTGAATTTCAGGAAGAATGCCATTGCCAAAAATGGCAGCAAAGATAGAGATTGAAGTGAAGGCACTAAAAACCCTTGCAGACAATGTTGATTCCAAAGAATAATCCCTTGGTGGAACATTGTCTGATGTACCTGCATGTATATCCAAAAAAAAGAAAAAAAAAAAGAAAAAAGAAAAAAATCAAATCAAATCAAATCTTGTCCTTGAAGAACAATCGATGAAACTTTATGCCACTTTTGTAATAAAATACAAAATTTCTTTGATTTAAAAAAATGCATTTTTTTGTTACATGGGCTCAACTTTACTAGTTTATTTTTCGAGAAATTCAACAACAATTAAGAAACAACAATTAAGAAAGAGCGATTTAAAATGAATTTCGTAATTTCATAATTACTCAATCATATTATATGTTACTAGCTAAAACTTTACTCCTTTTGGTATCGAACTTAGTTAGTTAAGAGTAACGAATTGTTGGATTTTTTTTTTTTTTTTTTTTGAGTATACCTCCTTAAATCCATCTCATTTTCATTGCCAAAATTTTGATTATTTTTTAATAAATATTTTTTTTCTAGAATCTGTAAAATATTTTCAATCTATAAACTTGAAGATATATTTAATTTAGGGGTAGAATTGGTCTTTAGAGCTTAATCCACATATTTTAAAAATTAGAATTTAATCCGTATTGTTGACAAATTAAATATGAGATATAAACAATTAAAAGGGATACAAGTATGTAAAAGAAGCTAATATCAAGAATTAATTAGAGGATTATGAAGTCTGGTCTTGAGACGGACGTGGTTACCATTATTTCAAAAAAAACAAAAAAGGTGTTATGGATAAAATAAATAAATACCTGCAAGAATGGAAGCAAAAGCAATGAAGAAAGTGTAGGCAATGCTGAGAAGAAGGGAAAGAAAATTGATGTGTCTGAGTGAATGGAATGTGGGAAATTGAGACATAAAGATCATTCCCACTGTCACCATTGCTATGAAATGATACAATTTCAGTTCCCCATTTGGATTCACATTTCCATACATCAACTTCCATCCACCATCATCATCATCATCATATATATCACCACCAAAAATCCCAATAATTAACCAAACTATAAATTCATTATATAACACCCAATATTTTGAATGCAATATAGAGTGTGGTACTTGCAAAATAATTTACCTCATCATATCATTTGTGATTGATAATTTCAATTAGATTCTTGTCATTTTAAATGTTGTGATTTGGTCAAGCTTACCTTTGTGTACAAGTTGTAATTACTATTTGAATACATGACATTGATTTGAAGTTATGTTTATTGGGTCTAATAGGATCATAAACTTTGAAAATTCACTAATATGTTCCCATTTGTGTTTGATAAATTCTGATCAGGTTTTATTTTGTTTTTTTTTTTTTTTTTTTTTGTAGATTGATGGTTTATAAGTTAAATAATGTGTCTAATAGAGGTCCTAAAATTTTTATTCATAACGAATTTTAAACAAAATTATGAATAAATGAAGAATTTATTAGACATAAAATCGAAGTAAAAAAAAAAAAAGTAGTTGTAAAACTAAAATAAAAGTATAATAAGCTCTTATACTTTAGGAATTTAGGAATCTAAATGAAATTTAAATTAATTCCAATTCATGAACATGAAAGTTTAATTTATCCAATTTATGAGGATGCTCTTAACTTTTTAGGGTAGGAATTTTTAATTTTGACATATATATATACAACTTTTTCTTTTTTCTTTACAGGTAAGAAATCGAACTTTTTTTTTTGGTATAGGTAAGAAATCGAACCATTGTCTTCAATGTTTTAGGTCAGTTTTCGAAAAAACTTTCTTAAGTACAAAGATAATGGTGGTTAATCAAATACTTTTTTAATATGAAAAAAAAATGGAAATTGAACATGATATTAATAAAGGTAAATTATAATTTTTGTTCGTATGATTTAAAGAAAATTAAAATTCAATTTTCATGATTTTAAAATTTTAGAATTTAATTTCTATATTTTGATGAAAGTTAGAATTTAATCTTGTAATTTAAAAAATTAAAATATAGTTTATATATTTCGATAAAATATAAAAAAATAGTTATTATCATTCTAATTGTTAATTAATTATTTAAATAAACAAAAAATTATTATTTACTATGATATTTAGTTTTCGCATATTTAATTCGTTAATAATTACGAAGAGAAAAATTTATATTTTAAATTTTATCAAAATATAAAAACTATATTATAATTTTAAAAAATTATAATGATTAAATTCTTTAAAAAAAAAACTTTAAGAAGTACATTCTAATTTTTTGAATACAAAATTATATTTTTCTTACCAAATTTATAATGGCTCATTTTAATAATAAAATAGTACCTCTAAACATTCCCCACCAAGCAAAATTGCGGCTATTCCCACACCTGTGTTGACGGCCGCTTGAATTAGCACCACAAAATACAATATCCATCCTGTTCCTGTTAATTATCAAAATTTTATAATTCATAACTTAAAAAAAAAAAAAAAAAAAAAAAAAACCTAGTTAATTTTATTGAACTAGGTTCTTATTAATTTAACAAAACAAAGAAAACGACAAAAATAATCCCTTAATATAAAAGAGAATAAAGTAAAGTTTTTTTTTTTTTTGAGAAAGAGAATAAAGTAAAGTTGCTAAGAATACATTTAAATTACCAAACTTTAATAAATACAATAGTCTTTTCAAAAAAAATATAAATAAATAAATACAATAGTTTTTTTTGAAAATGAAAATAAATAAATAGTCATCTAAAATAATTGAGATGGTGAACACTCACAAATATATATATATATATATATATATATATATATATATATATATATAAACTTTATCGACTACAATAATTTATTCATTATTATTATTATTTTGTAGAAAATAACTGCATTAAATCTATTAACATTTCCTAACACTATACTTCATTAGATTTATAGAAGTAAAACAAATGTATTTATAAACAAACTTCTAACTCGCAATAATTAATAAAATTTTGATTAAAAAGTCATAAATTTGGATTCTCACCTTAATATTGTTTTACAAAAAAGATTAATTTTCATCTCAAAAAAATAAACAACTTATTATTATTATTATTTGATAATTTTAATGATACGTGTGAAACTTAAATATCAATGACAAGGGACAATGATCGATGGATAAATGATGGTGTTGCCATAATGCTTATAGTTGAATTATCACTCAAAGTTTACTTGACTTCATAATAACTTTATTTTATTTTCTGATGATAATTTTTTTTTTGACAGTGATTATAAAGTTTGTAACCATGCTTATAGTTGAATTATATATATATATACTAGATAGAAGGCAATTTGGGTGCAGTCATGACCACCTATAATGTCAATATATATGACATATTTGGTGCCATACATCTCACCTCACTTTTTTTTTTATATAAAAAAATATTAAAATGTGTAGTGACATCATGAGTGGGGTGCAGCCATGTGTGTGTGACATCATGAGTGGGGTGCAGCCATGACTGAACCAAAATTGCCCTCTACTAGATATGTATAGTCTACTTCAAAAAAAATAAATGTCTATAGTCTATAGAACGAAGTTGAAGAATGATTTTCTCATTCCCATTTCAACTAAATTCACCGAATCTTGAATTTTTAGGGAGCATATCCTATATCTTCAACAGAACTATCTCTTGGCTTATTTATACCCAAATTTCAAATTTATATCTAATCAATTTATTTCAAAATTGCACATTTATATATGACATTTCAATAATATTTTATTTTGATTCAAAACTATTAGTAACATATTAGAATTTTATTGTTAATTAAAATACTACTAAGTTAATTTAAAATTATAATATATTGATAATATTATTTTATTCGTGACATGAATTTAATTATGAAAAGAAAATAATTAAAAAAAATACACAAGAATTAAAATTAAGCATTTAATAAAAAAAATTATATGTATATTTTCAATAGGCAACAAATATGAATTAAATTTATTATCTCAAATTTTTTTAAGATACTCTTCCTACGAGATAACTCAATAATAATTTTAATTATTACAAAAAAGAAAAGATTTAGATGGTTGTTACTATTTATTTAAGTTAAAAGATATTGTTAAAATATTTGAAATAAACTTTTATACATAGTATTAATTTATCTGAATAATGTTGCAAATAGTATCTTATTCGTCTTCTCATTTTTATAACTTACCGGTCAAACTTTGAAAAGACACTATTCAAAATGTCAAATAAAGTAATAACTCAGCAATAACATTTTGATCTACTAGTAACTTAGTCTCAATAACATTGTGATGTATTAACGCTGAGTTATGGTTTGAATCCATTAATTCTCTATTGTATTAAAAAAGAAAACTAGTCAAATTAATGTTTTGAAACAAATATCAAAGTTGATAAGTAAAAATTAAAAAGGAAGAATCATATTTCAAAGTTTAGGGTTGTAGATTTTTTTTTTTCCTCATTGGATTTAGGGGTTGGAAGAGGAGAAGAAATTATCCCAACCTATATTTGTTTTTTTCGTACATATTAACTTCTCTCAACTCTTTTTTAACTCCTCCTCACATTTCATCAACCATATTTAATCTTATCAAACTTTAAATCAAATTTTATTACAGTAAAAATTAATATAAAATAAAAAATCTTCTCTCTTAAACACCAATTTCAAAAAAAAAAAAAAAAAAAAATCCAACATCTCTTTTCAAAACATAAATTCCCAAAAAATGTTTCTAGCTTTTCCTTTTTCCAAAGCATCAATTACCCAACAAATACTTCACTCTTTCAAATCACTCCACTTACTCTCCAATTTCTCTTCCTCTCCTCTCTCAAACTTCAAAATCCAATCACTCCTAAATAAAATATATTCTTCTTACAAAGAAGTTGTTGGACAAATATTAGAGGCAGTGTTTGGACGAAGACTTAGTTTGATGAGTCATTTTGAGTAGCTAAAAATTAAAAATGATAACTAAAAATTTATTCGACTGTTTTTTTTAATAAAAGAGTTCAAAGACATTTACTTGCTTAGACGTAGACTTAAAATGAATAGTTTTAAAAAAAGACATTATTAACAATGAAAGGTTAAAAATGAAATATTTGAAAATTTTGAAACTAATTATTAAAAATGAATCCCTTAATATTAATGTGTAATTATAAATGAATTATTCGAAATAAGTAATTAGAAAAAAATACTTATTTTCACTATCAGAAGATATTTTGAGTAGTTACAAGTAAATACTCGTTTACCTAAGACGTCGGCCGCAAGTTCCCGGAAGCGGA
This sequence comes from Sicyos edulis, assembly GCA_036507275.1. Classification (NCBI taxonomy): domain Eukaryota; kingdom Viridiplantae; phylum Streptophyta; class Magnoliopsida; order Cucurbitales; family Cucurbitaceae; genus Sicyos; species Sicyos edulis. The sequence continues at coordinate 67,417,520 of CM071846.1, forward strand.
TATGGCGGCGGCCCTGTTTCTCACAGAGCTCCAATACCTTAGACAATAGATAGTAAGAGTAGAAGGTGACCGCCGCCATGACCGTCAAGCACACAAATCCCACCGTCCATCCCAATCCCCTGAACGCGAACGGCAGAGTCAGAATCGGCGGCCCCACAATCGCCGTCGTCAAGTGGAATCCGGCGTGCCACCACTGCCCTGTTTTTTCCTTCTTTTTTCAATTACATTACAAAAGCTGCAAATGGGAAATTTGAAAACTAAAACCCCATTTTTCAAACCTTTTGATTCCAGGACGAAGGCCGCTCCGGCATCGTTTTTGCGCCCGGAGCCGGAAAAGGAGTTCGCCGGCGAAAGCTCTGCCATGGATGACGGAATTGCACAAACAGAATTGGAAGAGAAATGAGAAGTGATAGATGGAAATTAATATCCGGTGAGTGGCTTTTGAGGTAATGGGTCTACTTTGTTATGAATGATTTATTGTTTTATTATTATTATTATCATTTTTTTTTTGAAATATGAGAGAGAAAAAAATATATTTAAATCATGACGGGACATTAATTAAATATTCAGCTCAAACAAAATCAAAATTAAGTATTGATTTCCAGAATTATTGACTGTGGAGTTGAAATTAATTACCTTCTATCAACATAATCAACAAATCATCCACTCATTCGGTTGATATAGATTTTAATGAAGCTATTGGGAGTGGGAATATCTATTTCTTATTTTAATTATGATGCATACGAATATTTTTCTAAACAATATATATTCCTCACTATTTTTATACACTTTGATGAGATATGTTTAGTGGACTGAATAAATTAGGAAATAATATATGTGAACTAAATTACAACAATTTAGCCATCATTGAGGTATGGTTGGATAGGAGAGAATAAATGGTTTGAATGAGGTGTGTTTGAATGAACGTTCGCACGAAAATTATATTTGGATAAGATTTTTCGAATGATAAAATTTAGACAATTTCTGTCCGAATAAGGTGTTATACAGAGTGGTTGCACAAAATTTAGAGGGATTTTGGAAAAAAAAAATGTTGTTTTGAAACAAGGTTATATAGGATAACTTTCTAAGAAAAAAGTTGTTTTGAGGAGGAATTCCAATGAGATGTTAGAATGAGATATTAAAAACATGAACTACTTCTAATTATCAATTGGTTTTGAGGTGGAGTCGCATAACATCTAATATTTTATATGTCGAAGATACTCGTTTAGGCTGCTCCTATAATTACCACTATTCAAAAAATGTTTTTTTATAGCCTAAACTTCCTCTTAACAAAATACTTCCCAAGTGCACAATCTAAAATATCAATAGTCGAGAGAGAAGAAAAGGAAAACTAGGGGCTCGTTTGATAACGATCTTGTTTCATGTTTCTTATTTTTTAGAAACAAGTTTGTTTGATAATTGTTCTCGTTTCTTGTTTCTCAAATAAAAGAGAAACGTTTCTAAAAAAAGGTGAAAAAGTGAGAAACTACCAAAAGTAGTTTCTTTGGTTCCGTTTCTTTTTTTAAGCCTGACGTTGTGTTTATATATATATATATATATATATATATATATATATATATATATATATATATATATATATAAAAGCGCATTCATTGTAAAATAAAATGTGTTTTTGCCTAGTGGTGATGTAACAAATTATTTTACTCAAGACCGGTTCAAATCTAACTTGAGGATTTTTATTATTATTATTATTTTAATAAAATTTCTTTTATACAAATGTTAATTTTCAATTTCCCAATTTTATATATTGTCTTAATTTTTAAAATTTCATAATTTTTTATTTTTAAAAGATAATATTACATGTTATATATTTCATTAGTTTTGAATAAAATTTTTATATATATATATATATTAGTTCATGTATATTTTTTAAATTATTTTTATTTGTTTAATGCATATGGTACATTATTAGTTAAAAAGTTATTACGTTACTATTTTTTTTTTCTCTATTACGCTTTTTTTTTCTCCATTTATATATATTTAATATTGCTTTCATATTTTAAATTAATAGCACCGTTTTCAGAGTAATATAATCGTTATATATTTGAGTGAACATCAAACTATATAAATAATTAAGTAAACATAACATATAATTTTTTTTTATAAAATGTTTATTTATATTAAACCATACACACTTTTGAAAACTATTTTAATGAATTTTTAATTCATATTATATATTTTTATACTACATTATCTTTTTTAAAAAAATTATACTTAAAAAACTTTTTAAAAAATATAAAAATTTGTAAAATAGAAAAAAATAAAAAACAAAAACAGGAAACGAGAAATTTTTATCAAAAAAGTTTTGTTATGTTTCTTATTTTTATCAAACAAGTTTTGTTCTGTTTCTTATTTTTTTTATAAGAAACAAGAAACAGAAACGGTTATCAAATGCATTCTTGTTTCTTATTCTAAAAAAGTTAGAAACAAGAAACAGGAAGTAAGAAACAAGAAACTAAAAGCAGAAACGTTATCAAACGAGCCCTAGTGGACCACAAGAAAGAAGTTAACCTAACAAGACATTCCTTTCCTAGCCTCCTTAGCTAAAGATTGCATATTTAAACAAAATCATTGAGTGGATGTGGAACATATAAAAACCTCATTTAAAATTTTAAAATATACTTCTTGTCTCCACATACAATTAAAAAATGTTCAACAACTATCTTGAATGTTAAAAGGTTGTAAAAAAATACCCCACCAACACAATTTTCAGTCTTTCTCTCCATAAAAGCAAAGAAGCTCAAATTGAGAACAAAGAGGCATGCCAACCAAAGCATAATTCTAGTAATCAAAATGTTACGCATTTGAATTTCTCTCTCCTAATATTTGATGTTATAAAAATGGTAATCAACCAACCAATCAAAAACAGTAAAGAAAGCATAGAAAGAGAAGCAACACAGAAATTTACGTGGTTTACTAACTTTGCGTTAGCTAGTCCACGGGTAGAGAGAAGACTTGATTTTATTAAGGAGAGGCAAATTACAGAATGACACTTCATCATACGGCTAAAGTTTAGATCGAGTTCATATATACACTCTCATTAAACCCTATTACAGATAAAATACCCAAATGTGAGCACGTTTACAAATGCAAAATCAAATACGGAATGCGTTCACACATGCGGGAAATTTTCAGTCGTTCAGTCGCAAGACATTCAGTTGTTCAAGGCATATCTCAAACAGTTGAATTAAAGACAAATAAATGAAAATGCATTTTTTATTTGGTAGAGAGAAGGAAGAAGCCCACAAAAGAAAACTAAAGGGCCTGTTTGGTGAGCCCAGTTGGGCCAGGAAGGGAACGGAAGGGTTCCCTTCCAAATGTTTGGCCCACCGGGCTGAGATATCGCGCCTAGGAAGTGATAACCCGTCGCGTGTTTTTCAATTGCCTCTTCTATTTTTTTTTATTATTTATTTATCATATATATTGCTTTCTATGTTTTTCTAGTATCCATGTGTGTGCGTTTTTTATACGTTTTTTCACTTATTCTCAATATTTCTTTTACTTTCTGGAGTTTCTTTTTATTTAATGGATTTTCATTTTTTTTCAAACCCTTCCTTTGTTTTTCAACTTTCTTTCCAGATTTATTTCTGTGTTTCTTTTAGTTTTTCTCTTATTTTATTTATTGTTTTTTATTATTACATTTAAACTGTTTCTTTTTGTTTGTTTGTTTTTTTCCCTTTTTTTTTAGAGAATTTACCATCAGCAGTACATTCTACCTCTTGTATTATATTTGTAGCATAATTTTTAAAATAATTCATCTATAGCATATTTATTTCTATCACTCACCTAGTGATAGAACTCAATTTAGATTTCTATCACTGATAGAAAACTTAAGAAGTGATAGAATGAGTCCATCATTGATTGAATTCTATCACTAATAGAACTCAACAAGTGATAGAAGTCAATTTGGATTTTCTGCTACAAATGAAATTATTTTAGATTTTTTTTTAAATAATATTTATAATTTTTTGGGGATTTTGCATGTATATAAAAATATATATATATTTATCTACAACATAAAATCAAAACTAATTCATTTATAGCAAAAAAATCAAATTGAATTCTATTAGTGATAGAATTCAATCAATGAAAGACTTCTTCTATCACTGATTGAATTTTCTACTAGCGATAGAATTTCAAATTGAGTTCTATCACTAGTTGAGTTCTATCACTGATAGAAATTAATATGATATAGATGAAATTATTTTAGAAATTGTGCTGCAAATGTAATACAAAAGGTAAAATGTGATGCTGATGATAAATTGTCTAATTTTTTTGCATTTGAGTTGTATCAATGATTTTAAAATTAGTTATATAAAAATATATATTAATAAATATTGATTTTATTATTTATCAAAGTTTTCTAAATTCATATGTTTCTAAAAATATATATATAAATATATATTTATATAAATCTAATATAGAGCTACTCAAATAATTAAACTTGCGATTTTCTTTTTCTAATTACAATATATCTTGATTTGAGTTTTTAAACTTAATTTTTATCATAAAATTATGTTGATCCATTTATTTTATTTTTGTAATAATTATCAAATTTAATTATTTAAATATTTTTTATTTCATTAATTTGGTTATTTTGATATTTTAGATTTTAAATTTTATTAAGATAATAAATAAACTAAAAAAATGTTATAGTATAAATATTATATTTAAAAATATATATTTTTTGAAAACATTCATTTCTTATCTCATCCCACCAAACACCAATTAACTATCACATCAATTTTCTTCTCATTCCACCAAATACTAATTTACTCTCATTTCCCTTCCTTTCCCTTCTCTTCCCTTCCCACCCTAGCCAAACAAGCCCAAAGCTATCATATTCAATATTCTTTTGTGATTTGGTGAATGAAGTTTTATAATAAAAATAAATTAAAAAAAAAAAAAATCTTCCTTTGGTTGTTTTTTTAGAATCATTCTTCATTTTACTAGAAGTGATCCTTCTTAAATCTGGAAAAAGATGATAAGATGGGCATAATGTAGACTTTCAGTTGTCTTTTTTCACCCACTGTTTAAACCACAAAACAAAAACAGTCCTTCCACCAATAATAACTGAAATGAGACATTGGAACAATAATTACAGAGAATTGTTTGCCTGATTCAATCATAAGAAATGGAAGCAATAATGAATATGCTCAAGCTAGGACAAGAAATATGTACCAGTCAACTCATGAAAATGGCTGTGTTTAAACACAGATAGAGATAAACCCCCTAAAGCAATGTTACATTCTTTGCATTTATGAATAATCAACAATAAAAAAATAAGAGAAATTGATCGAGTGTGTATCCTTTGTAGCCAAATATCGTGGGCGATGCTCGTAAGTTTCCTATCCGTTCAACACCATCTCCATAACCACATCGTTCCAGGAGTCGATCGGTCCGGGTAGGCACCAATGCAAGCAATCATTCTGCACTGTTGCATTTTTGTCATGTGCAAATGGTTGAAACTCTCTGTATGCCCCTGGATGCCCATCAGGCCTCAACAAGGAAAGCTGTGTCAAGTCCAGAAGCTTAAGGTTCATCCCATTTCGAGACGCTTTTACTTCCGCATTCTTGAACTCCTCCAACTCGACATACCGCAGAATCTTGGTCAGCTCTTTCAATTCAATCTCGCCTTTCTTTATCGGCGCCCTTCGACTGCATGTTCCTCCGTTGTTCCACGCCCCATATTCAAAGTGGTCAGGGGTTGATGTTCTCATAAATATCATACCCTTATGCTTGGATGTTGTAATAAAGTTTAACGCAGACCGAAGCGATCTTCGGTAGGCAAATTCGATGCCTAGCTCTGTATAATTCTTTTTCGGGCATAAATGGCAGCCCATAACTTTGTTATTCTCATAGTATATTGTAGATTTCACAAACCATTTACCACTTGAAATTATCATGTAGTCTAATTGGTGGAATTCATCTATCCATTTCTTATCCAGTTTATCTAGTTGCAGCTCAACTTCAGATGTTGACACACCATTAAAATCTTCAAATATTGCAGCTTCTGTTAGGAAAGGTGACCAAATAACTATAACAGTGAAGTTGTATGATGGAAACCTCCATTTTCTGGACTTGAATCCTTTATCATGGTAGATAAGAACAGCTTCTTCCACCTGAGAATAAGTAGATAAAATGCTTTGGGGCATTAAATAAAGATAACCCTGATAAGAGATTGAATTGCTTAAATCATCAAATTGAAGAAATGGAGACCCCCATCATCTTGGTGTTTTAGAATGCACAAAATAGGTCTTAACTTTAAAGAGTTCATAAGCCATTTGAATGAATTAAAACTTGATCAACTTCAAACTTAGTTTATATGTGTAATAAATGACATGAGAGAAGAACAAGATATGCTCAAAAAGTTCAGATGCAGAACAACTAAATCCAATTGGTTGACTAGAAGTTAGTTCAACATAACATTCACTTTCTCACAAATGCTATAAATGAACATTTGTGTTCCAATATTAATATCAATCAAAGACAATCACTATCTGCTACTTGTAGAATGTCTCTGATAAACAAAATGCAGACATGGTAAGCGAAAATGAGCTATTAAGTATTAATTGAAAAGTCTTGAATGATTTATTATTATTATTTTTTTGTTCAAATTAGGAAAGGAGGATTACAAACCTATATAGAGGGTACTACTGCTCTTAAATAAGATAAGGGTCAAATGCTAACTTTAAAAAACGAATCCATTACCGTAGTGTTGAATTGGATTACAACCAATCAACCAAGCAAACATGCAACCAACCCTTTTGGTGCTTAAATGACTCTTTTAGATTGGCCTTGTCCCAGAAAGAGATGGTTATAACAATAATTTGCTTCACTAAACCAAAGAGACTAAAAGGCCTATAGAGGACAATGTATCTATGAAACTTAAGGCACCATAAAGTTGACAGTCATAATGATTATACAGAGCAACCTACCAACTTCAAGCTTCATATTGAAATATCATTACATACCGTTGAAAGCATACACAGCAATGATTGAACATGGTTCCAAGATATCGAGTCTCCGATCAACCCCCATGTTTTGTCCCTCATCGTGTCGAGAAATCGTTGTGGATCAAATTTAGGTAGTTCGCAATCCCGTGGCTTCCATCTCCAGTATAGGTATTCAGTATCTGGTCTCCCATTTTTCATACAATTTTGATGGGCTACAATATGGGGGCAGCTCTCATTCGTGTACATAGGACCTGATGGATTTGGGATCCACTCTCCAACAAAAAGATTGCACTTCCCTGCAACAAGTTCAATTCGAACAAGATGTTAAGCCTTCATTATCTAAAGAATCCGGAGGAAAATAGAAAATAGATCTTACATAACAGATGGATCTTAAGAAATTAAGAGGTGTTTGGATGAGTGATTATTTTGAGTGATTAGAAATTGAGGTTGTACCAATAGCTCGTTTTGATGTAGATTTTTGTAGATGAGTTGCAGATAATAGCTCGTTTGGATGTGAATTTTTATAGAGAAATTACAACTAATGGCTCGTTTAGATGTCTATTTTGGTAAATGGGTTACAGATATGAGTGGTTTTAAAATGATAGGTTATTTTTTAGTGGTTAGAAGTAAATGATTACGTTGGATGGTTACAATAGCTCGTTTTGATATAATTTTTTGAGGAGGGGTCTAAAAACTCATTTATTCCCACGAAAAAAGATAAATTTTGTGGGAACTGAAATTGCATTTGATGATAGGGACGGGTATTAGAGAATATAAGGTTCGACCTCAAAACCAATTGGCAATTAGGGGAGTAACCCATATCACTTATAAATGTGTTGAAGACTCCTCACCTTTCCAATGTGGGACAGTTGCCACATGGTGAGCATAGTGAGTATCTCCAACAACGGGGAAGCTATTCCCTAACGTGCCTCGTGGATATAACCTTACTTAATCTAAACAGATTATGAACGCAGAATACATAGAGAATCAACTCATTACTTAACAGAAAAGCAATCCAACACTCCGAAATAATGAGACTCAAACAAAGTTATGGTAGCAGAACTTCAACACTACACAGAAAAAGAGAAACCCCATATTATAATTGACACAATTCTTCAATCCCAAACCAAGCATTTTGAGAAGGCAATTAAAAAGCAACATTAGCACAAAAGAGAGCATAAGTTCATTACCATCAAGAGGTTTGTGCTCCTTAACCACCGGAAAATCCAGAGGCACCGTCGCCGGAATGTGACCGGAACCGGAAAAGAGGAAACGAAAAGAAATACCCAAACAGAGAAAAAGAAGACCCAGCTTCAGAATCAACGCAGGGTTGCGTTTCAAAGGAAACGGTAATTTCCAATTGAGCTTCATCTTCATCATCTTCCCCAACTTGGTCTCTGCAACAATATCGTAACAAATGAAGCTAAAATCCAAAACCCAAAACTCAAAATCAGAGCAATTCCATTAAAACGCAGAAACTTTAGAAGGAGCCGTGAATGATTGAGAGAGAGGATTGAAAAAAGCGCTAGTTGCAGAGCCAAAGCACAGGATGACAAATTAATACATATTTAATTCGCTAATAATTTTGAAAGTTGGCAATCAAATCATAAACATGATTGAAATTTGAATGAAAGAGACCAATTGATACAACAAAGCAATATTCCCAGGCGGCTCAAAATCATACAAGATGACCAAAGGGCATGTTTGGCGGCTAAGGAATAGCAACCAAAGAGGGTAGAAGTTGATGTTTGGTGAGCAACAACAAAAATAACCGGAAACCAGTACTTTCTGAACATGAAAGGAAAATAACATGAACAAAAATTAAGTTTCCATAATTATTTCACCCCGTTTCATAACTATTTGGTTTTTTTTTTTTTTTTATGAAATTTAAGTTTATTTTTACTCAAATTTCTTACTATTTACATTTCCTTAAAAAACTAGTTGAATACTTGCCAAATTTCAAAAACAAAAACAAGTTTTCGAAAGCCACTTCTTTTTGTTTCGGTTTTATTTATTAAAATATAGGTAAGATGTAGATGTCCAAATAAGAAAAAATGTATAGTAAGGTAGTTTTTGTAAGTTTAAATTTCATAAACAAAAAACCAAAAACAAAGTGGTTATCAAACAAGCCTTCATTTTTTGTTTTTTCATTTCTATTTTTATTTTTATTTTTGGTTTTTTGTTTTAAAAAATAAAAATCGTATATATTTGATAACTCATTTTAGTTTATACTTTTAAAATTAAAATCGAAATGACATGATAACTGTTTTTTGTTTTTTTTGTTTTCACGATCACATTCTATTTTGATTGTTTTAGTTTTTTTACGGTTTTTTTTTTCATACTCTTTTTTAAAAACAAAAACAAAAACTTGTTTTTAAAAGTTATTTTTTTAGTTTTTAGAATTCTTTTAATATTTTTAAAATTTTAAAAACAAAAATCAAAAGTCTGTTTTAAAAAAAGTAAAAACAAAAAACAAAGAACAAAATGGTTATCAAATGGGGCTTAAAATATCATTTTTAATTTTAAAATTTATTATTATTTTAGTTTAACTAAAAAAATAAAAATTCAAATCCATAATTTTTTAACAATAAAAATACATTTAATGTCACTAAATAATACCTATTGATTTTTAGATATCTCTCAGTTTTAATCATTGAACCGAGAGATATCTGATTTAAATTTTAATATTATTAATTGGACATTAATAAGTTTTCATAATGAGAACATATGATTTCAAAAAGTAAATTAATAGAGTATATTTTTTATATTTATATATATGATGTAATCATTTCGATGAATTTATTTGTATCTCGATTCTTTTTATGAAACATATTTTTGAATATATAGATTGAAATTTACTTTTAAAAATGTCATAATAAATTGAACATATCAACTCTTAGATCCAAAGATCCTATTTAACTACTCAAACATAAACATAAACATAATTTTTTGTTTATGTATATAACCAGATTATACATTTAAAAGATGAGCTATAGAACAGATCCCAAAATATAAAAAATAATGTGTTTAATCTTCTATTTAATGAATAGAATGTGCTGTGGCAATTATTCTTTGCGTGCGATTTTAATTTCAACCTTATTTTACCATATAAGGAAACAACGTTCTTCCAATTATTAAAATCGAGGTGTTGACAAAACATCGTTAAAATACCGAATGGGTCGGTGGCGCGATTGGTTATCTAATTTAGAGTTAATTCATTTCCACTTCACGGTCACGGGTTCGATCCTTAGAATCGGTATTGTAATCCTCCTTCCCTCGACGTATACTCAAAAAAAAAAACATCGTTAAACTGATACATAAACCCTCTTAAAATATGGATATTAACAACTTGCTCCAGTCGTCGGTGGCTTCAAAATAATTGACTATTGTTTTTTGTGTTTCTTAATCTTCTTTTAAATAATTAACAATTGTTTTTTTGTGTTTTTTATTCATATACTTCTTTATCTTGAATAAACGAAAATAAAGTAGCATTTAACACAATAATTCATACCTTTTATTTATAAAGTTTAGTACTTTAAAAGCTTTATTGACATGACCATTTATATAAATATAAGCCTACTCATGTTTTCACGTGAAGTGTTTTGAGACATGTTTGAATGGAGGAATGGTTGAGTGATTTGAATATAGTGTTTGAATGCTTTGTTGCACGAAAATCATATATGGAAAAAGTTGTTTAGATGTGATATAAAAAAACTATGTTTAGATAAAAATATTTGAATGTGTAATAGCATACAAATCTAAATAAATGGTAGGAAAAAAGTTGTTTTGAGAAGAAGTTGTAGAAAAACTTTGTTTGGTTAATGTGTTTGGAGGAGTTTGAAATGAAGAGTAAAAGGAATTTGTTTCTGCCCTAAACAAACATTTTTACCTCTCTTTATTCATGCATGTCTAAGGAGGAAATGTTTAAGATTCAAACACATGCTTTCTTAATCATTAGTTAAACATTGATATCATATAGTCAAATTGTTGAATTAAAAAAAAAAAAAAAAAAAAAAAAACTACAGTGAATTAGTTTATAAATTATTTAGACTTAATTTGATAATCACTTGTTTTATTTTTTCAAAAAAAATTAACTTGTTTTCTCCTTATTTCACTATTGTTATTTGCATTAAAATTAAACAACAAAAACAAGTCTTAAAAAATTACTTATAAAAAAATAAAACTCATTTTTTTAAAAAAACACAGGTGATTTTTATTTTGATACGAAACTTACGTAAATAATAGATAGCAAACCAATGAAATCTACAAGTAAAAGTAATATTTATAAGTTTAAAATCCAAAAACTAAAGATCTAAAAAAAACCCATTTAAATAATTAAATATACTTCTTGTCTTCCCATACAATTTTTAAAAAAAGTCCAATAATTATCTGCAATGTTAAAAATAAAAGAGAAAAAGAGAAAAAAGAATGACCACTAGAATTTTCATTCTCTCTCCAATCTCCATAAAAGCAAAGAAAGCTCAAATAAAGAAATAAATGAATTTTGTATTTGCCAGAGAGAGTGAAGAAAGAAACCCACACAAAAGAAAAAGCAAAGTTATCACATTCAATATTCCTTTGTGATTTGGGGAATAAAGTTTCATCATAAATAAATAAATAACCATACACTTTCTATCTAATAAAATTTAGGAGGGAGAGATTTTTTTTTTTTTTTTTTAGTATATATTGGGAGGATGGGACAAATACCGATTCTCGGATTCGAATCTATGAGGTTGATGTTGAACTGGTTTACAACCAAACAATGAAATTATTGCACCACTGACCCAATCGGTTAGGAGGAAAAGATTCGAACCTATAACTTCATGATAATAGAATATATAAGATGTCACCCAAATTCAATTCTGGTTAGTAAAAAAAAATGTAATTGTAGTTTAGTTGTTATGTTAGTCAATTTTTCTTTTAATTGATGTAATCATTAAATCTACAAAAAGATTACAAGATTAGTAAATAACACTCTATGATAAGATGGGCATAATTTAATTCTCAGTGGCATTCAGTTTTTAACCAAAGAACAAAAACAGTTCAACAACCGATATTACAAAGATTCAATCCTAAGAAATAGAAGAAACAATGAATCTCATTCCCTTTTAATTATCAAGCTAGGACAAGAAATATGCAACTAATCAACTCATGGACATAGCTGCGTTTAATACAGGTAGAGATGAACTTCCTAAAGCAATGTTACATTCTTTGCATTTATGAATGCCTACAATAAAATCATTGAGATGTGTACCTTATTGTAGCAAAATATTGTGCTCGATGTAGGTGAAGTTTCCTATCCGTTCAACACCATCTCCATAATCACATCGTTCCATGAGTCGATCGGTCCGGGTAGGCACCAATGCAAGCAATCTTTCTGTACTGTTGCATTTTTGTCATGAGCAAATGGTTGGAATGCTCTGTAGGGCCCTGGATGCCCATCAGGCCTCAATAATGAAAGCTGTGTCAGGTCCAGAAGCTTGAGGTTCATTCCATTTTGAGACGCTTCGGCTTCTGCCTTCTTGAACTCCTCCAACTCGACGTTGCGTAGACTCCTGGTCAGATTTTTCAATTCAATCTCACCTTCTTTTATCGGTACCCTTTGATCGCATGTTCCTCCGCTGGACCACTCCCCATTTTCAAAGTGGTCAGGGGTTGACGTTCTCATAAATATCATACCCTTATGCTTGGATGCTATAATAAAGTTTAACGTAGACCGGAGCGATCTGCGATAGGCTACTTCCATAGCTAGGTCTGTACAATTCCTATTCGGGCATAAATGGCAGCCCAGAACTTTGTTATTCTCATAGTATATTGTAGATTTTACATACCATTTGCCACTTGAAATGATCATGTAGTCTATTTCGTGGAACTCATCTATCCATTTCTTATCAAGCCTATCGAGATGAAGCTGAACTTCTGATGTCGACACACCATTATAATCTTCAAATATGGCAGCTTCTGCAAGGAAAGGTGACCAAATAACAGAAATAGTGAAATTGTATGATGGAAACCTCCATTTTCTGGACTTGTATCCTTCATCATGGTAGATATGGACAGCAACTTCCACCTGAGAAAAAGTATACAACAGCCAATTAAGTCGCAGATTCCAATACAAAATACTTTCGGGCATTAAATAAAAGTAACCCTGATCAAAGATTGAAATGCTTAATCGAAAGAACGTCCCCAAGGGGCAGCCTAGCAGTTGCGACTAAGGACTTCAAAGCATACTTTCTTGAGAGATCTTTGGTTCGAGACTGCTGAAAAGCGCTTAAACTAGAATACCCTCCGAAGTATCCCAGTGCCACAGTTTAGGGATGGACCAGTGGTGTCCCAAATATAGAGGAGCGAAGCTCCGATTTCCCGGTTTTCAAAAAAAAAAAATCGAAAGAACAGAAACAAGGAGGCATAATTGGGGAGACTGCTAAAAAAGGGTATTCAATCTAGTAAACTTACTGTTAGAGGGTAATTACAAAAAAAGTCTAATAACTTGAGTATAAAGAGCAATGCAAAATCTAATGAGTGCTCGAACATCATCCAACGATCTCTCCACTCTAAATATTCTATTATTTCTCTCGTCCACAGATCCTACATAGCTCTTCACCATGAATCTTCCTTTCCCACGAAATGCTTAAATCATGGAGAGCCTCATCATCTTGGTCGTTTTTATTAATTGCAACACAATTTAAACATTGGTGTTTTCAGTATATAAATAACGAAAGTGGGACATTACAAGATCTTTTTTATAATTATATTATACAGACACAAGAATCACTTAAATTCAGCCACAAAGATGGCTTGATACAGCCCCAAAAGAAAAGGAGTTACTTAGGAGGACTAAAACACTCCAATCCAGTTGGAAGAAAAACACAAAACACAGCTAAACCCAATTGGTTAACTAGAAGTTAGTTCATCATAAAAGTTCACATAGCATCCATTTCTGACAAGCCCTATATATCAACCTTTGCCTACCAATATTAATATCAATTATCAACCATCACTATCAGCTATGTTTAGAATGTACCTGATAAACAAAAATGCCAAGGAATGGTAAATTTCAACCTCATAACAGAAAAAATGGAGCTATAAATTGAATAAGATTCAATGAATTTTCATGGTATAAATAACAAGTTGCATCACTAAACCAAAGAGAATAGATGTCGTTGGCATCTAAGGGGCCAAGAGATGAATATAACTACAGAACTTACGGCGCCATAAAGTCTAACAGTCATGGTCAATCAACCAGAGTTACCTCCCTACTTCAAACTTTATACTGACATATAATTGCATACCGTAGAAAGCATGCACAACAATGATTGAACATGGTTCCGAGATATCGAGTCTCCAATCAACCCCCATGTTTTGTCCCTCATCATCTCGAGAAACCGCTCTGGATCAAACTTTGGCAGTTCACAATCCCGTGGCTTCCATCTCCAGTATAGGTATTCAGTATCTGGCCGCCCATTCTTCATACAATTTTGATGAGCTTCAATATGGGGGCAGCTCTCATTAGTGTACACAGGACCTGATGGATTTGGAATCCACTCTCCAACAAAAAGATTACACTTCCCTGCACCAAGTTCATTTCGACCAACATTTTAAAACTCCATTATCTAAAGAAACAACTCATTACTCAGCAGCAACATCAGATTTAAACAAAGTTATGGTAGTAGAATTTCAGCACTACACAAAAGAAGAGCCCCCTTTTTCTTAATCTGTGAATCAGAACTTCACTCCGCTATACACGCAGCACCGACGCCCCTTCCAAGACCTGGATTTAAGAGACAACAAGAGATTTTACAATTAAGCTCTCTCGTGTGACTCGAACCTAAGAGTCTCAAACTGCTTTGAAAGTCTCAAGCCTCAACCAAAAGGTTGTCCCTTCGAGGCCAATAACCATTTACACTGCTATTCAAGAACAGTATAACCTCGAAAGCTTGGTTCGGGATTCACTTGTGACATTGATTTGTAGACACCGGAGGTGTCTCCATTCTTTCGTGTTGCCTCTGATACATTATAGTGGAGCGAAGTTCCGATTTCCCAATTTAAAAAAAAAAACTATTCAAGAACAGCAAATAGTTAGGAATCTTCATCCTAATCCAACCAATTTGAGAGGGTAATTAAAAAATAAGTAACAACATTAGCATAAAACATAGCATCAGTTCATTACCATCAAGTGGTTGCGGATCGTCAATCAGCGGAGATTCAAGTGGAGCCGTCGCCTCCAAATCGTCATTCGTCTTAGACAAAGGAGTTTCCAAAATCGCAGGAACGTCATCCTTCACAGTCAAAGGGTTTTCCAAAACCGTCACCGCCGCCGCCGTCTTACCCGTCAAAGGGGTTTCTAAACTCGCCGGAATGTCACCGGAACCGGCGAAGAGGAAACGAAAAGCGATACCCATTAAGAGAATAGGAAGAACAAGCTTCATAATCAATACATGGTTTCGATTGGAAGGAAATGGTGGCTTTGAGTTGAACTTCATCTTCTTCTTCCCCCACTTCGTCTCTGAAACACGATCGCAAAAACCCAGTTCAAAACTGTTTCAAATGAAGCTAAAATCCAAAACCCAACACTCTAAATCAGGGCGATTCCATTAAAACGCATCTGGATCCAAGTTCCCCGCTCAAAAGTTTAGCAGAAATTTGGGTCGTTCAATTTCGAGCCATTAATGATTGAGAGAGATGAAACAGAGGAAAAAAAGTGCTGCCCAGTTGCACAAATGAAATGAAGGGGGGAAATCAAGACATTAATTCGCTAATAATTCTTCTTAGTTGAGGAATCAAATCATAACCTCATCAACATGGTTACATGAACACGATTAAAACATGGATGTTTTATGTAACATTATGAATTAAGGTAATAAAATTTATGGTACTGTCCAAATTTGACCCTACTCTGATAAGGGAAGGTGCAAATCTTTACAGGGAAGGGTGATAACTTTTTTCAGGAGTCGGTGGATTGCCCATCACCTCAAAAATTAGTGATTTCTTTTTTTAATATTTTTCTTCTAAATAATTAACAATTTTAGGATATGTTTGGCTAGGATGGGAAGCGAAAGGAAATGATGGGAAGGGAAAGAAAAAAAAGTGAGGTAGTAATAAATTTATGTTCGGTGGGAAGGGAAAGAAAAGGAAAGGAAGTGATGTAAATTTTTTTAAAATAATAGATATTTCTTGTTTTTTAATGTAATATTAAAAAAATATCATGTTTTAAATTTATTTTTAAAATTTAAAATTAAGTTTAAAAATTCAATTCAAAATGAGTTACACCAAAAGAAAAATATATTAGTTTAATTATTTTAAGTGTTTATATCTTTAATTCATATGGATATGTATTTTCATATATTTATTAAAAGAAAATGCACGAGTTAGAAAAAATTGATAAATAATAAGATAAATATTTATTAATATATATTTTTATACAACAAATTTCAAATGCATGAT
Organism: Sicyos edulis; assembly: GCA_036507275.1. Lineage (NCBI taxonomy): Eukaryota > Viridiplantae > Streptophyta > Magnoliopsida > Cucurbitales > Cucurbitaceae > Sicyos > Sicyos edulis. Next base: position 67,433,941 of record CM071846.1, read on the forward strand.
AAAAATCAAATGTATAAACATTAACAAATATTATTTAAAGAACCATATATATTTAAAAAGGAAATGATAAATATTACACTTTAAAAGAAAAAAATATACACATAATAAATAAATATAATCAATTAAATTAAATTAATGAATGGTTTAAAGTTAACAACTTTAATTCTTGATTTGTGGGAAGTTAAGGTTCCAAACTTAATTTTGACGATTTAATTTGAATAATAACATACCAAAATATAATTATAAAAAAATTAAAATAAACACTCAATTTCAATTTAAAAGATGACTCATTTTATTTTAATTATTACTTAATAAAAATTTAACTTTTATATACTTAGATCGTTACCATTATCCAATAATTAAATTTGGTAATCAGATAAAAACAATCAAATTATCAGAAATTTAAATTGATAAACATTACCAAAAAGTTGAAGGCAAAATTCAAAATTCAATATATATATATATAATAAATTTGATTAGAAACAAAAAAAATGAAGGTAATGAAATGTGTGTATAAAAATTAAAAAAGTAAAAAATGGACTAAAAAACAAAAATTGACCCAAAAAAAAAGTGGGTGGGTTATCCCTTCCCTTCCCAACTGGGAAGAAATAACCCAGGTGGCCAAATACTGAAATAAATTTTCCCTTCCCTTCCTAGTGATAACTAAGGGGGTCAAACATTCCCTCAATGGGTCTTATCTTAGAGGTCAATTACCGAATGGGTGACGCAATGGTTTCAGTGTTTGGTTGTAAATTAGTTCAACACCAGCGTCACATGTTCGAGTCCGAGAATCGATACACACTTCCAACTATAAACTATACATGTATATAAATATAGTGAATGTACATTAACCTAAGATTGGTTTATTGGCCAACAAGAGGAATAATTAAGCGACATTATAGGATTCAAATCCCTCCATACTTAATAATTATAAATAAATAAATAAAAATAAAAAAATCTAAGATTCATTGAGCTTACATCAATGCTAATAATCATAATCAATCAACATTAATCCTAATATAATTTAAACACTCTAATGCATGCTTTTATTTTGTTTTTTGTTTCATTCAAAAGGCTTTATATTAATGAAGGAGATAGTTATTATCACTTATATACTTATTAATATTCTTTCATTGATAAATGTGGGACAACTTTTCTTGTATCTCAACAATTCTCCTCTCAAATGAAGTACTAATGAACCTCTTTATAAGCTCATCTTCTATGTTTAGCACTCAAAGATTCAAATCCTCTTTTCGAACAAAGACCGAATCTCTTCTCAAATAGTCAATCCGTTTAGATGATCTTCAAACTAACTCCTCTTCTCACAAAAGTGTACATTGTTAGTCTAATAGACAAGATTTCCATTATCACTATTATATCCGACCAAGAGAGATACTGTTAGTCGATTTGTCTAATTCTTATCAAACCAAACTCCTCTTCTCCTAAGAATACACCACTAATATGGTAACTACCACAAAAAAATTTCATCTTCGAGCAACAAACGTCTGACTCTAAAATCAATTGCTAATGATGATAACCCTACCCACATCTTCATATTATTATGAATTGTCTATTTTGGACACGCACACCCTAATGACTTTATTTTTTATTTCACTTTAAAAAAAAATTATACTAATAGAGATGGTTGTCATCACTAATGTAGGACAACTTTATTTGTATTATAACCTAAAATCTTGATTTGAATTTGTAGAGTTATAAACTTGGTTAAATACCATTTTAGTCTCCATACATTAAATTGTTACTAGATAAATGTTAATATTTTCTTAGAAAAGTGAATAAAGACTATAAAGAAAGTCTTGGGGGTATTTGAGATTTGGTGTTGAGGAGAGGACAGGAAGGGAAAATCCTAACTCCATGTTTGTTTTTAGGACATCAACCTCTCCTTCAACATTACATCAAATCTTTTATTTAATTTTTTAAATGTCACATCATAAAATTTCAACCATATAATATATATTTTATCTAATCTTATAAAATATTACATCAAACTTTCTCTAATTTTCAACCACACAATATAAAATAAAATATATTATATTTTTCAATTAATTTAAAATCTACAATCATTACATTATAAAAAATTAGTATAAAATAAATACTTTTACAACATCTCCTCTTCAAAACATCAATCTCCAAACAACTACTTTATATCTCTAAATCACTCTACTTCCTCTTTCTCTTCAACTTTCTCTCATTTCCTCTCTTCAACACCAAAATCCAATCACCTCCTTGGGTGTTTGGGATTTGGTGTTGAGGAGAGAGGGAAAGGAGTTGAGGTTTCCCAACTCAATGTTTGTTTTTAGGACATCAAACCTCTCATCAACTCCTCTTCAACCGCTCCTTAAACATCACATCAAATTTTATTTAATCTTTTAAGTGTCACATCAAACCTCCTTTTAGTTTTCAATCATATAATATAATATAATATATCTTTTATCTAATCTTATAAAATATTACATCAAACTTTCTCTAATTTTCAACCACACAATATAAAATAAAATATATTATATTTTTCAATTAATATAAAATCTACAATCATTACATTATAAAAAATCAATATAAAATAAATACTTTTACAACATCTCCTCTTCAAAATATCAATCTCCAAACAACTACTTTATATCTCTAAATCACTCTACTTCCTCTTTCTCTTCAACTTTCTCTCATTTCCTCTTTTCAACACCAAAATCCAATCACCTCCTTGGGTGTTTGGGATTTGGTGTTGAGGAGAGAGGGAAAGGAGTTGAGATTTCCCAACTCGATGTTTGTTTTTAGGACATCGACCTCCCATCAACTCTTCTTCAACCCCTCCTTAAACATCACATCAAATTTTATTTAATCTTTTAAGTGTCACATCAAACCTCCTTTTAGTTTTCAATCATATAATATATCTTTTATCTAATCTTATAAAATATTACATCAAAATTTCTCTAATTTTCAACCACACAATATAAAATAAAATAGATTATATTTTTCAATTAATTTAAAATCTAAAATCATTACATTATAAAAAATTAATATAAAATAAATACTTTTACAACATTTTCTCTTTAAAACATCAATCTCCAAACAACTACTTTATATCTCTAAATCACTCAACTTCCTCTTCCTCTTCTCTTACTTTCTCTCTCTCCTCTTTTCAACTCCAAATTTCAATCACTTGTTTGGAGTTCGAGCCGTTAAAACTTGAATCCATGCCCTAGATATTAAATCCAATGTTTTCGAGCTTCTATACAAATTAAGCATTTAATTGCCAACAAATGCATAATCTTCTTACTCTCTATGGTGGACTCAATTTTTCGAAAGAGTTTGGAGTTAAGTGTGAGAAGGGGGATCAACAAACCCTACATAAATGGTACAATTACTAATTCGTGACTGTAGAGTTAAAATGAATTAACACCAACAAGATAATCAACTGCGCTATTCACTCTCGATAACAAAAGTTAGAGTTAGTCTAACGTATTATTAAAAGATTACGAATTTGTATCATCTATCTTCTAACATTATCAAAAAATTTAAATAAATATAAAAAGAAACTTACATTTTAGTTGTTAAACATTCAATTTTTCCCGTCCAAATAACATTTAACTAAAATAAATATTCAAGTTATATATATATGTCTATTATTAGACTAAATATTTGTTATACTTAAACCATTTATATGCAATTTATAAATCTCAAATTAAAAAAAAAACTTGTACTAAAATATATCAATTACATAGGTTTGAAAGTTGTTTCTATTTCCATTTTCAATCCCATGCAAATTTGTTAGTAGGAGTTTAAAATTTCTAACTTTTTTTTCTTTGTAGTATAAGTTATACTTAAAATTTCAACGACATTAATGTACAACCAATGATCTTTTGGTCATGAGTTTAAATCTTATACCCTAATTAAAAAAAAGTGTTATAATAGTTAAGAAAGTATTGTATAATTAAAAAGTGATAAGTTTAATTCATGATAGATATCTACATATGGATAGTCATGAATATTAACAATAATAATAATAAGTTATTTATTTTATGCATTGATTTCTCATAAGAAGAATATTTAATCCTAATTTTAAATAAAAGCATTTACCTAGTTTTTTTTTTTTGCTCATCTCCATAGTTCAACAATAATTTTTGGAGGTTGGAAAGATTCTAACCTACTATCCTCTCCAAGAATACTTGTCAATTACAATTATACTAAACTTATTTTAGTGTATGGTCAAGTAATAATATTCATCGTTTATAGATTTTGCGTGAAGTTTTTATTTAGTTATTATATTTTAAAATAAAACAATATTTCCGTGACGTTTTAATATTGTTCTATTTTAATCCAGGTTAGTGAAGTAACAAAATGTTAGTTATGGTAATTTTGACTGAATTAATATTAAAATTTTAAATATTGATGTGGTAATTTTGAGCTTGACATAAATTTAAAGTAAAATCAAAAGATACGTGAAAAATTAAACATGATTGAAATATTATATATAAAAGGAATACAATGATACTTGTGACATTCCCAAAAAAAATGGAGAGAGAAAATTACAGACAAATGACGTAGGACAAGGCCCAGTCTGCAGCCAACCCAGGTGCAGATCACGTGATTAATTAAACTAATATATGAATATATCACTTTAAAAAAAAAAAAATATATACATATATATATATATATATGAATATATCATTAAATGTTTATATATTTTTTCATGAATGATTATAAAAAAACATTGAGAATTTACCATTTTATATTATATTTGTAACACAATTTTTAAAATAATATTATTTATACTATATAATTTTCAATCAATCATCATCGAATTTAATTAGTGATAAAATGAATCTACTACATATAAAATTTAACTAGTAATAAAATTTTATCATTGATTGAATTCTATCTTAACAAAATTCAAATTTAATTTATTACCACAAATAGATTAATTTTAGTTTTGTATTATAGGTTAAATTTTTTACTTTTTATTGTACATGTAAAATCCCAAATATATCGATGATTGTTTAGATTTTATTAAATTACAATTCTTAAAATTTAAAGAATCAAATTATAGTCAACAAAAACGGAACTCTACAGATAGATATCTTGTACGACCCATAAACAAGAAGTTACAGGTTCAGGTTCGTATTCCCATACTCCAATATTCAATATTGTTATATATATAAAGAAAGAACTCTACCGATAGATAATTTAATTCTAATTTTTCTCCAAACTATATTAGTTTATTATTATTATTATTATTATTTGCACTAAAATTTTCGCAATTTACCTCAGGAAATGTAAGAAAAAAGGTTTTGTAAAAAGGGTTTTTGTATGTATATTACAAAATGGATAAAATATTACATGAATAGCACAATAATGAAAATATTTGCATATATAGCAAAAATTGTAAATTGATAGACTTCATATTGATAGATTCTATCGATAAAGGATGATAGAATCAATTACTACTAAATAAGTAAATTGATAGACTTCCATCGGATTCTATCAAGAGTCTATCAATAAGAACTGATAGAATCAATCACTTATAAAATTGATAGACTTCCATCACTAGAGAATGATAGATTTTATCAAAGTCTTCTATAAAAAAAGTAAATAATTTTTTTTTAAAAATGGCAGAATTTGCTATAAAAGAATATTTTTTAAAAATGTGCTATAATTGTAAACTGTGGTAAAAAAATTGTGCGCAAATTCCCTTTGTAAAATAATGAATAAAAACAAAGTTTAGTGTTAAGGTAATAAAATGGAAAAGAAAATTTGAATATTTAGAAAGCATGGGTTGATGGCCAGACTGGTATTTAAAAACCCAAACAATTTGATTTCGTGCATACTATCAATCAGTTGTGTCACAACTTTCTCTCTCGGTTTTTAATTTCTAGGGTTTTCGTTGTCTTCAAATCTCTTGTTCATATTTCTGGTGGGGGATATAATTCGCATTACTGTTTTCTGGTCGGAAATTCAAGAAAATGATTACTGGATTCGTATTCCGAGCAGGTTACAGGTGAGTTTTAAATTCCATTTTTTATTTTGATATACGTGACTGTCATGTCACAATTCCACTATTGCTTGGATATCAAAAAAATTCATATGAAATTAATTTTTTCGCTTTTACTTTTCTGAGCTCTTATTTGGAGTTCTTGTTCAGGATGATTGGAGCTACGTGTCGAATATTAGAGAATGTGAGGCTCGATATATGATATCATCTACGTGTGAAATAATTTTATATGAATTTTTTTGACAGTCTGCAAAGTCAAATGATATAATCATGGATATATATATATAAAAAAAAACGATTGGAGCTAAGGATTGGATAGTTTAATTCTTATTATTGACTGATTGTTGTGGATATTAACGAAAAAAAAGGATTTTTCTACCCTTTAACTATTTTGAAGGGAGAAATAGTTGAATTAATGGTAGCACCATTTAGTCACATAACTTCTTTCTTCTTTTTCCTATAGTTGATTTTATTTTAAAATTGAAAAAAAAATAATTTTGTGACATCGATTGGTTAGTAACAAATAGAGCTTGTTTTTTCAATCATTATGTTTCTCTTTTGAAGGGCTCTTGTTTGAGATTTGTGAGTAGGAGTGTACCTAAGTCGGGTTTGGTTGTGAATTTTTTTGCACCTATCCAAGCTTTCTTGGTGAATCCAACAACTCGACCAACTATAAGTTAGATCCATCTATACCAACCTATATATTTTTAGGTTGGATTAGATTGAGTCTTAGACTTAAAATTGCGTTTCTAATTCGAATATGTATATTTGGATTATAAAGTAAATCAACTTGATAACTTTTAATTTTTTAAATTTGTATTATGAAATATATACTTTACGACTTAAAAAATACTTAATTTTGAGGAGTAAAAAGTCCAAAACCAGTGATAAAATTTACAAAATTTAAAACATATATTGCATATATAAATCAGGTATAGGTAATTTTTTTTTCAAAAAATTAATAATAGGTTGGGTTATCTTGGGTCTAACATTAACTAAAATGCTAACTCATAAAAATTTCATTTATTTGAACTTAACTCAAAGAAGTTGGTAACCTAACATAACTCGTCAAATTTGGCTGCGTTCTTCGGGTTGTCGGTTTTTATAAACACCCCTAGTTGTGCCTTACCTTTTGTTAGTTGTATTTCTAGTTTCTAACTACTGTTCTTTCATGATTATTGCTTTCTATAATTTTAAAAAAATTGGGAAAAGTTACAGATTTTTTCATATTCTATTTATGGTATTTGACTTAGAAAGTTGTGTTGTGTTGTGTTAGCAGGGCAATCAAGTAAGTGAAAGAATGGAATGAATCTGGAGAGAAGGGAGGAAATGAACAAGGATAAAATAATATTAGGTGCACCAGAGGAAGCACATGTACAAAATAAGTTCAGGCAAGGTGCTAAGGAGAATGAGTGTTCACCGAAACCCGAAAACACCGGCACCGTTGGATCGAGAATAATGTTTATACCGATCGACGCTGGATCACGGGATTCTCCTCATGAATTGACTGGCATTTTAGAGGGTAAGAATCTTAGTAGGTGTAAGAACAAAGTAAAATTATCTGATCAACCAGAGTGCAGTTATCACTGTATGGATAATAACAAGAGTTCCAATTTAGCAAATATTGGTCCATCAAACTATAGAGCAAAACTGAATTCTAGGCAGAATCAATGGCAACATCTTTACCAATTGTCAAATGGTTCACATGTTGATACTTCTTACAAGAATATTGGTCAGGCAATAGCCTTGGAGAATGGTGTATACACATCTTTTCCGGAATCGTTATCGGGAAGAGCCAATCGTAATGAACGTGGAAAGGAATTGGAAGGTAAGGGTGGCGTTCCGCTTGGCAGAATTCGGACCAAGATTCTATCGAAATCGGGTTTTTCTGAAGTTTTTGAAAAAAGTACCTTGGTAGGCAAGGGAATCTTTCGTAGAGTTTTCACACTGAGGGACTTTAATCTTGCACAAAGAAACTCTAAGATTGCAAGGAATATACAACATGAGGTTATGGCTGGCATTTCCTCTATGGATAAGAATTCTGAGATTAAACCTCAGAGTTCTGATTTAGATGGCATTAATCTTAGAGAATGGATTAAAGTTCCCCACAACAGAGCAAATAAAATGAAATGCTTGCATATATTTAAGTGCATAGTTGAGCTGGTGAATCATTCTCATGCTCGGGGGATTTTCTTGTGCGACTTACGACCATCTTATTTCGAGATATTGACGACGAATCAGGTGAAGTACTTTGGATCTCTTATTCAAGAAAAAACGCCAGAAAGTCTAATGGTTAAAGATGGTCGACGTCCGGATAGTCGTCTTACTGGGAAAAGGCCATTAGAGGAAGGGAACTTTCTGTCATTTGGTGCATCTTCTAAGAAGCAAAAAAATGTCCTGAATACAAGTCTTATGGCCCAGTACTCTCATCATCTTGAAACTGCAATAAGTGACCAATTGGAAGAGAATTGGTATGCAAGTCCAGAGGAACTTAATGTGGGATGCTGCTCGGCTAAATCGAATGTATTCTCTCTTGGTATTCTTCTTTTCGAGGTGAGAATATAAGTTGTGGTTTAGTTGATATGAAGAAGCTGAGAGTTCTATCAATTATTGTGGGTTAAAAGAGTTTGTATTCAATAATCCATGAACTTGAAAGTTAAATGGTGTTACTTTTTTCTTGATAAAGGTTTTAGTGAAACTGTTAATGAATAGAAAACCTAGGATCATGGCTCTAATTCTAGTTTTTGTTTATGTTATTTGATCAATGTCCCTTCCCTCTCTTGTGCTTTATTACTTTGTTGCAGCCCTGAAATGAATGTACTTTATTTCTTTCAGTTACTTGGGAAGTTTGAATCAGTAGCAACACTTGCTGCATCGATGTCAAATTTGCGTGAGATGAATCTTCCTCCGAACTTTGTAGGTGATAGTTTGAAGGAAGTCGGGCTTTGTCTTTGGCTACTTCATCCCGAACCAGCATCTCGACCGACAACAAGGTATAACAATCAATCTAATCTTGCTCAGATCACAAATAGTGCTTCCTTGTACAAGTTTCATCCTTGTACAAGTTTCATCCTTGAATGAACGTCAAAAGTTAAAATTTTAAATGCTTACTTGTACAAGTTTCATCCTTCATGATTTTGTATTAGTCTTTTTGACTAAGAAGGGCTTAATAAATCTTGGGCTTGTCAATTATCACCCTGATATGCATTTGGAGGGGCAGCTTTGTTGGTTGAGACTTGGAGCTTTCGAGACATGCTTATTTGGGGTTCTAAGGTTCGAGCCCTTGAATGAGTTTAATTGTAAACTCTCTTGTTGTTTTCCGGGTCCAAGCCTTAGGATAGGTGCGGGTGCCTTTGGGAATAGTGAAGCAAAGCTCCGATTTTTCGATTTCAAAAAGGAAAAAAAAAAAATTGGGCATGCAATCTATGTAAGGACAGTTAAAGGGGAATCTGAAATGAACAAAAAGGAGGGCTGATTGGATTGTAAACTTTGTAAGGGCTCAAGGTTATTGCCAGTGCTGTGGAAATTTTGGTCAAATTTAGCATCAGCTGCCAATGGTAAGAACCATTGCTAAAATGATTTGAAGTATGGGAACAAATTAAAGATATTGAAACAATAGTATAAAATTAGTACCTAAATGGAAAATGTAATTTAACTAGATTTCTAATAATATCACTTGGTTACGTATACTACTGATAGTTGACTGGTTTCTTTGTTTGTTCTGTTATTAATTGTTCATACATGTAACATCACCTGTTTTGAAATTTTTTTGATGGACAGGGAAATTTTAGAATCAGAACTGATTAATTCTCTGCCAGCAGAGCTTTCGGCATCTATCGACGAGGAAGGTGCTGAATTAGAGTTATTGTTGGAGTTTCTCACATCAATAAATGAACAAAAGCAGAAACAAGCCTCAAAGTTGGTGAAAAACATTCAGTATTTAGAATCAGATATTGAAGAAGTCAAGAAAAGGCACAGCTCAGCTCAGCTCTTGGATGGAAGGAATGCTTTGGTGTTTAATAAAGGATACCTAAATTCAAATATGAACTCTCAGGTATCTAAAATATCACATATTGATGAAGAGAGAATAGCAAAAGATATTAGTCGTCTTGGAAGTACTTATTTTTCCATGAGATCAAAAGTAGTTCCTTCTGAGATAGATTGGCCAATCCGGAACGATATAGATTTATTGACAGCTCGTGAAAACTGCTATCTACGACAAAAAGACGACGAGAAGACTGATGGCGATCGTCTAGGTGCCTTTTTTGATGGATTTTTCAAGTATTCTCGTCATAGAAAGTTTGAAGTACGTGGGGTGCTGAGAAATGGCGATTTTAACAATTCCTCGAATGGAATATGTTCCATGAGTATTGATCTAGACGAGGACTACTTTGCGGCTGCTGGAGTGTAGAAGAAGATACGGATTTTTTACGTTAATTCATTCCTTATTGACTCGGTAGATATTCACTATCCTGCAGTTGAAATGTTTAATGAATCAAGTCTTAGCTGTGTTTGCTGGAATGGCTATATCAGGAACTATCTGGCTTCAGCTGATTATGATGGTGTTGTTAAGGTTGTTACCTTATGAGCTGCCTAATTTTAATATCTTAAAATACTTATATTCATCTGTTTGTGCTATCAGATATAGATTTCTGCTACATTCTTCAACTCTTTAGTGATTTAACTCTAATGCTTATACATGTTTTTTTTTTTTTTTGATAATTCCATTTTCTTGAATGGATTTCCAGGTATGGGATGCAACTGTAGGTCAAGAGGTTTCTCAATTCAAAGAACATGTGAGGAAGGCGTGGTCCATTGACTTTTCACAAGTGCATCCTACAAAGTTGGCCAGTGGAAGTGATGATCGTACTGTAAAACTTTGGAGCATTAATGAGGTATGTCCCCTCTCTGTTCCATTCTCCTCTCTTAAACTCCCCCGTGTTGTGAATAATCGGAACAACAAGAAGACGTGAGACAAAGAACGTAGCAACTTTTACATAGTTCTCTAACGCTGTGTTAGCAATGTTTATGGACAGAAGAGAGAAACTATTTTAAGAAAAGAAAAAAGAAAACAGAGCTGAAAAGCTTGAAAGAAATTGATAAGATCTACCACACTATTTTATTAATCTAAGATAAACCTCTCGAGAGAATCTCTCAAAGAGCCGCAATACAATAATGATAATTCAATGGATGAATAATAAAGACCTAACCTCACCTATTTATAATAACTCTAAACCCTAATTTGACCTAATTAATAAAATACTAATAATAGGCCCAAGCCCAATACATTTAAAATAGCAATTAACTAATAATAAATACTAATATTCCTAAACTGCCAAGGTCGGATCGTATCAATGCTTTCCCCCCCAAGAGCCACCTTGTCCTCAAGGTGTTCCATCTCTGATGCCACCTTCTGCAGCTCCATCTTCTGGAGAAAATTCAGTCACCTCAACATCCTGGTAATCGTGCGCATCCCGAACGACCCACACATCCAAATTCTGAAGCTCTTTCTTCTTACAACGATGTCCGGGGACAAATTGTTCATCGCAGCGGAAACATAACCCTTTGTCCTTCCTAGCCCGAATTTCAGCTTCAGTGAGTTTTTTACAAGACGTCGGGTGAACGGTTGTAGTCCTGTGGGACAAAATCTCTGTGCTTCCAATTCCCGATCCAATCGTTCCTGCTTTAGCCTTAACTGTTGCAGAAGTACTTCCCTCGTTTTGGGAGGCCTGAAAAGCAAAATCATCCTCAATCACTTGGGCCATAAACATTTTCTCTTCAATGCCCACTGGTCGTAGTTTACGCATTGCGCTTCGTATCTCCTCTTTCAGTCCACTTTCCCACTTCCCCTCCAATGCACTCATACTGATATTGCGCATTCCCTTAGCAAAGCGCTCAAAGCTCCGGCGATATTCCTTTACCGTTCCTATTTGCTTCAAACTCATGAAGTTGGCATACTTATTGGCCTGGGCCACCGGTTGGAAACGCTCCAACAACCCATCTTTGAATTCGTTCCACGAACGAAAAGGAGCACGGTCCTCCTCATACTGTAGCCACTCCAATGCCTCCCCTTCTAAACATAACCCTGCTGCCTCAACCCCTTCATATTCAGTCAACTTGTTTACTAGGAAATAACGCTCGACCCGACTCAACCATCCTACTGGATCCTCGTCAGCAAGACCCTTGAAAACTGGCATCTCCAATTTCCTGAATCTCCTGTCACATCCCAGTCCTTCCCTTCCCCTACTCACGAATTCCCGTTCAAATCTTTCTTCTCCTCCCCACCCGAAATCTTGTCCCCTATTTCGGACATTGTCATTCCACCCCCTATCGTTCCAACCGTCATGCGCCAACGACCTATCATAGCCCATGCGTAACCTCCTCTCCTCCAGAACCCTGTTTTCTCTCCCCACGACCCTTGGATCTCCCCTTTGGCCGAACTCCGGTCCCGGTAATTCGTCAACCCAATTTCGGCCTCGATCGATCCAACCGTCATGCGCTATCGGTCTGTCAATCCCAAAGCGCACTCTCCTCTCTCCTGACAACCCATTTCCGCCCCAGACATGTCGAGGTTCTCCTCGTCGACCAAATTCTGGCCCCGTGCAAGTATTCCTGTCAGAATTCCCTCGAAACTCCGTCCTTCGGTCCAACCCGACTGGCCCAACCCGTCCCGGTCCGACCAGCCCGCCCCGATCCGGCCCGCCTGCACCCGAGCCACACCCCTCGCCCCCCGGCCTTACGCTTGCATCACGCCCGCCCGCGAGCCCGCCTCTGCCCACGCCCGGCCCGACACCCCCTCCGCGCCCAGCTCCGCACGGGCCAACACCCCAGTCGCGCTCGCCCACGCCCACTCCGCTCGAACTCGCGCCCGCACCCCAGTTCGCGCCACCCGCGCCCTCGCCGCGCCCCCAGCCCGCGCGTTCTCCGCGCCCAGCTCCGCACGGCCCAACACCCCAGTCGCGCTCGCCCACGCTCACGCCCGAGTCGCCATCACCCTCACCCCAGCCCACCTGGCCCGCGCTCGAGCCCTTGTCGCGCCCCCAGCCCGCGCGCGCCATCCCCTGTTTTTCCCCGTCCCCTCCTGCGCACGCGACCGAGCTCCAGCCCACGCCGCCTGCGCCTCCGCCGCCCCTGCTCCTGGTCGGCACGGTCCCCTCGCCGCCGTCCTCCTCTGCCGCCGCTGCAGCCCTAACCGACTCCGGCCCGACGACGTTTCCTTCCCCTTGGTTTTCTTGGTTTGATTCGATAATCGGCAGCCCCGAAATGCGTTCTAACAACATCTGAATATTCCGATTTATTTGTTCGATTTGTGAGTTAAATTTCGCATCTTGTTGTTCGAACTTCGAGTCAATCTTTTGCCCTAATCGTTCTTCCAATGAGTCTAGCTTTGCTTCCGTTTCCCGTTGTTTCTTGGACAATTCAGCCGAGCTTTCTTCCCAACCTTGCATCCTTGTTTCCATCTTAGTCGAGACCATTCCCGGATCGGTAAACGGCTCTGATACCAAAATGATAAGATCTACCACACTATTTTATTAATCTAAGATAAACCTCTCGAGAGAATCTCTCAAAGAGCCGCAATACAATAATGATAATTCAATGGATGAATAATAAAGACCTAACCTCACCTATTTATAATAACTCTAAACCCTAATTTGACCTAATTAATAAAATACTAATAATAGGCCCAAGCCCAATACATTTAAAATAGCAATTAACTAATAATAAATACTAATATTCCTAAACTGCCAAGGTCGGATCGTATCAGAAATATCCTTGACTTAGTTCCTTCAATGTAAATTTTTAGCAGTCTAAACATAAATCATATGAAGATTGCATGGTTGGTATATTATCTGTAATCTTGTCGAAGTCTTCTCGAACTAATCGATAAGTGTTCATTTTTTTACTGCAGAAGAAGTGTTTGAGGACAATATGGAACACAGCAACTGTGTGCTGCGTTCAGTTCTCTGCTCATTCAACTCATTTGCTGGCTATTGGCTCTTCTGATTACAAAACCTATTGCTTTGATCTACGATATACTAAATCCCCATGGTGTGTGTTGGATGGCCATGAGAAAGCTGTAAGCTTTGTGAAATTCTTGGATTCTGAGACCATTGTATCTGCATCCACTGACAACACATTGAAGCTGTGGGATCTTAATAGCACCACTCTTACTGGCTTGTCTGCCAATGCTTGCAGTTTAACTTTCAGTGGCCACACTAATCAAAAGGTTTGTCGATTTTTCTTTTCTCTATTTCCCCTTTGGGCTATGAGTATATGGAATCTTGTGTTGGAAAGAAATTGTAAACAACAATCTTTGGAAAGAAATTGTAAACAACAATCTAAGACTAAAAGTCCCCTATGGACGGCACAATGGTTGAGCGCCTGGGTCTTGAAGGTGTGCTCCTCTTGTGGTCTGAGGTTCGAGGTCATCGTAGGGATTATTTCCAAGGCTATCCCAAATTTTGCTTCATTTTCCTATATTGTCTCCTGATGCCTGGCCTACGGACATGCTTGGTTGCTCCCAAGTTTAGAGGAGCAAAGCCCCAAATTCCTAGGCCATCAAAAAAGAAAACAATCAAGACTTAAAGAAATGCAGGATAAAGATCACACGAATGTACATGGCTCAGATATCCGAAGTTTAGCCTCCTTTCTTCTCATCTCATGGCACTCAATGATTAAGCCCCGATTCAGATTGAGAAGGAAAGAGCAGCCCTAGGCTCCGCTTCGATGATGCATGTGCTATGATCCATTGAATTTTTTGTATTAGATTTTTGGTGCGTTGTTCAGCGGGAAGAGATTTTCACCTCATATGGCTCTTCATTCAGTTCTTTTGAATGGGCTAGTTACGTCCACGGATAGATGTGAGAAACCATTTTACATCAGAGATCATGAAGAATACAGATATTTGGCGAAGGGGGCAGATGTTTTAAGAGAGTTTATCTAGTGTGTCTCTCATAAATTCCTAATACATCATGATTCATGTCCAATACGAAAATATAAAACTTGAAGAGAGATCCCGTGCTAAGTATGTGTAGCACAACATAGTTCAAGACATTTTGACAGCTTATAGAACATGCTTCTTCATTATATTTGTTTTTCGATTAACTGAATTCTATGGTCTTCTCTTGCCCTGTAGAATTTCGTTGGTTTATCGGTTTCCAATGGCTACATTGCTTGTGGTTCAGAAACAAATGAAGTATGTTCTTCCTCTTTCTTGGATGCAAAATTGCTGTTGTGAACAAGTGGAATGCCTTCCCGAAATGGCATCTCTTTATCGATTTACATATTTTGAACTCTTTTTCAGGTATATGCTTACCATAGATCTCAGCCCGAGGACGACAACGGAGGGTTTGTTTCGAGTGTATGCTGGAGGGGAAAATCTGACATGTTAGTTGCAGCCAATTCAAGTGGGTGTATAAGAGTACTGCAAATGGTTTGAAAGTGAAATCACAGCTCGTGAATTTGACAGAATATCTGAAGCCCAATTTTGAGACTAAAGTATAAAAATGATAACAGCATTTACATTTTGACCTCTTCTTATAAGTAAGTTGAACTGTTGAATCAATATGTGGAATCATATGGTTGAAAAGCTGCCTCAGATTTTGCAGTGACTGTATATATTAGAAAGAAATAAATATATGTTTCTAAAGTTTACACATCTTCTATCTGATCATTTATTCGATTCTTTTCTGGTTGTAATTTTACCCAATAGCTAGTTATAAAAGCTGCATAAGAATCTGATTGGTTGTGTTGAGATATTCCTTGAACACATTAATGTCATGCGATTAGTACTCGAAACAAACAAATCGTGCATTGCAGCAATGCATTCCGTATGCATTTACTGCAACTCGCATTAAGCGCATTCGCATTCTATTGCGTATTCCGTATGTGCTTACGCATCCACATTCTATTTTGTGCTTATGCATTCTGTAATAGGGTTTAATGAGAGTGCATATATAAATTCGAATTAAACTCTAGCCGATTATGACATTCTGTATGTTCATTCTACAATCTGCAATTCGCCTCTCTTTAATAAAACTTTGCTCCCTTTCTGCCACACATCGTTAGTGAATCACGTAAATTTCTGTGTTGTTTTCTTCCTCTTTTACGATTTCTTTATCTTTGCATCAGTTGTTGATTACCGTTTTCATAACAGGTTGCATATATTTTTTGAATAGAGAATGGTTGCATATTGAGATAGAACAATCAACAAAAAGAGAAGGATTTGCTATGGACGCTCATGACTCAACAAAGTCATAGTAGAAGAAAATTTTGCATTCTTTATACAAATTTAAGATAAAATTGGCAATATTCATCCAAATCTATAGTTAAATTTGATGAAATTCACAATTTAAAGTCTAATTCAGCTCAATTTGTGAAGTTAGGGACAAAAATCAATCTCTTAGCCAATAACTCAAATGAAAAGATAAGTATGGTCTCTAGACATAAATGTTTGCATTATATTCAATATGCGATTACCTTACATGTGTCACTTTATTTTATTTTTTTCGATATTTGAGGGTCAACTACATGTATTTACACTAGACAAATTATCTAACCCTATAACATTTGTTTGAAAGTTTCTGACATTGAGATATAGAAACAAAAACCCAAACAGATTTTAAAGATATGGATGAAAAGAAAAGCTTGCAGAAAAGAAATTATAATCCCTGCTTCAAGAAGCGAAGAATGTTGTCTGTTGCTAATGTTAAACCTGCACAATCACTGAGCAAAGCAAAGAGACAATGAAGAAAATAGACACTGGATTCTTCAAAGTGGAAAAGAAGAAAGAAAGGAAGAACAAAAAAACAGAATATGCTATTCTTTCTGAGATGTCCACAAACTACAGAACTTAGTTACAAGAAGCTAACATGAAAACCTAATGCTAACACTATTTCTGTAAGAAGAAAAGAAATTAATGAAGTATCTAATCTATGTAACTTGAACAATATTGCTTTAAATTTCACAACAATGCAGAAGAAAAGCTCTACAAAAAGGGCTTCCATCTGTGAAGAAGCAAGAAAAGCTAGCGAATCTCCGAGTCCGAGACATGGCCATTTGGTCTCCTTCTGCCCTTACTCAGAGGGCTCGAAAACGGTTGAGGGATATCACTTTTCGTTTTCAATACTCGAGGTCGTGAGATCGTTCGTGAAGTTGTTCGAGGAGTCACTCGGGTTCTTGTTTCCGGGGTTCCTGAGTAAAGCCAATCACAAGCTTCAGTTATAACCAATCTGTTTGAAACATGCAGTTTTAAACAAAGGAAACTAAAGTTTTACCTTTGCATCTTCTGATCTTTGTGTCTGCAAGTTTCTTTGTGGTTGGCATTTTCTTGGCAGGAGCTTCAGAATAAACAGATCTCATATCAGAACAGAGGGATTTGGTATCACTTGCAGGGATTGTGAATGGATCTTCAACTAGAGAAGCTGTGTCATCTCTGTAAATCGATGCACAATCATCCTTATTAAAGGAGACAACTTCACTTATAGAGTCCCATGTCTTGATTTTGCTTGGACTTGTCTTCTCCTTCTCTGCAAGTCTATGAGCAAACATTTGGAATGGAATTTGTGAAACTGAACACAAATCTCCAACCCCATCTAAGGAGAACTTCCTCGCAACGCCTGCTTCAACATCGCAGTAATCAACGGTTGGCGTTTGTAGCTCGGGCTGATTGCCTTCTGGGTTCATGGCGAGGAATTTCTTCACTTGACGTAGGATTCGACAAATGGAAGAGAAAGATAGCCTCTGAGAAGGATCAGAATGCCAACACCTTTTGGTAAGGTTCACCAAATATTTGGGAGTTGGATACGGGAAGAGGGGTCTTTCGCCTGCTCGGATATTGCGGCTCATCTTCTCCCCTTGTAAATGACCATCTTCAAATGGCAGTTTCCCAGTCAAAAGCTCGAAACAAAGCATCCCGAAACTGTAAACATCTGCTTTCTCCGTCTTCTTGAAAGAAGGAACAGTCCCTGGACCTTGTTGTTCTTGCTCTGCCATAACTTCTGGGGCATGCCAGATAAAAGGGTTGGTTTCTATTTGGTTCGTTGAGTTTCTGGGAGGTGGATTCTTGACTGATGATAAACCGAAACCGGCGACTTTTACGAGATAAGAGCCCTCCAAAGAGCTCCTTGGCTTCATAAATACATTGGAAGGGGTTAAATCTCCATGATAGATCATTTGTGAGTGAAGATATTCCATGCCTCTAGCAATTTGAAGCATGATATCAACAGAAACATGGAAAGGAAACACTAATCTTCTTCTAGCTCCATTATTATCCTTCATGTAGGAAGAAAGATCCTTGGACATCAAATCCATTATAAGGAAGTACTCTTTCTTCTCCTCATCGAAAAACCCACAAAGGTATTGCAAAATATTAGGATGTGAAAGTGATAGAAGAGTTTGAACCTCTGAATTTGTTTGTTCGGTTTCCGCAATGAACTGTCTCAGCCCAAAGTTCTCCCCAAACCATTGGACTTCCTTGTACTGCCCGCCTTCCAACCGTCTCCTCACCTGATAATCCTTTGTTCCGAATAAAATCGAACTCAAAAAAAGCTTCCGACTCGCTTGTTCTGAGTTGTTCAATTTCCTTATCAACAATTCACCAAGCCGCTGCTCATTCTTTGAAGTTGCTGTTCCTGATGAATTTATCTTCTCCCTGAGTGCTTCAACTAGCAGCCATTGATCTTCTCTCCAAACACTCACCAATCGGTTACGTATTTCTCGAGGAACCAAATACTGTTTCCCAAATCTCCAATGGAACAGTTTCAGGTCGTTCCATTCCATATCATATTTCCTCAAAAGCACAAGTCTCCTCTTCTGCATCTCGTCCTGATCGAGCCCCGATATCTCTCCAGCCATCTCAATCGCTTCAATGACAGCAGGAAAGCAGCAAAGCAAGTTGTGGATGTGGAATTCAACACAATCCTTGTTTTGATAGTAGCTGATCACTTTAGCCCACCAGTCTTTAGAATCAATGCATTGCTTAATGTAAAGCTCCCCTTCTTTAAAGACTCTATGCAGTTCCCTCAAAGGTTGTTCAAGAGCCTTCCACTTGGTGTTCTTCTCTTCAAGCTTCAGAGTATCCTTGATCTCTCCAGCAATGGTATCAAAAGCCAAACTAAACATATCATACAGTAAACAACATTGACGCCGGTTGAATTGAATATCGTCTTGCAACACCATAAGAGCCTTTAAGCTTCCCAGTACCTCTCCAATGCGCCGGAATTGTTCCATCCCGGCTCAGAGAGGAAGATTCCGTTAAAGCGAACACCTGAAACACACGCAACCGTCTCTCGAACCAAAATTTAAATCCGTCTCCGACTCTCCAACCACACCACTGCCTACAGATTCAACAACACAACAACGAGAAGCAATAAGCAGAGGGAGAAAATTCCCAAAACTCTAAATGCTCCCAAATAACCAACCAACCTCAAGTATCAAACAAAAAGATCAAATCCAAGTACTTTTTTATATTCGTGAGTGTCCAGGCCAACTTACGCACCTACCTTGTTTATTCTCACCGAACATAATGTCTGACTTTACAACATTTTCTTTTTTGAAACAAGGGTAACCACACCCGTCCTTAGGCCAAGTACCAGAGACATTGAAGAAGTATTGTCACAGGGAAGAATCGAACTCGGGACCTTGAAGAGAGCTTACCCTCAAAGCCCAAGCCTTCAACCACTACACCACCCCTTGGGAACCTGACTCTACAACATTTGGGCGTGAAGAAAACTCTAGGAAATTAATTCCTAGATACATGAGGTCACCATTGATTAAACCCACAACTTTTTAGTTTGTTAAGACCCTTTTAAACCACTTGGATGGTTGATCAAATCCAAGAATTAAAGAAAAAAAAATCAACAACTTCACAAAATCTCAAAAAACAAAAGAAAAAAAAAGGAATACCTTCACTTCAAAAATCCCCTGGAATTTCAGAATCACCAAACATCCAAATACAACGAAAGTGGAATCAAAATCTTGCTACATAAACCCAAGCAAGAAACAAAAAAGAAAACCCAGTTTGAGAATCAAATCCCCATTGAGACAAAACATCAAACACTTGGAGGGATTTAAGGGGAAAAAAAAAAAACAACGGAAATCCCAAAATGGGGTTTCTTGTCGGATTACTGTAACGACGAATTTGATCAAAGAATTTGACGAGAAATTAATGAAATCAAAGAATCAAAATCAGAAGAAAGAAGCAGTTTTTTTTTAAGGAATTTGCTTTGTCGTTTTTGTTGGAGAAAAATGAAGTCGTGGCCGTTGAAATTCCGTTTTATTTGCACGCACTTATAATACGTGTTCCCGCGGCTTTCGTTTTCCTTTATATAAAAGAAAAAAATAAATAAATATTTACAAAACGGTGCCGTTTTGACTTATTTGCTGGGGAACAGAGTGGAAGCGAAACGACGGCGTTTGGAGTTCAGTCCATAAATATCAAAATTTAATAAATATTAGAAAAGAAAAGGATTTGATTGACTGCGGTGTGAACAACTTATTCTGTCTGTAACTCTTTTCTTATTGGCTGTAAGATGTCTGTATTTTTTTTTTTTTTTAATGCCTGTAATTTTAGTTTTAACTGTAATAAAAGAATTTATTAAAAAAAAGTCAAAAAGGTGTGAGGACATTTTTAAAACAGTCCACCGAAGCCATATGAGTATGAGCTGGTAAACTATACTAAATTACAGAAAATAGACATTGGAAATTAAGAACCCACGTAACAAATTTAAATAAAACAATTTTATAATGGATGGACTATATCAATAAAATAATTACAAATATAATTAAATTCTAAAATATTTTCATTATTAATACAACAAGATAACTACTTGCACTACTGATTCTTGTATATTGAGTTGGACTCTAAATTTTAAGTTATTTTGTGATTTTTTATTACAAGATTTGGGTTATATATGATTAGATTTAACTCATAATTTTGAATCAACAAAAGCATAGTTTAATTGACATAAAATATATGTTTGTGACAAAAAAAAATTATCGATTTGAATTTGTTAACCTAGTTATTGTTGTACTTAAGAATAAATAGTAAAAGTTCTCAAAAAAAAAAAAAAGTTAATAGTAAAACATTTTATAAGAAAGGAAAAAAATCATTTTAAGCTTTCATTCGCTAATTTTCATTAATCTTACATGCTCAAACTAATTCTAATCTTTAGTAACCTCAAATAGTGACTATTAGTTCATTGTAGATACTTTAGACATGTAAGTAGAACTAGTGAAAAAAAAATGCATTTTCATGAAATCCAAATGGGGTATAGATTTTTAGGCACAATAAATAAAATTAGGATATACATAGTCTGGATTGAATTGAATTGGGTTAGGAGAATTTTTTGTATTCAAAATTTTTGAGTTAGTCAATCTATTTCCTCGTCTAACTTTATGTATTAGAATAACTCAACTCAATATAATCCTATATTTTTCAATTGGATTGAGTTGGATTCTCAATTTGTGTTAGTCTCATTACACTCTCTAAAATTCAATTCATCCATAAATGTGTAAAAAATAAATAAAGAAAAATGTTTGGACTATATTTATATTTAAATTATCTATTTTTATGAAGCGTTTATTCTTGACAAGTTTATTAAAACCTATTTAATTAATTAATTAATTATATAAATATATATATATGAAAATATTATTTTTAAAATTGGGTTGAACGAGTAAAAAATTAGAAGGGTTAAACTGGACATTCAAGTGGTTTTATTTGAAAACCCCTACTTCTAGTACCTTCACAATCTATCCACTCAGTACTCTTATTATCTAGAATTCTCTTGTCATCTCCCATGTACATTTTCAACTGAGAGACTAAAATCAACATCAAAGTCAGAATTGCCCAACCTATGAAGGCAGCAACTTGGGCAAATTATTAGTTCAATTGTGTGGTGAAGGGAAAAGAAAATTAAAAAAAAAATGAGGCCCCAAATCTTTGTATCAATCTAATGATTCAAGGCCTCAAATCTACTTACAATTGCATTCAATTCCAACCCCCAACTGTTCATTCCTTACAAAATCTTTCAACTCTTTACGATGATGAAGTAACCATATAAAATTTCATTCACTCTATTCAACTATTAATTTCTTGAATATATTGGGGAAAATGTGATTAGGTTAATAATAACTTTTTGGTTTGAATATAAAATTAAAATTAAAATCAAATGGGTGGGTGACGCAATTGGTTATCTGATTTGGTGTTAATCCATTTCTACACTCCACGGTCTAATCTCATTTCCAAAATAGCACATTCAGTACAATTTCCCTTCCCAAAATAACTAACTCATTCATAAACTTCAATCAAAAGAACATAAATTAGAAAAATAGGAAATTTCTTTAAAGAGCGTATATATAAACCCAAATTTGGAATGAGAGTTAAATAAGGACTAAACTAAAATATCTTATAAACTTAATTACATAAGAACTACTTTTGAACATAAAGAAAACCATTTTTTTAGTCAACAATATTATTAGGAGTGAAAGATTCCAATCCATAACTAAGTGATCATAAACACATATATAATATTGTACTAAAAAAAATTAATAAATAAACACATATATAATATATGTATACATAGAATGAAATAAAAATGTAATATAATTAACATCTATAAAATGAAATAAAAATATCATTTAACCTAAATATATCCCTTTCAATGCATTCTATCACCATCACCTACTTAACTCCATTCATTCTTATCTCCCCTTTGCCACCCCATGAGGCCTATAAAAGGCTAAGCTTTTCACCACCATTTGCACTTGCAAGACAAGGTGAAAAATATTCCAAAGAAGCTACTCGACTGCCGGAGAGGATGAGCGGAATAATGGGCTATGTTGACGCTGCTCGGTGTGCCGTGCTCGGGTCCGAGAAGCAGCAAGTGAGCAAGCCATTCGACCATCAGTTTCAGATGCCTCTTCACTACCCAAGGTACAAGAGGAGTGACTACGAAGGCATGCCGGAGTGGAAATTGGACTGCCTTCTCAAAGAATACGGCCTCCCAGTCGTTGGAGACATCGCTCAAAAGCGAAAGTTCGCCATGGGAGCTTTCCTTTGGTCCTGTGAAATGTATTGATCATTGTGAAAAGCTTTAGACTCTAAGCCACCATCAAGTTTTTACTTACTGTTTGTGTGCTTGTGTGTGTTAGTTGGGTTCATATAGGTTAATAAAATCTTTTTTTAAGTTTGTGTTCTAATCTTATTTTTGTTTTTGTAGCTCAAAAAAAGCACAAAGTTTGTGTTTATGTAGTCTCATTTAAAATATAAAAGTCCTATAAGTTTCTTATAGCAATCTCTCAATAGGTAGAAAGTTTAATATTGTTGATGAGTTTACTTATAGACTACTCTAGACATGTTCTTTTGGATCAAAGAGAAATATTTTAGAACATAAGGGAGTTAAATCAGATAAAAAAGAGTGTCAAAAACAAAAATCAAAATCTGAAGCTTTCAAAAAAGTTTAAAAAAAAAAGATTTTATTAATATTTGTTGAATGAAAAATTATTTTTTAACCTACTCTTCCCTTGTGCTACCCAATTTGCTATTGAATAAATTAGAGTTAAATACCAATTTTCAATAATTAAATTTACAAGACTAACATGCCATCAATACTTTCGATCTCTATTATGCGACAATAAAATAACATAATTACCATTCTAAGCGTTAATGATCTAATCTCTCACCTCACAATTATTGTACCCAAAAAATACTCGTAGTATCATGGGCTTTTAATAATATTGCAACCATAATTTAATATGATAATAAGATAAACAAATTGTTTGAACAAAATTTTGAAGATCAAAGATTGGGTTAGAAATGAAAAAGATTTTGTTTATTCGACAAGTTACAAATTTAATCTATGGTAATCATCTTCTAAATAAAATGATCTCCTATCTATTTCCTTATTCAAATATTATATGGTCAAATAATTTATTTCGTGAAGGTAATTGAGGTGCATGGCTTGCCAAGAATATAAAAAGGAATTATAGTATACAAAATACAAATTTTAATTCACTATTTTCAATTGAAATTAAACATCTCTCAAGAATTGGTATCACTAAACTATTTTTACAAATTCAAACTTCTAACTTCTCATATGAAAATAAATTATCTTTGATTGATCATATTCGATATACCACCAATGTACAATTGCTGTACGTATTTCATAAAATTATTAATATCAACATAAATTTGAAAATATGATAGATTTGAAACTAAATTAAGGGTCATTTCTGTTTCTCAAAAAAAAAAATTAAGGGTCATTTCCTAAATATAAACTTGCTTTAACAGTTGAACAAATAAATTTAGAATATTTTATGTTGTTTGAAAAATATGACGAAAAGAAAACATGAGAAATCAAAATGTCAATATTTTTCTACATTCATCTCCATGAATTATATGGAAAATTTCAATATTGATATAAGAAAAATACAAACACAATTTCAAAAATATTTTATTTTTTTATTTTTAATACAAGTTGGGAGAAGGAGATTTCAGAGATAGAACGCGTGTAGTGAAAATGGATTAACACCAAATCAGATAACCAAAATAACTAATCAAATTAGGGTCCTAAAATATTTTTAAAATCTTAGCAACAGTTCAAAAATGTCAAGAATTATTATTAAAAAATATATATTGATGGAATATCATAGTACAGTTGATAAAATAAAAAAAAAATTAAAAAGAAAAGAAAAAAAAAGAGTGATTGATCAAATAATTCATGCTTGTGAGTTTAATGATCTCCATGAATTATCTTTACACCATTTTTTTTTAATATTTGAAAATAAGAATGGTACTTTACACAAAATATAGATTAAAAAATTGAATGCTTATTTTGTATTCTTAAAATTATTTAATTGGGAAGCACGAAGTCGTATTTTGAGTAGGTTTGATATTAAATTTGAAAATTACGCGTTTCCTTTCATCCACGGCATTCATATGCATCAACATTGTTTACAATTCCATTAAATTTTAGTCATATGGAGTTGTTTCAGAAGTTACGAAAAAAACAAAAAAAAGAACTTTGAATTTGTTTGAAACAATTTACTATTAATTATTTAAGTAGCAAATAAGTTGCTCGATCGAATGAGTTACTAGCGCAATGATTTCATTGTTTAGTTGTAAACCAGTTCAACACCAGCGTCACGAATTTGAGCTTGAAAATCGATATTTATACCCCTATGTACTCAAAAGAAAAAAGATCAGTCAGACATCTTTTGCCTATCTTTTAACCGAGTTTTAGTCTCCAATTTTCAACCTCTATTTATAATGTTATAGTAAACGAGTATGTTACCCCAACGGTTATTCTCTAATCTCTATTACAAGTTTCCTAAAATAGAATTACTAAATACCTTGGTAGGGTATGTGACACTATTTGGTACCACAAATTTTTTATTTTAACAATACTATTTTTTAAAAAATAAAAATATTTATGGCAAAAAATAGTGTCACATCCCCATTGAGAATGGCTTGCCTCCTTAGCCATAAGGAGGCAAGTTTTTCTCATTAAAACCAAGCATAGTTTAATCACTAAGATTTATGATCAAATTCTCATCTCAAATATTAAAAAAAAAAAAAAAAAAACTAGATAACGAATTTTTTTTTTTTTTTTTTTTTTTTTTTTTGTTTAGTGACCTGTTCAACATCTTCAAAGTCTGGAAACCAAAATATAATAATTACACATATACATTGATAGTGATGCTAATAAGAATAATAGATCTGCGATATAAATGTATACCTAATAATTAAGTATCTTGCTTCAAAAAAAAAAATCAAGATAATCAAGTGTTCCAAACCTCCACCTAGTTATTTATCGTAGACTAAAAAAAACATTAATGGTAACTAGAGTGTATCTTTGATGAAAATCCTATGACTAAAAAAAACAGTGAAGAGTCTCTTTGTATTTTTTTGAGAATCAAAGAATCTTTGTATTTATGAAGAGAAAGTCTCATATGTTTACTATATTAGTGAACAGAAGCTCCAATTTTCCAGTTTAAAGAAATTATAAACTATGATGACATAATACAACAGAAATAGAGATAACAGAAAAAACAAATAACATACAATCTGAATAAACGAAAGA
Organism: Sicyos edulis; assembly: GCA_036507275.1. Classification (NCBI taxonomy): domain Eukaryota; kingdom Viridiplantae; phylum Streptophyta; class Magnoliopsida; order Cucurbitales; family Cucurbitaceae; genus Sicyos; species Sicyos edulis. The sequence goes on from CM071846.1 coordinate 67,460,032, forward strand.
ATAAAAGGGTCACACTTGGAAAATACAAGAACAAAAACAGACTTTTTAATAGTAAGGATCAAAGGGATATTCTAAAAGTATAAAACTAAAAATAGATTAAAAAACCAAAGATGGAAAAGGAAACACAGCCTCTAAAATACAAAAAAGACAGATCATAGAAACAAACAAACAAACAAACAAACAAACACATGAGTAAGTAATCACCATGAGAATCCAAATCAGCCCACAGAATCGTTCAAACAAATCCAAAAAAAGAAAGAAGAAAAACAAAATTAAGGGAAGATGATTGCAGTGGCTATAAAACCCAGAGCCCCATGGGTTGAGAGCCAGGCCGCCCATTGCCACGCCACCGAGTGCAGCCACCGTCATCGTCTCGAGGACTACTCGGCTGGTGGCGGTGGCCAATAATCCATTTCAACATAACTCGAGCCCCTGCCGGAGCTGAGACGACATAGCAGAGAGAGAGATCTCATAACTTTTCTTGTTTTTGTTTAACAATGGCAGTCGTTGCTTATAAGGTCTCTATTGGTGTGGCTTTTGTTTTGGCTATGTTTTTTCCTGCTTTTGCTGCAGCTGTTTCTTTGTCTCCTGCTCAACCTCCTGCTGCCAGCTATGGTTTGTTCTAGGAAAACTTATGATTTGTTTGATAATATTTGTGTTTTTTGTTTGTGTAACTGTTTGATTTATATGTTATTTGTTGTAATGTTGCAGGGACAAGCATAGACCAAGGGATTGCATATGTGTTGATGTTGTTGGCGTTGGTACTGACTTACATTATCCATTCAGCGGACCTTTCTATCAGTTTCTGAAATAATTTGATTCAATTCACAAAGCTCATATGTAAGAAATGGGGTTCAAGAATTTATCACAGGGGGATGTTTTTTAATTGGGATAACTATGGTCTTCCTTTTTGGATTGAATTTTACAAATATATGGATGATGAACGATAATTTTCTGATGAGTAAAGATTAAAAACGTTACATACAACATGAAAATAATCAGATAATAGTGGTCAAAAGAGAACCTTGAGATCTAAGTATAAGTTCGTATTGAGATTTCATCACTGGTAATGAGAGTAATAACCTACATTTCCTTTTTAGGTTGGGATCCACAACAATCCTTTCAAGATGATACATTTTTGTGTTCAACAATCTTGAATCTTTTATTTTCTTTGAAAGGAAGCAGAAACAGGAAAGAAAAAGAATTTTTTTTCTTTGAAAGGAAACAGAAACAGGAAAGAAAAAGAGAGGAGGGGAGGGGGAGAAGAGCCAATCATTTTTATCGGCCCACATAATTGGTTGGATTTAATGAACTCTAATATCATATAGCATGTGAGATTTGGGTTTTAAGGGTATGCTCCTCTCAAGGTTCCAGGTTCGAGACTCACCTGTAACATTACTCCTTTGATGTCTCCAGAGTCTGCCTAAGGACAGGTGTGGTTACCCTTGTTTCAAGAAAGGAGATTCACACTAAGAAGCACAATAGCCACCAATCTAGAAACTAATTTTCAAATATTTTCTTGACAGCCAAAGATTGTAAGGTCTGACATTCTATAATGTGTGAACTTGTCCGAACACTCACAAATATGGAAAACAAACAAACAAAGAATGTTTCATAATTCAGCAACAAAAATTTTGGGCTTGTTTGGAATTAGAAGGAATTCAAGTCCTCCTAGAAATGGAAACTTCAGTAACAAAATTGCCTCTTCTAAGTGCTCTTCTTACTTAGTTTTTCTTGTTCTTCATCAGCCAGAGAGAACTTGCTCACTTTCTGTCCAATGATGAAGGAACAATTCAAGGAATATGGAAACATACGAAAAGAAAATAACATTGGAACAGGAAACATTTCTACATTTTGCTGCTTAGTTATAAAAATGTGCACGTGAAATGCGAAGGCAAATCATGATCCCACACACGATCGAATATTTTAATCAGCGTTACAGTGAGTGAAGTAAAATTATATTCATAAGCTAAATTGTAAAATCATATATCACTCTAGAACAGTCGACAATCATTATTTCAAGAATAAATTATAAATTTGGACCCAATAATTAGAAGAAAGAATTCAGTTCATATAATTTTAAATTTAGAATTTAGTTTCTATGGTTAACAAAAGTTAGAACTTAGTCCTAACTTGAATTCAGATTCTAGTGTTTGATAAAACTTAAAAAATGTTGTTAACCGTAATCGTTCACGAATTAAATATGTCAAAAAGTTAGTTATTTATATGTCAATTAAGTGACTAATTTGACAAAAAAAATATCAAGTTTACAACCTTTATGTACTTAATTCTCTAGTGATTATAAATTTCATGAAGTGTTTTTTCGGTTCAATAAAGACTAGTTTTCTTAATTCAGAGACTAAATTTTAATTTCTTCTAAATAACTTAAATCATAAACACTAAAATTTGAATTTCTTCCATACAATGTGGACCAAATTTATAATTCACCTAGAATTTCAACAATAATCCCCCATCCTAACTTAACCCTAGAAATTATAATAACATTGAATCACAATTCGGAGAATGAAAAACTGAATTAAAACTCAACAATTCTCAGCGAATCCGATTCAGAATACAAGGCGATCTAAACAGAAAATTCTAAAAGCAGCATTCGATCGAATTTCATCAAACATGGAAACAAATGCGAGAGCGTAGTGCAAATTGAACAGAGATAAAGAATACCTTGCTAAGCACGCATCCTCGCAAGGAATGAAGGAGGCGGTAGCATTTCTCTTGATCGAACGGAGACTCCGTAACGCAGTTGAGCAAATCGAGAGCTTCCTGAGCGCAAAGCGGCTGAGATTGAGCTTGAGCTTGAGCTTGAGCTTGAGCTTGAGCTTGAGGTTTATCCATGGCGGATCTGACAGTGGATTTCAAACCAAGGAATCGCAAAACAATGGGACGAAACTGAAGAAAAATCGCATTTCGAAACAACTCAAAGGAGGTATTGGCAAATTCCAGGTGCCTGAAATTTTTTTAGGGAATGGGTTCGCACGTGCGACCCCACACGTTGTGTTTCTTCTTTTTTTAAATATTTGAGAAAAATATCTTTTTAGCATATGGAGTTTCAATTTGCTGATTTCAAAGTTAAGCACCTTTGTTCCATACTTTTAATGGTTGAAATAACAAAATCCTTAGTCAAGAATGATTTTAAGTTTCAATTTATTGGTGGAATAATTATTTTATTTTCAAGAAAATAAGTATAAAAGTATATTTTTTTTAAAAAAAATACAACAAGAAGTGTACATTATTGAAATGTCAAATATAAAAGTGGTCAATTTTGAAATCTAAGGATTGAATTAAAACTACATCACAAACCTAAGGACAAAAAAAATAAGTGTTTGAAAAGTGGTGGAAATAAAATAATTATTAAAAAAACGTGGTGAAACTAAAAACTTTTTTTATTGGATAGGTTAGGAGTGATTGTGACATAAATTCTTGTTTGGATAGACCAAGTATAAGTAATTATGCTATAAGACTTTTGATGGTTTATGAGTTGAAGAAGTATAAGTGATATTGTATTTAAAGTATTTGTGGAGGTTTTATGAGAATTTTCAAGTATGATTTTAAAGTTGTTTCATATAAATATAGAATTTGGCAAATAAACTTCTATCCAGACGCACCTTTATCAAAAGTCTAGCTTAGGAAAATTCGTCTCACTAATAGAGATTAATTTTCTCTATGTTGTTCTGGCATTTGTTCTTAACTGAGCATTGAATTTCTGTTTAGGTTGGAAATGAAGAAGTCAAGAGTGGGGAGAAAAAATTTGGCGAATGCGGATGAAATATGAGAATTTATCATCAACAGCACATTTTACCTTTTGTATTACATTTGCAGTACAATTTCTAAAATAATTTCATCTATGTCATATTAATTTCTATCAATGATAAAACTTAACTAGTGATAGAACTCAATTTGAAATTCTATCGCTAGTAGAAAATTCAAGCAGTGATAGAAGAAGTCTTTCATTGATTGAATTCTATCACTAATAGAATTCAGCTAGTGATAGAATTTAATTTGAATTTTTTGCTACAAATGAATTAGTTTTGATCTTATGCTATAGATGAAATTTTTTTTTTTTTTTTTTGTTATACATGCAAAATCCCCTTCCTTACGAGAAATGTCCGCCTAGCAAATTTTAGAGATGAATTTCATGTTAAAAGAATGGTGGAATGGGAACCTGATAGAATCTACCACAAATATTATTAAACTACGATAATCTCTCAAGAGGATCTCTCAAAGAGCCAATTACAAAGACGACAACTGTTTGAATGTCTTGCTAGAGGCCTAACATATCCTCTTTATAGTAAACCTAAGATTTAACCTAATTAAGTAAATAACTCTATTAAGGCCCAAAAGCCCAATACAACTTAAATAACAAAACAGAATTACATTTAATAAAGCAATAAAAAGAATCTGTCACTTCTTGATTCGCCTTGAGTAAACTTTCAACGAACGCGGGATCGTATCAGAACCATACTTTCATCTCTGCTCCATGTTATGGACATTTCTATTCACGAGCAGCTCTCTTCCGACCACGGTGCACTTGTGTGACAATTCTTTTAAATTTATAATAACAAAACATCGTACATATTCATGCACGTTAACTATAATTCTTGCACATTTACTAATCAATAAAATATAATTAGCAAATACATATTCATGCACTTTTACTATACTGTTTCAGTGTAACAAAATTGATGAAATATTGATAATGTAGCCCGTTAGAATAATAAAGGTATAAGATTTTTTCTAAACATCCTATGTACAGTACATATGTACCATAAATACAAAATTTCAAAAAGTAAATATTAAGAATATCTGAACATGTAACTTTTTTTTATACTAGAATTTTAATATGGCTTTGTACGTGATACTTTTTTAAATAATAAATTTTTATATATATATATATATATATATATATATATATATATTTATTTATTTAATAAAATATGTCAATTATTAATTGTTTCCTACATTTTTTCACTAAATTTAAATCATCAAATAATAATTTTAATCTAATATTGAATTTTATAACAATTTTTTCAAGTTGATTACATTTATTAAAATTCAAATTTATGTTAAAAAAAAATGTTAATATTTTATTTTGAGCTTAAAAAATAATAAATGTTATTATTTTTAAAAAAATTAATAAAATTTATTGCATTAAAATTAAATTTATCTCTAATTTTAAAAAATCGATGCTCTTTAGCTTTTTCTCAATTTATCTAGTAATAAATCAATTACTCTTGAATTATAAAATTGACAAGAGTTATATTATTATTATAATTATAAATATAAATAAGTTAAATCTATTTATTAGTATACACTTACCTTTAACCTAAAAAAACAAAAAAGAAAAGTAAATCCAAGCAAACACAAAATGTTCTTGTAACCAAAATACAGAGAATTATTTATAAGATTGAAAAATTCAATTTATTATTTGAATTAGAATATAAAATGTCAAATAAAATCTATGAGATTTGGTAAAAATATTTCATCGATGAAAATCTAAATGATATTATAAATATCTTATTTGCATTTAATTTTTTATTATATTTCAATAGATGACATGTTTGTAATTTAGAGTATAACTTAAGGGGTAAAATTGTCCAAAAATGATTTTTTTTTTATTAAGGCACACCTTAAGGTTTGGTGGAAGAAATTGTTGTTGTTTTTGTTCAGGCCATTTGTGAAAAAAGAAACAGTGAAATATGAGTGCATTAAAAAGGAAAGCCTAATTTGAAGTGGGCTCTTGAATCAGAAATGGGCCCAAAATGGGCCCACGTGGCTCCACCATTGATTCGATCCGTTTAACATTAAATTCAGAGGCCGATATAATGTTTCACGACATTGGTTGACAATGTCTCCAACACAAAACGATGGCCCAATCTTTTGTGGGCCCAATAACTGCTCCCTTTATTTTCTTTTAGCAAATGAAAGAAAAGGCTTAATTTATAAATAATAAAAAATTTAGTTCAATAATAAGAGTGTGAGGTTCAAACTACAAATATATTAATTGATTTTTTTTTAGATTACAATAATTAGAGGCACATCAAATTTGAAATCAAGATTTATCGATCATTTGGTATATATTAATGATGTTGAACAACTACTTTTATTAGCAAATCAATTGAACTATAATCAAATTGACATATTTATAAATTATAAAAAATAGATAATTTTAACATATTTCTATTTATCATAGCATCATATCTTCATGTGAAATTCAAATATCTATCCCTAATGAACATTTTTAAGTTAAAAGAATGGAACAAATTTTCTTTCCTTTTTTTATATTACAATAATTAGGATGGGAAAAACCTAAGATCGGTCATTAAGAATATATTGATGTGACTAAACTAGTGTTCTTATTGACAAATAAAACAAACAATTAAAACAATGTAATATATTATTTTTTTCGTTAAGTAACGAATGAGTCAATAGAGTAATGGTTTCATTGTTTGGTTGTAAACTAGTTTAACACCTCACATTCGAATCCGAGAATCGGTATTTGTCCCCCTCCCCTTTCCCAATATGCACTAAAAAAAATATAATAGCAAAAAAAAAAAACAATGGAAGTGATTTGAAGTTAGTAAAAGTAATCATAACTGATTGTGACAAAAAAAAGAGTAATGAGTAAATATACCTCTTTTAGAGTAAGAATTTGTATTACTAGCAAATTTTGTCCGGCACACATTGTTATTTTATTTTGTATTAATCTAGTTTAATTTTGAACTTAATTTTTTGGAAAAAAAAATTGTGAAATAATTCCAGATATTTTTTTCTTATGAAAAAAATTAATAAAAAGAGCCTCATGAATCATGACGTTGATATTTCTTCTGTAACCTGAATAAAGTAATTGTTAAATTCGAAAAAGTTAAAAATTGTGCTTAACTGAATACACGAGACAGAAAAAGATTCAGGACGGAACCAATGAAATGATCGAGCTCAAAAAGCACTATTGATTCTTGTGTTTTGTCTCTTAAGGTGTGTTTGGTGTAGGAATTAGAATTAAGTTAGTCGGTATTAGGTTAAGTTGAGTATTAAATTAAGTTGAGGATTAAGTTAATCTATGTTTGGTGGACATATTATGTTAAGCTGAATTAAGTTAAACTGACTATTGTTTGGTGCAGAGATTAAGTTAAACTGAATTTTTATTTAACATGTTTTATACATTTTTTTTAAATGTCTACCCCTTAATTTATTTTTCCTTCCCAATAGATACATGACAAAAGGACATTCATTTGAAAAAATAGCAATATAATATTAATTTAAACAAAATATGTTTGATCAATAAATATTTTATTATTTATTTTAATTTTAACTTAATATCTATAATAAATTAAAAATAAAATAACTTTATATTCATATAAAAAATTTAGAAAGATATCGAAATTAAATAAAAATCATTTTAATTACTTAATTACAAGGTTGGTATAAATTTAAAATTAAAAAAATTAATTTAATTTATTTAGTACACCCTAACTTGTGTGATTGGTAATTAAGTTTGAAATTCAATTTTACTCTTATTTTAAAAGTAGTTCAAATATATTGGACTATACTATTATAATGAAAGTATAAACCTAATTTTCATGTATTTTTAAATTATTCTATCTATTTTATTGGTTAATATTCATTTGAATTAAAATTATAGTAAATATAGAAATAAAAAAGTATATTCACATATGAGTATATATAACAAAAACCAATTTAGATGCTTAGAAACAAGTAATAAAATAACACAAGTAAAATTTCGTATGTATATAATAATAAAAATAATTATATTCTAAGTAGAAAAGTGAGTTTTATAATTTAACAATTTCTTTTGTTCCATTCAAATAATTATCTCTTGAAATTTATTGTCTCAATAACAAAATTTTGTTATATTCAAATAATTGTCTCTTGAAATTTAAATATATTTCGTTTATTCTCTTGAACCATTTTTTTCTTTAGATTATTTAACATTTAACATTAAATTTAACAATATTAAATGAACTATAAAACATAAAAATAAAAAATAAAAAATTTAAATAAACTTTTAAATCTAAATTTTAAGGTTGAATAAATAGTTTGAAAAATATAATTAAAGATGATTGCGAAAAACGATGCAGAGAAAGAATATATGAAGATTATTGTTGGAGTTTGTGAAAGATTAACTTAATCTCAGATATTAAGTTAATTCGTCCACCAAACATGAATTAAAAAGATTAAGTTAATTCGGATTAACTTAATACTTTCACCACACACCCCGTTAGAATTGAATTTATTTTCTAATTACTACAATTTTTAAGTAAATATGATCTAATATGTTTTTTTTTTTTTAAAAAAGAAAGAATAAGTTGGTTTTTAAATATATTAAAGAATTAGCGAGAAACAATTTTTTTTTTTTTTAAGAAACCATAATATCATTAACAAACCAAAGAACCAGCGAACGTCCACTCCTCCAGAACAAGGGAGGCAATATAATGGGGGAGAGAACCCCTCCAAAAAGGCCGACTTACCCCTTCAACATCAGGCGGAACCGCGTCAAAAGAAAAAAAACCAAGGATTCTTACAATGAGCTAACTGATCAGCAATATGATTGTAAGACCTATAGCAATGGGAAACCTGAATGTTCCTAGAGGAAGTAACCAACTCCCTAATATCAACAATGGAATTGTTGAGCTCTGAAATATTTCTAGAATCTGTCAAAATAGCATCAATAACAATTGAAGAATCAGATTCGATCAAGATACGAGGGGACAAGAGCTTGCCCCTTAGACAAAACCACCTGACGGCTTTCAAGCACAACAATAGCTTCCAAACCTTTAGCAGAAACACTCTAGACATCCACAATGGAATCAACATAATAGGACAACTTGCATCATCACGAAAAATCCAACCAATCCCACCAACACCCGAACGAGCATCCCAAGCAGCATCAACGTTCAGTTTCTATGAACCACGTGACGACGGAATCCACTTTGCATGCTCTATAGAACTCGGCCTTAGACGATCCACGGCAGAGCCTGACAAAGAAAAAGAGCGTTCAAGTCAATAAATTTAGAAATGAAATCAGACAAGCCCCATTTAGGATCATAACCCAAGTTATGGAGAATATTGTTTCGAAAGGACCAGATTCCCCAAAACACAACAAGAACCTTGTGCCACTCCAACTTATGAATTTTAGAACATAACCTCGACCAGAGCTCCACTCCCGAATTAACAGAGCGTAACTCAGACTCAAAGTCATCCAAGGACGGAAAAATCAACTTCCAAAATGAGACAACCCTCTTGCAACCTTTAAGAAGGTGTAAGTGACTTTCCGGGGAAGAATTACGTAACACACACTTTGTACAAATATCAATCCCCCTGGAATAAATGTTTTCTTTAGAGGGAATAACATTATTGAGAACATTCCAAGCCCCAATCTTAATTTTAGGCTGAACCTGCACAGACCAAAACTTTTTCCAAAGGGACATTAGAGAGGAAACATCAGACACTAAAGTTGTTTCCCCATAACCTACCTCACCGGCAAGAAAATAAGAGTTTTTGACAGAAAACCTCCCTTTGGGGTCTTTAGCCCAAATAATCTCATCAGCAGTCCCAACCCGACTAAAAGGAATTTTTATAATAGCTTCAGCCACAAAACCAGGAAAAATGGCACTAATAAAGCTTTTATCCCAACATTTGTCCTTGGTTATAAGGTCGATCCCCCAACAACAACCTCCAACCTCTAACCAAGGGTCCTTTCCAATAGAGATCTTTTGCCCATCTCTAACCCTCAATCTATAACCCCGAAGGAAAAGCTTTTTTCCCCAAATAATTCTCTTCCAAGTAAAGGAAGAATTATCCTGGGAATGAGCACTAAGAAAATCATTATGCTTAAAATACTTTCCCTTTAACACTTTAAAGATCACGCTATGTTGATTTCTACACAATCTCTAACTATGCTTAGCAAGGAGAGCGTGGTTAAAATGATTAAAATCCCTAAAACCCAGGGCCCCCCTCTCTTTGTTCATCCCCAGCTTCTTCCAACTTAACCAGTGTGTTTTCTTCACATCATCACTCTCACCCCACCAGAACTTAGCACACATGCTTTCTAACTCTTTATTCTAAGTTTTAGGAAGACGAAAACAGCTCATATCATATGTGGGGATAGCCTGGCCCACAACTTTAATCAACTTTTTTCCCTCCTTTAGAGAGGATTTTTCCTTTCCAATTCTGCAAACACTTCCCCAGCCGACACTTGATGGCACTAAAAAGCTCCCTCATACTTCTACTGTTCTGAGAAGGAACTCCAAGGTGGATCCCCAAGTTATCTTTAGCACTCACGCCCAAAAAACCACTCAACTCAGATATTTTAGCGACCCCCACATTCCTGCTGAATTTGATCCCAGACTTATCCCGATTAATGGTTTGACCCAAGGCCTTTTCATATGCCCCGAGAATCTTTTTTATAGTCATGCAGTCTTCGATATTTTCCCTAAAGAAATATAAAACAATCATCAGCAAAGAAAAGATGGGAAATTGAGGGGCAATATTTATTAATTTGTAAACTTTTAAAGGAGTGAAGAGATTCTTCCCTGTTGAGCAGAGCCGAAAAGCCCTCAGCACAAATAAGAAATAAGAAAGGAGATAGTGGATCCCCTTGCCTGAGACCTCGAACAAACTTCTGCTAAGGGAGACCGTTGAGGAGAACAGAATAAGACACCGAAGAAATGCAATTAAGAACCAACCTGATCCAACTCGCAGAAAAAACCCAACTTATTCATCATAGCACTAATAAAATTCCATTCTACCCTGTCGGTAGCCAAACCATTATCACCACGAGCCCTCGCATTTATAGTATGAATACACTCAAACCCTAAAATCACATTATCAGAAATAAGGCTCCCCGGAACGAAAGCCGATTGATTTGGAGAAATAATATTATCTAGGAAAGGCTTTAGTCTATTAACCATCGACTTAGCAATAATTTTATAAATCGTGTTCCACAAACTAATAGGTCTGAATTCACCCATAGAGGCAGGATTATTCGCCTTAGGGATCAAAGCAATAAGAGTATGGTTGAGGGGCCCCAAAGAGAGCCTGTCATTAAGGACACCCAAACACACTTTTACCACCTCACCCCCACAATATCCCAATATTTCTGAAAGAACAACGCATTTAAGCCATTAGGACCAAGATCCTTTGACGGACTAAGATTTTTAAGAGCGAGTTCGATTTCAGAACGAACAAAAGGCTTGTCAAGAGCACACCTATTAGAACAACTAATATTTGGATTAACCCCTTCTAGAATCTTTGAAATGTCATCCATATTAACTCGAGAAACAGAGAACAAATTTTGGAAGAATACGTTTGCAATTCTAGCAATATCCTCCTATTTATCAACCCAAACTTTATTCTCATCAAATATACCAAAAATCTGATTTCTTTTCCTTCACTCTGAGGCTTTAGCATGGAACCATTTGGTGTTCTTGTCCCTGCACAAAATCCAATCATCACGAGATCTTTGTTTCCAATAGAGCTCCTCTTCAGCAAGAAAATTTTCCATATCCAACTCTAACTGCAAAACACGATGAGACCTACTAAACCCCTATTCCTTCATCGCACAAAGGAGCTCGCGATCATTGTTTTCCAATGTCAAAAATAGCATTGAAATATTGAACTTTTTTTTTTAGAACATTGAAGTATTGAACTTAACACATTCATTAATGTCATTATAAGGAAATCAATCATATGGGGAATTGTTGAAAGAATTAATGTAAAGTGGTGAGGGTATTTAATGAATATTTAAAATAACAATAAATGAATTGAGAACAAAAATAGACTATACATTTATTAAAATTCAGCGGAATGCCCACTTGGATTTTATAATATATGGCTGGTGAAAGCGACGCTTCTTATACCTATATTTTCTGTATCATTTTATTCGTACAGTTTGCCAATTAAATCCTTTTGTTATATGTAAAATGCCAAAACAAACCATCTTTATCTTAGATTTTTTGCTATCTAAATTATATTTTGTATCCAAAAAAATCCTTCCATGTCAATAACAACAGATATCATATCTTAAATTTTGACTTCAATCACATTTTCAAATAAGATATTGTTGGATTTTATATTTTCATGAAAATTGAGTATTGATGTTATTGTGAAGATAAAAAGAAAAAAACATTATTTTTTCAAGTATTTAAGCTCTTACAAAAAGTATATACATATAAAATAATTTAGATCGATGAGATTTCATCCTAAATTTTATATGTTTAAATTAATATTTGGTGCATATTAGAGATATTATATTCTATTCTTATTAATATTAGATTCATAGGTGTTAGGTTAAAATATCATTTCCATCTTTTAACTTTGAAATTTGTTTAAGTTTGGTTTATTAACTTTTTAAAGTCATATTTTAATCTCTAAATATTGAAGGTTGTTCCATTTTAATTCAAACTTTCAAAAGCTAAATTTTAATCCTTAAACTTTGTGGTTTATTCCATTTCGATCCTTAAACTTAAAAATATGAAAAAAAAAAAACTTTAAATTAGTATTAGAAAGAAAAAATTGTTTACTTTTCTTAATCTTTCACTATAAATTTTAGAAATACATTGTCATCTTGTCTTTAACGGTATAAAATCATTAAAATTATTAAACTTATTTTTATTAATATTGATTTTAAATTTATTATAGAGATCAATTTTATTTTATTTTTCTTTAAGTAAATGATTGAAATTCAAAATTTTAAAATTGAGAGAGTGAAAGGTACCAAATCTCAAAGTTTGAGGATTAAAAATTTAAGGACCAAAATGATATTTTATTGAATATTTTATCTATTTTTGTGTGATAAAATTAAAATGTTGACTATCTTCCAAAAAAAAATGTTGACTAAATCTCATGTTAATACTAAACTCATCAGCATTAAAAAAATGTCAATATATCAAGAACATTTAAAACTATAGAGAAGACAATGTATAAAATTGTTTATATAAAAATAAAAAGATAACGATATAATTATCTAAAAGTAAACAAAACAATATATCCTTATAGTTTTTTTTTTTTTGAACCAATATATCCTTATAGTTTAGTGGAACGCCTCCTTCGGTTGATTGTACATTTTCGCAGAAATATGTCGAGTTTTTTTTTTAAATCTCAAAAAATAAGGATGGAATTGATGTACAAATATTATTTAATTTAAAAAGTAAATATCAATAATAAGTGAAGACCTAAAGTAAATATTGTCGCGTAGCCATATTTCATATAATTATCGCAACAAAACCATAACTTCGAACCACATGCTCTTTCTTTTTTCAAAATTTTGCAACACGTGTTTCTTTTGGTATAAATAAAGACAATATGAGAAAAATAATTTCTTGCAATAGAATAAAAGGTATAATATGAAACAATAATTGATATGTTTTATTTTTTCCTCCCACTTATAATTTAAAAATAATGGTAACCAAAACATAATTGAAAATTATATAACCTCTCTCCTTATCTATTTAATGAACCTAAGTTCGCCCATAGCCGACGTCATTTAATTCTCCCAAGTTACATGCACATATACTTTTGGGCCCTGCATTTAAATCTCATGTTTTGTGAGCTTAAATTTCAAATTATATCCCTTTTTAAAAATGTTCAAAAATAGATCTTTATATGTTTGTCATATTTAAGGAGGATATAGATCGATGATTTACTAACTTTTAACTTAAAAATTTATATTCAAACAAATTTTTGTAACTACTCAAAATAACTCCTCATTTTTAACCATTCATTTATAACTACTCAATATAGTTAATCCTCTTTTCCAAACCACTCATTTATAATCAATGAAAATAACTCATTTTTAACCACTCATTTTTTATCTTTCTTTTTTAATTACTCAAAATAACAAACAAGGTTTTCACTGTAATTCATCTACAAAAAATCACATTCCATTACTGATAACTTTCAATTTTTAATTGCTCAAAATAATTTCTCATAAAAAATTCATCCAAACATCTCTTTGTAGTTTATTGGAACACCTCCTTGGGTTTATTGTACATTTTCTCTAAATGTAGCAAGAAATATGTTGAAATAGGAGCTTATTGTGCTCTAAATGACTACCTTAGTAAATTTGCTAACGAGAATAATAATTAAGTTGTGTTAGTTTTTTTTTTTTTAATTATAATAATAGACAGGAGATTCAAAGGCATGACTTCTTAGTCATTATTTTACAATTCTCAATGTATTAATGCTTAATCATGAAAAAAAAAAAACCATGGTTTCAATTCTCTAAAGTTCCGGTTAATTTTTAAATTCAATAAATATATATTATAGTAAATTATTCGTTGAATATTTTAATCTCGATGCTTGATTTTTTTCAGCTAAATCTAAAACTACCCAAAACACAAAAAATAAACAAAAACAAAACAAAACAGAACAAAACAAAACAAAACAAGTGAGAGTTATTAAAGTCAAATGGCCCTTAAATCATCAAATTTTTAAATTTTACGAATGTATTAAATATAAAATCGAAATTTTAGAGTTTTATTAAACATAAAACTCTAATTTAAATTAAATAGATCAACAAAGTTCAATTTTTTAAATTTTAGAAGACTTTGTTTTTAATTCAGAAATGTGATTCAATTTCATGACCATCTAATTACTATTTAAATATCGAATGGGTCAGTGGCACAATAGTTTCAGTGTTTGGTTGTAAACCAATTCAACATCAACGTCACAAGTTCGAGCTGAGAATCAGTATTTGTCCCTCTCCCCTAACATATATCTAACTTTTTTAAGAAAATATGTGAATTCTAACTAAAATTTTAAAATAAAAACAAACTTTTTGGAAACTATTTGTAGAAAAAAAACATATAATATTATAGTATTTGTAGGTTTAAATTTTAAAAATTAAAAACTAAAAATAAAATAATAATTATGAAAAGAGCCTAAAAAATTAGATTCTATTCATTCGCTCTCAAATATTGAATTTATGGGAAAAAAAACTGAAATTCGAATTAACATTACAAAACAAAAAGGAAAATTGGTAATAGTAAAAGTGGGCATAGGAGACACGAGAAAAGAATTAGGCCATCAACCATGCACAGGTGGTCGTGGTAGGGCCACGTTAAGAAACCGTTACCTTTTCACGCTTACGTGTACGGCTCTGGTTCATTCAATCTCTTACTTAAAAACCTCCAAATTATGTAACCTTTACCTATTTAAATTAAAAATAATAAATTATATTAAATAATTACACAAATTCGTTTGAATACATTTTTTTTAAGTAGTTAGTAATATACTTGTTTCAAATCATTCCCAAATTTAACAAACAAACAACTCATTTAACGCTTACACTTACTCATAACAAAGTTTAAATATTTCTACTCAAATTAGTTTTGAATTAAAAAAAAATTAATTTTGTTTTTTTGAAATTAAAAAGAATTAATTTTATAAGACAACTGTATATGCTTAATTATTCACGCTTTTATTATTACTAGATGAAATTATTAGAAAAAAAGAAAAATCATTGTCTTAATTTTCTTTTTTTTTTTCATTTTAGTGAAAGTAAGGTGAAATTCAAAATCATGATCTTATAATCACAAACACACATTTTATGTCACTTAAATTATTAACGATATTTTTGTTTATAAGATAATTTGGAAGTTTCATCTTATAAAATTAATCAGTAAGAATATTCTTTTTTTACTTTTTAAATGTGGAAATCATCCACATATTCTTCAACATGATAAATCCTTACCACCTTATCCCATTTTCATTTTTATTGAATTCTTTTTCTGAAAAAAAAAAAAGGAAAATGAAACCCTTTTGGATTTTTTTTTTTTTTATGAAAACCCTTTTGGATTTAATAGAGTATAAAGTTTGTACCTTACAACCAAATAATAATGAATAGAGTATCTATCTAACTCATAAATATTCCTCATATTTTCAATAAATCACTTACATTCAATAATATTCCATTTACTCAACTTTTTTTTAAGAAAATTATGAGCACGAAATGAACATTAAAAATCTACATGCAATGAATAAAAATCTAAATATTAGAACTTTTTCAAAAAAAAAAAAAAAAAATCAAAATATTCGAAAATTTAACAAGTTATATAGATTGATAAGGCATTATTTTCGACCACAAAAATGAATCCAATAGAGGAGACACGTATTGATATCTATCACAAATATCTTAAAAAGATAAACATGAAATAATTTGAAATAACAGTAACATAACATTAAAACAAAAATGAGGGGAAATGAAGGTTACATCTGGAAAACAAAAGAGAAAATCTCAGTGTGAATTTATGAAAATGTCTCTCTGTGAGGGACCAATGGAGTCTCGTGACCCCTCCAATTTAAGTTTCTAAAATCTCTTGTTTTGCTTTGTATTTTTTTTACGAGTTTATTATTATTTTTTAAAAATTAATAATATATAAAAACCTCTCCAATTTAAAATCACATTTATGTCTTCTGTAATAGGATTTAATGAGACTGCATATGTAAACTCAAATTAAACACTAGTCGATTATGACAATGATGATGTTCATTCTATAATTTGTAATTCACTTCTTCTTAATAAAAATTTCGTCCCCTCTCCACTCATGAATTAGCTAACACTCAATCACGTAAATTTATGTATTTTGTTTTTTTCTTTATCGTCACAAATTGTCAGAACATAAGATTTAGCTAAAATATCTACAACCGTATTAAAAAAATCTAATATCAATGATCAATTATTACATTGATGAATTTAATAAGATGTTCGAAATTTTCATTGATTACATAAATAAAAGATGAGGCATCAAAATTCACGAAGATTTGGGGAACAAAATTATCGTGGGCATTCAACATGTCACGAACAATCCAACTTACTCCTTTCTTATTTACGACCAAGTGTCTACGTAGGAGGAGTGCAACAAAAAATTGATACATCGAACCGAATCAATCCAATCAAATGCAACGGATCGATTTTTTAGCGCAAAATTAGATATATCGTTTTGTAATTTTAAAAAAATTGAAAATCTGGATTGGCTCCGATTTTCTTTTAAAACTAATCAAAACCGATCAAAACCTATATATATATATATATATATATATATATATATATATATATATATATATATATATATATATATATATAGTCAATAATTCATATAAAGTCCATTTCATTAATATTTATTTAATTCACTTCTATTTCAAGTAAAAAACATCTTAGATAATTTTGAATAAGTTAACAATACTTTTAACCATTAAAAAAATAATTGTTTATGAGAAGGTTGTTTTTATATGAGAAATATTGTTTTTGATATATTAAAAAAAAAAATTGGAATCTATTTTTTGAAAACCGAAGATATTGGTTCGGTTGTCGGTTTGGTACAAAATCGACAAAAACTGAACCGAAATCACCCCTAGTAGGCAAGAAGAATAAATAGGTGTAACAAAGACTTGTCGAAACCAACATTTTCTTAAACACTAATTTAGCCTTCCTAGGTTGCTTTATAAATATCATACATTTCAAAAATAAAAATCTATTTCTTGCTAGTGTTCAACATGTGATATAAATTATGAAATTTGCTTAAAGATCCTATTTTTTTCCTTTCTTTTCTTTCTTTTTTTTTTTTTTTTTTTTTGAAAGACATAAGATGCTTCATTGCATTTAGAGTAAATTCTTAATTTTAAATCTTTTTAAAAAGTAATTGCAAACATATAATTTTAAATCTTCTTAATTTTATATATGTGTGTATAAAAGTCACACTTATGTAGATACACCTATATGTTAATTAATTTCAAAGAAATGTAACCAATGATTACATTTTGATTGTAAACTTCTAACTTGAGCTTAGTTCAGATTGCAAAATATATATTAATTATTTTATAACAATTTACATATTTACAGTTTTCAAAGTATTAATAACAATTTACCGTCTCTAATTTATGTTCTCAGTACGATATATATTAATGTAAGCATTAAATTGTTCGACATAAACGTTAAATTCTTCTTTTAAATTCTTTTAAACCTTAAAACGTTATTAAATAAAACTGACCTCCATAAAGCTTCAGAAAATACGAAGGCTATAACGTATAAAAACAAATGGTTACTGGCACGTGTGCCCTGCACGTGCATTCTTTATTTTTTCTTTCTTTTTAAAATTTGGAGGGATTCTGTTAGCACAGAACTCTGGTTTTATCTTTTCTCAGCGTGCCGGTCACGTGAACAACAACATGTGGCCCTGCAAAAATTCAAAACGGAGCAGAAACGGTAACGGAAAAGTGAAAATCAACACGTAGACAAACTCGTCCATCACCGTTAACGTGACGGAGACTTTCTCTCCTACATTTCTTTTTTGCATACATATTTAATAGTGTTTAAAAATAATACAAATGAAATTAAAATAAAATAAAACACCGATATTTCATCTGGCCGGAGCAAAATTTGCCGGTAAACGACATGGACGGCGATGAAAAGCTTTAGAGGGCGACCAGAGGATCCGACCCGAACACGTCGCTGAAGTCTTGAAAGCAGTCGTCGGAAGGGGGAATCGGGTATTCAAACCCGAAACCAGATCCGGATCCGGTTTCATCGACCGGACTGTGGAACACGCCGTTGAAGAAACCGTCGTCGCCGGAGGAGTTGGTTTCGTGATGGAGACTAAAATCGTCGGCGAACAAGGTCGGAATCGAATTTTCGAAGGAGAAAATGTCGTTGGGAATGAATGTATCGGAACAGCTCGAGAAATCGGAGAACTCCGATGAGAAATTTTCCGACACGCAGGAGTTTCCCGGCTCGCCGGGAAGTTGAGACTGAGCCTCTTCGGTTGACGGCGGCGACGGGCATCGGAGGACGGAGGTCGGAGAGCAAACGTTGTTGTTCGACTCCTCGCCGGAGTTGTAGCCGGAGCATTTTTTGGGCGGTTGGGTTGTGAAATTAGTGAGTGCATCCGGTCCCCGGAGTTGAATGGCGGCGTTGTCGTACACCATGGCCGCTTCCTCCGCCGTGTCGTAAGTTCCAAGCCACAGCCGTACGCGGCGGAGCGGGTCTCTGATTTCCGCCGCCCATTTTCCCCACGGCCTCTGTCTAACACCGCGAAACTTCTTCCCGGCCGTAATCTTCACCGACGGACGACTCCTCGTCGGAAACCCACATTTCCCGGCCGGCCGTTTCCGGCCCGTCCTCACCGTTCCGTTCCCTTCGCCGGAACACGACGGCTGAATCGAAATCTCATTCACAAATTTCTTCACTCTGTTTCGACCAAACATTTCATCCTCATCGTCGCTGGACGAATCCGTGGCCTCGCCGTCGGTGACGAAGATCCGTACAGTCCTCGGCGCAATTGCCGGCGTGGAAAAGAGCTTAACACGGGTGCGATGCTCGGTGAACTTGACGGGAATGTCAAAAACAGAGTCGAAATCCATATCCATGAGAAGATACAGAGTTTGAAGGAATGAATGAAACAGAGGGTAAAAAGCAGAGTGAAAGCTACCATGAATGGGAAATGAAAACCCCTCTTAAAGAAGCCATGAAAGGAGGAGAAATGTTAGAGAGAAAAAGGAAAAGGGTATGGAAGAAAGTGTTGGAGCGTGAGAATGAAGCTACAAACACCCAAAAGGGAAAAAGGGAAGGGAAAATGTCAGAAACAGAGAGTAGCAATTGGGAAAACCCAGAAAAATCAAAAGGGAGCTTGAGAAAGAGGGGGCCAAATCTTTTCAATTCCTTTATTGAAAAGCTCCAAAGCTAAAACCACCAAAACAAAAGAGCTGGTTTCACTTGCAGAATCTTTTTCACAGAAATAGAAGAGGACGAACAGAAATACAGAGGAGAAGGAAGGAAATGAATGGCGGACCAATGGAGCGAGTGAAGGCAAAACAGGGGATAAGTTGTAGAGAAAGAAAAAACACAGTCCCAATCAAAACCACCTATTTTATAGGATCCCAACAAGTAGCCGTATTTTATTATTATTAATTAATTAAACATTTTTTTATTTTATGCTTATGCTCGATTGCATCCAACTCAACTATTCTTACGTTAGCTTTCAAAAATATATGTCTATCGTCACATTACATCCTCTACAAAAAATTTGTTGTTGGATAAATGAGTTGGGTACTATTGCAAAGTGCTCGATAAAATCTCGATACTCAAAATATATAACTCAATTAACCGTTTGATTGACTTTTAACTATTTTGGATGAACTTAAAAAATAGATAGGATTGCACTATATAAATTTTCTTAATATCTTGTTTTCGTTTCTTAATATTTTTCAAAGTAAATTTTTTGTTTTAAATCTTTTTAGTACAAATTAGGGAGAAGTTAATAAATGTACTACTGTTCTAAATAAATGATTTCTGTATTTTTTTTAAACACTCTCTTACACTTAAGAGTCTATCAATGAATTGTGTAAATATGTGCTCTTTACTTTCTAGCAGCTTAATTCTATGGTTTTGGTTGTTTAATAAATTTTTCATGACACATAAATATTGGTATAAGATATATCAAAAATACTAAAATAGTTGGTGATCTAATGATTTTTTTGTGTTCAGGATGTGTTTGGAACACCAGTTTAGTTATGATAGACGGAAAGTTATCATAGCGGTGAATTATTATAAATAGTGTTTGAAGGACAAGTTACTATAACAGAAAATATGATAAATGGTGTTTGATGAGTTTATTATGCAACAAAAAATAATATAAGTAAGGTTTAGATAAATAAACATAAAAATTTAGATAATCATCATTTATAATAAATAATGGGACAAACATCAGTTAAGTTATTATAAACAATACGACCGTTTACCTAAATGAGACCTAAATATTAGTGGTAATGTATTTTAATATCCGCACTTCTAATTTGAACTAAAAAAATTAAAAGGATAAAAACGGCGAGTGGCGCCGTCGAGAAGGGCGGAGATGATATAACGAAGCGCCGCATAAATCGGAGTTGTGCGGAGGAGACACGTGGCAGCGCATGAGGACGTGGAAATATTGGACCGGAAGAGCGTGGAGGGAGTGGAGCTGAGTCAGCAAAAGATTTTTTTTTTTTTTTTTTTTTTTGTTAAAAGGGTCACGTGACTTGCAGAGACAAATTTTCAGTCTTACTTTGACTAAAAACAATTAAACCCCACCACTACACTGCCACCCACCTCCTTAATTGCTTTCATGACCGTTTAATTATGTCCTAATTGCCGAGTCCACCTAATTAATTAAACATTAGCTGTCTTTTTTTTTTTTTTTTGAAATATGAACATTAGCTGTCTGTTAAACCTTTGATTCTAGTTAGTTTATACTTTTCAAAATTACTTTTGTAGGTTTGGGTTTATAAAGAAGCTTTATAGCACATTTACATAAATGAAATAAAAACCTTCATAACTAGTTTTCTTTATTATTTTGACTATTTACTTTTCAATAATAAAAAATATAGAGAGAGGAACATGGACAACGGCATACTTTTAAAAAGTAATAAAGTTTCACTAATATTATGTACAACTTATAACTAAAAAGTTATATATTTTTCTTAAAAGAATGAAGAAGTTATAAGTTCGAATTCTACTGTATCTATTACAGTGGAATTCAGCCAAAATAAAAAAATAGACAACAACACACTAAATATGTGATTTGAAGATCCAAACTTCCTAGATCAAAAAAAAAATGTAGATACTCAACTTTAATGGTAATGGCTTTATATTACACATTTTAGACCTTTTTTTTTCTTGTTGAAAACCATTGTCATGGACATGTCGATATCATTCACTTCGTTATACATTTGACAAAACACAGGGGGTAAATCAATAATTTCATTATTTTTTAAAAATGTTTTTAACAAAAAAATTATGATATTTAAATTAGGTCATATACACATGTATAATAAGATGTATTCTAACAGTTTTTAAAATAAACGTTAGATCAGTTTAGTCTTGAAATTTTTATATTTGTGTCTACTTTGCATTTTGGATTTTTAAAAGTGTCTTTTGCTTTTTTTTGTTTTTTTTTGTTTTTTTTTGTGTTTCACTAGAAAGTAAATACTACTATTGAGATTAAACTCGCGGCCATGATATTAAATTAAGTTATCACTAAATAATGAAACCATGAAACCATCGGTCACCGATTCTTTCGATGGATTTTTAAAAAGTGTTAGAATCTATCTCTAAACTTTTAATTTTGCATACAAAAAATGCTCTTCTAAAAAAATGTCTAATATATTCTTATATAATCAATTTCATGTTTAACATTTTCGTGAATTTTTTGATTTGTACCTAGTTAGTGTTTACTCCATTTAACAATTTTTTGTTTTGTACCTAGTAAGTCTTTACTCCATTTAACAATTATTTTGTATTGATTTTGTTTTGTGCATTCAAAATTAAAGTCTCCTTCGATAACTATTTTATTTTTATCAAATGGATTAGTGGTGTTATAGTTTTATTGTTTGGTTGTAAACTACATTAACACTAACGTTATAACGTTATAGGTTCGATCCTGAAAATCGATATTTATCCCTCCTCCTTCAATATGTATTAAAAAAAAGATAACTATTTTATTTTTAGCCTTTTTTAAAAAAAAATTAAGCCTACAACAACCACTTTATCCTACATTTTTTTACTTGGATATGTCCATCTTACCTTTATTTTTAAGTGGAAAAAAAAGTTGCTTTCAAAATTTTTATTTGATTTTTAAAATTTGATTAATATACACACATTCTTTTATGGAAAAATGTAACACATTATAGAAAAAATGGAGCAAATTAAAAATTTGAATACAAATTTTATCAAAAAAAAAAAAAGAATACAAATAAGTTTAAACTTAAAAACCCAGAAATAAAAAGCTAAATAGTATCCAAGGTACCTAAACAAATGTATTAAACACTTCTTAAAATATTTAAGAAATGTACAGTGTACACATTTGAAATTCCATAAGATAAATTTAATTTATATATATATAAATAAAGTTACAATTATAAGGGGTCGTTTGTTTAACATTTTTAAGTAAGATTTAGCTTAAGAAGTTATATTGAAGAGTTATGTTGAGTAGTTAAAAATTGAAAGCTGTAATAAAAAACTCGTTTTGATGTAGTTTTTGTGTAGATAAATTAAAGTCAGAATCTTGTTTAGATATAGATTTAAAATGACTAATTAGTTTTAGTAGTTAAAAAAGAAATGGTTAAAAATAAGTTATTTTCATTGATTTGAAAGAAATTATTAAAAATAAAATGGTTAAAAATGAATAAATAGTTATAATTAAATGATTAAAAATGAGAGTTATTTTTAAAAAATAAAAATAAAAAATTAACAAAAATTCGTTTAAATACAAATTTTTTAAAAAAAGTTAACAAATTCTAAAACTAAATCCTACCTAATGTCAACCAAAACCTCTAACTGAGTCTAAATTAAAGATTGAAATAATAAAAAAATGAGCAACCAAACACTCTAGTATTAGTAAACACGTGTCATTCTACGATTAGTTGCAAGACAGTTGAAAAAGTGGAGTAAATAATAGCCGTACGATTTGGTGGCGGCGGCAATAACTGGCAAAAAAATACTGAGAAAAAGGTAATATATGAAGGAAAAAAACAGACAGACACAGTAATAAATGGGTCGGTCGATCCGTAATTTTAGGTGGCAAGATTCAATGTTTTTGATTTCCAAAATTAAACAAAAAATATATTTTTTCCTTTTGGTAAAATCGAGACTGGAAACTAATGTGTGAATTTTCTTTTTAGTGTACTTACTTTAAGGAATGAGAAGAAAAAAAAATCATTGTAACCGTAAGAATTTTAATTCTATTCTCAATGCTTTATAATCATTGAATCAAATTCTTAAAATAAGGTAACATATTGGTTGATTTTTTTTCAAGTACACTATTCAAAATCATGATATCTTAATTCTAAGAGGAAAAAAAAAACTGAAGTAAAAATTTTTTGAAAAAACAAAAACACAGAAAACCTCAGATATTGTTTGTTGCTGACTAATGTGAGTTGAAATTACATTACAATAAATACAATGATATTTGCAGCCAATCATGGTTCAATATGTTGTTTGAGGGATATCACTAAGTTGGAAGAAGAAGAATGGCAAAAGCCCACAACGCTAAACCCATCCCCATTTTCCAATCAGTTTTGAAAAATGAAAAATAAATCATGACTTGAAAAAAAAAATATCCCTTTTGAATGGACAAGATAAAAAAACATTTAATGTTTGGGAAATTAATAGTTCTGTCACATTTGATAACTAAGTTTGAGAGCAATTAAAAAAGCTTCCTTTTTAACCATGACCATGAGTTGGATTTAGAGAATGAATATTTGATTTTCATTAAGTTGAGTGTCTTTTGTGTAGAGTTTGTGGTCCCCTCCTTCCACTTGTATATAGAAAAAATATTTTTAAAAACTTAGATTTTTCCAAATTTCTCAATTATACATTTTGTCTATCAACAATAAAATTTTATTTCTTTTAGTAGTTCAAAGCATGGTTTGATACTTAAAAATATATAATTTAAGTAGATAAGAAAATATGTAAAAGTTGTATTTATAGGTTTAAATTTCAAAATATAAAAATAAAATGTCAAACAATTATATCAAGCTAAATTGAAGAGAGTATTAAGCTGTAAAAAATGCCGGTAGAATTCTATTTTTGTTAGTATATATTCATTTAGATTACATATATATGTGTGTGTATGTCCTGACCAATTGAGTCATATTGAAATTGACATCAACTAATTTTTATTTTTAAATTAAACTTTTTTTTTTTTTTTCAAATTTTGGTTTTGTTTATTAAAATATAGGTAAGATGTAGACATCCAAATAAGGAAAAATGTACATTAAAATAGTTGTTGTAAACTTAAATTTCATTAAAAAAAATGAAAAACAAAATAGTTTTCGAACGAACTCTAAGTTAATCAAATAAACACATTCAAAGAAAACAAAGTGAAGTTGGAATCATATTTTAACATTGAAAAGATGTATCACTAAGAACAATAACATGCCAAACTTATTACTTTTTCAGGATTATATCATTATCATCATGCTACTCAGTTCTAAAATAAGAGGCAAAAATAATAATTTTTCATAATTAAAAAACGACCTTTAATTATAAAAAAAAAGAAAAAAAAAAGAGCATTAGATCATGGTAAAATCTATCAAAAAAAGAGCACCATATAGCCCACATGAGCAAACCTCTAAAAAAAAGTGGCTGAAAAATAAGTCGGCATTGGATGAAGAGCGTTAAATTTTTTGGAACCAAGTTTGAACCAAACATCATGTGATTTTGTCTTATTAACATCGAAATTTGGGAAGAAAATAAATACAAAGGCTATGGTTGATGCTTATTGTCGTACATTAATTGGCAAATTTTATTTGTAGTTTTGTTATTATATTACGTCTTAATCAATCTGATACTCTCTGGTCTTATTTAACTCAATTTTTAATACACAACTTCGAACCTGTTTTTCTTTTATTTTCCCTTCTACTTTTAATCCTCGGATTATGCGACCTTTGTCTCCCTATTAACCCTTTTAATATTCCTCCAATTAATTCGACATCTCAATAAATTATTATTATTTTTTATTTTTTAAGAAAATGGGATGACCAAAATCGTATATGTCGTTGACTTTGATTATTGGATAGTTTGAATTTTGAGATGTATTGTATTTTGCTCTCTAAATTTGATTTCAAATTTCTAAACTTTTAAAATTGTTATATTTATCGTCAAAAATTTTAAAAATCTAATTTTAATTCTTAAATTATGAGATTGGTTCTATTTCGATTTCAAAATAAAAAAATAAAAAATAAAATGCATTTAATTGATCTTATATTTTTTACTTTTTTTCTTTTCTTTAAAAAGTTACCATCTGTTTTCATAAATTTTAAAAATATGTTAAATTTTTTCAATTGTCTTGAAATTATTAAAATCATTAAACAGTTTTAATCAATATTAACTTTAAATTTTACTATGTGAATTATTATTATTATTATTATTATTTTGATTGACTAGTTAAAATTGGATTTTTGAAAGTTAATAGACTAGAATCCAAACAAATTTTAAAGTTCAAAGGGTAAAATTGGAATTCTCAAAGTTCAGGATTAAAATGGAATAAATCTCAATGAAATTGGAAATTTTTTTTACCAACAGTTGTCGGTTAATGGTTGGTTTGTGATCCTTCGAAATCAACAGCTTGGGGTTATTATGGTTCATATTGTTGGCCGTTTTGTTGTTTTGGTCTGTGCCATATGGCTCTGTATTGGACCATTTTATCATCTTTTTGCACTTTGGAATTATTTGCATGCACTTTTTATCTCCTCAAAATTTGGTAGCTTTTTAAAAGGTAAAATATTATTTTAATTTTGTTTCTAATTTATAAGTTATTGTGGATGATAAATTTATGTTTATTTTAATTTGGAATGCAGTTGAAAGTCTAAGTACTAATAGTGTTATAAGTTATTTGTCAACAAATCACTTTTTGAGCAAAATTAACTTTTCAATGAATAATTTTAGAAAAACAAATGGTTTAGTATAATTTATTGAGTGATATATATATATATATATATATATATATATATATATATATATATATATATATATATATATATATATATATATATATATATAACGGTGTCTTATCAAATAACTCATGCTTCAAAATTAGAGTAATTCAAAAAATGATTTTCGAACAAAGAGTGGCACAGTTGGTTATCTTATAGTCCATTTTAACTTTACGTTCACAAATTCGAGCTCTCGATATTTGACTCTCATATTATTTGAGAGTAGTTATGCCCTCTATGTAGGGTTTGTTGGTCCCCCTTCTTACTCAAAAGAAAAAATAAATTAATGAATGGGCTATCCTAAAACAACTGTTAAGTAGTTTATTGAAAATGGTCAAGTATCCAATAACAAAATTTTTAATTAATAGTCATTTTTTATTTAATAACCATATATAAGTATTTGAACTCGTGCCCTCTTATTCGTAACTATATATATATATATATATGTTGACATGGAGCTACTTTTTTATAACAACATTTGTTTTTATTAAATATGTTTTTCAATAGTAATTTTTTATTTAATAACCATATATAAGTATTTGAACTCGTGCCCTCTTATTCGTAAATATATATATATATATATATATATATATATATATATATATATATATATAGTTGAATCTTTACTCTTGTTGACATGGAGCTACTTTTTTATAACAACATTTGTTTTTATTAAATATGTTTTTCAATAGTGTTTAACTAAGAAGGTTATCCAAACAAACCATACAAATCCTTGGAAGATTGGTATTTTTTTATTGAATATTTAACGAGTGATAGAGTATGGTTTTACCAAATTAATTCATTTTACATCTAGTGCATTTAGATATAGGGGAAATACTTAAATATTCAAATCTTTCACTCAAAATGATGTTGAATCGAAAGAAAATACTAATGCAAAAGTGAAAATAGGATTTCAAAAAGACATGTAAATTATACATTTCAACTAATACAAAGTAAAGAAAAAAGGGTCTATTTTATTCTTATTCTTTTAGAACTTTATTTTAGTCATGTTCGTTTTTTTATATATAACATTTTTTTTGGTTTTAATTGAATTAAATGATATGATCTAATAAATAAAAAATAAAAAATAAAAAAAACCTAGAGCAACGCATTATATATATTCAAACTACATATACAAGAGATTGGAAACATAGAGGACTATATGTGAAGTTACTAAATCTTACCTACTCCATGAAAATTTATATTACTTTTTTATCACCTATTCAAATAAGAATACAAGTGAATCAGTATCAAAGTCAATCAAATATAATTTTAAAGCAAACTCGTAAAGATGAGTTAAAGGAGTGTGATTGTGTTGGACAGTACTTGCAAGTGATTGCGTTAGAAAATGTTCGTATGGATAGAAGAGTTATTTGAATAGCATTGAAATTAAGATCATAGGAAGTTCTAAAATGATTGTTTGGATAGAAGAGTTAGAAGTGAAAAGGTTAAAAACTACTTGTTTGGATGAAGAGATTTAGTAGGAGGGGTGGGTTGACGTCTCCTCTATCCAAATGCTCGGATACATATTCGATCGTTGTTTTAAACTATTTTATTTTTGGAAAGAGAGAGAGAATTATTTTGTCACACAATCTTATATTGTTGGAGATTTTTTATGTATAACCAAAAATAAAATAAAATAATCAAAGAAATACCTCTGAATACCATAATTACAAAAAAAAAATCATTTATAGCAGAAAAATGGGCGAACGCCTATAAATTTACAAAAAGCTTAAAATCAAGTGAACTTACCACCTTTCCATCAATTCAATTGATTGAAAATGTGTAAGTTCAATTAATAGAAAGAATAACAATTCTCGAATATGAAAAACAAAAAAAACAAAACACAAAAACCTATTGTAGGTGAAATATTTTAGAAAAAATACTATAATTATTGTGGCATATCGGTCCCTGTTACTTTATTTACGATGATCATCTAAATCATATCACAAATTTTAACTTTTTCTAATTTAGGCTGCTTTTATTTTTGTTTTGCTTCTTGGAAGTTTCATATATGTCGAACTTAGTATAATTTAAGTAGTTGTCTAATAATGTATGATCTCTAATACACATGTAGTTTCATTTGTGTTTTAACATAGTTCATTGTCTATTTCAAAAAAAAAAAAAAAAGGTTCATTGTCTATATACATTAACATGTATCTTACATCAATGAAAACCAAAAGGTATTTCTTATAGTAAGTTTGAGTTATGGGACTTGAGTGGTGCATTTTTTTAATCTTTATTTTAAGATTTATATGAAAACGATTTAGATAGATAAGCATATATTATTGTATAGGAAATTTCCAGCTCAATAGACGCCCGCTAGCCAAGGAGAACACAACTCAAATCAAGGCCCCTAGAAGGTCTAGCATAGCCCGGATCAGATGCAAAATGAGTCGGGTTACGCCCAATCATCGCAATGGCCAGATCGGACCTTTCCCGACCCTTGCAAGGAGGTGGTTCGAGCTTTGCCCGACCTTTGATTACCAGTGTTGAGTCGAATGTTGCTCAACCCTTCAAGACGAAGACTCAACCTTTGAAAACCTTTGATTTGCATGTCTTTGGGATGTGACTACCTTTTGTACTCTCCTCGAATGAAAAATGATGTTGTCACTCATCGTTCACCATCATGTGTAGAGGAAAGAGGTGGAGCGGTTATGTAATACCTCTAATAAAAGAGTCCAACGTAGAACAAGACATGTAAACTAATTCGAACCCTCAAAATTTCATATTTGACTTTGGGCCAACGAGAGCAGTTATTCAACTAAGGATAAAAAAAGTCATGCCGATAGAGTAGCAGCTCAAGCGGCATCAAGATCTTAGATTCGAGTCTCTCCCACTCCTAATTGTTGTAATCTAAAAAAAAAGATAAAAAAGTAAAAAGACCACACGCCTCCAATGTATTTTAATTGAGAGAGATAAGCATATAATGTATGAATAATAAATAAATAAAATACCACGAGCAGATACTTCTAATTCCTGTAAATTTTAGATTCTCAAAAAAAAAAATCCAGTAAATTTTTAAATCCAATTAAAAACCAACATTTTCGACGGAAAACATTTTTGCTGCAAGCTTTAATTAGAATGCGCATGATTTATTATTATTATTGTTGTTGTTTGATACAGTCATGATCTTGTAGAAATATTTAATTATGTATATGGTAGCGGAACAATTTATTATGATATGATACTATAATTTAGTTTAAACCATAGGGTAAGGACTCAAGTAATATTGGATCTAGGACACTGTGCTTATTTGACTTAGAAACACTTATTAATATTCTTCATTTTGTGGCTCAAAGTATTCATCTGGGGGAGTATGCCCCAAAACTTTTTGAATAATTCAAATTTTATGACTGCATTTACATTAATTAATTAACTGAAAATTTGGCAACTTGTTTGTCATCAACAAGCATCAACTCAACTAATAAAAAATAAATTTAAACAGAAATTAGTTTCATTTAATTGTCTAATTCCTATGTTCAACCAACATTGTATATTAGTTCAATTCTTTCACCCTCATGTAATAAAATAAATAAAAAATAAAAAATAAAATCCTAAACCAAAACGACTTGTCGAATTTCCCATCCTAAGTACTTGCTTTTTCCTTGAATTTTTTAGTGGGTTGTATTATTTAAAATTTAAATACTCTTTTTTTCAGTTTGGTATTTTGTCTTTGTATTTCCCAATAATAAATGTCATTTCGATCTTTTCTCTTCCCTCATTGCTAGGGATTTGTTCTAAACTCTTCCCATTTTTCATACATCAATCAATAATATTTTGTTGAAATTCAGTGATGATTAGACTTAGAGATCATTTTCACACACCTCCCTATGTACATCACCAATCAAATCTAAATTTTATGTTAATCATTTGTTTTTGTTTTTATTTATTTTTCAAATATTTTGTCCAGAGGTAATTAAACTGCTTTTAAAAATTTGTATTTTTAATTTATGAAGTTGGATGATCACAAAGATTAGATTTGAATAAAGTAAAGATGAGCATATATATATTAGGTTTAATTTATTTATTTTCTTTTTAAGTACAGATTAAGGAAGATAAACCACAAATTTTTGCTTTCAAATACATCAAAACCAAATATGGATTTTTTAAATCAAACTTGAAATCATGAAACCAACAGGCTACTAACCCTTTCGATTCTATATTAAATTTAATGAATATGCGTGTGACAAAACTTGTGTTAGGTGTGGTGTTACTCTTAAATTTGTAAAAAACAATTAGTCAAATTCATCCAATTAGTATCAGGCTCGAAATAAACATGCATACGTTTTCTTATATATATAATTATTTTTCATATCAATCTATGTGTGTCTTGACTGATTTTATAAGATAGTCCTCCGACTTATTATATTTAGTTTTTAAAGAAACTCTCTAAAAACTATTCTTTAGTTAGTAAGTAGTCAATAACGGAAAGAATTGATAATCTGACGGTTTCATTGTATGATGGTAATTTAGTTCAATACCATAGTCACACGAGTTCCTCTCATTTATATGAGAACAATAATACCTTTTTGGTAGAGTTTATGGTCCCTTCCACAATCTTGTACTAAAAAAAGTTCGTATGTAGACAAATAATGAAAGAAACTTAAATATATTTTGTTAAAGAAACCTTTGTATTTAGTTTTGTGATTAATTATGAAAAAAATGCATATTGAGTAAACTTTTTTTTAGAGGAGTAAGTAAACCAATATAAATTTTTTTAATTGTTAAAGAAAATTTTATGAATACAAAAAATTATGAATTTAATCTACCATGACTATTTATATAAATAAATGATTTTATATTGATTTGATTGACAATAATTGATCAAATTATATATTTTTGTAAGAAGGGTTAAAATGCAAATAAATTATTCCTTCATTGCTTTTTACAAAAAAAATAAGTCAAACTATTAAATAAAAATAAAAATAAATTATAATGAAGTAAATAATGAATATGAGTGTTTTGAAAAATTAAGAGATCATGCGTGTTGTTGGTAAAATATTTGCTAAAGCAAAAAAACTAGCAAAACCTTAAGGGTGTGTTTGGAGCACCGGTTTGGTTAAGATAGACGGAAGGTTATGATAGACGATGAGTTATAATAAACAGTGAGTTATTATAAATGGTGTTTGAGGGACAAGTTATTATAACATAGATTATGATAAAGGTGTTTGAGGGGCTGGTTTTGTAACAAAAAGTAATATATGTAAAGTTTAGATAAACGGGTATGTAGGTTTAGATAAACAGGCACGCAGGTTTAGGTAACCACCGTTTATAATAAACGGTGAAGCAAACATCGGTTGGGTTATTATAACCAACCCAACCGTTTACATAAACGGGGCCCAAACACACCCTATAAGAAGTCGATTAAAGTCCGCTTCACGAGAGAGACGAAGGATGAGGCTGATTCAATAGAGTCGGTTCCCCAAAAGTCTCATAAACCCAAAGAAAGATGGAAGAACCAAACCCTTAAGGAATAAAAGAGGAACCGACCCCCGAGAGTCGACTAAGAAAGAGGACCCTACCCTTGAGGGTCAACCAAAGGGAGACCCGACCCTCCAGAGGTCGGCAAGGGGAGACTGACCCCAATAGGGGTTGCTCTAGTGACAAATGACCCCAAGAGTCACCCAAGAGAGAGGAGACCAACCCCATGTCCACTGACCCATCGGGGGTCGCCCAAGGGGAGGCTGACCCCCGATAGGTCGGCCAAGGAGGATCGCGACCCCCCTTAGGGGTTGGTCTAAGTCGTTTCAATCTCCCCGAAGGCTGTTACACTTTAAGTAATTATGACGGTTACGCACGGAATATTGAAGCGGAAGAGTAACGACCTTTAGTTATGAGTACATTTATCTTTGGGTTAATGACAGAAACGTTATAATCGATTTCATCATCAATCAACGCCATAAATGCGCCATACTAAATGCATTTATAGTAGTTACCAGTCTGATGACTATATAATGATCAAAAGTCCGACATTCAACCATAATCTATTTGAAGCTATTCCAAGCTAATCCTAAACATTCTAAGCTACGCTACTCTCAAACTCTCTATTTTGTACACCTTTTTCAACCACTTCTGACTTAGGCATCGGAGATTATGTGACTCACACCACACGAGTGTCTAACACTGTTTGTCATTTTAGCATGCTATGTTGTTCTCGGTAATTTAAATATTAGCGTTGATCCCGAGCAACCATTTTTCGGTAACAACAATGCGTATTTAGAAATTATTTTTCAATGATTTCTTTTAATATATAAATATTACAAAGAAGTATTTGGATAAGGAATTAGTTTTATGAGTTATTTTGAGAAATTAGAAATTGGAAGTTGCAACCAAAAACTTTTTAGATGTGATTTTTTTTTAGAGAAATTAGAGACGATGGTATATTTGGACATGAACTTGAAATAACTAGTTATTTTTTAGTATCTAAACAAAATGATTAAAAAAATAAGTAATTAAAAATGAATTATTTTGTGCAGTTAAAAATGAAAAATTATTTTTTACCATAAAAATAATAAATTATTTTGAGTGATCATAATAATTCTTTTGTTGTGACTTTTTAAGTAGGTAGTAAATACTCTTTTTAAAGTATCCCTAAATTTAATAAACAAATACCCTTTATTAAAAAAAAATAAACAAATAAACACCCTATAGTAGATATTTACCATGATTATATATGTGAAGTGGGCGTAAAATGAACCAAATAGTTTTTTTTTTCTTTTGAAATAAAAATGAACGGAATAGTAATAAATTAAAAAACAAAAATAATTTATGAAAAATATAATAAAATACGAATATGTACGGCCTGAAATCTCGAAATACGGAGACTATTAAATGAAGAAAGAGAAATGCATTAGAAAAAGGCTTCACCCAGCTACCTTCACGCTTCTCCACTACAACAAACAATGTATTGTCACGTGACCTTGAGCCGGTCACGTGCCTTCTACACGTGACCTCTTTTTTAATTTTTTAATTTTTATTCAATGAAAGAAATATCTTAAATTGTTCGTCACACATCCATGTATTTACTTATCCATATTTTGGAGAGAGAATTGAATTTTGTTCGATACTACTTCAAATCATAAAACTAAATTTATAATCTAGGCAATTGTTTAATTTTTTTTTTTTTTTTTTGTGTGTGGCCTGTTTTTATGTTTGTAAGTTAAATGTTATTAAATACCAACTTTCATGAATTTCAAAAAAGAAAAAAAAATAATTATAGTGGACTGTCTAAAATTACAGTCTAAAACAAAATTTTCTCCTTATTTCTTCGAGTGAAAAAATCTTATCGAACTTTTACATCAAATAATATTTTATTCCATTCAACTTTATATCCACGTCTAATTATTGTAAAATTAAAATACAATAAAAATTGTATTCGTGCTATAAATTATATAACACTAGCATTTTTTTTTTTTTTTGAGAATAGCACTAGCTCATATTTAACACCAATAAATTCTGGCAATAAAGTAAGAGAATAAAACCTATTTTGGTTCTTTCTTTTTGCAAAATTATTTATTGCCCGTAAAGTAGAAAAGGAAATTTTTGTTTTTGCTAAAGTAGCCTTTCAGATATGTCTGTTGCTTTACTTCTAAACTTCTTCAAAAACAAAAGAGAGATTATTTATTTTAAAAGCAAAAATCAAATAATTTATCTTAGAAAAAAAAAAAGTACACCACAAAAGGGAAAAAATAAATCTAGGAACAAAAGCAAAAGATCTAAACAAAAAAAAATCAATAATTTTTTTCCCAAGTATATAAGAGCTGAACTCGTACTCCAAATCATCAAAAAAATAAAAACATAAAAATAAATATAACCGAAGAACAAAAACATTATTTAGATTGAAACTAACCTGCATATTGTTCTAATTCAAGACATTGAAAGAATACATCTTAATTAGTATAGTATTTTAAAAATCGATAATTAATCATCCAAAAATGCAAATTTATTTATTTTTTTTTTTGGTAGAGATTTTTCGAGGGAATAGTATCAACCCACAATAATTGAACGTTCAATTTGTGAAACTATAAAACTTAAGTGACCTTAAATAATAAATTAAAAAAAGGGTCAAGTTTAATGTTTGTCTTTTTATTATTGAACTGAGTTGAAGTTTAATGCGAAATGCAACAAAAGATATATTAAGAAAATAAATATATGCTTTTTTACGGTCTACTCTAAGGGCTAAAAAGAATATTCCAAAGTTAAAGAGATGAATAAAGTAAATGAAAATTTAAATTCTACAAAGAAATTATAATAAATCTCACCTGAACTATATAGCACACAATAACAAAAACAGTTAGTGGAAAACCATATTAAAATATTGAGATTGTACTCGAAAAGTGGCGCATGGACCTTAATTCATGAGTTTGGGAAGTCAACTTTTAGTCAACAAAAAAAAGAAGATGTGTTTAGATATCAGATTTATTTAGGGATGGAGCAGTTCAACCATTTAAGATTCTTTAATTCTTACCATAATTTTGTCTCATAATTTCTGGTAGCTTTTCTATCTAAACTTTCATTTTTTATGGTGTTTTTTTCTTCATTTTTAAACAATATTCTGAATTAAATATCTAAATTTATTAATAAAATAAATGTTATTTTTGTGTGAACACAAAATCAAATGGGCCTATGTGAGGCCCACATTTTTAACTCAACTTGTCTTGCCGTTCCAAGAAGTAATACGGGCATTATAATATAAGTATTGTTCGATAATTATTTTTGTTTTTGAAATTTAAGTCTACGACAATTAATTTTTATATCTTATTTATATTATATTTTAAGAAATTAAATTAATGTTTGGAAAAAAAAAATTTCAAAAGTTTGTTTTTATTTTTAAAATTTAATTAACATTCACGTACTTTTTCAAGAAAATATGAATATATCGTAAGAAAGATGGACTAGATTGTGTGAAAAATAAAAATAAACTTAAATTAAAAAAATAAAAAACAAAATGATTTCAAATCGGATCCTAAATTAGAGTGAGTTCTTTTTCTTTTGAGTGTTGTGATTGCAAGAGTGAATTCTCCATTGAAGATTTTTTTTTTTTTTTTCTTGAGTGTTTGGTGAGCATTTTCCTTGAAAGAAAAGTGAGAGATTATTCTTGATTATTGTAAAAATCTTGTATCTATTTCTCTTATATTTTAATAGAACCTACATTGATAGCAAAAGATTGGCACCATTGGGTGAACCAGTATAAATTTGGTGTCAATTTTTCTTTTCTTGATTTGATTGGAAGTTTAGGTTACTTTATCTATTTGTAGGCTTGACATTTCCAATAGGATAAAACAAAAATATATCCTTGCTGAATCGTAAATTTTTGGATTAAATATACTTCCAATTTTGCCTAACAATAAAAATATAAACCGAAAAATGTTAAAATCGGCTGCATATTGATTGGATTCCAGTCGTTTTTATGGTGTTTTTTTTTTTCTTCATTTTTGTTGGTGAAAGTAAAAAATGAAGTTGAGGAGTTTATTGATTTATTTTTGAAAAAAAGGTTGGGGAGTTAATGTCTTGTCATAATTTAGTTTGAAATGGGGCTAACAATAAATATGTTGGAGGCGCAGCTATTAAATTCAAGTTCAATCGAATTAAACGAGATGGGACAGCAACTAAACCAAACTCAGCATTTATTAACTATTCAGCTGCAAATCATAAAAGAATCATTACACCATCAATAAGTATGACCCTAATTCCAAAATATATATTTATTGAAATTAGGGTAATAAGTCGGAGATTTGCCACTTTTACTTTTTCATGTTCATACATATTAGTCCAGCTTAGACTACATTTTTTTGAGTAGAAAAAATAAGCTCAAAACACCTTTAACATATATATAAATATACTTTGAAGATGGCACCTTTAAGATACTCATACTGTTGACTGTTGCAGTTTTACTATTAAATTATATTTTATAACAAAATTAGGAGAAAGAAACCCAAACATAAATCTCTTAGGAAAAACATCAAGCAAATACCTCGAATAGATATATTACGGTCAACAACTTGAGCCATTCCATAGTTAAGCATTAATGACAATAAAAAAAATACGCTTGGTTTTAATTCACACAATCATCATTTCAACTAATCAACTTTGCACTAATAAGCTGTCGTCATATTTGCAATAATACAATAATATTAATTAACTATTTCTGTAAGCTAAAGGCTATAATCTCCATCCATGAAGTTATTATCAGCACACTTCCCACACAAACATCGTCTTTTTTTTTAAACAAGGGTAACCACATCCGTCTCGAAGGTCAGGCACCGGAGACATCGAAGAAGTAATGTAACAGATAAGTCTCGAACCTAGAATCTTGAAGAGAGCATACAAACATCAACATCAGGGTTGACATTTGTTCTTTCTTTCTTTTTTTGAAATCAGACATTATTATGTTCGACCTATGTAATAATTGATAGTATATTTTCCATCCGGGCATTAGATTCAGGTCCACGAAAGGGTTTTATTGGAATAAACTCACAAGATTAAAGATAAATTTACTGTTATCCATACAAACAGGTTTAGAACAAGCAGTGTTTAGCAGGAGGGCATAGCTAAACCAATCAGAGGCAGATTCAAAAATATAATTCAAAGTAAAAGCCATTGGGGGAAAGAAGCCCTCCTCTAACACCAAGCAGCGCCACTAACCCATAGCATACTTCTGGGTCCAGCTTCTCGCGGTTGCCTCGTACTTGCTTCTGTCGGTCTTGTACATGTGTGCAATCTCAGGCACCAATGGGTCATCGGGATTCGGATCTGTTAGCAGCGAACAGATCGAAAGTAGCACCTGCGAGAAGAACGCATAAGCACATGCTAAGGTATAACGAAGAAGTTAAGTAAGTTAACCCAAACATTGTTCAACAGGTTAATACACGAGGTTATTGGTTCAAATCCCCACTTTAAACACACATATATATAGCAAAGAATGATGGATGGAACAGAGTAGTACATTAAAACCGACTAATGCCTTCTGTAGTTACAAAATTCTATGAAAGATAACATAACCAGAAAAATGCAAAATAATATGCTTCTTCAATGCTACAGAAATGGTAGTTGATAGCATCATCACTTCATATCTTCTGACAACTTATGCCAATGAAACCAAGAAGTTTTTTTTTTTTAATAACTAGACATCGGAGCTTCACCCCACTACACACTCAGAAGCATCCATGTCCGTCTCAAAGTCCAAAGAGACGATACAAATTTTATAATTAAGTTCACTCGTGGGTTTCAAGACCTCCACCCCTTACGAGCAGAAGGTATTACTATTGAAAAATCAGCATCCTAGTTTTAGGACTATATGCCAGCCACCTCATCCAAAATGACAGGCTGGATGGAGACATCACAGATAGAAAGTCAGAAATACACAGTTCATGTCAATTATGATAGGTATAAATGCATGAATCAAATTGCAATCCCTCAGTACCCATATAATTCCACTTTATGCAAAAAACAACCTTAGAAATGGTTAGTGCAGGACTCCACTGTTCCTTAAGTATGTCAAGACATATGCTACCGTTGCTGTTGATATTGGGATGGAAGACCTTTGTTCTGAACGCAACCTGTATAAGTTCATG
The DNA here is from genome assembly GCA_036507275.1 of Sicyos edulis. Taxonomy (NCBI): domain Eukaryota; kingdom Viridiplantae; phylum Streptophyta; class Magnoliopsida; order Cucurbitales; family Cucurbitaceae; genus Sicyos; species Sicyos edulis. The sequence goes on from CM071846.1 coordinate 67,498,107, forward strand.
AGCTCAACTTAGCCACCAATTATACATTATAGATACACTGAGCGGCGAATAGTTTTACTGGATAGAATGAAGTAGTAGAATAGACCTAAACATTCATTAGTGAATACATGAGTTCTTGAATCAGTCACATGTAGACCTGGAATAACATGACACACGAAGATCTGTATAATACATGACCAAGATCACTACCAATTACAAAACTATTTAGCAAAATGAAGCGGTCTCTGCTTAGACCCTAAACTTGTTCAAATATTGAGAAGGAATAGACCAGTAATTCAACGGAAACAATATACTTAAATAAAAAATAAAATTGAACCTATAATTCCAATGGGTTTAACATAAAAAAACTTTCTGGAAAATGCTAAAATAGGTATTATCTTGGTCACTTCTGTATTGTCTCATTTCAGATCACTGGAAACGACCGGAAGAGGGAAAAGAGTTTTTTCTCTTTATTTTTCAGATCAGAGAGAAAAGGGTGTTGATTCCACTGGGTCAGTTTTGTCTCATTTAAACTGACGCGAGAAGATGGAAGAGATAAAAGGTTAAAAAATTGTTAAATGGATGATTGTGAACCAGCCAACATAATTAAACTCCCAAACTATCATTTATAAATGGACGATTTCCATCTTTGAAGCAATAATTAATTATAGTGTCATATATGAATTAGCTGACCAAACCTTGATCCCTCCGGCACTTGGGACTTTCGAACACGTCATTTAGCATTAGTCTGTCAATTAATCTCCCAAGAAAATCAACCACTAAGACGGGGAAGGGACGGAGGTCTCCCATGTCTATGATCCTTAGTTGCTAGAATTCTACTCTATGAAATGATTAATGAGGACCCAAAACACTTGAGAAGGCAAATGCAATTATCTATATGATATTAATATTAACTCAATCGGCATCTATTCAGTGAATGGGCATCGTTATGTTAAGCCATAGCTTCTATTCGTTTCATAAAGTTTTATTCTACATAGGTTCTTTATTTTTATTATTAATTATTTTTTTTGAATTCGAAAATTCGGAGTTTTACTTCTCTATATCCGGGGTAACCACGTCTGTCCCAAGGCCAGGCATCAGGAAACATCAAATAAATGGAGAAACAGGAGGTGTCTACAATTAATGTCACAGGTGAGTCTCGAACTTGGGAGCTTGAGAGAAGCACACCTTCAAAGTCCAAGCTTTCGACCACCACATCGCCTCTACATACAAATATTTCTCAAAACTTCTCACCCCCAACCAGCCACAAAGCACGTGTGGTGGTGATGATGGTGGTTGAGTGTGTATGCGGGAGGGGAGTCATCTAGACCACAACTTTGAATCATGACTCAAAGCTAGATTTAAAAAACATGAAGACTGATTGCTCCTATGAATTAATCTCTTTTTTCAAGGCAATTTTTAAAAAATAGTTTACATGTTTGCCGACTTATTCAGCTCATTCAATGGCAAAATCTGTTTTTTTTTTTCCTTTTTTTTCTTATTAATTTTAAATACATGGTGAAACTGTAATATGCGAAAACAGCAAATGTTTTTTTTCTTTTGCAAAATGGCTCTGTTATAAATTTCTCTGAGGCACCTAAAGATGTAAATGGTTGGCATTTCGTACCTGAAAGATTATACAACAAAAGAAGTTTGAATAGATGAAAGCATACAGATAAGTACTAACTATTAGGGAGCTCTTAGTTGATCTTAAAGAGGATTTTAATTTGTTTCTAGGAGGTTGAAAATCTTAGTAAGATCCTTTTATTAACCATCATAGAGTAGCTAAATCATCAAGAGAGTCTTAATGAGCTAAAGGATGATAGGTTCAATCCATGATTACCACCTACTTAGGAATTTTTTTTTTTGAAACAAGGTAACCACGCCCGTCCCTAGGCCAAGCACCGGAAACGTCGAAGGAGTAGTGACCACCTACTTAGGAATTAAATTTCTTGACATCCAAATATTGTAGGATCAGTGTGGACATCCATCTCAAAACCAATCGGTGATAAGCGGAGTATTCTATCTATCTTATAAATGCTTGGCGGACTCTCCACATTTCCAAAGTGGGATCCTAACATTTCCCCTCAAGATGGTGCCTCTTTTTGGTGAAATTTTATTGGGCTGAATACCCGTTTATTAGATAGTATGGATATCCATCTCAAAACCAATTGGTGATGGAAGGAGTAGTCCACCTATCTTATAAACGCTTGAAAGACTCCACTTTTCCAATGCGGGATCCTAACAAGCAGTATATCCTGTTAGAATAATCAAGGTGCGTATAAAATATAAACTAGCCCGTGAGAATGTCAAGGTATGTGCAAGCAGAGCAGATCCAGACACTCACGAATATTTTTTTTAAAAAAGTTCCATTTGTTTTCATGCGCTTTACATTTGGTTAGGAGATCTTTGTATTCTTCTAAAAGAGTTTTGTACCTTGTAATGTAACTTCTCATTATGTGAATGAAAAGTCAGTTTTTTGTCCAAAAAAAAACCCAGAGGCACATAGAAGGGAAAGAGAAAAGATGTCATATAAACTGATCATATCATTCTACGTACCTTTGGTGGTTTAAATGGATAATCCGGAGGGAAATGAATGTTGACAAGAAAGACTCCTCCTGCATATGGACTGTCCGGAGGGCCCATAATTGTTGCTTGCCAATGGAACATGTCTTCAGCTACTGGGCCTAAAGATTTCCATTGAACGGACCATTAAAATTAAGTGAACCATAATAGTTCTATAAGCATCGATTATTTCATCAGAAATAAAATAAAAATACTTCTGTTATAAGTGAAAAAATATATACAATCAAACGGGGAAAAAATATCCCAACATAAATTCGTAAAGACAAGACAGAAATATAAAATTTACCAACAATTCCACTAACAAGTAACATCATAGAGCAATAAATTTATCAGTAAGATTACAATTGGTTCTTATTCCCCCATTAATGCATTTTGGAGGCTGATTAAAAGTACGACGTCCAAATTGAAAATTATGATACAAAAAAGTTGGATGCAGAATCCTTGATGAGCAAATTTAACTACTGAGATATTTTGATTGCAGACATAAGAGGACACGGTGGTTATAAAATTTAAGGTCAAAATCAAGGTTCAATAAACATTTGATATCAAAAAATAAAATTATGTTACAAAAAAGTTGGATCATGGATGATGAACCCTCCATGAGCAAATTTAACTACCGACTGCAGATGATATCAGTACTCGGAAGTCATAAACTTAAAAGGTCAAAATCAAGACTCAACAAACATTTGAGAGCATAAAATTATGCTTAGCTTGAATATTTTAAAGGGCGGTTACCGTTACTTCTGTATCCATTTTAAGCATGTCAATATCCGGAGTCCTAACTTTCACTTACGTAAACTTTCTGTTTCAGTCCTTGCATTCATTTTTTAAATCTATTCTTTAACATAATCCAAATCCACGATCCCAGACATGTGTTTTGTTCTTCATGATGAATAGACATTCAATATTTACACGAAACATAACTTGAAACTGAGGATCAACTATCAAGGAGTGGCTTAGTGGTCAAGAGGCCTTAAAGAACTAAGAGATGAATGGTTTAACTCATCGTAGTCACCTACCTCGGAAATAAATTCCTACAGATTTCCTTGACATCCTCTAGTTGTAGGGCTGAGAAGGTATGTCCCGAGACAATAGTCAAGATGCGCACAAGTTGGACCGAATAGTCACATATATCAAAAGAAAAAAAAACTACAACTAAAGGATCAAGAGTTAGCTTGCAAACGTATTTATTTCGTCTGTAACTACTTCAACACTAACTAAATTATACTAGGCAATGAAATACTGAGGAATTACTCCCTCGCTTTTTATTTCTTCCGACTGTTAAACAATATTTTAAAAATTTATTATTAAAATCGGAAGAGGTTTAATTTTATAAACGAGTATACAATGAAACTGGTATCAAGCTCAAAAACAATACACACACAAATACAACGCCAAACCAACAGATTTAAGCTCAGCACAGTCGAAAACATGCACAGAGATATCAAGCTACAACTAATTAGCGTGTTACTTCGTTCCTGTAGCACATACAGATGTTTTACAACATTCAGAACCAAAGATCAGAACTCTCAAACACCGTCTTCTCAAGTCTTAACACGTCTAAAGCCTAAAACATACAATAACACAATCTATCCCCGCTCAAACACGCCAAAAACCACAAAACAACAACCAGAAGGAAGATCATAAACACCGAACAAAGCTCCATCCAGTTTTCCACAAAACAAACAGATTTCGATTCTTTCAATCTTCCAGTGCAAATTAAGCATGAGACAGTCAATAAATCTACGAGAGAGAGAGAGAGAGAGAGAGAAAATTGTTTGAAAAGCGAAGAAAACCTGCACTGCACGACGTAGGAGGATCCTTCTGGAGATCCTTGAGCTCTTTCAAGATCCGCTTCGAAGCCATGGCCAAAATCCAAAAGAGTCGAACCTCTACAGATCGCTACGAGTTGAGAATCACAGAGAACGAACAAGAAATTAAGAAATTAATTCAAAGGTATTAAAAAAAAAAATTACAGTGAGCGAAGAAGAAGAAAGGAATAGAAAGCTCACCTTTGAGATCCTCCTGAGTGTTCGTTGTTTTGCCTGAGAGAAGAGAGGATTTACAATTATTTACGAATCCACTTTTTATATTCTAAAAAATATTAAATTAAATTAAATTAAATTACAGAGAAAAAAGAGAGACAGCAGGGGCTATGTACTGTACTCCGTAGACTCGTTTACCTGATTGGTCTATTCCATGTGGGACCCCATCATGAATATTCAAGTTTTATTGTTTAATAATTTAATCCACATTTTGGATTATTGTTTGTTTTTTTGCCACTAGTATTCTAAACCCAAAATTCTTTTTGGTGTTTCTTCAATTGAGTCCCTCCCTATGGTTCGTATATATATATATATAATTCTTCCAATCTAGTTTTATTTTAAGTTTTTAAAACAAAAAGTTTATAGGTAAAAAAAAACTAATATTACAAATTAAATTTTGTATTGTAAGCCAATAAGTACATAGATCTATTATTATTTTGTATAATTTAGCGAGCTCGAATTCTCATATTCAAATGTTGTTTCATTGGTTACCAATAGTTTAAACTGATTCTTGAACTTCATAATTTCGTTGACCAATCAAAATAAAATTATTACTTATAATATGAATAACGATAATCATTATTGAAAACAATTAAATTGAACCTAACCAAAATAATTCATTGAGTTGGTTGAATTATTTAACATAATACAAAATATATCCACTTTAATTTGAGACGATACAATTTATTGATTTGATTCCATTTCATTTCTATTTAAAAAAAACAAACCAAACTTATATTCACTTCTTTACTTTAATATATATAATTATATATTTTTTCTTTTTTTTTAGATTATAAATACATCATATATATATATACATATATATGTATATATATGTTATCTCATTCTTAAATTTAAAAGGAAAAAAGATCATCCACTACATTACAAAAGTATAATTTAATGCTTTGATTATCTTCTATTCTTCCAACCTAAATTTATGGTTCACTCTTTGCGTATTCTTTATTCAAAAATTTTGCTTTTATAATTTGAATTTTCCAAATTAGAATATTTTTGTACACTTTTTTTTCTTTTTAAGTGGCGAATGTTATAACTATCGGTCAAAGATACTCTTATTTTCCATTCTAAAAGACTCAATCTTTTGTCTTTATCTCAAATTCTCAATTATTATTATTTTATGTATTTAAAAAAAAAAACCCTCTTGCCATTTTAAGAATCTTCTACAAACTTAATTATATTTTGAAATTCTACATTAAAAAAGTAGAGTATATATCTTGTAAAGATACAGAAGATTCTCATTATAAATGGTAGTTGGAACTAAAAAAATAAATAAAAATAAAAATCCATTCTTAGTTTAAGGCAGCTCAAATTTAAGACTTTTTTTTAGAAAATTCAAATTTAGGACTTTACATCATATGTTAATCAACTTCTATTAGATAACTAAATGGTAGTTGGACTACATTACTGTAGAAACTTCCAAAGTGTATTAATATTAAATTATGAGAAGTTTAGGTTCTAGTGGAGTGTTGAAGGCATTCCCCAATCATATGTAAATACATAATTATTTTAATAGCTTTAAAAAAGATTTACTCTAATAGATAAATAATTATTTTTTTTAGAAGAAGGAAAAATCTTATCTTTATTTGTCTCCCCCCTCACCCATCATGTATTCGACTGTAAATTTGTTGTTTTCTTCTGACGGGGTCCTCACCATGACCCATCCATCCTCTGAGAATTTGTGAGGCCCCCAATTACAAATATGTACTCGAGAAGGCCTAAGACTACGAATGAAGAAGAAAGAGGAAATACATCAGCATTACTCACATATTCCAGGAGGGGTAAAAAAGTAATTGAAGAAGGGGGGGTAGTAGTGGGGCAGCCGTTAGAAAGCAGGTGGGCTTTTGTTATGCTTGTCGGGAAGGCTATATAAGGGGACAAGCTTGTGGATCAAGGGAGCAGAAAAGAACCTAGAGGCAAGAAGAAGGAAGGAGAGTACCGGTGCTCTTGAATTCACCGGAAAGTTATCTTCTCTGTTATTGTTTGTTTCGTTTTTCCTTTACTATGTTCACATTGTGTTTTGTCAAGGATTCTTGGTTAAACTCTGTTCTGGCTGATAATAGATCATTGATATTGTAGTAGAGATTTCTTGTTGGTATCTGGAATTGCGTACTCTGCAGGTGTGAGGCTGGATACCTAACAAATTGGTATCAGAGCAGGTTCCAATCCTGGGGAGGACACGGAGCATGGCGCAAAAACAGATCGAGGAAAGGATCGATGGAACGGAAAGGGAGGTGGAAGAAGTTAAGGAAACACTGAAGAGTATCACAAAGAGTATAGAGAAACTAACGGTGGGAATCGTTGAGAATCAGAAGGCGATGGGGAGAGTGTTAGAAGAATTCGCGATCGGGAAATCCAAGGGCGAATCGATAGTCACGGAAGGGTCGAGTAGGAAGCCCAGACAGAAAGGCAGAGAAGACGCAGATACCGCAGACCAAATGGCGGAGGGGGAACATTCGGATGATAAGAACGAGCAGAGTATGGGGGAGAAGAGATCGTTTAAAAAGCTGGAAATGCCGATTTTCTCTGGAGGAGAGTTAGATTCATGGATTTTTCGGGCCGAGAGGTATTTCGAACTTCACCAGTTATCAGAGAAAGAAACGGTCAATGTAGCTGTAATAAGCTTCGAGAAGGTAGCGGTGGATTGGTTCAGATGGGCCAACAATCGCCAAGAGATCAAAACTTGGAAGGAACTAAATATAAGACTATACATCCGGTTTAGACCAACACAGGAAGGCACGTTGTGTGCCCGATTCCTAGCAATCAGACAAGACGGGACTCTAGACGAGTACATTCACCAGTTCGAAGTGTTGTCGGCACCCTTGCCACACCTAGAGGAGGAAGTGTTGGAGAGTGCGTTCCTTAACGGCCTCACAACGGAGTTGAGAGCGGACGTAATCAGTCGCAAACCGAAAGGATTGGAAGAGATTATCGAACAGGCCCAGCTCATTCAGGATCGGAGTCTCGCTAAAGGGACACTCAACGGGAATACGAAGGCCCAGAAGAACATCACAAGTTTCACTAACAGACCGATCCCAATGGGCTACCCAATTCGGACTCAAGGCCCAAAGGCCGAGGAAACTTTTCCTTTACGAACAATTATTATACCTGAAAAAGGGGGACAGAGTCGCAGAGAAGCGCCATCGAGAAGATTGCCTGACGCCGAATATCAGATGAAGAGGGAGAAGGGGCTCTGTTTTAAATGTGATGAGAAATTCTTTGTGGGTCATAAATGCAAGGCCAGGGAAAGCAGAGAATTGAGAGTGATGGTAGTGACAGAGTATGGAGAGATCGAAGTAGAAGGGCCTGATTTGGAATTGGAAACTGAAAACGAGTGCACGGAGGAGATAGTTGAGAACGCTGAGTTAGCAATACGTTCAGTGATTGGGTTCTCCACACCTGGAACTATGAAACTTAAGGGAGAAATTGAAGGCAGGGAAGTGATCGTGCTCATTGATTGTGGAGCCACCCACAATTTTATCTCATGAAACTGGTAGAAGAACTAAAGCTGAACTGTGTAGAAACTACGAACTATGGGGTGTTGATGGGCACCGGAACAGCAGTGAGGGGTAAAGGTATCTGCAAGGCGGTCCAAATGGACTTGCAGCAACTTAAGATATGTGAGGATTTCTTACCCTTAGAGTTGGGCAATGTTGACTTGATACTCGGCATGCAATGGCTGCGAAAGACAGGATTCATGCATATAGATTAGAAGGCTCTGACCATGAAATTTGAATCGGGCCAAGGATCAATCACGCTTAAGGGCGATCCCTCTCTCACCCGAGCGGAAGTTTCTTTGAAAATGCTATCTCGGGCATGGGCAAAAGGAGGCCAAGGATACTTGGTGGAGCTTCATGAAACTGCCGAACAGCCGGTTGCAGGACAGGCATGGGAAAGCAAGAGTAACCACACTGACCAGTTACTGCCGAGCACATGCGAACTTCTATAACACTTCAAGTCAGTATTTGAGTTACCCTCAGGGCTTCCACCCACGAGAGCACTAGAACATCAGATCAGGTTGAAAGATGAGCACACCACTGTGCAAGTAAGACCATATAAGTATGCGCACGCGCAGAAATCTGAGATTGAAAAGTTGATTGAGGAGATGTTACAATCAGGAATAATACGACCTTGCCATAGCCCTTTTTCGAGCCCCGTGTTGTTGGTTCGCAAGAAGGACGGGGGATGGAGGTTCTGTGTGGACTACAGAGCTTTGAATAAAGAAACCATTCCTAGCAAATTTCCAATACCAGTCATCGAAGAACTCCTAGATGAGCTGCACGGATCTAAAGTCTACAAGAAATTGGATCTGAAATCGGGGTACCACCAGATTAGAATGAGGGAGGAAGATGTGAGCAAAACCGCTTTCCGCACACACCAGGGTCAATACGAATTTCTAGTCATGCCATTCGGGTTGACAAACGCACCGGCCACGTTCCAGAGTCTCATGAACCAGGTTTTTCGATATTACTTACGTAAATTCGTATTAGTTTTCTTTGATGATATACTGGTTTATAGTCCAGACTTGGAAACACATGAGCAACATTTGTGGGGTGATTCGAAGACTTTGAAGGAACATTCCTTATTTGCAAATAGAAAGAAATGTGTGTTTGCGCAACCTCGATGTGAGTACCTCGGTCACTGGGTATCAGCGGAAGGAGTAGAGGCCGATCCTGGAAAGATCGAAGCTATGTTGTAGTGGCCCACACCGAAAACGATCAAAGAGTTAAGAGGCTTTCTGGGGTTAACAGGTTATTATCGGAGGTTTGTGGAAAACTATGGATCACTTGCTGCTCCGTTAACTAATTTACTCAAGAAGGATGGTTTCCTATGGAATGAAGAGTCTAATAGGGCATTCGAAACTCTTAAGAAAGCAATGGTCACGATTCCCGTATTGGCTCTCTCGGATTTCGTCATTCCGTTTGTAGTTGAAACGGACGCATCAGGCACGGGCTTAGGAGCGGTTTTATCTCAAAGTAAAAGACCGATCGCCTATTTCAGCCAACGATTATCGGAGGCAGCTAGAAGTAAGTCAATATATGAACGGGAGTTGATGGCCATTGTATTGGCAGTGCAAAGATGGAGACATTATTTGTTGGGAAGGAAGTTTCTCATTCAAGACGTATCATCGTGAGCTCTCCGATACCGACAGAACAACCGAAATCCAACCGGAATACCGGCGTTGGGTGACCAAACTATTGGGCTATGACTTTGACATTGAGTATAAACGGGGTTGGAAAACAAGGTCGCAGACGCACTATCTAGAATTCCACAGACATCGAGGCGCAACGCTCGTCGAGCCTAACTTATTGGATGTCTCACAAATTACCGAAGAAGTCCGAAAGCGGATGAACAATTGCGCGCCATAATAGAAGCCATTAAAGACGAACCCCGAAAGCCACCGAAGTTTGAAAATGTCCGTGGGAATCTCTTGTACAAAGGTCGGATGGTAGTATCAGCTAAGTCCCCTCTAATTCCAATGATATTGCATACGTACCACGACTCGGTATTAGGAGGCCACTCTGGTTTTCTAAGGACATACAAGCGACTAACGGGTGAGTTGTTTTGGAAGGGAATGAAGGCGGATGTGCAGAAATACGTCATGAGTGTGAAGTATGCCAAAGAAACAAAACCGAAGCTCGGTCCCCAGCTGGGTTGTTGCAGCCATTAGAAATACCAGATCGGATTTGGGAGGACATCTCCATGGATTTTATAGAAGGGTTGCCTAAGTCCGTCGGAAGGGATTCAATCCTGGTTGTAGTGGATAGGCTCAGTAAGTATGCTCATTTCATCCCTTTGAGTCATCCTTATACAACGAAAGAAGTAGCGGCAACATTCATCCAGGAGGTAGTTAGACTACACGGATTTCCACGCTCTATCGTGTCAGATAGGGATAAAATATTTATAAGCCATTTTTGGAATGAGCTATTTAAGAGCCAGGGAACAAAACTGCGTAGGAGCACAGCGTTTCATCCTCAGACGGATGGACAGACGGAACGTGTGAACAACTGCCTTGAAGTCTATCTGAGGTGTTTTTGTAGTGAACATCCTAAACAGTGGAATAAGTGGATGGCTTGGGCTGAATATTGGTACAACACCAACTACCATGTGTCCATTAATTCCACCCCATTCCAGATAGTTTATGGTAGACCCCCCCCTCCGATAATATCCTATGGGGAAAATAAAACTTCGAATGACACTGTGGAACGGCAACTGATGGACAGGGATCTAGCTCTCGTAGCTCTTAAGGAAAGATTACTCGTGGCTCAAGAAAGGATGAAACGCTATGCTGATCAAAACCGGCGCGAGGTATCCTACAACGAAGGGGATTTGGTATATCTCAAATTGCGGCCGTACATACAGCGTTCCCTATCTCGCCACCGCTGTGAGAAATTGGCTCCAAAATTTTTTGGACCGTATCCTATCACTGAATGCATTGGCAAAGTTGCCTATAGATTGGCGTTACCTCCGGACTCATCCATTCATGATGTTTTCCATGCTTCACAGCTTAAAAAATGTGTGGGTACCAAACACTTGGTGCAACAGAATCCCACGATACTTTCAGAAGATTTCGAATGGGTGGCCAATCCTGAAGAAGTCCTTGGGTTGAGATGGAACCGAGACATGGGATATGAAGAGTGGTTGGTAAAATGGGAAGGCCAGCAAGCTAATGAAGCCACGTGGGAGGAAGTAAACTATATGAAGCAACAATTCCCTGACTTTCACCTTGAGGACAAGGTGTATCTTACCCCGGCGGGTAATGTGAGGCCCCCAATTACAAATACGTACTCGAGAAGGCCTAAGACTACGAATGAAGAAGAAAGAGGAAATACATCAGCATTACTCACATATTCCAGGAGGGGTAAAAAAGTAATTGAAGAAGGGCGGGGTAGTGGGGCGGGCCGTTAGAAAGCAGGTGGGCTTTTGTTATGCTTGTCGGGAAGGCTATATAAGGGGACAAGCTTGTGGATCAAGGGAGCAGAAAAGAACCTAGAGGCAAGAAGAAGGAAGGAGAGTACCGGTGCTCTTGAATTCACCGGAAAGTTATCTTCTCTGTTATTGTTTGTTTCGTTTTTCCTTTACTATGTTCACATTGTGTTTTGTCAAGGATTCTTGGTTAAACTCTGTTCTGGCTGATAATAGATCATTGATATTGTAGTAGAGATTTCTTGTTGGTATCTGGAATTGCGTACTCTGCAGGTGTGAGGCAGGATACCTAACAGAATTATTATCAACTTTACATATAAAATTACTTTTTTTTTCTCTTTATTTCCTTACTACATATTCAAACTTCTGGCTGAATTTCCGTATATATATATATCAGAAGTGGGATCTTCATGTTTTTTAATTGAGAAAACAAGAGCATGAATATAACTAAATTTAAACTATTTTTTTTAGTTTCAAATCTATTTCTTCTAGATTTAATTTAACTCCATTTTGAATGTTATAAAAATGCATCAAAACTCAAATCATGTTGAAGATAAATAAATTTAGCAGTTGTGTTCATTTTACTGTTACAAAACTAGAATCTGGAGAAGAGATTCACATCTAAGAAAATGAAAAACTTGCAAATACTAAATGAGATGTAAGAACCAAAAGATCAAATTGGCTCCATGTCACTGTGAGGCATTGGACTTTCAGATTGGTACTTGGAGAACGGTCGAGTCTCGTTTTCCATCGGTCGAACGTTTTCGATCATCTTCACGACCTCCACCATTTTCGGTCTCTCATCTGGTATCCTGGCCACACATGATAAGGCTATCTGCAACATCTCAACCATTTCTTCCTCTATGTTGGGGTACTTCATCAGTTCTAAATCAAACACTTCAGCTGTCCACTCCTCTCGGACAACTGAATGAACCCATCTCACCAAGTGGATTATCTCTTCGCCGCCTGTAGCGTGTAACGGAGACTTCCCGGTTAGAAGCTCAAGGAGCACTACACCTAAGCTGAAAACATCTGAAGCCTGTGTTGCCTTTCGGGTGTCTGTTACTTCTGGGGCTCGGTAACCAGCAGCGCGGGATATAGGTGGAGAGAGTGAGGTTGTTATTGTTGCTAGTCCAAGATCAGACACACATCCATACTGTTGAGAGTTCAGAAAGATGTTCGAGGCTTTCACATTTCCATGGACGAGCTTCCCTCCGTTTTCGACATGGATGCGGGCAACTCCACGCGCTGCACCAACTGCAATTCTTAGTCTAGTGTCCCAATCTAATGAATTCTTTCGTTCTCCGCATTTACCTGAAGAAAAAGGTATTCATCACTCACAGAAAGGAACAAGCAAAGTCATTTGGAACATACAGACCTCCAACTTTGTTGATAAATTGGTATTTGTTGCAACTGATTTTAGAAAATATTTATTATACTGCCAAAGTACAACCCTGACTTTATTATCGGTCGGGCAGCCGATCCTAGAGTAAGGCTAAGCCTTGACAGCAATTCAAGAACCATATCAGTAAAAGATTTCCAAATTGTTTGTAAATAGATACAGAACTAACACTGATTGTTCACAACTTGCAAGACTGACTCTTGACTTCAATGACAACTCTAACTTGTAACTTCCAAGGGAGAATACTTTGGTAATCTCAAGCCTCTACCAACGAGACTGGCCTTCAATGACTTCAAGATTAGAAGTTGTCAAAAATTTAAAACCATACTTGATTTTGCAGGTGAAAATTTCAGTTTAAAGCTTTTATCACCCAGACAAAAGATTACCAAAAAAATCATCTACAACTCTACTAATTAAACCAAAATAGAGTATGCAATAAGGGATTATGAATTTAGTTATAATCTATGGTAGAGTCAGAACATGGCAAGCATAAAAGCTGAAACTGCAGTCATCAGTAGTTCACTCAAGGTACATAATTAAGAAGGTACGTACCGTGTAACATAGCCGAGACGCTTCCCTGGGCATAGAAATCATAGACAATCAGCTTCTCGTCTTTGGAATAATAGTAAGCCTTCAACTCAACCACATTCTCATGCCTGATACTACCAACAATCTCCATTTGCTGCTCGAAATCACGTTTCCCGGCGCTTACATCTTTCAACCTCTTAACAACAACTGAAGTGGCATCCTCTAGAATTGCTTTATATGCAGTACCAAAAGTTCCCTTCCCCAGGACCTCAGCAGAAGCCCTCAACAAATCCTCCAAGTCAAAAGCATAATGACACCCCTCAAAGAAAACCAATCTGTTGTTTGCATCTTGAGTCCTCGATATCACCTTCTCGGGCGACATCCCGCCATTCTGCATATCCTCGGCATATTCATCCCTCTTCCTTATTGAGCAGCAAACAAGTATAAGAAATCCAAAAGCTAAAAGCCCCAAAATACCACCAGCAATTATAATTCCTAACAATGCTGCTTCTCCAAGCCGCCTAGCATTCTTCGGTTTTTCGTTCAACATGGGTACTGGCGAGGGCACGGGAGGATTGTTTGGCAAGAAACTCTCAATGGATAACTCATTGCCTACAAATACAGAGCTTGGAAATCTCTGTAAAGACTTGGGCACATTCCCACTCAAATTGTTGTTACACAAATTCAAAACTTGCAATTTGGGCAATTGGAGGTTTGGTATATCTCCTGTAAGAGAGTTATTTGCAAGATTCAAACCTGTGAGCGCCGAAAGATTCGAAAGCGAATAAGGAATGCTGCCATTGAATCTATTGTTAGAGAGATTCAGAAATGTGAGATTCTTCCAAACAGAGAAATTGGAAGGCAATGGCCCAGAGAAGCTATTGAATTGAAGAAAAAGATAAGACAAGTTACTAAGATTCAAGAAATCAGAAGGGAAATCCCCAGTTATACCATTAGATCTCAAACTCAATATCTGCAGAGCCGAGAGCCGGCCGAGAGTATTCGCCGGAATCGGACCGTGGAAGCCGACTCCGGGCAATCGAACGGCTATAACACGAGACTCATCATCACTACAAGTTATACCAGTCCAGTAATTACAAACCTTAGAACCTGCATTCCAATTAAGAGAGCGAGAATGAGGAAGATTCTTCAAAAAATCAAGCAAAGCTCGCTTATCTTCAACTGGGTCGCCATTAATCGGCGAAAAAACCAACCCCAGAACAAAAACAAAGCTGAAAATCCACAGAGCTTCCATTAGAGGTCTATGGTTCAAACTGCAAAGAATGGAAATGGGTTAGATAGACAAAATTCGAAATCTATATAAAAAGGGAAAAATGGAAAAACCAGATTCTAAAGACATTGTCGAGAAAAGTAGAAAGAAATGCATAAAAATTCAAATGGTTTGAATATTTGAAGTGTAATAGAAAAAGGGGTGTATTATATTTCACAAATTAGCATTAGTCCATTCACTAGAAACTAAGCTTGTTTTCGTTCTTTATCAGTCGTTCCTTTAAGCAATCACTTTGCTGGACTTTGAAGATTACAAGAAACAAGAAAGGACGAAAAGAAAACACAATATCTGTGGCCTCGAAAACAGATCAAAGCAACAAAGCAAGGCTAATAATTAGCTCAAGATCAAAACCAAAAACAAGGAAAAATGGTTCAAAAAGCAAAAGCAGATTACAAAAATGAACCAGAAATTCAAAATGGGGTCGAAAAAGCAACTGGGTAGCAAAGAAAAAAAGATCCCCAAAAAGAAGAGCAGCGATTTCTCTATGAATGAAATTCAAATGAGCTCAAAAAAAGTAATGGGTGAGTAAAAAAGCATCAAAGTAAAGCAGAAGCAGCAAAGTTATGATTGTGAAAACAGACTTGATAAAAGATGAAATGAAAAGCACTTTCAAACCTCTGCCATTGATGAGAAGAAGAAGAAGAAAAAAAAGCTATGGCGCTTGTGTCAGTTATGCTCAGAATGGGGATTGGAGAGAAGAGTAATTACATGATAATAACTGAAGAGAGTGAGAAAAACGGTAAACTAATAATGGTGGAAATGGGGCAAGAACCAGTGTGGGTGATGGTTTAGTGATTTTTTTTTTCAAGGGTTAAATTAAAGAAAAATTTCAAAATAATTACAAATGTGGTTGTTTTTCAAAATTTTTATTAAGTATAGATTTTTTTAATCGAACTCATGACTTTTGTATGAAAACTTTTCGATTTTAATAATTTTGTTAGATCTAACTTTAACATAAGTGCTAAATCAAAATTTTAAAGGTTAAACCCCATACACCAACAACTAATAAAGATCAAGTTAAAAACATTTATGAATAATAAAAAAAACATTTAAAATAAGGGATATTTTAGGAATAGGTCAAGGGGCAAAAAAAATAATTAAAACTTTAGTAATCATAGTCATATAATTAATACATAATACTGTACTAATAACATATAATATTATATTAATAATACAAAATATTATATTAGTTGATGTTGAACTGATTTATAATCAAACAATGAAACCATTGCGCCACTGATCCATTCAGTTAATTATACCGTATATTTGATTATGAATACAAATATTTTTAAATTTTGCTTACAATTATTTTATGAAATTGGATTATCTACGACAATTTTTCTTAAAAGTATATGAACCGAGAGTCAAACACTTACCTCCATTCAAATCAAAGCTAATGAGAGCAATAGTTTTTAACTAACTTTAATATATATATTTTTTTTTAAAATAAAGATCTTAATTTAACTCTCACTTTTTTTTATAATAAAAAACCATTTTACAAAATAAACTGTTCCGTAAATAGAAGAATGGCCCACTTTGTAGCACCTAACCATATATCTTGGGGAACATTGATAGAGGGTATTTAGCTGCATGTGAGATAAGATGAGATGAGATATTGATGATAGAAAATCTTATTTGGGGTGAGATGAGATGAGAGAAAAACTTTGTTTGGGGTACATGAAGATGAAATGAGATGATAGAAAAACTTGTTTTTGGTGGGGGAGAGAAGATGAGATGTTAAGATATGTTTTTTTTTAATATGTTCTTATATATTTTTTTTAACAATAAAGTTGATCTTTTTCTTTTTAAAAAAAAATAATTATTCACAAATATTTAGCTATTAATATAATAAGTATGTAAATATAACTACTATCATAAAAAAATGTAAGTAATATAAATTTAATACTCAGTACCTTTAATCATATTAATGTTTTTATTAAAAAAAACATAGTTTCAATGATATTATGTACCACATAATAACCCTGAGGTTAAAAGTTTCTAATATTTCATACTTAAATATTTTTTAATTAAAAGAAATTATGAGAAAAAAAAAATTTCACATCACCAAAATAAAGTTTGACTAATCTAAAATATTTGTACATCATTAATAACTTTTTTAAAAAAGATTTGTTAGACTTAAATAATAAAAAAATTTTAAAATACCAAGATTCTATTTATTAAAAAATAAAACCATTTGATTAAACAAGTCATTATAAAATTTTGATAGCAATTTTTATTTTATTTAAAAAAAATTATTTTCTTATACTTTTTATACATTCATATTCATATTCATAGTTACACAAGGTCAAAAAATTGTTAATAAAATACACTAATTAATAGGTAATAATAAATTAAATATATAGGGAACCATAGACACCCCTAAATTTTTTTATTTATTGTTTTTTTTTGTAGCTAAAAGAGAACTCGGTTACATTTTGATAATAATTATTACATGGAAGTAATAAAATATCTCTCAAATTTTAGAATTTATTGTTTTTTTTTTATTAGGTAGAATAGATCTCAATCCCTATGACTCATACAAGTCTTGAAATTTATAGTTGTTTTTTTTATATAAAATCAAGACTCTCAAAATTATTTAAATTAATTTATCATTTCAAAAAAAATATATCTACTCTTACTATTATTTCAAAGTACAACGCTGAATACAAGAGTATAAAATTTGAATCTCATTTTTTTAACAAACAAAATAAGTTTAATATTTTTAAGTTTATTGAAAATAAGTTCATACTTTTAAATTTATTGTAAACTACGAATAAAAATTCAATGTGTATAAATTATTTAAATTAAATTTTTATTTTAATAATAAATTGATATATTTATTTTTAATATTAAAAATAAACACATAACTTTTAATTATTAATTTTTAAATATGATATTTATAGTCTATCTCTAAACAATTGAAATTCTATAACTTTTTTTTTGTTATTAAAGATGAATAAAAATATGAAAATTTTACTTCATATATTAAGAGAGAATATATATCTATTTATTTTAATTTTTAAAATTCAAATATATTTAAATAAACATTTGATATAATAATAGTATAATTATTATAATTATATATTGATATATTATAATAATAATATTATTATAAAAAATATATCAAACATAAAATAAGTAAATATATATATATATATATATAAATAAATAAATGAAAAAAATTTAAATTTTCTTTAAAAAAAAGGAGAGAGAAGATGAGATGAGATGAGGTGAAGAACACCTTGGGCCAAACAAGGTGTTGGGCATCCAACACCCCACCTCATCTCACCTTCTCTTAAAACAAACACCTCCATAAGGAGAAGCATTTTATTTTTTTATTATTTTATTTATCAAAATGAAAATGTATGAAACATTATTTATATTTGAATTTGTTTATTTTAAAATCTAATATAATCTTAAGGGTGTGTTTATTTTTTTAGACATGAGGAGTGGACCACTCCTTAAAAACTCTCGTTTTTTTTTTGTAGTGTTAATCACTCTACTACAATTTAATACTGTTAACCACTCTTCAACTTTACTAAACTTTATATCAAATTTATCATTCAATCACTATTAACCTCAATCTCCAAACAATTAGTTGATTACTCCACTATTATTAACCTCAATCCCAAAATGAGTAGTTAACTACTTCATTATCTTCTGCTTCATTCTTTTCTACCAAAAACAAACATACCCGAAGGGGTTGTTTTAGGATTTGTTAACTCCTCATTTAAAACCTATATCCAAACAAATTTTTACTAATTTCTCCTCATTTTTACTTTTAAAAATAACTCTCATTTCTAACAATTCATTTTTAACGATTTGTTTATAAACTATTCGTTTATAAACTATTCAATCATTTCTAACCACTCATTTTTAATCATTTCTTTCAAATAATTAAAATAATTCATTTTTAACCACTCATTTTTAATAATTTTTTTAACTACTAAAAATAACTATTATCTTAAATTTACATCCATACAAGGTTTTGACTCTAACTCCTCTATACAAAAACTACATCGAAGCGAATTTTGGCACAATTCTTAATTTTTAACTACTCAATATAACTCCTTAAATTAAATCCTACCTAAATATGTCAAACAAACAACCCCTAAAAAAACAAACAATAGTCTCACTAGTTACATTTAAAAAAAAAATTTGAATGGGAGAATAGACCACAAATCCTAATTATAAGATATTATAGTTATTGGACTCGTGATTGTAAAGTTGAATTGAAATACCATCAAGCTAACAAAGTCTTCGACCTTTTTTAAAAAAAAATTAACCAAATATAATTCACTAAAAATCGAAAAAACAAATACAACATCTCCCACTTAAAGAGAGGTCAAATTATCCTCGATCTCAACTTTTGGTACAATCCACCATTTTAACTGAGATCGATCAAAATAAGAAGAACAAACTAATACTATATTACTTCAATTGGGACAACTAGAAAGATGATATTTTTACACTTGGAATAGAAACAACCTTAAATAATGATCCAAGAGCTCATATTCAATACACAAAAGTGTTTAATCATTCAAAAACTCCCTCAAATTTATTTGCACAGATTGTGAGAAATGGTGTAAATTATCAACATGAGTTAATTGATTAGTAATCATTAATGGTTGGTTCTCGAAAGTGTTTATTTTGCATTCCCACTTTTTTTTTATTCATGATTGTTCGGGGTAGTTTGCACGTACATCTACCGTCTGAGCCTATAATATTTGAATGCCAAGGAAATTTTTGTAGAGAAATTAATTTTTTGGTTGGTGGTTATCATGATTTGAACTCGTCGCTTTTAACTCCTCAAAACTCTCTTTGATCACTAGACCACTTCATTATAGTTAAAATCATACACTTAGGGCCAGACATTTGAATAAAAAACTAGCTCTTTCAAGTTTAAAAGAAAGAAAATATTGAAATTGTGTAATATTGAAACAAGCTAACATTATAAATCAATGGAAGCTATTTTTTGACATTATGAAATTTGGGTGCTTTGTTTGAAATTAGGAAAAGGACAAGAAGGAAGCCAGAGCATGTAGAAAAAAAAAACAGGTCACATGGAAATGCATATGATAAGCATAAATTGAGATGTTTAATTCTAATTCAGCCACATCTCTAAGTTTGGGACATTTGAATTATATAAAAGCAAACAATTGTTTGACAAGTTTTTGGTCACTGTGTCTTTGTCCCATGGAGTTGCTTGGCAAGGTTCTAATGCTTGTCTTCAAAGAAAAGCAGCTGCAAACACAACAAATCACAAAGTCAATTTGTGGTGAAAGATATATGTGCTTCCAAAGTGTTTTTTGCAAGTCTAGTCCACTCTGATTTGACCTACTTCTAATGCTCATTAACCTTTTAAGACTCTCAAGTTTGATGCAACAACGAGAATGAAAATGATTCTCTAAAGAAAATGATTATGAGAGAGAATGATAAATTGTTATTAGAATAAATTGAAAGATTATTTATGTTTGAGATGTAAAGGTTAATTCAGATAAAAAGTGGTTATGAACGAAATAAAATAGTGGTTATAGAAGAAATGAAAAGTGATTATGAGGGAAATGAAAAATAATTAGGAATGATTCAAATTGTTGGGAAAATGAATAGTAATTAAGAAAGATAATATTGAGTATGAAAAAATGATTCTCGATAATTTATTCTCTCCGCATAATCATTATTATTCTCCTATGCCAAACAAATAATATTTCATTTGCATAGTTGAAGAAATAATATAATCATTTGGAATGAATTCATCTTAAATAATCAACTATATTGTAATAAGTGTAATATTTGGATGAGTTTGTTTAAGATAGAGTTGAGTCGTGATGGTTTCAAAATTTAGAGTTTAGTTTCTATGTTTCAAAAATGTTAGAATTTAATTCCTATAATTTTAAAAATTAGAATTTAGTCTCTATGATCTTATAAAACTTAAAATATAGTCTTTATCATACGTAATCAATGACATATTAAATACATGTAAGCTCATTATTCATGCATAAATGATATGATTTTTTTGTTATATCAGTCACTTAACTCACAATTTCATCATTGACACATGAAAAACTAACTTTTAAATATATAATTCGCTAACGATAAATGATAATAACTATTTTTTAGATTTGATCAAACATGGAGTCTAAAGACTAAACTTTTATTTTACCCTCTAATTTGTTTAATAAATTGTTAAAAATTCAAACTTTCATCAAAAAATTTCCCGCAGGCTTTATTTTGATAAATTTTAATGGGCTCCAAAAGTATCCCTGGGAAAGCCCAAGGGCCTTTTCCTAGAGGCCCAAAAACAGATAGAAGCTCTATTTAAATAAACAGGCCCAATCTATTTACTGTGGGCTCAGTATTTATTCTTGGGCTTGAAAGGTAGATTGGGAATCCCTCTTTTAATTAGCCAAGAAATACTTGGTGAGATTTAAATATTTGTGAGTTTGTGTGTGTGTGTGTGTATTTGGCTGCTAACATTGGATAATAAAGAAAGAATCTATTCACTTGGGTTTGAGAAAGTGTTTATCTAGTTGGAACAGTAATCACAATTACATCAATAGCACCATGAACTTTCAATTTCATCAAATTATACATTAAACAAATAATTATTACCATCTTAATCTTAAACTTTTGTAGTGTACAAAAAATTATTTTAACAAATTTTTATTTGAAAATTTTCCAATAAAAATATTTGCATGTGCATTTATTAGTGAAAATATATGTTTAGTGTGAAATTAATGAAACTTAGAAAAGAAAAAAATGTTTTTTTTTAATAAGGTAAATCGAAAATTCACTCCATTATATTCGAGATTATCAGGCTGTCTACAAATAAGTTTCAAACTTGAGAGTTTGAAGGAAGTACACTTTCAAAACTTAAGCCCATGTTTTGCGGACACAAAAGAAAAAATTCTTAAAAGCCTAGGTTTTTGTCAAAATTTGTGAGTTTTAAATGATTTATTTAAATTATCAGTCCTATTATTAAAACATAAGTTTCGTGATACTTAATTTTTTTGTTGTAATTAATTGAGTTTTGAGAAAATTTTATTTTATTTTATGTTAAATTTTTTGTAATGAATTTAGTGAAAATCGAACATAGATTACATTAAATTTTACAATTCAATACCAACATGAGAAGGTAAATTGAATGTCATTAAAATGAAAAGCGCTTTGGCTCAAACTAATATATGAGAAGGTAAATTTAAACGTAATGTCATTAAAGTTATATATTTTTTATAGTATAATTTCTTAATAAAAAACAATAAATTCAAATTTCTTCATTCAATTTGTTGTTGAACTTAAAATTTTAAAATATTATATTTTTTTATCACAAAGTTTAAGAATATCTCTTTTAAATCGAGACTTCCTAACATTTAATTGAAAATATATTGTTCTAAAAAAATGATTTTTAAAATTTTATTTTTATGATAACTCTATAATCTATATCCTACCGAAATGCAAACACCAATCTTTATCTTCACAAAATTGAATGGAGAATTTTGTAGATTTCAAAGTTAACACTTAAATCATATAATTAGGCTACCATGAAAAAAAAAAAAAAAAAAAAAAAGGACACCATTTCTACTAATTACCCCACATGCATGACATGCAAAGCCTAATCAGCAAAAACAATTAATTAATCAAATTAATTAAAACAGAGATTCTGATTAGTCATCCACAAGAATCAAACAAAGATGACAATGACTTGACTTTCTCTCTCACACTTCCATTACCCAAACTAAGTACAATTTTTACAATTATTATATAATTAAAATTTAACAAATCTCTACTATTTAATTAGTGAATAATATCTTTATTATTTTATCTCTCTTTTCCTTTGAATGCTCTCTTAAACTAACATTAAACCTTGATGCCTTAATCACTTCAATAAATAATGTTTATGCTTTAATGAATAATCTCTTTCTTTATTTCCAACAGATTTCAGCATGAGGAATTTATGGGATTCTTCTTGCTTAAAGCTGGTCGAGTCTTGTGTATCTCAATATCCCCAATTTTATTATATATGGATGAGAAAAATATATTTTTAATATTTAAGTTTGAGGTTTTGTTTTAATTTGATTTTTATAAGATAACAAAAATGTTTATTACTTAACGTAATATGGACTAAAATTATAATTAAATTGTACTAAAAAAAATTATAATTAAATTAATTTTAAATTTTAATATGTGGATGAAATTATTATTTTAGTTTTCATGACAATTTAATTTTTAAAAAAAATAATAAAATTAAATTAAAAAATACATAAATAACTAAAAGTAAGTATTATTAAAATATAAATGTTAAAAAGTGTTAATTTTGAAATATAATTACCCAATTGAAACTAAATTTCAAACCTAGTGAATAAAGAATTAATGTTCCCTATATTAGTTAACGTAGTTATATATATTGGTTTTGAAATCTATCTCTCACGTGTTATAGATTAAAGTTAAATAGTGTATATAGTGTCGAATTTAATTTTTTATTATTATTTTCTAATAATCTTGAGTGTGAAACCGAGGTTACATGTGTTTCGACTATTAAAACACACTTTACAATATTTAGATGTCAAGAAATTTTATAAAAAATTCATTTTTTAGTAGGTGGTCCTCTTAGATGGAACACATCACTTAATATTAATTTATGGTTCTTATAAACTTCAAACATGTTAACCCTTATAGGTTGGCTAAAGGCTAATTAAGAGAATTTTAGGAAATTAAGAGAATAGGTTAGTGACGCAATGATTTAATTGTTTGGTTGTTTAAAGTTCAACACCAGCATCACTGGTTCAATCCTTTGAGAATAAAAAACAAAATGGTTAAATGAATAAATTCAAATAATTTTGTCGATCTCCCCTAATATGTAATAAAAAAAAACAATAATAATAATTAAGAAAATTTTAGGAAATTAAAATGTTGTGAGTTTAATTTATGGTGGTTATCTATTTCAATTTTTTTTTTAATAAACTTTTATGACATTTAAATAATATATGATCAAATAATATGTTCTATAAAAATAATCGATGTTGTAAACCGAAATGAATACTTTGAGAATAAAAAACAAAATGGTTAAATTTATAAGAAGGAAAAATCCTCAAATAAACCTTATGTAATTAAGGTTTATTCTCCCTATGTACTATATATTTTCTTTTGCAAATTCTAATTCCTTGTCGGAGTGATAGTTTGTCTATCTTAGATTTGATTTGGATTGTTAAGGAGGATCAAGAATCTATCCTTTTTTTTTCTTATTGGTTTGACATTTTAATTAACTTTGCTATATGTATCCAAATATTTCTATTTTTTTTTTATATAGTTTTAGTTTTGTTCTTTAGGTACAACCTTCCATAATTATTCTTCAATTACAAACTAAACGTATTTTAGAACCTTCATAATTATTCTTGAATTGCACAAGCTAAGCATATTCTGGCTAACAATAAATACAAAGGCCTTTATTTATTTATTTTTATTTCTATTAAAAATCGAGAAATTGGAGTTTCATTCTCTTATATTTGGGGTACCATTGGTCATGTTTTCCAAAGGTCTCGAATCACGGATCTCTGAAGAAAGCATGTCTTAGAGTCTTTAATCTCAACCACTAAATTATCCCTTAGGGACGCAAAGACCTTTAAATTTTGTTCCTAACATATCGACTGCAACAACTCAAGATGAAGTTCATATATATACAAATTGGGGGAAAAGAGAATTACAAACCCTACATAGAGGATACTACTCTCGAATAAATATTGAGAACTAAATATTAATTTTCAGAATTGAACTGATCATGATCGATGTGTTGAAATGCTCTCTCTTTTCTTTTTTGGTTTAATAATAAGTACAAATACTAGGTTCAAACTCATCGATCTTGATTTATGGACCTACTTATTTTGCTCAATTATTGTTTTTATTGGCAAAACTTTTCAATTTTAAATTACACAAAACTGAACTTTTAGAACTTTTGAGTCTAATGTCATATAATTAAATTTATCTCATTTTGATTGATGATTTAACCGTATTAGAATCATAATGTTTATAGTTCGAACCTCGTGAAATTGTTTCCGGTTAACATTAGTTTTTATTTATTTAATATTTTTTTAAATTTTCATTTTCAAGTCCATAAATAATCGGAAGTATAAATTGACATATAATTTACCTCAATTCATTATTTTATTTTATTTTTTGTTGATCAATGAATTAACATGTTACGACATTAGATCCAAATTACACAAATACAAAAATTTTCAAACTTGCATTAAGGGTCTAACATCCTTTTATAAGACGTCAACGTACATCTTATAATACTTTTTATATTAAATATCCCGTGGTGCTTATTTAAATATGATGAGTTCATATATATTCTTATCAAAACTGTATTTTGATTTTTTAATCTCAATCATATTTTCAAAATATTATACTTTAAAGTAATTGAGTGTTGTGTAATTCTCATCATAAAGAAATATTAATGTTTTTTTATATATAACCATTGAACAAGTTCATGTTTATGTCATATCAACAAAGTAATTCATCCTTTTGATTATCATAAACTATTGTGATGCTTCCTTGGGAGAAAGTTCCAACTTTTTTTTTTTAACTATCATGCATCTATATGTTTTTTTATTGGGGCTTTATACATTTGATGGACGACATAAGTTTAATAGTGTGATAAAGAAAATGAAATTAAGTACACCTAGATTTACATTACTGTTTTTATTTCCATTATTGTTTGCATATTTTTGTATTATTATTTAATTATTTATTAACTAGTATTATAGGGAAGTCCTAAGTTTTTTACATGTGTCACCTTTTAGTGTCATGATAAATTTTGTAGGGCCAATAATAACACATAACCAAAATCAAAATGCAGGAAAGTTTGAAGTTGTTCTATGTTAGTTTTTATTGGATTTATTTTCTTAAAAAAAATTACCATATTTTTTTTATAAATTTTAGAAATATATTCACATATTTTCTTTACTTATATTAAAATTATTAATATTGTTGAACCATTTTCAATAAATATTAATTTTAAATTTATTATAAAGATTAATTTTTAACTTTTTTTAATATCTAAGGATTAAACTCGAGTAAATGTAAAAGTTCAAAAATTAAAATTAGACTTTTGAAAGTTTATGGATCAAAATAGAAAAAACCTACCGATCTTTAAAAGTATAGAGTCTAAAATGGAACAAAACACAAAATATATGGACCGAAAATAGTATTTAACCTTTTTTAATCAATACATTTTTGTCAATTGAGCTTTTTTTTTAGTCAAAACAATTCATTAAAAATTAGGATAAAAACATATAACATAACCCACTAAAGAGAGGAAACAACTTACTCTCATACCACAACTCAGGTCAAGAATAAACAAAATATGAAAAATTGTAAATGAATGAACATATAAAGTGATATTGGAACCAATTATTTACAAAAGGGACGGGTGGATTCGAACATAAGAAGTCAACGATAAATAGTCAACATTTCATTAGTTAACATTGAAAAAACTTTAGAAGCTAACATTAACAACATGGTAACCACTAAAAAAGAAGAAACTATCAAAGAAGAAAATAAGAGTTTCAAAATCAAAGAGGATCTAAGGCTCTTCCGAGATAATATTCATCCATCGAGAAAATATAAATTTATTTATCAATCCACTCTTATTCATAAGTCAATTGAGATATTACTTTCATTGACCTTTTGGTTCTGCACTTATTTCTCCAACTGAATTAAGCAGATAGCAAGTATTTAAGTTTGAACTTTCAATTATTTGTAGATTTACCTTAGGGTGAGATTTAATTCCTTCCTAAACACCCATTTAATTAATTGAGGCATTGGGATTGTTCTGAAAATTAATTATGGCATGGGGGAGTTCAAAAATAAAAACAAAATTAATTGAGGCATAGGGAAGGAACCAATCTCCAAATCGAACTTTTCCCCTTCTTTTTTTTTTTTTTTTTTTATGTCAAATCTAACTTTTCCCTAAAGTGAAAAAGAATAGACATGATTATTATTATTACTTCTTTTGTTGCAAAAATTAGAAACATGATTATTAAACCTAAGTTCCTACCCTAACATATTTTTGGTTTAAATTGAAGGTGTAAAAAACAAATAGAAAAAACTATAATATATTAAGATTCACAGAATGAGTATTAAAAATGGGTGGAAGACTTCTTCGAAAAAAAAAGAAGAAAGAAAGGGTGGAAAAGAGAGAATATATATATATATATATATAAAAGGAGGTTATTTCTATTTTGTTCCACAAATTTTTAAATATTTAATTTTAATATAAATAAATTAAAATTGATCAATCAATCTCAATTTAATCAAAATAAAAAAATAATTTCATTCAACAAAAATAGTGCTCTTCCACCATCGTTAATGTGATGATACAAGTTGGCTCCACAATCCCACAATAATATTGATTAAATAAAATTTAAATAGTTTATATAACAATAATTTTAGTTTCTCAAAAAAAAAAAACAATAATTTTAAGGAAATATTATCTTTTTAACTTTAAGTTTGAGATATTTTAATTTTAAATAATTCATATATTTTAAAATTGAACCATTTCAATTAGTTCCTATGTTTTTTTAGTATATTTTTATACTTATTTTAAAAAATAATAATAAATTCATGTAAAAAAAAACTACTTCATCAATATATTATTAATTTTTATTCGAAAATCTATAATTAAAAAAAATTATTAATTTTTTCTCCTTTTTATTTTTAAAAATAATTTTAATATTTTACTATTTATTTTTAATCATTTATTTATAATTATTTAATAATTTATAGCAATTCATTTTCAACTACTTATTTTTAATTATTCATTTTTTAACTACTCAAAATAGTTATTTATTTTAAATTTATATTTAAATAAGATTTTAACTTTTACTTAAAAACTAGATACACATGAATTTTTAACTACAATTTTTAATTTTTAACTAATAAAAAAATACAAACACAAATATAAGAAACTACAATTTTAAAATTTAAAATGATTATATACATTACATCAAATCAATCACACAGCTGTAGGAAAAGCCATGTCATTGCATGGGGGCAACCCATTAAATAACGAATAGATGTGATATGTTTTAACCTTATTTTTGGAATAATAACCATGAGGAGCTTGTTCGTAGTTTGACATATTTCGATAGGATTTATTTTAAAGGAGTTATATAAATTAATTATATTTAATAGTAAAAATTGAGAGTTAGAACTAAAAATTCATTTAGATTTAGTTTTGTATAGCTGAGTTAAAGTTATTGTTTGGATTTAAATTTAAAAATTAGTAATTTAAAAAAAATAATTAAAAATGGTGGTTAAAAATAAATTATTTTGATTTATTTAAAATGAATAATTAAAAATGAGTAGTTAAAAATGATTGAATAGTTATAAATGAACGATTAAAAATAAATAATTTGAAATGAGAATTATTTTTAAAAATAAAAATTAATCTAGATATATATTTTCGAAAAAGAATTAATAAATTTTAAAATTAAATATTACCCAAATATGAGAGCAGCCCCACAAAACACTTTTGAAAATCCGTACAAATTTCAAACGTAGCACTTAAATTTTTGTTTGGAAAATATCTTTCAATTCTAAACTCTTTTTTTCTTTTTTCAGATAAACTCGTTTGGACTTAACAAAACATATCAATTTTTTTTATAAAATGTTAAAAAAATTTGCTTGAATAGTTTTTTATTTCTCGATATTTCTAACCCATGAACTTGTAATTATTAGATTTGAGTTTGTAAAATTCAAATTTAATCTTTCTATTTTTATTTTAAATACTTTTTTTTTTTAGTTTTTACAATAATAGAAAGGGAGAGATTGGAACTCATATATTGACTAAGCAAATTATTTCTTATTGATTTACTTAATTGAATTATCTTCTAAATTTTTTTTGTTAACCTAGTGGATAAAATCAAAATCTTAATATATTATTCTTCTAATTTTGTGTATCATTTTTTCAATGTATGTGAGATTATTGAATGTTAGCTTTATTTGATTAGTATTTTTCAACTAATTATATTATTAGTTGTAGCTCACCATAAATTTTTAAAGGGTATTTTTAGGAATATGTTAAATTGGAAAAATATTTACAATACTAAATAAAAAAAATTATTTAGCAACCATACGATATAATTAATACATAATATTATATTAATATATAATACTATTATAATAACATAGAATATTGTATTAATAATATATTATGTATTAATAAACAAAATATTTTGTTTAAAAAAAATACAAAATAGTGTATTATTACCTAAATTATATCGTATGATGATTATTAATTATACCGTATATTTGATTATGAATACAAAAAAAATTAAATTTACCTAAATTTACAATTATTTTGTGAAATTAGACTATCGAGCTCAACTTCCCATGTTTAAATTTTATGTATTAATAATTCATGAGAATAAAATCAAATTATAAATCATTAAACACTTCATGATCTACGACAATAATATTGACATAGGGTTGAATGAGAAATTTTGAGCCCTTAAACTACCTAAAAATGTGAAAGTGTTTATATGGTCTCTCTTTTTGAGTGGCATAATTACTTGTGATATGATCAAAATGAGTAACAGGTATATGGTTCAATCTCCAAATTAATGTATCTCATGCATGAATGATGTTGAATCTGCTCACCACTTATTCTTCAAATGCCACTATGGGGAGCTAATAAAAAATGTATTAGATATCCACTCAAACTATTTGTAACAAATTCACACACAAAAAATGTCTTAAAGAGTTTACTTGGCAATTTGTTACTACAATATTTCAATATTTTTTTTATAAAGGAATAATTTTTTTTTAGATGTAATAACCCCAAGTAATTTTTAAAAGATGCAAAGTAAATAAATAATTAAATTGGCAATTTTGTAGATAAATAAAGAAGAGGGGGCATTTTGGTCATATAAGTTTTGGTATTTAAGTCCAAATGGGGATCCCTAGGCTAGAGTTACTGTTCATCAGTCACTTTGGAGGCAGCCCCAACTGGGTTGTGAGCCTTATTTCACAACCATGAGGTTCACCAGAGTTACCGTCAAAGCCGCGCGCCTGAGGTGTTGAATTCGGTCCAGCTCTGTTTTGGGTTCTGCCATGTTTGAGTGCAGCATCGTCGGCGTGAGGTTCTGTCGTGGTTGTTCGTCGAAAGAGTGTCGCAGCTGCCGCTCGTGTTGTGTGGAGGGAAGTCGCGTCGAGGAGCAGCGTCGGAGCTTCACCGCGTGGGTTCGTGGGTTTGTTTCACGCCGTCGCAAGTTGAGAAGAGCAGCAGGGTCATGGACGCGAGCTAGTTCGTCGTCTAGATCTGCTTTGCCAGCCCGAGTGCAGCTGCTACTACGTCTGTTCGCTGCCGATTGCCACGCCGTCACTGTCGTTTGCTGAGTCGATGCCGCCTTTCTCGTTGCTGCCGTTGGAGAAGGATCAGATGTGCGGGAGATTCGAAGCTCTCAGTCGACTTCTGTGTTGCGTGGGTCGTGAGGAGAGAGAGCAGTTGTGACAGCTCAGCTACCCCATCACTGCTTCGTCAGCTTTTGACTGCCCAATCAGCTCCACGTCAGTGCCTAGTCAGCAGGTTTGACCCCTTTATATTTGTGTTGACCAGGCCCTTTAGATAACACATATTGAAGGAGAAGAGCTGTGTTTGGGTAGTGGGATTAGTGTTATCTCAAATAAGGACAGGTTGTGTTTGTAAAAGGGTTTAAAGAGTGTTTGTTGGCAAGGTTCATGTTATTTGAATCAAAGATTAGAAAGACCCAAGTTATTGAAGTTGAGAATAGTGTTGTTTGTTCCAAGTTTAAATCCATTTACATGATGGATTAAGGCTATTTGTTTCAAGATTTAAAAAATTACTTAATGTGAACTAAGCTCTCTTTTAGCTTCTAGTTTTATGTCATCCAAGTGGTGGTCTAAGCTTGTTTGTCTGGTGGTTTAAGATCATTTAAGTGGTGGATTAAAGGTGTTTGGTTCGAGGTATAAATACTTTTAAGTGTGGGTTGATGGACGTTTGGATTATGGGTTAAATGACAAGTAATTAATCCATGACTTTTCTATTGACTAGATTTGACCCGAGCTATTCTTCGTTCATCAAGTCGAGGTTGTGCAGCGTGTGAGCCACCAGGTGCCGCCGGGACACGTTTTTCGAGGTTCTTCCCTGTTTGATAAATTCGATATTCTGGATCCGATTTTGATGGTCTAAGGTGCTAGTTTTGACCGGTTTGTTCGTTTCAGTGCTCGGAATTTTATTTGGCTAGTTGGAGCTTCCAATGTATTCAAAGAGAGTTGTTAGTGGATTGGCCAAAGTAAGGGACCCGTTACCCCATTCTCGAGGCCCATGGCTATTACATGTGTTAGATTGACTGTACTCACTTACTTGTTTGATTTGACATACCCGTTGTGTGTTGTTGCTTGCATTGATTTCAACGAGAGCATGCACTATATGATTGATATCATGTCTAGGACAAGCATGTAGATTATGTTGATTATCTGGATATGCATGAACTACCGTATGTTGATTGACAGAGTCGGTCTTGCATGATAGTTCTTATGTCCCACTGGGGACTTGCATGATGTTTGACAAGGCTTGGTGCCTCGTTTGGACGCAAACGAGACACGAAGACCGGATAGAGGATGCTAGTAAGCGGACATGCATGGTTTGTGGCCGGCACGTTCTCGACGGGGGATTTGTGGTCCCTTGCCGTCGGGTTCCCGTGGATTGTTGGCCCACCAGGCTCACGGCCTCGTCTGTATTTTTACTAGTAGCCTAGGGTGCTCTCCAGGTATGTGGTTGGGTTTGTGGCCCTTTGGTGAGCGTGCTGGATCCACCCACACCGTGAGTATGAGACCTGTGGGATTTGTGGTCCCTTAGCTACCAGGCTTCTTTACTCGCAGGATCCCTCGGCTTGGAGCAGGTATCCCAGATTGCCTTAGAGATTTGTGGTCTCTATTGGCCTTTAGGTCTTTGGTTTGTGGCCTCAGACCGCTCTTCGTGGCATGGATCTTGGACATGGTTCCTAACCATTTTTGCCCATGAGCTCGGGTTTTGTGGACCCCTTGATTATGTTGCTATCTTGCATATTCGCGATGCTTTTGACCTGATGCATGTCTTTACCCCGAGGTGGGGAATCCTTACTGAGTTGCAAAACTCACCCTTTCCACTGTGGAATACCACATGTAATACGAGATTGCATCGAGATGGATGATCGGACGAGCTGAAGATGACCATGGGACCCGCTGCATTATTCTGTTTAGAGTCTTCTAAATTCCTTCTTTCTGCATGAACTATTTAAGGGCGTCATAAGTGGAACATGTTTTATCGAGTTTTTTTATGTTTTGACTTTAGGGTACCCTAAGACTGTTTTAATGAATTTATACTCTTATAACCTTGTTCTCCCGAGTTATTTTAAAGGAGTTTTGTTTTAAATTTACATGTCTGAGATTGCGAATACTATTTTCATGCATTTTGAGTTAAAGACTTAGGTTTAGACCCTAGTTTGGGTCAGGTCCTTACATTAGATAACAACAAAGGTAGCAAAAGATTCGAATAAAAATCTCTTAATTATTGAATTTAAATTGATATCGCTCAACTATTGCTCTTATTAACCATAGAGAGAAATTTTATTGCAATTAAAGAAAATAATTTTTTTTATAAATATTATTTTTAAAAATAAAAAATATACTATTTCAACAAAAAAAATTATTGTTTTTAAGAAACAAAATTTTAATATATTTTATTTAAAATTTTACGGGGATGATATTTGGATTATTCTCAAATATTATCGTACATAATTTTTTTTAATTGGCATTGGTTTCCATCCAAATTTAAATAAATGTGTGTATATATATTGATATATTTTGTTATGTCAATAATTCTCACTGTTCCTTCTCTTTTTTTTTTCTTTTTTTTTTCTTTTTTAAATCTTTGACTTGTCTCTTTGTTGGTGGAGTCTGAAGACTCTGAAACAGTGCAACTGAAGAGCAAATTTTAAAGGTAATTAGTTTTCTTTTTCTTTTTTTGTGGCCTTAGAAAAACACACAGTGATGTTTTCAATAATGAAGTCTCTCTCAGCCTGAACAGAGAGATCGCTCTGCTGCCATGGTTTATTACTCCATGTGATATGTCCTTTGCATGTGGGGATGACTATAGGAGATGTTTGTTTGAAATTTTAGACAAAAAGTTAGTTTGAAGAGTTATAAAATTTAGATTTTTATAATAATTTTTTTAGATATAGATTTTTAGGAAGGAGTTACATTAAAAAATTCATTTAGATGTTTTTATTTTAAAAAAAAAAACATTTTTTTAGAGAAATTAGAGGCAATAAATAGTTATTTTGAATAGTTCCAATAACTTGTTTGAATATAGTTTTTTGAAGATTAATTAGTAAATGTTCAATGCAAATCATTTTTAAAATTGACAAACACCTTCCACTTTTTTGGGTCCATTGCAAAACTCACTTTATTAGTGAAATATTGTATTTCATTACATCCCAGTATTATGACATGTTTGGATAGAAGAAGGTCGAGTAGTTTGATTGAATTGTTATATGAAAATCATATTCGAACAAAATTGTTTCAATGAAGGGTTGTAAAAAAAGTGTTTAAATAACAATATTTAAATGAATTGTTGCACGGAAATATAGAGAGGTTATAAGGGGGAATTTTTTGTTTTGAATATTGTGTGAAGACCTTATTTGGATAAGTGTGTTTGGAGGAGAGGTTGAAATGTAGGATTTAACAAAAAAAATTCTATTGTAATAAAAATGAGGTAAATTTTACCACCTCATTCCTTTGGCTTATTTTTCACTCATCCATGCATATCACTTAAAGTGCATCAAAATAATCCGAGTGTTTATCAGGTATATAGTAATAAGTAATTCAATCACTAATTTAGGGGTGTTTAAAATGTGTGTGTGACATCATAAGTGGGGTGCAACTATCCTCTTTTTTTGTTTGTTGGAGGTGGTGCAAATGATTATTTATCATTCTTCTTCAAAAAAATCACATCTCCACAAAATAATGCAAGTACTCAAAAATAATTATTCATTTAGAATTACTCAAAATAACTTTTCATTTCTTTTTTGCAATTATTTTATAAAATGCACATGTAAACGAGTTACTTAATACAATTTATCTACAAAAATTTACATCAAAACTAATTGTTATCTACAATTCATCTAAAAAAATTTACATCCAAACGAGTTATTACTACCAACTAAATTTATGATAAATGAAAAAAACTTCTCATTTTAATTACTCAAAATTACTTTTCATGCAACTACTCATCCAAACACTGTCTAACCATTTCTATTATTAAAATTGAATTATGATAGGATGTTGTATGTAAAATCAAGGAGATGGTAATCTAGATTAGCTTGATATCGACTAAAATGTTTGTTTTCATGACGTATTAATTTTAACATCTTAGTATTTAAATTAATTTATGCGCATCTTAACTATACTTGAAACAAACTCTCTAAATCTACAATATTGATTGTCAACTATATAAATAAAGAAAAGTAAAAAAAAATGTCTCCATTTGGTAGCACAATAGTTGAAGACTTGAGTTTTGAAATTATGTCCTTTCAAGATTTTAAATTCGAAACTCACATGTGACATTACCCAAAAAATATATATATTTATTGAATTACCAAGAGAACTACAAATTAGTTTAGATACCTACAAATATATTTGAAATAGTGATATAACTTAACCTAAATTTTATAAATTTAGATATGTATCCCATTAAAGAGAAAAAAAAAAGTAGGGTGTGAGAGAAGGGGTAAAATCAAAGAAGCATATGATTTATGTTACCAATGAGATTGGACTTCATTACTGAAGGGGAACATAAAAATCAGACAAGATGTGACAATGAAATTTATTGTTGATAAACTCAATCATAGCAGGGCCAATGTAATCTTTGGAAGTCTCAATTACTCATGATTCATAGCCACATACCTACTTCCCACCTCACCTAATCCTTGCATTATTTGGCTAACCTCCAACCTAGCATAGGTCTCTTAATCAATCAATTAGTATTCATCTATTTCAAAAATACAATTTTAATTTTTCTTTTCTATTTTTTAGAAAAACAAAATAATAATATACTTATATGTACCCTAGAATTCTCTAGTTCTAGTTGTTAATGGTCCCATAGTTTGAATTTTTTTCTATTTAATTTGATTGATTATCCAAATCATAAGGTTCATAAAAAAAACATCTACTTCAGAAAAAAAAGAAGAAGAAGAAGAACAAAACTCAATTGTTTCTAATTTTACATTTTATAAAATTGAAAAAACCCCAACAAATCTAAAATCAAATAAAAAATTTTCCTCTGAAGGGATACTATTATTATTTTTTGAACATATTTTTTTGAGTTTTATTTATGTATATATATTAAGGGCTATTTTGTCAATGGGAAATAAACATGGACATGGTACCTTCTAAGAGAAACACGAACATGGTTGGTGTCTCTTATGCCACTTTTGTTTGGAATTTTGGTTTCTATTAGGATTGCTTACAAATTGGTACAATAATTTTATTATTTGGTTATAATTTAGTTTAATATCAAGTTCACACGTTTAATTCTGAAAATTAGTATTTATCTTCCTTTTTTCTAATAAAATTAAAAAAAACTAAAGACTTAAACTATCTATAATATAAATTAAGGACTTGTTTGATAAATATTTATTTTTTTATTTTTTGAAATTTAAATTTAGTTTTATTCAAAATTTTAAAGATTATATATAGAGAGATAAAAAGTACGTGAATATTAACTGAATTTCAATAACTAAAATGAGCTTTTGAAAACGGTTTTTTTTCTTACAAATTTTGGTTTGGTTTTCAAAAGTATTTGTAAGATGTAGTGAGTACAAAATGAGAGAAGGGGAACCAACAAACCTTACATAGATAACACAACTATTCTCAAATAATATGAGTTGAAATAGATTAACACCAGACAAGATAACTAACTATGTCATTAACCCTCGGTGATTATGAATAATCATTAATAGTGGGTTATAATTGTTAATATATTGTTTTTGTATATGTTTAATGTGCATATTATTAATTGGGTTTGAAATACAAATAATTGCAAGTGACACATATTTATGTGAGGATGAATGAGTACTTAAAAAGGTATAAGATAAATCGAAAGAGTTAGTGGCATGCTGACTTCATTATTTGGGGATAATTAAGTGCAGGGCCACTCACGATACTAGTTAATTAAGTGAATCTTGAAATTGATAGATTTCAATCAAATTAAATTTAAAGGATTTTACCTGTAAAAAATATTTTTAAAATTTTTATATATTAAAATAGAGAGTTAGAATTTATTGTCCCCAACAAATTTTCTTTATTAATTTTTTTTAGATCAACAAAATAAATTTAGTAATTGCGCAACATGTATTTCTTAAAAAAAAAAAAAACAATGATTCAGTTATAGTGTTGTTTTTCCTCTCAAAGTCTCAATGGTAGACATATATGAAAATGACAGTGTATAATAAACCTTGATCTAACTTGGGTAAAATAAATGATATTTTTCCATTTTGAAGTATCCACATCAAAGTCTTGAAATTGAAAAAGATCATGGACAGGGAGGAAGATGGGGTAACCCATATTTTTCCTTAGCTTTACATTTCAACTTCTTTATTTAAATCGTTTCTTTAAACAATTTTTTCTAAACAAAGTTTTGTTATAATCCTTTATCAAAAAAAAAAAAAAAATTCCTTCCAACCATCTCTTTAAATTTTAGTATAATTACTCATTCAAACATTTTTATCCAAACATTGTTTTTCTAACCCTTTCCCTTCAAATAATTCTATTCATACATAATTTTCGTACAACTAACAATATTTAAATTACTCCATTTTTACTCACATTCAAATGTGACCTACTTGGTGAAGGATACATTTTATAAAAGAACAAATAGAAAAGAAAAAGTGTAGTGATTGGACTAATGTAAATGAAATGATATTTGATAATAGTAAAGAGAAAGTGAAGGGGGATACCATTTCTCAATAGAAAAGCAGCCTTTTGGGGGTGAAATGACACTGATTTCAGGAAGCAGTGAGTGAGAATGTGATATAATTAAAGTTATATACATTCTTCAATTTCTTCTTCCCCATCATGCATTCTCCCATTGGTTGCTTTGTGGTTCCCCCCACCCATCTATGTCTCCCTCATTATTTTACATTTGAACTATAAATACAATGCCCCTTCCCCTATTCTCTTTTGGGACTATTTCAGAAGTTGAACTTATGTTTAGTGCACATGTAGTGTTAAAGTCATGTGTTTGAATTTTCGTACTCGTTCTATTTTAATCGATGAAAATTTATAATGTCATGTTACTTATGTTAATAGTGTCAGTTTAATAGAATTTGTGATAGGTTGGGTTATTTATTGCTTTAGACATGTAATTATCTATGCAAATAATTTGTGTAGTAGTTTAAAGGTTAAATTTTGAGATATTTTATAAAAATATATCTTATTTGAAGATTAACAAGGAAAGAAAAAGATCAAGGAAAAATTAAATGTTTAAATGTTTAAATGTTTAAATTATTATATTTTTTGTTGGATTATAAGTAGTTCATTTAATTTCAACTATGAATTTGTGATAGTTAATTTTGTTGATCTAATATAACTATTGAATCTCAAGATTCAAACTATATGCTAATTTTTATAAATTACAAAACGTTAGGTGAATTTAAACATTTGAAATTTACTCATATGTATAACCTACCCAAATTCAAAGCCTTCTAAATTGCATACAAACTACCTGAATTGGGAAAGTAAAATATTCCTACCAATTTTACTAAATTTCTATGTTTATATTTGTTCCACCTCTCTTGTTTAGGTACATTATAATTTTGAGTGGCACATGAAAAATGTCTATGATTGAGGAATCTTATCTCTTTCCTAGCATAGGGTTTTAATTATTGTGCATGTCTGATGTCCAAAATGGCTTTCCAAATTTCAATTTCCAACATTGTTTCTGTAGTGTCTTGAATGATCTGCATAATTTTTTAATTATTTTTTGAATTCAACATTTAAAGAAGGATGAATTTGGTCATTATAAATTCTGCTAAAGCTATATTCTTGTTAATTCACATCTATAAATTTTTAAAAATATAAACCGAGTGTAATTAACTTTGACTCTTATTATTATTTTTTTAGTTTAGATTTTTAAATTATAATATTTACCATTAATTTTATGAGCAAATAACAATGAAGTCTATTGAGTGACTATTTTATATATTATGTTAAATTGGTATCATGGACATAAATGTTATTAAAATGAGTTCACTTTTGCATAATTTAATAGAAGTATGTTTACCCAAAAGAAATAGACAAAGCTCTATGCAATGAAATTGCAAGTTAAATAAAATTTAATCCAATGAAGCATGAACTTAATTATACATATTCTCAATAGGCATAATACAAAGAACTTTTTATGCCAAAAGAAACTCAAACTCTTCAGTCAAGTCAAGGAAACATTGAATCTGAATTTTGTATGTTGTTGTGGAGTCTTATCCTTCAATTAAGAAACCCCAATCTCAGTTTTTGATATTAGGGAGGATAAATAGATTCCTCCTAAACACCAACCACTCATTTTTTCTTAAATTAAAAAAAAAAAAAAAAAAAAAAATCACTTTGGCTCTCACTTTGGCTCCAAACAAGTTTTTAATACAGGTCCATTCTCGACCACTTTTAATTCCTCAATTAAACAAGAAATCGTGCCATTTTCACTTCTAAATTTTCATATAATTTTCTAAATATTCGGGACACCACTAGTTGTCCCTAAACTGTAACACCGAGATATTTTGAAAGATATTATAATTTAAATATTTTTCAACGAGCTCAAATTAGATCTCTAAAAAAAACATATTTGAAGTGCTTAGCTTCAATTGCTAGTTGCCCCTTAGGGTCCCATATAAAATTAAATTTTATCTTCTTCAATTTTTTTTTTTTTTTAGTACTCAAATCTAAATGATTCCATAGCTAAAATTGATATGTTATTTATTTATTTTTTTAGTTGAATTATAAACTGAGTGAAAATTCAAAACAATTAATTTTTTGATCATGTATACTTAGTACTAATGTTCTTGCTCTCAATTCAGATGAGAATTGGAATCAAATTAACTAAACAAAAAAGCATGTAAAAAAAATCGAAAAAACTAAAGGGGAACACAAAATTGACAGTTTGAAAGAGCCACGAAGATCATCTTGATGAGAATAATCATATGAATCAGAAAAAAAAAAGAAGATTTTTTAAAAATGCACAATTTGTTTGTTGTTTTTGGTTACGAGGGAGCAGGGTCCAAACAAGAGCCCCAAAAGTTTGCACTAAACAGACATGTAGAAGCAAAATTGTAGATCTATACCGAATCAAACTGCAAATTCTAGATCTACTCTTAATCAAATCAAATTGAGATGAAAATCAAACCAAATAAAGAAGGATAATGGAGAAGAGAGACAAAGCACATGATTTATAGTGGTTCGGGAACGTCCCTACTCCACTGTTATGGATCGATTGAGCTTATTCGATTCACCATCATAATGTCATTGCTAAGATTGTACAAGGGCTCTCAAGGTGGTGGCTAGGGTTTCTACTCTCACTCTCAAATGAAGAAAACCCCCAAATGAAGTTTATATACTAGCTTCTACACATCTCTCATGATTAGTTAAAACTAACCCTCTAATTAACCCAAGTTACATTTAACTCATCTAGGCTACTTAATGATGTATAATTCACTTATCAACAAGACAGATTCATTTTGAGAGAGACCAAGTTGTGTTAACAAAAACATATCTTCTTCTTCATAGTCAAACAGCACTAACAACTTCTCTGTGTGTTTGGCCTCTGTAGTGCCTTCTGGTTGTGCCCTCTGTCCACCATTTTAGTTCACTTTTTTTCATTTTCTCTTTTATCTTTTCTATATCTACACTTGTCTACAAATTTGAATTCGAGACACAATCAGATTTTACAATTAAATTTATTCGGCCTTTGAAACCTAATAATCTCAGCAAAAGTAAAAAAAAAAAAAATGGTACTGTGGTTGAAAACTTGAGTTTTGAAGGTGTGTGCTCCCCTTAAGATCTTAGTTCGAGATTCACTTTGTAACATTAATTCATATATATTTCTCGTGCCTCTATTTTTTCAATGTCTCACCTAAAACGGACGTGGTTACCTCAATTATAGTAAAACGAAACTCCAATTTTCCAATTTAAAAGGAAAAAAATAGATCACATCTATTTGCGTACTATCCTAAATTTCGTTCGATATGGAAATTATTTAAATCTCGTTCAATAACTATTTTGATTTTAGTTTTATATTTTTGAAATTTAAACTTACAACAAATATCTTAAGATAAGTTTTTTCTTACTTTGATATGTACATTTTATCTATATTTTAACAAATTAAGCCAAAAATTGGAGAAAAAAAATAGTTTCCAACACTTTATTTATGGTTTTGAAATCAGGTTAACATTAATATTTTTTTTATAGAAAAGAGGGATATATCATAAGAAATATGAAATACATTGTAATAATAAAAATAATCTTAAATTTTAAAAATTAAAAACAAAAAATCAAATAATTATTGAACGAGGTTTATTTTTTAGAAGAAAGCCTTAAATTTCCCCAAATCTCTATGTTTCTATCTCGATATATTAGTTGTGAAGTTAAAATATGGACTCCCAATCATCCTATCTAAATTGCAGATTTTCTCCTATGACGGTTCATAATTTCTGTTCAAATGTAAATTTTTTTCACAATTTAAATTTTGTCTCCATCAATCTAAACACATTATTCAGATATATTTGGATTTGATAGCTGAATTGGAGTGCAAAGTCTTAAGGGTAGTTGAGTAATTAATTAGTCATTTTGAAAATGGTGCAGGTGGTGGTTTAATTTAATTAGACCATCATAACCATTTTGTTTTTAAATTTAAATTAATAATAATTATTTTATTATATATTTTTTCTCATTTTATATATATTTTTAGAATATTTATATATCTATCTTTTATTCATATTTTAAAAAACCAAACTAAATTTTTTTAAAAAATGTATCTTTTAAAAATTTGTTTTAAAATTTAATTAGTTTTCATATACTTTCCTAACACAAAAATGAAATATATGGTAGGAAATATGTAATACATAATAAGAAATTTGAACAAAAATAAATTTAAATTAAAAAAAATTGTTATCAAAAGTGAGTTAACTATTGATGTTAGAATTAGTTGAATAATTAACCATTCTCTTTGAAAATTGATATTAATTGTTGAGTGAAAATTTTGATAAATTAGAAATCTTAAATTCTTTATAACTTTGAGATGATTCTCGAACATTTTGAACACGAATGAAATGGCAACCACCAAAAAATTTCCCTTTTAGTGGGCGTGCTCGTAAAGCTGGTTAAAAAACACAAATTCTAAGTCGAGCTCTGCTGATTATTATTATTATTATTATTTTTTTTGGGATGAAATTTTTTTAAAAAAGTTAATTTGTTTGTTTCTTTGTTTCTTTGTTTTTTGGGGTTCACTGCTCAGTTTTGATTAGTCTTTTCACCTGCAGAAATGGAATAAAATTACTATTAATTTACAATGCGTTTTTGTACTTCAACCAACTTGGCTGCACAAAGCAAACAGTATTTAGCCGTACTAATTTTTTGGACTTGTAAATATTTCACATGCTTTTATAGTCATGTGTTGCCTTATAGTACTAAAATAAATAGTGAGATTTGTTTTGTTTTTGTTTTTAATATTATATTATTCTTTGATTACTTTCGACCTAAAGATAAGATTAAAAAATAATGTTAAAGTTAGGATTTAAGTGGTCCTATACAAAAGAATAATGCTTCAAACTAGGGCTTTATGTTTGGAAAATACAAAAAATAAAACACAATTATTTATTTTTGTCCCACCATAAACATAAACCCTAGGGACAATAGCCTTCTACTAGCATCTCTAGACCTTGAGCTTTATGTTATTTGTTTTTAAAACCCTAGGGACATAATATTTCTTACCCTTTGTCATCAGACAAAAATGTTGGCAAATCCTACATGTTTGAAATATAAAATCAAAATGTTATATTTAATGAAACTACTTGTTGTTCCATTAAATTATTCGTTTCTCAATGTTGACAAAACGACGTGTTGGAATTATTTAGTTTTCTTTACTTTATGTGAGATTGGTGATTAATTAATTCTAAATTGTTTTTAACACAGTTGTATTTATAAAAATGAACTCTATAGAGGAAGAGCAGTATGTGACTTGAAACATGTCGCCCACTAAAAGAAAATTAATAAGAGAATGATTAGAGAAAACAACTTAATTAAAAAGATAAAAAGCAGGGAACTTAAAGAAGCTTTTACCCTTTTGTTGTAAAAAGTAGAAATTGATTTTGTAGAATATGTCTTTTACTCCACTTATTAGGATTGCATCAAATATGATTTTAAAAATAGTTTTTCTGTTTGAGGGAAAAGAATCAGCCGCGTGTCAAAAAAACTAAAATTAAACTTATAATTTTTTAGTTGAGATGTATCTGATTTTAATCCATTAGTTAAAACATTAAGGACATACAATGGATGAGGAAAAGTTAGAAGAAGGAATATGAGTTAAAATTATCTCATAATTTGGTTAGAGTATCATACATTTTAACTCCTTACTTCAATACAATATTCTTTTTTACCATTGACCACTCTACGATGGTCGATGAACATACACATGTTTAGTATAACTTCTAATGTAACTACTTATAATCTCTCTATCAAAACAAGTATTTTATGTCCCAATTACTCACGTCTCTTCTAAACCAAAGTTTTATATGGCAATACTTGTAACACTCCATCAAAGAACAATTTGTTTCTTTTTCTTTTTATATTTAGATGAACTATTATTACAAAGGAGCTTTTTTTTTGTTCGTACCTTTTATATGCTCCTGACATACCATAATATAAGTATCTTTTATCAACAAAAAAAAAACTCTTTCTAAAAAAAACACATCTAAACTTGATAATGAAACCACTTAAATAACTACTTATTTTTAATCACTCAAAATAATTTATCATTTCAAAACCAATTATTTCTACAATCCATCTACAAAAATTCATATCCAAACTAGTTATTGAGTGTAATCGCTCTATAAAAATGTATATCCAAATGAGTTATTGTTTACAACTTATCTACAAAAATCTAGATTCAAACGAACTATTACCACGATCTTAATTTCTAATATTTCAAAATTACATTTTTTGATTATATCTGTGACTATTTAGACCAACATGCACACACCTCTATTCACTCAAAATAACTACTCATGCAATCACTTATCCGAACACAAAATTTTATCTTCATAAAACTTCACAATCCCATATAACCAATATCCCTAATTTTACCGAATGAGATACAATGATTTTATTATTTAGTTGTAAATCAATTCAACACTCACAATTTCGATCCTGAGAATCGGTCTCTACTCCCCTTCCCCAATATGTACTAAAAAAAGAAAATCCCTAATTTTCATAATACTTTATTCAAATATTTAAAAAAACATTTTTTTGTTTGTAATAATGATAATAAATTAAAAATATATTTAGATTTAAATTTGATGATAGTTATTAACAGACTGCCACACGTGACAATTTCCAAGAATATTTTGTCTTTCCAAAGACGTATATATATACATATATTTCTTGTATCTAAGAAA
Source organism: Sicyos edulis (assembly GCA_036507275.1). Taxonomy (NCBI): domain Eukaryota; kingdom Viridiplantae; phylum Streptophyta; class Magnoliopsida; order Cucurbitales; family Cucurbitaceae; genus Sicyos; species Sicyos edulis. Next base: position 67,541,595 of record CM071846.1, read on the forward strand.
ACAAAATTTAACAAGTTGCTGTAATTTATCACCCCAAGCCTTAGGCTAATTTTATCCATAGACAAAAATTACCAATATACAAAACATACGATACTTCCCTAATCTCTCTTAGGTATTAATAAAATAGAGCAAAGTTTCACATTAATATCCCTATAGGAGATTAGGGCATATGCAGTAGCAAGCAAAAGGATTCCAAATCCAAAAGAAATTTGTAGACTTCAAAATATAAAAGGCAAGAAGAGAATATGAATGTGTCTCCCATTAATATTTTCTTCTGTTCCTAATTTTTTTTTTACATATTTCTCTCTCCTTTGTTTCTCTCTCCCTTATCTTTATAAACCCCTTTTCCCCATCTCCCTGAGATCCATGTCCAGTTTCAATTTTAAATTTGTTCTCTACCCTTCGAAGGGTCTCTCTTATTTGTTCTTCATTTGTCTTAAGGGGGTTTTTTTTTTTTAGATAATTTGTAACGGCTAAGAGAGCTTTCTTCAGTCCACTCATGGGTGGCCTTAGGGTTTAATTAGCTGCCGACTCATTCATTCAAATACTGACTCAATAATCCTTCAACCGATTCAGTAAACGAATGAATGATGCGGGAGACAAATTGAATCTTAAGCTTCCTGTACTTGGACTGAAGGGAGCTCCCTTTCCTTTTACCCCTTTTCATTTTATTAAGTTCTTCGTTTGTTAACACGAATATAGCTCAATCGTTAAATTCTCGAATACTCACTTCCACTATTGGAATACTAGGTAAAAGAAGTTGTAAAGATCTAATCTTTATTTGGTTGCAATAGCTTGTAGGATGGAAAGCTTGGATTTTTGGTTCAGATTCTTTGCAGAAATTACAACCCATTTGGAGAAAGATTCAGGTAAGATTATTTGGTTTATTTTTTGAAGCAATTAATGTTTGATGTTAGATTTGAAGAGAGTTTTAAGATTAGGGTTTTGGAAAAGATGGATGGCACGAGCTTCGACGACACAGCTTCTTGGGTGTTTCGCTTAATGTTGCAACAAGTTCCCAGACTGTTAGACTCTCCCATTCTTTTAGACTCTAGAGAGAGAAACATTTCAAAATAAAAAAAACTTGGTTGTGGTTTTACTGTTTTACCCCTTGCTTCATTCTATGGCTGTCAATTTTCCTTTATTACATTAATCAACCCTTTTCAAACTAAATCTTAGAAAACGACTGCTGTGGTTTAGTTTCTGAGATTTTTCTGTTTTTCCTTATCTGAATGTTTATGACTTTTTCTAGGATTTCACTTTTATTTTTGTTTGTTTAAGGTGGATTTAAGGTTTGGAATTTTCTTTAATTACTTTTTTTACCTTCGTGGATTTAGTTTTCTCTTTGTTTATGTACTTATTTCTGAGGTTGTATGGATTTTGCAGTAAAAGTATCTTTGTTTTGCAATTATTTATTTATTTTTTGTCAAGAAATAATAATTAGGTTTAGTTAATGAAAGAGAAAGATGAAGAAAACCCTTTTATCTAAGTTTGTCTTTTTAATGGATTTTTCATTTATCTTTTATGATTTCACTACCTAGCAGGTACAATAAATGTGTGGATGGGATTGGAAAGGGTTTCTATGCTGATTTTTTTTCTTTTTTATTACAGTTCTTTTTTCAATTCTATATGGAAAAACTTCAAGATTGCCCAAGTTTTGGAATTTGACTCATGTTTTGAAATCATTAAAGCAGGAAGCAAAGTAAAGGGAAAGTTTAGTTTGATTTTTGAGGAACATAGAGTTGAAAAGTTTGGATTTGTACTATACAGTCAGTTTATTGGTAGGTTTTATAGCTAGGTTAATAGGGTTCTGCTGGAAAATTGGTTTGTTCAAGATGTCATTAGCCTATGTGATTAAATCTTTAATCTTGAGGTTGTAATTAAAAAATTTATTTGTTATTATTGTTTAATTTTGAAGTTGGAACCTAATCTTTTGCCATGACGTTTTATAATTTTGGTAGATATTGCATCAGACCTCATCAAACCCTAGAATATAAAGCTTTCTTTCATTCGCAAAATCACCCCTTTTTTCAATCTCATGATGATTTTATACTCTTTTCTGGATGGCCATGTTTGAGCAATATAATTGCAGGACAAAATGTTGGTATTTTCAAAGTCAATTTGATTATCATTTTATCTTAAAAGTGTCTTGAAACTCAGGAATTTCCTTTTCATCTTCTATTTGAGATTCTAATCTAGTGGAAAATTTACTTTTCAAGGGGATTTTTGACATTTCATCTTCTGCCCTTATAATTACAATTTGGTCATCAATTTATCTTGTTATGTTTATCCTATGTTTTACTTAGGATAATCAAGTCAGCTGATGTAATTTTCTTTAGCAGAATTAGTCATCTATTCCAATAGGGGGGGCCCTTTATAGTGCAATTTTGTTTGGATTTGAGGTCCAAGAATGGTTAATGAGCTCTCATGTTATGCAAACCTTAAATTTTAATTAATCTAGTGGAAAATGTTTTAGTATAGTTACCTTATAATTGTGGCTAGAATTCTTGCTTATTGTTGGGGTTCTCCAACTTATTAATAGTTGGGTGACTATGTTGAGGTTTTAGTTGGCTAAACACTTTCTTCTTCCTTCTGTTGTAAGTTGTGGGATTTGTAAAACTATCTTTCCACTTTTATTTTACCACTTAAAATGATGAAACTTTCTGCATGAATCAATTTGCAAAATATATGATTTTGTAGTCAAATATGTTAAAGGTGGGAGATTTAATTTATGATGGTCACTTCGTAACTATTTTTTAGTAATTTTTTTGGTAATATATTTAGATGATTTCAGGTTAGACGTACTTCATCCAAATAAGTTGGTTAGACATTCATGGCTGTAAAAAAATGTCAATTTACTTTAAAGAGTTGTTGGGTTGTGTTACAATTTAATTCAACTCTTGATAATTTGTATTTAGTTATTATGTAATTTTTTATTTGTTCTCATTTGATTTAAGTAGTATTACCCTCCATGCTCTCTAATTTGAACTAAAAAAATTTATTTTGAAAACTAAAAAAAATGTTATTTTGAAAATTAAAGTTTAAATTTTTAGTTAATTTTTTTTTTTTTCATCTCAGATATCAATAGTCTCATTGTCAAGGAAATCAGAAATGATCTGCGGCTGAAAATCACCCTGAAAATCAGATACATGTATATGTATATTTCTTTGAAATTGAAATCTCCCTGAATAAGATGTGGTCGTCAAATTTTACCATAGAAATTTAACATTCATCTAAGTAAATTCCAAGTGTACGCAATATTACAGTGTATTCATTCTATTTTATTGAAATGCAGTGTAGGTCTCTAAAGACTCTTTTAAAAAAAAGGTCTCTAAAGACTCGTTAATTTGAATGAAAACAAGTTTTATGCAAAATTATCTTTATTAATCAAATTGTTATTTATCCTTAAAACAAGAGTTTATCGAAGAAAGTCACTATCGACATAAATATGAACTAGTTAAGTTTACTTTGTCATGCCCAAAAAAGTTATAACTGATTTGTCTCACTATCTTCTATTGTTGTTGTGCTGAAAAATAAATTACTTCAAACATATTTGCGGGATTGAAAGGGCCATGTGTTTATTGAATTGACGAAATGATTTTATTGTTTGGTTGAAAGCCAATTTGATCTTGAGGATCGGTATTTGTTCACCTCTCTCAATATGTGTTCAAAAAAAGCCTACGGTTTTTAATCCTCTCTTCCTATTATATAGCTGAATGCAAAAAAATATATATTTTTTAATAATTATATGGGTTAGTTTGTACACACCTGATTAAAGTTTTTAGAACTAACCATAAATGTCAAATAAATTTGTAGAAAATTAATTTTTAAATACTGTGTCAACAATGAATTAAACTCATTGCCATATATTCATCAAAAGATCTTCTTTGACCATTTCAATCATTGCATGATAGTTGTTGAACACATAAAGTTCACTTTAGTCATATTTTGATAGCTATTAATATGCATTTGGATGTATGCAATGTTAGTATACTTAAGATGCGACCACCTTCTTTCGTCATTAGATTCTTGGCTATGTTTGTTCTTTGGACATGAGGAGTGGTTAAAACCACTCATTAACAATCTCTCGTTTGTATTTTGTAGTAAACAACCACTTTTCAACCCTTTTTTAACCACTCTTCAATCTCTCTAACAAATCTCTATTTAAAAAAAACAATTTTATTAAATATCACTTTAATTTTCTTCAAATTATCTTTTAATCTCGACTAACATCAATATTTAAATATTTCTTTCTAAAATAATTTTAACTCTATCGAAAAAGTCAATAACATGTTGGGTTAATGAATTAGTTGTAATCTAATTTAATTCTACTTTCGAAAGTTCGATTTTAAAATGAATTATTTCATTAAAAAATTATCAATGAATAATAGTTTTAATTCATAGCCAAGAAGTTTACAAATGAAATATAGTAATAAATTAACAACAAATATTAAATTTTAGCTTTATTATCGTTATAATAATTAAATTTTGACATTTAAAAATAAAAGAATCAAAATAAAATTAGAAGTACGTAGATTAAAGGGAAATTGTGCTGCATAGTCCAATTTCACAAAATATCTAAGCAAATTTGAAAATATTTGCATCCATAATAAAAAAATGCGGTATGGTTAATATTCATTGTACAATATAATTTGGGACATTATAATAATACAATATTATATGTTATTAGTATAATATTGTGTATTTATATAGTATTATGTATAAACAATACCGTATAATGAGCATTAATTATACCGTAAGTTTGATTATGATTGCTATTTTTTTTTTGAAACAAGAAGACCATAATATCCTAGTACTTTCTATTTCTTTATTTTCTAAAATAATGTATTTTTACAAGTTTCACGTAAATATATTTTTATTATTTATGTAATAATTCACATTTTAATAGTCTATTCAATTGTAAATTTAGCCTATATTTTTAAAATTTATTATTGTTTGCTTCATTCATGTTGTTCATATGTTTAGTAACAAAATATAAAATTGATTTTTTTAAAAACAAATATGATCAACTATAAAAATGTCTTTTAAGTTCAGTTAACAACAATTGAAGTGGTACTAAAAAAACAACATATAATTGTTGTTATTTACTCCAACCACATTTTCAAAAAAAAAAAAAAAAAAAAATTAACCACTATTAACACCAATCCCCAAACAAGTTGTTTATCTATTTCTTATGCATTTCATCGTAAGTTGTTCTTTAAAGTTTCTTAAAGCACGTTGAAAACCCCTAAAATCCGAACCTTCTCATTCTTGTTTTGTAAATTTAAGCTTGTGTTAAATCTTAATTTTTAGCTTGTCCTGCTCTCATCTTTAGTAAACTCACCACTCGAACATCTTTTACGTATATTTCTTAAGATTTTTGAGTAGGTTGTTACACTAATTTAAGCTTAGGTCAGATTTTGTCACGTAAAGGTGAATTTTCAGCACTTTACATCTTTTGCATTTTTATGGCATTTATGCATTTCTTTGTTTTCAAGCTTGTGTTAAATATGTAATAGAAGTTCTTAGGATTAGTTTTGCATGTTAGAATAGCTTTAGATCTATATTTGGTGTCTCAAGTAAAAGTCTCTCACTTTTTGCTATTTTTATCTTTGGTTGTTCCGTGTCCAAAATTGGCTCTTGAACCTCAATTGATATTAAATTTTACATACAATTTCACGTCATTATTCTTGAACAGTGATTTCACCTAATTTTACTATGATATTATTATTTATTAATATTTTATGGATTTTAGGTAGTTTTTTTATAACATCCTTTCATTGTACTCGACAAGGAATTGGTTGAGTTGAGGGAAAATTCATCCATGGGCGTCTTGGTGTTGAAGATTAGTTCATTAATCTTACTATTTAGCTTATAATTTTGGGTTGGGGGTTTCTTTGTTTATACATATTGTTAGTATAGATATTCTTGATGAATTAATAATATATACCCATTTCCAACTATGGTTGGTGATGTGAATCTTTACATGAATGATCTAACAATATTTAGGAAGAAGGATTCGAGCTGGTTGCTAAGAGTGGAATAGGTACAGTAATATCATCTAACGACATCATACTTTAATTAGTAATTTCTTCTAAGAACATCATAGTTTAACCAATAAGTGTGTATAGTCCAATGATTCAACCGAAAAAGAATTAATTTTTAAAATGCTTACATAATTAAAGAGAAATAAGTAACAAATTTTTTAAAATTAATTTTCCCAGATGGTTGGTTATCAAGTATTTAAAATCTTATTTTTGTTATTGAAATTTGGTTAAAAATTTATAATCTTTTTTCAAAGACAAAGATATAATATCACGTTTTTTTTTTTAAAATTCAATAATAAACAATAGAAGAAAAAGGATGATGGCTTACTTGGATGATTTAAAAAAAAATAGATAGGTAACAAACCGTAATTTTTGAAAGAAGATACGATATAATATTATAGCAAAGCAAGCGAGAAGCAAACAAATGCAGAATTAGAGTTCATGAGTACAAAAAGCTCTCCAATTTAGAACAATACTAGCCGAATCATAATTACAAAAAGATGAGTCTTTAGTGTACAAAGATGTCATCTGTATAAGAATGTTCTCCCAAAGAGTTGTGGATGACACATCCATGTGAGAGCTATCAAAGAGACGCGCGTTCCGTTCCTGCCAAATACACCAAAGAATTGAACCCAATATGTTAATCTGAAGGATATGTCGTTGGTTGGTATGACGAATATCAATTTTGGAAAGAATGAGATTAGAGGTAGATACATTGGGTTCAATTACGGAAACAGACCGTAATTGTAATTGTTTGTTGCTTTTTATTTTAACTCAGTTACGGAAGGATATGTCACTTGTTGGTGAGAAGAATATCAATTTTTGTTACTCTAAGGATATTTTAACGTTTTTATTGTTCAATTACGGAAATCAGAGGTAGATATAAGGTAACAAACCGTAATTGTTTGTTGCCTTTTATTTCAACTCGGTTCTTCAAATCCAGAAGGCTTACTACACCTTAAATTCCTGAGCTAACCACAGTTTAAAACTCATAATTATCAAAAACTCTAGGTCTAAATAGTTCTACCTCTAAAATATCAGCTCATATGACGATGTTTACGTGGCTTTAAAAAATGTGGAAACAGACCAAATTGTAAAGATCCTCCAATAACAGGAAGAAGCTGATTTTATTTCCTACCTCTATCTTGAATGCCATAAGAAATTCACTATGAGATTCCACCTCAAAACCAATTGACAACGAGGGGACTAACCCATGAGATTCTAATATGTCCCCTCAAGATGATATCTCTTTTGGGCTCACCAATCTTGAATTAGATCTTAATTTCATTTTTATTAGACCGATATATCACCATTTGGGATTCTTGAGCCCTGATACCATATTAGACAATATGAAGATTCACCTCAAAACCAATTGTTAATAAAGAGAGTAACCTATGAGATCCTAACAACCATATCTATCAAGGGCTAATAAACCTAGTTTTTAGCAAACACTGAATGCATATCAGAGATAAATATATATATTACCAAAATTACTATGAAAAACAATACACTTGCCATACATGAGACAATAACAATATCATAACCACTCATCACCAACATAAAGAAAAGTAAGATAACATTCTAGCTTCTACATAAGATTAAGAACAAAAAAAAAACATTAAAGGAATGTATCAATGTTTTCAAATTTCCAAATGCTCACAACAATAAGCAACCTCAAGATAACAAGCCTAGTAAACATTACTACTACTGACAAGCAATGGACATATTCAATTACTACTGCTTGATAGCACTCTAAATGAAGAGATACAACCATTTTCAAGATAAGTTACTATCCAGTATCCACTGTATTTAGCATCCGATGTATGTAACATTATGTCTTGCACGTGAAAAAGGGATGGCATGTGCAAATATTTGGTGATTTGTAGGTTTGAACCTTTTGACAGGTCAAATTTATTTTTCACAAAAAATTATTTTCCTGCATCGCCAACAAAGCCGAAGCTCAACTAAAACTGACATGATTTATGATTTGATAACTAGGAGGTTACATGTTCAAATCCCCCTCTATTAGTTTTTAGTTCAAAAAAGAAAAGGAAAAATAGAGCCACTTTCACATTCTTTTTTTATTAATAAGTTTGTGTGGAGACATGAAGATAAGGAACCTAAATTTGATAGTGTCAAGACAGTCTTAAGAATGCTTGAGGTTTCGGCTGAGTTTGCTTGGAACATTAGTTTCAATGAAGATAGAATAAAGAAGGCGTTACCCGCCGGTCCTCTCGATACGTCCAGACTTGCCGACTATCTCGTGCATAAGGTTAGTACAGTATATTGCTCTTATTCTTGTTAGGTGAGAAATTGAAGGCAAATGTTTTGACACAAATATACAGAAATTAGGCAACAACATCTCAAGTCAAATATCAGTAGCTTCCATTTTGTTCTCAGACAAATCACAATGACAAACTTATATTTGGAGTATTTTATAAACATGAGATTCTATCTCATATCTCAGACCTACCATATGAAAAGTAGTTCATACATTTTTTGAGCTTACCATTTTTGTATTGAATTTCAACTTTTTTTGACCGAATATAACTCTATGAACTCTCATCTCAAGTTAGATAAATATAAAATTTCATTTCAAAATTACTTGACAAGAAGAAAAATAGCTCACCATCTTACTAAAAAATATTACAAAATCCTCAACCTCTTAGTACGTATGCGGAATTGCACAAGGCCTAAAAAATATAACATTTAAAAACAATTGATAATTGAGAACTCTTAAGTATTGATTACATAGGTTGTTAACTTTAAAATTCTTTACAAAATGCTACAAAAATTGCAATCTAAGCATAAACCATAGAAATTACTAAATAGATCAACTTAAAAAGGATGATAAATTGTGGAGATTTTCAATTAGTTTAATGAATTGATTCATAAATTTCATGATTTTAGAAGGAAAAAATATTCAATTATTTTAAAAGTTGGGTTCTTTATCAAATTTAAAAGGCAATGTTTTAACACATTTATAGTGTTCTTATTTTTTAGGTGGAGATTAGGTTTGATGAATCTCGCTATGGAGAAAGGCTAGGGCTAGTTAGTCGGGCGGAATAAAGCTGAGGCAGGCATTTTAAGGGCTATGGCTATGGCTAGAAATCTTGATGCAATGTGGTCTGTGAATGTTAATTATGATTGTATACCTAAGCATCTAGTATAGTTATTTTCCTTTCCTTGCATTCCTCTGCTACTCAATACGACTTTGGGTTTCTTATTTTGAACCTAAATTTCCCTTTACAAGAGTTTATTGTGATGGTGATAATTCCACTTTGGAGCCGTTCAATTAAAGTTTGGTCTTAAAAATATTAAAATTTTGTTTAAAATTTCAACTCTAAAAAATGTTTCTTATATGTTAAAAAATTTAAAATTGTCTAATAATTTTTCTATGTAACAAAGGACTATATAGTTCATGAATAATAAAAAAATGATTTTTTTTTAAAATCACAACAATTTGAGAGTGAAGGATTTGAACCCATGATCTTACAATGAATAGGTGTACACTAATGTCATTCAACTATCGTTCTTGTTGGCACGACAAAAATTGATTCAATCAAATTAAAATAGTGACTTCAAAATTGATAGTTTCAATCAAGAAAAATTAAATTCATTGAAATCAATAAAATATGAAATATTTTCAAAAAGTTATTATAATTTAAATAATTTTAATACTTAGTAAGTATATGAATTTGAGCCTAGTTTACAACCAAACAATGAAACTATTGTGCCGCTCATTAGAATAATACACTTTTAGTTACTAAGTTTTGGATAGAATTTTTAATTGATTAGTTTATTCCAAAATTAAGCATGTTTAATTATTGAAATAACAAAATTGCTAGCTGCATAACAAAATATTAACTAAGCTAATTTTAATTATATATATATATATATTAATTAATATTGACATAAATTTAATTTAGATACAGTTTTTATTTGATCAATTTATTCCAAAATTAAGCAGTTTAATCATCCAAATAATAAAATTGCTAGTTACGTTAAAAATATTAACTAAACTAATTATAGTTTTTACTACATTTTTAATATTGACATAAGTTAAACTTGAAAAGAAAATAAATAAAAGAAACTTAAAAAGAAGAATAAAAAATGAACGTGTAAAAATATGTTTTTCTTGGCAAAGAAATGAAAAATATATATATAAAAGATTTATGTCAATATTTGCGTGGTGATTGATAGTGATAGATGATATCAAAAGATTTTTTATTCTTCTTTGCGTGGTGTTTCTAAAAAAAAGATATCAAAAGATTTGCAGAAAATCGCAGTTTTTTTCTTAATTACTCTAATAATGAGTTTTCATAATTAATTGCATTTTATTCCTTAATTAATCCAACGTGGTAAATATATTCAAGTAGCTTCTTCTTCACGCACATTTCTCAACTGCTACAAAAGAAAACGGTGAATTCTGAAATCGATCATTCTGAATTGGAAGAATTCTGCATTTGGTTCTTCTTCTTCTTTCTTCTTTGTCTCTCAGATTCTCCCATCCCATTTGATTACTCTCTGTTTTTTTTGTTGATTTCTTCCTTTCTTCTTAAGTCGATTGCTCTCTGTGTTTTTCCCTTTTGAAATCGATCGATCATTATAGTTTGTTCTTATCGGAATCAGGTTTCTGTTCTGTCGACAAGAAATTGGAATCGGTTTTCAATTGAAATAGAGATGATGATGACGATGGAGTTACAAGGATTAAGGGTTCTGGGTTTTGCAACTCATATGTTCTAATAGTCGCGATTTTCTACGACCTAGAAAGCTCAATCAAATGCGGCTAATGTCTCAATCCTGGTACGTAATGTCTCATCTCTCAGTTCCTTGAATGGCTACTGTTTTAGATTTGGGATTTCTCTAATTTACTGTTCTATTGTTCAAATGTTGTTTAATCTGCTATGTGGTTTTACTCGTTTCTCTTTTGCAATTCTTCTCTAAGTATTTTTAGAAATACGGTGTGCGATTTGTCGTATCTATTGCCCAAATTTTAATTCTATACATCGATATCGATTATCTTAGGGATCAGACCAATTATATGACAGTGATACAATTTAATTGTAATTAGTTAATCTTGATTGCTACATGAATTTCAAGAACGCAAGTCATCTCTGTTAATAATCTGTGTATTCTGAAAATAATCATCTGGAGCCTTATATTTTAATTTTATCAAACTTTTTAATTGTTTTACGGTCCCCTGTTTCTGCATTTTTTTTAGAAAACGATTTATTTTGTTGACGCTTATTGCTAAATCCAATAGTTCATGGCTGGAAAGATGTAGACCCATTGGCCATTTGTTTACCCAATGCCCCAGTGGGTGGTTTTGGTGATTTGGGAAATGCTCACTTATTTTAGATGATGATTATGTATGCCAAAGTGGTCCTCATAGTCAATGTGAGGCATTATCTTAGACACAAAGCACATTATTGAAAATCCATGAGTAGATTATTTTGGGTTTGCAAGTTTAAAGGAAATGGGGGAGAAAGGTCGTAAGATTAAATGAAAGATTAAGACAAGGAAAATATTGAGTTGTATTGGTTATCAACATGATGGGTGGAATACTATACTTTGTACTGGTTATGTTTTTATGGTAAATGGATTTAAGATGTGATATAATTTTGGATAAAAAAGTAAAGTTTCATGGAGGTGCAAGAACTCTTCTATTGATGAGCGACCACTTGAATGATGATTATGTATGCGAAAGGTATTTGTCTCATTTATTGACTACCCTACAATTTATAGTCTTAAAGTGGTGAAACTTTACATTATTTTATTCAAACTTGGGTTGGAGGAAGATCTTTGTCTTTTCCTAAAGAGGACTTCTATTGACGAGCCACTACTTGAACATGTATGAATTCTCTTAGACTATTTTTCCATTTTGTTTATGGTCATTTATATCTTATATGAGTAATGAATTTTTTTTTAGATCATGCTGTTTTTTAATGATATTGTTTGAAGGGTAATTACTTAGAAGTAATCATCTAGTGTATATGTTCGTGGAGATTCCTTGAAGAATTGGGTAACATTTTTTCTTTTTGCATAATTTGATCTCTACAGATCTATTTTTCTCTTAGAAGATAATTCATCTTAGTTTCTCCTTTTTGTTTTTCCCAAATATTTAGGTCCCTTTGCTTTAAAATGATGAAAGATCAACTGTCTGAGTGTGATGTTTGATTACAAGAACATGGAAATAATTTGTTGGATACAGAAGCCTCAACTTTCATGCACATAGAATAAGAGAAACTAGTGTAGTATAATATATCCCAAAAGTGTGCAGTAGTATTGTTTATGCTATGTAAAATAATTTTTTCAATATATTGCTTTTTATTCCCAACTATGAACATTGATACATTAATAGGCTACTGTTAGAAGAAAAAAAACCAAAAAGATTTATTTTATGTGAATTGACAATGATTTATTTTTTATTTAAAGGTATCCATCTTAAGACTCTTGATGTATAGATTAAGATGTGGGGGTGTTTTTGTTTAGTAAGTCTTGATGATGACAAAAGGTTGTTTTGTGATTTTCTACAAGGCAAAAAAGTAAAGTTTCATAGAGTTTCAAGAACTCTTCTATTGATGAGCCACCACTTGAAAAGGTATGACATTCTATACTCTATGGTTGTTCAATTCCTAGTGTTTTGATACTAATGCACATTATTTTATTCAAACTTGGGTTGTAGGAAGATCTTTGTCTTTTCCTAAAGAGGATTTCTATTGATGGGCCACTTCTTGAAAAGGTATGAATTCTCTTAGATTATCTTTCCTTTTTGTTTATGGTCATTTATATCTTGTATGAGTAATGAAAATTTTCTTTTCCTAAAGAGGACTTCTATTGATGAGCCACTACTTGCAAAGGTATGAATTCTCTTAGAACATTTTTCCATTTTGTTTATGGCCATTTATATCTTATATGATATATGATTAATGAAATTGTTTTTAGATCTTGCTGTTTTTTAATGATATTGTTTGAAGGGTAATGGCACCTTTATCCTCTGTTCTCACATTCTACCCCCCAAGTATCCACTGTATTGACTTCTATTGTGCAGGGTGCATGTGTAAAACTACTTCTACTATTAGAGATGACAGATTTAATAAATATTTCACTATTGTTGTGGTAAGGAATACTTCTCCATTCTTAAAATTTAACTATTTTCATGGGTAGTTTCTTATTAGAACATAGCACACTACTACGTCTACTTCACCACTTCTGATGGTTATTGTGTGATTACACTATCATTTGAGATATAAAGTAAAAAAGAAGAATCCATGTTGAACACAGATTGCGCTGCCTGCACTCGTGTTCGACATGTTGAACCCCACAGCAATTGTTGTTGACAAGAAGAACAGCCAACACGTTGTCCGTTGGGCTATTGATTATCTCGTCGTAAGCAATTTCTTATCATTCTCATCCATGTTAGGAATCAACATCCGTACCTACCCTCTATCCTCTTTTTGTTTGTTATTTCATTATGCTCATATCGTATGCATTGTTTCTGATTTTTTTTGTTTTTCTTAAAAGGTGTGAGTTATTATGAAAATGGGGATAATGCGCAATAGCTGTTTGGTACCTATCGTGGATATTTTGGGCGTCAAGGGGTACTTCCATTTTTTTTAATTCTGAAAATTGCTCATATTTCTATTTTGCACTCTACATGTTTGTGTATGTCTGGCTGAAACTTGTTGGTTTTTTTTTAGATTGTTTTTCCAAGTGTTTTTAGGAAATTTGAATTCTAAATTTGAATTCTAACTGATTAAATCATGGCCTTGAATGTTTGTGAGTGGCACAAAGGGTTGTACAAAACTTGAGCATTGTTCATGAAGAGTGAGAATCATGAGTTGTTTGTATAAAACATAATTATAAGTTTCTGCGGTTGGATTGGTTATATGCTTCTTGGCGGAAAGAAGTTCTCTTAGTAGTTGAGTAATGTTGAGAAATTAAAATTTAAATTAGGGACATTTGTTTATGAATTTAGAATCAATTAAAATTTTCATTTACATTCAAACGAAAATTTTGCAATAAATGTTAAATTGTAACCCATTGTTTTAATATTTCTTATCATTAATAACACAACTGAACCTAAGGGGGTGATTATCATTCAAAAACATTATAAGTGCACATTTTTCACCGATTGCCTCGATCTCACTTGGATTACATTTTTGCATTGTAGTTTATAATATTGTGTTGATGGTTAAGAGAAGTAATAAAAAAAGAAGAAAATGTGATATGGAATAAAACTATTAAATCTTATGTGTTTTATCACTGTCCATCTCTATTCATTTTTTATTATGTGTTTTGAATTCTCATTTTATGTGAATCGACATTGATTTAAAGGTATCCATCTTAAGACTCTTGATTGTTAGATTAAGATGTGGGGGTGTTTTTGTTTATTAAGTCTTGATGGTGACATAAAGTTGTTTTTTGATTATCTACAAGGCAAAAATATACTTCCAGTACTTGGATTGTGTATCTCTTTGGAATGTGAGACACTTTTAGTTTTTGAGATTTGGAGAATGGGGGTACAAATGGTCCTTAAACTCAAATTAACCATGAGTTGACCAACAAAAAAACTTATGGTCGTTAATCTTTTGTCTTTGTTTATGAAAAATTATAATAATTTTCTTGACGAGACTATATAAGTTGGCATAGCATTCTCTTCTTCTTTCTTTTTCTCGTCCTTTTCCAGCCTCCTTTACTAGTGGTCTCCTTCCTCTTTAAGTTTTGTACAAAGGGAGCTCCCATCATTTTCTTGATCAAGTTGTTTAGGTGGAAGGCCAACTCATTCATTCTTGTTAATTGGATATTCATCTTAGATATTCTCTTGTAGTTTATTTAGCCCATTCCAATAGTTAAATCTTAGTTGACCTTTATACTTCAGTTGTAACTTTAAGAGGAATCTTCCCGCTCTAGAGTAGAATTTCTTGATCTATAAAACTAGTTGGTCGTCGGAGAAGAAGAAGGAAATTAGAAGGAGATGCCAACTTATATTGTCTCGTCATAATAAATTATTATATGATTATATATAAATATTTAATTCAACAAGTTCAAGTTGTGGTCAATTGGAGCTCATCAGTCATTTAATACCATTTTTTAAACCTCACAGGCTTAAGTGTAAAATTTGAAATCACATCAAACAAATAAACAAAAAACTTAAACCTTACGAACCCAAAGTGAGGTCACGATAGTCAATGTGAGGCATTTTCTTAGACACAAAGCACATAGTTGGAAATCCATCAGTAGATTATTTTGGGGTTGCAAGTTTAAAGGAAGTGGGGGAGAAGCTCATGAGATTAAATGAAAGACTAGGACAAGGAAAATATTAGGTTATTTTGGTTATCAACATGATGGATGGAATGCTGTACTTTGTACTGATTTTGTTTTTATTGTAAATGAATCTAAAATGTGATGTAATTTTGGATAGAAAAATTTAAGTTTCATGGAGGTTCAAGAACTCTTCTATTGATGATGATGAGCCATCACTAGAAAAGGTTTGACATTCTAGACTCTACAGTTGTTCAATTTCCTAGTGTTTTGACTTAAAGCAGTTCAATGATGATTATGTATGCCATAGGTATATTTTTATGATGTCCTTTGTATGTGTAGGAGGCATGAGAGTGAACGGGTTCAGACTTCATGGCGGAGGATCTTCTCAACAACAAGTGAAAGTCTCTGATGGTGCTTTCTCTTGGGCAATTTTATGTGTAAATTGTTTGTTGATATTAGAGATGTTTTGATTTGAGAGTTTGGTTTAAGTTGGAATAGGAAATGCTTGTGGTGAAAGTGTGCAATGGTAAGATGGTGCTGGTGTGAAGAGTTTATGGTTATTTCTTTGGTGAATGTTGGGTGGTTAAAAAAGATGTACTATATATTCTAATTCTTTGTTGGTTTGTAAATTTTAGGTGTGTGGTGTTGTATGATGTTATATTCCAAATGGCAGAGTATACCTGTGCTTTTGGGAGGCTTTTGTTTGTTTCCAAGTGTTGGGGTATGGGTGATGGTGAATGTGAGTGTATGCTTTATCTTACCTGGAATGAACTTGGAAGAAGCAATCTTTGGGTTGCTATGGCAACGAGCATAGGTTCATGCTTTGAGAAATTAGAGAATGGTGGTGACAAACATTCAAGGGGTGGGTGTTTGTGTTTGAGGTAGGAGTCATGATTCTTAAGTGGGGCTATCTTATGGCACTTGCAGATAGTAATAGAGTAGAGTTAAAATAATTTATTTCTCCTAATTGTGTTATTGCAGGTTCTTCTCAATGAGCATGGACTGGGTGCATAAAGGTCCAACAAGATTAACATTAGTTTTTGGAACCATAGTTCAGAAATGTTTCATAAGAATTTTTATCTTGATTTGAGAACTTGGCGTGTTATTTAGGTTTGGAACCACAGTCACGAGTTCGAGCCTGAAAATCGGTATTTGGCTCTCGTATTATTTGAGATTAGTTGTGCCCTCTACATAGGGTTTGTTGGTCCACCATCCCCCAATTTGTACTAAAAAAACATGGTATCAGAACAGGAGGTCATGAGTTAGAATCCCTGCCAAGTCGTTTCCTCCTCAATTAAAATTAAATTCCACTTGTAGAGCATTTCTCAAATTTCAAAACCCACTAGTGAGGGGGAGTGTTGGTTGATATAATTAAATTTATCGTAATCCATCATCTTAAGCTTTTGGATTGATTGGTGGTTTAACATAATTCAACAGTTTTGACTCACAGCAGTTTGATGATGATTATGTATGACAAAGGCATTTTTCTCCTCACTTATTGACCCTACAAGTCTTAAAGTGGGAAACTTTACTTGATACTCCATTATTTTATTTAAACTTGGGTTGTAGGAAGATCTTTGTCCATTCCTAAAGAGCTCTTCAATTGATAACAAACCACTACTTGAAAAAGTATGACATCCTAGACTACTCTTGTTCAATTTCTAGTTTTAAAGTGGAGAAACTTTAATTGATACTACTGTCTATTATTTTATTCAAACTTGGGTTGAAGGAAGACCTATGTCTATTCCTAAAGTGAAGGCAAAAGTATATTTTCCATCCTTAAAGTGTGTATCCCTTTGGTATGTGAAGCACTTTTAGTTTTTGAGGCTTGGAGAATGAGGATACAAATGGTCTCTAAAATCAAATTAACCATTAGTTGAGCAACAAAAAAAATTTATGGCCGTTAATTTTTTGTCTTTATTTATGAAAAATTATAATAATTTTCTTGACGAGACCATATAAGTTGGCATAACATTCTCTACTTCTTCTTTTTTCTCCCTATCCTTCTCCACTCCTTTCACTAGTGGTCTCCTTCCTCTTTTAGATTTTGAGGTTTGGAGAATGGGTACAGATGGTCCCTGAATCAAAGTTGTTTCCATTTCCAGCATGTAGCCTTAGGTTGTTTACATTAGTTGAATGCTTGTTTTCTTTATTCATTGGTGTACTGACTTCTATTTAACACGCTTTTTGAATCAATGAAATTTCCAAACAAAGAGTTATTAGTAGATTACAAAACTCTAAAGATCAGAGATAGTTACTTGGGAAGTCCAAAATTGGTAAGTTGTCATTTGTTTTGTTTTCTTCTAAACCATATTTTCTCTACTGACTTGTTTTTTATTCTTCTTTGTGTACTTGCATTTCACTAACAAAGAATTCAATAGAAAATTGTAGATTAAAAAGGAAGATTGCTTACTTCAATGATTCTCACAAAGAAAGGTAGGTAACAAACCATAACTGCTAGTTATTTTCTTTTCAATTTACCTTATTTCTTGTAATTTGGAATGCTTGCTAAACTAAATCTTTCTTTTTTATGTGGACAATACGGAGCATCACAAAGAAATTCGTATAGAGTTAAAGGGAAGAAGAAAGAATTGTCCTAAAGTGGTCTACGTCCACTCTTCAAGAGGTAATCCTTTGTATTTTTGCACAAGTTCAATACTCATATGAACACAAGCATTGCTTCACTCTCACAAGAATACACCAAGCATCTGAACTCTTACTTTTTACATCTACCTCCTCAATTACATGTGTCTAACAGGTTTGGTTTGCCATTTATTTAGTTTTTATCTTTAACTACAAAAAAAGTTCATATGAATGTTAAATCTTATGTGTTTTATCACTGTTCCATCTCTATTTCTCTTTGTGTGCTTTGAATTCTTTTTTTAAGTGCACTGTAATTGATTTTTTTTTTTGAAGGTATCCATCTTAAGACTGTTGATGTGTAGATTAAGATGTGGTGGAGTTTTTGTTTAATAAGTCATGATGGTGACATAAAGTTGTTTTGTGATATTCTACGAGGCAAAAATATACTTTCGGTCCTTAAAATGTGTATCTCTTTTGTATGTAAGGCACTTTAGAGAATGGGTACGAATGGTCCATAAATTAAAGTTGTTTCCATTTCGAGCATGTAGCCTTAGGTTGTTTAGATTAGTTGAATGCTTGTTTTCTTTGTTCATTGGTGTACTGACTTCTATTTAACACTCTTGTTGAATCCATGAAATTTCCAAACAAAGAGTTATTAGTAGATTACAAAAATCTAAAGATTAGATATAGTTACTTGGGAAGTCCAAAATTGGTAAGTTCTCATTTTTTTTGTTTTCTTCTAAACCATATTTTCTCTATTGTTTTGTTTCTTAGTCTTCTTTGTTTACTTGCATTTCACTGACAAAGAATTCAGTAGAAAATTGTAGATTAAAAAGGGAGATTGCTTATTTCAATGATTCTCACAAAGAAAGGTAGGTAACAAACCATAACGGCTAGTTATTTTCTTTTCAATTTACCTTATTTCTTGTAATTTGGAATGCTTGCTAAACCAAATCTTTCTTTTTTATGTGGAAAATACGGAGCATCACAAAGAAATTCGTATAGAGTTAAAGGGAAGAAGAAAGAATACAAAGATCTATAATGGTTTTTTCTAAAGTGGTCTACGTCCACTCTTCAAGAGGTAATCCTTTGTATTTTTGCACAAGTTCAATACTCATATGAACACAAGCATTGCTTCACTCTCACAAGAATACACCAAGCATCTGAACTCTTACTTTTTACATCTACCTCCTCAATTACATGTGTCTAACAGGTTTGGTTTGCCATTTATTTAGTTTTTATCTTTAACTACAAAAAAAGTTCACATGAATGTTAAATCTTATGTGTTTTATCACTTTTCCATCTCTATTTCTCTTTGTGTGCTTTGAATTCTTTTTTTAAGTGCACTGTAATTGATTTTTTTTTGAAGGTATCCATCTTAAGACTGTTGATGTGTAGATTAAGATGTGGTGGAGTTTTTGTTTAATAAAGCATGATGGTGACATAAAGTTGTTTTGTGATATTCTACGAGGCAAAAATATACTTTCGGTCCTTAAAATGTGTATCTCTTTTGTATGTGAGGCACTTTAGAGAATGGGTACGAATGGTCCATAAATTAAAGTTGTTTCCATTTCGAGCATGTAGCCTTAGGTTGTTTAGATTAGTTGAATGCTTGTTTTCTTTGTTCATTGGTGTACTGACTTCTATTTAACACTCTTGTTGAATCCATGAAATTTCCAAACAAAGAGTTATTAGTAGATTACAAAAATCTAAAGATTAGAGATAGTTACTTGGGAAGTCCAAAATTGGTAAGTTCTCATTTTTTTTGTTTTCTTCTAAACCATATTTTCTATATTGTTTTGTTTCTTAGTCTTCTTTGTTTACTTGCATTTCACTGACAAAGAATTCAGTAGAAAATTGTAGATTCAAAAGGAAGATTGCTTATTTCAATGATTCTCACAAAGAAAGGTAGGTAACAAACCATAACGGCTAGTTATTTTCTTTTCAATTTACCTTATTTCTTGTAATTTGGAATGCTTGCTAAACCAAATCTTTCTTTTTTATGTGGACAATACGGAGCATCACAAAGAAATTCGTATAGAGTTAAAGGGAAGAAGAAAGAATACAAAGATCTATAATGGTTTTTTCTAAAGTGGTCTACGTCCACTCTTCAAGAGGTAATCCTTTGTATTTTTGCACAAGTTCAATACTCATATGAACACAAGCATTGCTTCACTCTCACAAGAATACACCAAGCATCTGAACTCTTACTTTTTACATCTACCTCCTCAATTACATGTGTCTAACAGGTTTGGTTTGCCATTTATTTAGTTTTTATCTTTAACTACAAAAAAAGTTCATATGAATGTTAAATCTTATGTGTTTTATCACTGTTCCATCTCTATTTCTCTTTGTGTGCTTTGAATTCTTTTTTTATGTTCACTATCATTGATTTTTTTTTTTGAAGGTATCCATCTTAAGACTGTTGATGTGTAGATTAAGATGTGGTGGAGTTTTTGTTTAATAAGTCATGATGGTGACATAAAGTTGTTTTGTGATATTCTACGAGGCAAAAATATACTTTCGGTCCTTGAAATGTGTATCTCTTTTGTATGTGAGGCACGTTTAGAGAATGGGTACAAATGGTCCCTAAATAAAAGTTGTTTCCATTTCGAGCATGTAGCCTTAGGTTGTTTACATTAGTTGAATGCTTGTTTTCTTTATTCATTGGTGTACTGACTTCTATTTAACACGCTTTTTGAATCAATGAAATTTCCAAACAAAGAGTTATTAGTAGATTACAAAACTCTAAAGATCAGAGATAGTTACTTGGGAAGTCCAAAATTGGTAAGTTGTCATTTGTTTTGTTTTCTTCTAAACCATATTTTCTCTACTGACTTGTTTTTTATTCTTCTTTGTGTACTTGCATTTCACTAACAAAGAATTCAATAGAAAATTGTAGATTAAAAAGGAAGATTGCTTACTTCAATGATTCTCACAAAGAAAGGTAGGTAACAAACTGTAACTGCTTGTTATTTGCTTTTCAATTTACCTTAGTTCTTTTAATCAGGAATGCTTGCTAAACCAAATCTTTTTTTTTATGTGGACAATACGGAGCATCACAAAGAAAATCGTATAGAGTTATTAAAGGGAAGAAGAAAGAATTTAAAAATCTATAATGGTTTGTCCTAATGTGGTCTACGTCTACTCTTCAAGAGGTAATCCTTTGCATTTCCTCATAATTACAATACTCATATGAGCACAAGCATTCATCCCTTCACTTTCAAAAAAATACACCAAGCATGTGAACTCTCACTTTATACATCCACCTTCTCAATTACATGTGTCGAACAGGTTTGGTTTTCAATTTATTTAGTTTTTATCTTTAACTTTTGTTTTGTGTGTATTGAATTCTCATTTTATGTGATTTGACATTGATTTATTTTGATCTAAAGGTATCCATATTAAGACTCTTGATGTGTAGATTAAGATGTGGGGATGTTTTTGTTTTATAAGCCTTGGTGATGGCGACATAAAGTTTTGTGTTTTATGACAAATTCTAATAATTTTCTTGGCTAGATTATATAAGTTGGCATAACATTCTCTTCTTCTTTCTTTTTCTCCTTGTATTTCTCCGGCCACCTTTACTAATGGTCTCCTTCCTCTTTAAGTTTTGTACAGTAGAAGCTCCTATCATTTTCTTGATCAAGTTGTCTAGCTAGAGGACCAACTCACTCATTCTTGTTTATTTGATATTCATCTTAGATATTCCCTTGTAGTTTATTTAGCCGATTCCGAAAGTTAAGTCTTAGTTGACCTTCCGACTTTGGTTGTAAGTTTAAGAGGAAGCTTCCCGCTCTAGTGTAGAATTTCTCGATCTATAAAAATAGTTCGTCGTTGGAGAAGAAGAAGGAAATTAGAAGGAGATGCCAACTTATATTGTCTCGTCATAATAAGTTTATATATGATTATATAGAATTATTCGAATCAATAAGCTCATGTAGTGGTCAATTGGAGCTTAGCGGCCATTTAAAATTAAACAATTTTCATGGGTAGTTTCTCATCAACACTACTACTTCGCCACTTTTGCTTTTGTTATTGTGCGATTACACTATCATTTGAGATATAAAGTAAGGTGAAGAATCCATGTTGAACACGGATTGCACCTACAATACACTTTTGAAACAAACAAACTTGTTATCAAATACATTTATTTAAAAATAAACTTCATATTCCAGTATTATCAATATTTCATACTTCACTATTGTGTTAGCATATTCATTGTTGCCCATAGCTTTGTTTCATAAGCTGTGATAGACCGAGCACGATTGCACCGGCAGAAAGCCTGTTAATGAATGGCAATTTCCCCTATAGGTAAACTATAACTTCATCAATTTCCTCACCACCAATTGAAAATAACAGACATAGCTTATTTAAGATTGTAATTATTAGTTTTTTTTATGTGTGCTTTAATGATTCTTTTGATGTAGAATTTTTGTGAAGCGGTGCCAAATCATATGGAAGTTTGTCATAAAGTTCCTTTTGCAACATTAATTTCAATTTTAGATTTGTATGAAATAAGTCAATGAAAAAGGTGCAAAGCGTCAGTCCATTCTTCAAAAAATTTGTCAGACTTAAGAAATTTATACACGTTCTGGTAGTGTTTAACAAGTTTGGTTTTCCATTTATTTATTTTTTATCTTTGACTGCAAAGAAACTTCATATATGTTAAATCTTATGTGTTTTTATCACTGTCCATCCCTGTTTCTCTTTGTGTGTTTTTGAATTCTCATTTTATGTGCATTGGTATGTTAGGCACTTTTAGAGATTGAGATTGAGGTTTGGAGAATGGGTACAAATGGTCCCTAAACTCAAAGTTGTTTCCATTTCTAGCATGTAGCCCTAGGTTGTTTAGATTAGTTGAATGCTTGTTTTCTTTGTTGTTTGACTTACTGACTTCTATTTGACATTCTTGCTCAATCCATGAAATTTCCAAGCAAAGAGTTAATAGATAAGAAAATCTAAAGATAGGAGACAGTTACTTGGATGTCCAAAATTGGTAAGTTCTCATTTCTTTGTTTTCTTCTAAACTATATTTTCTCTACTGACTTGTTTCTTATTCTTTTTTGCATACTTGCATTTTACTAACAAAGAAATCAGTAGAATACAATAGATGTAAAAGGATGATCGCTTACTTGGATGTTCCTCCGAAAAAAAGTACGTATCAAACCTTAATTGCTTGTTATTTGCTTTTCCTTTTACCTAAACCAATTCTTTTTTCAATTTTGTATGTGGACAATACTGAGCATCATAAAGAGATAACAAAGAGAATAGTAAAGAGTTTAAGGGAGAAGTAAGAATACAAAGATCTATAATGGTTTGTCCTAAAGTGGTCTACGTCCACTCTTCAAGAGGTAATCCTTTGTATTTCCTCACAAGTACAATACTCATATGAACACAAGCATTCATCTGTTCACTCTCACAATAATACACCAAGCATTTTAACTTTCACTTTTTACATCCACGTCCTCAATTACATGTGTCTAATAGGTTCTGTTTTCCATTTATTTAGTTCTTATCTCTAACTGCATAGAAACTTCATATATATGTTAAATCTTATGTGTTTTATCTTTGTCCATCTCTATTTCTCTTTGTGTGCTTTGAATTCTCATTTTATGTGCATGGGCATTGATTTATTTTGCTTTGCATACTTTCATTTCACTAACAAAAACAATAGATGAAAAAGGATGATTGCTTAATTGCTTGATTCTTACAAAGAAAGGTAGGTAACAAACCATAATTGCGTGTTCTTTGCCTTTTCTTTTACCTTATTTCTTTGAATCTAGAATGCTTACTAAACCAATTCTTTTTTCTGTTTTGTATGTGGACAATACTGAGCATCACAAAGAAACAACAAAGAGAATAGTAAAGAGTTTAAGGGAAGAAGAAAGAATACAAAGATCTATAATAGTTTGTCCTAAAGTGGTCTACGTCCACTCTTGAAGAGGTAATCCTTTGTATTTCCTCATAAGTAAAATACTCATATGAACTCAATTGTAACATTTGAAATCGCATAAAACAAATAAACAAAAAACTTAAACCTTATGGACCCAAAGTGAGTTCACGGTGAGGCTAGACACAAAGCACATAATTGAAAATCCATCGGTAGATTTTTTTATGTTTACAAGTTTAAAGGAAGTGAGGGAGAAGCTCATGAGATTAAATGAAAGATTAAGACAAGGAAAACATTGGGTTGTATTGGTTATCAACATTTTGTATGGAAGAATATATTTTGTATCGGATGTGTTTTTATGGTAAATGTATTTAAGATATGATATAGTTTTGGATAAACAAAGTAAAGTTTCATGGAGGTTCAAAACTCTTCTATTGATGACCCACTACTTGAAAATGTATGACATCCTAGACTCTACAATTGTTCAATTTCTTAGTGTTTTGACTAAAAGCAGTTCGATGATGATTATGTGTGCCAAAGGTATTTTTCTCCTTACTTTTCCACCTACAAATAATAGTCTTAAAGTGGAGAAACTTTACTTAATACTAATGTGCATTATTTTATTCAAACTTGGGTTGTAGGAAAGCCTTTTTCTATTCTTAAAGAGCTCTTCAATTGACGAGCCATTACTTGAAAAGGTATGACATCCTAGACTCTATACAATTGTTTAATTTCTTAGTGTTTTGACTTAAAGCAGTTCGATGATGATTATATATGCCAAAGGAATTTTTCTCCTTACTTATTAACCCTAAAATTAATAGTCCTTAAGTTGACAAACTATAATTGATACTAATTAACATTATTTTATTCAACTTTTGGTTGTACGAAGACCTTTCTCTTTTCCTAAAGAGGATTTCTATTGATGAGCCACTACTTGAAAAGGTATGACATCCTAGACTCTTCTCTTGTTCAATTTCTTAGTGATTTGACTCAAAGGAGTTGAATGATGATTTTGTATGTCAAAGGCATTTTTCTCACTTATTGATCCTACAATTAATAGTCTTAAAGTTGAGAAACTTTACTTGATACTAATGTCCATTATTTTATTTAAATTTGGTTTGTAGGAAGACTTTTGTCTATCCCAAAATAGAGCCACTACTTGAAATGGTATGACATCCTAGACTCTACTCTTGTTCAATTCTTAGTGTTTTGACTCAAAGGAGTTCGATGATGATTATGTATGCTAGTGTTATTTTTCTCCTCACTTATTGACCTTACAATTAATAGTCTTAAAGTGGAGAAACTTTACTTGATACTGATGTCCATTATTTTATTCAAACTTAGGTTGTAGAAAGGCCTATGTTTTATTGGTCAGTTTAAAGCAAACGTGGGAGAAGCTTATGAGATTAAATGTAAGATTAAGACAAGGAAAATATTGGGTTGTATTGGTCATTACCATGATGGATGGATGGCTATATATTTATACTGGTTGTGTTTTTATGGTATATGGATTTAAGATGTGGTATAATTTTGGATAAAAAATGTAAATTTTCATGGAGGTTCAAGAACTCTTGTATTGATGAGCCACTACTTGAAAATGCCTGGTTGGGATCCTAGAGTCCAATGTTGTTTAACTTTTTAGTGTTTTGACTCAAAGCAGTTCGATGATGATTGTCTATGCCAAAGGTCTTCACCGGCGTGTTTGAAGTACCAGACAATTTGTAAGGTTAGTTTTTGGACTTTGTTTACCTATCTAAGGTAGGTGAAAATGGGGATTTGAACTCTTATCTCGTTCTTTGACAACGAAGGGTTGCCGAAATGGGGTTGATGTTTGGGCATTCGAGAATTTCGAGAATAACTGAGGATCGATAAGGGACTGTTAGACGGACCCTGTTATGCCGATTTAGCCGATTAGTATAATTACTATGTTTGTTGTGGCATGTTGGTTGTGTATGGGTGCAATTGTTCCAAGTGTGAAATAAGCACAGGGTTTATTTGTGTGTGCAGGATGGACAAAAAAATGGCTGAATTTGGAAACACGGTGGAAGGGCTTCTCAACAACAGGTGAGGGAGTTCTTTGGATGGAATATTTCATGTTCATAGTTATAGCCTGAAGAGGTGGAGAATAGAAAATATCTAAAATGGTTGTGTATGTTTGATTTGTTGTTGAAAGATTTTGTTGAGATGTGATCTGTACTTGCAAGTTGGTGAGTTAAATGTGTAAACATTGCATGGATTGAGATGAAGTTTGAGCTTCCAATTGTAGGTGTTAGGGAATATGTCTCTATTCGAATAGGTGGTGTAGTAATGTTGTTTTGTGTGGGTGATTTCCACTTTGAGCATGTCACTTTAGTTGTAAACTGTGCTAGATGATAGGGTTCTTTAACAAGGCTGATTTAAGGGTTTAGTGTAAGAGTTTTTTGGGAGATGCCTAAAGGGGGTAATAAGGGTAGGTTGAGGAACCGAGTCTTCATGTGGAATTTTAGTTAATTTTTAATGATTGAAGGTGTGTTATAGAAGTTGGTTCTATTTGTTTTGGTATATGTTTAAGGAATTTGGAGATGCATTATATGGTTGTTTTGCTTTTGAAATTATGCTCATAACTGGGAAAAAGAAAAAGAAAGAACTTTGGCATTACATGTGATTGAGTCTAGGGTGTTGTAGGGAATTACCTTTCTTCATTTTAGTTATAGTGTATACTAGCTGTTGGAGTGTATGAAATGGGAAATCGAATGTGCTAGAGAGGAATGTAAAGTTGATTATTTTTTTGTATCTTTTGGTTGAGAATGAGTGGAACTGTGCCTGTTTAGAAACTCTAGGGAAGAGCTAGTGTGAGCTGGCTGGAAGCATGGAATTTTCCATGGAAAAGGGGAAATTTATTTTGGGTGACTCCATTTGGATGTGGTGAGTAGAGGAAAAGGTTACTAGGCCAAAATGGGAGCTTGTTTAGGGTTCAAACGCGAGACTTGCTGCTCTATGTGTGCTTTGTTTGAAATATTCAATAGTTTCTTTCTTTATGTTTGTTTGTCGACAAGTTATGTTGTTGCAGGCATACACGGGCAAGCAACCACGTGGCTCTTAGAAAACTATCGATTGAAAAGAATGATTGCTTACTTGGATGATTCTCACAAAGAAAGGTAGGTAGCAAACCATAACGGCTTGTTATTTGCTTCCTTTTACCTTAGTTCTTTAAATCCAAAATGCTTACTAAATCAATTTTTTTTTGTATGTGGACAATACCGAGCATCACAAAGAAACAACAAAGAGAATAGTAAAGAGTTTAAGGGACGAAGAAAAAATACAAATATCTATAATGGTTTGTCCTAATGTGGTCTACGTCCACTCTTCTAGAGGTAATACTTTGCATTTCCTCATAAGTACAATACTCATATGAACACAAGCATTCATCAGTTCACTCTCACAAAAATACAACAAGCATATGAACTCTCACTTTATACATCCACCTCCTCAATTACATGTGTCTAACAGGTTTGGTTTGCCATTTATTTAGTTTTTATCTTTAACTTCTGTTTTGTGTGTTTTAAATTCTCATTTTATGTGATTTGACATTGATTTATTTTGATTTAAAGGTATTCATCTTAAGTAACTCTTGATATGTAGATTAAGATGTGGGCCGGTGGGGTGTTTTGTGTAATAAGCCTTAGTGATGGTGACATAAAGTTTTGTGTTTTATGACAAATTCTAATAATTTTCTTGACTAGACTATATAAGTTGGCATAACATTCTCTTCTTCTTTCTTTTTCTCCTTGTATTTCTCCGGCCACCTTTACTAATGGTCTCCTTCCTCTTTAAGTTTTGTACAGTAGAAGCTCCTATCATTTTCTTGATCAAGTTGTCTAGCTAGAGGACCAACTCACTCATTCTTGTTTATTTGATATTCATCTTAGATATTCCCTTGTAGTTTATTTAGCCGATTCCGAAAGTTAAGTCTTAGTTGACCTTCCGACTTTGGTTGTAAGTTTAAGAGGAAGCTTCCCGCTCTAGTGTAGAATTTCTCGATCTATAAAAATAGTTCGTCGTTGGAGAAGAAGAAGGAAATTAGAAGGAGATGCCAACTTATATTGTCTCGTCATAATAAATTTATATATGATTATATAGAATTATTCGAATCAATAAGCTCATGTAGTGGTCAATTGGAGCTTAGCGGCCATTTAAAATTAAACAATTTTCATGGGTAGTTTCTCATCAACACTACTACTTCGCCACTTTTGCTTTTGTTATTGTGCGATTACACTATCATTTGAGATATAAAGTAAGGTGAAGAATCCATGTTGAACACGGATTGCACCTACAATACACTTTTGAAACAAACAAACTTGTTATCAAATACATTTTTTTAAAAATAAACTTCATATTCCAGTATTATCAATATTTCATACTTCACTATTGTGTTAGCATATTCATTGTTGCCCATAGCTTTGTTTCATGAGCTGTGATAGACTGAGCACGATTGCACCGGCAGAAAGCCTGTTAATGAATGGCAATTTCCCCTATAGGTAAACTATAACTTCATCAATTTCCTCACCACCAATTGAAAATAACAGACATAGCTTATTTAAGATTGTAATTATTAGTTTTTTTTATGTGTGCTTTAATGATTCTTTTGATGTAGAATTTTTGTGAAGCGGTGCCAAATCATATGGAAGTTTGTCATAAAGTTCCTTTTGCAACATTAATTTCAGTTCTAGATTTGTGAATTTTTCAAAAAAATTGTCGGACTTAAGAAATTTATACACATTTTGGTAGTGTCTAACAGGTTTGGTTTGCCATTTATTTAGTTTTTATCTTTAACTGCAAAGAAACTTCATATATGTTAAATCTTATGTGTTTTTATCACTGTCCATCTCTGTTTCTCTTTGTGTGTTTTTGAATTCTCATTTTATGTGCATTGGTACTGAGGCACTTTTAGAGTTTGAGGTTTGGAGAATGGGTACAAATGGTTCCTAAACTCAAAGTTGTTTCCATTTCCAGCATGTAGCCTTAGGTTGTTTAGATTAGTTGAATGCTTGTTTTCTTTGTTGATTGACTTACTGACTTCTATTTAACACTCTTGCTGAATCCATGAAATTTCCAAGTAAATGTTAGTAGATAAACAAATCTAAAGAACGGAGACAGTTACTTGGAAGTCCAAAATTGGTAAGTTCTCATTTCTTTATTTGGTAAGTTCTCATTTCTTTATTTTCTTCTAAACCATATTTTTTCTACTGACTTATTTCTTATTCTTTTTTGCTTACTTGCATTTTACTAACAAAGAAATCAGTAGAAACACAATAGATGTAAAAGGATGATTGCTTACTTGGATGTTCCTCACAAAAAAAGTACGTAACAAACCATAATTGTTTGTTATTTGCTTTTCCTTTTACCTTGGTTTTTTTTAATCCAGAATGCTTACTAAACCAATTTTTTTTCTATTTTGTATGTGGACAATACTGAGCATCATAAAGAAACAACAAAGAGAATAGTAAAGAGTTGGAGAAGTAAGAATACAAAGATCTATAATGGTTTGTCCTAAAGTGATCTATGTCCACTCTTCAAGAGGTAATCCTTTGTATTTCCTCACAAGTATAATACCCATATGAACACAAGCATTCATCTATTCACTTTCACAAGAATACACCAAGCATATGAACTTTTACTTTTTACATCCACCTCAATGTCATGAGTCTAATAGGTTATGTTTTCCATTTATTTAGTTCTTATCTCTAACTGCAAAGAAACTTCATATATATGTTAAATCTTATGTGTTTTATCTTTGTCCATCTCTATTTCTATTTGTGTGCTTTGAATTCTCATTTTATGTGCATTGGCGTTGATTTATTTTATTTTTAAAGGTATCTATCTTAAGACTAGTGATGTGTAGATTAAGATGTGGGGGAGTTTTTGTTTAGTAAGTCATGATGGTGACATAAAGTTGTTTTGTGATATTCTACGAGGAAAAAATACACTTTCGGTCCTTGAAATGTGTATCTCTTTGGTATGTGAGGCACGTTTAGAGAATGGGTACAAATGGTCCCTAAATAAAAGTTGTTTCCATTTCGAGCATGTAGCCTTAGGTTGTTTACATTAGTTGAGTGCTTGTTTTCTTTATTCATTGGTGTACTGACTTCTATTTAACACGCTTTTTGAATCAATGAAATTTCCAAACAAAGAGTTATTAGTAGATTACAAAACTCTAAAGATCAGAGATAGTTACTTGGGAAGTCCAAAATTGGTAAGTTGTCATTTTTTTTGTTTTCTTCTAAACCATATTTTCTCTACTGACTTGTTTTTTATTCTTCTTTGTGTACTTGAATTTCACTAACAAAGAATTCAATAGAAAATTGTAGATTAAAAAGGAAGATTGCTTACTTCAATGATTCTCACAAAGAAAGGTAGGTAACAAACTGTAACTGCTTGTTATTTGCTTTTCAATTTACCTTAGTTCTTTCAATCAGGAATGCTTGCTAAACCAAATCTTTTTTTTATGTGGACAATACGGAGCATCACAAAGAAAATCGTATAGAGTTATTAAAGGGAAGAAGAAAGAATTCAAAGATCTATAATGGTTTGTCCTAATGTGGTCTACGTCTACTCTTCAAGAGGTAATCCTTTGCATTTCCTCATAATTACAATACTCATATGAGCACAAACATTGCTTCACTCTCACAAGAATACACCAAGCATTGCTTCACTCTTACTTTGTACACCTACCTCCTCAATTACATGTGTCTAACAGGTTTGGTTTGCCATTTATTTAGTTTTTATCTTTAACTTCTGTTATGTGTGTATTGAATTCTCATTTTATGTGATTTGACATTGATTTAAAGGTATCCATATTAAGACTCTTGATGTGTAGATTAAGATGTGGGGGTGTTTTTGTTTTATAAGCCTTGGTGATGGCGACATAAAGTTTTGTGTTTTATGACAAATTCTAATAATTTTCTTGACTAGATTATATAGGTTGGCATATTATTCTCTTCTTCTTTCTTTTTCTCTTTGTATTTCTTTAGCTACCTTCACTAATGGTCTCCTTCCTCTTTAAGTTTTGTACAATAGGAGCTCCCATCATTTTCTTGATCAAGTTGTCTAGCTGGAGAACCAACACACTCATTCTTGTTTATTTGATATTCATCTTAGATATTCCCTTGTAGTTTATTTAGCCGATTCCGAAAGTTAAGTCTTAGTTGACCTTCCTACTTTAGTTGTAAGTTTAAGAGGAAGCTTCCCACTCTAGTGTAGAATTTCTCGATCTATAAAACTAGTTCGTCGTTCGAGAAGAAGAAGGAAATTAGAAGGAGATGCCAACTTATATTGTCTCGTCATAATAAATTTATATATGATTATATATAATCCTTCGAATCAATAAGCTCATGTAGTGGTCAATTGGAGCTTAGCGGCCATTTAAAATTAAACAATTTTCATGGGTAGTTTCTCATCAACACTACTACTTCGCCACTTTTTCTTTTGTTATTGTGCGATTACACTATCATTCGAGATATAAAGTAAGGTGAAGAATCCATGTTTAACACGGATTGCACCTACAATACACTTTTGAAACAAACAAACTTGTTATCAAATACATTTTTTTAAAAATAAACTTCATATTCCAGTATTATCAATATTTCATACTTCACTATTGTGTTAGCATATTCATTGTTGCCCATAGCTTTGTTTCATAAGTTGTGATAGACCGAGCATGATTGCACCAGTAGAAAGCCTGTTAATGAATGGCAATTTCCCCCATAGGTAAACTATAACTTCGTCAATTTCCTCACCACCAATTTAAAATAAGAGACTGATAGAATCTACCACAAAATATTATTGAAATACGATAATCTCTCGAGAGGATCTCTCAAAGAGCCAAAGTACAAAGACGACAACTGAATGAATGAATGCTAATGATCTATCATATCCTATTTCTAGTAAACCTAGGAATTAACCTAATTTAGTAATAACTCGATTAACGCCCAAAAGCCCAATACAACTTGCATAACTAAAACAGAATTATATTTAAAAATAATAAGACCATAAATCTGTCACTTCTTGGTCCGCCTTGAATACTCTCGGGATCGTATCAATACTTCCCCCCCCAAAGAGCCACCTTGTCCTCAAGGTGAAAGTCCGGGAATTGTAGCTCGAGATCGACAGCGGACTCCTAGGTAGCATCGTCAGGAGTTGACCCCTCCCACTGCACTAAAATCTGGCGCGACCCTCCATCCTGCTGGGACTCCCGTATGCCCAAAACAGCCTTGGGGCAAACCAGCACGCCTAAATCATCTCCCACCAAGGCCGGTGTAGGGAAAACTAGACCTGGAGAACCAACCGCCTTACGCAGCATAGATACATGAAAAACCGGGTGAATCTTCACAGTCTGTGGTAACTTCAACCGGTATGCAACTGGCCCCACCCAAGCTAACACTCGGTACGGCCCAATAAATCGTTGTGCTAACTTGGGGTGTTTAAATTTCACCAAGGAAGACTGGCGGTAGGGACGGAGCTTAACATACACCAAATCATCCACATAAAACTGAACATCTCGACGTTTTGCATTAGCACGATTCGTCATCAACTGCTGAGATCGCAACAAATTTGCCTTAAGCTTGTCCAACATCCTATCGCGTTCCATCATCAACGAATCCACGGTCGCAACCGGGCTAGCCCCATAATCGTAACCCAAAATTTTCGGCGGGGAACGCTCATAAACAATCTCAAAAGGCGTCATACCCGTAGACAAATGGTACGACGTATTAAAACTGAACTCCGCCCATGCAAGCCACCGGTACCATGCCTTCGGTTGTGTCAACACAAAGCATCTTAAATATGATTCCAAACGGCGGTTCACGACCTCGGTTTGACCATCGGTCTGTGGATGATAAGTGGTACTGCGCCGTAACTGCGTTCCAGAAGCCTTGAACATTTCCTCCCATAGCGGGCTAGTGAATATCTTGTCACGGTCCGACACGATACTCTTAGGTGCCCCGTGCAACCGGACCACCTCTCGGATAAAGACCTGGGACACTGTGAGAGAAGTGAATGGGTGTCGAAGGGGTATAAAATGAGCATACTTCGAAAGCCGATCGACCACCACAAAAATAGTGTCATAACCCTCTGAACGGGGAAGTCCCTCCACGAAATCCACAGAGATGTCTTCCCAAACTCTTTCAGGAATCGGTAACAGTTGTAATAGGCCCGCTGGGGACAACGACAAATGTTTTGCTTGCACGCAAACGGAGCACTCGGCCACAAACGCGCGTACACGAGCCTTCATTCCCGGCCAATACACTTCTTTAGCCAGACGTTGATACGTCTTGAGGACCCCCAAATGCCCCCCGATGGCTCCCCCGTGGAACTCAGTCAATAACAGAGGAATCGTAGGAGATGTCAGAGGTAGCACCAGTCGACCCTGGTACAATAGCACATCACCCATGACGGAAAACCCGGCGGGCTCACCTCACCTGCAACCAACGCGGTATAAATAGCAAACAACTTTTTGTCTTCCCGCACCTGCTGAGTGAACACTGTTGTATTAACCCCAGCCACACAACTCAACATACTCAATTCTCCTGTCGACGGCATTCGAGAGAGAGCATCTGCCGCTCTGTTTACTAGGCCCTTCTTATATTCAATATGGAAATCATAACTCATAAGCTTCGCAATCCACCGCTGATACTCTCTATCAACTACCTGTTGTTCTAGCAGAAATTTAAGGCTTTTCTGGTCCGTACGAACGACAAAATGGTGTCCCAGTAAATACGCTCGCCAACGCTGTACTGCAAATACGATGGCCATCAGCTCGCGCTCATACACAGACTTCACGCGGTGGGTTATAGGCAAGACCTTACTAAAATAAGCCAATGGTTGCCCCTGTTGCATCAAGACGGCGCCCACCCCGATACCGAAAGCATCAGTTTCCACAACAAACAACTGATCAAAAGCTGGCAATCGTAATACCGGTACACTACTCATTGCATGCTTAAGTCTCTGAAAGCAATCCTCCGCTATCGGGCCCCATTCAAACTTCCCTTTTTTTAGCAGCTGAGTCAGTGGAATAGCCATCGACCCATAATTTGCCACAAAACGACGGTAGTAATCTGTCAACCCAAGAAAACCCCGTAGATCTTTAATATTTCTGGGGCTTGGCCAACGTACCATGGCCGCAATTTTCTCTGGATCGGCAGCCACTCCTTCGGCAGATATAAAATGCCCCAAATACTCAACCTGGCGCAGCCCAAACTGACATTTCTTGGCATTGGCTACAAGGGCATGGGTCTGTAATGCTTCGAAAACTCGAACTAGGTGCTCCTTATGATCTTGGATGGACAGACTGTAGATCAAGATATCATCAAAGAATACTAGCACAAACTGGCGTAGAAACGGTCGCAAAATCTCATTCATAACCGACTGAAACGTGGCAGGAGCATTTCTTAATCCAAAAGGCATGACTACAAATTCATAGTGGCCCTCGTGAGTTCTAAAAGTCGTCTTATCTATATCAGCTGGCTCAACACGGATCTGATGATACCCTCGCTTTAAAGTCAATTTTTGAAAACACTGTCGCTCCATGTAGCTCATCCAGCAACTCGTCAACCAGTGGTATCATATATTTATCGGGCACTGTTGCCTGATTCAAGGCTCGGTAGTCAACACAAAAACGCCAACTCTCATCCTTCTTTTTTACCAACAAAACCGGGCTGGAAAACGGGCTCGTGCTAGGACGGATAATTCCTGCCAACAACATTTCACCCACTAATTTTTCAATCTCATTCTTTTGATACTGTGGGTAACGGTACGGACGTACATTTACGGATTCCTTGCCGGCCAATAGTTCAATAGCATGGTCACAATTCCGATGCGGGGGTAGGCCTGCCAATGATTCAAAAACCGGTGAGAAAAAATGAAGTACAGAGTGCGATTCAGGTACCGAGACAGATCCGTAGAGCTCCGGTCTGTTCTCGAGTTGGTATCGACGCCTCAATCATGTTTAGCTCGACCAAGAGCCATTGATCCTCTGGTCGTAAGGACTTCATCATGAATTTTAATGAGACTTGGGCCTTGACCAGCCGTGGCTCGCCTTGTAACTCCACCTTTCCAGGCCCCAGTGTGAATTGCATTTTTAGTGCTCGGTAGTCAAATTCAATTTTTCCCAAAGTCGCTAGCCATACCACGCCCAAAATCACATCTGCGCTTCCCAGGGGTAAGGGCAAGAAGTCGTTCACTATTCTCAATTATGCCAACTGAAGTTCCACATTCTTACATATGCCAACAGTTCTCACAGAATCCCCAGTCCCCAACATAATGCCATAATCATCGGACGCCTCCACATGTAATTTCAATTTAGCAACAACGTCATCGGATATGAAGTTATGCGTAACCCCACTATCGATCAATACGACTACTTTTTGCCCATGTATCGAGCCTGTTACCTTAAGCGTTTTTGGTGAACTCAGCCCTGCCATGGAATGCAAGGATAGCGCTGCTATATTCTGTGTATCCCCAGTGTCATCAACACTCTCCTCTTCGGGCAAATAATCCTGTGACTCATCGGTTTCTTCATCTCTCAGACAATCTACCATATCGCGTACTACAAGTATATCTAGAGCCCGTAACTCTTTCTTTTTACATCGGTGTCCCGGAACGAACTTCTCATCGCATCTAAAGCTCAGTCCCTTATTTTTCATATGCGGATCTCATTATCTGTTAGCCGTTTATAAGGAACTACAGGGGTGAGGGTATTCGATGGTGTTGATCGGTTGGGAGTGAGAGCGAGAGTTCTTAGGTTTGATCCTCCCGCCACCTTCGCACTAACCACCCCCGATCCCATCCCCGGTTTAACTATTGTCGAAGTGCCCACTCCTTTTGCTTGATTTCGAAAAGCCAGGTCATCCTCAATTACCTGTGCCATGAACTTCTTGTCCTGAATTCCCACGGGCCTCAGTTTCCTCATCTCACTCCTAATTTCCGCCTTCAGACCACTCTCCCATTTCCCTTCCAAGGCACTCGCACTAATGTCGCGTATACCCTTTGCATACTTTTCA
Source organism: Sicyos edulis (assembly GCA_036507275.1). Classification (NCBI taxonomy): domain Eukaryota; kingdom Viridiplantae; phylum Streptophyta; class Magnoliopsida; order Cucurbitales; family Cucurbitaceae; genus Sicyos; species Sicyos edulis. The sequence continues at coordinate 67,577,423 of CM071846.1, forward strand.
AACAACCGACGATACTCTCTTACGGTCCCGACTTGCTGCAGACTCATCAAATTAGCATATTTATTGTCATTGATCGTCGCTTGGAAACGATGCAACAACAATTCTCGGAACTCCTCCCACGAAGCAATCAAAGCTCGGTCCTCCTCATACTGCAACCATTTTAGTGCCTCTCCTTCCATACACAAGGCTGCGGCGTCAACCCTTTCGTGCCCCGTCAGTCGATTCACCTAGAAGTACCTTTCAACGCAGTATAGCCACCCCTCAGGGTCCTCATCCGCTAGCCCTTTGAATACAGGCATCACCAACTTCCGTAGCCTTCTATCTATCATGGGTCCATCTCGACCGCCTGCTCCCGGTCCTTCGCGCTCACAGCGACCCTGTCTATCTCTCCAATCATTCCGCTCTCCGTCTTGGTGACAACCATCCCAACCCCGATCGTTTCAACAGTCATGCGCGATCGACCTTTCATAGCCGATGCGCACCCTCCCTTCTTCTGAAAACCCGTTTTCCCTTCCACTGACCCGAAAATACCCCTATCGATCGAATTCTGAGCCCATTCCATTACCCCCGTCGATCAATGCCTGAAAACTCTCCCTCCGGTCCAACTCGGCCGACCCGAATCGGCTCAGTCCAGCCGACCCCCCCCCCCCCCGGCCCGGTCTTCCCGTGCCCCACCCCTAGCCTTCACCTCCCGATCCCGCTCCCCACCCGCGCTCGCCCACGCCCGCCCCAGCTGCCTCGCACGCTCGCGCCGCCCCGGAGCTCCCCGCACGCCCCATCTCGCTTGGCCCGCACTTCCCGCGCTTGGGCCCCAGCCCCCACGTCCTGCGCCACCGCCCGACGCTCCACCCCCCGCACAAGCCTCGCCCGCCCCGATCCTGCCGGCCGCGCCTCTCGGACAGACCCCGTCGCCCGCCCTGCTCGCGTCGCCCACGCCGGTCGCCAGCCCGACGCAACCGCCCGCAGCCCCGACACCCACGCCCGCTCGCCCAGCCCCACCGTAACCCCCCATCGCGCCCACCTCCTCTCCGGACGTCCCTCCTCCCGCGCCCGACCCATGCTCCCCTTGCTCGCCCGCCGCCCCAGCCGCAGACGCCGCACCCGTGGGCACCACACCCTCTCCCTCGCCCGCAGCCTCAATCGCCAGCCCCTTCCCTTTGTCTCCTTGCTTCGATTCCATTAACAGCTGCATGCTCCAGTTGATCATCTCGAACTTCGCATCTTGCTGTTCGAATTTCAAATCCATCTTTTTCCCTAAACGTTCTTCAATCGATTCCATCCTTGCTTCTACATCCTTCAGCCTCCTTGCCAATTCCGCCGACCCTTCTTCGCATTCTTGCATCCTTTTTTCCATCTTAGTACTCACCATTCCCGGATCGGTAAATGGCTCTGATACCAAAATGATAGAATCTACCACAAAATATTATTGAACTACGATAATCTCTCGAGCTCAAAGAGCCAAAGTACAAAGACGACAACTGAATGAATGAATGCTAATGATCTATCATATTCTATTTATAGTAAACCTAGGAATTAACCTAATTTAGTAATAACTCGATTAAGGCCCAAAAGCCCAATACAAATTGCATAACTAAAACAGAATTATATTTAAAAATAATAAGACCATAAATCTGTCACTTCTTGGTCCGCCTTGAATAAACTTTTAATGCTCTCGGGATCGTATCACAGACATAGCTTATTTAAGATTGTAATTATTAGTTTTTTTTTGTATGCTTTTATGATTCTTTTGATGTAGAATTTTTGTGAAGCGGTGCCAAATCATATGGAAGTTTGTCATAAAGTTCCTTTTGCAACATTAATTTCAATTCTAGATTTGTGAGAAATAAGTCAATGAAACAGGTGCAAAGCGTCAGTCCATTCTTCAAAAAATTTGTCAGACTTAAGAAATTTATACACGTTCTGGTAGTGTTTAACAAGTTTGGTTTGCCATTTATTTAGTTTTTATCTTTGACTGCAAAGAAACTTCATATATGTTAAATCTTATGTGTTTTTATCACTGTCCATCTCTGTTTCTTTTTGTGTGTTTTTGAATTCTCATTTTATGTGCATTGGTATGTTAGGCACTTTTAGAGATTGAGATTGAGGTTTGGAGAATGGGTACAAATGGTCCCTAAACTCAAAGTTGTCAGCATGTAGCCCTAGGTTGTTTAGATTAGTTGAATGCTTGTTTTCTTTGTTGTTTGACTTACTGACTTCTATTTAACATTCTTGCTGAATCCATGAAATTTCCAAGCAAAGAGTTAATAGATAACAAAATCTAAAGAACGGAGACAGTTATTTGGAAGCAGTTCAGTTTCTTAGTGTTTTCACTAAAAGCAGTTCGATGATGATTATGTATGCCAAAGGTATTTTTCTCCTTACTTTTCCCCCTACAAATAATAGTCTTAAAGTGGAGAAACTTTACTTAATACTAATGTGCATTATTTTATTCAAACTTGGGTTGTAGGAAAGCCTTTTTCTATTCTTAAAGAGCTCTTCAATTGACGAGCCATTACTTGAAAAGGTATGACATCCTAGACTCTATACAATTGTTTAATTTCTTAGTGTTTTGGCTTAAAGCAGTTCGATGATGATTATATATGCCAAAGGAATTTTTCTCCTTACTTATTAACCCTAAAATTAATAGTCCTTAAGTTGACAAACTATTATTGATACTAATGAACATTATTTTATTCAACTTTTGGTTGTACGAAGACCTTTCTCTTTTCCTAAAGAGGATTTCTATTGATGAGCCACTACTTGAAAAGGTATGAAATCCTAGACTCTTCTCTTGTTCAATTTCTTAGTGATTTGACTCAAAGGAGTTGAATGATGATTTTGTATGTCAAAGGCATTTTTCTCACTTATTGATCCTACAATTAATAGTCTTAAAGTTGAGAAACTTTACTTGATACTAATGTCCATTATTTTATTTAAATTTGGTTTGTAGGAAGACTTTTGTCTATCCCAAAATAGAGCCACTACTTGAAATGGTATGACATCCTAGACTCTACTCTTGTTCAATTCTTAGTGTTTTGACTCAAAGGAGTTCGATGATGATTATGTATGCTAGTGTTATTTTTCTCCTCACTTATTGACCTTACAATTAATAGTCTTAAAGTGGAGAAACTTTACTTGATACTGATGTCCATTATTTTATTCAAACTTAGGTTGTAGAAAGGCCTATGTTTTATTGGTCAGTTTAAAGCAAACGTGGGAGAAGCTTATGAGATTAAATGTAAGATTAAGACAAGGAAAATATTGGGTTGTATTGGTCATTACCATGATGGATGGATGGCTATATATTTATACTGGTTGTGTTTTTATGGTATATGGATTTAAGATGTGGTATAATTTTGGATAAAAAATGTAAATTTTCATGGAGGTTCAAGAACTCTTGTATTGATGAGCCACTACTTGAAAATGCCTGGTTGGGATCCTAGAGTCCAATGTTGTTTAACTTTTTAGTGTTTTGACTCAAAGCAGTTCGATGATGATTGTCTATGCCAAAGGTCTTCACCGGCGTGTTTGAAGTACTGACAATTTGTAAGGTTAGTTTTGGACTTTGTTTACCTATCTAAGGTAGGTGAAAATGGGGATTTGAACTCTTATCTCGTTCTTTGACAACGAAGGGTTGCGAAATGGGGTTGATGTTTGGGCATTCGAGAATTTCGAGAATAAGCGAGGATCGATAAGGGACTGTTAGACGGACCTGTTATGCCGATTTAGCTTGATTAGTATAATTACTATGTTTGTTGTGGCATGTTGGTTGTGTATGGGTGCAATTGTTCCAAGTGTGAAATAAGCACAGGGTTTATTTGTGTGTGCAGGATGGACAAAAAAATGGCTGAATTTGGAAACACGGTGGAAGGGCTTCTCAACAACAGGTGAGGGAGTTCTTTGGATGGAATATTTCATGTTCATAGTTATAGCCTGAAGAGGTGGAGAATAGAAAATATCTAAAATGGTTGTGTATGTTTGATTTGTTGTTGAAAGATTTTGTTGAGATGTGATCTGTACTTGCAAGTTGGTGAGTTAAATGTGTAAACATTGCATGGATTGAGATGAAGTTTGAGCTTCCAATTGTAGGTGTTAGGGAATATGTCTCTATTCGAATAGGTGGTGTAGTAATGTTGTTTTGTGTGGGTGATTTCCACTTTGAGCATGTCACTTTAGTTGTAAACTGTGCTAGATGATAGGGTTCTTTAACAAGGCTGATTTAAGGGTTTAGTGTAAGAGTTTTGCGGGAGATGCCTAAAGGGGGGTAATAAGGGTAGGTTGAGGAACCGAGTCTTCATGTGGAATTTTAGTTAATTTTTAATGATTGAAGGTGTGTTATAGAAGTTGGTTCTATTTGTTTTGGTATATGTTTAAGGAATTTGGAGATGCATTATATGGTTGTTTTGCTTTTGAAATTATGCTCATAACTGGGAAAAAGAAAAAGAAAGAACTTTGGCATTACATGTGATTGAGTCTAGGGTGTTGTAGGGAATTACCTTTCTTCATTTTAGTTATAGTGTATACTAGCTGTTGGAGTGTATGAAATGGGAAATCGAATGTGCTAGAGAGGAATGTAAAGTTGATTATTTTTTTGTATCTTTTGGTTGAGAATGAGTGGAACTGTGCCTGTTTAGAAACTCTAGGGAAGAGCTAGTGTGAGCTGGCTGGAAGCATGGAATTTTCCATGGAAAAGGGGAAATTTATTTTGGGTGACTCCATTTGGATGTGGTGAGTAGAGGAAAAGGTTACTAGGCCAAAATGGGAGCTTGTTTAGGGTTCAAACGCGAGACTTGCTGCTCTATGTGTGCTTTGTTTGAAATATTCAATAGTTTCTTTCTTTATGTTTGTTTGTCGACAAGTTATGTTGTTGCAGGCATACACGGGCAAGCAACCACGTGGCTCTTAGAAAACTATCGATTGAAAAGAATGATTGCTTACTTGGATGATTCTCACAAAGAAAGGTAGGTAGCTGTAAAGACCCGACCCAAAAGGGCTCTAAATGGGCCTTTACCCCAATGCATGTATTCAAAATAAAAGACATTATAAAAAATAAATTTCGGATTCCAAGTAAAAACAGAAACGTTCAACAATCAAAACAATTTACTCTAAAACTCGTCCCTGTTTCCAAGCACTGTTTTGGGATAAATACATTTCTAAAAGCATACTCGATCGTAGAGATTTATTTAAACCATTCAAACCTTTCCACAAGTACAACTATCTTTGGAATCCATAAAACATAAGAAAACATCCTAGGGCTCCGTGCCCGTCTACATGCATTCAGGGGAAATAACAAAAGTCAAGAGTCATGATATAATAAAATGGTCAGAGATGACAACAGGGCCCATGATCATAGCTCCTCTTTCAGCCATCCTGTCTCGCTCCTTGGTTACCTGTGGAAACCACAAAATAAGGGTGAGTAACGAGTTACTCAGTAAGAATCCCCAACCGGGGTACAATACGATGCACATGGTCATCCAGATGAGTGTATGCAAGCTATGATCATAAATACATAATAGAGCACATAGCTAGAGTCCACACTTGGACCTCGGATGCCAACTCAGGGTCTTAGTCCGGAATTAACTACCATAACCACACAGATCGCTCTATACGAGAAACAAGTCCCGGCCTCGGCCTATCTCTTTGTCGAATGAAAGGTGCACTAGCTCAAGATCCCGAGGAGCTCTCCCGGCCGACGCCAGAATGAGCGTAAGCATTCACCGCGTGCTTCTACGGACTATGGGGGTGCGGGTCCAGTGGCAAGTCGCCCATATCCGGATACCACGCCTAACTAAATCTCCGGATCGGTGTCACCGACATAGGGTGTGAGACACGGACACGTGAACTATGTCACCTGTACCACCGCACACGAGGAGGCTAAGGAACGGGTCATGGTAGGCTTACACCAGAAGCCGTCCTTACCTTAACGGTGGCAATCAGGGCTACCGCCGAACACGCCGAGGGCGTGTTGGCCGCCGGGGACTAGGCATTGCCAAGTCATCATCCCGACCGTTGGGGCATCGCTTAGACTACCACCCTCACCCAAGATTGCGAGGGCCTCACCGGTTGGGATAGCTAATCCCTCACGGGGTCCAAGGACGGAGAATCGTCTCGAACGCCCTTGCCATGGATGCAAGATACTTTATGCATCGGCCCGGATGATGCTATCTACCGAATTCTAACTCCGCCTTAACAATCGCAAACAATCCAATACGTGCTCGAAAGAATACATGCAGACCTAGCATGGTACTACAGAACAAGAATGAATATGAGCATGCCGTAAGCGGAACAACCTAGCATGGACTAACATGAAAGAACAACATACGAAGTCATGCCGGTCAGAATTGCAAGCAGAGTACCTAAACTATACATGCTGATAATCACAAACAAACATACAACATCAATCACATAGAACATCGCAGGTCCACACAACCCGGTAAGAAATCCTTACCTTGGTGGAAGACTTCTACACACAAATTCCTAAGTGCGAACACTTCCGAGCTAGCTATCGAGAACCTACAAACATAGTAACAATCACAACCATAGCCCTAAAAATATAATAAAACAAAGAGGCTCGGCCGGGAGCACTCACACGCACGAGGTCGACACACTCGGCGGGTGATGCAAATGGGGTGGCGCTGGGCAGCGCTGGGGGCACGACGGCGCGGCGGGCGCTGGGGCGTCGCGATCTTGACACGGGTGATCGACACACGGCGCTGGCGTAGGGCGCGCGCGGCGCTGGGCGGCGAGGCGGACGCGGCGAAGCCGCCGCCACGGCGGCGCGCGCGGCGCAATTTTGGCGTCGCTCGCGAGCGACACGGGCGACTCGCCGCGATGGCGATCGGGCGATGGGTTGGCTCGGCCTTGGCTGGGCGGCGACGTGCGATCCGGGGCGTGACAGAGCCGCCGACGCCGAGCGGGCCGGGCTGGGCGGGCGAACGGCGGGCGATTTGGGCGCGGCGAGGGCGTCGCTCGTCGCGGCGGATCTGGACGGCCGCGCTCGGATCCGGGCGTCTTTTGCTGCTGCGCGCGCGATGGAGAGGCTGGCGATGGGCGCTGGCCGGCGGCGGTGGGCGGACTGGGCGACACTGCAACAAACACACACACACACAAGCTCTCCTTCTTACCTTCGGCCAGCAAGAACACCCAAACGAGAAGATGAAGAGGATGAAGACTTACCCGGAATGATGATGGAGTCTCGAGCTGCAAAGGGGATGAAGAAATCGGCAAGGAGAGCTTGGGAGAAAGCTTGGGCGGCCACAAGATTTTGGAGAAGAAGATATGACCAAACCTATTTTCTTTTCATTTAACCAAATGCACCAAAACTCGAAAATCCAAGGCTAACCATAAAATAATACGGACAGAGCAACAAGAGCACCTAATGGCTCAATTGGCACACATCCTCACAAGCTTTCCAGGAGACCCGGGTTCAAACCCCAGCTGCAGCACAATTTTCCTTTCTTTTTACTTTTGCATCAAACCTTGCTCAAACCCTTCCACGAAGCCTCACAAACCTACATAAATCCATCCAATATTTTTAGCAACTAGAAAGGACATAAACGACCCTGACGGCCCGACAAATTACCAAAATACCCCTTGGGCATACCTGGAAGACTGGGATGAAAACCTGGGCCGTTACAGTAGCAAACCATAACTTCTTGTTATTTGCTTCCTTTTACCTTAGTTCTTTAAATCCAAAATGCTTACTAAATCAATTTTTTTTTGTATGTGGACAATACCGAGCATCACAAAGAAACAACAAAGAGAATAGTAAAGAGTTTAAGGGACGAAGAAAAAATACAAATATCTATAATGGTTTGTCCTAATGTGGTCTATGTCCACTCTTCTAGAGGTAATACTTTGCATTTTCTCATAAGTACAATACTCATATGAACACAAGCATTCATCAGTTCACTCTCACAAAAATACAACAAGCATATGAACTCTCACTTTATACATCCACCTCCTCAATTACATGTGTCTAACAGGTTTGGTTTGCCATTTATTTAGTTTTTATCTTTAACTTCTGTTTTGTGTGTTTTAAATTCTCATTTTATGTGATTTGACATTGATTTATTTTGATTTAAAGGTATTCATCTTAAGTAACTCTTGATATGTAGATTAAGATGTGGGCCGGTGGGGTGTTTTTGTGTAATAAGCCTTAGTGATGGTGACATAAAGTTTTGTGTTTTATGACAAATTCTAATAATTTTCTTGACTATACTATATAAGTTGGCATAACATTCTCTTCTTCTTTCTTTTTCTCCTTGTATTTCTCCGGCCACCTTTACTAATGGTCTCCTTCCTCTTTAAGTTTTGTACAGTAGAAGCTCCTATCATTTTCTTGATCAAGTTGTCTAGCTAGAGGACCAACTCACTCATTCTTGTTTATTTGATATTCATCTTAGATATTCCCTTGTAGTTTATTTAGCCGATTCCGAAAGTTAAGTCTTAGTTGACCTTCCGACTTTGGTTGTAAGTTTAAGAGGAAGCTTCCCGCTCTAGTGTAGAATTTCTCGATCTATAAAAATAGTTCGTCGTTGGAGAAGAAGAAGGAAATTAGAAGGAGATGTCAACTTATATTGTCTCGTCATAATAAATTTATATATGATTATATAGAATTATTCGAATCAATAAGCTCATGTAGTGGTCAATTGGAGCTTAGTGGCCATTTAAAATTAAACAATTTTCATGGGTAGTTTCTCATCAACACTACTTCTTTGCCACTTTTGCTTTTGTTATTGTGCGATTAAACTATCATTTGAGATATAAAGTAAGGTGAAGAATCCATGTTGAACACGGATTGCACCTACAATACACTTTTGAAACAAACAAACTTGTTATCAAATACATTTTTTAAAAATAAACTTCATATTCCAGTATTATCAATATTTCATACTTCACTATTGTGTTAGCATATTCATTGTTGCCCATAGCTTTGTTTCATGAGCTGTGATAGACTGAGCACGATTGCACTGGCAGAAAGCCTGTTAATGAATGGCAATTTCCCCATAGGTAAACTATAACTTCATCAATTTCCTCACCACCAATTGAAAATAACAGACATAGCTTAGTTTAGATTGTAATTATTAGTTTTTTTATGTGTGCTTTTATGATTCTTTTGATGTAGAATTTTTGTGAAGCGGTGCCAAATCATATGGAAGTTTGTCATAAAGTTCCTTTTGCAACATTAATTTCAGTTCTAGATTTGTGAATTTTTCAAAAAATTTGTCGGACTTAAGAAATTTATACACATTTTGGTAGTGTCTAACAGGTTTGGTTTGCCATTTATTTAGTTTTTATCTTTAACTGCAAAGAAACTTCATATATGTTAAATCTTATGTGTTTTTATCACTGTCCATCTTTGTTTCTCTTTGTGTGTTTTTGAATTCTCATTTTATGTGCATTGGTACTGAGGCACTTTTAGAGTTTGAGGTTTGGAGAATGGGTACAAATGGTTCCTAAACTCAAAGTTGTTTCCATTTCCAGCATGTAGCCTTAGGTTGTTTAGATTAGTTGTATGCTTGTTTTCTTTGTTGATTGACTTACTGACTTCTATTTAACACTCTTGCTGAATCCATGAAATTTCCAAGTAAATGTTAGTAGATAAACAAATCTAAAGAACGGAGACAGTTACTTGGAAGTCCAAAATTGGTAAGTTCTCATTTCTTTATTTTCTTCTAAACCATATTTTTTCTACTGACTTATTTCTTATTCTTTTTTGCTTACTTGCATTTTACTAACAAAGAAATCAGTAGAAACACAATAGATGTAAAAGGATGATTGCTTACTTGGATGTTCCTCACAAAAAAAGTACGTAACAAACCATAATTGTTTGTTATTTGCTTTTCCTTTTACCTTATTTTTTTTTAATCCAGAATGCTTACTAAACCAATTTTTTTTTCTAATTTGTATGTGGACAATACTGAGCTTCATAAAAAAACAACAAAGAGAATAGTAAAGAGTTGGAGAAGTAAGAATACAAAGATCTATAATGGTTTGTCCTAAAGTGATCTATGTCCACTCTTCAAGAGGTAATCCTTTGTATTTCCTCACAAGTATAATACTCATATGAACACAAGCATTCATCTGTTCACTCTCACAAGAATACACCAAGCATATGAACTTTCACTTTTTACATCCACCTCAATTACATGAGTCTAATAGGTTATGTTTTCCATTTACTTAGTTCTTATATCTAACTGCAAAGAAACTTCATATATATGTTAAATCTTATGTGTTTTTATCTTTGTCCATCTCTATTTCTATTTGTGTGCTTTGAATTCTCATTTTATGTGCATTGTTGTTGATTTATTTGGTTTTTAAAGGTATCTATCTTAGGACTAGTGATGTGTAGATTAAGATGTGGGGGAGTTTTTGTTTAGTAAGTCTTGATGGTGAAATAAAGTTGTTTTGTGATTTTCTACGAGGCAAAAATACACTTTCGATCCTTGAAATGTGTATCTCTTTGGTATGTGAGGCACTTTTAGATTTTGAGGTTTGAAGAATGGGTACAAATATTCTTAAACTCAAAGTTGTTTCCATTTCCTCCATGTAGCCTTAGGTTTTTTAGATTAGTTGAATGCTTGTTTTCATTGTTGATTGACTTACTGACTTCTATTTAACACTCTTGTTGAATCCATGAAATTTCCAAGCAAAGAGGTAATAGATTACAAAAATTTAAAGAACAGAGATAGTTACTGTTATTTTTGTGCCGTTCAAAATTTTAATGCAAAAAACTTTAAAACTTAACTTAATTACAATTAAGAGAGATAATTCAAATTCATAACTTTTTTATCATTTGAAGCTTGGCCACTATATTTTTACTCAATCTCCTCATCTATGTTAAAATTGGGATTTTTCATGCTTCCAAACAATCCAACTAGTTTATTTGGACTAGGTTTATGATATTTATAGATTTTTTTGCCTTCCAGGCGTCACTCAGAGGAGCGAAACAACTACCTGCAAGTTTATTTATGCAACAAGATACAAAATTATATATGAAACTAACGCTCCATCTATTAATAAAGTCCATGATCACCCGTTTACACATACATACCCAAAAAATTGCTTGTTACCACCCATTACAAGTTTACGTCCTCACAAAAATATTATTTATAGCATTACAACCCATTTCTAAGAACAAAACATCAAAATAAGGAGAGCATGCATAACCTATCAAACATCCTACGAGCCACGTGGTTGCTCATTAATGGCTACCTGCAACAATCAAAATTCAACAACCACACAATGAACACAGATAATGCAACCAAGTTATAGAGCAACCCATTGATAAATTAGCTAAGGTAACTTATTAGCCTAGCGATACAACAAACCTCTCATAATACCCCCTTTCGCACCTATATCTTTTTATCTCTAATTCGAAGGTATATCACTCACATACCACGCTCCTTTAAATCCATTCATCACATCTTACCTTACCCAGAGTTTCTCTTTAACATTCGGCCTACTTTAACAGCCCCCGTCTTCAATCTTTCATTCACTTGTGGGTTAAAGAAAAATTATTCCAACTACATTAAACATCCACCTTCTACAACTAGTAACCATGCATCGTAAGCTTTATTTCCCTTTAAGTTCATAAATCTTTCTAAAGCATTCCAAATTTGCTATAATCCATCCTTTCCTAATAAATACCATCACAATTGCTCTAACCTCCTGTACTCCGCCAGCTTTGTGACAAGTATCACAAATATCCTCAACCCTCAAATCCAGAATTCATCCAGTTTACATCACAAACATGGAGGTTCATCTAGCGTGAGAATAAATTCAAACTCCCTCACCTGCTGGTGTGATATCCCCCGTGGTGTCACCCGCTTCCAAAAGTTCCCATGTTACCTGCTCATCAATTTATCACCCGATCAATTCACACTAAAGCTAGCCTTCCACAACATAATTTAACACTAGGAGAAAGAAAAGAAAATCGAACATAGCAAGGCAAAAGAACCAAGTTATTTAACCACCCAAATCATGTAAACCAACCCAATGCTTAAATAATCACTGAAACCTACTCTAATAATGCTCTCTGCTAAATTCTGCAAAATACCCAAAGAGAAATCATCTAAAACAGCCATGAAATGTTCAAACCCGAGCTCACACAAAACCCAAACCCATCAGAGGTTCGAACATACAGAGGTCAATACTTGATATTTTCATGTAAATCTATACACCAAAAGAAAGAAGAGACAAAGACAAGTTCAACGCAACAAGAATCGCGCAATTCCGAGTTCACAATAGAACGTTATCATCCTTCCAAGTTCTACATTGCTGAAAAAACGAACTAAAATTCAAGAACTTACATTCCCACTTCCATCGCACATTAAACCGCGCCGGCAAGACCTCAAAATCCCTTTGAAGAACTTTGATCAATCGCTGGAACCTTCCCTTCTTTCTTTAGTTTTTTTTTAGTGTAAGTTGAGGGAAGGGGGATTACAAATACCGATTCTAGGGTCGAACCCGTGACTGTCGAGTGCAAATAGATTAAAACCAAACAAGATAACCAATTGCGCCACCAATCCATTTGGTTTTTTCTTCGGTATTTGGTAAGAATAGATTATGCTAAATTTGGAGAGGAGGATTCTCAATGTCCTAAAATCCAAACATTTCTTTTATAGTAAATAGTTCTTTGCAGCCATTGATTTCTTCACTCTTGTTTAATTGATAAGGCCAACGTCACCTAGATTTTTTATTTATTTATTTATTTATTTTTATTATTATTTCCAAATCTTTTCTGTTTGTCTTGTTTTTTTGCTTTAAAATGGCAATTCTACTCTAAAATTTGCGTTTTTTTAGTTTGGTTAGTCGAGTTGTCAAAGCTCACAAAAATTAGATTGACTTCATTCTATATCTTATAGATCGATTCCTACTCTTGAGCGAACTATTCGAGAATGTGAGATTTCATTTTAAAACCAAATGATGATGAAAGAAATAGTCAACAATTGATACCATATTAGAGATCATGAAGTTTGATCTCAAAATCAATTAATAGCGAAAAGAAGTTTCCCACATTTTTTAAAATTAAAGTAGCGAGTACTCCTCACTTTTCCAATATAGAATAAAGTGAGAATCACTAACAAAAATTCACATTATTAGTTCCATATGAATAGAATATAGCTCATCTAAGCCAATCTAATCTACACTTAAAGCAAAAGTTTTGGAACTAAAATATAGTAAGATTATGCCAATCCTCACAGGTACTGAAGTGGATTGTGAAACTGTACAATACTGAGGCATAACAAGGATTTAAAAAAGAGTGTTTTCACCAAAATACTTTTTAAAAAAGTAGTATTCTATACCAGCAATGGTTTCAGAGTTTCCACACCCACTACCCCAGTTGTATGAACAAATCACTTGAAAAGTTTTAACCGTGACCGACTCCCCTTCGACCTTGCTTGGAGAAGTTTTGTGTGTAGAGTGTTCTTCTTTAGTCCGGGAGGCAATTTAGACGATGAAGACGACTGTGTCATGTTGATCTCTGGGGCTTCTATAGTCCACTGTTTCACTGGACTTGCTTGATCCCTCCACCCTATGTTGCTGCATGAGTCCTCACCGTAAGCATCTTCAGGATGCACATTGTCTCCCTTCTTCAATGAGAGTTGATTTATGATAAGATTGTTCAACATGTGGCTTGTATTCGAGCCATGGATCGAGTGTTGACTGTTTCTTTCCTCGTCACTTTCGCCGTTGGTGTCTAGACATTTCTTTGTGGTTCGTTAAGTTCGTCAGGGAGTTCTTTTGTTTTGGTGTTTAGCAACTGGTCTTTCTTGTTTCCAACGCAAGACATTGCCCAAGCCATTTGTTCTTCAAACTGTACTTGCAAGCTCGATGGAGGTGGCTTTTTGACCTCTCATGAGACCTGAGTTTCCTTTGCATGTCGTCTAAAGTAGTTTGTCTTCAACGATTTCTTTTATTAAACCATCTCTTATGAAAACGGAAATCAACAATCGATAAACGAAGATATGAAAACAGATAACGATAAACGTGAGAGACAAAGGAGAAAACAACACAGAGAATTTACGTGGTTCACCAACGTTATGTTGGCTAGTCCACGGGTAGAGGAGGAGAGTAATATTATTGTGAGAGACGGAAATTTACAGATACAGAGATTATGTCATAATACGGTAAAGTTTAATTCAAGTTTATATAGGCACTCTCATTAAACCCCATTACAGAATGCGTAAGCATTAAACAGAAATGCGGATGCGTGGACGCGCGCTACGAAAACAGAATGCTGAGATGCGTTTGAGCGCGGGATGTGCTAAGCGAATGCGAGACCCTCGCTTACTAATCGCAAGACATCAATGCGTTCAAGGCATAATACAACACCATCTATCTCGTGGCAATCGGCTTGTCATTGTCAAAGTAGCTCTTTCACCTTGACATGAATATGACTGAGTTCTGTTTTCAATGCTTTTATCAAAGCTATAATGGATGTGTGTTTCTCTTCCAAGTTCCAGATTCTGTTTAATACTTTTAATACTTTTAGTAGTTCCATGGGTGTTTTAAGACTATAATACGGTTCGCCATTCTTTCCTTGAAGTCCAAAGAACTAGTTGGAGTGATTGCACAGTTATAAGGTGTCACCTATATGAAAAGAAGTTACAACACGCCATGAGAAAGGTACTCACGGATAAAGACTGAAGAACTGACCGGATAATAACTTGATGACAAGCCTGGTTTCATAAGACTCGAACTCAATTACAATATAAAGAAACCGAAATACAAGATAAGCCTAGGTAAAAGGCACCTAAAACCTTCCTTTCTTGAAAATCCTCTCTTTGAGCCCAAATGAGACAACTCATTGAATATTTGCATATCTATACCCTTACCCCCTACCTCTATTTATAACCGAAAAGACTAACAAACTCCCAACTAATTTCCCTCGTACTCCTAAAATATACCTAATTACAATCCTATCATGGTTCTTTTAAAGTAGGTGATTGTTGGAGCTTTGACATGCCTTTGGTAAACATAATGGTAGAAGAACAATGACCAACTTTAATGGCGTTTTTTAAATTCAAACAAAAACAAAATGCACAAAGGAATATCATACTTCCTCGTTCGAGATGATATACAGTATAATGCTACCAATTTGAATAGGACAACCTTAAGATTCACTCTACCCTCCCCTTGACTTAAAAAGGATTCCAAATTAGTATAACTTATTTGTGCTAATGGACCAAATTCTCCAAACAAAAAGGCATATTGCCCTTTATCTTCGAAATCGAACCATAAAAATGAAACCAATATTTGAGACTCAAAAGTCACCCTTTTTTCATTTTATTCATTAAGGCATCGTCTATATATAGAGTGAAGAAAACCCTAATTGCTAATGGGCCTAGCACTAACTACAATACATATATACACAAGAATACGTTATATTCTAATACTCCCCCTCAAGCTGGAGCAAAGATATCAGTCATGCCCAGCTTGTTACATAGAAAACTTATTCGTGCTCCATCCAGAGCCTTGGTGAGTATATCTCCCAACCGTTCTTTAGTCTTCACATATCTTGTAGTGATCAAGCCTCGTTGTATCTTCTCTCGGATGAAATGACAATCTACCTCGATATGCTTGGTTCTTTCGTGAAACACTGGATTTGAGGCAATATGAATAGCAGCTTGATTATCACACCATAATCGCGCAGGCTCAGTGGTTTCCACTCCTATTTCATTTAGTAGTTGGATCAACCACACTATCTCACATGTCGATTGAGCCATGACTCTATATTCTGACTCTGCACTCGAACGAGATACCACATTCTGTTTCTTACTCTTCCACGACACCAAATTGCCACCCAAAAAAATACAGTATCCTAAGGTGGATTTTCTGTCTTCCTTGGAACCTGCCCAATCAGCATCTGAAAAACATTCAATGTTCATGTGTCCATGGTTTCCATACAATATTCCCTTCCCTGGCGCAGATTTCAAATAACCAAGGATCTGTTCTACTGCTGCCCAATGATCTACCGTAGGAGAGGACATAAACTGGCTCACCACGCTCACCGAATATGATATATCTGGTCGTGTAACTGTCAAGTAATTCAATTTGCCAACCATTCTTCTATATCTCTCAGGATCTGCAGAGGCTTTTCCTTCTTTAACAAGCTTCGAATTAGGTACCATTGGTGTGGTACACGACTTTACACCCAACTTTCCTGTTTCAGATAACAAATCAAGAACGTATTTTCTTTGGGACAGAACAATGTCATTCTTACTTCTCATAACCTCAATACCCAGAAAATATTTTAGTATTCCGAGATCCTTGGTACGAAACTGACCATGAAGGAACTTCTTCAAGGAGGCTATACTGGAAGCATCATTTCCAGTAATTACAATATCATCGACATAAACTACCAGCAACACAATACCTTGTGTCGATCGTCGATAAAATACAGAGTGATCTGAAGAGCTCTTCTCCATTCCAAACGTTTCCAGCGCCTGACTAAATTTACCGAACCATGTTCGAGGACTTTGTTTCGAATCATACAAAGATTTCCGAAGGCGGCACACCTTATTGACATTCTCCCCCTGAGCAACAAACCCAAGTGGTTGCTCCATATAAACTTCTTCCTGAAGGTCCCCATGGAGAAACGCATTCATAATGTCCAACTAATATAACGGCCAAGAATACGAAGCAGCCATAGAAATGAACAATCGCACAAATGACATCTTTGCAACAGGAGAGAAAGTTTCACAATAATCAATGCCATAAGCTTGAGCATAGCCTTTGGCAACCAGGCGGGCTTTAAGCCGTGCAATTGACCCATCTGAATTTACTTTGACAGCATACACTCATTTGCAACCAATCGTTTGTTTGTCTATCGGGCGAGCTACTAGCTCCCAAGTATCATTATCATCTAGTGCAGTCACTTCCTCAACCATCGCCTGACGCCACCCAGAGTGAGATAATACATCAGCCAGGTTTCTTGGTATGGACACAGAATCAAGAGACGTAAGAAACGTATAAGTGGGCGAGGACAACTGATGATATGACACAAAGGAAGATATGGGATAGGTACAAGAACGCTTACCTTTACGAAGAGCAATAGGTAGGTCGAGGTCATTACTCGATTGCAAGTCAGGTGACGAGGGATCATCCGGTGCAGGGCATGAAACTGGTGGTTGCAGTTGTGTACGCCTGGAGTATACCTGCACAATGGAAGGATTAGAAGGAACCATCGTTGATGGAGATGGAGTCGAGGGTGATGGCAGAGAAACCACTTCATAGATAAACAGATCATCTTCCTCGTGTATAGGACCAGAGGAGGGACTAAACACCAAATCCTCAAAGAATTGAACATCAGAGGAAACAAGATACCTATTTATGCTCGGATAATAACATCGATAACCTTTTTGAACTCGAGAATATCCTAAGAAGATACATTTCAATGATTTCGGATCTAACTTGGTACGGTGTGGACTGACGTCCCTTACGAAGCACGTACACCCAAAAACTTTATGTAAGAGAGGGAACAATTATTTTGTAGGAAACAAGACTTTTCACTAAATTTGTCCTTCCATAACTGTTGAAGGCATTCGGTTAATTAAGAAACAGGCTGTGGACACAGCATCGACCCAAAAATGCTTCGGGACATTCACTTGAAATGACAGGGCCCTTGCAGTTTCGAACAGATGTCTGTTCTTTCGTTCTGACACCCCATTCTGAGAAGGTGTATCAGGACAAGAAGATTGGTGAAGAACACCTTTTTCTCGAAGATGAGAGCCAAGGATATTAGAAAAATACTCACCACCGTTATCAGTACGTAAAATTTTGATAGAGACATTAAATTGATTTCGAACTTCAGCATTAAAGGTACAAAAATGAGAAAATAACTCGGAACGACTTTTCATAAAATAAATCCACGTTAGACGAGAATAATCGTCAATGAAAGTAACAAAATATCAAAAACCTGTTTTAGAGACTACAGGACTTGGACCCCAAACATCAGAATGAACTAGTGCAAACGGAGCATCAGCTCGTTTATTGACTCTAGGACTAGAACTCAGACGATGAAACTTCGCAAATTGACAAGACTCACAATGCAAAGATGACAACGTACGAAACTCTGGATATAGTTTTTGTAAAACTGACAATGACGGATGACCTAACTGACAATGGATCTTGAACAAAGACCGTGTGCTGGAACAAGCTACCGCGCGTACTGGATGTTGATCAAGAATGTAGAGACCCCCAGATTCATTCCCTCTACCAATAATCCTCTTCGTCATATGATCCTGAAACAAGCAATAACCAGGGAAAAAGGAAACAAAAAAATTTAGGTCACGAGATATTTGACTAACCGAAATTAGATTATACGAAAAATTCGGTATGCATAAGACAGATGATAACGAAAGAGTAAGGGTAACTTTTATTCGACCTAATCCTTCGACCTGAGATGATGATCCATCTGCTAAAGTGATGTTAGGGAAGGGTGCAGTTGACAGAGCATTAGAAAACAAACTTTTATTACCTGTTATATGAGCAGTGGCCCCCGAGTCGATGACCCATTTGGAAGACGACATAAGAAGACAATGATTGTTACCTGACTTGACAAGGGTCGCAGTAGGAGGATGCGAAGAGGATGACTGCGATGAATCGTTTGATATGCGGAGTTTCGTAAACTCATCAACAGCAGAAGTGTCATTCGAAGCTAGATGAGCTGTCTGAGACTTTTGATTATGATATTGTAACTTCCTACAATCCCTCTTGAGATGCCCTTGTTTCTGACAATAGTAGCATACTATGCCTCCCCGAGAGTCTGGAAGCATGTGATCACTACCAAAGTCCTGACGTCGATCGTAACCTGGTTTTGGTGCATTGGTACTTACATTTTTCAAAACCCGAGACTCATCTCGACCCACAAAGGCATCGTTCAACTGAGGTACCGACTGATCACGAACATCAGGATTGTCATCTATGCGCTGAAGTCTTCGATATACATCATCCAAGGAAGGAAGTTCAGTCCCCGATAAAATCTCAGATTTTGCCATTGCATATTTAGGAGAGAGGCCTTTCAAAAAGCTCATAACACCCATCTTTTCTCGCTGAGCCTGTTGAACCTTGATATCCGCATCAAACGGCATGCGTGTATTCAATTCAGCATTATTCTTCTTATGTGTCATGTAGTAGGCCATTAATGATTGTCCTTTCTGTTAAGCATGAAAGTATGATGTACACACATCGTACACCTTTGTCACCTGTTCCTTCCTAGAATATAAGAATTCCAAGATTTCATGAGTTCCTTCACGGTATTACAATGACTCACCAGATCAACCACCTCGTCATCAATGGAATTCTTGATTTGATTGTACAACCGTGCATCGACTCGAGCCCATGCCTTCTTCTCCACATCTCCCTTCGGTGGATCACCCTCAATATGTCCTTCCAACTCATTACTCAACAAGTGAAATTGAATTGTTCGACTCTAATCACGACAATTTGCACCATTCAACTTACGTTTCGTGATTCAATGGGATGAACGATCACTGTTTTCTTATATTAAGCCATATGTTGTCAAATAAACACGATGAAACAACAAGTAATATTCTGAAAAACAGAATTTTAACAAGGCGCAGCAAGAAAAAAAACACCTAGAAAAAGCTCTTTATGACAAATCGCAAAAATAAATTCCATATACCTGCAGAGAATCTCGTCGCGCAAAAAATCCAGTCGGACGCACATCGAAATCGTCGCCCACACGCGCCGCCGGCAGCTTCTGCGGACGCAACCTTCAACCGGCACGTGCGGCGTCCCTGTTCGTCATGCGGCCACGATACGGGCTGAAGCGCTTGGTTTCTTTCAATTGATCGATGATGTTGCAATAATGATGTAGCAACATGTCTCCTTCAACTGCTTGCACTAGGTGTCAGCATTGGAAGTTATGAACAATGATAAGGTGAATAAGAAGAAAGCAGATCAGGAAGAGGATTTGGATAAATCGGCACGTGAATGTCAAAAGCGTACCAAAATCACGTGTTAAGACCACACAACAAGCTAGTTAACTTAATAAACAATTTGTACTAAAAAATGCATTATGGTTGTAATTCAAGAAATGCAACAACTAAAATCGAGAAAAACAAAATAGAACTTTTGTAAGGTTGCAAGAGAGACAAAAGGATGATAACCCACTGAACTAAGATGCAAAAGTTAGAAAAAGGAATAAAGAATCACCTTCTTAGGTTATAGAGAAACAAACACAGAGGTTAATTACTCAGTAAGAATCCCCAACCGTTGGGACGAGGCAATGCCAAGTCATCATCCCGACCGTTGGGGCATTTAACAGTCTGCCACCCTCACCCAAGATTGTAGGGCCTACCGGTTGGGTTAGCTAAACCCTAACGGGGTCCAGGGACGGAGAACTGTCTCGACGTCCCTGCCATGGATGCAAGGTACTTTATGCATCAGGCCCGGATGATGCTATCTACCTGCAACTCTAACCTGCCTTAACAATCAGCAAACAATTTCATAAAATCCAATACGTGCTCAATAAGAATACAACGAGCCTAGCATGATACTACGAAGCAAGGAACAGATACGAGCATGCCAGAAAGGAACAACCTAGCATGGACTAACATGAGAAACAACATAGGAAATCATGCCAGTCGGGAATTCAGAATAGAGCACTTATCAGGAAACATGTCAATAAACACAAACAAGCATACAATCAGCAATCACATAATATATCGCAGGGTCCACACAACTCCGGTAAGAAATCCTTACCTGGCCGGAAGACCTCTAAACACAAGAAACCTAAGTTGCGATCGAACCCGAGCTAGCTAGCGAGAACCTAACAAAAACAACAATAATTAC
The DNA here is from genome assembly GCA_036507275.1 of Sicyos edulis. Classification (NCBI taxonomy): domain Eukaryota; kingdom Viridiplantae; phylum Streptophyta; class Magnoliopsida; order Cucurbitales; family Cucurbitaceae; genus Sicyos; species Sicyos edulis. The sequence goes on from CM071846.1 coordinate 67,598,249, forward strand.
AATCAAAAGGCCTAAATATAATAAAACAAACAGGGCTCAGATCGGGAGCAACTCACGAGGCGCGACGGACACACGAACGAGCCCATTTGCGGGCGAGCAGATACTTTGAAATTGGTTGGCTGGCGCGCTGGGGGCGTGGGCGCTGGGCGCGATCTTGACGCATGTGTGGACACAGCCGGGCACGGCTGGGGCGCACGGGCGCTAAGCGTGCGGCGCGGACACGGCGAGCTCGGCACTGGGGGACGCGGCGCGGCTCGGCAAAGACGGCACGGCGCGGACGAGACCGAGCGAGGGCGAGGCGCGCGATCTGGCGACACGACGCGATGACGGCTGCGAGCAAATCTGGGCGCGCGAGGGGCGTCTGGCTCGGCAGATCTGGTGCGACGACGAGCGACGGCGCTGCTGCTCGGGCGGATCTGGTGCGACGACGTGCGACCTGGGCGTGACGAGCTCGGTCGCTGGTGAGCTCGGTGCGGCGCGCGGCGAGCGTCTTTGGCAGGTCGGGCGGGCGGCGCGCCGGCACTGGTGAGTAGCGACGGCGCGATGGCTGGGGGTGAGGCTAGGTCGGGGGAGAGAGAGAGAGAGAGAGAGAGAGAGAGAGAGAGAGAGAGAGAGAGAGAAAATTGATTTTGGGAAAAAAAAGAAAAGAAAAATGGGAAATAAAAAGGGAAAATGGGAAAAAGGGAAAAATGGGATTTTAATTCCATTTTTCCATCCTTATCCACTTTTAAAACCTCAAAATCCCATTTCCCGTCTTCCTCCTTCAAGACCCGACCGAAGAAATCTTTTCCAATAAATCAAACTCACTTAAATCCAACTCCCAAAGCAACACTAAGGGCCCGGGCTCGAATCCCAAAGGAAACACACAACCAACCAACACTTTGCCAAAGCCCAAACCACAACCGAGCATCCAACCGACTAGCCCAAACACCTCGGGACTCGCAGCCACCAACAAACAAGCCTCGACAAAGGCAGGAGCTACCTCGAAGCCCTAAAAACCACAAATCCTGCCCGGAGAGCCAAAAGACCAAAATACCCCTAAGGAACAAAACAGCTCTAACGGCCCAACCAAACAACCGAATCTTGACCCGAAGGCACCTCAAAAACTGGAATAGAAAACTGGGCCGTTACAGCTTATCTTTATGATTTTACTTTTGATAGAATCTAGATCCTAGATCATATCAATTGGTATCAGAGCCGTTTCGATTCCTGGGTGTAGAGATGAATCAAGAAGAGATTCATTCATTCCGAGAAGGGTTACAAAGTTTGATGGCCTTGATTGATTCCTTTCGAAAAGAAATTAGAGAAGAATGAGAACAAAGAAGATTATAGATGGAAGCTAGGATTCAAGGAAGAAGGAAGGTCGTGGAAGAAAAAGTGACGGCTAGGGTTTTTAAACATCCGCTGCCACCTCCGCCACCACCATCTCCGCCACCACCTCCACCGCCGCCGCCACCTTCGCCACCACCTCTGCCACTACTTCTGCCACCAAAGGCACCGTTTCCGCCACCACCATCGCTGCCACCACCTCCGACATTGCCGCTGCCACCCCCGCTATCGACTTCACCACCTCCGCCACCACCATCGCCGCCACCACCTCCGCCACCAACGTCGCCACCAACGCTGTCGTTTCTGCCACCACCGACGCGCAGCTGCCGCAATCGCCGTTGCTGCCACCGGAAAAAAAAAAATTTGTTTTCATTATTTTTCTATTTTTGTGTATGCCCACCTTTAGGACAAGGTGCTTTAAAGGGGCAGATATTGATAAGGTTGGGCCTAGGGCTCTATTTAGCCATTACTTGAAGAATAAGTTAGTATTTTGTTAAAAATAGGGTGGGTTAGGTTAGGGTTTAGGCATCCAATTATTAGGTGATTATTGAATGATTTATTGTACGGCTCAAGACCTATCAAAACTTGGCTTATCTTTATTCTTTTATCTTTTGATATAATCTAGATCCTGGATCATATCATGATGATGATGGAAGTACTGACGGCGGGTGAGTTTTGAATCAGCAGCACCATTAGAGAAGCCATTATTGGAAGCTCTGTGCACTTTAGAAAGTGGTAGGTATTAATGGAACTCTCAAAGGGAAGCCCCAAACTTTCTAGTAGAGATAGAAGAAGCAGAAGAAAAACAAGCATTATGGTGAAAAGGGTCTGTTTGGTTAATGATGATCTCTTTAGGAGGAGCTCAAATCCTCCATGAAGGCACTAGAGTGTAAGGTCCACATCTTTTTCCAATAAAAACCACTCTCCTTCAATTTTTTCCCAAATGTTCTTCCATTTCTCCTCCCTTTTTTCCATTTCATACCCTTACAAAAAAAAAAAAAAAAAAAAAAACCGTCCCTTCTTCTCTTTTCTCTCTAATCCATCCTTTTTGGGGTTTAAGAATTCATGACAAAGGTTCAGTATTTTCAGGTGGGGTTTCTTTTTTTCTTCAAATTTCTTTTCTTTTTTACTTACCACCCTTCTATGAGTCATTTCCATGGTGGCCTTAAAGGGTTGGTGGAAAAGCTGATTTTAAGATTCTAATCTTCTATGATTCAATCGTTTATGTGAAGACACGTGAGTGAGAATATCATAGGCAAATAATTTGTATTGAGAAAAATTTACAAAAAGATAAGTATGTTGAGTATACTTACTATTGTAATCGAGAGAGATATGACCAAATAGTCGTGTATTTTATTAATGAAAGACAATGCCTTTAAATAGGAGTTACAATAGGCCTTGCGGGCCTAACAGACCTAAACCTATTAAAGCGATAAACCTATAAAAAAATATACATTTTAATCTCTAACAATCCCCCTCAAGCTGGAGCAAATATATCTATCATGCCCAGCTTGTTACAGAGGTAGCCTATCCGAACTCCATTCAATGCTTTGGTGAATATATCACCCAAATGTTTTCCAGTCTTCACATAACTCGTCGAAATCAAACCTTGTTGTATCTTCCCTCGGATAAAATGACAATCCACTTCAATATGCTTAGTTCTCTCATGAAACACAGGATTCGAGACAGTATGGATTACTGCTTGATTGTCACACCATAGTCTAGAAGGTGTCGCAGTTTTCACTCCAATTTCATTCAGCAGTTGAACCAGCCATACTATCTCACACTTTACTTGGGACATAACTCTGTACTCTGACTCAACACTAGAACGCGACACCACATTCTGTTTCTTACTTTTCCACGATACCAAATTTCCTCCCATAAACACATAGTAACCTGAGGTTGACCTTCTATCTTCTTTAGAACCTACCATGCCCATGGTTTTTGTACAAAACGCCTCTTCCATGAGCAAACTTGAGATAACTCAGAATTTGTTCTACGCATTTCCAATGATCGACTGTAGGGGACGACATGAACTGACTCACGATACTCACAGAATAAGAAATATCTGGTCTCGTGACCATCAAGTAGTTTAACTTTCCAACCATCTTTCTATACCTCTCGGGTTCCGTAAAAACTTCACCTTCCCTGACAAGCAGTTGGTTTGGTACCATCGGGGTACTACACGGTTTCACACCTAACTTTCCTGTTTCAGTCAACAAATCAAGAACGTTCTTTCGTTGTGACAAAAAGATTCTCTTCTTGCTTCTCATGACTTCAATACCCAAGAAATGTTTCAGAGTTCCGAGATCTTTAATACTAAACTGGTTGTGAAGGAAGACCTTTAGTGAAGCCATCCCTGAATCATCACTCCCAGTAATCACAATATCATCGACATATACCATAAGCAACACAATCCCATGTTCAGACCGACAGAAAAATACAGAATGATCTGAAGAGTACTTCTACATTCCAAACTTCTCAAGGCTTGACTGAACTTACCAAACCACGCTCGTGGGCTCTGTTTTAAGCTTTACAAGGATTTACGAAGATGACAGACTTTGACATTCTCCCCCTGAGCAACAAACCCAAGTGGTTACTCCATATAGACTTCCTCAAGAAGATCACCATGCAAAAAGACATTCTTCACATCGAGCTGAAACAACGGCCAATCATTCATAGCCGCGAGAGAAATAAATAGTCGAATGGACGACATCTTGGCAACAGGAGAGAAGGTCTCACTATAACCAAGCGTTCTTTGAAGTGAGCAACTGACCCTTCAGAATTCATCTTGACAGCAAAGGTCCACTTAAAACCAATCGTCTGTTTTCCCTCTAGACGAGTTACCAGTTCCCATGTACCATTCTCATCCAACGCAGCCACTTCCTCGACCATCGCCTGGTGCCACCCTGAGTGAGACAAGGTTTCACTAGTAGTTTTAGGGACCGACACAGAATCAAGTGAAGTAAGAAACGAGAAAGAAGCAAAGAATAATTGATGGTAAGACACACATGAGAAGATAGGATACATACAAGAACGTTTACCTGGGCAAGTCTAGATCATCACTAGCTCGCAAGTCAGATGATGAAGAATCCACCGATAAGGGGCAAGCCTTTGAGTGTCATGGACGTCGATGGAACCGGAAGCGACGGAGGAGGCTGGTCCGAACCACTGAACGAGGACACGATCTCATAAACTAAGAAATCATCCTCCACAGGTGGACACATGGTCGAATGGGGTATCCTAAAATAAACAACATCAGAAGAAACGACGTATTGACTTGTGCTCGGGCAATAACAACGCTAACCTTTCTTATTCTCCTCAAGGTGGACGATATATACTTGTCATATCTAGTCTGAGAATTAACTCACACAAGCTAGGTTGATGTAGTGTTTTAGTTAAGATATCTGAAATGGACAGACAACAACGAAGTAGAAAATAAACTTTTGTTACTTGTCATATGAGTCGTCGCTCCAGAGTCAATGACCCACTTTGTAGACGACGAAAGAAGACAGCGATTGTTACCTGTTTCAGCTAGGGTCGCAGCAGGCGGGAATTTTGATAACGATGGCTGCAAATGAAGTAGAAGAAACTCTGAGTTTAGCTAATTCCTCAACAGGTGCTTTCTCATTCGACACAAGATGCGCTCTCTGGTGCTTCTGATTGTCATATTGCAGTTTTCTACAATCCCTTTTTAAATGACCTGGTTTCTGACAATAATAACAGGTCATTCCTAGTTGAGAATCCGGACGCTAATCATTATCAGACTTTGATACGGGAGAACTGACATTTCTCCCACCACGGATATCACTCCTTCCAACCAAAGCACTATTCGACTGTTCAATTAAATTCACCTCGGTTTGTTGCAGTCGACGAAACGCATCATCCAAAGATGGTAGTTCAGTTCTAGATAGGATTTGAGACTTGACATTCTCATATTCTAGACCCACACCACGTAGGAAGCTGATAACTCCCATCTTTTCCCTCTGCGCCCATTGAATTGTATATCAGCACTGAACGACATGAGAGAATTTAATTCAGCACTATCCCGCTTGTGCTTCGTGTAATAGGCCTCCAAAGTCTCACCATTCCAATCAACATGAAAATAAGACGAGCAAACATCATATGTCCTCCGAACTTGCTCCTCCTTGAGTACAAAAATTCCACATATGTCATTAGCTGTTTCACCGTAGTTCAATAGCTAACCAGATCCACTATCTCATCATTCATCGAGTTTGTAATCTGATTATACATACGCGCATCAACCCGATCCCACCTATTTTTGTCAACTTCGTCTTTAGGCGGATGGATCATCATCTATGTGTCCTTCTAATTCGTTACTCACAAGTGATTGCGAATCATTTGATTCCAATCGAGATAATTGGTACCATTCAACTTTCGTTTTGTGATCTCCATTAATCTCAGCCATGTGTACTAAACAAAGCAAAATAGGACAACAAACTACTCACAAGATCCAAAGAATAGTTTTAAAAACAAAATTAAGTCAGAACAGCCCCAAAAACCAGCAAATAAAAAACCCACATAAGCAATAAAATGCAAATTCGAGACACGACAAAGCCCGAACCAATAAACAAACTCGACGACGCTGCTTTCCAGCGACGATTGCGGCTCTGTCTTTGATCGGACAGAGACGTGACTTGGACGACTGGGTAGATAGGCTCGTGGGCTTCCAAAATCTGTAAAAAAACAAAGAAAAAAAAAGGCGGGTGGCGGTGGCTCCCTGTTACAATCCCGAACAAAACCCTTAAATTCTAACCCGAACAACCAAACCCTAGTTTTTTCTCTTCTAATGTTTTCGCTCTGATAGCATGTAATCGAGAGAGATACAACTAAATGCGTATATTTTATTAATGAAAGACAATGTCTTTAAATAGGAGTTACAATGTGCCTTGCGGGCCTAACAAACCTAAACCTATTAAAGCGATAAACTTATAAACAAATATACATTTTAATCTCTAACAACTATCACGTGTCAAAAAATGGATCATATATTTTTAATATTCTTTTAAACAACACTAAAATCTAACATTTCTCTTCTATCAATCAACTTATATAAAATAATAAAAAGATATTGTCACTCAAACTACTAAAAATATATGGTCCATTTTTTGACATGTAGTGGTAAGTATATCCAAAATACCTACTCATCCTCATGTAAGTTTTGTTCATTTACATTAAACCGTATAAAAAATATTTGAACGAGATTACCAAAGATAATTTATACATTAAAGGTGTGTTTGACGCACCGGTTTGGTTATGATAAACGGTGGGTAAATGGTGTTTGAGGGACAAATTATTATAACAGAGATTATGATAAATAGTGTTTTAGAGGTTAATTATGTAACAAAAAGTAATATATATAAGGTTTAGGTAACCACCGTTTATGATAAACTGTGGGGCAAATATCGGTTGAGTTATTATAATCAACCCGGCCGTTTACAAACGGGGTCCAAACACAACCTTAAATTTTTTAAAAAGTTCAATACAAATTGACGATAAAGATTCGAACTTGTAACATCTTAGTTAGTGATGCATAATAGAATCCGAGCTCATTTCAAAATTCAAACTTCAGATATCTATTAGAGGACGGTTCGAAAACTTGCGACAAAACTTGTATTGTAATAAAGGAAGAAGGAAAATTTTGGGCCTGCTTATGGCCCAAAACAACTGGAAACTGGGCCCAAAATTTAAAAAGCCGGGGGCCTTTTTGGCCCAATAGGAAACTGATAAAAAGATAAAGTGCAGTTGGGGACTGTTGGCGCTTTCACAGTCGGTCGTTGCTTCTTCTTCTTCTTGTTCCTGAGCTGCCATTTCTGGTTTTGGAATCCACCGAAAACTGTAAGATTCAGAGCAATAACGGAGGGGATTTACGAACAATGCCGGCCACAATTCTTTCACACTTCACTTTTCATCCACCTTCTTCACTATCCACTTCTCCGAAATCGATTGTTTCTTGTTTGACCGGGAAGCTCTCTTCTGACATCGAGCTTCCTGCTTTTCTCAGGTAATTCCGATTCTCAGATGTTGTTTCTTTGTTTTCTTCAGTTAATGGCGATTATGAAGGAACCCTACTGAATATCTCTCTGTTTTTGCTCTCTGTGCTGAGATAATCGTGGAATAGGGGAATTAGGTCTTATTTTGTTCTCTTTTCTTTTTTGGGTGGAATGGATTAGTGTAGAAACAGGCGGTGGGGAAGAATGAGACGCGCATTCGTTTTTGTGGTCTTATTGGTGTTATATTATAGTGTACTTATTTAATGTTCATTGGAAAATTAGTGAAGAAGTATAAAACAATCCTGTGACCTAGTGGTAAAAAAGGGCGTTAAGTTATTAAGAGGGGATAGGTTGAATCCATGGTGGCCACCTACCTAAAAATTGACTTCCTACGAGTTTCTTTGACCGTTATATGAAGTAGGATCAAATGATATGTTCCGTGAAATAGTCGAGTTACGCGTAAGCCCGGATACTCATGAATATAAAACAAAGTGAAGAAGTATAAGAGTGTTCTAAAACTGAATATAGTCTCGAGAATTAGAAAACTTCAAAACAAGAAACAGAGAATAGGTTGACAAATAGCCACTGAAAAAACAATTCTGATGCAGTTCAGAGAATTGAAGGTGTACAACTTATGTGTTTTTATTACTTTTGTTGATATATGTTTTTTGATGTAGGTTTTCAAGTCGGTCCCGGGCAAACGCTCGCAAAGACTGGTATTGGCGCAGATCAGAAGTGGTATCGAAATACTACGATCATCTTGTAAGTTTCTCACATTACCCTTTTCCATTTTCATTTGCTTTTCAATCCTATTTACGCAGTTAAAACTTTAAATTCACCCGACTGACATTATTATGCTGGATTCTAGGTGTTCTAGATACTTTTCTACTTCCCAATAAAAGTATAAGCATAATATTTGTGTGCTTAGATTGTCTACATGTAATGTTGGAACGTGTAACTGTGAGTGGTTCAGCCAATCCCTTGGCAATCAGCATTTTCTTTTACTGGTTTGCATCGTTAAAATATGATAATATTAAAAAAATTCTATATCCTTTTCAACTCATATGTTCTTGTATAGATGTTATATGCATTATTTTTTTCTTTAATACAATATGCACGAATAAAATGAAACATTTTCAGGTTCATTTCATGCATACTCGTCCATTGAGTTAAATTGTCTTCCAGGAACTTTGTCAACATGACTACAGTAGCTGTGAATTATGTACAAGATCAGAAATTGTTGTGGATAATTGTTGTGCATCTTTAAAATCATTTGCAAAGTACAATTCGGCTAGGGGGATTCGCGAAATTACCGATGACCAAAAATCCAGCAGTACAGTCGGCCGTTCATTTCTGAAGTTTATGCTTCTGTCTTGGTTCTTCATTTTTCAAGACTCTCAGCAGGCATTAGCCAGTTCAGATATTGCTACTGGGTTGCAGTCAGTCCCTCTTCTCGGAGACCTTGGTGATATTAGCACAGGTTTTGCTTCAGTTAGTAAATCACTCCTTATAACTTCTATGAATTAGCGTTTTTAATGTTCCAGGATATCTAGTTGTAGTTTGATTATTTGTGGAGAGTTCTTGGTGGAATTTTGACATTTCATTCACAGTTTTGAAACTCATATGTCTTTGAAGGCAAATAAAATTATAATATTATAGGTTGATTTTGAGCTAAACTATGGAGTAATCAATTTAATCTTGAAGTAAGATGTGAAAGCGAAGAATCATAATTATGTTGTCATTCTTTCTTCACACAGGCGTTTTTGCTCATCTTTTTCTCAGAACTCGGGGACAAGACATTTTTCATTGCAGTAAGTGCCAAATAATAATTAACTTCTGGTGGAAAAAAACTTTGTAGTCTTTTCAATATGGAAACAACACGAAGGAGCTTGAGTTATATTTTGCTGACTATTGTCCTAATTATGATAGGATATGGCGCTTCTTCTAATTTGATGTTTACCGTTTTCTGTAGGCTCTTCTAGCAGCTAGGAACTCTGCTGCTATTGTTTTTACTGGAACTTTTGGTGCACTTTCGTATGTTTATTTTTGTTTTTCATTGTCACATCCCTTGTAATAAATACTTATCAGTTAATCCCGTGTGACATAGCTTTATTTACCTAATGACGGCTGGATGGGACATCACGTCAGCCATGATCTTGCACTTTTTCTTATTTTGGTTCATAGTCACTAGATATGCTTTAATATATTTTTTAAAAGATCTTTATATTTAAAAACAATTCATGATAAGCATACATACCTTTGGTAGCATAATAATTCATGAATAAATTGGTGTGCCTAGCAATTATTTTAATTCAAAAAACAGATGAATCATAGGATGCTATAAACGGAATCTGTGCTGTTGATATCTCATGAATCATGATAACATGGAAAATTCGTTATCAAATCCTTCAAGAGGTGTTTGTACATGGCAGGGCAATGACCATCATATCTGTTGTTCTCGGACGAACCTTTCATTATGTTGATGAGATTCTTCCATTCAGGTATCTTTGTTAAACAACCACCTCTTTAGGAATCTGAAGGAAGTCATGAGTTTCGGTTCTTAAACTGTATGTTAACTTACCATTAATTAAACATGGCTAAAATTTACTTAATTCGTCCTCAAGGGGTAGTCTTTGTTGGTAGAGGCTTGGGGTCTTCAAAGTATGCTCTCTTGGAGTTCTCAAGTTCGAAACCTACGAATGAGCTTAATTGTAAGATCCCTTGTTGTCTCTCGGATCCATGCCTTAGGACGGGCGCGGGGCAAAACTTGGATTCTCCGTTATCAAAAAGAAAATTAATTTCATTATTTTATCAGTTTATTGTTTATGAAAATACTTAACTTTAACTCTTCTTGAAAATTTCATTTACAATCGACATATTTGATCCTTTAGCACAATTACTTATATGATCACAGGTTTGGTGACAGTGATTTACCAGTTGATGATATTGCAGCTGTCTGTCTTTTGGTAACTTCTGCCGTTTAGTGATTGGAAAAACAACTTATATTACTTGATTGAGATTAAACCAAATGCGAACTCCAAAGATTTTTATGGATGTTAAACGCTTTTGACTGATATCAGGTGTATTTTGGGGTCTCAACATTGCTTGATGCCAGCTCAAGCGATGGACTAAAGGCCGAAGATGAGCAGAAGGAGGTACTCTCTTATACTGATGTCTGCGACAGCATCTTACAATATCTCTTTCTTTCATTTCTTGTTCAAGTTCTTAAGGGTAAGTCAATACAGTAACTATGGTGGTCTTTTTGCATTAGCGAAGTTTTTGGTTTTTATTTAAGAATAAACTTAGTGTTAAGGTTTTTATGTGAGAATGAAGTAGAGGTTTATATTTTAAATGTATACCATGGAGAATAATAAATAATAAAAGGGAACTTTGGTATAAAATTGATAGACTAATATTTGGTGGAGTGGCTAAGCCCCATGAGGTTAGATTGAAGTGACAGGAAGAGACCTTAGATAATGTGCAATTACTAACTATGACAAGTACAAAAAATAAAAGCAATTCTCTAGTCTTAAACTCTAAATGGACTTGTTTTTCTTCCTCATGCACAAGGATTAAAGCTGATGGATTTTGGATTTTTTTTTTTTTAAATTATACTGTTCACAATCCGCAAGGGGCAGTCTCGTTGGTTGAGACGTGGGACAAGGGGCAGCCTCGTTTCAAGGCATCCTTTTTTGAAGGTCTAAGTTCGAGCTCCACGAGTGACCTTAATTGTATAATCTCTTGTTGGCTCCCAGTCCGAGCCTTGGGACGGGTGCAGGTGCCCTTTGGTATAGTGAAGCAAAGCCCTGCTTTCCCGGTTTCAAAGAAACAAAAAACTATACTGTTCTCAAGCGTATGTCAGAAAATAACAGTTTTGTTTTAAAATCTGAATCAGGCAGAGCTAGTTGTTTCAAAGTTCACTGGAAATGGTGCTGGGATATTAGCTGTTGCTAGTACGGTCGTCAGCACCTTTGCATTAGTGTTTGTAGCTGAGTGGGGCGATAAGTCATTTTTCTCTACGATTGGTTAGTAAAAAATATCTACATATTGTTAACTATCTTCTTGTCGTTAAATTATTTTGTTGATATCTACTACTTCAAATGTCAAATTTGATTGTATATACAGATCGGAGGGCCAAGTAGTTTTGCCCTACTTTATCATTTCATTCATAACCTCCTTTGTTTGTTAATGATGAAAAGATTAAGACTTGATCAGCAAATTTGGAATACGTCAGGACTCAATCGGAAGATTAGAACAAATGAAGTAGACTTACAAATGTGAAATGTATCCATCTTTCCACACTGTTTTAGAAGTTTAAACTAATAAAAACTTAACCAACAACGTTATATAAAAAAATTTCCTTGGAATAAGCTTCACGGGAGATCCAAACAAGGACTAAGTTTCTTTTTCCTCATTCAATAATTTAATTTTGAATTTCATTATTTGGACCACAATTGTAAAATTTTAATTGTCAAGAATTTGTAAGTGTTTTTCTGATTTAGTACTTCCTCCCATATCTGAACTCAAAACTATATTTTCTTTCTGCATTTTGTAGCCCTTGCTGCTGCTTCTTCACCGCTTGGAGTCATTGGCGGTGCACTAGCTGGTCATGGTGTTGCAACATTGGTAACTATTTTCTTAACATTATCTTCATCCTGTTCCTACATTGCGGAAACATGGCTCTAATCCTTTCACTCAACGACTTATAGGTTTGAGTGTCAGCAGAATCACGAATCTTCTATCCATGGTTGTTACATTAAGTTGATTTTTTTTTAAAGAGTGCAATTTGGGTGCAGGCATGGCTGCACCCTAGAGGTGATGTCAACTATATTTCACTTTTGCTTTCTTTTTTTTTTTTGATAAAAAACAAAAAAAGCAAAAATGTGTGGCTTAGACATGGGCAACATCGCCTCTAGGGTGCAACCATGGCTGCACCCAAATTGCACTCTTTTTTTTTTTAAAAAAAAAGAAACAGGAAACTTTCCATTGATATACAAAAATGTACGAAAAAAAACTATTGTAGCTTGTTACAAGAAACTTTTCTGCTGATTAATCAAAGTGGATAAGACATAGTTACAAAAAGGGAGACAATGACTCCATTAAGTTGAATCTTATGTGCAGTCTTTTGATTAAAAACTGGGGCAAATCTAGTGCATAAATTTATTTGAAACAGTATTTTCAAAGCGCAAGGCGCAATGCAAGGCGATACTCTCCTTGATCGCCTCAAAGCGAGAGGCGAGTGAAGAGAGGCGCATTTATAAATTGATAATAAAACATGTGTATTCACATAAAATTTCAAATTCATATGGTAAAATACTAAATAGTAAAAAATAAAAGAATAATAAATCACAAAAATTATGTTATTATAAGATATACTATAATATTAAATTATTATTTGCATAAAAAAAATTGAAAATAACGGAAAGTAATTCAGTATCCTTAATAAAGAGTTCGCAGTGTTGTGGACTTCTTCATAAACTAATTCTAGGTTCTTTTTGTGGATATTAAGTTAGATATTGATAAATAAATAAAACTTTAACAAGGCGCACGTCTTGGTCTAAGGCGAAGGCGATGTAGGGCGCAAAATGGCGAGGGCCTGATTGAAGGAGCTCGCCTTAGCTATGTTAGAGGCGCAATACCTGCCTATGTGCAAGGCGATGTCCATAGGCGAGGAAAAGCGATGGCCTTGAAAACACTGATTTGAAAGCATGCATTAAATTGTTATGAAAAACGGAACAATAATTAAACGAAATAATTAAATGAAAATAGTAAAATAACGTGAGAAAAAACACACATAATTTATGTAGTTCACTAAGATTAGCTACGTCCATGGACAAAGGACAAAGGAGAAAACAATTTTATTAATTTGGATATAAGAATACAAAATGTCGATCAACTGGGGCTAGAGTTTTTAGAGAGTTTATATTGTGCACTCTCATAAAACTCTATTACAAAATACATTAAAAGGAAAAAAAACCAAATGTGTTATGCAATCGGCAATCAACAAACAATCAATGATAAAGAAAACATAGAAGAAGAAACAACACAGAAATTTACGTGGTTCACTAACTTTGTATTAGTTAGTCCACGGGCAGAGATAGGACACGATTCTATTAAGGAGAACGGTGAAGAATACAGAATGAACATCATAGATGGTTAGGGTTTAATTCGAGTTTATATAGGCACTCTCATTAAACCCTATTACAAATAAAACCAAATACATAAAAACTCGTTAAACGACAATACAGATTTCGTTTAGGTTCTGGAGGCGTTGCCCCCGAACTCTCGCTCACTGATCGAGCAAGACACTCAACTAACGAATCGTAGGACATTAAGTTATTCAAGGCATATCTCAACAAAATGTATAAGCATAAACCTAGTTACATATTTCGTCTAGGTTTCGGGGGCGTAATCGTGGAACATCGAATAGTTCAAGATATATCTCAATATAAATAATTTAATTAAGAAAATATATATATATGCGCGTATGTATGTACCAAATATCATGCCCACTTATCAATTAGCCAATTTTTTGGTCTAATTTTGATAATTAATCTGCAGCTTGCAGTTCTAGGAGGTTCTTTACTAGGGACATTTCTATCAGAGAAGGTAAGATGATTATTCATTATTCATTCACTTTCATTTGTTTTTTTCCCATTTTGGGGGTGGGGGGCTGTATTGGTATCACTTTTATTTGTCTTTTTTCAATTATTGACACAAGTTTAGGAGGATAGGATAATCAGTGGGAAATTATTCGTCAAACTTCTCCTCTGAATGTCCTAAAAGTAGTCTTATGTCTCCAACAAAGAGAAGAAGAAAAATTCAAAAGTAATTATTGATTGAAATCCCATTTGTATTCTTTAATTCTCTCCTCTCCAACCAAATATGAAATATGGAATAGAATATCAATGTAGCACTTATCCTTTATTATTATTTCCCTTCTGGAATCTGGATATGTCCTATTTTTATCATGACTGTATTCTTCCTTCTCCCCTCCACAATTCTACAGCACCATGCAAATACTAACAGTTCTGTTCTAGTAGCCCATATTAGTTTCTCGGGTAAAATATAAGTTTAGTCCCCTATGTTTTGAGGAAATATAGAATTTAGTCTCTATAGTTTTAAAAACTAGAATTTAGCTCCTACAGTTTGATTAAACAAAAAAAAAAGTCATTGTCATTTCTAATCATTAGTGAATTAAGTATTCGAAAGTTAGTTATTCACGTGTCAATGATAAAATTATGAGTTAAAGGACTGGTACAACAAAAAAAAATCATATAATTTATGCATGAATAGTGAGCTTCCATGTAGTTAATATGACAGCGATTACGTATGATAAAAACTATATTTTAGGCTTGGTAGAACCATAGGTACTAATTCTAATACTTAAAATCCTAGGGGCTAAATTCTAACATTCTTCAAACTATAGAGACTAAATTCTAACTCTTTTCAAATTATAGGGACTAAACTCTAGTTTTTTAAACCATAATAAGGACTAAACTACTTTCTTCCAACCATAGATTCTAAACTTATATTTTACCCTAGTTTCTCTTGTATTCAGGTACATGATTTTTTTTTCAAATTCTCTTCATGCTGTCAGTTGTCAATGTATGTTCTTTACGCAAATCTTGAGCCATTTCGATATCACATATACCAGCCAATGGATCTTCTCATCGAGTATCGATTAGCGTAAGGGTTGCACAATGTAGCAACATAATTGCAGATGTGCTTTAGAAAGGTCCCCATTCATTAGTTGAAAGCAACTAATTTCTGCAACAAGAAAGTCTTATCCCTGTCTTTCTGAGTTGCAACTATTAACAAGTGTAGGCCCACCACTGACTAGGCTGTTTTTATTCTTATTGATGGAACTCAAGTTGCCTGTTTTTATCTCAAAAGAAGAGCATATTCTTGTTCCTTGAAATCATGTATACAAAGGAGGTACTTTGTTCTAACATTTATCACTTTATTTGCAGATTATCGCATACGTTGGAGGTGTTCTTTTTCTCGTCTTCGCTGCCGTAACTTTAGTCGAGATAGTAAACTAGGAATTCTAGTTTTTTGAACTCTCATCTCGACTATGATTCGTGAATTGACTTGTTTTCTTTGTGGAATAATGATTAATATCTCAGCAAATATTTCTAGGTTGTGCACATCAAGTGTGATAGGAGGAGAAGAAAGGCTCAATCAGATCATATAAAGTTTAAAAAAATGTCACGGAATCTAATGGTTGTGTGGCTTTGGGCTTCTTATCCTTATTGAATGAGTCAACGAGAGGCTGGCCGTGTTTTCCGTAGGTTTTAAGAACTATTTTGGAAATCAAAGTTATGACCTCGTTTGATAATCATTTTGTTTTAAATTTTTTGTTTTTGAAATTTAAGTCTACAACAACTATTATATCATTTTTTTTCTTCTACATGGATATCTATAGTTTACTTATATTTGTAGAAACTAAACAAAAATTTACAAACAAAAGAAAGTAGCTTCCAAAAGTTTGTTTTTTATTTTAAAAGTTAGTTAGCATTCACCTATTTTCTTAAGAAAAGATGAATACATTGTGGGAAAGGTGAAACATATGGTAGGAAAGATGGAACATATTGTAGGAAATCCAAGTGAGAATAGACTTAAATTTTAAAAATTACAAATAAAAAAATCAAATAATTATCAAATTGGGGTCTATGAATTTGATTTTTGGTCTGAGAAAATTGACTTTTTTTTTTCTTCTTTGGGTTATGCCAAGAAGCAGCATAGTTGGTTGAGAGTTTTAGGGTTCTCTTTTCAACGTGTTCGATTTCTTCTTGTGAGGTTACTAGGGAAAAACCTTCGTTTTGTTTCAAGGCTTATGAAATCTAACTATTCATGTTTAGGCTTATGGAATTCATGTCATACTAGTGACTAAAGAGATTATAGATTTAAACCTCTCTAAGTTTTTAAGCATTCCTCAAAATATTATTTATTGTGTGAGGTTATAATGGAGAAACTCATATTTCTTTTTCAGTGCATATGAAGTTTAGGCTTCATTTGATAACGATTTCATTTTTTGTTTTTGAAATATATACTTATTTTTACTTATTTTTTCTACAACGTGTTCCATCTTTCCTACGGTATATCTAACTTTCCTTAAGAAAGCATGTGAAACCTAACCAAATTAAAAAACAAAAACAAACTTTTGGAAGCTATTCTTTATTGTTTTCAAATTTTGGTTTGTTTTCTACAAATATAGTTGACCACTTTTATAGAATTTGATTGTGCCAACGAATGTTGTTAACATTTTACCTTCTTCCTTGCTAATTCTACTATTATTGAACATATGTAATCTCGATTCCTTTAAGCTTGAGTTTAGAAACTATTCATTATGAAAGGCACCAGATTTTTCCTGTGCCCAAGCTTATGAGTGATCTGTATAATGCTCTTTCATCAATTGTGTCGTGATTTTTGGTTTCAATCTTATCTTTTCGAATTCGAAGAAATAGCTTATAGTTGTAGGATCCTTAACTGAGATTGAATATCGATCTCTAACAATCACAACAGTATTATTCGATTCGCCACATTTTATGCGACTATAAGTCTATAACATTCCCTTTTTCTCTTTCTCTAATAGTTCTTAAATTGGGGGTGTGATAATATTTCAACTATTTCTTTGGCAAACTGTTCTATTTCATTTATGGACAAAGCACATTAAAATTGACTATCACTTCGTTCAAGAAAAAGTTATTTGCAAAAAACATTTCAAATCAACTACGTAGCAAATGAATATGAGACTTCTTCACCAAACCTCTCAACAACACTTGTTTTCTCTTTTTGTGTTCAAAACTTTGTCAATATGAAACGTAGTTTCTTATAGCTATTTGATTTTGCTAATTCTCTCTAAACAGAGACATTGACTGTCTTTATGTAAGGATTCTATCATTTCAATGCATGAGCAATTATAGAAACCTTTACTAGTTTTAGGGAAGGAACAAAATAGAAGTTAAAGATGACAAAATTGGTGGATGTGCACATTGAAATAAATGATTAATATAAATAAAGAGATAAATTGTACATAGATTTACTGACATCTTGTACAACCTAGTAATCAAGAGATTAGAGGTTTGAAAAAAATAAAGAGAAAAACTTCCCAATAGGTATCTCATATAATATAATAAAAAATGTTTTTAAAAAATATATTAAAAATGATAATTTAACTAGAAAAGAATTTGGGTGCAACCGAGGTTGCAACCTAGTTATAATGTCATTCATGTGACACCAAATTTACTTTATGTTTTTCAAAAAAAAAAAAGAAGAAGAAGAGATGTGGCTCCACGTGAATGACATGATGACAAGGGTGTAACTGTTTTCATTTAACTAATGAAAGAGAAATGATAAATTATAGATGTGAAACATTATTACAGGTAATTATTTGTGTAATGGAAAGTATGTGTACAAGACACTTTCGAGAAAGTTTGCAAATTTTGCTCGTAAATAAAAAAGTTGCCTCACTATTTCCATCTCTATTTTCTCATTTTGGTTTGTACAATTACAATGCCGTGTCCTAAAACCACCATTTACTTTCACGTTTCCATGTGACTCTGAGCTGTGATGTTTGCTTTGGTTTGGTTAAGATCTAATGTTGGACCTCCTTTCTCTTTTTCTTTAAGTACAAATAGTGTGAGAGATCTAGATAGGGATTCTTTTTTTTTTTTTTTAGTACATATCACGGAAGGGGGACAAATACTTATTTTCATGATCGAATGTGTGACGTTAGTATTGAACTGGTTTACAACCAAATAATTAAATAATTGTGTCACTAACCCATTCTGCTTTATTGAAATGAAATCTATTCAACTATGCTTATGGTACTATTTGATTTTTTTTCCTTTTAAGGAAACTGTATTGAATAGACTCTTTTCATAAAATAATTATAAATATAGTTAAATTTTGAAATATTTGCATTCATAGTCATTAGTACATTTTAATATTTTATTATTAATACTCATTAATACAGTAGTATATATTATTAAGGATATTTTGCATGTATATTAAAAAAAATTACATATATAGCACAATTTCCAAACTTATTCATTTTGGGCACAAAAAGGATTGAAGTCTTTGCACTGTTCAATCACTCAAAATCGATAGAAGTTTAAAGTCTATCAATTAGATTGATAAAAGTCTAAAATCTATCAGTTGAACCGATAAAAATTTAATGATGGTAGAATAGGAATTTTGGGCAAAAGGTACTATGAATGAATTATTTTTAATAATGTGCTACAATTGTAATGAAAAGCAAAAAATATGTTATGGAAGACAAATTTCCTATTATTAATACAATATTATGAGAAAGTATGTGACAATATACTCATTAATGTTAATGATTATAGTTGCTAAAGTTTTTTACCTTCTTTTTATTGAGGATGATCTTTTGAAATATGTATTTTGGTATCTTGTGATAAGGGATTGATCAACCCTTAACTATTTTTTATTACAAAAATTTTTAAGTAGTAAATAATTAGACATTTTATGAATTTGTTGTTTTGTTTTGTTTTCAGAAATATTCATCAACACTATCTATATTTTCATGAAATTGAGTTAGTTTGCCCACATCAAACACCAAAAGAATATACCACAGTTTGTACCATATATTTATTTTTTTGGAGTGGCAACATTGTTAGGACATAATTTTTTTTGTGTTTACTTTTTATGAACTGTACTCTCCAACATAGCTTTTGAAAACCAATTAGGCTTGTGCTCCACTTTACCCTACGCCATTGGCCGACAAAAAGGAAAATAAAATTATAGGTTTAAAATACTATGTACTTTTAACTTTATCATATTATATTTTCAATTTTCATTCTCATACTTTTACTTTTTTTTTACTAATTTGTCCCTTCTTTTAGTCCATATTCATTTAAGAAAGAAAAATAAAAAGTCAATAAACCCCTCTCAAAGTTTTAGGCCCCGTTTGATAATTATTTTGTTTTTTGTTTTTTGTTTTTTGTTTATGAAATTTAAGTCTATTTCTATTCAAATTTCCTACCATGTGCTCCATCTTTTCTACAATGTATCCATCTTTACTTAAAAATATAGGAGAATACTAACTAAATTTAAAAAAACATAAACAAGTTTTTGGAAGCTTTTTTTTTTTTTACAAATTTTAGTTTTGTTTATTAAAATATAAGTAAGATGTAGATATCCAAGCAAGGAAAAAGATACAGTAAATTAGGTGTTGTAGGCTTAAATTTCATAAACAAAAAACGAAAAAAAATGGTTATCAAACGAGGGCTTAATTATTGAATTAATTTATTTTAGTAAAAATCTTGACCAAACATATCACTTGATATGAAAGGATTAAGAGTAGACTAAATAAAATTGAATTCTTTTTTTTTTTTTTTTTTTGCAATATTGTTATTATTTTATTTAGTTCACTCACTTCTTTACTACAAATTCTTTGACAAAATTATTACTATAAATCATATCAATACTCTGACTATTGATTTAAAAAAAAGAGTTTTTTTTTAATCATAGAAAAGTTGCAATTTAAACCTCTAATAATAGAGGTATATGTTGACATTAATAATAAATATTTTTAAAAAATAAAAATTTTAAGTCCAATTAAGGTTTTACATTGTTTAATTCTTAAATTTTTATATTTGTAATTTTATACCATTAAAATTTAATTTTATATTAATATGTATTTGATTTTGTTAATAACGGTTATTATATCACATTCTATCGATATAAAGTTAAAAGGAAATTCATGTCTTTTTAAAATAAATAAATAATATGTCATTCAAAATTTTATTAAATATTTTTTCAATATTCACGAACCTTTCTTACACAAAATCTACCGAATAATTTTTTAAGAAAATGTTGGGTTGAATTATATATAGGGTATGTTTGAGTCTTGTTTATGTAAACGGTTGAGTTGGTTATAATAGTACAACCAATGTTTGTCCTACTATTTATTATAAATGGTGCTTAATTAAACATGCGTGCCAATTTATCTAAACCCGCATGCATGTTTATGTAACATTTATATATATTACTTTTTTTTACATAATCAACCTCTCAAACACTATTTATCATAATCACTGTTATAATAATTTGTCTTTCAAACACCATTTATAATAACTCATATTTTATTATAACTTATCGTTTATCATAATCTTCCGTCTATCATAATTAAATCGGTGCGCCAAAATATACCTTAAATGTTGAAAGACAAAAGTTATGATTTAACTAAAAATTAAATAGAAGAAAAGGAAAAGAGGAAGACGTAACTTTGGTGCAAAGTCAAGAAAAAAATCTAACAAATAGATCGAGCAACGAAAAATGATTACGTGGGGACTAGGGCTCGCTCCTCTGGCATGTGACATGGCACGTGCGCATCACTGCCACAAGATTATTTTTGTGCGCATATTCCTCATCACACATATATATTAGAATTTTAGTACGGCGTTGCACGCGATAATTTTTTAAATAATAAATTATATATATATAATTATAAATTGTTTCTAAATTTAAATCATCAAATAATAATTTCAATATAATATTGAATTTTATAACCATTTTTCACGTTAGTTAAATTTATTAAAATTTACATTTATGTTAAAAAACAGTTAATTATTTATTTTGAGATTTATTTAAAAAAAACTTAATAAAATTTATTGAATTAAAATTAAATTTAATCTATGCATTTTAAAAATCGATACTCTTTAATTTTGTCTCAATTTATCTATTAATAGACCAATTATTCTTGAATTGTAAAATTTATAAGAGTTATATCATTATTATAATTATAATTATAAAAAAGCTAAATATATTTATTAGTATACATCTATAAATTTACCTTTAACCTCAAATGATAATTTTATCGTTCTTCAAAAAAAAAAATCCCACATCTCCAAGTCAACAATTAAACAACAAAAGATCCCTACAAAAATTATTGTAACAAAAGAAAAGTTAGATGAAAGTTAAGATAAATAATCCAACAAAAATAAGATAACTAAATTTTTTATTATAAAAAACAAAACAAAAACCAAGAAAGTAACCCCAAGCAAAAAGAAAGTTTTAAATGAGTTTGTAAACAAAATATAGAGAACTATATATATATATAGTAGGAAATCATTGTTACCAAACTTTTGAAATTGAAGAATTCTTGCACTAACCTCACATGATAATCTTATAATTCTTCAAACTTTTTTTTCCAGATCTCTAAGTATTTTTTTGAAAGGCAACAATTATGCAAAAAAAAACCCTACAAAAATTATTGCACAAAAGAAAAATTAGATGAAAGTTATGGTAAATAATCCAATTATTAAAAAAAACAAAACAAAAATAAATAAAGAAAAATAAATGCAAGCAAACAGAAAATGTTCTTGTAAACAAAATGTAGATAACTATTTATAATATTGAAAAATTCAATTTATTATTTTAATTACAATATAAAATGTCAAATAAAATCTATGAGATTTGGTACAAAAATTTTATTTTCTACGTGAAAATTTAAATGATATTATAAATATTTGTTGAAATCTCTTATCTTCTAACTTAGTCATAAAATTTATAAGATTTGATAAAAATATCTTATCTTCTACGGATGAAAATCTAAATGATATTGTAAATATCTTCTACGTTATTTGAATTTTTTTATATATATATTCTAATAAATGACATTTTTGTAATTTATGGTATGACTTAAGGGATAAAATCATCCAAAAATGATTTCTCTATTAAGCCACACTTTAAGGTTGTATGATGATATATATATATATATAATTTACCATTACTAGCATATTCTATTTCTGGTATTATATTTGTAGCACAATTTTTAAAATAATTTATTTATAGCACATAATTGTTTTTAATATAGAATTCAACAAGTAATAAAATGAGTTTACAATTGATTGAATTGTATTGATGATAAAATTGAATAAGTGATAAAACTTATTTTTTTTATCGATAATAACATTCTAGAGTCTATCACTTATTGAATTCTATCAATAATAGAACTAACTAGTAAAAGAATTCATTTTTTAGATTTTCTACTACAAATGAATTCGTTTGTATTTTATACCACAGATAAAAATAGTTTACTTTTTTTATTGTATAATAATATATATATATATATATATATATATATATATATATATATATATATATATATATATACTGTGGTAAGTCAAATAGATTTTTAACTTTAAAATTTTCTAAGTTCAAATGTTTTCTTCACTCTGTTAAAAAAACTTAACAATCGAAAAAATTTAAAAGAAATAAAAACACAAAATTATCAAACACAAAATAAAATTTAAAAAAAAAAAAGATTTATAAAACTTCTTATGAATAAATTTATAAAATATGGTTTATAATACAGACACTAAACTTGTAATTTAATATTGAAAACTTAAAGCTAAACATTTAAAATTAAGTGGAAAGATAAGATCTAAACCAAAAATTAGTGTACTAAAAAAACTAAAAATTAGTACTGGAAAAGAAAAAAAAAAAGCTACAGATATCGGCGGCAAAAATGAAAGTAGCAGTGGCAGTAATCTGATGGTTTGAAAAAAGTGACGTGTCAAAATCACGTAGTGGGATTAGCAAAAGAAGAATAAATTCGTTTTTGACTTTTTTTTTTAATAATTCAATAAATAAATCCGGTGAATGTTATAGATCTTCCATGGCCTGGCTTCTCACGACCGCTCTTTAATTTCTTGGTAAAGATCACTCCTTTTCTTTATTTAAAAAAATATAATAATAAATCAAACTTTATCATACGTTTTTTTTTTAGTACGGATATAGCGAAAGAGAGACATATACCGATTCTCAAGATTAAATGTATGACATAATGTTGAACTAGTTTACAACTAAACAATGAAATCGTTGTTTCACTGACTCAATCAATGTAATCAATGTAATATTTTAAGCATTTTTTAAATACTTAAAATTTCTTCTTTCCTTTTAGAATATTACATATCACGTATAAAAGTAGGTATTCAAAATTGTTAGATTAATATTGTATTTCATAATTGTAGTTCAAGTATATCTATTTGTAGAGTCTAATAGTTCTTCAGTGTATAATACATATAGAATGTGATTGTTTTGGATGTAACATTTATGTTTCCACCTTTTTCTTCTTCTCAATAACGAATAATATTTTCTTTCTGTTATTTCAATTTCAACCATGATTTTTCCTACCTTCTTGTTGCTGCCTCTCAATTCTTTACAAAAATTATGCCGTTTGGAAAGACAAGAAAAAGTAATTTTATCTAATGACTAGGTATACTTAGATTGACCTACCAAACTTACTCACCTTTTTATTATTTAAAAATGATCAAGATACCCTCTTACACATTTTTTTTTTGAAACAAAGGTAGCCACGCCCATCTCCCAAATTTTTATCCACTGTGCCACCCCTCGAAGACAATAGCCTCTTACACTTGTGCCAATTTAATCTTTAGTTTTAGTTTTAGTTCTTTTTGTAACGTATTTATTCCATATAAATTTCTTTAATTAGCTATTTAATTAAAAATTATATATACTTTTAATGAAAATTAACTATTTAAAAACAGGGAAATTGTGCTTGACAATCCCATTCACAAAATAATCGTAGATCTAAGTAAATTTAAAAGATTTACATCAATAGTAAAAATATAGTATAGTTAATACTCATTATACAATATAATTTAGAATACTAATACAATTTTTTGTATAATTAATGCATTATTAATACAATATTGTATGTTATTAATAAGTTTTATGTATTAATAATACAGTATAATGAGTATTAATTATACCGTAGGTTTGACTATGATAGTTAAATCTTTTTTTTTTCTAGTATTGTAAATACTTTTTCAATTTTGCATATTCTTATAAAAAAACCCTTAAATATATTATTAAAATTTAAAATAATTAAATAAAGAAAAATTTCCCACATAATTGAACGAGGCCTCACCCACATGAATACCTCTAACTGTCATAGATACTCACCATGCTCACCATGTAGAAATTGTCTCACATTGAAAAAAGTGAGGATTCTGCAACATATTTATAAGGGATATGAGTTACACTTTTTATTATCAATTGATTTTTAGGTGGAACACCATATTCTCTAATACTAACAATATATAGAGAATATTAATACTCTCAAGTTAAATGAAAGTCAAATACAAATTTTTCACGATTAAACTCGTAGAAGTTGAAGTTGAATTCCAATCAATTTAACGAGTTACTCACCATTCTCAATAGTCAATATATTAAAAAGTAGGAGATTTGTAGTCGAATCCCAAACCTTTTATTATACATCAAAATTTTATTTGGACGACAAAAAATACATTTTATTCCAAGTTCCCTCTTCTGTCATGTTTGCGTACACGAATCCATTCTGTAAAAAAAATATTATATTCTAATCACTTTTAGATTATAAGAGGTTAAAATAAATAAATTCATTTATTTTTTTATAAAAAAAGTAAAGTAGAATAATTCGAACATCCTGAGAGGGGGGCCAAGAGAAATTTACACCCTTGATTATATTTTAATTTTCGTTTTCGGAACACGTTTTTTGGTTATTAATTCATTCCAATTACGTCAAAAAACGACGCCGGTTCGAGATTTCAAAAAATGGGAATGGCGTTTGAAGAACACGCGAAGACAAAGGCGCGTGAAAGCAGTGAAACCGCGCCATAGATTAAAAAAAAAAGAAAAAGAAAAAAGAAAATCTGTGGAACACAAAAAACCGCGAATCGGCGCGGAGAGTGAAGATAAGCGTTAAAGTCAAGGACTGGGGCCCACAAATACAATAACAGATCAGTGACGTGGCGCTGCCCAGTCATTTGATGACGTGTCACCATCCTCCCTCCCTATTTTGCTCGATTTCGGACCGCCACGCCACCTCGCCCGATTTAGCGGTTCGCCCGTGCCAGGTACCTTTTGAATAAAATAAAATTTAAATTTAAAATTTGGTCCTTACCTTTTGTCTTTTTATATTTATATAACCATTCCTAAAAACTTCTATTTTCATGCTTTTATGACATCAAGCAATTGGATGAGAAATCAGTTTCAAAAGTTATTTTAATAGTTAAAAAATTAAAAATTCTTTTAAACGTATGTAATTATTATGAATTAAATTCATTTTTTGAAATTTTTTTGTGATGATAAATGTATTTAATTAACATTAAATTAGATTCATGGTTGAAAATTCAAACTGAATATAGTTAATCTATTATATTAATCATGTTGAAGATAGAGGTTTGATTCTTTCGCCTATCTATGTTGTATAAAAATAAAAATGTATATATATATATATATATATATTATAGTACAAAAAATGTATAATTGATAGTCTAGAAATTTATTATATGAATTCTAAAGTATATACACCTCTTAGACATATATAGAATCGTACTATATTATTTGTATAGATTAAGTTTTTAATTAAATACTATGAAATCTAGTGAATATATATAAAATTTGTAGGGACATTAAACGATGTTTTGAAACGTACATTCGCTATTAGTGGAAAGAAATAGAGGTCCAAAATATTTTATATGACATAAAAAGAAAAATGAAAAGTTACCGATCTATCTCCCAACCCAAATTGTGAAATAAAAAAAGATGATAAATTTATTAAACAAGAATATAAAAAGGTACTTTTAGGATAAATAATTTTTAAAGTTGAATTAAATTTGTAATGTAACTATTTTCTTTTTCTTTTTTCTTTTTTTTGCTTTTTATGAATACAATTTACTTATTTTCTTTTTCTTTTTTCTTTTTTTTTGCTTTTTATGAATACAATTTACTTATTTGTTTAATAATATTTACTATTTTTCTCACATAATAATATAATTTACTAATATTATTAATTTATTAAAGTGCAGTGTAGTGAAAGTCTATTCATTGAATGCATTTTAGACTGTTTCAAAAAAAAAAGAAAAAAAACAATGCATTTTAGACGGTAAAGCGCCCAGGTTCATTTCACTTGAGCTATATATAATAATAATAAGTAAATAAGGATATTTTGTGGGTTTTTTAAAAAAGAAATTTGATAGACCGTTTGATATACTAATATGGACTGAAATGCCTTCTTGTTACTGTATAACCCGTTAATATATATATATATATATTAATTATTTTCTATATAAGTTTTATTTTAATTACATGTCGCTCGAAATTCGAATTTAATCCCGATGTTTTCGGAGTTTCAAGAGCAGATTTGGGGAAAAAATCACCCTTAAATGACTCTTCAAAAATATTAAGTTCTTTAATTTTTGTTTCCTTTTTTAGTGATGGAATAGTTTATATTATCTTCACAACTTGAAATTAATATGAAAAAGGACCACAAAGTACCATAAACTATAGGGGCAGGGCTGTTTATTGAATAAAAAACATCACCATATATAAAATCAGGTTAGGTTAATTGAATGATTTAAGACACTATTTGATAATAATTTTATTTTAATTTTTGGTTTTTAAAATTTAAATATATATCAATCATCTTCTCATATTATTTTTTTCTTATTTGGATATTTACCTATTACCTATATTTTTAAAAATCAAAACAAAATTTGAAGAAAAAAAATAGTTTTTAGAAATTTATTTTTGTTTTTAAAATTTAACTAGCAATTACATCTATTTTAAGGTAATATAGATATATTATAAGAAATATGAAATATATTATAGAAATATGGAATACTCCCTTAAATTTCAATTTAGAGAACTATTCTCAAATTTATGAAACCATTGCATTTTTGTTTATATAGAAACCATTGCAATAAAACTTTATGGTTATGCTGTTTATGTTTCAATTTGAAAAGGTGAAAAATATTATTGGGTTATACATGCTAGAGTTCTTTCATCATTCAATTATATAATTTTTTTTTTTCTAACAATTACGGAGGTAAGGATCTAATGATTCACCATTACAATAATAATTATTGACTATATCATTTAGGGTTGATTAATAATAAAGCTAGTCACACTAAATCTTAAATTACAAAACATCATTAAAAAAAAAAAAAAAAAACTTGTGTCTTAAACAAAACTGATGCACACAGTTTAACTCAAAATCAAGAGAAATGGAAGGGCGATAGAGGAGGTGATTTCGGTAAACCGATGCATGAGCTGAGGCTCTCGAACCATCTCCGTCGAGCCACTGCTTACAGCCTTATGTAGTATGGGGACCTCGCCCCTATCCCATATTTTAATTTAATAAAATTTAAATTTATAATTTTATTTTGAGTACATACGGGGAGAGGAGGACAAATATAGATTCTCTAGATCGTGACACTCGTGTTGAACTGGTTTATAAGCAAACGATGAAATTATTGTGCTACTAATTTATTGAGATTGAATTATTACTTTATTTGGTAATCTCAATTACCCTAAAACCTACCATTATCAAATGTATAAAATTATTGAAAAAGTTGCAAATGTAGTATATTATAGATAGCAATTAATTTCTCATAGATGGTATTTACAAATGTTCCCTCAAATTGATATTATTATTCTTTTTTTTCAAAAGACAATTATTATTGAGAATTTTCCGTGTATAACAAAAAAGAGTAAAGTATTTCTATCTATAAATTAAATCAAAATAAAAAATATAATGCAAGAGGTAAAATATGTTTGGTGATAGTAAATTCTCATTATTGTTCTTGTAATTGTAAAAGAAAAACGAACCAGTCCGGTTCATGAAAAAGCCGAACCGGGTGGGGTGGAGCTAAAGATGCAGGCTCTTTCCCTGTAAATGGGGCGTAACATGCACGCGTATTTTAGCATCTCTTTCACTTTCTCTCTCTAGATTTGTTGTTATTTCTCTCTCTAGATTTGTCCCCATTTGTATTTGTATTTGTATTTGTCTATTCTCAATCTATAAACCCTTTGCCTCATCCCTCTCTTCCTTCTCCGCCGTCGCCTCCATAAAATTCCCCAATTCGCCGCATGAATTTCGATCCATTTCTCAGGTTCTGTTCTTTCCCCTCTTCCTCTTTTTCAATGGAATCCTTCATTCATTGCTTCTTGTTTTGTCTTCTTCACTTTCTTTCAAATTCTAATCATCTGCTCTGTTTTTGTTTGTTTCATTGGAATTGAGGGTCCTTGTTCTTTTTTTGATTTGGGTTTCTTTTCTTTTTCCCCTGTTTTTTTGTTGCTGCAGCTGTGGTGGGTATTGGAGTTCATGTCTGTTTTGTTTTTGAGTTTTTATGAATTGGTGGGCTCTTCAAGTGAAGCTGTTTGAATTTTGATCTGGGGTTTTGTTTTTTTCCTCTCTCTGGTCATTTTTCGTTTGAAATTTGACATGCATCGGATTGGTTTTGGCTGAGTTATGTACGGGATTTGTGAATTGTGTGTTTTGAAGCTTGATATGCCCTTCAATCAATCATGGGCTATTTTTTTTTTTGTGATTGAGCTTGTTAGGATCCCACGTGAGACCTCATAAGTGGACTAATCCTCTCATCGTCAATTGATTTTGACATGAATGTCAACCTGTTATCTAGAGTGTCTGAAGTGGCCCATGAAATCCAAATAGGTATTCAGTCCAATAAAAGTGAAATTGAGATTCGATTTAAGATTGACAAGGCCAAAGGAGGGAGCATGTTAGGATCCTACATCGGAAATAGACAGTAATATATAAAAGAGGTGGATCACTCCTCTCATTACCAATTGGTTTTGAGATAAATGTTTACCCTATCTAATAGAGCTGCTTTTCCTTTTGGTCTCACTATTTGCATATCCTTGAGCGGGTTTATGTTTTGGATTTTAGGTGTAATGAAAAAACTGGGTTCATGTCTGAAATTGTATTGAGATGTTATTGATTCTGGTTTATGTCTGAACAAGATTATCCGTCTCATTCATGTACAATTCTAGAGCATTCAAATGGTCGGTATATTAATTATGGCATGCTGGCTGTTTGTTTATTTCATTATTTTTCTTGTATTTGTAAGGTACTTCCTAGGATCCTTCTGTATGTCAGTGTTGTTAACATCATTTTTTATTTAGTTCTACACCAATTTGGGGAGGAGGATTCGAATCATTTATGTTGGTCTCTAGGCACATATTTATGCTGCTAAGCTATTGTTCTTGTTGGTTGGCTTGTTGAGATTATCTTTCGTGCGTATATTAACATATACCTCTTATCTTTTCACTGTCCTCTGCTTGTTTTCTTAGAAAAATTTGCATATGACCAATTGGATCTTTTTCAATGAGATAATAGCTAGAGATGGAGCTGTGGGGTTAATTTAATATTTTGTATGAGCTTGTTTTTCAAAGACTCAACAAATTAAAACAATTGCTTATCCCTTAATATTTATCACGTCTTTGAAAAATTATTCTGTTTGTGTGCCCTTTTTATCTCCCTCGTGCAATATGATTAATGATAGAGCAGAGCTATGCTTTAACAGAAATCTGCTACTTTTAGTTTTAATGTTCTTTTATACAATTTTATATTTTAATTATACTTTTTAATCAATTCAATTGTTCTTGCAGGTTGTTTGATTACCAGTACGCCTCTTTTGAAGTTTCGAGTTTGCTTGGATTCATCAGTATTGGGTGCATCTGATACGCTTAAAGGCCCTGCTGAATTTTAAAAAATGGACCGGTGTGACACTTCAGGATTCGTTAGTGGTGGCGGGATCTTGTTCATCAAAAACCATTGATTCTAGTTCCTTAGCTTCTTCTTTGATTTTTCAGCATAATAGAAATCAAATAAAACTAGTTCCATAGCTTTTACTTTTTAAATCCCGGAAGTCAGGCAGGCTGGTCTATTGCTATTATAATTTGGTCTTGATAACAATATTTGAACGACAGTTTAATGGATTCAAGCTTCCAGAACTTGAACTTTTCTGCCAATTATTCTTTGCATGTGCTAAATATTTTGGGAAAGTCTTTCCAAGATGAGAAAACTGGAGCCAGAGACAGTGCAGATACCATTCTGAGACTTGATTCTATTGGATCTCCAGTCCCCTGTAGGCCCATGCCAAAGGGAATGAAACGGAAGTGGAGCTCGGTTGAGAAATCGATGGGTGGTCAGTCAGTTGGGTCTTCTTTGTCTCTTGGCCGGTTTGTTCATTCCTCGAGTTCTTCCGACAGTAAAGGGAGTTCGGCAACTGCATGCACCAGAGTGTCTTCTGCCAAAGAAACTGATGAGGAATCCTCAATGGCACTTGATCTGGATTTTTCTCTTAATCTCGGTAATGATAAGGTAGATAGCCCAAAATATCCAGCCAATAAGTTTCTTAAAGTACAGACTGTTAAACCAAATGTTGACTTGGAATTGAGTCTCTCAACTGGCCCATCTGAATCTGGTGTCACTTCAATATATCAAGGCTTTCCCTCAATTCAGTTGCCAATAGAGAAGCCATTGCCATTTGTAGAAACCTTAAACACAGATGATGGAGAAACATCATGTTGTTGGATGCCAGTAACAGCCCAACCAGTCACGCCTCCCTCGTTGAATTCTCAGGTTGGCTACATTTTTCATCCAGTAACTGAGAAAGTGATTCCACCTGCTAATGTTCCAGACCTTTCCTCGAGCATTTTAACCATGCCGAAAGACTCAGTCACCTGTACTTCCGGGATAACACAAAAGCAGCAGCAAGCACGATTTAATCGTAGTAGTAATTCCAAGATATGTCAAGTTGAGGGATGTGGCAAGGGAGCCAGAGGTGCTTCTGGCCATTGCATATCGCACGGTGGTGGACGGAGGTGTCAAAAACCTGGATGCCACAAAGGTGCCGAGGGTCGTACTGTATACTGCAAGGCCCATGGAGGTGGACGGCGATGTCAACACCTGGGTTGCACCAAGAGTGCTGAAGGACGCACAGACCATTGTATTGCCCATGGTGGAGGTCGAAGATGCAACCACGACGGGTGCACTCGAGCGGCAAGAGGAAAATCAGGATTATGCATTCGTCATGGCGGTGGGAAGAGATGTCAAAAGGAGAACTGTTCGAAGAGTGCTGAAGGCCTCTCTGGTCTTTGCATCTCTCACGGTGGTGGTAGGCGATGCCAAGCGCCTGGATGCACTAAAGGGGCACAAGGGAGCACCATGTACTGCAAGGCTCATGGTGGGGGAAAAAGGTGCACAGCTCCTGGTTGTACCAAAGGTGCTGAAGGGAGCACCCCATTTTGCAAGGGCCATGGCGGTGGCAAAAGGTGTGGATTCCAAGGAGGTTCCATTTGCTCAAAGAGTGTCCATGGTGGTACCAACTTTTGTGTGGCCCACGGTGGGGGTAAGAGATGTGCTGTTCCCGAGTGCACAAAAAGTGCCAGGGGAAGGACTGACTATTGCGTGCGCCATGGCGGGGGAAAGAGATGCAAATTTGAAGGGTGTGGCAAGAGCGCACAAGGAAGCACAGATTTCTGCAAGGCACATGGGGGAGGAAAGAGATGTTCTTGGGGTCATCCTGGGTCCGAGTACGGCACTCGACCCTGTTGCCCATGCAATTCATTCGCCAGGGGAAAGATGGGTCTCTGTGCACTTCATAGTGGTTTGGTGCAAGATAAGAGGGTTCATGGGGGTGTCTCACTTGGAGCTAACATTCAGCAGCCTAATCTCAGCATGACAGAGAAGATGAAAGGGCTTGTCAGGGAAGATTGCATGAATGAAGATCTCAACGAAATTGGTCAAAATCGCCGACAATATGCTGTCAGTGAAGCAGACAAGCCATCGACGTCCGTTCTCGTTCCGGAAGGTAGGGTGCATGGTGGAAGTTTGTTGGCAATGCTTGTTTGCAGTTCAGGGATGGGCTCAAGCAGTAGAAATGCAGTTTCTGGTCCTGAGCAGGCAATGGAACCTAACATCATGCCTCTTAGTTGGGTGTGAAGCAGCAATCTTAGCCTTCCTCTTATGTCCATATGGTGTTAGAAGCATGGTCAGTTGGTAATGTTGGTCTCTTTCTCCTTGTTTAGTATCTGTCAATTATAAAGCTTGTTATTTATTGGTCCTAATTGAAAGACTCCTTAAGGGTGCTCTACATTGAGGGGGCATATTATAAGTATGGGTTGCTGGGTTTTTTTTTTTTTTTTTTTTTGTATATATTTTTAGATAATGTATGTCAGAACAGGATATGAATTCAGGTCAACAACCTGTAGGTTTGTTCATGTTGTCAATCTGGTTATGGATTAGCTCTTCTACTGTGGTCATCTTTTTATTTACACTTCCATTACCTCACTAATTTCTCTCTTTATCTGGGATGAAAATAACTGTTTTTGTCTACAATCAATATCAAGCCTGATGACCTCTCAGCTAATGAATTTATCTTAGAATTTAGCCAGCTTAAAAAGTTCATTCATTGTTTCAATCAAATAGTCAAGCCTAGCCATAAAATCAGTAAAGTTAGCCGGTGACATGGCTGCAGTACTCTCCAACTTTCTCATTACTTGACGGCCACACCTCATCGGCGCCGAAAACATCCTTGTCCCTCATCGGCCACCACCAATGCGCTGGGGAACGAGGCAATCGAGATCTCTGCAGTACAGACATCCTTTACTGGGTCAAGCCATGGGTCAGGTTCAAAAACAGTTTGGCTCGAGACGATGCCAATCGAAAAGACCTGTAACCCTAGGTCGAATTCAGTATAAATAGAAAAAGGAGATTCACTTTGATGACTTACAGCCTGAGTTTAATTTGGTGATTCCCAGATGTGCAATTTGTGTGGGGATGCTCATTTTTTCATCATTTAGATGATGCAGATTAGGTGGATTCTTTTGTGCTAAAATCCTCCCTCACACCATTCAATTCAAAATTTTATTAAATTGTTAGGTTAGATAATTTACTGTCTACCATTTATGTGTTGGTTTCAAATATTAATTTTGGTCTATAAAGTTAAATTGGTAAACTGTTAACATGGAATTATGATTTTTTTTTTTTTTTGAAATCAAGAAATTGGAACTTTGCTCCACAATATATGAGTTAAATACGACCCTAGGCTACGCTAGGAGATCTGTACAAATTATCATGTCGTTCCTATCTTCTTCACACCCATCCTCATTTATAACAAAAATACTTTTACTCAAAACAAGGTTGTCCATCATACTCTTATAAACCCAATTCTATTAATTTCTTTTGGGTTTCAAATTTGAGATCTCTAAGAGAACTTGTTTTTTAAAACAAGATTTCGAGTTCCTACCATTGAGGTTGTCCCTTACTACCTTTAGTTAGATTAATTTAAAGTCCTTTTATATGTACAAGTAAATGTATATGCTTAATTGTCAATTGTTTCACTAAGAGTTTGACTTCACTTATTTATCTATATAAATTTAAGTTGTGGAGTGATTTAATAGTGAAGAATAGGTGATAGATTCAATTTATGGTAGTCTCTTACCAAGAAAAAAATTTCCTATAAAGAAAAAAGTTCAATTAGAGCTATGCTAGAATTACATGTAGATTGTAGAAACAAATGGGTGAAAGCTTTTCCAAAAGAACTATTGATTGTACAAATAATAATTTTTAACTTTTTTTTTTTTCAGAAACAGTCATTAATAAAATTTGCAAGCAATCAAGCAGCATAGTTATTATTACCTTGATCATATAGCATAAGATATTAAGGTTTGTGAGACTTCAAATGTTCACTTGCATAATACTTTCTTATGATATTCCAAATTAACTTGGATCGAATTGATAAATTGCAGTCTCAAAATCTTTATATATATATATTTAAACCTACAAATAGAAAAACATTTTCATAATAGCGTTTGTAGTCCAACGGTTAGGATAATTTCCTTCCAAGCAATAGAACCGGGTTTGACTCCCGGCAAACGCATTGGTCTTTCCAAAATATCAAGGAAAAGAGTTTTTTTTTTAAATACCAAAAAAAAAAGTTGTCAGAAGTGGAATTTGAACACACATCCTCTTTCAAAAATCAGAATTTATGTAACACCTTTGACGACTCATTCACACCGCAGACAAAACATTATATTCTTAAATTTAAAAAGTTTAATTTTATAATAAAAAACACTTTAGTTTTATTTAAGGAATTTGTGTGTTTAATTACATTTACTTAAAAGCAAGCAAGAAAATTTGCACATTATAGCAACTTTTTTACTCTAATTTATAATTATAAACTTCTTAAAAATAATTCGTTTACGGCAAATTCTGTCTATTTTTTAAAAGAATCCCTATTTTACCATTTTTTATCGACGACTTTGATAGAATCTATCGTTCTCTAGTGATGGATGTCTATCAATTTACCATTGATTGAATCAACTTCTCATTCAAAGATTTTAGCTACTTTTCAAAATGCTTACTTTTGAATAATTGATTCTATCAATCCATGTTAATAGAATCTATCTCTAGTGATAGAAGTTTATCAATTTACTATTGATAGAGAATGGAGAAAACTCCATGCTTAAAATTAAAAGAACCTCAATCCAAGTCGATGGTTTAAAAGGAGCTCGACCATATCATGGATCTTTTGGTCTTTTTAATAAATCCGTTTCCATTTTTGTTATGTGTGCAAATATTTTTCATTATTGTGTTATTGATGAATATTTTAGCTCTTTTGTAATATACATGCAAAAGCCAAAAAAGTAATTAGTTTTTTTTTTTTGCTTGAAAAAAAAGTTTTTTAGAAAAAGTTTTTTTTAGTTGCACAAAACAAAATTATACAAATTTAAATCTCAAGATTTTAATGGTAGTATGTATGAAGATTTCTGTACACCAAAATGCAAGAAATTATGATACATCCAATATCAAAATAATTGAATAAATATAATTCAATACATCTAGAAGATTATAAAATTGGACCTGTTTTACTATGCTCTGAAACATCTTTGCGATATTGTAAGGCCGAGAA
Source organism: Sicyos edulis (assembly GCA_036507275.1). Lineage (NCBI taxonomy): Eukaryota > Viridiplantae > Streptophyta > Magnoliopsida > Cucurbitales > Cucurbitaceae > Sicyos > Sicyos edulis. The sequence goes on from CM071846.1 coordinate 67,633,353, forward strand.
AGACGTGTAACAAAGAAAATGAAGAAGAAATATTTCGTTTTAACAAACAAATTGAGGAAAATTGTTATGTATTGAATAATATTCCTTGAGTCTGTACTTATACAGCTTAAGTAACAGAAAAAAAACTAATTTACATTTACATAGCTGGCTTGGGATAATGCTTAACCACTAACTACTCTTTTAACAATTATAACCTACTCTAATATCCCCCCCTCAAGGTGGACGGAAGATATTCGTCAGTCCCATCTTGGATATTAAAGAATAAAAAGGAGCATGTGTTAAAGATTTGGTGAATATATCTGCCAGCTGTAATGAACTGCGAATTGGAAGCAATTTTAAGAACCCAGCTGTTACTCGATCCCGAACTAGGTGACAATCAAGTTCGATATGCTTTGTTCTTTCATGGAAGACCGGATTTGTGGCAATGTGAATGGCTGCTAAATTGTCACAAAACAATAGTGGGGGAGCTGAAGATTTTATTTGTAAATCATCCAGTAGGTATGTTAACCAAATAAGCTCACAAGTGGTCTTTGCAAGGGCTCGATATTCGCTTCCATGACGCACCGAGAGATGGTCGTTTGCTTCTTAGATTTCCAGGAAATAATGGAGGAGCCGAGGAATATGCAGAAACCAGTTGTGGAACGTCTTGTGTCAAGACACGAGCCCCAATCAGAGTCAGAAAAAGCCCGTAGTTGATAATTTTGAGTGGCAGAGAGTGATAAGCCTTGGCCTGGTGATCCTTTAAGGTATCGTAAAAGGTGAAAAGCAGCTGCCAAATGTTCCTTGCATGGCTTGGAGACATATTGGCTAAGCTTGTTGACTGAGAAGGCGATGTCCGGGCGGGATATTGTTAGGTAAAGTAATCGCCAACAAGACGCCGATAGAGGCAGGCGGATCGATCAAGATGTCATCATTGGATGCATGTAGTTTTACTAATGGATTCATCGGAAGGGATTCAGCCTTCGCTCCAAGTAAACCAGCATCTTCGATTAATTGCAAAGTGTAATTTCGTTGGGAAACACTAATCCCATGTTGCGAACGGGTCAACTCAAGGCCGAGGAAATAACGCAACGAACCAAGATCTTTAAGCTTGAAAGTGGAGTTAAGGGCGATTTTCAAGCCCGATTGATAATACTTTGATTTGCTCCAGTTATTATTATGTCATCAACATAAACGAGGAGAGCAATGAAATTGTCACCAGAGCCTTGGACAAACAGAGAATAATCTGCCTTTGATTGATGAAAACCGAGGGATAAAAGGGTGGTGGAGAATTTTGCAAACCACTGCCTCGAAGCTTGTTTCAACCCATAAATGGATTTTCTCAATTTACAGACTAATTTTCCTGGAGTAGAAGCGGAACCATGGTGTTTATAGCCTGGGGGCATGTCCATGTATACTTCTTTGAAGAATCGCCGTGTAAGAAGGCATTATTTACATCAAGTTGTACTAGAGGCCATTGGTTTGACACAGCAAGGATGAGAAGAACTCTAACGGTGACAAGTTTTGCTACCGGAGCAAAAGTCTCAAGAAAATCTAATCCTTCTTGTTGGGTGTATCCTTTAGCAACTAAACGAGCCTTGTATCTTTCAATTGTTAGTCGGCCAAGACGACGCTTAATCTTATATACCCACTTGCAACCAATCGTATGTTTGTTGGGAGGAGTGAACAATGTCCCAAATGTGATTAATCTCCATGGCACGGAGCTCAAGTTGCATTGCATCCCTCCAGGTGACAGAGGAAAGCGCTGATGATAGAATTGAGGTTTGATGATCGGAGGAAAGGTTAAGAGAAAAAGCTTTGAATGTGGGATGAAGAGAACTATAGGAGAGAAAATCAGATATAGGATATCGGGTTGAAGGAGTTGGAGAGGGTTGATTTAAGAGTAAGCTGCAGTGGTAGGATTGGAGATAGGAGGGAGGTTTTATGGTTACGGTGGATTTTAGTGGGATAAGAATTTGGGTAGTAGGTGAATTCTGTGGACATGGTGGGTCCGGAGGATTAATTGTGGTGGAAAAAGGAGGAACTGATTCAAGATTTATGAGTGGTACTGTGGAAGGTACAATATGGGGTGAATTATCACATATTGGAGAAAGCAATGGTGGAGATTGTTCTGAGTGTGGTGGCGATTATAGAAGGTGGTACAACATTAGGTGAAGATATGGCGATAGGACTAATAATGGGTGAAGAGGATTGGGAATATGATGAGGAGAATGGTTTAGGAATAACAATGTTAGGAAAAATGGGATGGGCTTTTGCTGTATCTATATTGTGATATGGAAAAATGTGTTCATAGAAATGAACATCCCGTGAGACAAATACTCTATTTGTCTTTATGTCAAGCAATTTATAGCCCTTCATGCCGGAGGGTAACCCAAGAACACTGATTGAGGCGCGTGGATCAAATTTATGTCGATTGCGCATAAGGGTAGAAGCAAAAACAAGGCAGCCAAAAACACGTAAGGTGGAGTAATCTGCCTTTGTGCCATGAAGCAGCTCGTATGGTGTTAACCATTTTAAAATGGTTGAAGGAGTTCGGTTCATCAAATGAACTGCCGTTAGTACACATTCGCTCCAGTACACTAAAGGGATGCGGGACTGATGATATAAAGCTCTGGCAATGTTAAGAATGTCCTGATGTTTCCGCTCAACCACCGAGTTTTGTTCTGGTCGTTCAACACATGAAAACTGGTGTAAAACACCTTGTTGAGCAAAAAAATTGGTAAAGGCTAGTTCAGGCGCATTATCTGAACGAAACACTTTTATTTTCTTGTTGAATTGAGTATATACAAGGGAAAAAAACTGTGGTACAATGTGTAAAACATCAGACTTATGTTTTAACAAGAAAATCCACGTATACCGACTGTGATCATCAACTAAAGTGAGAAAATAACGATGACCAAGATAGGATGAGGTAGACATAGGACCCCATATATCAGCATGAAGAATATCAAAACAATTAACAGAACGATGGGTACTAGCAGGAAAAGACAATCGTTTTTGTTTAGCTAAAGGGCAAATGAAACAAGGTAACGTGCCCAAATTATTCTTATTTAGGTGTAAACTATCATGTATAGCAAGGAGACGATCATGTGATGGGTGCCCCATCCTCATGTGCCATAGAGTGGAGGAAGATGTTTGAGAAGCAGTATTGACAGGAAACGATGGAGAAGCTTCAAGGAGATAGAGACCATCAACGAGCTTACCCTTCCCAATCGTCCTCAAAGTGGGCGTGTCTGAAGAATACAATCGTGTAGAAGAAAATGCGCAGCAATAGAGCCATCGAAGTTAGTTAGTGCGGCGAGAAATCAAGTTGCAACTAAATTCGGGCACATATAGAACCTTCTTTGAGTTAAACCGTGGATAACAAATGTGCGGCAAAGAAAGTTGATAAAGAAACGTTGTTTATCAGGCAAAATAACGGATGTGGAAACATGATTAAGTGACTCGAACATTTCTTTATGAAAACAAATGTGTGTAGATGCTCCAGAATCAACTATCCATTTCAGTAAAGAGGAAGGATAGGATTGAGACGTACCTGCTAGATGTGAAGACATCATTGCTTCTGGTTTGTAATTTGCAAATTGAGTTTGCAATGTGGCTAGCATTTGTTGACACTGAGCAAGTTGTTCAGTAGGTGAAATCTCAGCCGCTTGGTTGATTGTGGCTGGTTTCCATCCGGAAGAAGAAGAAGAAGCGAGACGCGCGTTAGTGGCGGTAGCGTGGGGAAATCCATGGAGTTTGTAACACTTGTCAACAGTGTGACCAATGCGATTACAATGAGTACATACTGGGCGAAAACCTTTAGTTCGATTGCCAGATTTTGAATGATTTTCGCCACTGGAAACAGCGAGTGCGATAGTAGGTGAACTCAATATTCCAACGCGTTGTTCTTCTTCTTGAACAACAAGGGAGAAAGCCTTGCCAATCGCAGGAGGAGGATCGATGAGTAAGATCTGTGATCGAGTGGTACCGAAATTGTCATTCAGTCCCATTAGGAAACTAAGTAGATACTCGTATTGCACAAAGTCAGCCATCTTCTTAAGACCACCACACGAACACAAACCGCAAGTGCATCCAGGACGGTAAGTAGCGAATTCATCCCATAAACTCTTCAACTTCGAGAAGTACGTCGTAACTGAATCTTGATCTTGTTTGATTGTTGCTAATCCGCGTTTGAGATGAAAAATGCGTGGACCATTACGTTTCTCAAATCGATCTTTGAGATCTAGCGGATCGCCCGCTTGAGAATCGGTGAATATGATCTTTGCTAGAGATTTCCTTGAGACGGAGTTCAATAGCCATGTAATGACCATATGATTGTTTCGCTTCCAAGAAAGAAGAAGATTCTTGTCAGATGGAGGTTTGATAGTGCCGTCAATGAAGCCGAGCTTGTTCCTAATCGAAAGAGCGATAAGAATAGATCGACTCCATGTAACGTAATTATCATTCGTCAGTAGATCTGAAACAAGAACGAGATGCGATGCATCGCTATGGTGAAGGTAATACGGACTCTGCGATGAGATGATCTCATTTGTTCTTGAAGTATCGATGGCGAATCAATGGCGAAATCTTCCGAAGTTTGTTGAGCCGGAATCCATGGCGAATCGATGGATTTGGTGATCGAAAGAACAGGAAATGGAGAAGATGAAACGCAGAAATTGAATCTGTAAACAAAGGGTAAAGGTGAGTCAAAGAAGGAAGAGAGAGAAGGAAGGCTTGAGATGGGCACGTTGGGGAGCCACGTGTTGCTCTGATACCATAACAAACAAATTGAGGAAAATTGTTATGTATTGAATAATATTCCTTGAGTGCGTACTTATACGGCTTAAGTATGTGAAAAAAACTAATTTACATTTACATATTGGCTTGGGATAATGCTTAACCACTAACTACTCTTTTAACAATTATAACCTACTCTAATAGGTTATAATTGTTAAAAGAGTAGTTAGTGGTTAAGCATTATCCCAAGCCAGCTATGTAAATGTAAATTAGTTTTTTTTCTGTTACTTAAGCTGTATAAGTACAGACTCAAGGAATATTATTCAATACATAACAATTTTCCTCAATTTGTTTGTTACGTTTCAACATATCTCATTTATATATTGTTAGAAAAGAAAGTTTCATTTCATTTAAGATTGAAACTTTCATTCTCCGTTAAGATGGTCTATTAGAAAATTGTGTTTTAATTGATATGTTATTCAAATGTTTATGAGATTGTGAGTTTCATTGTTTATGAGAAATGAGTTTCATTTCTCTTGAATTTATGTTTGTTTAAGTTAATTTTGATGGAAAGTTAAACTTATGTTTAAATGAAGACATACATTGGTCCTCCCTCTACCTATAAATAGAAACACATTTGTCCATCTCAAATGTGTAAAAGTGAAAGAGAAAGAAGCATTAAGAAAGCTTGAAAAACACATTCAAGCTTATAGGCAAGGAGGGAGAAACCAATTTCTTCTATTGAAGCAATTGTGAGAAAACTTCAATATCAACCCTCATTCCTTGTGTTGAATAAAAAAAGTTCTTGAATCACAATGTCAGGAGGTATATTATAATCCCAATAAGATTCAATTACATTTCGTAATAATCATATTATTCAAGATCTTGGATTCATGTTATGCATAAAATATCTAACATGTGGTATTAGAGCGATGTTTAGAATGCATGATTATTCATTCATTAGATTATATAAATTGAATCAAATCAAAATGTATAGATTCATCACAAACTTCATTTTGTATGTAGCAAATCTCGATCCAACTTTTATGACTTGAATGTATACGTATGTTTTATAATTCCGCAATTTTTATTTTGGGCACGTTCGTTTGATCGTGAAAATGCATTTGAACATATACAATTTTGGCACGAAGGTTTGATCACGATTGTGTAATTTAAATTTTTTATAATATTATGAAAACTAAAAGAAATTTGAAAACTTATGAAGGCATATGATTCATAAAGGTCTAAAAACCATATAGTTGGATCATATATTATCTTTCAAATTATGTAATTTTAAGTTTAAGTTTTCTTTTTATTATTATTAGTTTTGGATTAAAAAAAAAATTAATTATTAATGTTTATGGTTTAGTGTTCTCTAATGATATTATTATTATTATTTTGAGATCACAATATAATTAATCAAGATAATGATAATTATTATTAGATTATTGTTATGACTTATTGATATTACAAACTAGTTTGTTCCACAAATTTCAACTTTAGTTTTCTTATAAACATTATCTTTATGTGAACAATACATATTGATCAAATACATGAATCAAATATTCGTCCACAGACGAATTAATTCATATATTTAAGCAATAATAAAGTAAATTGTTCAATTGATATGTTCATTAAGATATAATGATCAAAGATGGTATAATGTATATAATTTTAGGTGACTACCTACAGGAGAACCTATAATTATGTTGTTTATATACTAAAAATATTGCATTTTTTTAATCTCTGTTTGTAGTAAACATACCAACAACTCTTAATTCAATGGCTACGTCTATTATAAAACTCAATGGAACCAACTAATCAGAATGGAAAGAGCAAGAGTTTTCCTTGGGATTACTTGAATTGGACACGGCTCTCCTTAAAGAGAAGCCAACTTCACTCACTAACGAAAGTACTCCTGAGGAAAACAAGCTTCATAATGATTGGGATCGATCTAATAGACTAAGCCTAATGTTTTTACGAATGGTAATAGATACCAATATCAAAACCTCCCTACCTAAAACTGAGAAAGCAAAAGAATATTTGCAAGCCATTGAAGATCGGTTCAAGACTGCAGATAAATCCCTTGCTGGAAAACTTATGGCAGATCTTGTAACCATGAAGTTTGATGGTTCTCGCTCAATGAATGCTCATGTAATTGAAATGATCAACATTAATGCCAAACTTAAGAATTTAGGATTGATTATGGATGATGCATTTCTCGTCCAATTCATCCTGACTAGTTTACCTCCTCAATATGAACCATTCAAGATTCATTATAACACTATTACGGAAAAGTGGAATTTGAATGAATTAACTAACAAATTGGTTCAAGAGGAGTCTAGACAAGGTCAGGGCATTAAAGTTGCTCATTTCACTCAAGGAGTTGGAAAACAATTTGGGAAAAAGAATAATTCAACCCATAAAGGGGACCGCTTAAATTTGATGAATCTTCTCAATCATCCAAGAAGAAAAAGAAAGATGATGCTTGCAAGTTCTGCAAGAAACCTGGACATTACCAGGCAGATTGCGCTAAGCGTAAAGCATGGTTCGAAAAGAAAGGTAACCCTATGGGTTTCATAAGTCATTTCGAATCGAATCTTACTAATGTACTGTAAGGGACCGACCCGAATGGGACACTAAATGAGCCCTTATCCCAATGCATGCATTCAAAGTAAAGAACATTTAAACAGACATGATTTCGGATTCCAATTAAAACAAAAACATTCAAAATAACTCCTTTAAAACTAGACAATTTCCCTGGAACCTGTCCCTGTTTCCAAGCACCTGTTCCAAGATAAATACATTTCCAAAGTTTACTCTGATCAGAGATTTACTAAAAGCCATTCAAAACCTGTTCAGATACAAAATACTGGAATCCACAAATATTTACAAACATCCTAGGGCTCCGTGCCCGACTACATGCATTCAGGGGAAAACAAAACACACGAGAGTCATAATACAAGAATCGAGTTGGAAGATCTGGGCCCCATGATCATAGCTCCTCCTTCGGGCATCTGTCGCGCACCACGATTACCGTGGAAAACCACGAGAATAAGGGTGAGTAACGAATTACTCAAGAAGAATCCCCAACCGGGGTACAATACGATATACATGGTCATCTCGATGAGCGTATGCAAGCTATGAATATAAACACTGAATAGAGCACATAGCTTAGCCCACACTTGGGCCTCGGATGCCAGCTTAGGGTCTTAGTTCGGAATAGTATCATCACACGCCCCAACACATGAGTCGCCTATATACGAGAAACAAGTCCGGCCTCGCCACTGTCTCATCGTCGACGAAAGGTACACGGCTCACAATCCCGAGGAGCTCTCGATCGTGGCATGCGCTGTAATGAGCGTAAGCATGCTGCGCGTGCTACTGCGAACTATGGGGGCTGTCGGAGTGAGGCAAGCCGCCCATATCCGATCACCACGCCTAACTAAATCTTTGGATCGGTGTCAGCGACATAGGGGTGTGAGACACGGACACGTAAACTATGTCGGCTGAACCCGGCGCACTGGGGCCAAGGAGCGGTCGTGGTAGGCTTACACCAGAAGCCGTCCTTGCCTTAACAGTGGCAATCGGGGCCACCGCCAAACATGCCGAGGACATGCCGGTGCGGGACGAGGCAATGCCAAGTCATCATCCCGACCGTTGGGGCATTAACAACCGCCACCCTCACCCAAGATTGCGGGGCCTACCGCTTAGGTTAGCTAATCCTCACGGGGTCCGGGGGCGGAATGACTTGCTCGACGTCCCCGCCATGGATGCAAGGTTCTTTATGCATCGGGCCGGATGATGCTATCTACCGCAATTCTAACATGCCCTAGCAAACAAAGCAAACAATTCCATAAAATCCAATACGTGCTCAATAAGAATACAACGAGCCTAGCATGACACTACTGAAGCAAAGAGCAGATACGAGCATGCTAGAGAGGAACAACCTAGCATGGATTAACATGGGAATTAAACCAGGAAAATCATGCTAATCGGGAATTCAGAATAGAATACCTAGCTACACATGTCAATAAACAAAAACAAGCAATCAATCAGCAATCACATATAATATCGCAGGGTCCACACAACTCGGTAAGAAATCCTTACCTTGGTGGGGACGAATTCACGAAACCTAGGGTCGCGAACGAACCCGAACTAGCTACCGGGAACCTAACAAGCACAACACAATTACACACACTATCTAAATAAAATAAAATAAAATAAAATAAAAATAATTCGGCTCAGCTCGGCTCGGCTCGGCTTGGCGGCTCGGCTCGGCAACAGGCGCACGCGACGCGGCGCTGGGGCGCGGCTTGGCGACACGGCTCGGCGGCACGGCTCGGCGGCAGCGCACGGACGGCGGCTGGGGCGCCATACGCGCGAAGCGATGCAGAGGCCGGGAGGCGCGCGCGGTGCGGCGGCGAGACTTCGGCGCATCGCTGAACAACGAGCACGAAAACAGGGCGAAGGAGACAACCCAAAATCGAACGATCCACGGGGATTCGACGAGCGATTCTTTGATGGAGAACTTCCCTACACTAGGTGCACACAAACCACCCAGAAAATCACTTCACCATGGCCGTGAAACGAAGCCCGGAAGAAGGGGGCTCGGAACGAAGAAGAGAAGAAGAAAGGAAGGAAAACTTACCTTCAGCCCGGAAAAGGATCGACCTCAGAGCTGGGGAAGACGACCACGATCGATTCGGAGCTGGAGAAGGCAGAAATCGTCGGAAATCGCCAGTCGGTCGAAGGAGAAACGAAGGAGAAATCGCGAGGAAGAAGAAGCTTCGGGCGAGCTCTGTTTTTATATGAAAATCCCACTGCGCACGGCATATATACCAAATCGCGCGCATAGATTAACAAACACGCCCAGTGGCTCGGCTGGCAGCGCCCCTTGCCTAGCACGCGACACGTCCCTGGTTCGAATCTCACTCGACGCGCTATTTAATTTCTCATTTAATTTTACTCATTTCCGGGCCGTTACATGTACCTTCTTCTACTTGGTGGATTGATACATGTGCTAATGTTCATGTTTCGAATTCTATGCAGGGATTCATTACGATCCAAACCACAAATCCAAGTGAAAATTTCATTTTTATGGGAAATAAAACAAGCTCTAGTTGAAGCTATTGGAACTTTTCGCCTTATTTTAGATAGCGGTTATCAGTTAAACTTATGTCAAACTCTTTATGTACCGTCTATTTCCCGTAATTTGATTTCAGTAAGTGCACTTGATAAATTCGGATATTCTTTTGAATTAGGAAATGGTAATTTCACTTTGTTTAAAAATTCTAGTCTTATTGGTTCTGGAATTTTAGTTGATGGACTTTATAAACTTCATCTTAAACATCATGATGTTGAAATCCATCTCACCTTGCACGATAAAGAAACTAAAGGTAAGTCATGTAAAAAGGACTCCTACTCCTTGTGGCATAAAAGGCTAGGTCATATATCTAGTGAAAGAATCAAACGATTAGTAAAAGATGGTGTCCTTCCAGACCTAGACTTTACTAATATTACAACATGTGTTGATTGTATTAAAGGAAAAACTACGAAAAATACAAAGAAAATTGCCACAAGAAGTACCCAACTTCTTGAAATAATACATACAGATATTTGTGGACCTTTTGACGTTCCAACTTTTGGAGGGGAGAAATATTTCATTACTTTTATCGATGATTATTCACGTTATTGTTATCTTTATCTATTGCATGAAAAATCTCAGTCTGTGGATGTTGTACAAGTATTCATTACTGAAGTTGAAAGGCAATTAGAAAGAAAAGTAAAAATTATTAGGTCAGATAGAGGTGGTGAATTCTATGGAAGGTATGATGAGACAAGAAAACATCCTGGACTTTTCGCTAGACTTCTCCAAAAACTTGGAATTGTTGCACAATACACAACCCTGGATCTCCATGGCAGAATGGAATAGCTGAAAGGCGAAATCGTACATACATGGAAATGGTTAGATCAATGATGAGTCATGCCAATTTACCTATATCCTTATGGATGGATGCATTACGAACAGCTGTATACATCTTAAATAGGGTTCCAAGTAAGGCCGTTCCTAAGACTCCTTTTAAACTTTGGAAAGGATGGAAACCGAGTTTAAGACGTCTCCAAATTTGGGGTTGCAAAGCTGAAGCTAGACTTTACAATCCAAATGAAAAGAAATTGGATTTTAAAACAGTCAGTGGTTACTTTATTGGTTACCCAGACAAATCCAAATGATATAGGTTTTACTGCCCTAACCATAGTACGAGAATTGTCGAAACTAATAATGCTAGATTCTATGAGAATGGTGAAATCAGTGGGAGTATAAAAGAACAAGAAGTAATCATTAATGAAATAAGGGTACCCATCCTTTTACCCTATATTTCTAAAGATATTGAGAATCACCTCATTGTTGAACCTGTTCACAATGAGGAAAACTCAATAAATGAGCACCAAATCCATCATGAGATTATCACTATTCAGAATGATAATGAAGCACCACAGGAAACAACCTTACGGAGATCTCATAGAAAAAGAAGATCTGTTATTCCTGATGATTATTTGCTTTACTTAATAGAATCTGAAGGGACTAAGGATCCGATTTCTTATTCACAAGCCATTAATGATGTTAATTCTACTAAATGGATTGATGCCATGAAAGATGAATTAAAATCTATGAATCACAATCAAGTATGGGAAGTCGTTCAATTGCCTCCACGTCAAAAGGCAGTCGGTTGTAAGTGGGTTTTCAAGACCAAACGTGACTGCAATGGTAAAATTGAACGATATAAAGCTAGACTTGTTTTCAAAGGTTTTAATCAGAAAGAAGGCATTGACTATAATGAAACTTTTTCTCCTGTTTCTAGGAAAGACTCTCTTAGAATTATCATGGCGTTAGTAGCTCATTATGATCTTGAGTTACATCAAATGGATGTGAAAACTGCCTTTCTAAATGGAGACTTAGAAGAAGAAGTCTATATGCGTCAACCTGAAGGCTTCGTAATTGAAGGACAAGAAGACATGGTATGCAAACTTAAGAAATCAATCTATGGACTAAAACAAGCTTCTAGACAATGGTACCTAAAGTTTCATGAAATCATTACTGCTTTCGGTTTCACAGAAAACTTAGTTGACCCTTGTATATATCTCAAGATCAGTGGGAGCAAGTTCATAATCTTGGTTTTGTATGTTGATGACATATTATTAGCTAGTAGTGATCTTGGTCTACTACGTAAAACTAAGGATTATCTCTCAACAAATTTTGAAATGAAAGATATGGGTGAGGCTTCCTATGTGATAGGCATAGAAATATTCCGTGATAGATCACAGGGACTTATCGGGTTGTCTCAGAAAGCATATATTGATAAAATTCTTGAGAGATTTGGCATGACGAATTGTTCCTCTAGTCCTGTCCCACTGCATATAGGAGACAAACTTGTTCTTGAGAAGTGTCAAAAGACTCCTATGGAACGAGAAGAAATGACCAAATATCCTTATGCATCTCTTGTGGGGAGCTTAATGTATTCACAGGTTTGTACAAGGCCTGATATTAGTCATGCGGTCGGTATGTTGGGTAGATTTCAAAGTAACCCAGGAATCGCTCATTGGAAAGCTGCAAAGAAAGTACTGAGATACGTAAAAGGTACAAGGAATTATATGCTCACATATAGAAAATCAAGTCATCTACATGTGACTGGTTATTCAGACTCAGACCTTGCTGGATGTCCTGACACTAGGACTTGCACTCTTGGCTATGTGTATCTTTTATGTGGAGGTGCAATATCATGGAGAAGCCAAAAATCAGAGTTGCTTTTTGGATCCACTATGATGGCTGAATATGTGGCATGTTATGAGGCTTCAATTCAGGGAACATGGCTGCGTAATTTTGTCTCACAGTTTGGCGCTTTAAGTTTTATCTCTAAGCCATTAACTGTCTATTGCGACAATGAAGCTGCAACCTTTTTCTCCAAACATGATAGGATAACCAAGGGTTCAAAACACATGGACCTAAAATACCTATTACTGAAGCAAGATGTTAAACTAAAGAAAATTATTGTAGAGTCAATAAGTACAGACCTACAAGTGGCATACATATTTACAAAAGGGCTATCTCCAAAGACCTTTCAAGGACACATTGAAAGCATGGGTCTTGTAGACAGTGCCTAAATATTGTTTATGTCATTTAATTATGCACTTACAAATGCTAATTATTGAGCTCTTAATACTTAAGTTTTCTTTAAATTTACTACTTCTGTTTTCTAAAGTGTACACATATATGTTAAGATGAAAACAGAACCAGTCTTTACTTAAAGACATTATGCGATCATTAAAGCTAATCTCATTTATGGCCTAGTCATGAAAGTTGTTAATGTAGTAGTACATGGAAGTAAGCATGTTGTGGAATAATGTGCAAGCGCCATGACTCCCATTGACAACTAGATTCACCAAGGCACTTATGATAACAAACATATGAAGTCTTTGACATATCATGCGCGCCTTATGATCTTAATATGAAAACACTTATGGATTTTTCTATCGACCAAGTGGGAGACTGTTAGAAAAGAAAGTTTCATTTCATTTAAGATTGAAACTTTCATTCTCCATTAAGATGGTCTATTAGAAAATTGTGTTTTAATTGATATGTTATTCAAATGTTTATGAGATTGTGAGTTTCATTGTTTATGAGAAATGAGTTTCATTTCTTTTGAATTTATGTTTGTTTAAGTTAACTTTGAAGGAAAGCTAAACTTGTGTTTAAATGAAGACATACATTGGTCCTCCCTCTACCTATAAATAGGAACACATTTGTCCATCTCAAATGTGTAAAAGTGAAAGAGAAAGAAGCATTAAGAAAGCTTGAAAAACACATTCAAGCTTATAGGCAAGGAGGGAGAAACCAATTTCTTCTATTGAAGCAATTGTGAGAAAGCTTCAATATCAACCCTCATTCCTTGTGTTGAATCAAAAAGGTTCTTGAATTACAATGTCAGGAGGTATATTATAATCTCAATAAGATTCAATTACATTTCATAATAATCATATTATTCAAGATCTTAGGATTCATGTTATGCATAAAATATCTAACATATATCTCTAACCTCTATCACAATTACTTAAAATGTGGTTTAAGGAGAGAATTATTTTTAGATTATTCTATCCTTAGTCAAACTCTACATTTACGAGACATGCCACAAGTAGGAAAAATTAATTAATTAATATGTGGTTTAAGAGAAAAATCATTTTTAGATTATTCTACCCATTTATCAAACTTTACATTTACCAAACATGCCACAAGTAAAAAAAGTTAATTCATAAATATGTGGTTTAAGAGGAGAATCATTTTTAGACTATTCTACCAATTTGTCTAACTCTACATTTACCAAACATGTCACTAGTAGAAAAAGTTAATTTATAACTACCTTAAACTATCCGATTTTATTGCTTTTATTTTCAAATGGTAACCTTTTCTTCTTGAATCGTAGCACTTATTTCTCTTGAATTGCTTATAAATATATTAATGATTGATTAGAGTAAATATTTAGTAGGTAGGTTAGAATATAAAAGGTTATGTTTCATTTTTATAATTTTTTTACACTTTATTTTTATAACTTTAATTTCTAGAATTTATGAATTTACACTTTCAACATTTTTATATAAATTTATATTTAATTATTTTTAGTGATGGAATTTATCTAAGGAAAGAATGAATTAGTCAATATATATTAACACCAATTGAATTTTATATAAACATATTGAATTTTAATAATATAGGCATCCAATTGAGCCAGCTTATGTGGGCACAAGGCAACGTCAAAAGAGGTCGCTAAAAAACAAAGAAATTTATGATAGATAGTAAATATATTTTTTCAATCAATTTTACTTTTAATTTCCATTAACATGACATGAATTTTATAGATTTAGTTTAAATCATTAATTTAACTTTGTTATATAACTGATTTCAAAAAAAAAAAAAACTTTATTATATAACTTTTTTTTCCATATTTAGCCTACTTTATGCAAATAATAATAATTAATATTAATAATGGAAAGCAGTCTACATGAGCAGAGTAAAACATGCAATAAAAAAAAATGGAAGTGTACAAATGATGTTTTGGAAAACCACCCAAAGTGCATTTATTTGTGTGGACCAGTTTCATGTTGATATGTATAAATAAAGAATAAAGTTACATTCAAATTATTCGTTTTATATAGATGTGACGTTTCAAGACACACTAAATGATGTAAGCATTTTTTTTTTAAATTAACAATATTTAGATAAACCATATTGTTCTTAACTACTAAGTTATACGTTATATATTTATATATATATAAAAAAGGTACATTATATACTTGAAATATTATTGGCGTGATGTAAATGAACTTTAGTAGTTAGAAAGAAACCACACATAAGGATAGGGGGAAATTTGTTTTATTTTATAAAGAACTCAACCATAGTTAAAATAAATGATGTGGCAAAAATAATAATAAAAATAAAATAAAACAATTCATCATCTTCTTTATCCCCACACTTCCCTCTCTCAAGAACTGCATAGCAAAAAGAAAAAAGACAAATAGTGAGATAGCTACTGTCCTGACATAGTAACTGTATCTATCTAAGACTAAAATCGCCAATCTTTCACCTTATTTTAACAAATCCATTTGGAGTTCCATTGTCATAGGTTTCACGTCGCTAGATGTTAATGGCAGGTATTTTAGAAAAAGGACATAAAAAGAAGGAAGTGATCTGGCAGGTATTGTTGAAGAATATTTGCCATTTCTACAAAATTAATATCTATCCTTTTTCAGTTTGTGAGTCCATTTTTTTCTTCATTCTTTTAATTAGGTTTTTTCTTGACTTTGAGTTTTTCATATTTTAAATTTGTTTTTTTAGAGTTTTGAAATGGGTTTCGTTTCAGCATAATCTTGGATTTGGATTGAGTTTCTATTTTGATTTGATTTTGATTTCTGGAGCTGTGAAGATCAAATTTTGGAACGGGGAAATGTTTTTGGTTTGGTAATTTTAGTCTCGGATTGACGGTAGATCTCAGGCTATGTTTTGTTTGTTTTTTTTTGCAGCGCATTCTTAAGGAGAGGGAAGTGAGAGAGGAAGAAGATGATGCATGGTTTTATTTAATGTTTATTATTATTTTGCCAAATCATCTATTAACTATGGTTGAGTTTTTTTTTGTTTAATTCAAAGACTATTTTAATTTTTTTAGAAAATTCAAGGATTAAAATTGAACTTTTAAAAGTTTAAAGACAAAAATGCAACAAAAATGATATTTCAAGAACTTAAATTGAACTTTTGAAAATTCAAGAACCAAAATGGAACAACCATTATAGTTCAGGAACCAAAACAGTATTTTATCCAACAATTTATTTTCAACTCCTCATTTCAAATCCACATTCAAACAAATTATTGTATCTAACTCTTCTATAAAAAAAGAAACAAGAAAAATCACATTCAAACGAAGATTTGGCCACAACTCCTCCACATAAAAGCCTACATTCAAACAAGTTATTACAAAAACTTTACAATTCCAAATACTCAAAATAACCCCTCAAACTAACTCCTCATCTAAAATCAACTTTACTTTGACGTGCAACTTCACTCTCATAAAAGTTCTCGATCAAACCTTCATATCATAGCTATAATTTTCCATGTACAAATACATCAGTCAAATTAAGAAATTGCTAGAAATAATTAGCATGTACCTCCCAAGTGGTAAGAGGTTCGAACCCCTCAACTACTCCATCGGTTGAGCTATAAAGGAACATTGGTGTATTTTATCGAAACGTGATCAAACATCACAAGCAGCATAAGACAGTAAGAGTTTGACAAACTATCAGAAACATGAACCCTAATAACTAAAAATAGAAGGAACACGCCTGATTAATACTAACATATCACATTAGTTTGTCAAAAAAGTGTGGTAGAGGGTGGTTTAGCCACATACTTATTGCCTGCTCAAAAAATACTTGCATAGAGAAAAGGGCAAATTTTAATAAATCATGCCCCACCATAACCTAACCAAACCAAACCAAACCAAACAGGAGAACAATAAGACAAACCAGAATGAAACACACTTTATACATGACACCTATCCATTGAATATAACATGTCTAAAACATTTGTGCTTCACTAAGGCTTAACTTAGCATGTAAGAAAGAGCCATCAAATTGTAACAAAGGCATGTGTATTGTCAGCAATCCACAAATTAATCCACATTATCAACCCCACTGATGAGAACAGAAGTAAAAAAAACAGATTTTTTTTTATCATGGATGGAACTTCAGAATGCCAATGACAGAAAAAACCCTACCAAGTTCATAC
Organism: Sicyos edulis; assembly: GCA_036507275.1. Taxonomy (NCBI): domain Eukaryota; kingdom Viridiplantae; phylum Streptophyta; class Magnoliopsida; order Cucurbitales; family Cucurbitaceae; genus Sicyos; species Sicyos edulis. The sequence goes on from CM071846.1 coordinate 67,650,403, forward strand.
TTTGATTTAAAAAACAGGAATTCTACCACAAGAGTCATCTACTCCTCAAGCAATCTTTTTTTTGTCCTTAAATGGTCCTCTTGGGATTTTAGAAAGCACCTTTGCATCAAACACTGCATACTGCTTTTTGATCTCGGCAATTGCCTTCTCTGCCAAGGCATCAACCTTGTCGTCGTATTTCTCGTAGAACACAGGGACAGTGAAGAGCAAAATAACTCCTGTTACACATTAATTTCACAACAAAGGTCACCAACATGCATGACTTGAGAGGACAAGACTAATGGGTTTTCAGAATTAACATCTTGCTTACCAATATATAGCAAGGTTAGGAAGTTGAACCAGTTTCCCACAATGGACAAAACCCACAAACCAGTGATTGCCTAGTAAACACAAAATGGAAAGAGTATTGAGTTCTTAAGATAAATCATACAACACAAACTTAATTTTAATAAAAGCTACTTAAAACAAGAAACTAGCTTTGAAAACATAATTCAAAACTAACTCATGCATCAAATTCGAAGAGGTAGATGCCGACATACATAAAGAAAGCTCTTCAGGTCCCTTCCTGATGCGATTTCTCTCAACACAGCAATGGCCCTATTGATCTCAACTCTCAAAGCAGTAGCAATCTCTTTAACTGGCTCTTCAGGAATATGAACTTGAGGGATATGAGGCAGAGACCTGTACGGAAAAGGTGTCAGCCATACACAGCTAAACAAACATTCAAAAGATGAATTGAATGGAAAGCTAGAAAAACATACTTGTTAATGAAGAAAGAAGCATTTGACCACAAAAACACTATTGCTAGAGAAGCCATAAAAATGTGGCAAATCAAGGTCAGGAAATGATACTCAAGTAACTCAAACAAAATCCATGCAACGGTTGCTCCTCCTAGAACTCCACCAGAGACCTTCTTGTTTCTCCACAGGAAGATATCAGCCGCTGTAGAGAGTAAATTGGAACAGCAGAGTGAAAATTAATTACATAAATTACCCAGAATGAATTTCAAGCTACCATGAAACATGAAATTTGTACAACTTGACCCTTCTGGAATAGTTTAACGTTTGTAGCTCAATTAGGTAAATGAACAACGGCACTAAATTAACAAAAATCAAGCAAAAATGATAACTCGCAATAACGAATCCCCAAATTGACAATTTGGAAAGTGATAGAACATCGTAGACCAAGTAATGGAGAATAACACAGAATCAACTCAAAAGCTAAGCTAAAACTGACAACAGATCTAGATATACGAAACTCAACCAAAGATTCCGCAAAAGTGGAACAATCCATAGGATAGCCGATCCAGTTCAAGCGCTTTACCATCGCTCCCAGAAACAAACAATTACAATCTAACATCACAAACATCATCCGGATTCAACATTCATCCATCTCCTCGAACAGAGAAAAAAAACATCTCACATAATTTGTAGCATAGAAATACAGAAAAAAATGAAAATCACATACGTTTTCCTCCGCCGAAAACCTTATGGACGGGCTTTTCCCTGCCGAAGAGGCGATAAATCTTAGATTTCATAGAAGCATAAGACCTTCCCTTGTCGTCATCGGAATCGGAAGACGACGAATCATGAGCGTGAATCTTCTCGGTAATCTTGTCAATCAACGACTCACCTTTGGGCTGTTCGTGCTCGTGATGCTCCGCCATGGCTGCCACCGCCAAGAACTCGCTTCCACAGATCCAGAAAACCAGTTGCGAACGATCTGAAACTGAGAGAGAAAAAAGATCCGATCAAAATGATAAACCCTAAAGTGTTGAAGCTCTGCTCAGAGAAATCCACAACTGCGAAGATTGATTGTTTCCTCAAAGCGAGATTTGTTTCAGTCTGTGTCACTATAAATGAAGGAAGAATCGAGAAGGAGAAATCTGGGCCGTTGAAATTTGGGGCGGACCCAGATTTGGAACCCCACCTGGCACTATCATTTCAATTTTAGGTTTTTTTTATTTTTTATTTTTTATTGATAGCCACACAAACGCCAAAGATGACTCCGTTAAGAAACCCATTGCGATTGTGACACGTTGCATTTTTTTCCTTTGTTATTATTTTTTATTATTATTTTTAAATCTTCACTGTTTCAAAATTTGAAATCCCATTCCCATCACTCGGCACGTGACTTCCAACCACTCCCACTGGAGCATTTTCTTTATTAAATTAACTTCTAAAATATGATAAAATATCATTTTACTCATATATTTTTAATATCAACAAGACCAAAGTTTTAAGGGTGTCTTATATAATTTAATTTACTTCATGTATCTAACTTTTAAGAAAATATGTCTAACAAAATTTTTAAAATAAAAATAAACTTTTAGAAGTATTTTATATGTTTTTAAATTTTGGTTTAGTTTCTATAAATATAAGTAAGATATAAATATATATGTAGAAAAACAACATACGATAATTGTTGTAAGTTTAAATTTCAAAATAAAAAATAAAATAATTATTAAATACAACCCTAAGAATTAAGATTGGACTTTACACACCGAAAGGGTCGATGACGCAATGGTTTCATTGTTTGGTTGTAAACCAGTTCAACACCAGCGTTGCAAGTTAAAGATTGGACTTTACACGTCTGAAAACCAAAACAGAAGAAAACATATGATAGTTGTTTTTAAGTTTAAGGACTGTGATTTCATTTTAACTGTTTTTTTTAATGTACCTACTAGGATTCGATCTTGAAATCAAGAACATCAAACTAAATTTAAATTTGACATATTGGTCATCAAGCTACAATGTCGTTTGGTTATTTTAACTGTTTTTATCACGTTGTTTGTATGGCGTTCATGATTTTATTTTAGGGGAGTGGTCAAATTGGAAAAATATTGACAATACTAATCATAGTCATACCGTGCATAAATTATATATTAATAATTGTACTAATAAAGTATAATATTGTATTAATAATATATAATAATGTATTAATAATACAAATATTATATTAATACCATAAATTATACCGTATGATAAATATTAATTAAATAATATATTTAATTAATGTATGAAAAACAAATTAAGTTTACTTATATTTATAATTTTGTGAAATTGGATCATGTAACTTTATTTTATTTTATTTTTTAAATCTCGTGATTCCTTTTCTTGGAAGGATCCAAAACTCACCATTTCTTTTTTGTTTAATTATTCATTTTTTCTCCGCCAAAAGTCTTTGGTTTTTACATCTATATATTATTCTAATCGTCATACCTTTTTTTTTTTTTTTTGAAAATTTAATCGTCATACCTTTAACGCATAGGCATATGATTGATAATTTTTAAATCAAATTTTAGTTATTAAATTTAAACTTAGCTTTTAAATTGAAAATCTGGCAGGCCATCTGCTCCATACTCATCCCAATTCAACTGGTATCGGGTCGGGTCGGGTTGATTATTTATTTATCTATTTCATATACTAAATTGTAAATATCTTAATACGCATGTGAAAATATGTTTTGTTTTTTTGAGTTCTAGAAGAAAAAAAAAATTGAAAATGAATATCAAGACCAGCTAAGGTTCACTTTTTGTGTGATAATTTTGATGCCTATTATGGATATTTGTATCTGACTTTAAGATGGTTTCAAATCCAGAGGAGAATTACAAAACAGTAATATACAAACCAAAACAGAATCCCCAAATAAAATTAAAACAATAATTTAAAAAGGAAACTGCAAATCAAAAACATAAATTTAAAAAAAAAAAAACAAAAAGTAAACAGAAAAGATTTTACCTGTTGTGGTCTCATTGCAGTTGAAATGCAATATGAAAGGCTTATTTTTCTCTCAGTTTCATTTATTTATGCAGAAATAAGATCAATCTGGAAGAAGGTCAAATTCTGAACGAGATTTTGAAGTTTTTTTTTGTGGACTGACTTAACCTCCCCCACTTGAAATGGTTTTGGGAGCTTCGAGGGTAGTTTCGTCATTTTACAAAGTGGGTTTATCCAAATTCAAATGGAATATGCTTTGATAGACATAGTTTGGAACCAAAGCGAAGTGATGGGCTGTGTTTGTTGGGCCTTCAAAAACGAAAACTTGTGGGCTTTTCCGTCTAACTTCATATAGTTGGGTATGGGCCAACTTTTTTGCATTTTTAAAAATGGAAATTTCAAAATAAAATAAGTAAAAATATATGGGGATTTTAAAATATTTACTAGTTATTAATACATTTTTATATTTTATTATAAATGTATTATGCACTTTTTTTTTTAGTACAAAGTGGGAGAGGAGGGACAACAAACCTTATGTAGATGGCACAAATATGAGAGTCAAATACAAGATAATCAATTGTGCCACTTACCCACGGTATGCACTATTAATATAATATTATAAAAAAATATTAGGGAATTTGCGCTCAGCAGCAAATTCTACCTCTTGTATTAGTTTTGCAGCACAATTTCTAAAATAATTGAATGTATAGCACATTAGACATATATCAATAACTAGTGATAGAACTCAATCAGTGATAGATGTCAATCACTTAATTTGAATTTTTTGCTACAAATGAATTAATTTTGATTTTGTGCTATACATGCAAAATCTCCAAAATATTATTAATATCAATAACTATAATTGCTAATTTATTTTAAATAATTATATTTGTAATTATTTTCTAAACGTGACTAATTAATATCGTAATTATTGATAACCTTTCCTTCTAAAAATAAGCTACAATTTTTTTAAATTATGTATTTTATTTTAATAGCAGTTTGAAGTGGTTAACTACTCGTTTGAGAATTGAGGTTAATAATAATAGAGTAATTAATCATTTGTTTGAAGATTGAGATTAATAGTGATTGAATAACATGTAAAGTTTAAAAAACATTAATGTGAGATTTGATAAAGGAGTTGAATTTACATGCTGTCTGGGCTGCCTGCTATCACTGTATGAAAATTTTAGCCACTTATTTTTTTTCTTTTTCATTTTAGAATATTATTCCTTAAAATTAGAAACAAAAAGAAGTGGCTATCCTTCGACTACATTGGTTTAACATGCTGCCCGGCATCATTTAAAATTTTCTCATGCTATTCATTTTTTTTTTTTGAGACACATATTCATAATTAAACTTATAAACAAATTTTAAAATATTTGTATTTATAATTTGTAATATGTTTTAATACAATATTATAAATATTCATTAATATGATATTATGTATTATTATACAATATTACCATTAATAATAATGAGTTGTCATATTTATACTTCCGAGTATTTATTCATATTTTTAGGACATGGTTGAACTGCATTACATCCAAACAATAAAATTACTATATCATTAGGATCGATCAATTGCCCATAAAAATATTTTAATTTCAATTAATTAGTTAGAAATCAATATTAATATCTTGAATTACATTTTTTAGTATATATTGGGGGAGATGACAAATACCGATTCTCGCGCTCAACCTGTGACATTGGTATTGAATTGATTTACAATCAAATATTGAAACTATTGCGCCACTAACCCATTCAAGTAATGATTTTGTTTTTTTAGCTTTTCATTAACTCTTTATATACTCTATTATGAGTATAAGAAATAAGTCAAGAAGGACAGTGAACTCTAGGTATGAAAGATCATGGCTAAATTAGTCCGTTTTTAAATCAAAATAGTTTTTTTTTTTTTTTAAACTAGTTCTTTTCTTTTCAAATCAAAAACGTTATCAAATGAACCTAAGTTTTCATGAAAATGGATTAATTTCTAGTTTTATATATCTTTTATTTGTTAACTTTTATGTGCGTATATATATTTTATTTAACTAAGAAGGCTATGAGCACTAGCTTATGTAAAGCTTAATTTTAATTCTTCTAGTTGGAGTAAAGGATTCATTAAATATTTCAATTATCATGACTGATTCGTCAAACAATGAGTCTTGTAAATTGTAGAGTGATTAAAGATTGCCACCTACTTCTCACCCATATAAAAATGAATTTAAATCAAATTCATTAAATATATTTATTGATATTTCCCTCATGATCTAGCTCCATTTGGGAAAAGAGTAAAAATACAATCTCAACTAATTAGTTGGATTTTTTTTTAAGTATCTTCAATTACATTTATTTGGGTAAGCTATTAATACTCATTTTTGTTTCTGAAAAGCTACTCTAATTCTCACGCCTACATACTCTAAAATATTCAATTTTGAAACCATATAAATTTCAAAGAACATTTCACCCTAAAAAAACTGAATTATATATTAGAAAAATAAAAAAAGTACCTCCATTATTTCATTTTTCTTTTAAATTTTGGAATAGTTTTTTTGAATTTTATTGTTACTAAATACATTAATTAATATCATTGGCTACAATAACTTTACACTTCGAAGCAATGTTAAAATTGGATTTCTCGACATTTTTCGGTCACAAATAAATTAATTAGTGACATTTGCCAATGTTGACAAACCACTAAATTTTCCACATGCAATAAATAATAGTGACATATGCTACATCAATGCCAATGTTGTATTTACAATCAATAAAATCAAAACAGAAAAAAAAAAAAAAAAACATGAAAACATCATTAAAATTGGTTTCAAAAGCTATATATAAAAAATCAAATCGAAAAAATACCAATAAATGGTCTTTTTTCACTCATAACAACCCAATTCTCACAAAACAAAATGGCCAAAACATTCTCTTCAATCCTTTTTCTTTATTGGGTATTTTCTCAACCATTTTTAGTTTTCCCAATCTTAACCGAAAATATAAAGATGAAATGAAACCATGCTTCATTTAGCTCAAAACAAACTAATTGGCTTCAAATTAATAAGATTATAATAAAATTCCATAAAACAAAAAACACAATCCAAACAAAAAATGGTACCAAATTGCTACTCATGATAAAAATTAAAAAAAAAAAAAAGATTTTTTTCATCACACCCTTAATTCTCTTTCTACTCCCTATAAATACAAGACAACATAGCCACTAATCCTCGTACTTCTCATTTCCATTTCTCAAAAACACAAAAATGGCAAAAACATTCTCACTAATTGCTTTAATCCTCTTCTCTTTGATTGCTCTTTCCCAATCCTTGCCTCTTTCTACACAAGGAAGATGGATTATAGACTCTCAAACCGGCCAACGTGTGAAGCTGCATTGTGTCAATTTGGTGTCCCATGCACAATCCATGGTGGCGCAAGGGCTCGACAAGCGCCCGTTGAAGGAGTTGGCGGCCGAGATTAGCAGCCGCCAATTCAACTGCGTGCGCTTGACATGGTCCACCCACATGTTCACTCGCTACTCGGATGAGATCATCGGCGACGTCTTCGACAATCTCGACCTCAGAGATGTCAAGAGTGGAGTTCGAAAGCACAACCCCGAAGTGTTGAGAATGACCGTGGCTCAAACATTCCAACATGTTATTAATGGCTTAGGCGCGAAAGGCATCATGGTTATTTTGGATAACCATATTAGCCAACCGAGGTGGTGTTGCTCTTTAAATGATGGCAATGGCTTCTTTGGAGACCGTAATTTCGACCCTGATGAATGGCTTCAAGGCTTGTCCTATGTTGCTACCTATTTCACTTGTGATCCCTATGTAAGTTTTACATCAATTCATATTTAAAAATTGTAACTTTTAAAGTTTTTCTAAAGTTTTACTTCAACCCCATTATTGAATTTGAATTTTGTGTGTAAAAGGTGATTGGAATGAGTTTAAGAAACGAACTCCGAGGGTCATCGACGAACACCGACGTGTGGTGTAGATACGTGGGTGAAGCAAGCCATATGATCCATAGAATAAACCCGAATCTGCTCGTAGTGATATCGGGTCTAAACTACGACAATGATCTAAGCCACCTAAAGAAAAGACCATTGGGCTACAACTTAAACAACAAGGTAGTGTTGGAGGCACATCTTTACTCTTTTAGTGGAGAAAACGAAAGCAAGTTCATGAAGAAGCCATTGAACATAATATGCGACCAAATCATGGAGAAGTTTGAAAACGAAGCCGGGTTCGTGGTGGACATGGAGAATCCATATCCTCTATTCCTTAGCGAATTCGGGTACGATCAAAGCAGGGGCAACTATGCTCAAAATCGATTCATGAGCTGCTTTTTGGCTCGAATTGCAGCCAAGGATATTGATTGGGCCTTGTGGGCTTTCCAGGGAAGCTATATGTATAGACAAGTTCATCAAGATCAAGATGAATCTTTTGGTGTTATGGATCATACATGGACTAAGGATCGTAACCCAAAACTTAGACAATTGCTTCAACTTTCCCAAAGAATGAACCAAGGTTTGTTTGTTGTTACTAAATACACTTTTTGTTAATGTTTTTACTTTTAGAATTTGAAACAAATCTCTCTTTTTTTGCAGACCCGAATTCGAAAGAACCAATGTCATACGTAATGCTATATCCAGAAACAGGACAATGTGTAAAATCCAACGACAAAGGAGGAATTGAACTCGGCGACTGTACGAAGCCGACTCGATGGAACCACACCGGAGATGCAAGCCCGATGAAGTTGCTATCGAACGGGCAGTGTTTGAAGTCCGTCGGAGATGGGAAAGCGCCCGTGGTCTCTACCGATTGTGGCGATGGAAGCAAATGGACAGTGTCTTCTAAAGCTAAGCTTCAATTGGCCACCAAAGTTGGCGAAGAAAATTTTTGTTTGGAGAAGGAATCTGATACTTCAATTGTTGTGAAGAAATGCATTTGTCTTAAAGATGAGTCGAATTGCATGGACAAACCTCTAAGCCAATGGTTCAAGCTTGTTCCAACAAATGTTGCATAGTTATGAATTAATTTATGTTTTTAGGAGTAGGATTTGAATTAGGAATTTAGATCTTAGTTATTATTGTTCTGAAACATGAGATTTTTCAAGTGATCAAAATTCAGTTCTTTTTTTATTGATAAAGTTCTATTCTATATGTCTAAACTATATGATATCAAGTGATGAAATAAGAAAAAATTGGTAATTAACACAAGTATCTAAATATGAATCTATCTTAATGAGGATGAACTTAACAATATTGTTAATGATTCCTTTATACTCTAAATTAAGGGGGAAAAAAAACTAAGTTCACACAGGACATACAACTAGTATTTTAAGAAAAACAGGTGAACTTACTTTGTATCCTAATCATTCATTCTCTCATGTTTGGTTTAACATTGATAAATTTTTATTGAACCATCAATTTATATCCTTAATTTAGAATTTAACAAAGATTTAGGTAGACCATTTCATCTTCCAAGTTCTAATCCCTGGTTAAGCTAGCTTTATATAAATATGAAGCAGAGTAATCTGTTCAACATAATCACCAAATTTGAGAGAAAATGATAGTAGCTTGTGTTTTTGTACTGTTAACATTCAAGGCGTATTCGTTTCCGCTTTCAACCAATCAAAGATGGATTGTCGACACTATTACTGGCGAACGAGTGAAGCTGGTGTGCGTGAATTGGCCCGGACACATGGAGACCATGCTAGCAGAGGGCCTCCACCGTCAGCCACTCGACAACATTGCTGCTACCGTGGCGAAGCTACGGTTCAATTGTGTGCGTTTGACGTATTCAATCCACATGTTTACACGGTATGCAAATTTGACCGTTAGACAATCATTCGAGAATCTTGATTTGAATGATGCCGTGGCGGGCATAGCCGAAAACAACCCTTCTATGTTGAACATGAATTTGGTTGAAGCTTATGGAGCTGTGGTTGACTCACTTGGTGCACATGGAGTCATGGTGGTTTGTGATAACCATGTAAGTAAGCCACAATGGTGTTGTGCTGATGATGATGGCAATGGCTTCTTTGGAGATCGTTATTTTGATCCTCAAGAATGGCTGCAAGGAATTGGCTTGGCTGCTCAAAGCCTAAAGAATAAATCTCAAGTATGTTTCTTTTTAGTAACTTTTAAGGCTTTAGAGATAGGGGTCATATGGCACTGAATTATACAAAATTTCTTGCATAATAATAATTGAGTCATCTTTATAGAAAATTATTTGACTTATTAATAAATGGATCCACTATATATATATGCATATATATAGCGTACTCACACGGTCTATAATTGAGAGATAACAATTTAGTTTAGAACCTAAAATTTATATAGGAGAACATAATTTGTAGACCTTAAATCTCTATTGATAAAGTCCATGAAAACTTCTAGGTTTTCAACTGTATAGATTTTTTAATCCATGGCATTTTTCAAGCCCTAAACCTAATTTTACACCTTGACTATGAGAAATATTACATTTTTTATTCCTTAAAGCCCTAAACCTAATTTTACACCTTGACTATGAGAAATATTACATTTTTTATTCCTTAAAATAAAGAAGGATAAAGAGACGAGTTGCACCCCCAAATTCTTCTATAAAATAAATAGGCACACGCTTATTCTCTCTCTCCCTTTATTTCCTTTTTTTGGTCCCAAACCCTTAACAACTAACCTAGCTACAAGTTTACAACTTTGACAGTAAAGATTAGAACTTCGTTACCATTTCAAAAAAGCAAATGAATATTTTTAAAACCAAGACGAAAACCTCATGTTGTATCTGAGGTACTGATTGGATTATTATAAACAATAAACTATCGTAAAAGTGTGTTCAAGATGCATGTTATTATAAGACAAAGATTAGGTAAAGAGACGACTCAAGTTTGAGCCAACTTAATTCGTTACTATAATTAGTGGGTCTCAAACGAATCATTGGAATATAATTGAAATCTTTGCACAATTTACAATTTCTTTTAGTATAACCTTTTGAAATCTTTGCATGACAACAAACACACACAAAAAGGTGGTAGCAATGAGTCTAAGAAACGAGCCACGAGGGCCAAACCAAAGCGTGGGCAAATGGTTCCAATACATGACACAAGGAGCCAACCTGATCCACCAAATCAACCCCAACACATTGGTGGTCATTTCCGGGCTAAGCTACGACACAAATCTAAGCTTCTTAAAGAGCAACAACAACAAGCCCATGGGCTTCACCAACTTGCACAACAAGCTCGTATTTGAGGCCCACTTATACTCATTCACAAACAACATGCGTGAGTTTTGGATGTCAAAGCCATTGAACTCGCTTTGTGATGATATCAACAAAGGATTTGAAGACCGGGCTGGGTTTGTTGTGAGGGGCCAAAATTCAGTGCCTTTGTTCGTGAGCGAATTTGGGTTCGATCAAAGTGGTGCCAATGAGGGCCAGAACCGGTTCTTGAGCTGCTTTTTTTCTTATTTGGCTGAGAATGATTTTGATTGGGCCTTGTGGGGTTTGCAAGGTGGGTATTATTATAGGGATGGTGTGGAGAATTGTGAAGAAACCTTTGGTGTCTTGGATTCTAATTTTACTCGAGCTAAGAACCCTAATTTTCTTCCCAGGTTTCAACTTATGCTCACAAAACTTCAAGGTATGTTTTTTTTAATGATAAAGATATGGTTTTTGAAGTTATGGGTTACTTACATTACATGAATTACATTTCAAAATCAATGATTGATTAGTTCAATTTATCTTGATACACCTTTGTAAGAAAGTGGGACATTTTATCTAATACGTGGTCAAAATTATAGTAAGAAACCAAAAGATTATGAGTTTAATCAATGTGACACCTATCTAAAAATTAATTTTTTTGCAAATTTCTTTGATGCTCAAATGTTGTAAGGTCAGACTAAATAACTTGTGAAAATAGTCAAGTTGCATACAAACTAACATACATACTCATAGATATATAAAAAAGAAAGAAATGACATTTTATAAATGTTAGAGGATCATCTCACTTTTTTAAAATGAAATCTTCAATAATTCATCTCAAGATGATTGATCTCTTTGCATCTACCATTCTTGAATCGAGTTTCAAACTTTTTTATATGATCAAATACTTGATTGAGCTTTAATGAACTTTAAATAGCATGAACTTACATCATAAAATTGATAGACAATAAATTGGATAGCACACTTATCTTATGAAATTGTGAGATCCTCAAGAGGAAATTCAAAATTATTGCTTTTGATGCAGACCCAAGTTCAAATCTCACAACATCATTCATAATGTACCATCCTCAAAGTGGTGAGTGTGTGGGGATGAACAACAAATATCAATTAGAAATCAGCAATTGTAAGAGTTCTAATCGTTGGAATCATGACAAAAATGGAGCTCCAATTAGATTGGCAGGTTCTACATTGTGTTTGAAAGCAATGGGAAATGGGCTCCCTCCAATTTTGTCTAGAGATTGCTTGAGCCAACAAAGTTTTTGGAAATATCCTTCATATGCCAAGCTTCAATTGGCCACCATTGATGAACAAGGACAAGCTTTGTGCTTGCAAAGGGCTTCTCCTTTGGGCATTCAAATTTTGACTAACAAGTGCATTTGTTTGAATGATATTGATTGTCAACAAAATCCATCAAGCCAATGGTTTAAGCTTGTACCTTCAAATGTACTTCTCAATTAATTGATCAGCTCTAGGAGTGTAACTAAATATGTTGCACATCACTCCTTTATTTCAAGCAATTTGATTATTTCAAAAAAATTCACTAGATGTTCGAATATATGATCTATTAATCATAAACATATATTTTATGTCAATTGAGCTTTGTTTTTGTTCGCAGAAATTTCAATGTTATTCATTATTTGAGAGGCTAAATACATGATTGCAATGTTTGAATTTACTATCTTTGTATATAATTTTTTTTTTTTTTTAGTACAAATTGGGGGAAGGGGGATTATCAATACTGATTCCAGGGATCGAATCCGTGACAGTAGAGTAGAAATAGATTAACTCCAAACCAGATAACCAATCGGGCCACAAATCCATTCGGAGAAGATAAAACCATGTTTGATAGAAAAGATAAAATATTGCTTGATATGAAAGGTCAGGAGTGGTTATGAGTGGGGAGTGTCTGGCAACTTTGTTTGATATAAGGGGTTGATAATGAAAGTGATAGAAAAAATTATTCTATATAAAAGTTAGGAGCGGAAGTGATAAAAACCTGGTTAGGTACTAGAGTTTAGGGACGGGTTCGGTCCCTGGAATCGATATTATATGAAAAGTGATGAAATATGAACCAAATTCAAATCATTTTACCAAATAAAAAGGAAAAAAATTCAACCCATACACCCCTTAACTTTTTGGGAATTCTCTCGGATCCATCGATTATCTATATATATATATATATATTATAAAAAAAAAAGACTCTAGAGAACTTTTTCTTTCTCAAAATGGTCATAACTAATGAACCAAAATCTACTTTACTAACCATACATAAAAACAATGAATCATGATCATTCATTAACCTTAAAACTACAAAACAAATTACATGGTGTTGGTTGCAACAAGTTCAAACCATTGACTTTGAGTATCATCAAGGCATTTTGGATCACCATCAGTACAAATACAAGAACTAGTTACAATTTTTGAAGAATTGGAGCTATCAATCTGCAAACAAAGATTCTTTCCATCTTGAGTGGTGGAAGCCAAATGAAGCTTAGAGTTTGAAATGGCTGTCCAAGAACTATGATGACCTAAGCAGTCAAATGAGAGAGAGGGCTCAAGACCTTCCCCATTAGCCATTAAGCATAAACCAGTTCTTGACATTCTAATTGGACTTCCATCTTTGTCATGACTCCATCCACTTGAGCTCGAACAATTGCTCATCAAAATTTCTTTGCTGTGATCATTTGAAACTTGGATACATTGGCCACTTTGTGGATGATATATAACATTTGAGAATGATGCATTTGAATTTGGATCTGTGTATCATCAAAAAGTTTCTTCTAAGTTTTAGGATTTGAACATGTAATCAAAATCGTTGATATATATAAGGGTAAAATACTCTTCATGTTTCATTTCAATCTTTAAAAAAATTTCAATCATTGAAATTTGAGGTTTATCTCATTTTAGTCAATGAACTTTTAAAGTATAATTTTAATTTTTGTACTTAAAAAGAAACTTAAAATTGGTTATTATCATAAATTTGAAATCAATATTAATTAAGACTGATTCGATAATGTTAAGACAAAATGTGAATATATTTTAAAAATGTATAGAGTAAAATGGTAAAATTGTGAAGAAATATGAACAAAAAAAAATTCCAAAGACCAATTATTATTTTTATTTTTATTTTTTTTGAAACTGTAGGGGTCCAAACGGAACAAATTTTAAAGTTTAGAGACTAAAATTAATTTTTTTAGAAGTTCAAGGATTAAAATACACCAAATTTCAAAATTCAAGAACATCTAGAATTGCACTTTTGTAAATTCATCGTCCAAAATGGAATAAATTGACCAAAATAGAATAAATCTCATAGTTCAAAGACTAAAATTAAAATTTTGAAAGTTCAGTAACCAAAATGGAATAAAGGTAAAAGTTCGGACAACAAAATAATATTACCCTATAATATAAATAGTCACCTTGCAACATGGTCTGCAATAGTTGAAACTTCTGCACAAAATTAGGATTTTTAGTTTGAGTCCAATTAGAGTCAAGAACTCCATAAACTTCTCCAGCCTCAGCTTGACCTTCCCTATAATAATAGCTACCTTGCCAAGCCCACAATCCCCAATCAAAATCATTTTGTACAAGAATAGCAGCACTGAAACAACTCATGAATCTATTACTTGAAACATCAACCTCCCTTTGATCATACCCAAATTCAGTGACAAATAAAGGAAATGGATTTGACCCTTCAATTACAAATTCAGCACTTCCATTGAATTCATTGATAATATCTCCACAAACATTGTTTAGTGATTGTCCTGCAAATTTGCCAAAGGAATACCAATGCACTTCAAAAACCAATTTGTTGTCTAAAGTGCCTAGGTTTAGAGGCTTTTCCTTTACACATTGAAGATCACTGTCATAATTTAGGCCAGAAACAATCACTAAGACTTGTGGGTTGATGTTGTGAATTGTTGTTGCTCCTTGAGTTACGTACTTGTTCCAATCGTTTGCGTTTTCCGTTGCTCCTCGTAACTCGTTTCGTATGCTCATCCCAACAACCTAAATGTCATATCAAGTTTTATGAAATCGGAACAACAATTAAGATAAAACAGTAAAGAAAAACGTAAGACAAGAATACGATGATTTACGTTATTCACAAGGAGAAAACGATTTTATTAATGTTGGAAATTCTCGAGTAAGTAATCATGGAACATCACAATTCTAGGCATATCTCAACGTAAAATATTTATTTTGTTAATGAATATTCATTGTTTATGAGTAAATTAAACAACGATCAAGAAAAAAAAAAAAACAAAGGACAAAAACACTATAATTTATGTAATTCACCAATCTTATGTTAGTTATGTTCACGGTCGGGAAGAGAAATTGTTTTATTAAAGATATAAGAATACAAATATTTAATCAAACGAAGACTAGAGTTTTAAGAGAATTAATTATATACAAATGTCTAATCAAATCGGAATATAACATATTAACCCACAATATTTTTATTTTAAAAAACTCCAATACAAAAGTATAAGCCCAATTCTAGGCTTCGACTAGGCTTCAAGGGCATTGTCCCCATGAAGTCTCTATCGGTGCCTTAACCCTAGATTCGAACTTCTTGACCAAAGAACAAAACTCCTGACTAAGTAATTGTAGGACATGATAGTTTAACGCATCTCAACATTCGTAGAAGCCTATAAATTGTTCGAAATTTAGTTCACATACCGTTGATTTGTTGGTAAAGCGTCGAGCAACTAAACTAAGACCTTGTAGCCATTCTTGGGGGTCAAAATAGAGGTCGCCAAAGAAGGCATTGCCATCGTCACCACCGCAGCACCATCTCGGCTGGCTAATGTGATTGTCCGCTATCACCATTAAACCACTAGCTCCAAGCACATCCACAACAGCTTCATAGGCTTCAGCAATAGTCTTGTTCAACACAAAAGGATTATATTGAGCCAATCCAGCTTTTGCTTGTTCTAAATCAAGAAGGTCAAAATTCTCTTCGACAGTTCTATTCGCATAGCGAGTGAACATGTGAGTCGCATACGTGAGTCGCACGCAATTGAATCTCAACTTCACTGCTTCATCTGCGAGTTCTTTTAATGGCCTGTGATTTAGGCCTTCTATCAACATGCTCTGCGTGTGGGACGGCCAGTTTACGCAAACTAGCTTCACTCGACGCCCGGTGTTCGAGTCGATGATCCATCTTCCTTGTGTTGATAAGGGTAAGGAATAAGTGGAAGAAGATGAAAATGCAAAGAATAGTGCTAAAAACAGAATAGTTTTGAAATTTTTTCTTCCCATTTTTTGATATCTTTTGCTTGGATTGGGATGAGAGAAGCAGTGGCTCAAACAATGCTTTATATAATATCTCCTTAGTACGTTCAAATGTGCTCAAAATTTGCTGTAATTGTAAAGCTACTTGTATTTTATAAGGTTAGTTAATAAATTCTGTTTCCTTTTTTTTTTCTTTTTGATATCCGTTATTCCGGGTCAGCTTGCGCACACCTCGACTATTGTCACGGGACATACCGCCTGACCCAACAATATTTAGATGTCAAGGTAGGTGGCCACCATGGAGATTGAATTCATCACCTTATGCTCCCAAAGATCCTCTTTGACCAATTAAGTCACTCGAATTTATTTTTAATAAATTATGTTTCTAGCTTTGGTACTTTATTGAACAAACTACCATAATTAAATAAATAAAGTGTTTGACATTAGTTAGATAAAAAAATAATAAATTTACAAGTGATAATAAATATGTTCATTGGATAAAAATATTTAAGTGAAACAAAAAATAAAATCACGAAGATCGTATATAAAATAGACAAATATGAATTATTAAAAAGTTGCATGAGAAAGTAGAGGGAAAACAAATAAAGCCTTCTGTCCAAAGCAGAACTAAGTTAGGAATTAATTTTGAGAATTATATCAGCTTTGACCTGTAAAATCCATTGAAGGAAATTGAAAGTTGGTTTATTTAGGCAAATGCATGTGGGGTGATAAGGCAAATTGACAGATGCCACACATGCATATTTGGAATTTACTATTTTACCCTACATATGAAGTTTTTTCTTCAAGTCAAATGCCCCTCCCTATGAATTTTAGATCTAATATATTCAGATCTTATCTTCTACTCTCGAAAGCTTGAAAGAATGCTGCAAGTTTTTTTTCTTCATAAATATGATTGTCTCCACTAGTTTCCGCGCTATCTCGACTATTATAAAAAAACATATATTTTGACTCCACAAAATTTTAATATTAAAAAGAATTATAAAAGATAAATCAGGTGACCATCAAAAATTAAACTTCCCTTTCAATCTTATTTAAATTATGATTGGGTCCCCTAGGGCAGCCCAACAGTTGAGGATAAGGAGTTTAAGACTTGTTTTCTTGAGAGATTTCGAAGTGCTGGAAAGCGCTTGAACTAAAATACTGTTCGAAGTATCTCTGTACAGAAAGCAAAGCTCCGATTTCTCAATTTCAAAAAAAAAAATATATATATATATATTTATTACGACTGTTTAATCAAATAATTAAATTTCATTTCATTAAACTGATTTTTTTAAAAAATTCATTAAATTGAATTCATGGAATTAGGTCAAAGTCAACAAATACAAGCCTAAAAGCTGGGCTTAAAGCAAACAAAGGGATGGGCCCAAATGATAAACAACGAAATCCGTGACGTAGATGTGAATTGCAAACTTTTTAGAACAAACGGCAAAATGTTCCAAATAAATTAATATTCGAATAAAAACTGCTCGAAATAAATCTAAGTTCCATCATAAGTTGCAAAGTTTTCTTAAGTGTTTGAGCAAATAATAAAATATTTTTAATTTAAAAGTATACATATTATTTTTTATTTTAATAAAAAAGTAATGGAAAAAAAACAATTAGTATATCAAGGACCTATAAATCTAAGAAAAATTATACTTTGAAAATAAATAAGTTTAAAAATAATCCAAATATGATTTTCTCATGATAATAGTTAAATTAAAAATATATAAAAAATTTAACTGTAGTTGAGATTACAACATTTTAGGGTGGAAAATTCGATCTTATGATTTCATAGTTATTGGAACTATTATTCTTGTTAGCAATTTAACCGTAATTGAACAATGTTTTTGTTGCCTTTTATCATAAATAAGAAACATGTCACCATATATTTAATTTAGAGGATTTTACATGTATAATAAAAAAGAGCAAAATATTTTCATGTGTAGCATAAAATCAAAATTAATTCATTTATAGCAGGAAATTCAAATTAAGTTATATTATCAATAGAATTAATAAATGATAGAGTTTTATCACCGATAGAATTCAATTAGTAATAGACTCATTCTATTACTGGTTAAATTCTATCACTAATAGAAATCATGTGTTATAGATGAATTATTTTAAAAAATTTGCTACAAATATAATATAAGACGTAGAATAATGTGTTGTTGAAAAAAATTCCATTTAATCTAAAGAGCCAATCACAAAGTGTTGGTTGCAACAAGTTCAAACCATTGACTTTGGGTGTCTTGAAAACAATTTGGATCATCATTAGTGCAAATACATGAGTTGGTAACAATTTTGGAAGAATTGGAGCTTTCAATCTGCAAGCAAAGATTTTTTCCATCTTGAGTGATGGTAGCCAAATGAAGCTTAGAATTTGAAATGGCTGTCCAAGAACTATGTTGACCTAAGCAGTCAAATGAGAGAGATGGCTCAAGACCTTCCCCATTAGCCACTAAGCATAAACCAGTTCTTGACATCCTAATTGGACTTCCATCTTTGTCATGACTCCATCCACTTGAGCTTGTGCAATTGCTCATCAAAACACCTTTGTTGTCATTTGAGACTTGGATACATTGACCACTTTGTGGATGATATATAACATTTGAGGATGGTGCATTCGAATTTGGATTTGTGTAACATCAAAATGTTCGGTTTAATATACAAGGTTAAAATACCATTTTGGTCTCTTTCGACTTTGGGGTTTGTTCCATTTTAGTTTCTCCACTTTCAAATGTTCAATTGTGGTCCCTTAACTTTACTATTTGTCCAATTTTAGTGCTTCGACTTTTAAATATCTAAATTTGGTTTCTTATCTATGAAGAAAGTTAAAACTGATCATTTTAGATGATTTTTTTCGCTCTTAATTATTTTATCTCTTAGAAGTTTTATTCTCCACCTCTCTCTTGTTTCCTTCTTCTTCTTTTTTTCTTATATTCTCTCTTTTTTAATTTCATGGCAGACTATAAATTTTGAAGACAAAAAGTGAAAAATTAAAATAGTAAATGATAAATTTAGGAAAATGATCTTTTGCAACATGGTTAAAAGAAGAAGAAGAGTGTTGGCAAAAGAGAGATAAAAACTTGTATAGGAAGAAATGATGAGAGATGAAAGGGAGAAAAAATAATTTATGAATGAGAAAAAAATTCATTTAACTAAAACGACCATTTTTAACTTTCTTGATAGTCTAAGGAACAAATTTAAACATTTGAAAGTCGATGGACCAAATTGGACAAAAATGTTGAGCCTAAAATATAACAATTGTTTTGAAACTTTAAGTATTCAAAATCATTAATATATATATAAATGGTCACCTTGCAACATGGTTTGCAATAGTTGAAACTTTTGGACAAAGTTAGGATTTTTAGTTTGAGTCCAATTAGAGTCAAGAACTCCAAAAACTTCACCAGCCTCAGATTGACCTTCCCTATAATAATAGCTACCTTGCCAAGCCCACAATGCCCAATCCAAGTCCTTTTGTGCAAGATGAGCACTAAAGCAACTCATAAATCGATTTCCAGAAACATCAATTTCTCTTTGATCATACCCATATTCAGTGACAAATAATGGAAACGGGTTCGATCCTTCCGTTACAAATTCCGAATTGTCGATGAAGCCACCGATAATATTCGCACACACGTCGTTTAGTGATCGATGTGAAAATCTACCGAATGCATATAAGTGCACTTCAAAAACTAACTTGTTGTCTAAAGTGCCTACATTTAAGGGCTTTTCCTTTAGAACTCGAAGATCACTATCATGATTTAGGCCAGAAACAATGACTAGGACTTGTGGGTTAATGTTGTGGATTGTTGTTACTCCTTGAGTTATATACTTGTTCCAATCATTTGCATTTGTTCTTCGTCCTCGTAGTTCGTTACGTAGGCTCATCCCAACGACCTAAATATCACATAAAACATTTATTTTGTTAATGAATCTCCATCAAAGATTCCCATGGGGCGGGGCTAAGTTTGAGAAATGGCTTTCCGTCGTCTTTGCTACTAAAATTAATCTCGCCCTTACAAAATTCCTCTCTTTTTTTCAAACAAATTTTACAAAAATAATTGACTAGAATCGGTTTCGGCATAACTTTCACCAATTTATTATTTGTTTTCTCTTTTTCTAATCATATCATTTTTATTAGTATTTTTTAATAATATTGTTAGGAAATTTACCCTCCACAGCATATTTTACCTCTTGTATTATATTTACAACACAATTTCTAAAATAATTTATCTATAGCACATAATTTTCTTTCGGTGATAGAATCTAATCAATAATAAAATAAGTCTATCATTGATTGAATTATATATATCTACATATAAAACTCAACCAGAGATATAACTAAATTTTTTGATTTCTTACTACAAATGACTTAGTTTGATTTTGAGCTATAGATGAAAATATTTTGTCATTTTTTTTTATTATACATACAAAATTCCCATATTTTAAAGTAGTTAATTTTTCATGGAATAATATATATTATTTTTAAATTAAATAGTTAATTATTAAATAAAATATACATTTTCGATAAATACTTTCACAAAAAAAGTATAACTAAAAAATAAGTTGATAAAAAATAAACAATTTTAAAAAATAAAGAAAATGTAAACGCTACCAGGAGTAGTAGAGATGGTGAGGGAAAACGTTCCAAAAGGATGAAAAATATATTCTATATTTTATGATTAATCTGTACACAACTCATCCCTTTATATAGGGGAAGACCAAATATAAATAGCCCAATAAATACATAGATCTCAACAACAAGAAGATCTTAACAACAAGAACTCTCTAGAACAAATATCCTAATATTAACAATATAATAATAACAAATAAGATAATAATAACAGGATGCAGACTATATCTTAACATCCCCCAGCAAACGAGAGGGGAGTGCAACGACACCAAGTTTGGACCGAAGATAGGAAAACTGTGTATGAGAGAGAGACTTAGTCAGACAATCAGCTGGCTGATCAGTCGAAGGAATGTACCGAACCTCTAATCGTCGATGAAGAATATGATCCCGAATGAAGTGGACATCAATCTCAATATGCTTGGTGCGAGCATGAAACACAAGATTTGCGGCTAAAGAGCCAGCACTAATGTTATCACACCAGAGGATAGGAGGAGTGAGAGCAAGATACCTAACTCAGATAACAACTGTCGAAGCTAGAGTATCTCTGCAGTAGCATGAGCAAGGGCACGATACTCAGACTCTGTACTGGATCGAGCAACGACAGTTTGTTTCTTGGACGACCAGAAGACAAGGGAATTCCCAAAGTAGACATAGTAAGCGGCAACAGACTTTCGATCATCACGATTGGCTCCCCAGTCAGCATCAGAGAAAGCAGACAACGTCCAAGCATCAAGGGGTTGAATAAGAAGTCCGAGATGCTTAGTACCAGATAGATAACGCAACACTCGTTTGACAGCCTGCCAGTGACTGTCAGTAGGACATTTCAGAAACTGACTCAAGTGATTCACAATATAGGCAATGTCCGGTCGAGTGTGAGTAAGATATTGCAAGGCACCGACAGTGCTGCGATACACAAACGGGTCATCAAGCGGCTGACCCTCAGATAAGGACAATGATCGACTGGTGACAGATGGTGATGGAACCGGTTTAGCATTGGACATACCCAGCTTGAGTAATAAGTCATCGACATATTTCGTCTCCGTAAGGAGTATGCCCGACGGTAGATTGGACACCTCAATCCCCAGAAAATAACTAAGAGATCCAAGATCTTTGAGAGAAAACTGCTGATGTAACGAGGAAATCAAAGTGGAGATGAAACCAGGGTAATTACCAGTAAGGATAACGTCATCCACATACACGAGGAGGAGGATCATAACCATGCCCTGATTGTAGATGAAGAGGGACGAATCAGATCGACTGTGAACAAAGCCATAGGAAAGGAGAACAGTCTTCAGCGTGTTATTCCACGCTCGTGGGGCCTGTTTGAGACCATACAATGCTTTCTTGAGTTTACAAACATACCCGGGAAATAAGGAATCACCATATCCTGGAGGTTGTGCCATATAGACATCTTCATCAAGAGTCCCATTCAAAAAGGCATTGTTAAAGTCTAACTGCTTGATAGGCCAACCCTTGGTTAAGGCAAGCGTGAGCACAACACGAATGGTGGAAGGTTTGACCACTGGGCTAAAAGTATCAAAATAATCAATACCAGGGTTCTGATGAAAACCCTTGGCAACAAGACGTGCTTTATGTGTTGAATGGAACCATCAGGATGTCTTTTGATCTTAAAAACCCATTTACACCCAATAACGTTCTGGGACGGCACATGCGGAACCAAACACCATGTGTCATTCTGAAGGAGGGCCTGAAATTCCTGATCCATCGCTTCTTTCCACACAGGTGTTTTGAGAGCATCAGCAACTCGAGTGGGTTCCTTATCAACCCAAGAAGAGACACGAGGTTCAACAGTAGAGACCTACACCTTGGGTTTAAATATCCCATTCTTAGAGCGAGTAACCATCGGATGAATGGAAGTAGCAGAAAGAGGCGGAGAAGAGGACACACTTAACACATCATCAGCATCGTGTATAGGCAAACAAGAATCTTGGGCAGACACCGAGGTAGGCTGTGAAGAGAACTGTCGTACTGGGGACGGATGGAGTGAAGAAGTACGAACGTCAACAGATGTAGCATCACGAATAGACACATGGGGAGCAGGGAGCTCACCTGGTGAAGCAGGGTCGGGAAATGGGGCACTAACCGGGATAGTCGGACACACAACAGGAGGAATGGACCCAAGCCACTGAGTGACAGGTGGACCAACAGGTACTTCAGAGAACTCCTTTACCAATGAGAAACCTGTTGCAAAAGGAAAAAGGCTTTCATTAAAGGAAACATGACGAGATATAATTACTTTCCCAGACGAACTCAGACATTTATGACCCTTGTGAGCAGGACTAGGTCCTAAGTACACACATATTTCTGTGTGCAGTTGAAACGTTTGAGAATGAAAAGGTTTGAGATACGGGTAGCACACACACCCAAAAATGCGAAGTGCTTGATAGTTCAACTCTTCCCAGTGACCAGCTCAACCGGAGATTTTCCATCAAGTATAGGGGTAGGCATGCCATTAATTAGAAAAGCAGCACTGAGGAAGGCTTCTCACCAGAAACAAAGAGGCATGGACGCATGTGCTAGAAGAGTCAAACCAGTTTCGACAATATGACGATGCTTGGGCTCAGCTCTACCATTCTGAGCAGAAGTGTAAGGACATGAAAACCGAGAGCGAATCCCCTCTCCTACACACATCGCATGAACTCGTTGATACTCACCACCGTTATCAGACTGAAGAGTTTTGACAGAACATCCAAATTGATTTTTAACCATAGATAAAAAAATGTTGGAAAGCACTGAATGTGTCACTTTTAAGTTTCAGAGGATAAATCCAGACAAACCGACTATAATCATCCAAAAAGTGAACATAATAACGATAACCATCAGAGGACACAACCGGAGCTGGTCCCCATAAATCAGTGTGTACTAAATCAAACATTCGACATGCATGAGAATCAGATAAAGGAAAAGGTTGAGCATGCATCTTTCCAAACTTACACGCCTCACACAAACTACTGTGATCATTTATTGAAACTGGTAAACCAAAGTATTGAACTAGACATTGCAAAGTGGTGTAGGACGGATGCACTAAACGTTGATGCCAAATAGCTTTCGAAACAGCAACATTTATTGAACTAGTAGCAGGAAAAACAGAAGCAGAACAAATGAAAGGACTATTTGCTAACTTGACTGACGGTACAGACTCATCACGCAGCAACCTAGTAGTGTTCCCCTGTGCAACTCTATATAAGCCATCTTTAAGCTCCCCTTTCAACAGTATGCTGCCCGTACGAGGATCCTTCACAAAGCAACAATCTCCATAAAATTTCAAGACAACATTATTATCATGAGCAAGTTTAGACACACTGATCAGATTCTTAGCAATTCTTGGTACACACAAAACATTTTCAAGTTTCAATACTCCAACAGAAGAGGACCCAATATGTGTTATTAACAATTTCTCACCATTACCAACAGTTACAGTTTCATTACCTCCATATTCAGTGGGACAAGCCATGCTATCGTAGTCTAACGTAACATGGTTTGACGCGCCGCTATCCATATACCAATTTGGGTCAACAACAGTGTCAGGATGTGCAACAAATGGATCGGAAGTGTGTTGAGCCTGGAAAACTTGTGGGTAGGATGCTCCTTCTCCACTAGGCGGATATGACGGACTAGATTGACTATTATAGACGCGTGGTGGACGTGACTGACGTGACTGATATTGTCCATCATACTGTGGAGCACCTCGTTGTTGGTTCGGGAGATACCTGTCACGACAAACATTAGCAATGTGGTCTAAGCGTCCACAAACATAGCACATAGTATTAGTGTGGTTAGAACCATTTCCACGACCACGACCACGTCCACGTCCACCCCTGCTAGACTGTTGACCACGATATGAAGTTTGTGGTTTGGACCATTGAGGCACACTTTCTTTTACATTTACCATATTTGCCGAAGCTGTCTGATTAAACGAGATTTTTTTGTGAGAATTTTGTTGCTCTAACCGTTTCTCAAACATGAGGAGTTCAGTCTGCAATCCATACCAAGTGAGATCAGTTCGTCCCTGTGCGTTCGCTACTACGGCATTATACTCTTCATCAAGTCCCAACAATACTTGGGAGATTAGTGACCGAACAGGAATCGAACTCCCAGCAAGCTCTAGGTTGTCAGCATGTGTCTTCATGATCCTCAAATAATCAGCCATCTTTTGAGAACCTTTTCTTTACTGTTGAAAAATTTGACGAAGGTAATCCTCCTCAGCTCGAGATTGTGCACCAAAGAGAGTTTGAATAGCAGTCCAAAGTTCATGAGCAGTTTTGCATCCCATCACTTGTGTGGCAGCTTCCTGAGTCATGGAATTATAAAGCCAACCTAGCAACAATTGGTCTACAACAACCCAAGCATCATGTGCATCATAGAGAAAAGGAGAAAGATTGGCATCTAACCCTTCATGCATGGGTATAGGAGTTGCTGGAAAAATACCTTGACTTCCAAAGGCATTTTGGGAAAAATGAGAAAATTGGGAAAATTGACCTGCTGTGGGGCCCATTTGCTGTCCCTTTGGGCTCTGTTCTTTGCACCAAACGACCACAAGCCGATCCCCGCCATGCCTTGACGAGGCCTGTTGCGTCTGCACCACCTCCGTCTGCGCAGCGGTGCTTTGCTCGCTCATTTGTTGTCTGCGTCTGCAGCTGCTGCGGCTTCTGTTTGTTTGCTCTTGTGCGCGCAGCGCCTCTGCTGGCTGTTACCCCTGCCGAGGAGGCTGTGGTCGCCTCCGATGAAGCAGCTCCCTCTCTCTCCGTGATTCTGCGCGCCGGGACTGACTGTTGGCATCAACCCACTGCGGTGTGGGTTCATTTGTTCCTATGGCTGTGGGTAAGAATTTCGGAGGGCATTGATCCTCCCCACTCAAATGACCTATTAACCTATAGGCTCTCAAAACAGGTAGGGCTAAATTTTGCCATAACAAAAAATTAGAGCGATCTAATTTAATGGTGGTTATTTGGGTAAGGAGTTGATTTAATGGTGGAGTATTGAACTTAGGGTTTGAATAAGCGTTGGCCATGTTTTTGCTCTGATACCAGGAAAACGTTCCAAAAGGATGAAAAATATATTCTATATTTTTTGATTAATCTGTACACAACTCATCCCTTTATATAGGGGAAGACCAAATATAAATAGCCCAATAAATACATAGATCTCAACAACAAGAAGATCTTAACAACAAGAACTCTCTAGAACAAATATTCTAATATTAACAATATAATAATAACAAATAAGATAATAATAACAGGATGCAGACTATATCTTAACAGTGAGTACATGCTCCTTTTACAAGAAAAACACGGATTCATTACCTTCATTCAATGCGGATCTCCATGGAACAACCCCACGAAAAAATAGACATCTCTAATCTCTAATCCTCATACAAAGTCTTATAAAAAGTGATGAAGTTTAGTTTACATACCGTGGATTTATGGGTGAAGCGTTGAGCAACAAAGCTAAGGCCTTTTAACCATTCTTGAGGGTCAAAATAGCGGTCGCCAAAGAAGCCATTGCCATCATCACCAGAGCAACACCATGTAGGCTGGCTCATGTGATTGTCAACAATTACCATTAAACCACTAGCTCCAAGCACATCCACAACAGCTTCATAAGCTTCAACAATAGTCTTGTTCAACACAAAAGAATTATATCCAGCCATTCCAGCTTTTGCTTCTTCTAAATGCAGAAGCTCGAAATTCTCTTCGACGGTTCTATTCGCATAGCGAGTGAACATGTGAGTCGCATACGTCAGTCGCACGCAGTTGAATCTCAACTTCACCGCTTCGTCTGCGAGTTCTTTTAATGGCCTGTGGTTGAGGCCTTCTATCAACATGCTCTCCGTGTGGGATGGCCAGTTTACGCAAGCGAGCTTCACTCGACGCCCGGTGTTCGAGTCGATGATCCATCTTCCTTGTGTTGATAAGGGTGAGGAATAAGCTAGAGATGATGAAAATGCAGAGAATAGTGCTAGAAACAGAATAGCTTGGATATTTTTTCTTCTCATTTTTTTATATCTTTTGTTTGGATTAGGACGAGAAAAGCAGTGGTCCAAACAATGCTTTATATATATTTCCTTAGTACGTTTAAATGTGTTCAAAGTTTGCTGTAATTGTAAAGCTACTTGCATTTTTATTTATTTATTTGTAAGGTTAGTTAATCATTTCTGTTTCTAACTTTGGTTTTTTATTGAACAAATTACCATAATAATGTACTCAAACTTGTGTAGATGTGTACAGGAGCCATATAATTTAAATATGTAGTCATTAGAATCATATATATATATATTCTTCTCCTTTTGTATTATGAATTGAGTTGAATCATCATTTTTATTCTTTTGTTTTTTAACTACAAATATACATTTGTTATTCATTTTTAAAAAAACAAAGAACAAAAATCTTATATTTGTAATAAATAAACAAAAAAATAAAAATTTGATGACTCCACCCAACTCAATCCAACTCGAAAAATATGGGTTGGATTTAGTTGCTCAAACACATAAGGTTAGATAAGTTTATAGATAATGTGAAATTTTATATTGGTCCAAAAATTCGCATTTATATTGGCCGTGACAGCTGCTATGATTTGCTTAAACAGAGATAATGATTCTCCAAAATTAAGAATTTTATCAGCTGTGATCTGTTAAATCCTTTCAAGGAATTTGGCAATTTGTTACATTAGGCAACTGTGTATCATCTGATGTAGCCGATTGACAGCAAATATAGATGCCCACACATGCATTAATAAGAATTTTGTATTTTACTCTACATTTATTCATTTAATTTTTTAAAGTTCACTCTTCGTATGAAATTTAGATCTTATATAAAAAATATATTCTGCTTTTCTCTTTTCTTCGCAGGTTTTAACGTCAAAGAAATTTATTAAATTAATGTTGAAAAAGTTTAGAAATAATCAATGGTAAGAATAACGCATTACACTTGTATTTAAATATATATACACACACATATATATATATATATGACAATTCTCATGTATACATTTTTTTACGGCATCATATATACATTTTTTTTTTGTCTTTGATGTAGTAAATCAGAGCTGCAACAACCGAACGTACTAAGAATTTTAAGAGATTCGACAGCCTATCACAACTTGGCTCTTCACAAACACTTTTTATTAAGACCATTTTAGAAGAGAATACAAGAAAGTGTTTAGACCACACTACAAAATCATCCTACGACTCTTTGAAGACACTTTGTAAGACATTACAACACTTGCTTTTTCTTGGATACAAAATATAGTGGGGGTAGAGGAGTATTTGTAATGTGGGCTAGACAATGTGGACCACACATTTGTCTAGAGTGTTCCTAAAAATATTTAGATATTTTCTCCACATTTATGCAGAGAGTTCCTAAGAACATAATATTTTGCACTTTCTAGAACATTCTTTAAATGTTCATTTAAATCTAAAATTTTAAACACTTTTACAATTTACCCAGAAACTTTTAGATAATGAACTTTTATTTTAAGTGGGTTAAATTTCATTGAGCTAAATGATAAACTTTTAACAGTTAGCATCTGTCATAGTATATTATTCAACAAATATTTATTCAACAACATATCATAATCATTGCTTACATAGAAAAAAAAGGTAATGATGCAAAACAAGTTAATTTTTTTTTAAAAAAAGAACAACAATAGAAAATAGTTTTCAATTAAAAATAGATTTAGTAAATCAATTAGGTAAAATATATATATATTCTAGAACTCATTTCTTTGATTCTCTTATACATGATTCTTGGTTTTTTAGTCAAATTACTATTTCAAACATTAAAATGAATTTTCATACCCCTAAGGTCGTTTGTCTTTTTAGTGAAGACTCCATGGCTATTTCAAAGTTCACATATAGTTTTCTTGCTCTATCACTTTATATATACTAAAAAATCAAATGATTATCCCATCATTTTCAAAAACTTATTTTTATTTTTAAAATTTGACTAAGAATTTAATGATGATTTTTATATTAAAAAAATGTGAAAAGTTGACGGAAAATTGTTCAAAAAAATAAATATATTTTTTTAAAATAGAAAACTGGAATAAAATAGTTATCACGGCCTAGACTTTTAAAAGATTCCTCCCATTAGACCATTCAACTAGAAAAAGAGAATTACTTTTCCAAAAAACTAAAAAAAAAGAATTTTATTAAAAGAAAAACTAGAAAAAGAGAATTTTTTAAAAATGTTGATTTAGTTTATTTATTCATTCAAAAATCATATTAGTTAAAACTATTCATCCCAAAATCCGAATTCTTTTTAGATAACATGAAGGGGATTTTTCATGGATATTAAAAAATAAATAAACAATTATCTCCCCAACACATTTCTTAAATTTATTCATTTGTAGCAAAAAAATACCCTAAGTTTGTAAAATTACCAAAAGACCCCTGCTTAAAATTCTCCCACAAGAATTCATCCCACACAAACACTGTACACACCTTTTTCGTTAAAAATAAAACCCTCCCAACACGATTTCTTCCCAATCGTCGCAACTTCTCATCGCCGTCACCTTCGCCGGAACCACGTTCTTCGCTGTCGATCTCACTGACGACTTCTCTGGCTTTCTATTCTTCTTCTCTGTTCCCATTTTAGCGTACTTTCTTCTATTCAACGGCTTGGGGCGGCACTGCAGAACGAGTTTGGGGCGGCGACAGAATGCTTTGTCCGTGGTGTTCAGATGTTCGACAATTCGCCGCTTGCAGTGTTATCGACGACGACGAAGGTGGAGCTGCTGAATAGCATGTGGAAGACGTAGGGGTTCAACTGATAGAAGTCTATCAATTCCACTGAGAGAATGCTATCAGTGCAGATTCACTTTGGTTCAGCTGATAGAAGTTTATCAGTGGAACTGATAGAAATCTATCGGTCGAAGCTTGAAGAGGAAGAAGAAATTGCAGAGAAGAACGGAAAAAAGGGTATATTTGGAAATTGAAAAAGAATGTAAAAAATCTGCTATGCATGAATTTTTTTATAATTTGTGCTATAATTAAAATAGGTGGGCCAAAAAATGCTATTGATAGCAAATTCCCTAACATCAATACCATCTTAAAATTAGTATAAAAAAAAAAAGAGTTCTACGGTCAGTGGCGTAGTTGGTTATCTTGTTTGGTGTTAATCTATTTTAATTTCACGGTCACGAGTTCGAATTATGCCCTCTATGTAGGGTTTATTAAAATGCTTTTGTTTTAAAGAGAGTGAATAGCTCATAACTCTTATAAAATTATTGAAATTTTTTCATTAATTTAATACGAGACAAAATAAATATTTCCTTTCTTTTCTTTTATTCATCAAATTCTGAATCATCCGCCTAGAGAGAAGAATTTTTTTTTTGAGAACTTGAATATCTAAGCATTGAATTTTAACATTTAGAAGGTTCAATGCATATAAACAATAAAATTAATTAAGACAGCATGATATTTTTATTCTAAATAATTCGACGTGTAGTTTGATTATATCAAATTGAATAGCCTTTCTTTAAAAACGACACGTTTTGAATTTTAATATCTCAAAGGTAGAAAAAAAACGGTCTATATGATTTTGTGTCCCCATTAATAAACTTAAATAATTTTTCCTCAAAAAAAAAAAAATAAACTTAAATAAATTGTCAATCTATCAATCGTTTTTTCATACATAATCTCTTGTTGGAGATACTCACTTATAGTGCAATTATCCCATATTGATAAGGTGAGGATTCTTCAACACATTTATAAGGGATATGCGTTACTCTCCTCATTACCAATTGGTTTTGAGGTGGAACCCCATATTTTCTAATATCACTTCTTCTTCTTTTGTTTTTCTCGATAGCTTTTGACCAACTTTAATTTTAATGAAATACTTATGAGGAAAATGCATATAAGATTGATTCAAATATGTTTTAGCTTAATTTTAGGGGACGGCCAAATAACAACGTTAATATTATATTTAAGATTTATAAAATAACAACAAAAACACTCATTAAAGATTCAAGCTCTGAATAGTTTTTTTTTTCCCTAAATGTTACTTAAATTTATGAATTTCTCGCTTATAAAAGAAAAACAGACTTTGTTAACTACATTTCTTTTTTGTTTCAAAAACTAAAATGAATAGTACAAAATCAATGCGGCTAAGAGTTTCAACTTGTTAACTAATTTTTAACCAATAATAACTTTATATGCATTATTTGTGTAAAAGAATTAAAAAAATAAAAATCATGACCGAATGGGTAGTGCGCAATGGTTTGATTTTTGGTCGTAAATATTTGTTCTCCTCCTCCAACATGTACTCAAAAAATAAAAATAAAACTCATGTTAGCTACGCTGAGATCGAGAGGAATTTAGAAAATCAAAAGATTATGATGAAGCCTCTACCTAGGTATCTACCTATTTATAAATTAATTTCTCATAATATTTTTACAATTAAATATTATAAGATCAATTTATTTTGTGAAAATAGTTACGCTTAGAGTTGGTTCAAACACTTACGAATAAAATAGTAATAATAAAAAATATATATAAAAAAAAACAATAGTTCGACGTGAATTACATACTATTATCAAAGAATATTATAACTTCAACGACAAAAATACATGAGTTTCACCAAAAATATAATTAAAAACTAATGTGGTCCACCATATTTCTAATATGTGTGTATGTGATCCACCAAATGAATTATCAATCCTAATATAGTACTCAAAAAAAAATTATCACTAATATACGAAAAATTATTTCTTGTATACGAGATAATCACATGTATCAACAAACCGTATAAAATTGTCAAGTGATGTTGTAATTCCTCCCATAATTAATCTTCCATATCCACTATATATCTTGAACCAATCTGTCTAAATAATCAAATAATAATAAAAGTTAATCTTCATTAATCAGAAACTTCTACATGCTGATCACAATCTTCTCCTTCAATTGTTTGGCTAATACTATTGTATGTGAATGAGCAGTTCATTTTAACCTCCAAGCTTTTCTTGATGAAGCCAAGTATTCTTACCCTTCCCGGAATTTCTGTGTCGCTTCTTATCTTCAAAGATCCCGAGTTCAAATCCTTTTTCAAACTCGAAATGTGGTCGATTTTCTCAAGCTCGATCTCCATCGACACGTTCATCTTCATCGTGTCCGTTGCCTTCGCTTCCCCCGGCGGGATCTCGGCCTCGCCGATGTCCTCGTCGTGGTAGTAAATCTTGATTGTGGCTTTCGAGTATTTAAACGACGCGACATTAGGGTTTTGAACCGAGATGCCAGCCACAACAATTAGTACCCCATCATCTGAGCGAGAAAAATAATAAGAATCTCTAAGTTTATTAATAAAAAACATCACTTATAATTAAAAAACTATGAATTCAAATTATCAACCTAACATTATTGAACTAAAATAACACTAAATTTTAAGTCATTCTAAACTTACTCGAATTATTATTTGAAAACGAGAGCGCATCGATTTTGATATGCGGTGTTTTGATATGGAAGACGGTGAACCCAAGAACGATACCGATAACGGCGAGGATCAAGAGGAGGGCGGCGAAGCAGCCACAGCACATGATGTATTTGTTCTTATGGAGGTGGAGCTTGGCCGGAGGAGGAAGGAACTGATCGTCGTCGCTGCGGGGTTGGACGGCGGTGGAAGTCAAGGGTTTGACCTGCTCTTTAGGGGCCATTGTTATGGGGAATGATCGTAAAAACAGGAATATGTTTGGTATTTAACTGTTGGGGTTCAAATTCATTTGGGAACGAAGACCCCATTTAGTAATTTATAAGTCAATCTTGTTTTTTTTTTTAATGTAAAAGTCAGTGTGGCATTTTTCTTTTTAATTAGTTATATTTTGTCAAAAAAGCGTGTTGATTTGGGCAAAAGCTTGACTAGATTGGCATTGATCAAATTATGCGTTGGGAAGAATATGAATATAAATTATAAATTTAGTATTTCTTTAGAATTATGTCAATTTCGCATTGACATTTCTAAACAAAAATTAATTACTTATCTAAGTTTGGAAACTACGTTTCTATTTAATACTATTTTTTTTAGTTCTCTATTTATTGTTAGTTGTTAACTGCATTATACGAGTAAAAATAAATAAATAAATAAATAAAGTTGTTTTTTTAGTATATATGAGGGAAGGGAGTACAAATACTGATTTTCAGATTCGAACATGTGACGCTAGTGTTGAACTGATTTACCACCAAACACTGAAATCATTAAGTCACTGATCCATTCCATAATAAATAAAGTTGTTAACTACTGAATAAAAAATAATAATAACAATAAAGTCGTTAACTACATTATACAATTATCCCACACCAAAAAAAAAAAAAGTTACAAGTCTATCCGTTTTTTTTTAGAAGAAGTCTATCCGTTCATATCAAGTCAAGTTTTTTTTTTTTTTAGAAACATATTAAGTCAAGTTAATTCGTCAAAATATATTGCATAGAGTATATCATGTCATTATTTCGATGCATATAGGAGTATAATCTATAGTTTATTGACGTAATTTGTTTTTTTTTTAAATATCCATTTTGTCAATTTTTTTTAGTATAAGTTGGGAGAGCGATAATACAAATCCTACAAAAAACATACTACTATTCTCAAATAAATAAGAGTTAGATACTCATTCTTGGGAAAACGTGACTCAAAATCATCAAGTCACTTACCGGTCGATAACACTTTAATTGTTATACTATGACTTTTATTATTAAATAATCATTTATTCAATTTATTTTCATGCTTGTATGAAAACTAGCGTTTGTTTTCCTCTAATTTAAATAATTACTCAATTCTAAGCCTAATTTCAATTACGATATGTTGCCATTTTTCATCAATTACGATATGTTAGTACTATTTCATGTAACAGGGAGGGTTGAATATAGCAAAGATGATTTACAAGAAGCTAATTGAAAATTTTCAGATAATATTGGAGCTAAAATTTTACAAAATTAAATCATGAGATCAAAGGTGAAATTAAGTCTCTCATTTCATTTTATTATATTTTGAGTTGTATTCATTTATAAAGAGGTATAGAAAAAAAAATTGAATGGATCTTATCACGTGTTAGTTTCATTGTTTAATGATAATTCAATTCAATACTACGATCATAAGTTCGATCCCAAGAATCGATATTTAACTTTCATTAATACCGATGACTAATTCTTGCTAATTGTACTAAATGAATTTTTCTCACAAAATAATTACAAATGTAAACAAAATTTAAAATATTTGCATAAATAGTCAATAATACCGTTTTAATATCGTAGTATAAATAGTCATTAATATCATTATTATAAGAAAGTATGTGATAACACTCACTAATATAAAAATGATAATATTTGTTAATTTTTTTTAAAAGTGAACATAATTATACTTATTTTCTAGATTTGACTCACTGATATGTTTTATCCTAATTTTAATAATTAATTGGTGTGTTAAATAATTTTAATAATATAATTAGACTAAATAATTAAAATATTGATTAAATAAAAGAAATAAATAAATTTTGATATTTTCATGTTATTTATTTTATTTTACATTTTAAAAAAGATATATTACTTTCTTTTTATTTTCTTTTTGTTATGGGTTGAAGAAGGGCTGATAAATTATTAACCATATAGTTAAATTGATAAGATTATTACTCTTTTAAGAATTAAATTAAGGAATTCTAATCATGCATAAACTATTATAACAAAACTGATAACAAGAAAATAATTCTTTCTCATTATAAAAGAACTTTAAAATATCTACATGTATGAGAGACATTGATAATGTGTTTAAGACTCTTCTTAGGATGAAACTTTTTCTTAGAATATAATAATATATATATAATCGTTAGACAACTTAATTTGACTATGGAATTAATTGAAATCAAACTTACTAGAGTCAAATCAATATGAACCATTTGAAATAAAATTTCAAAAAACAATTATTTTAGGCCAAAAAAAAAGTGAAATAGGTGGCCACATCCTAGGTTTCTTTTCCAAGTTCATTATCTTGGAAAAACATGTTTGTGGAAAATGGACACACAAAAAATGAAGAAAATTAGGCATAAAAATGTGATAATATGGTGGTCACATATACAGACAATATTATGTAGAGAAAGTGTAGTGGAGGAAGGGAAGTTGTAAAATGATACCCATAATTGAACAAAATATTGTTCAAATAATAGAAATTTAGTTCAAAGTACAATTATGTGATGATTAAATTGAATTTCTCCCAATGATGTGTGAGTTTTGAAATGAAGACAGGAATGTTGTAAGCCGTACAGCATAATTGAAATATAACATTATGAAAATAATAGATAAAAAGTAATTTTATTTCACAGTTAGAAAATGGTTACTGCATGTCAAAAAAATTGTTAATCAATAGTTTACAATAATATGTTGTATTTGTAATTAAAATACACGTGAGAGAAAAAAAAATAATGAATAACCAATGTCATAAAAAAAAAGTAATGAATAATCGAGATATATTAATGATATCAAATATAAATTATATAATCTTTCAAAATAATAAATTTTTTAAAAAGATAACAATTTTCTTTATTAAAAAAACCCCATAACAGATAACAATTTATTCCAAAATAACATTGTTGTTTTAAAATAACATTGTTCTTACATATCTCTGTCAAGAAAGAGACAATAGTAGGGAAGAGAAATGTTCTTACAAATACATTTCTCTGTCATAATAGAAATACATTTCAAAACCTGGCAAACAATTTAAATAGGAAAAGTTAGTGGTATATTGGAATTGATTGCAATCTAATTTAATTCCACATCTTCAATCTTAGACATTGGTATAATTTTCATTTTATTTGAGAAAATAACATCCTTGTAAAGTTTGTTGTTATAAAAATTAAAAGGCAGGATAGAGTTTTTGAACAAAAACCATGGTTGTTAAGATGCAAGATTGTAGGATTAGTTTTGTATTTTATTTATTCCAAATCAAAATTAAAACATTTTGTATATCCTAGAGTTGAGATGAACCGCATTAAAAAAAAATAATAATAAATAATAATCTTAATAACGTTATGTAAATGAAAAGGAAAAGGAAAATATTTTCCTAAAAAATCTATAACTTATATTTTTTAAATACAAATTGGGAGGGGATCACAACTGTGGTTAGAGGATACTATTGATTATTGGGATCGAGCATGTGATTATAGTGTTAAACTAAAAAATCGAACAAATCAGTGATCCTTTCGAGATATATATATATTTTTATTTATTTTTATTTTTATTTTTATTTTTTATTTTTTTCAGTCAGTTTCCTAAGATTTAACATTGACTTTTAAAATATAGTAGCTAGTTTCATGGAAAGATGGCTTGGAAACATTTCATTACCTAACCTAAGCACCCCTTCTGGAAGCTTGGAAAAGGGCCCGTGGGCTATTTAGCCCAACAATTTGCTGACTTTCAAATAAAAATTAAAAATAACATAAATGGCTAGAAAATATAGCATATTTAAATAATAATAATAATAATAAATCTCAAGTCACATTTGATAAATATTTAAACCCAATATATCGCAATGGTTTCAGTATTTGATTGTAAACCAGTTCAACACCAGTGTGACAGGTTCGAGCCCGGGAATCGGTATTTGCCTCCCTCCCCCAATATGTAAAAAAAAAAAAAGCCCAATATACTAAAAAAAATAATAATAATAAATTAAACTTAATCTATCTTCATTTATGTAAAAATAAGCTTCTACTTGTCCAACCTAATTTATTTTTATTTTAGTATAAGAAATAAGATAGATAGCAACTAGATTCTTTCTGGAAGCTAATAAGTGTACTCAACGACATAGACGCGTCTATGAAATAAAAGATTATTGATTCAATCTTCTCCATGTTGTTGAACTAAAAAATAAAAATAAATAAAACTTATTAAAAAATGACTCTTAAAATGAATGATGATTTATGTGTGATACTTTGTTCAAGGAGAGATAGAATTGGAGGAGATGACTTCTTCACTCAAAAAAGTTAAATATTAATATTTTACTACTTTTGAGCTCCAACCTCCTCTCCTTAAAGATTTTTCAAAATTTTCTACTAATTCCTTATGGAATTGATTTTTTTTTATTCTACTGTTGTTTAGGTTTATTGGCCTCAATTTCTTTTTTTAGTTCAACATGTCGGGCTCTAATCTCTTTGTTCTGCTCCTTTTGGTTTAGTTGTTTCCATTATAATTACTTTTCCTGTTCCAGCTCAATTAAATATTTAATATTCAAATATTTTAAAAAATCAGCTCAATTAAATATTAGAATTTAACTACCTAATTAAATCTTTAGATTTTTAATTATTTTGACGTTAGAGAATAGGAAGAAGAAACACTTAGAAATTCAGTAATCACTAATTAACAAGTTCTTTAAGAAAAGTAAGTTAATTAATTTATAAGAAGATAAATGGTTTCCACATCAACATATTTTCCTAATTAATTAATGTTGGTGCGTTCATTTGTTTCTTTTTTTCTTTTTTTTTTGTTATTTTCCTAATTAATTAATGTATTACTTATTTTGATGCCAACTGAGATAGTTACTTCTTCCCCCATTAAGCAAAACTTACCAAAACCAGAGAAAACTCTTCAATTCATTCCATTCATTAATATTGGTAAGTTAGCATTAAAACATTAATGTGGCCAAAAAAATCCGTAAGCTAGATAACTTTAATTTTTTAAAACTAATAATAATAATAATCAATAACTAATATTATTGATTATTAGAATTTAAACATATTGCTGCAAATAATATAATAGAGAAAGGGTGTAAAAGGTCTAAAAAACTTCATGTAATCAAAAAAATAGACCCACAATGTTCAATGGTATATCTATTAGTTTGAAACTTTTTTAGGTCTATTTTAATTATAATTTTTTAAAAAAATACTTCATCTATATAGGATTTTGAGTGTTCTTTACATATTTCAAGATTGGGTGATTAAAATTTTCTTACAAAAAAACCCCTTATTATATACTTTTGATTTAAAAATAAAAAAAGCTCTAGTGTGTTTGGGCCCCGTTTATGTAAAAGACGAGTTTGTTATAATAACACAACTTATGTTTGCCCCATCGTTTATTATAAACGATGATTACTTAAATCTCCGTAAGCGGCCCTTCAAACATAGTTTATCATAATCTTTGTTATAATAACTTGAGCCTTAAACATCATTTATAATAACCCTTCATTTATCATAATCTTTCGTCTATCATAATCAAACAGATACCTCAAACATACCCTTGAGAAAACTCAAATCTTAAATAGTAAACATAAGGACGTTTAGGTGTCATTACAACATAAATGTGCACAAATAAAAAGGAAACAACTATCATAATGGTATGATGAAATATTTGTTATAATAAAAGAGTATATTAAAATCTGTCTAAGTTTGTAGTCATCTAATCCAATATCTGTTTAATGAATAACAAAATTCAAACTAATACCAAAAAAAATTAAAAAAAAATTGAAAGAATGAATAAACAAATTAGGGTTCATGGATGCGGTGAGTCGCAAACCCAACCAGGCAGAATCCGACGAGAATTCAAATCGAGATTCACCGAACAACGAATCTCCGACGAAACCCTCTTCCTGAAAACATGAATCAACCTCACCCCACCTCGCAATTTCACGAACCCACTCAGATTCAAAACCCCCAAATCCCTCGAATCCGAGCTGACGTTCCTCGCAAACCCTTCCACCGTGACGTCCACCGCCTTCGTGCCCTTCGCCGCCGCCCTCCCGCCGCCTGTGGTGCGCTCTCCGACGAGGGCGCCGGCGTGGAGGAAACCGACGGATGCGTGGTCGAAGTGGAAGGGACCGAAGTTGGGGTTGTCGACGGAGAAGCGAGCGGCGAGGGTGAGGTTGAGGGAAGAGGAGTTGCGGTGGAGGGAGAATCCGGCGACGGAGACGGCGGAGAGGTGGATGGTTGGGGAGGAGACGCGGAGGACGAGGAGGGCGAAGAGGAGGGCGGCGACGGCGAGGAGGACGATGGCGGCGAAGACGTAGATGAAGGCTTTGTTGGAGCGCTCCTTCCGGAGAGCGTGGAATGTTTTGAGGTTTTTCTCTTCGTCGGATTTCTGAGCTTGAAAGTGCGCTAAGGGGAAGGTCTGGGCGTCGTCCGCCATTGTTGTTGCAGAGAAGGAAGGTGAAGAATGGGGTTTGTTTATATAGGGGAGAGTGGAAGTGCGGTTAGTGCGATTCAATCTCGAGGGTGAAATTCGTGTGAATGTGATGAATCAGTTTTGGAATGAGCTGGCATCGAGAGGGGTATTCCTGGTATTTCATCAAACCTTTTCTTTTTAAAAAAAAAAAAAAAGGAAAGTGGAGGTAAATATACAAACTTCATTTTTCTACTACTTTTACTTTATTTTTTCCTTTTTTCGGATTTTTTTTGCAATTACAATTTTATAAGATATTTGTGTCAAATTGGATTTAATTTGTGCAATCGATATTTCTCAATTACTGTAAATATAACTTTAATTGTTATTAGAGAAAGTTTTCAGTTTCAATATGTGAAAAAATGTTCAAAATTCTACTATTAATAAAATGTTTATAAAAAATATTACAATTAAAATAGACAACTAAAAAGTTGCCTCCACCATAATTTTTTTTTTTTTTTTTTTTTGGATTTTTTTTAAATTAAAAAATTAAAATCATGTAAGTTATAAAACATAACATTTTGGATTGATTTAATTCTATAAAATCAAAATTACATGTAAAATTATACTTGCCTTTGGCTCATTATAATTTGAAATTATGAATCTAAACTTTTCAAATTGATCACTGACTTATCTCGAAAAAAAAAGAAATTGATCCCTCACTTATATTTAATATGTTCAAAGTATTTGTTTATAAATACTTTCCAGTCAATTTAGGTACATTTTGATTAAAATGTATAATAAATTTAAATGAATCAAACCTATGAAGGATTGAACTCGTAGAATGAAAATGGAATAACACCAAACTAGATAATCAATCGCACCACCGACTCATTTAATAATATTTAATAAATTGGGTAGCTTTTATGTTTATAATTTTTAAATGTATAGAGCTATTTTAACCTAAATGGAAAGCCTAGCATTCAAAACAAACAAATCCAATTTTATATTTCTCATATTTGTAAACTGGAAAAAAAAATTTAGTGACTTATTAAACATTTTAAAAGTGGTTCCTCTTGTAATTAATTCAGAAATAGAACTTATGTTTATTTAATAATATCGACCTATTCCAAATATTTGTACTTGAATCATAATACAGGCTACAATATTATTAATAAACAATCCACATCCTTTGGTTCATTTAATATGGATTCTAAACTATTATGGATTGGTTTAATAAGATTTAAATAATTAAAAAAAATTGTAAATTTAATTTAACATGAAAATTAATTTCTTAAAGATTGGTGGTGCTATTAAATAGCTATATTTTCAAACGACCAAGAAACACATCTTCACGTAAGCTTGTTCTAATTCATTCCACATATCAAAATCTATCAAAATCATGGTGGTTCATAGAATTGTCCACACAATTAAATGTTCTTACGTATAAAACTTTATTCAAGAAAATAAAAATAAAATATAAGGGCTCGTTTAGTAATGTTTTCGTTTCTTATTTTTTGTTTTTATTTTTTTTTAGAAACATGTGTATTTGATAATCGTTCTTGTTTCTTGTTTTCAAAATTTTATGCGTCAGAGATTCTATTGTCACGGTGGGACCAAGCACGACAATTGGCAAATGACCGAGTCGCCATGTCACAGGCCAGGTGTCAAGCCACTTGGCTGATGGAATTGACTAAATGACAAAGGCCTTTTGACCTGGTTTTTTACAATGGGACCTTTTCCTAAGAAAAAGGGCACTGAAAGAAACCCAAAGGAAACACAATGTGGGAAGGAAAATTCCGCTAACACGGTTCAAATTTGACACCTTTATTACTTAATAATTAAATTCATTTTTTTCTTCTAGTGGTAGTTTTTTTTTTTTTTCTCTATGATTGAATTTTAAACACGCACACGTTTGATTATTATAATGGGAAGGTTTAGTCTAATATAATATCATAGTGCCACATAGAAAATAAATTAAAATACTATTATTGTCACTTGAATTTTAAACACACACATATATTCTATTTTAATCTTTAATTAATAATTTAAAGGTATAAACTTAGTTAAATTTAAGATTAGTTCATACCTTTTTATATAATTTGTATTTGAATTTGCTAAATAAAAATTATAATAGATTTTTATATAAAATGTCAAATAATTCAAAGATTTCTTAGACATAAAACATATTAAACCCATCATAAATTTAGCATTAAAGGAAGGTTTATTAAAATTTATGGACTAAATTGTTTTTAAGGGGAAAAAGTTAAGTTTCTTTTTTTAATTGGAGAACTAATAAATTTAACTTTAAAAATATATGTAAAGGACAAATGTGAACTACGTGTACAAGTAATAGAAAGGATAAATCATTTCACAAGGTTAAAAAAAACTAGTCTGATATAAGTTTTGTGGTCTCCTTCCTCAATTTGTATTTTGGTAGAAAAGAGTAGAGTGGAATGGAGTGAAAGAGAATGAAATGGTTAATAGTAGATTGGAGTGGTTAACTACTCGTTTGGAGATTGAGGTTAATAATAGTGGAGTAATCAATTAATTATTTGAAATAATCAACTAATTGTTTGAAGATTGGAGTTAATAGTAATTGAGTGATAAATTTGATACAAAATTTAATAAAATTTAATGTGAGATTTGATAGTGGAGTGAAGAATAATTAAAAGTAGTTAATAAGAGTGATTGTTTACTACAAAAAACAAACAAGGGGTTTTTGAAGAGTAGTTATTAACCACTCCTCATGCCACAACTTAGGGGCAAGCCAGTGATACCCCGGGTATAGGAAGCAAAGCTCCGATTTTTCCGTTTTCAAAAAAAAAAAAGATTAACCACTTTTCATGTTTAAAAAAACAAATATACCCTAGAGAGAGACACGGTTCTTTATTTTTAATATAAGGTTTTTTTAAGTTTAATATTGAGCTGCTTTTTTTGGCTTTTTAAACAAGAAAAACGAAAAAAATTTGACTCGCTATGAACTACTTTGAAATGTGACGTATTATTGAACTAAAAGTTTACTATAGTTTCTGCCTTTTCTAATATATATTATATTAATGTCGAGGAAATCTCTTTTTTCTTATTTTTGATGCTAGTCAATTTCAAACTTCAACTTCCCAACAGAACTCCAAATTTGAATATCTGGAACAAAAAAAAAACCTTGAACATTTATATGTAGTTACTAGTATTGTTTTTTAATAGGACAAAACAGTTTTGTAGGTATTGTCTTTTGGTTGTTTAGGTCCCATTTGATAACTATTTGATTTTTTGTTTATGAAATTTAAGCTTATTTCTACTCAAATTTCCTACCATGTGTTCAATCTTTCCTACAATGTATCCATATTTCTTTAAAAAAGTAGGTGAAAACTAACCAAATTTCAAAAACAAAATCAAGCTTTTGGAAACTACTTTTTTTTTTTATAAATTTTAGTTTTGTTTATTAAAAGATAGGTAAGATATAAATATCCAAATAAAGAAAAAGATATAGTGAGATAGTTGTTGTAAACTTAAATTTCATAAACAAAAAACAAAAAACAAAAAACAAAATGGTTATCAAACGGAGTTTTAGTTGAGCTTGTATATTTTATTGCAAAGTTTGAGTTTTTTTTTTCTTTTTGATAATTTCTTTAGTTCAACCCTGAGCAATTTTGTAGGAGGTTTGTAAGTGGGGGTGAAAAATATACAAACATCTAATCTTTAAAGTTTAAATTGGTATGGCACTTTACTTAGAAAGAAATTAATTAATTAATTAAAAAAGTTATTTATAATATCTCATATATATAAAAAAAAATTAAAAATTAAAAATTAAAAATTAAAAAAATTAAAAACAGTCATGCCATATGACCTATATTTGTATGGTAGTTTATGTCACCCAATTTAGTCACATTCTTGTTTATTTTAAATCTAAGAAAATAAAAATAAAACGTGATTCAAATTCTGTCCATTTATAGAAAAGAGGCATTTTCATGAACAGCAATATAG
Organism: Sicyos edulis; assembly: GCA_036507275.1. NCBI lineage: Eukaryota > Viridiplantae > Streptophyta > Magnoliopsida > Cucurbitales > Cucurbitaceae > Sicyos > Sicyos edulis. The sequence goes on from CM071846.1 coordinate 67,693,282, forward strand.
GAAACAAGTTCTATAACTTCTGGCATAAATCAAGTTAAACTGATTGAAAACAACAAAAGTTGAAATATTTAGTTCCGTATGGATAGAATTTGATATCTACAACAAATTTTATATATAAAATATATACTGGGATTTACATTTACAAGCCTGTTTTTACTAAGAAGAATAAATGAATCAAAGCTGAAACTCTGTACCAGCAATGACAATCTAGAAGGATTCCTAATGGCTATGAACTCAGTTTAGGAAAGAAACAAAACAAAATGGGGGAAAAAAGAAAGCTTAGCAGATACGAAAAGTTATCCAATTCATACTCCCACCACAAACTAATACAGTAGAATTCTATTCTAGCTTTGGCTTTCTGGGTTTCAAAATTGTCTGCTATTGCCCACCACCACCCAATCACTTTCCAATTGGGTCATCATTAACCATCCATTTTGTTGCAGCTGTAACCTTTCTAACAACACATCACAGGCCCATTACCTCACATCACTTTCTTAGACAAGTCAAAACGCACCATCGGTACTTGACACACAGCCAAGGATAAGATCCAACTAAGTTTTGTTTCTTCCATCATGAAATTGTTGGGATGCAAACAAAGTTGACAAGGGAAAAATTATGAGCATATAGGTGAGACATTTTGGATGAAAATTGAAAGTGGACAATATCATACTAATGTTGAGATTCAGATAAGACTACTAGGTTTGGATAGTGGAATTTAGAGAGGAGGGGTATTGGCTTGGCTATGAAAGGTTTGAAGTGGTTTGAAGAAGATAAAATCTTGTTTAGTATGGGAGATTATGAGTGATGGGGCAGATTTGGATTGCGGGGTTATGAATGATTGAAGTAGAAATTATATTGTACTCGAATAGTTTATGGAGGTTTTATGGGGTTTTCGGAATTGCTTCGTCCAAACGTGAAGTTGGACCAACCCGTAAATAAACCCTCACAAAACCTTCTATCCAAGCACACCCTCAATGGCTATAAAATCTTGTAATTATATACAAGTTTTTTCTGTTTCCTTGTCTACCAAAAACTGTACAGGGCGGGCCTTCCAGGTACCAAATAAATATACGGGGAGAAGTTACGAGTTGAGAATATGTGGGGTAGAAGAGTCAGTTTTTGTGTACCGTAAACTGTATTTTCAGAAGTGTTCCTTGTGAAAATCAAACTTAGTTGGGCCCTTTTGATTGAATTCATAGCAGAGATTGCTAAGTTCTTTGGCAAGGATTGGTGCTCCGCAGTAGAATACACCTGATCCCAAACAATGTCAAAACAAGAAGAATTAGATTCGTTAATTCATTTGTTTATCATACTGTTACATTTTGAACTGTACTCACCTATTTTAGCATTACAATGCTTGGAACAAATTCTGGAGAAAACTTTCTTCCAATTGGGCCTTGCAAAATGAGTTCTAACCTGATTCATACAAAGTAAAAGGACCTTTCAGATGGTGGAAAATTGAATTCAACCTTCACAAGTTGTCCTGATCAAACAAGGGGTTTGGGATCTAAGAGGTTATAGATTCAATGATAACCACCTAACTAAGAATTTTCTATGAATTTTTTTTACAACCAAATATCATATGATCAGACAATTTGTCCAATGAAAATAGTCGAGATGCACGTAAACTAGCCTGGACATTCATGGATTTCAAAAAATAATTGAATCTACAACAAGAATTCTTTGACTTATTTGAACTTCACTGAGATAAAATCAAGAAACTTATCTGGTATCTTGTACCAGAAAGTAGATCAAAAAATTGATTAGATTGTTGGAACTTACCCTGGTGCCAGAAACAATATCCATTCCGTTCTTTGCGTGGTTTAGTGCTTGAACCATCGTGATGAGGGCCGATCTAGCATCTCCTTCCTCGTACACACTGGTCAGGTAGTTGTGCATCTCAATGACACCCTGAGTTTCAAGTCACGAAGTTAAAAATACAAATCCATGTAGACTTGATAGTCCAATTGAAGTTCTATATTACCCTTAGATCCATCTCAGCAACTTCATTCATGACCCCTTTGAACCAGTCAAACGAGCCCTGCTCCCTAGTTACCCAGTAAAAGTAAGCATTAGTCGTCTTCACAAACTTCTTTTGCTTGGGAGAAACTCTTCGAATGCCGGAAGAGTCCGCGCTTCCAAAACTGAGATCTGATTCTTTATCGCCATCTGCAATTGCATCCTGGAGAAGGAAAAGCTAATTATCATATGAATGATAAGTTTATAGAGGAAGGAAAAAATTTATGCACAAAAATCGAAATAAAAGATTTTGCTAGCTAATTAGGCATGTATTAGTTGAAAATTCTGGATCAAGTGTGCATGCAGGTACTTACTGCCAGCTCCTCCATCATGACAATGTTGTTGAGCAGATCTTTTAAGATGCTAATGAAAGGTGTTGCTCCAATACCAAGACCAACAAGTAATAGAACATCATAATTTTTATAGTCTTGTGCAGGTGCACCGTAAGGTCCATCTATTAATAGCTTCGGCAAACTGCAATGCATTGTATGTGAAAATAGATTCATTAAGAGTATATTCCACAGAGATAGGGCCAGAATTCGGATTATGAAGAGATTGTAAGGTGCACATACCATTTCTTGGTCGTTTCATCAGCCCTGAGCAACCCACTCTTACCAGCAACAGGTGGCTCACAGGCTTCAGCAAATACCCTCTTTAACTCTTGTGTCCAATCACCCAGTTGTCGTATGTGAACACTCAGATAGTCATCTCCTGGAGCAGAAGTAATCGAAAATGGATGCCTGCATACAAAGATGATAAGCGACATAGCAAATTACATACAATGGAAGTATAAAAATTAAAACGCCACAAAAAGAAATCCAAAAGTGCGACGAGTTTCAGTTGAGATCCTTGAAAAACTTGTGAAGACGAACTAAACAGAACGTACTGAAAATAAATAATAAATCGGATACGATGATGTGGTAAAAAACTGCATACAATCCACGAAGGTCAAAACTCATAGCAGCAGAAAATTGAGTTACAAATAAGCTCATTTATTTAAAATACACAGGAGGGAAATGCACAAAAAACAATGGAAATGCAAATATAAAAATAACTGCAATTTTCTTTACAAGTTGATATTTCTCAAAAGAGAAGTACTGGTATTTACCATTCAAATGGAGAAACAGCAGGGCATTGGACAAACATGTACTGTCCACTCTTATATCGGAACTGAGAAGGTTTAGACATTTGTAAGGCAAGAACATTCCCCGGGTAAATAGCCACCTGGAAAATCAGAAACAAGGAACGGTTGGAAGGCAAAGAATTTTTCAAAACTAGTTTTGACTAGTTTCAAGTTTGACATGATAGGATTCTAACTGTAAATGTGCGTTAGAAGAAACCTTGAAGAGTCGAACACTGTAGAAGCCTGAGCGGAAGAATCTAAGGGTCCTTTCCCCAGCATATAGGAAAACTGGGATAGCAAGATACATCCAAGTCTGCATGCAAAAAGCATTATCTAGGCAAACATTTCTAATTTCCTAATTGTTGCAAAATAAATTCCCTGTTCAAGCCAAATAGACAAATAATAGAATCATCACACTTACTGTCTTACGGTACCACCGGCGCTCAAGATAGAGGAATATGCCATGGATGACAAGCAAGACGTAAACAATGACAAACAGGTGGTGTGAATACCAGAAAGCATTGTAACCAGTCAGCCTATCAAACGGCTTGGGTAGCTTAATCAGGCTCCTTCTAAACCATCGGGTAGCTAGAGTGAATGCTACTGCCATGAAGATGACCATTAGTATACCAGTCACACCTTCCCATCCCTTAACCAAATCTAAGTAGGTAGGCTTTTGTGGTCCGAAGTAACCCTTCACGTGATTATAGGTTCCATCAGATGACTGTACGAGTCTTGGAAAATCACAGGCAAGGTGGTTTCCTACATGGAGAATGACACCAACTACAATGGCTGCAGCAATAGTCTGCAGGGCACAAAATTGAATTTAGAAGTGTCAAATACTGGATATTCCAAACTAAATTCAAAGCATCTTTAATTACCTTTGTCATCTTTGCATTTTACATTCTAAAAAACTTTGTAGTTGCACTTGAAAACTAGCAAGCGTTCACCATATGGTGATTGATATCAAAATCAGATACATTTATCCTATATACATGTTATAGTTGAACGAACAAGTCAATGAAGTCAGTTGATGCTGAAGTTGCATTCAGTCAATCTGTTGGCTTACAAATCCTGTTTCTGGGTACTTAACTATCTAGGATAAAGTAGTTAAAAAACTATCTAGAATAGAGAATTAGCGTTAGAGAATAATCATATTTGCAAGGTGGCATGGAAGGCACTAATGCAGCAAGACCATCAAACTATCATTTTTATCAACAACTATAAAACTATTCTAGTCCCATTTATATGAAGTTTCTTAAGGTGTGGGAAAGACCTTACAAAGTCAAAGTTTAAGGTATGGTCACAATCAGAATTAATGGGATTCAAACAGAACTCTATCCCCTAGCCTTTGAATGATAACCTATGTGCAATTCCACTTGTCTGGAAATCAATAACATGAAGAGATAAAGAGATGGAACACGTTTGTGGTCATTGTAAAGAGATGTTGAATGATGTTAAATCACCGATCAACAAAAAATCCTAAGTTTGTGGGTTTCAATAAACTTAATTATATCAATCAACATTCTCACTCGCTTGTGGGCATGAAAATTTGACAATGCCTAATAAGTGAAAATCAATATCTGTTGAGGATGAAATGATTTGGCAGAGATTTGAATACGAGACTTCATGCACTCTTATAGCATAGAATGTCAAATGATGTTAAATCACCCATCAAACTAAAAATTCGACCTTATTTGAATAAATTTAACATAGGGCACAGTGAACACGAAAAAGGCAACATCAAATAAGGCTGTTGAAGTTGTTGTCTGAGCTAGTCCAATAATGTCAAGTTTAAATTTACCAGAAGTTTAAAGGAACTAGAAATAGTGCTAAAAGTTCGAACTAAAAAGATTTGAATCATATCTTCAAAAAGAAGGAAAAAATCAAATTATATTTAAAATCAAATCAGTAACTTTTTCACCCAGGCGGCAAGTCACATTCTTGAAATTATCTCAAATATTATCCTAAGAAAATGCTTAGGAAATGAAAAAAACTCGTCCCTTCCTAGACATCAATGAAATTGTACAAAGTTCCCTGTCAATATAGGCGTTTACTATTCTATTCATATGGACACAGCTAAGTAGCACCACCAAGTAGTCATCTTTATCATTCATTAGGTAAATTAAACAATAAAACCAATCGAGGGATCTGGTAAGTGGGGTACCTTATGAAAATTGATATTGTCGTCAAATGGGACAAAAAATCCCAGCCTGGTCGACCTTATCCAAGTGATGGTATTTCTACAAACAGGCAGCAAAATGATAGCCATGTTGAACTTCAGGGTTTCCGCCGCACCCTTAGCCGTAAGGAGACAGTAGCCCATGACCTCGTACGCTCCCTTGTGCTTGTACTGGAAGAACTTCCACGCGAAAAGCCCAACCATGATCGTGACCCATAAAGCCAACACCCATATTCTCCTCCAGTTATCCTGCAAATAGTACAGCAGTTTTGTACTTAGCCTTCTTATGGGGCCTTTGTTCCTTAGTCCCTGTATGTTCTGGCTCAGTGCTTGGCTGGTATAGCTCAGAGCTTGGCTGTAGTTCAGATACGTGTCCTTTTGTAGCAGAAGGGTTTCCAATTGCCACAGCTGCACCATCGTGATTACCACAAAAAATTGTAAAATCAGAATCGTGTAATTGACTAATGAAGGAGCTCACAGACAAATCATAACCTCAAATATTCCAAGGACAACAAAAAAAAAAAAAGTATGCAACAGGAACTAGCAAGTAACCCGCGTGCTTGGTTGGTAGCCGTAATTCATACGTTTGAAAGTGACAAAACAGCACTCATTTCAACACAAAAGTTGAAATTGTGAAATTAATCTTTAATTGTATAAAAGTGATTCGTTCAACCAACTACATCTCCAAGCTAATAGAACAACAAATCTGCTACATGTCAATAATTTCTGTTATAGGCTGCTAAAGGATGTTAATCAGCTTGACTGATCAACCAGAAGTGGAAATTTTATGCTTTCTTTTGTTGAGAATCTCCAAATGAAAGGGTGGAGAGAGATCGTAATATATATAGATGGATTGTTCTAGTCATTAAGAGGTCAATATTTTCCTGTTTGATCGGCTTAAGAGTAGCGGAGACTTCGGGTAGTGCATTTAGTGAAACAGTTGAAATAAGAATTATGGGAATAATACACATCCCTACAAAAAAAGGGACAATTATTCTCAAATAAATTAGAATCAAATATTGATAACAGAGATCAAACTCGTGACAATCTTCCACCAAACAATGAAAACATAATGCCACCGACCCTTTTAGGTATTATTCGTCATACTTATTTGTTGTTTTTAGAGGCATTGGAATATTATTCCCAAATTTTTTAAACACCAATTTAAAAAGCTCCTATCCAAACACGTCTTCTGTATTGAAATAAAATAAAACTCGGTATAAATAAGTCAACTATTGTTGTTTTATGCACCTTAGGGACGATGGGGGAATATTTCTTAAAATAAATTTTTTAAAATAAAATACTCCATCTGCAAATATTTTCTAGTTGTAGAATAGGAATAACATGCATTAGATACATGTAAATATACCATCGTCAAAATTAGGAAAAAGAAAAAGAGAAAGGGGGAGAGAGAGAAATTGTAATGAATATACTTTTCTAACAAAATAATTATATATATATAGACGCGTTCTAAAATATTTACATTCATATTTATCAATAAATTTAATATTGTATTATAAATGCTCATTAATACAATATTATATATTATTAATACAATATTATAGTATTATTAATATAGGCCGATAACTATAGGTGTTAGAATTGTTCTTTAAGTAACCATGTAATTATTTTTTAAATTTAACCAATCTCCCCAATTTTTTAAAAGATTTACATATGTCAAAATTTATAAAAATCAAATATAATAAAAAGAAATTCAATCAACTTAAATTGATAGTTACAAAATTGAAAATTAAGTTACAATAAAATGATTTTTTTTTTTTTGAAATCCCTGTAAAGTGAAATAAATTAGCTCCAATTAAATGAAATTGATAGACTTCAATCAATTTAAATATTCCATATTTAGTTGGATTTGAAATAGGTTTAAAAAGTTGCAATAAATAAAATAAGATTGTAGAATTTCTTATCTACAACGAATTATATATATGGAATACTTGTATGAGCTGTATATATATTAAAAGAACAAGAGAAAGAAAAATATTTTTTTTTTGTAAGCTTACCAAATGGATGTTGTTCTTATAAGGCTTTTGTACGTGCAGGTAACTCTTTTTTTTAAGGAGAAACAAAAAAAAAATCGTCGAAGAAATGAAAAATAAAATAAAATATTTAAACGCCAGTCAAAATAAACTTTTCATTGTATATAGCAACTCTTATTTCATCCATTAAAATACATATTTTCCTTTTCGAGATGGGAAGTTTAAATTTCATCTACACATGTTTGAACAAAAATAGAACAACTCTTGTTTGCTCATTTATCAAATTGCAAAAATAACTTAAATAATTTTCAATAATTTCACTTAACTAAAACTAATTTTAGTGTCTCGTATAAAGTAGTTAACTGGTCAAATCATTAATACATTCATTAGTTTGATTATTGATACAATTCCCGGCAGAAAATATAGTTTATTAACTAGTATTTTTTTTGTCAAAACAAAACTATTAGTTTTAAATTATCCTCTGAGATTTAGTAAGATACTTGCTTCCATAAATTATTATAATAATTCAATATTTTATCAAGGAAAACTCAATTGTTGAACCAATGATCCATATTAATTAAATTTGTAAAATGAAATTACAATCGATTGAAATTTCTATGTTATAAAGCTAAAATACCGTAAACATAATAATTAATCCACATGCCACAAGTAAATATGATGTGGCATTTCAAACCAATAACTATAATGACTTGAAGTCGTAACAACTATAATGACTTCGACATTTTTTGGGATAGTCAAAGGTATTACAGGGCCTTTTTTTTATTTTAAGTTGCAAGAAAATTTTATTGAGAAAATTATTTGGCAAAAACGATATAGTTTCCAAACAAATAACAAAGACTTGTCTACGTGCGATCAAAGATATTTTCAAATAAACTCAATATTTAGAGGTCAATAATTTAAATATCATCACCCCATTGTTGTAAATATTTTCAAATATGTGGGAGTTTAATTTTTATACATATACTAAATTTTCGAAAGAAACTAATATTTCTATTACATTGTATACGTTAAATAACAAATTTCATCCTTTAACTTTTGAGTAAGTTGATGAAAGTTTAATGTTTTATTAGATAAAAATTTCTATTTCGTGTCTCATAAATTCGTTAATTTAAAAAAATGTCGAATTACGTCAATAATTTATTATACATAAAATTGAAAATTCAAATATCTATTAACATTTTTAAAACTTAAAGACCTATAAAAACACCGCTAAACTTAGTTTACAATAAAACATCCAAACAGAGATTTAAATTAGGTTAATTAATTTTGTGCATCTCATCATAATTTCTAATAATTTGCATTGTAAATTAAAAAAATAAATCTAGCTCCACTTAAAAAATGTAGGAGAAGAGAACCAACCTCGATATAGCCAAGCCTTTCAGGGTCCAACTCCTCCATGATGAGGGCCGCATACTCCTCTGCCTGTTCCTTTAACCTCGATAGTTTGTTTGCAGAAGCACTCAGCATAATAATCTAAAAGAAATAAATTAATTTAGATATTGTCATTGTCGGGCAGAAAAATACCTTGCACGAAAATTTAAACTAAATAGTTATGACATTGTTACAAACCTTTGGCATATTGTGACCAAAAAGCCCCCCACCAACCCCACTTAGAAAATTTGAAGTTCTAGATAGTACAACCAATTAAAATAAATTTCTATTTTATTTTCGAATTTATTTGTAAATAGGATGTGTTGACTGAAATTTTTTAAAATCTCTTATGAATAGGATGATTAATAATAAATTGGATTCAAATGCATATTAAAATAAAAAATTTAACCTAACTCAATTGATAAAAAAATATTTTCACTTTCAATTAAGGGGTTAGATGTTAGAATACTCCAACCTACCTATTGTCAACATATATGAATGCATTTAAGATAGATTTTAGATTTACTGATAAACATGAAATATATCAATTGAAATAAATTGAAATATGCATTCACAATAACAATACTTCATCATAGTATTGCAATTTGGAGTGGTTCATTTTGGAAATTTCAGTTGAGATTACCAAATCCCTCCAACCATTGATATTTTTATAATGAAAATGATACTATCTTGGCCAAGCCAAAAGAATTAAGCTAATGCAAGGAAAAAAGAAAGTGAAAACCAGATTTCTTTTCCTTCCAAGCACGGGATAACGTATCATTATTAAGGATTACAGATTGAAAAACTCGAGAAACTTAAAAGTATTTATGGGATTGATGAATTATTTCTTTTGATATCTACTCTCTATCGGTCAAGTTCTCTATTTATTTTTAAAAATAAAATAAGAATTATTTATTTTTTAGATAATTGTTATCATCATGGAATCTTGACGTGGAGTAAGTCGTAAGCCAATTTGTCTAAGTAGGCTAACTTATTAATATTAATTTAATCCCATCATGTTAATTATACCAATCCCATGCAAAATTTATATACATAAAATCTTTTTTATCCCATTAAATAAAAGCATTCATTTACAAAAAAAAAAATCTAATTATTAATTTTTTTTTAGTATTTACAAAAAAAAACTTTTTTTTATCATAATAGAGAGCGTGAGAAATTTAAACCATAAATCGAGTTAGGTGAATTTAACTATGCTCACTTTAAATTCAAATTATTATAGTCTAAATCTTATTTTGGCAAATGAACTTTTAAACCAATTTGTTTAATCTCTACATTTTTAATGCTATTTTTTCTCTTTTTATTTAAGTAATAAATAAATAATAGGTCCTCATGATAATTACTATTATCTTCTTTGGGTCCTATTCTTACCAAATGTTAAAGTTTAGTCTTCTTTTAATCTTATAATTGAATGCAATTAGTTTTTTTCTTCCAAAATTAGTAAAATAAAAAACATCATTCAAAAAAAAAAGAAAATATACTTTTAAAATTAAGAGTAATGACAGCTAAATTTAGATTATTACAAAACTTAACTTTAAACTAGAAGTAGGTAAGGATTAATTTTAATATTCACGAAAAAAAATATAAGAAATAATACTGAATATTTTAAAATATCGAAAGAAAATAAGAATGCGTTTTGAGCTCCGGTTTGGTTACGATAAACGGTGAATTATTATAAATAGGGTTTGAAGAACAAGTTAGATTATGATAAATGATGTTTAAATGCTAATTATGTAATAAAAAATTAATATAGATAAAAGACGAGTAGATTTAAATAAAGGAGCACACACAGTTTTAAAGCAGATTTAAGTTACCACTATTTATAATAAAGACAAACATAAATCGGGTTGTTATAACTAACCGGCCCTATATAAACGGGCCCAAACATATCCTAATATTTTAACGAGCATAAGCATTGAGCATATCGGAGTTAAATAATAATTAAACTAACCTCTTTCACTTCTTCTTCGTTAATTCGGCCGTCTTCATTTTTGTCGACCCTGTTGAAAAATTGACATCAGTAAAACCGATACGAAAATTGAAAGTTTCCATTTCCTGGTGGTGACGGAATTCTTGCTTTTTCGGCTACAGAAATATAATTTATCATTCATCATTAACTTAAAATTGAAGGGAAGAAATGGATGATAACGATTTACATGTCGAAGAAGATCTGGAGTCGAGAATCGAAACTTTGATCAGTGATTTGCGACCAGAATTCGAAGAGTTCGTCTCTGCTGATTTTTTCAACCTTCAATCTTCGTCTCCGACTCAAAGCATCGAACAGTTCCAGAGCAAACTCCTTCGAATCTTTCATTCCTGGAAAATCAAAACGAAATTAAGAAATCGATGACCTGAGACTTACCAGAACGAAGAAAAATCTGAAGATTAGGTCACTGACGAACCAATACATTGCGCGAAATCGGCGCGGCAGAGATATCCATCCTTAGCGAGTTTATCGAAATTGCTCTGGATTTCATTCCAAGCATCAACGCCATTTGCTTTACTGCTGATGAATCTCAGGCCGCGAAGCGCCTTGTGAGCGCCGGAACGAGTGCGGTCAAGCTCCGCCTGCCGCCTCCGCAGAGCTCGAGCGGCCAAGGCGGAGTCGAATCCGTTTCCGGCGCCGGAAGAATGTCCGTGGCTCCAGGAAAACCGCTTCAACTCCTGCGAGAACTGCCTCGCTTTCGCGACCGCTTCCGCCTTCAACTCCTGCGAAAAGTGGCGCAACAGATTCGACGAACTCCGCTTAACCGCCGTCGGCGATCTCGACATGGAACCGGACTTCGGAGTTTCAGATCCAACGGAGACGGAGCAATCGACGGTGATCGCCGTAGCCGGCTCAACGCTGCGCAGAATGATCCTATCGTCGTCCTGTAGATCAAGAGTGACCTCAACGAACTCCTCCGCCGCACTCGAGTTCGTTCCCGGAGACGATCCGGCGCTGATCCTCGCATTTCCGGGAACCGTATCGGACGTCCACCGCCGGCCGTGGTTCGGAGCCCCCTTCATCGATCTACTGGCCAAAACGCAACGAGAATGCAAAGAAAGTTCAGAACAGGCTCGGAATCTGGCAGCGACTGAGCGATTGAAGTCGGAGCATATCGGTAGGTTGATATGGAAATGGTTGAAAATCCATGGAGAGGTTGAAGAAGAAGAAGAAGAAAAGGGTACTGGAGAAGGTGGAGAAGGGAAGTTTTTGGTTTTGGTATGTGGAGATTCTGGTTGTGGCTTTTGGGGATTTATTTGTGGCAGAACGCGGTAAAGAATTTTGGGGGTTCAAAAAGGCCAACTGGTGGAGCCCGGGGAAGAGGACCAACCCAAGACAGAGAGAAATCGTTTCAATCAATTTGGTATGTCTTCAAATCCGGAACACTTGTTTGATTATACTAGACGGAAGATTATAATAAACAAAAGAGTTTAACGAAAAAATTATTATAACATGATTATAATAAACTGTGTTTGAGGAGTTGGTTATATAACAAAAAATAATGTGTAAGGTGTAAATAAATGAGCGCAGTTTAAGTAATCATTGTTTATAATAAAATGGTGGAGGTAAACATAGGTTGTGTTGGGAAAAAACTCTTCCTTAATAACAGCAGGAATAAGCAGAAATTAAAAGGAAACAACAAAATAGAGAACACGAGGATTAAACTACTCACCCCCTTTGTCCACTATCCACAAGTGAATACAAAATGAATTTAATTAGAGTCAATACATTAAGACTAAGCTTAAAGTGCTTCTGATTGAGATGTTTTGAAACCAAAGCATGATGCTCCTTTTTATAGTGCTTGTAGCAAAATCACTTCTAATATTTTGTCAAAACTCTAACAGGTTGGGTTATTACAAACAACGCTTACATAAACGGAACTCAAATACACCTCAATCGATTGAAAACAATCAACAAAACTAATTGAATACTAAATGTGCATCGAACATTTTCTTCTTTTCACTAGTTTCATCCTAAATACCATATAAGAGAACATTGGAACCAAATATGTCAAATATCTAGTCAATTTGGAATTTACAGAAGCAGACGGTCACTCATCTAAAAAAATATAAAGTGGTGGTGTCATCTAAGGACTATATTTACATTAGATTATTTTTGTAAACTTTAATAAAGTACTATAAATATTCATTAATGCACTATTTTTATTAATACATATTGTATTTGTTATTTTGTTTAAAAAAAAAAAAAGTAGACCATATTTACATTTATTTTCTAAATTTGGCCCAATTTGTTTTTTTTTAAATTAAGAAAAATCCTGTTTATATATTTTATGAGTTTTGGAGGGGAGAATGATGTGGGAGTGGGACCGTGAGGGTCTGATTTTAGGGTCAACTCGTAAATGTATTTGTTTGTCAAAGAGTCACCTTCTTCCCTTTTCTTTACTCTTTATTCCTTTCCCCCTTTCTTTTTTCTTTTACACGCTTTTTACAAGAGTTATTTTTAGGAATTATCAAATTGAAAAAATATTTACCATATTATGTAAAATTAAAATTAACAATTATAGTTATAAGCATTAATAATTATATGATATTATTTGTAATTGCACGGTATTATTATATAAAATTATTAATAATAATAACTATATTATACACAATTTTATATTGTATTTTTTTACTTTGGATGCAAATATTTTTAAATTTGAATATATTTGTAATTGTTTTTCTTTTGGTAATAGATTATCTATTACAATTTTCACTTTTAATTTTTGTTAAATAAGTTAAAACAACCTTCTATTTGTCAATAAAGACAATTGTTCACCATCATTAATGCATATTCAATAAATAAGAGATTATAAGTTCAAATCTCTTCCACTAAAAAAATCTTATATTTTTTTTTCTAGTTTAATCCATGTAATTTTAATATAAATTTTAAATTATTATGATTGTTAAATTAATTTCTAAAAAAATAACTTTAAATTTATTTTAAAAATTAATTTTAAGGTTTCTTGAAACTAGGTTGAAAAAAAAATTTAAATTAATTTTCATCTCATAAAAGTTAATTATCATCCCTTCTATATAATTAATAGATCGTGAATTTTTGGACAATAGTAATTTTCTCTTTTAAACAAACTAAATTTGTAGGAAAATTGAGATGGAGAAAAACTACCATTTAGCCTGACAAAGATAAATGAAAATTTGGAACCTAATATAGAATATTTTTTTAAAACAAAGTGGGGAAGGGAGACCATTTCTATACTTAAATTCGTGACCGTAGAGTTGAAATGAATTAACATCAAATATGATAATTAAGTGTGTCAGTGACCGAAAACTTTTAAGACAATAGAAGCCAAAATTACAATTTAATATGATTTGGTTATTTAAAAAATCATTTGGGTTGAAGATTTTAACTTGTAAATTTCTAGACCGACGTCATGGTCGATTAACATTAGTTTTCGGATAGCTTTGGCAACGCTAGATATAGTTAAATCTTCATTTTACAACAATTGTAAAAAAAAAAAAAAAAAAAAATTTAAAAAGAAAAAGAAATAGTAGAAAACTAAATACTAACCTCCTATGAAATATATATTTTAAAATAAGAATCTGCAGTAACAAAAAAATGATATTTGAAAATTATTAATTATATTTTAGATGTTTTGAAAATAAAATTGTTCTTTTCCAAAGACAATTCATTAATTAACCAGTTAAAATTCTGTTCAATGCTTATTTTCAACTTTCGTTATTGATAATGATAATTGAACATAAAATAACTATTGTTTATATGGCTAGTATTAAGTATTAAAAAATGAACACCAACAAAAATATAATTAAATACAAATAAATATAGACTATTAAAAAATAATATTAAAAAATTAGTGAATTCCTAAAAATATCGCTAATAAAAAAAGTAAAAGGCTATGATAAAGAAAGTTCAAAAGCAAGTTCTAGAAGAACAAGTGGGGCGTCCTTTCAAATATATGACCTTATGAAAAATTTAAAACCAAAGCATAAATAAATTGCCTATATTGAGGGATACGATTTAGAGACATTGTCCTCTATCGCATATTTTTTGCTCTTCATTATAATTATAACACATTTTTTAAAATAATTTCATTCGTAGCACATTTTGTCCAAAATTCTTATTCTAACATTATTAGACTTCTATCAATTGAACTGATAGATTTTAGACTTTTATCGGTTGAACTGATAAACTTTAGACTTCTATCAAGTTCAATTAATAGACTTTTATCAGTTTAATTGATAAACTTCAATCGATTTAGAATGATTGATCAATGCAAATTGATAGAGCACAATCATTTTATGCCACAAATGAATAAATTTAGAAAATATGTTATACATGAAATTATTTTATTTTTTAAAATATACCTGCAAAATCCCCTAGGTAATTAATGCATCAAAATTTTGAAATGCAAAATATAGCTTTTAGGCCAAAAAAATGGTAATAGTTCAGCATTACATTACAATTTACAACTGTTTGAAAGAATAAGATTTAGACCTTGCAACAAACTTCATCCCTCCTAGCCTCCAATCCTCAAAATTCTTTATTTTACACATTACTCGAAAAGAACATTAATATCTGCCCTCTAATTTTTCGGCTAGAGTTTGTCGCAGAGGCTTAGCCTCAAATTGGGAGGATTATTAAGGAAATGGGTCAAGTACCGATTCTCGAAATCGAATCTGTAAAGTTGGGTGTTAAACTGGTTTAGAACCAAATAATAAAATTATTGTTCTATTTATTGATGCTCATTGATCTATCTTGCTCTTAGCTTCGAGCGTACGTCCTATGTGGAATCGTGCTTTATATTTTGATGTTCTGTTTCTAGTGGGTATTATTGTTGGTAATAGACGTTTTTATGCCTCTCAAGAAATTTTATCTTTAAAAAACATGAATATATATATTATATTGTTTTCAAAAATTAAAACTCTCCTACACATGGATGTGTAGGAGAGCCCTACAATTTGAATGTGACACTATTGGATGCTACAAAAAATCATCTCATAAAATATATATATATATATAAAGGAATTCCGTGCCACGTCAAATTACACGAGAGTTTTACTCTATTTATTTATTTGTTCACTTTATTATTTTGTGGCTTTCTTATTGAGTTTGAAAAAATGTATAGATTGTTTTTTTTAATAGGACAGTTTTGTACCGAAAATTGGTTTTTGAATGTACTAATTTCAACACTTTCCAAATCTTCGGTGACATTACTCTTTCGATGTTTTTTTGTGTTTGGCGTAGGAATGGGCGTAATTTTTCTTATTTCAAAAAAAAAAAATCAACCTTTATTAAAAATCAATAGTGTTTATCAAATTAAAATTTAAAATTGGTTCATTCCAGTAAGTAGGAGTGATTTCGGTTCGGTTTTTGTCGGTTTTGTACCAAACCGACAACCGAACCAATATCTTCGGTTTTCAAAAAATGGATCCGATCCAATGTCCAATAAAGTATAGAACCATTGGTTCGGTTTTTCAATGTCAAAAAATGGATCCGATCCGATCCAATGTCCAACTTTTTTTAATATATCAAAAATAATATTTCTCATATAAAAACAACATTCTCGTAAACAACTATTTTTTTAAAGGTTAGAAGTATTTTTAACTTATTTAAAATTATTTAAGAATATTTTTTACTTGAAATAGGGGTGAATTAAAGAAATATTAATGGAAAGAAGATTACTCTGTATGAATTATTGACTATATATATATATCGGTTTGGATCGGTTTTTTAAAATGAAAACCGGAACCGATCCAATATTTTCGGTTTTTTCAAATTACAAACCGATATGTCCAATTTTGAGATAAAAAACCGATTCGATCCATTGGTTCGGTTTTTCGATTTTTTGTTGCACCCCTACCAGTAAGTATAAGTCTAATAGTGATATTTTTCTCCAACATAATTCATAGTCTGAAAAAATAATTGACTAAAAGTTTAGGCTCCTTAATAACTTTTTTTTAAAAAAAATAATAATAATTTAAGTCTAAAATAATCACATTACCATAAATTTATTATTTTTTTATTTAGATATCTATATTTTTAAAAACTAAAAAAAAATTTAAAAATAGCTATAAAAAAGTTGTTTTTATTTTTTGAAATTTAATTGATATTCGTATCCTTAAGGAAAGGTAGATACACTTGAGAAAGATGAAATGAAATATATGATAAAAAATTTGAGTGAAATTTAAACTTAAATTTTAGAAATCAATGGAAGAAAAACTATAGAGTGTCGGGCCACTATTTTGTTTTTGTTTATATTTATATTCATATTTATTGACTACATAGTTCTATTATTGCCATAATTACCACTTTTATAACCAATAATCTATCATTTCTATGGATGAGACTTTTTTCAAAAAAAAAAAAAACAATATTCTTCTAAAAAAAAAAAAGTTCAAATACAATATATGGAGCAGTTTAAATTGACAAACTTTTTATTTATAACATTTTTTATGTCATGATATATTTGAGTTTTTTTAAAAAAATTATTTTTAGGTTAATTTTTTTTTGAGACAATATTTTTAGGTTAAATTTATATCTTTAAATTGTTTAATTTTTTTTAATGAACTATTAGTAAAATTAGCTTCAAATATATTATATACGTCAATTTCTATGAATTAATAAGTTTAAAAATACAATCACTAATAGGAAAGAAATTTCGAATTAAAATAATATTTCTATCAATCAAATCTTTTTTATATCGTTAACAATCTAGAAATTTTATTAAAAAACAACCAAAAATAGAATTCTTAAAAAACGATAAAGAGTTATTTATTTTGTGGGCACACCAATTCTTAATAAGACTTCTCACCGTTGGATATTTATTATCTCATTTTTCCGTGTGTTTATTATTTTTTCGAGTGGCTTTAAATCACAGATCTCTCAAGTAATCATGTCGTGAAGTCTTTAGATTCAATTGTTGGATTGCCTCTTTGGGACTATGTTAATTATTATTATTTTTTGTTAGTTTTCCTTATTAATTATTAATTTTGGAACATATATATAATCAACCTCAAATTCCCTCATCCAAAATCTTCATCCAAACAAGTTATTCTCGTAACTCTTCCACCAAAATCTCTATCCAACCAAATTTTTCCTACAAATTTTTCATTAAAATTATCATTCAAACAAGTTATTGCATACAACTCTTCCATAAAAACTTTCATCCAAATAACTTATCGCAAGAATTTCAATTGTTAATCACTTTAATAACTCTTCATTCTAATCATTCATACAAATAAACAGACACTCGAAATAATATTAAAACTATAAAATATTTAATTATCATGGGTGTTTTTTTAATTCAGAAATTAAATTTTAAAAGTAAGAACATATAACCACTATTAATTTATACGTGACAATGGCGGAGTACGCGCGCAAGTAGCAACCACAAGGTAGCCGCCTCCCTTAATAATTTATAAGCAGGCTATCTAAAAAAAACTATCGACGATTAATTTTTTATTCCTTCCAACCATTTTTTTTTTTTTTTAAATTTATTATATGCATTCAATTTAAAATAAATTTAGTCCATAATCTTCCAATTCCATGTATAATCCATTTTTAAACGTTGAATTTAATCATAGATTCATTAATTCTATAGGAATGGAGATTCCAATTGTCTTGGTCACATTCTTAAATAATATCTGGAGTAGAGATTTTTAGGGTAACATTTTGATCATTATTTTCAGTCATTGAAGTATGATATTATTAAAATATTTCATTACCTATAAAGATGAAATTTAAAATGTGTTACCACATCTTTAAGCTCTTAAACTATATGGTAAATATGAATGTTGTCTTTTTTTAATTTATTTTTCCATATGCATGCCATGAGATAAATGCTTTTTGTATCTACAAACTAAAATCCTATTTAAAAAGAAAATGTTGGTTTATTTATTACTGCCAGCAAATTTATATATGATAGTTGCTTCTAAAAAATCAATAGATAAATCTTATTTTTTTTTAAAAACTTAATTAGCCTAAAAGCAACAGTTCAACAACGTTAATGTATATCTTGGATAATAATTTTTTTTTTAAGTTACAGTAATTGGAGGAGAGAGATTTGAACAAATGTCGCTGAGCTATAGTATTTCTTGACTTTTCAGACAATAAGTTAATCCCACGTTAAAACATACATGCTTTAAGTTAATGTCTTTTAAGTTATTTTATGTGAGATAGAAGAATAGATTCATCTTTAACATTAAAAATATTGATATAAGATTAGTCGGTTGAACTAATATAATTAAATTGGAAGTACAATATGTTTACATTATTAAAATTAATAAATAAATTTTGAATTTTATTAATTGCATGCCACTTTGTGATCCATGCTCAGTTGAGCTATCATTTTTTATCATTAAAATTAACTTTAGGAAATCAACTTTTAAAAAATCTCAAAGGAGATGAATTAAAAGTGTACCCTAATTTACCTAGGGTTGTTTGTTTGACATATTTAGGTGGTACTTGGGTTAAGGAGTTATTTGTTTGGCATATTTAGGTAGGATAAAGTTTTAGGATTTATTAATTTATTTTTAAATCTTACATCCAAACTAGTTTTTACTAACTCCTACTCATTTTTACTTTTAAAAAATAACTCTTATTTCTAACAATTAATTTTTAATCATTCATTTATAACTACCAAATAATTTCTAACCACTAATTTTTAATTATTCATTTCAAATCAATCAAAATAATTTATTTTTAACCATTTATTTTTTAACTATTAAAAATAACTATTCATTTTAAATCTACGTCCAAACAAAGTTTTGACTCTAACTCATCTATACAAAAACTACATTCAAACGAGTTTTTTGCTCTAACTCTCAATTTTTAACTACTCAACATAATTCCTCAGTATAACTACTTAAGCTAACTCCTACCTAAATATGTCAAACAAACATCCCTAAGGAGTTATATTGAGTAGTTAAAAATTGAAAATTGTGTCAAAAATTCGTCGGGATGTAGTTTTTGTGTAGAGGAGTTAGAGTCAAACCTTGTTTGGATGTAGATTTAAAAATGAATAGTTATTTTTAGTAGTTAAAAAAGAAATGATTAAAAATGAGTTATTTTGATTGATTTGAAATGAATGATTAAAAATAAGTGGTTAAAAATGATTGAGTAGTTATAAATTAATGACTAAAAATGAATGATTAGAAAGAAAAGTTCTATTTAAAAGTAAAAATGAGGATCAATTGATAAAAACATATTCGGATGTCGAAGAAGAGTTCACATCCTAAAATTAACTCTTACTTAAATATGTCAAACAACTGACCCTCGTTACTAGATTAAGGAGAGTGTCTAAAATTAGTTGTGAAATGGACTTTTAGTTTTTTTTTTCTCTTTTTTTTCAACTAACACTCGTTACTAGATACATTTTGAAAGAAATTAATAAGTTTTTTTTTTTTTTTTGAGGAAAGAAATTAATAAGTAATTTGAGTCCTATTCAAATTGAGATATTTAAAATAATTGAGTTTGTCTGTACCTTTAAAATATTTTCTTTTTAATTTATATAAATTCAGTTCAAATTCAAAAATCAACCCATTTTAGATCTTTAATATATTAATTTTTTTTAATATAAATTGAAAAAAAGAGGACAACCCTACATTAAAAGTATTAATACTCTCAAATAATATGATATATAAATACAGTAAAATTGAAATAGATTAAATAAAAAAAAGATAACCAACCCTACGGACTTATTCACTATCTTTAATATATTAGCTAAACTCAAAAGAAAGTATGATTTACCCCTTTTGCAGGCATCAAAAGAATATGGCATATGGACACTGGACCGAGATTATTGGACAAACATTTTATCTTCACCAAACTCTGATGGAAAAATAAATAAATAATTTAAAGAAACATTAATAAATAAACAAAATATAAAAGTCAACTGCATTTTAAAGCTGTTCAACACTAATAGCGTACAATTCACTCTTCATTCAATTCACCAACTCCATCCTATACACATCACCAATTTTTTATTAAAAAAAACAAAAAATATTCCAAATTAAAGTATTATAAAAATAAAAAAAAACCCTCTTTATTCACATTAATATAATATTAATTATTAGGAGATAAACCCTTAAAATTTCGTTTTTAATCATCATCCAAAAGATTTTATATCGATATTGTCCATTTATGGTATATTCAAAATCTTTCTATTAAGTTAACAATGTGAAATTTTGTTAGAACATGGCGTTTACCGCCAAAATTTCTTCTTCCCCATTCACTCTCTCCGGTCAATTCACGGAAGAAAATTTTACGGTCTAATTCTTCGTTTTAAGTCTAAGAACCTGCTATCTAATTTCAAGTTGTCTAATTTTTCCCCTTTGAACCAGAAACTTTTTTGTTATCGAATTACATGGAGTTTTCCTTCTTTTGAAAAAAATTCTTTTGTTTCAAAAAAAAAAAAAATCAACTCGAGTAAATTACAATAATGTTAACCATCATGAGGTGACTCAATTGATCAAAGAGGATCTTGAGTTTCATTAAATGATGGGTTCAATCCCTATAATGACCCGGACAGTCACGCGTATAAAAAAATCATGCTTTAATAATAGCAATAGTAATAATAAATCCAAAAACAAATTTGTACATTAATCTTCTTATAAATCTAACTTTTTAGGTGTCGTTTGATAACAAATTTTTTTTTTACTAATGTCATGAGACGTACAACTTGATTCTACAATATTTCGAAGTCAATGAAACTCGTAAAAAAATAATTCTTAAATAGTAGGTAGCTACCATGAATTAAACCATTACTTTAAACATCTTAAAGTCTTCTTTGACCACTTGAGCCACCCTATGATCGATACGACAAACTCAAACTTAGAATAACATATCAAAACATTTGAAATTAGGTAATGGCTAAACTTAATTATAATCAATGAGCTAATCATATATAGAGTTTTTGAAAATATCCAAGCCATATCCAGAACCTTTGAACGTTGAGATTGCGCTGCAACAATAATAACAATTAAGGATTGAGTTGCATTTGCTAAATAGACTGAGAGGTTGGAGTGATTGAAGAAGTTTAATGCAAATAAGTGATTGCCAATATGAAGAAAAATTTAAAAGATTTGGTTGAAATTGAGGTGGATTTTTTGAAAAATGGAATAAGATGTGTGGGAGAGGGGAAAAAACACTTCTTTCCATCTTGGAAGTCCAGTTAATTGTCTCCTCGAATCTGTGTTTAATATAGGGAAATTTCACAAATTAATTACAAAGGTATCAAATTCAAAGTATTGGTATCTATATAAATATTAATACAATTTAATTCTATATTATAAATATTTATTATAATATATCAGAAGAAAATAAGTGTTAAATTGTGTTAAATCACCAATAAGTTGAGGTGAATTTATTGAGGATCTCCTAATCTGATATCATATTAAATTATGTTAAATTATCAATCAATCAAAAAACTTGTTTTTAAGTTAATTGGCGATTTAACATAATACAACGGTATATGACGATATTCATTAATACAAAATTTACATTTGCTATTTTGTTTAAAATGGCTATATTTTTGTAAATGATTAGCATGACAAATTTCTTTTAATATTTTATGTAATATCTGAACATATCATACTACCTTAAATTGTGGCTCAAGGAGAAATTATTTTTGGACAATTTTACCCCTTAAGTCATACTCAAAATTACAATCATGTCATCTATTGGAATATAAAAAAAAAATTAAATGCAAATAACGTAC
Source organism: Sicyos edulis (assembly GCA_036507275.1). Classification (NCBI taxonomy): domain Eukaryota; kingdom Viridiplantae; phylum Streptophyta; class Magnoliopsida; order Cucurbitales; family Cucurbitaceae; genus Sicyos; species Sicyos edulis. The sequence goes on from CM071846.1 coordinate 67,715,692, forward strand.
AAGATATTTATAATATCATTTAGATTTTCATCTATAGAAGATAAGATATTTTTATCGAATCTCATAGATTTTATGACTAAGTTAGAAGATAAGATATTTTAACAATCAAATGAAGATATTTACAATATCATTTAAATTTTCATATCTTTATAACGTATAAAATAAGATATTTTATCGAATCTCAATGATTTTATTTGACATTTTATATTCTAATTAAAACAATAAATTGATATTTCCAATCCTATAAATAGTTCTCTACTTTTTGTTTACAATATGTTTGCTTGGATTTACTTTTTTTTGTTTTATAATATTTTTGTTGAATTATGTACTTTAACTTTCATCTAATTTTTCTTTTGTTGCAATAATTTTTGCAGGGATCAAATAATTGTTGCTTTAAAAAAAACTTGGAAATCTGGGAAAAAAAGTTTGAGATAAGATTATCATCTAAGGTTAAAATCCATGAATTCTTCTGTTTCAAATGTTTGGTAACAATGATTTCCTACTATTAATATATATATATATATATATATATATATATATATATATATAGTTCTCTATATTTTGTTTACAAACACAACTGAAACTTTATTTTTTGCTTGCGTTACCTTTCTTGGTTTCTTTTTATTTTTTAATAAAAAAATTAGTTATCTTATTTTTGTTAGATTATTTACCTTAATTTTCATATAACTTTTTTTTTTGCAATAATATTTTTATTTTTTTGCAATAATATTTTTAGGGATCAAATAATTGTTGCCTTTTAAAAAAAGAGTTAGGAAATCTGGGAAAAAAAGTTTGAGATAGGATTATCATCTTTTAAAGTGCATGAATTCTTCCTTTTCAAAAGTTTGGTAACAATGATTTCCTACTATTACTATATATATATATAGTTCTCTATATTTTGTTTACAAACACAATTGAAACTTTCTTTTTTACTTGTGTTACCTTTCTTGGTTTCTTTTTGTTTTGTTTTTTTTAATAAAAAATTTAGTTATCTTATTTTTGTTAGATTATTTACTTAACTTTCATATAACTTTTTTTTTTTTATAATAATTTTTGTAGGGATCTTTTGTTGCTTAATTGTTGACTTGAAGATGTGGAAAAAAAAAATTGAAGAATGATAAAATTATCATTTGAGGTTAAAGGTAAGTTCATAATGTATACTAATAAATATATTTAGCTTATTTATATTTATAATTATAAGAATATAACTCTTATAAATTTTATAATTCAAGCGTAATTGGTCTATTAATACATAAATTGAGAAAAAACTAAATAGCATAAATTTAATTTTAATACAATAAATTTTATTAAATTTTTTTTAAATAATAGCACCTATTATTTTTTAAGGTTTATTAAACATAAATGTGAATTTTAATAAACTTAACTAACGTGAAAAAGTGGTTATAAAATTCAATATTAAATTGAAATTATTATTTGATGATTTAAATTTAGTGCAAAAATGTATGAAACAATTTTTAATTATAAATAATATATATATATATATAATTTATTATTTAAAAAATTATCACGTGCAACGCCGTGTTAAAATTCTAATATTTAAAGTAGCTCATCAAAACACTGCTATGTGCTAAAATTGAAGTTATAAATATAAGCTAAAGTGATATAACTTAATAGAATTGACATATATTCATTCTCTCGAAATTGGAGATTCAAATCTTATCACCTCTACATTTGTTGTACAAAGCTACAAACAATAATATATTCTTTTATTTAGTTGGGTGTTTGTTTGATGAATTGTGTTGTTTTCTCAAATAGAGCTCGTGTCCATGCAACACAACTGAAAATCAAATAAAAACAGCATGAAAAAGAAAATCCTAAAATATTACTAGTTTAGGGAATATAATTGTGTAGCAATTACTTGGAATCAATGTTTTTTTTTTTTGAGTTAGAACAATTAGTAGTTGGAGGAATCGAACTCATGACCTTCTGATTCATAAGTTATACTAATGTTGTTGAACAATTACTCTTTTGACACTTGAAATCAATGTTTTAAAAGTAGGTGTTATGAAAATGACTATCAACATTTGATCGAAAAATAAATAAATGTGAGAGAAGAAGAACAAACGCACAGAAAATTACGTGATTCACGAATTCTGTGTTAGCTAGTCCACATGTATTTTATTAAGGAGAGGCGAGAATATAAATTACATAATGAATTACATATTACGGCTAAAGTATAATTCGAATTTATATATGTATTCTCATTAAACTTTATTATAGAATGCGTAAACATTAAACATAATGCGGATGCGCTAGCTGACTATTAATAGCAGGACATTTGTGCGTTCAAAACATATCTCAACGGTAAGAAATAAAACCTTTTTTCAAAAAAAAAAAAATTGAAGTCTCAATGGTATTGGCTAGGGGTGTTCATGGTCTGGGTTGGGTAGGGTTGGATGAATTTTTTGGACCAACCCAATTTTTCGGGTTGGTCAATTCGCCAACCCATCCAACCCTATGCATTAGCGCAACCCAACCCAACCCAACCCTATATTTTCGGGTTGAGTTGGGTTGGGTTCTCGGGTTATATTACTATTTTTTTCTTTATGATTCAACTCATAAACTCATAATTATGCAATAAAAAAAGCATTATATTGTATATTTCAATCTATTACTTATCCTATTAGTGCATATATATATTTTTTAGAAGGCTTACAAGTAAGTTAAGAACCTATCTTATTAATTTATCTTACATACACACATATAATATTAATAATATTCTTAGTTCGGGTTGGGTTGGGTTGAACGAGCCAAAAATTAGCCAACCCAAGAACCAACCCAACCCAACAAAAACTATAAAATCATAACCCAACCCAACCCAAAATTTTTTTAACCCAACCCAACCCTTACGGTTTGGGTTGGGTAGTCCGGGTTGCTCGGGTTGTCGGTTTTTTTGTACACCCCTAGTATTGGCATGTAATAGAAAAATGAGTTTAATCCTGTCAATATGTTAGTGTTGTGACGCCTTTGATACTCACAAATCTTATTATTTTTTTAATAAAAAAATGAAACTAACAAATATCAATTAATTAATACTCTAGACAATTCTAATAAAAACAATACAAATCATACAAAATATTCAAAACGAACATTAAATATTTCACGCGTTTTTACATGCTTAAGAAAGTAATTTTGTTTAATATATCATGCCGACTTTGTTATTGTATTTTCATTACATTATGTGAAAATATATATTGTTTGCATTGAAATGAGAATAATGCAGATATTGGTTTTAGAATAATTGATGTGGAATCTATAGAAATGTAAAAATGTTGAAATTTTAATAAGATGTTGAAAATACCCACAATAATGTAGGTGGGGTGGGAACAAGAAGACTTATGACTCAAATTACAGGCGAAAAAAATGAGGCAAAGTCAAAGTCAAAGTCACGGACCAATTGAATTGAAGTGAATGGGAGAAAAATACCATACCCATGCATGTGGCTGACCAACGAGAAAAAGAGAGGAAAATAAAATTACTGTCATTATTACCATTAGAAATATTTTTATGAGAAATACGGACCTTCTTTATTGCTAATTATTATTAAAATAGAATGTCATGTTATTTAATATGCTATTAAAGTTTGATTTTCTGAATTCCGATCTAACTCTAGTAGATAGTTTGGACTCAATTAAATAAATAAAATTTAAGCGAGTATTTAATTTCAAAAATTCAAATCCAACCCAAACGAGTAAAGAAAACGAATATTTTGGTCCACAGATTTATATCTAATTATAAAATATGACAAATTTTCAATATTTTTAATAAAAGATATGAGCTACTTCAATATTTATTGATTAATTTTGAGGTGTATAGATATGGGTTTCAAATGAATTTGACAAATTCACTATGATTTAGCCCCATTATTGATAATCATTTCGTTTTTCATTTTTTTTGTTTATAGTTTTTCATTTTTAGTTTTTAAATTTTTGTTTTAAAAAATAAAAATCATATCTATTTAATAACTAATTCTAGTTTTATGTTTTTAAAAATTTAAAATTAAAAAAAAAAGTTTGATAATTGCCATTTTTGTTTTGATTTTTTTAAATTTTTACTATTTATTCTTTATTTTTTTCATACTTTTTTATAAATAATTTTTTTTTTGAAATTTTAGAATATCTTTAATATTTTTAAAATGTTTTCAAAATTGTAAAAATAAAAACAAAAATTGGTTATCAAACGAATGTGTTTTCAAAAAAGTAAAAACAAAAACAGAAAATTAAATGATTATTAAATGAGAACTTAATTATTATCTTTTTTTTTTCTTTTTTTTTTTTTGAGAAACCTTAATTTTATCTTTTTACTAACATGAAAATAATATAACGAGTCAAATTCTTACCCACATGGGACGAAGACAAGTCATCCGCTTGATTTGAGTACTTCATGAATATAAGCTATTCTTATTAATTAGTATAGGCTTGCTTTGTCTTCAACTACTAATTTACATATGTCATACTTTTAGAAAAAATTATTCAGATCACTAACATAGTTTTATTACTCTCCATCAGTAATGACATGAGTGACTAAAATGATTAGTTATTTTGAGTGATTAAAAATTGAGATTATAGTAATAATTTGTTTGAATGTGAATTTTGTAAATAAATTACAGATAATAGCTCGTTTACATGTAAATTTTTGTAGAAAATTTGCAACCAATAGTCCATTTAAATGTATATTTTGATGAAGAAAGTACATAAATGAGTAGTTTTAAGATAATGAATTATTTTTCAGTGATTATAAATGAATTGTTAATTTAAGTGATTACAATAATTCATTTATTTGATATTTTGAAGAGATGTAAAAACTTATTAGTAATAGCTGGTTAAATGTTAAAAAAAGGGATTTTGCATGTATAACAAAAAAAAGATAAAATATTTTCATGTATAACATAAAATCAAAACTAATTCATTTGTAGCAACAAATTCAAATTGAATTCTATCACCAGTAGAATTCTATTAGTGATAGAATTCAATCAATTAAAGACTTATTCTATCACTACTTTAATTTTCTACTAGCGATAGAATTTTAAATTAAGTTCTATCACTAGTTGAGTTTTTACCAATGATAGAAATTAATATGACACAGATGAAATTATTTTAGAAATTATGCTGCAAATGTAATACAAAAGGTAAAATGTGTTGTTGGTGATAAATTCTAAAAAAAAAAACAAACATCTCATTTGGAGTATTTATAAACGTTGGTTTGTTTGAATGTATTCATCTATATCCGTGATTATTTATGAGTATGAATCATTTTAAGATAATTGACACTTAAAAGATGTCTAATTTAAAACGAAATTTAAAAAATGGGTTATGATGTCTTTATAAGAGATACCATATCCGATAAATTTGGTCAAATTACTCATAGATGCCGTTAAATAAGACTAGATCTAACTTTAAATTGGACCTAATATGTTTTCAAAAAAGAAATTTGTATTCGCAAATAAAAACTACTTGACTCCTTATAAATCAAGACTTAAATGTTACTCCTAAATGATCTATTTAGAGTGTCACACCAAAACGAATTTAAATATACTCGTTTTTCACATAGGGACACAAATATAACCAAAGTCAATATTCTATTATGGAAAATAGCAAGGGAGACAATTTCAAACAAATACTTTCCAAATTATACACCTAAGAAATATTACGATTGCACAATTATGTGGTCAAATCAGCCCTCCAATTATTTTCCCTCCATGAAAGGGACAAATAAACTATATGTTAAAAATTGAGCCCATAAAATTTCTATCATGAGACTAAAATGATCTTGAGTAGTCTAAGAAAAATCAATTAATTATTAGTAATGGACTGGGATTTGTGGCTAAAAATATTGGGGGGAAAGTTTATGATATATTACAAAGCGATGCCACTAAAAAAGAAAATAAATAAAAGTGAAAATCTGAGTTGAGAGTACGACACGTGGAAATTAGGAAATATATTGGTGGTTGCAAAATAGGTAGGCTGTATATGGAGCTTCTAGAAACCTAATTACGTATAAAATTATCCCCAAAACCACCGGGTCCCACTGCTAAAAAATTCCTCCCACCAACTCCCTTTTCTTCTGTACAATTTATTATTATTTTTTTTTTATTTTTAAAATCTTATTTATTTAACATTAAGTTTTTTTTTTTTAAATGGTAATTACGTCCGTCCGGAAGACATCGAAAGAATAATGTCACAACTGAGTTTTAAACTTTGAGAGGAACATATTCTCAAAATTTAAGTCTTCAACCACTGTACAACTCATTGGTGACTTATTTATTTAACATTAAGTTTATAATATATTGGGCATAATATTATAATAAATTCATAATTATTAATACGATATTAAAAATATTTATCAATATTAATATTGAGGATATTACTATCCTGAAATAAATGAAAGTAGGAACATTCATTTTTAGAATTGAACTCATGTTTATTATATTTGAACTGAATTTCACTTTTTTCCGATAATCAATACTTATAATTAGTTTAAACATATATATCATATTCACGATTCTTTTTTTCTCGATACATTAGTCGTCATCTCAACTATCTAGCTTATGTAGTTACTTTACCGTTCACATTTACATTTTATACACATATTTAAAGTAACTTCTACAACTTTTTAAATAAAATAATAATAAGGAATTTATTTTAGGTGGCTATTTTTTTGTTGTAAATAATTAGAATTTAAAAACAAATTTATCCAGGACTTTTTATTTTTATTTTTTGCACATTCTTATTATACCATTCAATGTAGATGATTTAAAGCTATTTATGACACAAATTATAGATTATCTATAATATTAATTAGTAATTATTTATGATATTGATTGAACACTACTATATATATTGATTAATTGAAGTCATCATGAATTTTTTCATTATATATATATAAAATGAGAGTGAGACAAATTCATATACATCTTATTACTTTTATTAATTAAAAAAAAATTGTAACACCCGAATAGGAATTTTACTGTTAAAATATTTAAATTTTCAACTCTATCGTTTACTGCGTGGTTTTTTTTTTCAAACAAAGTCTTTACCATATATGGTACTGGCCAAAATTAAAGAATTCGGTTTAAATGAATTTTTGCTTAATACATCAATTGGAGGGGAGGTTATTATTTAATAGGTTAAAATATTATTTTGTTGGAGTTGGTTCCATTTTGGTCGTTACACTTTCAAATATCTAATTTTGATCATTTAATTTTGTTATTTGTTCAATTTGGTCCCTCAATTTTAAAATGTTCAAAATTGGTCTTTAAACTAGGAAAAAGTTAAAAATGGTCCTTTTAGAGAAATAAATTTGTTCTTACTCTTCAATTATTTTTTATTTCTTCCATTTTCTCTTATTCTCTCTTCAATCCATCTCATAAATTTGTTTAAGGTGAGATAATTTTTAAAAAATAATAATTTTCTTATGATTTGTCACTATTTGTTCAATTCATCTAGTCTACCATGGAAGAGTCAAAATTTCTGAATAATCATTTCCTATTTTGATTTCTCACATTTTTGTTTTCAAAATTTTTATAGTCTACCAAAAAAAAAAAAAAAAAAAGGAAAGAAAAGAAGAAAGGTTGATTGAAAAGAGGTAAAACTTCTAAAAAAAGTGAAGGATGAAAGAGAGAGAGAAAATTTATTTAATTAAAAGGAAAATTTTTAAAACTTTTTATGATAGTCTAGATACCAAATTTAGACATTTAAAGTCGATGGACAAAAATTGGACATACAACAAAGTCGAGGGACTAAAATTAAATATTTGAAAGTTAAAAAACTAATAGAATAAATTTCAATGTCGAGTGATCAAAATCGTATTTTCCTCGATTTAATTTAGATGAAATTTTTGTCGATTATTTTTGGGTGGTTGGATTTGATTTAGTTAATAATTTCTTTGAAATCGACCAAATCCACCTTAGTCCAATTTCCCAGAATAATTACAGATATAAACAAATTTGAAATATTTGCATTCATGGTAAAAAATACGTTATTATTAATATTTATTATACAATATTATTTTATTATTAATATAGTATTATGTATTATTAATACGATATTATATGTTATTAATATAGTATTATGTATTAATAATATGATAATTATTAATATTTATGATTATGATTGCTATTTTTTTTGCTAGTATTGTAAATACTTTTTCAATTTGACATATTCCTAAAAAAAATTCATTATTTTATTTTAACTTATATATAGAGGGGTTAGATTCTAAATATTTAAATTAAGATTCGTAAAAACTATATAAGCTAAATTATATGTATAGAATAAAATCCAACATTCTAATATTAATCTGAAATTTTATAAATATTTCGAAATCATATCTATTAAAATAGTATGTAAAATTAACTACATTTGAAAAAAAAAATCAATCGATACAAACTTTGTCACGTGCCACATTACATATCGATTTTAGTCTAATATCTTAATAATTTTATACTTCAATTAATTTATTTTCGCTGTAAAAATTTGTAATGATTAGCATTTTATTTTTTATTGGAACAAGTCCGTATACTCTTACCAAAGTCCGTATTGCTCAATTTTCTTTTAGTATTGTATTGACTTTAATTGTTTTCGTGAAACTTTGGTCATTTGAGATCGATGATTGAATTTATGAGTTTATTGAAAATTTGTCGGCAAAATAGAGAATGATGTGAATACTAGTATGGTATGAGCTATGTGACCTCCGATACTTCGGGCAGATTTAGACGACAAGAAAATTTAGAGGAAGGGAATTACTTGCCTGCACGAAAGTCTCAAGGAGACCTTGTAGACGCGCCTATGTGGCTTTTTTTTTTTTTTTTTTTTTTTTTTTTTTTAATTTTAATTATCCTTTTTTCACAATTCTTCCACCGTTCTTTTTTTAAAAAAAGTTATTCTTCTCGGTTTTTTTCCTTTTAATTTCTTTTATTCATTTTTTAAGGAAGTTGTTTTCATATTTTATCCTTTGTGGCATTTTATTTTGTTTTTGTTTTTGTTTCTCTTAGAGATTTTTTTACCCACCTTTTCAACTATCTTATTTTCATATTTTATCTTATAATTTTATTTTTGTTTTATTTTTTCAATTAAGTATATAATATATTTCATAATAAATAATCATTTTTAATTAATTTATCTTAAAATAAAAGTAATATATGTATTAATTATTAAAAAAATATAATTATTTTTTTTGTTTTATATTTTATAATCTTTCTATTTTATTTTTTTTCATCCATTCAATATTATTTTTTTTTCAAATAATTAATATCAAATTAAAAATAGAATTTAAGATCTGCCACAAGATATTCAAAGAGTGCAACCTGTCCTTTTTTTTTTCCTTTTTTAATTTTTAAATTTGAAGTTTTTTCGATTTATTTTTTCTTTTGTCTTTTATGAATTTTTGTGTGAATTAATATGATATATTAGTATTAATTCCTCTATTTTTAAGGAATTACTTGAAAATATTATATAGCATTAATTTCATATAAAAAAATATTTATTTTCATGAATATATATGTGTTGAAATTTATTTAAATTGAATCACTTAATTGGATCTTAAGACTTGTTTATAACCTTTTTATTTTTTGTTTTTGAAATTTAAGTCTACAATTACTAGCTTTGTCATATGTATTTCTTACTTGAATATCTATATCTTACCAATATTTTTAAAAATAAAACTAAAATTTAGAGAAAAACGATAACTTCCAAAATTTTGTTAATTTTATTTTATTTCATTTTTAATTGAAATTTGATTAGCATTCACATACGTTTTTTAAAAAAAGATGGATATTGTAAGAAAGGATGAATACATTGTACAAAATTTGAGTAACAATAAATTTAAATTTCAAAAATAAAAAAAAACACGTCCAAAGGGAGCTTCAAGGTCCAAGTCTTTGATCACTCCCTTATCCCTTTCAAACTCAAGATTTGTGTTTGAATCTTAAATCTCTTATTATACTAAAAAAAATAAATTATAATTCATACATATTCTTACTTAATATTGTATTTCTCATATTTTAATAGATTAATTAAAAATTATTGCTTATTATTAAAAAATTTTATATTTAAAAAATAGAATAAAACTAAGATACAACTAAAGAAGAAAAACTAAAAGAGAAAAAAAAGCCACATCAGCCAGTAATTCCGTTAGAAGAATGCTAGTTTCAAGGGTTTTGGAAACTCACATCCTTTATTTATGGTTGGCTTTTTATAGAGATGTTTCTCGTAGCCACTTTCCCTTTTTTCTCTCTACGTGCTCGGAGATTTACTAATGAGAATGTGATTTTTCCCATCCTATTTGAGAGCCTACAAAGTTCAAAGGATTGCCATGTGGTAGGTGAGGCTAGACAAGATCGAAGATCAAGTTAAGACCAACTTATTTTGAATCCAGAGTCGAAAAAGAGACTGGCTACTTAAGAGCCCAGGGTCAAGCTAAGCTCCTCCTCTCATGGGCATGATCCCTTATGAGGTTGAGCCTAGCCCAACTTCACAAGGGCCTAAGGCCCGACCCTCATCGAGTCCATCCTTTATGATTTTTAGCCTCTGTTGGGGTTAGACTGCGTCCCTTTTAACTCGTGGGTTCTCTTTTATAGCTCGCGGTCTGTATTCGGCTTGAGCTAGAAATTTCCCTTACAATAGTACTCTTCCTAAAAAATAAGGTTGTTTATTTAGTCTTTTGACATTGTCACCTCTTTCCTAAGGTATAAGATCGTTTAAATTGTAATATGCTTTTAACATGAATTTTAATAAATTTGAAAAAATAGTTATAAAATTTAATCTATATAAAAATTATTATTTGATGATTTAAATTTAGGGCAAAAATGTAGGAAACAATTTATATATATATATATATATACTATTTATTGCACTCACTTGACATATTTTATTAAATATATATAAAATTTATTATTTAAAAAATTATCACGTGAACGCCGTGTTAAAAATTATAGTATATAAAAAAAGCTCTATATTTTAACCTTAAAAAAAACTGCAAGTTTATTGGTATATGATAATTAAAAAAAAAAGATATACGATGATTAATATGGTAATTACACATGTAAGTTTTTATATAACCTAACAAATAGTAGTTTTTCTCTACACATAATTTTATTAAAAAAGGGAGTTAACAAAATTGGGTGCAGTCCCACCAACTCCATTTTCTCACCAATTACAAAACATAACCCATTTGATTTTCCAAATAGGGTTTGGTAGTTACATCAGCTGAATATACATTCAATTCATGGTTTTATTTTTCTCAATAATTACTTTATACTTATCTTATCTGTAATAATTTAAAGACCCCATCATCAATTAATGCAACTTCCCCTTACTCTACAAGTTAATAATTGCTTATCTTATCTGTAATTATTTCTGGTTTCCTTCACTAATTGTACTAAAAGACCCATCATCAATTTAATGCAACTTCCCCTTATTCTACAAAATAATAATTATATATGTGTGTGTGTGTCTGTGTAAGATTATATATGCATGCATGGTAGGTAAAGACTTGTGGATATATACAAATTCAAGTCTCTTGCAACATTTCAAACTTGGGATTTTTATTGTCCTAATTAAAATTATGTCATAAAACTTAATTTTGCAGCTTATTTCAAAAGGAGGTTTATAAGTATGAGAAAAGTTGTTACATACTTGATTAATGAAATATATTTCTTTTTCAAAAAAAAAAATCAAGAAAAAAGTTTAGGTCACGTCTTAATATGAATTAAATATTGATAGCTATATAAAACACATTTTATTTTTCTTTATTTTTTGAGTTAAAATAACAACGAAATGTAGCTTAAATTTGACTATAGACATCAATAAGTTAGCTTTAAATCACTCTATGAATATTACCAATTTCCTAGAGGATGACTTGATTCTGATTTTCTCAAGATTTTGGTTGATTTTGATGCTCTACACTTTTGTTCTTTTCCTTGTTGTACTAATAAATAGTATTGAAAAATATTTATTATCTATATTTTTTCATGTGTTTTTTCACAAGTATATCAAAGGAAACTTTAGAACATTGTGTATAGACGTGGAAGAGAATTTATTTTTTTAGTTTAAGAATAATGACATGTACTGAATGAGTCAGTGATGAAATAATTTTAAGTTGTAAACCAATTCAACACCAGTGTCATAGATTCGATCCTGAGAATTGGTATTTGTCATTCCTCCCCTAATATGTACTCAAAAGAAGAGAAAAGAATAATAACATCTGACAAAGTTCAAATTCACTATTTCTTAGTCATAGGTGTACATTTTATCAATTGTTTTTATTTATTTATTATTATTGATATGTGTAGTAAGTTCGCAAAAAATATAGAGTTTTGGCGGTTTTTTTTTTCCGAAAAGGACAAACTTTGCTTATTTGTTTAAGGTTAAATTTGTTTAAAATACTCTTTTAATCCATGTATAGTAGAGTTTGGTCCTATATAAATTTAAAGTTAATTTTAATCAAAATTAGTTCAATGATGATAACACTTTTAATACACAAAAGAACCAAATTTGAACATCTTTGTACAATTTATAGATGGAAAGTTTATAGAAAATATTTTAGTCCCTTTACTTGTGATGAAAATTTTGACTTTCTTTATATTATTCAATTTATTTTATTCAAAAGATAGTTATTCAAATTTGTAACTTCGTGATTATTAAATTATATAATATGTCGCTAGAGTTCTACTCTAGTTGGCTAGAGGTGAAACAAAAAACAAAACAAATCGACAAATTCAAATTGCCTTAAAGATGGTGATTTAATTTTTCCTATCTTGACGAGCCACTGCCTTGATTGAACTTCTTGTACACTTTCATCATTGTTGCTTGAATAACGCTCATTTTTCTCCTATTGCGCTCTACCTTTCTCCTATTGCGGTATTCTTAATGTGTCCATCTCTTTTCTTGTTTCTCTACATACTTTTCAAAAATTTCTTTCAACTCCATGTTGATCTTCATTGTTGTCACCGCTTCGCCAAGTTAATGATCACAATTAGATATCCCACTAGATGAGGGTGAGTTACTTTTTACCTGTTTTCCATTTGGTAGCCAAAACATACCTTTAACCTATCAGACCGAACCCTAACACAAATGCAGACTTTGACCTGTGGTAAAGTTTGGGACCCTTCAACCCTTGATGATTCTTGAAGGCCTATAATTTTGAAAAGATATGAATAAATTTATTATTGTTTAACAACTTATGAGATAAACAAACATTAACGTATTATAAATAATACATATGTGAAACTCGACAGCTTTAGGATCGACCCATCTCGCTCCCTCTTTGAAGCAAACTGCTTCAAATAATTCCATTTGCCCATTTCTTGGTCTATTTCTTCCTTTTTATATAGTGAAAAATAAAATGCATATTAGAATTATGGAGTAATACAATGATATAAAGACGTAGTTAGACAATTACTACCACTAACATTCTCTTGAATAAGCACAAATGACCTACTACATGCATGAACGTTGTATTGCAGCGTTGCTCGAATTACCTTCCATTTTTTTTTCTAGCAAGACTGGTGATTCCCAGTAATCGTAAAGGTATGCCCAATCTTTAAGGTAAGTGGCTTTCTTATGAGGTTTCAATCGTCGTTGCTCAAGAGATGTTTTGTTGTTAGAAAATACTATTAGAATAAATAATATTGAATAAAGAACATACGATGTACGCGTATGATCGAAGGGGTTAGATCCATCTAAAGATGATTTTAACCAAACATTTCTTGGATCCACGATAAATTAAGGGAATACTCGAACTTTCTCCATACTTCAGTTTTCGCTGGATGTCGCAACACTTTGGGCTCTTCAACACGCTTATCTTTATGTCATCTGATATTAGATGCACAATGTTTGAAACGAACAACTGCTTAAGTATTGGTATCATCTATAAATGTGATATAACTTTTTGTGGTATCTTCTTAGTTTTCCATTTTCTAATCTTATATCGAGTTCACCCTATGTTGGACAAAGTGCATGGTCTTGTATGCATTCCTATATAGTACACAATTATACTTGCAAGAGTGTATTAATTCGTAAGCTAACCCTAAGTCACACAATTTCTTGATTTGCTTCGTAGAATAAAGCCGTCTGCATGCATTTATTGGAGTAAATACGTCTTTTAAAAAAATTCACCAATTCATCAAATAAGGTGTTACTCAAGTTGTTCATGACCTTCATTTGCATGAACTTCACTAAAAAAAATTAAGGAAGAGAATTTTGTGCATCCATGATACAAGTCATCATTTGTTAGGGTGAACAAATTCTTAAACGTGATTGATCCCTCATTTTCTAAATATGTCATTGAACCAACATTCTCGAACGTCTCCTTTATATTTGCATTGGACTAAATTGTTTGTCGTTGAATATAGTTTAACATTTTTCTGATCTCATAGATGTCAGTGTGATAACTAGACTCATTAATATTTGTCACATTGTCGACCATGTACACCTAATGAGGGCATGCGACTAACATTCTGTGCGTGAAGAGATAACATTCCACTCAATTTATGGATTGATGAAGCGCATTCATACATTTCCTACACGGACATTGAATTTCCCCGATTGATTGACATAAAACTTTGTTATTCTTAAGAACTCTTTGACTTCGTCAGCATATTATTGAAGCAAAATTTCTTTTTTCTTCATCCAATCTTTGTTCGCCGTTAATTCAACCTCGTTGTTAAAATCCTACATGATTTAGACGAGTAATTAGTGAGTGTACCTCCATCGATGAATTAAGATTTAAAAATCCAATTTATAAACTCACTTAGATTATTATATATTATTAGTGAATGTACCTTAGAATTTCACAAGTCATCTATAAGGATTAACTTAATCGTCCTAAGGAATTGTCTTTAATCTAACACTAACCTCATCCTAAATTAAACCTAGCATAATTCTAAACTAATTAAACCTAACCTAATTCTAAACTAATTAAACTTAACGGGGAGTGCCAAAGAAAGGGAAAGAAGGCAACTAATTAAACCTAACAACAATCTAAATTAATTAGCGCTAACCTAATTCTAAACTAATTAGCACTTGCCCAATCCTAAATTAAATCTAACTTAATTGAAATTTTAACTATACCTAACCTAATTCTAAACTAATTAACACTAAAATAATTCTAAATTAATTAACACTAAACTAATTCTAAATTAAACCTAGCCTATTTCTAAATAATTAAACCTAACCTAATTATAAACTTAACCTTCAATCTAACACTACAACTAAATTAACCCTAATCTTAATAATTTAGGCCCTAATAACTAGGGGCTTTTGCATGTATATTATAAAATGGATAAAATATTACATGAATAGCACAATAATGAAAATATTTGCACATATAGCAAAAATTGTAAATTGATAGACTTCATATTGATAGATTCTATCGATAAAGGGTGATAGAATCAATTACTAATAAATAAAGTAAATTGATAGACTTCCATCAGATTCTATCTAAGAGTCTATCAATAAGAACCAATAGAATCAATCACTAATAAAATTGATAGACTTCCATCACTAGAGAATGCTAGATTCTATCAAAGTCTTCTATAAAAAAGGCAAATATTTTTTTTAAAAAATGGCAGAATTTTCTATAAAAGAATTATTTTTAAAAATGTGCTATAATTGTAAACTGTGGTAAAAAAGTTGTTGTACAGTGCAAATTCCCTAATAACTATTTGATTTTTGAAATTTTAGCCTACAACAACTATCGTACCTTACGTTTTTCTTACTTGCATATCTACATGTCACATATATTTGTAGAAGCAAAACCAAAATTTGAAAACAAAAAAAAGTTGCTTCCAAAAGATTGTTTTTGTTTTTGAAAGTTGGTTAACATTCATATATTTTCTTTAAGGAAAGATTGATATTTTTTAGGAAATGTGGAATACATTATAAGAAATTTGAGTAAGATTATATTCAAATTTAAAAAACAAAAAATAAAAAAACAAATGGTTATTAAATGGAGTCTTAAACTAATATAATCTATTTTG
This sequence comes from Sicyos edulis, assembly GCA_036507275.1. Taxonomy (NCBI): domain Eukaryota; kingdom Viridiplantae; phylum Streptophyta; class Magnoliopsida; order Cucurbitales; family Cucurbitaceae; genus Sicyos; species Sicyos edulis. Next base: position 67,731,686 of record CM071846.1, read on the forward strand.
AAACTAAAAAATATAACATAAAACTAAAATATATTTAAAAAATTTAAAATGATAACGTATTGTATGCAGGGAAGGCGCCAACGAAAAGGGACGGTGGCATAGGCGAGAGGTGATGGGGGATTCTGTAAACGAGAAGAAAAAAGAGAATAAAATGGGAGAATTTGAGATTCTTTAACGATTTAGGCTCGACATCGAGTCCTAATTGTCACCCTTTGTAAATATATTTCGACGATTTGTGAAACCGTCAACTTATCTACTTATACACGGTCGATTTTTCAATCTTTCACTTAACTCTCGTCGATTTATTGTGATTTTTTTTGGGGATTTTGCATTATATTAAAAAAAGTAAAATAATTTAATGTATAACATATTTCTCAAACTTATTCATTGGTAGCACAAAAATGATTGAAATCTATTAATTTGCATATCTATTATTTGAACTTGATTGAAGTCTAAAGTCTATCAGTTGAATTGATAGAAGTCCAAAATCTATCAATCCAACTGATAGAAGTCTTATAATGTTATAATAGGAATTTTGGACAAAATATACTATAAATGAAATTATTTTAGCTACATAAGACAAATTTCCTTTTTTTTTTTGGTAGTGATTGAAACTATCTAACTTGAACGACTTTTTGATTTAGTTGATTCTTTATAAAAAAAAAATTGCCCATCCATAAAACTTTCCCCCTTTTTTGTTATTCATGAAAATCCCTTTAATTTAAGCACTCTACAAAAGTAAAAAAGAATTAGCAATTTTTCATGTATAATAATAATAATAAAACATAAATAAACAACAACTTTTTGAAAGAAATTCGTGCATAAAATTAGGCAAATTTATTAAAAAGATGAAAAAGTCCATCTTTGTGATGACTTTAAGAAGTACAACAAATAGTACTTAAAGTCTTTAATCAATATCATAAACAATATTTAATCAGTAACACAAATAATTTTCAATTAATGCAATCGATAGTCTAGAATACAAAAGCCCTAAAAAAATAGAATTGAAATATGAAAAAAAGCTCCAAATTTGTTTTACAAAATTTTATCCCAAAAGCTACTAGTCATAAAAATAAAGAAAAAAAAAATTTGAAAAGTATATAAAATTTGGAAAAGAATTGAGGTGAAAAAAAACCCGGGAAGCAAACGGGCCAATTACAGATTTTCCCCTCTCCTTCAAACCCTTCCTCTACAGTTGTCTCCAGAAACCTTCGTAATACAGCGCCGGAGTGAAGGGGGTTTTCTGCTCCGGCGAGCGGCGGAAGATGGGGGCGCCGTCGACATACGAGATGAACCTGAACAGAATTTCCCTTCACATCGATGTCTTAACGGCGCACGTCAACCGTATCGAACAAATCGAACCTGCTCAATTCTGCAATCTCTGCTTTTCCCTCGCCAGGTTTCGATTTCGATTTCGTTAAATTAAGCATCTAGGGTTTCCAAGGCTGTTCGTCGTTTTCGCTGTGGAATTTCGCTTTGCATGCTTTTTCTTGAATGGTTGCCAACGGATTACATAATTAGGAATTTATGGAATGTCTGGTTAGGAGTAAAATCCACTGTCACTATACTGTAATGGTTCTTGCTTGGCATTTGAGATTTTTGTAGAATTTTGGTACGATCTAGAATACGTTGCGTCTCTCAATCCAGATTTGGTGATTTTTTTTTTCTTTCTCAATTTCAATTCTCTAAATGCTGTTTGTAGCTAGAAAAAAAACCAAAAGATTCAAACCAAATAAAAATGTTGTTTGTAGCTAGAAACCCTAAAGGTCAATTTAGAGAATTGAGTTTTTTCCTGATTTGTCTTTGAATTTTTTTTAGGTTGGTATTTATTGGCTATTTAAATTTAATAAATTCCTAAATTGTGCTTCATAAGGTTTCTCACCACATCAAAAAATTTAAATGTTAATTCACTTATTTGATCAACCAAATCTAAAATCATGTTTTGTATTGAATAAATTCATGAATTTTAACCAAAAAAAAAAGAAATTAAAATTAAAAGTTTAGGACTAAATGAACCAAATCTTGTTTGTTCTTGGTAGAAAAGAATAAAGTGGAAGATAATGAAGTGGTTAATAGTAGTTAGAATTGGTTAACTACTCGTTTGAGGATTGGGGTTAATAATAGTGGAGTAATCAACTACTTGTTTGGAGATTGAGGTTAATAGTGATTGAATGATAAATTTGCTGTAAAGTTTAGTAAAATTTAATGTGAGATTTGATAAAGGAGTTGAAAAGGGGTTGGAGAGTGGTTGTTTACTACAAAAAAACAAACAAACCAGCGTTTTAAAAAGTGCATTCTTTTTTATTCTGTCTGATAAATATAATTTTGACATATTTTTTATTTTATTATTTTCATAAACAAGAAATGTATTAGACATTAAATTGAACTTTGCTTCTAAAATATGATTAAATTTTGTTTTGAGAAAGAATTTGGGTGCTTTTGAAATAAAGGTCAAAGAGTAACATTGCAGTTTTTAAAAGAATTTGGGTACTTTTGAAATAAAGAGCAAAGTTTGGGTTTTTATTTTTATTATTTTTATTTTTTATAATATGACATTTCATAATATTTTTTTGTACGTGCCTTCTGCTTAAAACCATCAGTTGACGTCTTTCTTAACTTTACTTGATTAACATTGATGATACAGATGTATTGATTTTGCAATTGCAAATGACTTTGTTCCACCTAAAATTCACGGCTTACCGAGTCTCTTGAAACAGGTAATATCTTTTATTCTAGATGTACATGAATTTTGGTGTTTTAAATTTAGTTGTTTCCTAGTCGCTCATTTTCAAAGCCTTAAATGAATGCTTCATTTCCCTTTTTTTTGATAAATTGTTGGTCGATTTGAGGCCTTAGGAGGCCTTAATGAATACTTCATTTCCTAGTCGCTTCATTAAATGACTCTTGCCAATTGGAGGCCTTTTGGGTATATTTTACATAATTTGAGTAATTTGATGTCCCAAGAATGAATAATTTCTATCAAATTAACTTGTTAAATTAAATTCCTCATTTTTGTACGATCACTAAAAAATGGTACGCCTTCCGAAAAAGTTGATTGTGTCATCTTCAAATTATTTGGCATTCTTGTTTTGGCTCGAATCTATGCCTTAGAGATCTTGGCTGGACATTCAGTAGGTTGGGATAGCACTGCCTTTTGATTAGTTGAAACATTAAGTTTACATGTGTGGGGTAAAGATGTAGGACAAACGGTTGCATTTGGATTGGAAGATGGGCTGTTAGCCTCTCTATAATATGTAGATTCGGTTGTGGTCTCATGTTTAATGGGTTTATTATCAGCTATGACTTCGGAATTTTGTGACTGGTTCATTTCTATTATGAGTTTGTATAAACATTAGTTCACGTAGAATATTTATTTGTCTAGATGTGTCAGAAGAAACATTCCCATCACTTAAAAGCAGCAGTCATGGTGCTCATGATATCCGCCAAGGTATGTTTTTTAATTTATTTTTTGTCTTTTGCATGTGTCATATTTTTATATTTTAGGACTTGTGAGTTGTGACCAAGTTTTTGGGTATTCACACTTGTTGATCATGCAACGTTTTTTTTTTTCCTTATAAGAATGTTAAAGGATGATTACATTAACGTTAGTTCAATCCATGGTGGTCACCTGTTTAGGAATGAATTTCCGACAAGTTTTCTTGACAAGAAAATGTAGCAGTGTCAAATGGTTATCTTTTGAGAATAGACATAAACTGATATAAACACTCATGGATGTGATAAAAAGATTAAATAAATGTTCTTGTTATTGAGATAGAGTACTAATCTGCTAAAAAGTAGCTTGAGAAAAATACGTAACAAGTTCAACAGCACCTCCGTGGATGGAAGCTTGACAGTCTTTAGGTGAGTAACTTATAAATGAAGTTTATCTATAGAGTTTAGTTCTAGCAGAGAAAGTAAGTTTTTTCCTATTAGTTTATTTATCTTGAATTTTGTGGCTTTAAGTTTAAATTGGAGGAGAAAGAAAGTTTCATTCTTCTTACATCAGCTAGCAATGGCTAGAAAAAATATATATTTTTTGGAGCTTCTTTAATGTGTTATCTAAATACAAAAGAAACAAATTTTCATTGATTTGATGAAAAGATATAAAAATTTCCTTCCATAAGGAGTGAAAAGAACAGAACACCTGTCCAAAAAACACAAAGCCAAAAGAACCAAAATAGAGCAAGGGAGTTTTCCAAGAACAAAAAGGACCCAACCAGACAAATACTAAAAAATAATGAAGGAAAAATGCACAAGACAAGCCATATATGCAGACACCAAAAAATAAAGAAGACTGTAAGGACGAGAGAGTGCACCAAACCAACCAACGACGCCTAAAGCATCCCGAGCCACCAATTTGAAGAATCAACAACCAAAGGCATAATTGACCACTCAGTAGGCTAACAAAAAGGAACTCCAACTGACAAATGCCTCATTGTTGCTATAGAAATGAACAAGAACAAATAAGTTTTAGCTAATGTAATAAAGATACTAATTGTTATTCCAACAAATTTCATTTACTTTGTTTATTTCAAATAGATCATAACCGAATGTGTATGGGATAAAGATATCCAATCACCCAAGTAAAGAACAATTACTAATATCAAAGAAACTAATTCCTTTAGATAAGAAGCAACATTAAATAAACCAAATTTGGTACCTGAATAGTTGGTTTGATAACCTGCTACTAATTCTTCTTCTGCTTCTGGTAAATCAAAGGGTAATCTCTTGCATTCTGCTAAAGAAGAAATTAGAAAAATAACATATCATTTATATATTGGCAACCAGTGTTCTGTTAGAGTCATTCTTTCTTTTTTCATATTTCTGGTAAATCAAGAGGTAATCTATCACATTCTGTTAATGTTTGTTTGATCAACACGGCCATTAATTGGTAAAAAGGTGAAGTAATGGATATTTATTTATTTTTAGTAGAAATCATTGTGGAATGTTATTTGGTTAGTTGTTATAAATATCTCAGTTTCTTCTATATTCTGCATGGTAGAATGCTTGCAAGATGAGATGGTTTTCAGAAAAGGAGGCAGAGGAACTCTACAGTCTTGCTAATGAGGTTTTTTTTATTTTTATTTTCTAAACATAGTATTGGTAAACGTTTTGCACATTTATGGATTTTAATGTTTTTATTTGAAATGAGAAATTATTATGTTTTGTAGATTGGCAGTGATTTCTGTGTAGATGCTAATGATGTACAAAGTGATTCCCTTACCACAATTACGGCAGTCATGGAAAGGTGTGAATTTCCGTCTGCATTCCGTCCTCTTTTATCTTCTTTTCATAAAAGGAAGGATATTGATAACAAGTTACAAAGTTCAATAATCCTAATCCACATTACAAAAAGAGCACCAAGAATCCTGTTCTCTCTAAACCAGCCACTTTTTTCACAATCTCAAAACAGAACCCTAGGACTCCATTTGATAACCATTTAGTTTTTAGTTTTTGAAATTTAATCTTATTTTTACTCATATTCCCTATGATGTGCTTCATCTTTCCTACACTATATCTAACTTTCCTTAAGAAAAAATGTGAATTCTAACCAAATTTCAAAAACAAAAATAAACTTTTGAAAGCTACTTTATTTGTTTCTAAATTTTGGTTTGATTTCTACAAATATAGATTAGATGTGGATATCCATGTAGAAGAAAACCTTTGGTATAGTAGTTGTTGTAGGCTTAAATTTCAAAAATAAAAAACTAGAAACAAAATGGTTATCAAACGGGGCCTAAAGAAATCATTTCCTCACTACATGTAATTATGGAAAATGCGTAACAAAAGAATCCTTTTTCTCAAAATACCTAATATGGACAATTTACTTTGAGGTTTTCATTGAAGTAACTTCTACCCAATTCCTCTAAACCTTATGAAATACTGTAATTTCTTTCCAACCAAATATTCCTAGATGTTACAGCATTAACCCACAGCTGGTTATATCTTCTGTCAAACAAATTCCTACAAAGCAGTTACTTCACAATTGCTTTCAATGTACTATGAAAAATCCATGAGATCCCATAATCTTGTAGCAAAGTGAAATCTTTCTGCCCACTAAACATGAAATGAAAGATAATCAAAATCGTCACTGCAGTAAGACTCAAGGTATGATCTCCCCAGCAAAATTGAACCTTTTCCGAACTAATTTCTTTCTAAATTGTAGAACACAATCCTTATTCCAAAACATTTCCATTTTCAATTTGCCGTTCCCAAATTAGATTCCTTTTTTTCCTCTTTGTGAATTTGTGATCTTGGTGGGCCATCCTTTCCAAGTTCAAAAAAGTTGGTCTGACTTTTGTTGGTTGATATAATTAAAAGTACCCCATCAACCTAAGCTTTTGGGTTAATTGGTGATTTAATATGATTCAACTTGGTATCTGTGGAAGAGCCTCTCTCTTCAAACCCCTAACGAGTCGTCTCATCTCCAATTATTATTGATTTCTACTTGATGGGCATTCTCAAATTTTCAAGCCGAAAGCGAGAAGAATGTAGGTTGGTATAATTAAATTTACCTCAATCGGTAGCTTTAAGTTTTGGGTTAGTAGGTGATTTAACATGATTCAATAACTTTCCTTTTTGCTTTTCTTTGGATTCATTGGGGTGAAAGGAATCGTAAAATTTTGCAAGATGCTTCTAAGTCTTTTCTAGAATTAGTTATTACAAATACCTTTTTGGTGCAAAGATAAGCACCCTTTTTATTCTTGTTGGTTATCTTGTTTTATTTCCAATTGGAATACATTCCCCCTTTTCTACTTTCTTATATTTTTTTGGAGGAGAAGTTCCAAACTTTTTTACTTATAACCTCATATCCCTATCCTACTCCTAAACTTTAGAGATCCTCAGTTCTCCAAAAAAAGAAGACTTTTCCAAAATATGCTCCCCCTCTTTTCCTAACTCACATTATTTTTTACCATCAACCACCAACAGAATTATCATTTAGTTACTAATATACCCTTTAATCCCAGCAGTTCATTGGGCATGCTGAATTTGAGTTGATTACTTAGAAATGGTTTCGTTTTTTGCTTTCTATTTGCATGTGCACCCAGATTTTTTCCTTGCTTGAAGTTGGGTCAGATTCTTGCATCGATGGACGTGAAGGTAGTTTTACTTGTCTATCTACTAGGCTCTTTCCTTTTATTTATTTTTTATTTTTTAAATTTATTACTTGGATATCCCTTGTCCTTATGTTTTCCCTGTGCTAGCCTGGATATGGAGTATTTGCTGTAGACTTCAATTTTTCAAGGACAATGCAGTATTCACCACATGAGAAAATAGTAAGTTACTGTGTATTTTAGAGGCTAGTGGAACTGAGGAAATTTTGTACCCGTGAGAGTTTTATATATTTGCGTATTTAGTAGCTTTAGTGTTCTTTTCTTTGGGTCAAGTAATATAAGCTGGTTGCAGAAAATGTTTTTCTTTTGAATACCTTTAAGTCTCCTGACAGCTTTGATCACCAAGTTTTGGAATTAGAGTCTATCTAGTGCGTTGGTGTAAGATTAATGGGATAAGATCATATAAAAGATGGTTCTGTCTTCCAAAGAATAAAGAGGCTTGTATTTATAATTATGTCATTAAGACTGCTGGTCGTGCAACTATCTAACTAAAACAAATAATCCTTAACGGCCATTAACTTAAAAAGAACTAATCCCAGTGACTACGATTCTCTAAATTGTAAAAACAGAGGAAGAGAATCATCCAACATGCAAAAAAAAAAAGATAATGCAATTACAAGTGTAGCCACTTTCCATCACTGTCACTTGACCTTGTTTTATTAGTGGTTGAGTAGTATTTTAGGATTTTGTCCTTTATCGTAGTTTTACTGCTATCATCAAACTTGTGGAATTTTTATGGCTCGAGGAGTTTACTCCAGTTTTCTTTTTGGTTCTTTTTATATGATTGTTGTTCATTTCAAGTCAAACGAAATATCCAATGATATGTCTAGTTTTTTTTTTTTTTGAAAAAGATGATATGTCTAGATTGGTCTATCTATTTAGCTATTTGAGTCTTAGGATTGCTCAAATGGATGTGACCGTGCATTACCCTTTATTAAGATACAAACAGAAAAGGTTAGGGCCAATTTGCTTCTTTATATAAGGATGTGAAAGATAACTCCATCAAACTTCAAGTGTTACTCATTGGTATTCCCTATAAATGTCGTTAAACCAGTATTCTTCATCTCAAGTTCTGTGTTTTGCTCTTGATCTTCTGTGGCAGCGACTGTTTGTTGCTCAAAAAGATAGTACTGAGACGTCTGCATGCATAATCAGTCCTCCACAGGTTAAGTATGTCTAATATGTAAATCCCTCCCTTTAAGATGTAACTAAGTTTTGCTCGGTTATATCTACACTATATTAATCATTCCATTGTTTCCAATCTGTAGCTTTCTTGTCAATGGGAGGGGAGTCAATGGAAGGACAAATACGTTCATGGTTAGTTTAGATGCAAAATGATTTCTTTTAGATTCTTGTTACCTATAAGTTGAATCTTCTTACCTGCATCATTTCCTTTTTAAGGATACTGGACCACAGCTTCCAACAAATGTAACTCATATGCTTAAATTAGGATCAAATCTTCTCCAAGCAATTGGTAGCTTCAACGGTAAGTTGAGGTCCAATTCCAATTTTAAACATCTTGGTATTTACTATTTTAGAGTATACCTCTAAAACGGCTTTTAATCTTTGTTTAGGTAATTATGTTATAGCAATTGCCACTATGGGTACTGCACCATCGCCTGACTCCTCGTTGCTGCAAGATCATGTACAGCCAGTTGTTTCTATTGTGGATTCAGGTATAGCTACAATTTTGAAGGGCAGGTGGAAACTACTTTTGTTGTTGTTTGTTTTTATATTCTATTTATTTATCATTTATAGTTTGTTATTTGGTTAGGATGGTCGGACTTAAATGTATTCACATTTATTTTTGCTATGGTTTTGGATATTAGCATCTTAGTTCTTTGCTTAATATAATTTTATTTTTGGTTTCAGATTCTGACTTAATCGAGGGTCCATCACGAATATCCCTTCATTGCCCCATAAGGTTCTGTAGTCAGTTTCTGCATATAATTCTCTCTCTCTCTCTCTCTCTCTCTGATGTGAAACAAGACTTTCATTTAATCTGAACCTTGCTATTGGCTGATAAATAATTCAAAATGAACGTTAAATATAATTTATGATTTTTATTTACCATGATAAACATTTTTTAGTTAATAAATGACATGATTGGCTTTGGGGCCTCTAGCCCCTAATCTGTTAATGAATGAAATATACAGATTAGGGGCTAGAGGCCCCAAAGCCAAAAGATGGATTACAAAATAAGTTCCACTCGGCCGAAAGAATTGATAGGTTATAATCTGTTAATGAGGATTTTCATTTTCAATATAGAGCTAAAGAATAGAACCAAGTTTCAGAAAGTGTAAAGACTAAAGACTGGTTGAATATGTGATAGGGAGAATCTGTAAGTCAAAAGTGAGTGGAGGGATTTTTTTAACAGTAAAGCATTCACAATATTTTTTATCTTATTTTTATTTTTTTGAGTTGAGTAAAGCATTCACTTGGACCATCACTACTGAAGTTGAGTAAAGTACTCAGTGTTTATTTGTTACTTGAATATATATATATCTCGTCACTTCTCCCTTACACACACATTGAACACCAGATGAAGTTTACTATGGGGTCAATGTTCACTTTTTATGCAACTCAATTATTGACATGTTTCACCCTGTTCTTAATACAAAACAGCTATACCCGAATCAAGGTTCCTGTGAAGGGTCGTTCTTGTAAACATCTTCAGGTGAGCGTTCCCTGCCATTGCATCAGAAGTACCTTGAATCATAGCAGGATCATTGTATATCTTTTCTATCAAGACAATGGGGCAACCAAAATTTGTGCCGACAGTTTACTTAATTAGGCCACTATGGCGTGCACCTATTGGCTCTCGACATTGGTTTCTGTTGTTTTTGCTAGACTGACTTGTAGTTCATATGAATTTCCTGTATGTCATTATCTTAGAAGTTTTCAATAAGTTTAATATCAGCGTCTTTTTTTCATGCTACAGTGCTTTGATTTCCAGAACTTTATTGAAATAAATTCAAGAAGACCATCCTGGCGATGCCCACATTGTAATCAGTACCTTTGCGTTTTGGATATTCGTGTTGATCAAAATATGTTGAAGGCAAGCATAGTGATCGGCCTTTTCGGAATTCCTTGTCTATTTTCAAATTTTATTCCTTTATTCCATTCAATGAACCCATTGTATTTCTTTTAGGTCATTGGAGAAGTGGGTGAGAACGTTACTGAAGTGATTATCTCAGAAGATGGATCATGGAAGGCCATCCTTGAAAATGATTGTGGAGATGATCGGCCGTTGGATGACTCTCTTGATCACCAAAATGAGAGTGAACAAAAGGAGTCTACTGCTCCTGAGTTGTTAGATCTTACTGAAATTGATGATGATATGAACATCTGCAATTTGGAGACCGAAGACCGAAAACCTTGTCTGAGTACTAAAAACCAACCGGTTTCTTCAAGTTTAAACAACAGGAATAGCTTGGATCAAAATCTTGCTGCTGTCTTAGACGATGACTTCTGGTCTGGACTAGTTAATGATGGGATTTTGACCTCAAGTACTAGGTCAGATGCTCCGATGAGTAATAGTATGCCTGCACCTAATTTCGCCGGTCGTATGCCCACGGCTGTTTTGACTGATGCTGTCACACCTGTTCTTAACCGCGGTGGGGGGGTTCCAGGGCCTGCCACTTTTTCATCTCCTTCATTGTACAATCAAAATAATTTGCAGAATCGAGGTTTGAATTCAAATCAAAATAATCAGTATGGGAGGATGACATCAATAGCAAGACCTGTAAGCAGGACGCCAACTGCAGTTCAAGCGCTTCCTACTCCGTCCCAAGCATCAGGCCAGCAGTATAGTTCAAGAACTCCAATCATTTCCTCAGCTTCTCAAGTTGGAACGAGTATTCCGACTAACAGAGATGGTTTAAGTACAATATCTCGTGATTCAGAAAGGAGACAACAATTACCGAGACATCCTGGAGATTCACATCGTGCTACAAACCCAGCTCCATTTCACCACCCGCCAACCATGCAGGTGCTATTTTCTTTTGTTTCCATGATCTTTCATGTGTTAATTTATTTCAATGTTTCTCTTTCCAATGTTTAAAAAAATATGTTTGTGAGTGTTTGGGCCAGTTTACGTGCACCTCAACACAAAGCATCTGACCCTCCATAAAAAATCAATTCTTAGATATGTGGCTATTGTAGAGCAAACCTAAAAACTTGACAAGTAGGCCAAACTTGACCCTTTCTGGTGTGTGCTAACTTCTGTTACATTTAAATCTTGTGAGGTTGCCAGGTTTCTGACATGATTCATGACGAATGTGTTTTGGGAAGATGGATGAAATATTTGTTTTGATCATTGAGTCATGACCTTTTTTCAAACATTGTTTCACGTGTTCAGTCATGGCCTCAATCAACTTCAAGAATTAAAATAAAAACAACATATTTTTAAAGCCTCAGGCCTTTATGGATCAACTCCTAAGGGATAACTACTTGCCTTTTCGGTTCAGGGCAATTAGTTGACATTGTTTGATCACTAGTCTACGGGGATGACTCGAGTTTTGATTTTCGTTCTGTATTTATGGCCGTTCCTATATCATATATTAAGTGCTCATTCTCACCATTTCACTATAGATGTTAACCTTTGATTTATCTACTTAAACTCCCAGAACCGAGATCCTCAAAACCGTTCCTTCACTCCTGCTCAATCTGTTCAAGCATCGACTGCTTTAAGGACGGGCTTCCAGAATCCTCACCTTCAGCAAGCTCTCAATCTGAGGATACCCCAACTCCAGAATCAGGTTCCAAACAATGTCCGAACATCTTTAGCATTCGCAACACCTGCGAGTCAAGTAGGAGGTCGATATGGTGGATCTGCGCATTCAGCAGCGAGTCAACATGTGAGAATGCTGATTGCGCAGCAAGCTGCACTGGCGAGACAATCTTCAGCTATTTCATTACAAAACCAAACTCCTAGATCTGCCCATTCTCTCCAAACTACTCCTGCTGTTGGGGTTAGGATACCAGCTGGGGAGCTGAGAAATGTAGGAGCAGTGTCTCAATCTGTTACCACAGCAGCAGGCTCAGTAGATCCATCAGCAGAGCAGAACTGGCAGCCCTCGGGTCGAATGCGCGGCAGTCTTTCTGGTCGAGCTAATACTGATGCTTACGGACACTTAATTATTCAGCCAACTCAATCTGCGCAGTCTGCTAGACCTCCATCTAATTTGACTTCGACTCAACCAAGTGCTCCGTCAACGCAGGCTCCGAGGTCCAATGGATTGGATACACTCGGTCCAATTCCACAATAGTGTATGTTGAAGAATCTCTTGCTCTTACAAGTATAGACTGGAATGTAAAGGTGCACTTTCCTTAACTTATGGCCCTTTTATTTATATCCTGTTATCCCTTTACAGGTCTGTTGTAAATTTTTCCATGTAATTAGATGCCATTTTATAAAGTGTCCTTTGTAGTGAATGTTTAAAATGGGTTTCTTTAGTTTTCTCCCATATTGCAAATTGTTGCTCAATTTTATCTCTCTGGTGCCCTAACATATTTTTCTGAAAAAAGTTATTTGGCTCTTCACCACCAGTAAATAATTGAGATTAAAAAAAAAAGGGAAAGGTTTATTTTGGTTGTGTACCTTTACTTTTTTCATTATTTAATGTAGTACTTCCAAATGTTCAATAACCCTTTGTACTTCCAATACAAACTTGAAATTTGTCCCTACAATTAATTTAGTTCTATTTTTTCTTTTTAAAAGTTAATCTCTAGGTTCAAATTCTTTCTTTCCTTATATTACCTTTATTATTTTCAACTTGTTTGATAAAAAATTATTTCAAAGACGAATCATAAGTTACATCGGAAGTATTAAAATTTTAAAAAATACGAAGATTTATAGATCAAAATCAAATACATCAATATGATATTTTGACCCCAAAAAAATGGAAAAGAATTTATATTTTCTTCATTTTTGCAATAATATCTTCCACTTGGTGAGTGTGTTTAATTAAATAGACTAAAGAGAACTGCAAAACACTGGTCTTAAAAAGGTTGTTTAAAAAAAAACACTGGTCTTAAAAGGGTCTTGGTCCCTCTCGAAGATTTTTTCCCTCGTTTCACAAAAATACTATTGAAGATTTTTTTTAAAATTTATTTATTATTATTATTTATTTAAATTTATTTTCTCTGATGTAATTCTTCTATCCCCTTATTTATTTTTAGTTATGTACCACATAAGTGGAGGAAAATAATATGCTATATTTTCTCAAAAAAAAAAAAGCTATATTTTTGTATCAAGTTCTCTTATTTACTCGGCAAGAACAGGTACACAATATAGATTGATGAAAAACCTGAAGGGGCTGTTTGGATGGAAATTTATAGGAGTGTTTCGCTATAAGTGTTTCAAATTTTTTTTTATAAGAATGATTAAAAATTGGGATTTGTGCAATAGCTTGTTTGGATGAAGTTATTTTGGAGGAGGAATTGCAAGAATAACTTGTTTGATATAAATTTTGGAGGAAGGGTTATATGTTGAATTTTTTAATAATTTATTTTTATAAACAATTTATATGAATTTTTTTATTCATTTAGACAAAATCTCTCATTTTTATTAATATTTGTCAATTTGTCTCTTCCAATTATCTTGTTTTGAAAATTATATAAATTTCTAAATTATTCAAATAATATTAAAACAATGTATTTTGTATGTTTAATTTTAGGCTAAAGTATAAACATATCCATAAATTATGAAGTTTGTATTGAATATACCCCTAAACTTTAAATTTTTTTAAAAGTACCCATGAACTTTGAAAAATATTTCAAAAATATGTTTGCGGTTAACTTTGGATGGAAAAAATTTTGTTTAAAAAATACTCCTCAACTTTAAAAAAGTTTAAAAAATATCCTTAGTTATCAAAATTTCAACAAAAAAATCTTTAACATTTTATTATAAAACAATAATAATAATTATTGAAAAAATTGTTTTTAACATTTTTTTCGTTTAAGAAATTTTTTGAAATTTTTTTAAAACCGATGATTTAAAAAAAAAACTTTAACAACAATACATTGACATTTTTCAAAGTTCAAGCATACTTTTGAAACTTTTCAAAGTTCTGGGATATGTTTGACACGAGCTTCATAATTCAATAGTATGTTTTATAATTTAGCTTTAATTCTAATTAAATTTTATAAAAAAATAGAATTTTTTTTAATAAAAATAAATAATACTCAATCTTTTTTTAATAATTATATTTTTTATTTTTAAATAAAAAATATAAAATGTCAACGAAAAAATAATTATTATTTTAATCTGAAAATCTCATTGAAAACCTAGTTTTGAAAATTTCTTTTCTACACTGATTACAATAGTTCGTTTGGATGTAATTTTTTGAACAGTAATTGAAAATTTTATTTTGAAAATCTAGTTGAAAACCTCCATCCAAACACCCCCAAAGTTTGTGGTCTGGTTCTACAGCTGCCGACAGAGGATTGGCCGTAACTTTTCAAGAACAAAAAAAAAGGAAAAAAAAAAAGGTAATAACCACCAAAATTTTGATATAAATTAGAAAACAAGACCATAATCCAAAAAACATTACCAATACAAATAATTACTTCGTATGAGAGCTCGATATAATATTTGTCCTCTAATCTCTCTGCAATATACTACGCTACAAAATAACCACTCTTTTCCATTCTACCAAAAACTTGCCACTGTTCTCAAGCTGCGACCACAAAAATAAAAAATAACACCCGAGGATTTACATTGAGTATTTACTGACTACTTTTCAAAAAACCACATCTAAACAAGCTATTGTAATTTATCAAAACAACTTCTTATTTTTAACTACTCAAAATAATTCTTCATTTCTAATAATTCATTTCTAACTATTCAAAATAATTCCTTATTTCTAATAATTCAATTCTAGCTACTCAAAATAACTAATTTTTAAACACTCATTTCTAATCAATTATTTTTAACTATTCAAAATAACTGTTCATTTCAAATTTACATCTAAACAAATTATTATCTCTAACTCCTCAACAAAAAAAATCATATCTAAATGAGTTTTTGGCTGCCATTACTCTATATAAAAAAAAAACTACATCCAAACAAACTATTATAAAAATCTTAATTTTACTTCTGTTGCCCATCAGACTTCAACTTCACCAGAATCTTAATTATGTTCCAAAGTTTTATCTATGAAAGCCAGACACCCACTATAATTTCCCTAAGTCAGGTTAAAGTAGTTTTATTTGTGCCTAACAAATTCCTAAACTTCAAAAAATGTCTGTCCAATATATCTAGGCACTGGCAGACATCGAAGAAGTAATGTCACAACTGAGTCTCGAACCTGAGACCTTGAGGAGAGCATACCCTAAAAAACCAAGTCTTCAACCACTGTGTCACCCCTTGAAGACAATATCTCTTGAACTTTCAATTAAATCAAATATATACTACTAATAAAGACTACGACTACATGGTATAAAAAAAAAAAGACTACGATTGCATAAATTCATAAAAAAATAAAACAAAATAACATAAAGATGGACATACTTGAACAAGCTTGAATGGATTCTCTTGATCATCTTCATGAAAGGCAGTTCTCTCATTCTTGGTAGGAAGGCATTTCCTTCGTTTAGATTCTGCACCCAAAAATCCTCCATAAATAAATCCATATTTACTGCCCCACCAACCAGAAGAAACAGTGCCTTTATTTTCAGTAAAATAAGAAGAAACGTCCCCTAGGGGCGGCACAGTGGTTGAAGACTTGGGCTTTGAGGGTATGCTCCCCTCAAGGTCCCAGGTTCGAGACTCAGGTGTGACATTACTACTTCGATGTCTCCCAGTGCCTGACCTAGGAACGGGTGTGGTTACCCTTGTTTAAAAAAAGAAAGTAAAGTCGGAAGAAACATTGCCTGTGTATAATCCAAGGTGGACACCAGCCTACGAATTGAGTTCCTACAAGTTCCTTGACAACCAAATATAATAGGGTCACACAATTGTCCCGTGAGATTAGTCGAGATGCACGTAAATTAGCCCATGCACTCATGGATGTTAAAGAATAGAATGGGGAAGAAAGAAATCACACACTAGTTCTACACCAATCCACCCCATCTAATAATCTAGAAGCTCAAGTCCAAATAACTAAGAACATATCAGAATTGCATCACTTTTAAGGAAAATTTAATAACCTTCAATAGCAAGAACTTCAACTTCAGATTCCTCTGATGACTCCGGTTTAGTATCTGCATTAGGATATGTTTCTGGTAAACCTTCCACCTTTTTTACCTGCAATGTAAATTAGCTTTGAAATTTGACCAGTTACATTCAGATATTCATACATGATATATAAAGAAGCCACAAATACATTGACCGGTCTGCTAGAAGAATAATTGGTCTACTTCAGCTTAACTCAAAAGTTTATTCATAAAATTAGAAAGAATACATAATAGGAAAGGAAAACAGCCGTGGAAAGAGAGATCCAGTAACCTTTTTTTTTTAAATCGGGAAATCGGAGCTTTGCTCTACTATACGAGGGGTAATCACGCCTGTCCCTAGAATATGCATTGACGAGCTTTCCTCTCTCCCTTCCCTTACATCTAGAAAAATGTAAAATGAACATTCTCCATGTAATTGAATGATAGGGCCAGGGTAGAGTAGAACTGAAAATAGATTCAAGTTGCCAAAGTGAGCATAGCTCAATTGGCATAACGACTCTGTTAATGACAAATAAGTCTTGTAGTTCGAGTCACCCGACCCCATTGTACTAAAAAAATCATGTTACACAACTGATTAGATCTTATTCAAGATCTAGATTGATATCAAAAGATAAAGAATTACAAGATAACTCAAGTTTTAATTGGATTTGGAACGTCTTATCTCTAGAGAATACTCTCTTAAGCCCATTGCTCAATATTTTTGGATGCCTCCTCTTTCCCTCCACCTCTCTATTTATAAAAAAGTACACTAACTAATTAATTGCCCAAATACCCTGCATATTATTGTAGATATTGAGACTAGAAAGACTCTTTCTTTTTTCTCTGTATTCTAATGAGTAAATGAGAGGTTTCTTAAATAGAGACCTCAATGTACAAATAAGGCAAAAAAAAAAAAAAAGAAGGAATAAATCCTATACAATAATATCATTCTAATTACACCCAATTGATTTAGTGAATATGGAAGTAATTGATATGGGAAAATATGGAAATAATCAACATAATTCTACACTCCCCTCAAATTTGGATTGTAAACATCTGTGTACAAGCCAAGCTTGGAGTTGAATTCTTCAAAAATTGCTCTTGGTAATGCTTTAGTGAGTATATCGGCAACTTGGCGACAAGATGGAACATAGTTCAATTCCACAATGTTATTGCTGACCTTCTCAAATATGAAATGTCGATCTATTTCTATGTGTTTTGTTCTATCATGCTGAACGGGATTCTTTGCAATGCTTATGGCAGATTGACTATCACAAAACATTTTTGCTGAGTTTTGAGTTTCAACTTGCAGTTCAGTTAACAGTTTCTGAACCATATTCCTTCACACATTCCCAAGGCGAGAGCCCTACATTCAGCTTCAACACTACTTCTTGATACAACGGTTTGTTTCTTACTTCTCCATGTGACTAGATTACCCCAAACATATGAGCAATATCTCGTAGTGGACTTTCGATCAGATTAATTCGCCGCCCAACTAGCATCATCAGTAGAGTTCTACCGATCTGTTTGAGGACTTTTTAAATAATAATCCATGACCAGTGGGTGCGTTTCAAATATCTCGAGATTCTGTTCACAAAGACCGAGATGTTGTTCATTTGGGTTATTCATATATTGGCCGATGATACTAACGAGTACACAATATCAGTGTCCGTATGTGACAAGTAGATTAACTTTCCAACCAGTCTTTGATACATGCCTTTTTCAACTGGAATGTCATCTTCCCCTTGCTGAAAGACCAGATTTGGGTCCATAGGAGTCTCGGCAGGTCTACAACCAAGATTTCCCGTCTCCTTTAATAAGTCCATGATATATTTTCTCTGAGAAATTACAATCCCGTCATTGGATCGTGCCACTTCCATACCTAGAAAATATCTTAAGCTTCCCAACTCTTTGATTTCAAACTCAGTAGCAAGTATCCTTTTCAGTGTGTGGATCTCTTCACTGTCATTCACAGTAATGATGATATCATCAACATAAACAATTAAGATTGCAACTTTATTAGTTGAAGATTTTACAAACAAGGTATGGTCAGCTTGACATTGATAATAGCCACTTTTGATGAGAGTTTTAGAGAATCTGTTAAACCATGCATGAGGAGATTATTTCAAACCATACAATGCTTTGTTTAGTTTACACACCATATTTCTATTGGAATCATCTTCCATTCCAGGAGGAACTTGCATATAGACTTCTTCTTCAAGATCACCATTGAGGAATGCATTTTTCACGTCAAGTTGGTGAAGCGGCCAATCTAGGTTCACAACTAGTGACAACAGAACACGCACAATATTCAGTTTTGCAACAGGGGCAAACGTTTCTTCGTAATCTATCCCGTAGGATTGTGTGAACCCTTTTGCAACCAGTCTTGCTTTGAATCGTTCCACACTCCCATCAGATTTGTATTTTACTGTGAAAATCCATTTGCAACCAACTGGACTCTTTCCATTGGGAAGCCTTGTGAGCGTCCATGTCTTATTTTTTTCAAGCGCTCTGATTTCTTCATAAACAACCTCTTTCCATTTTGGATCTTTGAGAGCATCTTGGATGTTATACGGAATGTGAGTGTTGTCCAACTGAGTCACAAAAGCTTTATAAGTAGGAAGTAATTTTCCATATGCAACATACTTTTCGATGGGATGGCTAGTACAACTCCTAACACCTTTTCTCTGAGCAATTGGTAATGTTAGATCATCAACAACAGGTGCCATAATAGTAGTATTCTCATTAGTGGAGTTTACTGGAGATGGATCTGGTTCAGATGATTGGAATTCTTGGTTTTGCACGACAACCTCTTTTCTTCTAGTGTAGACAATAGGCATTCGAGGTTCAGGAACTTCAGGGATACTTGACTGAGAGATAGGTTGCTCATTTTCAAGAATAATGGGAATATTGGGTTGAGGAACAGATGACTCTACTTGAGGAATAATGAGAATAGGGGGCTCCACAACAAATGGCTCAAATTCCATCGTATTCTCCTCCTGAATTTGAGATTTGGTGAAGAAATGTTGGTTTTCAAAGAAAGTGACATCCATGGATGTGTATATTTTCCTAGTGATTGGAGAAAAACATTTGTACCCCTTGTTGTGGGATGCATACCCTAGGAAAATACACTTAATTGCTTTTGAATCAAGTTTGGACTTTTGAGGAGAATGGTTATGGACAAACGAAGAGCAACCAAACACACGAAGAGGCAAGTTTGAAGAGAGGTTTTGGAATTGTGGATGAATTTGAATTAGAACATCGCGGGGGGATTTAAAAGTGAGGACACGACTAGGCAGACGATTTATGAGAAAGGTGGCAGTGAGGATAGCTTCCCCCCAAAAATGCTTCGGGACATTGGAGGAAAACATGAGAGAACGGGCTACCTCAAGGAGATGTCTGTTTTTCCTTTCAACAATACCATTCTGTTGAGGAGTGTCCACACATGAACTAGTATGAACAATGCCATGAGATAAGAGGTATGGGCCAAGATTGGAATTGAAATAGTTTCGAGCGTTGTTTGTTCTAAGGACTTGGATTTTACTCCCAAATTGATTAGACACCATTGCATGGAAGGAACGAAAGAGATTGAAAGTTTCAGATTTGTCTTTCATGAGGAAGGTCCAAGTCATTCTGGTATGGTCATCAATAAAGGTGAGGAACCATCGTGCTCCTGATATATTCTTCACCCGAGAAAGTCCCCATATGTCACTATGGATTAGAGAAAAAGGCGTAGAGGATTTATAAGGGATACTCGGATAAACATTTCTTGTATGCTTAGAGAGTTGACAAATTTCACACTGAAAAAGGTTCGATTTGGTATTAATAAATAAAGCAGGAAATATTTTTTCAAGGTACATGAAGTTTGGATGACCTAGGCGAAAATGCCATAGCATAACTTGACTTTCAATTGATAACGACTCTGATTTGGAAACAAAACCGACAGACTTAGCACATAAATTAGGACTTAGACTTACGACCGAACGCGAATGCCATTTGTCTTGAAGAAGATAGAGGCCACCATGTTGCCTAGCACAACCAATCACTTTCCCCGAATCCACCTCCTGAAATTCACACATATTTGAATGAAAGTTAGATGTGCAGTTTGAGACACTTGTAAGTTTACTAACAGACATCAAATTGAAGTTCAATTTAGGAACATAAAGCACATTCGAGAGATAGAGGTCATCAGTCAATTTTATGGACCCTGTTCCTGTAACTTCGGAGAGAGAACCATCAGCGATACGAACTGATGAGTATCCAAGATGGGATTTGAAGTGCTGAAAAAGGGTGATGTCCCCGGTCATGTGGTCAGATGCTCTGGAGTCCACGATCTAGGGTTTATGGTTGCCATGCTACATAGATAGACAAGAAAAACTCGTACCTTGGTAAACAAGATTCCTGGATGGTTTTCCGCCCGAGGATGAGGATGTAGAGGCTGAAAAAGAGAGGTGACAGATCATATTCTATAATGCTTCCAGTTGCTCCTTTGAGAACACAGCGGAATATGAAGAATTCTGTGGATTAGTAACAACATGAGCATGAACTTGATTGTCAACATTCACTTTCTTAGTAGGTTTCCAATCAGCATGCTTGCCATGTATTTTCCAACAAGTTTCGCGTGTATGACCTGGTTTCTTACAGTGATCACACCAAGGACGATTTCCTCTCTTAGATCTGTTTTCTTGAGAAGAGCTGTGTGTTACCATGGCTGAAGCTTCTGGTCCTACAAATGACTATGTCGCATGCATCATTAACTCTTTTCTGCTCTCCTCCCTTCGGACTTCAGAAAAGGCTTCTCTGAGAGAAGGAAGAGTTTTTGTACCTATAATTCTTCCTCTGACATCGTCTAAGTCCTTGTTAAGGCCCAAAAGAAATCTCAAAACTCTCTTTTTCTCAACAATATCTTTGTAAAGTTTCATGTCGTCTCCACACTTCCAAGTGTAAAATTCATACATATCTAACTATTGCCAATTTCGAACAAGAAGGTTGTAATAGTGGGTGACATTTAATTCTCCTTGTCTCAAATTATATAACCGAGTTTCAATTGCCAAGAGAGCATATGAGTTTTCAGAACTGGAATAGGTTTCACGAGCTGCATCCCATATTTATTTTCCACTTTTGAACAGGAGAAAATTCTCGCCAACCTCGGGAGTCATGGAGTTTAAGATCCAAGACATGACTAAATGATCATCAATTTTCCACGATCGATATTTCATATCTTCCTCTTTAGGGACATTAGTATCGTCAATTAAATGACCATCCTTGCCACGACCACAAATATATATAAAGACTGATTGATTCCATTGGAGAAAATTGTGACCTTGAAGTTTGTGATTAGTCACAATATGAGAGGAGGAATCATGAAGTTGGATTTGAGATTGAGAGAAATTATCGATAGTCACACTTCCTAGACCATGTTTTCCCATTCTCCTTTGAAGTAGAGTAAATTGGATTTACGGAGGAAATTGCAGTTTTTTTTTTTTTGGAATCTGGGCGGGTCGGGTCTGATCTGATATGGGCAGGTCGATTATGGGCTGGTTTGGTATGGGTGGGTCAAATTTAGGGTTTAGGATGTATTAAAGTTGGATTTAGCAATGGAAAAGATTGAAAAAATTTCACAGAAGAAAAAAAAATTGGTGCGATTTGGGAAACAACGCAGACGAAAAAAAATTCAGAGTAAGATCTGGAAAAAAAAATTCTCTAAATTTTTTTTTATGATGAACCTAGAAGAAGCCACAAATTTAAAGATGGAGACCTTCGCAGAGAGAAACAACGCAGAAGATGGCATTGATGAAAGAGTCGCCGATTGAAGCACGTTGTTGGACGAGGTGCTCGTTGAAGTTGAAGGGCTCGCCGGAGGGGTAAGAGAGATTGTGGCTAGAGCTCTGATACCATGTAGATATTGAGACTAGAAAGACTCTTATTTTTTCTCTGTATTCTAATGAGTAAATGAGAGGTTTCTTAAATAGAGACCTCAATGTACAAATAAGGCAAAAAAATATATGGAATAAATCCTATACAATAATATCATTCTAATTACACCCAATTGATTTAGTGAATATGGAAGTAATTGATATGGGAAAATATGGAAATAATCAACATAATTCTACAATTATTCCTAATTCTTCTAAGACCCCAAACCTATCTCATAAGTAATAGGAGTCGAATGTAAAATGAGACAGAATACGACAAGGCCTACCTTCCTTGTGGCCGTTTAGCCTTGACTTGACAACTAAATCTTGATCATTAGTTGCATCATCCACGATTTCCACAAAAGTGTCATATTTCTTTGCAGCTGAAAATCATCGAGCAATAAACATCAAAAAATGCCACGATCTTCGTATATACCAATTAATATCGATGCAGCAGAAATAAAATAGATTCTAATTATGACAATACGTGATTCAGACAAAGCCTACATCCATAAGCGAAGATAAGAATATTCCACTAGAGTTCTAAAGAGCACACTCAAACACTCACCAAAATCTAACGACATTTTCAGATGCCAACTGGGCTGGTAACCCTGATGACCGGAAATATATTAGATGATTTCAAAAGAGGAAATATATTTGTATATATATAGGAATTGTGGGCGGTTGATTTCTATCAAATTCCGATGTGGGAATTTGTTAAGCGACACAACATCATGTAATGCCGAAGTAAGTTCTCAAACTTATTACCTTCCTCAGTATTTTGTACAGCATGCTGCAATACAAAAAGAAGATAATTTTAAGCTACTCTCAAAATATACACAATAATAAAAGAGAGGGTAGGAAAGAACATTGGGAAATACCACTTTCAGTCTCTTCAAGATGTCAAATTGTGTGGTATCTTTTTATTTTTTGAAATAAGGATAACCACGCCTGTTCCTAGGTCAGGCATCAGGAGACATCAAAGGAGTAATGTCACATGTGAGTTTCAAACTTGGGATTTGGGGCCTTGAAGGGTGCATACCTTCAAAACCCAAGTCTTCGATCACTATGCCACCCCTTCGGGACTCAAACTGTGTGGTATCGAAAGCCCAATTATTCGTCTTTTCAGTACCAATTCCTGAAGAGCAAAGAAGCAAGTCAAAACAAGCTACAATGCATTCGAAAAAGGTTCATGATCTTCCTACAAATATTGAGGCAACCAGGAATGATGAGCTGGTGTTATGTCACTACATTTTTTTGAAACAAGTTGAAATGTAGCAGCATAGCGTAAGAATGAAGCTTAATTGTTGCCGGTCTAAACTTAAGAACTAGGGTTTGTAGTTTAAATTCCATAATCAGACACACATTCATGAACACACAAATTAGGAATCAGAAACATCTACCATTTTCAGACAACATTGAATCAGGAAGAACAAGAAGTTAAATCAACCAGGAACCGAGAGTATATTGTTTGTTTAGAACTCGAACATGGCCTTTGATGCCTTCTTCCCAGCCCCAAACCCCGACAAAAAAACATTAATTTTTTCGAGAATATTGGTGGATTATGATAAACGGTAGGTTATTATAAATGACGTTTGAGGGATAAGTTATTATAACAGGATTATGATAAACGGTGTTTGAAGGGCTGGTTATGTAACAAAAAGTAATGAACGGTGGGGCAAACATCGGTTGGGTTATTATAACCAACTCGCCCGTGTACATAAACGGGGACCCAAACACATCCTAGGAGTCATTTGTGCCGTGCCAAAAAGTTACTCCATGGTTTATTTTCTTTTGTTAGAATTGATTTCTTTTTTTTTTTTTATCGAATGAGTCAATGACACAATGGTTTCATTGTTTGATTGTAAAACAGTTCAATACCTATGTTACAGTTTGATATCGAAAATTGGTATTTGTCCCTTTCTATTATTAAAAATATTTGATTTAAAATTTTAAAAAAAACATATCATTCATACAATTATAAACAAAAAAATCTAGATACCTTTTATATATATAAAAAAAACTAGTACATGTTTTTATATTATTTGTAAAATATAAATCTATTATACTTTTAATACATCATTTCTCTTTACTCAATCAAATTATAATATTTTTATACTATATATACATCAATATATATCATATATATTTTACCATAGTAATAGTAGAAAATATGCTACTGCCTAAAGTCTAGGTCCTAAAAAAAATGTAATTTTTCCAAAATTTAATTAATAATTTTCGAGAAGTATTTAAACTAAATTACTCCATAGAAAGTGGGTATAAACCAATACACTGGACATCCACTGGTTGTAAATCCAATGGTTTTGTGCTTCTTCTTCTTCTTCTTCTTCCAATCTCTCTTTCTAACCCATATTTTCTGTGTAGATTTGGAACAAAAAACCACAATTTCTTGAGCTGCATTTTCATGGGGTCTATGCTCGGTGACCTGCCGTCATACGACCCTCACAACTTCACCCAACTCCGACCCTCCGATCCTTCAACTCCCTCTGTAAGTTCCCATTAACGCCCCCTTCTTTCTCTTCTTCTAATTCATTCATGTATTTCTTGAAATCTGTTCCTGATCCTTGGTGTTTTCCTCTATTTGTGGCCATTGTTTACTGGGTTTTAATGGGATTTTGCTGAATTGTTGGTTTGTTGAGTTAGGGTGTGGATTGTGATGAAATTGAGCCTCCTTGTGATCTTCTTTGCTCTGTTTTTTTTTTTGGGTTTATTGACATTATTTGATCTGGTTTCTGGTGTCGTCTTGATTGGATTCTTTCTGCAGTTTTGTTTTTGTTTTGGAATTTTGGGAATTCTTGAATTCGTTGAATTTTGACTTGTGTGTTCTTAATTTAGTTATGTTTGTTGATGTGGGTTATGATTGAGTTCTGCAATTGATGGGTTTGATCTAGAAATCTGAAAAAGGAAGATTGTGATGAAGTTCAATAGATTTTATGTCTTTTCACTTTACCGTCTTTACGTTTTTGTTGTCTCAATCCACATAAACACCATGAGTTTTGTTGGAATAGAAGGGAGTTTTGTGAGTGAACTATTTTTTTTTTCTCGATATCCATATTTGGACGGGCATCTCGATTATTGTCACAAGATATGTAACTTACAATATTTGGATATCAAAGAAATTCATATGAAATTAATTTCTTGATAAGTACCCATCATAGATCGATTCCATGAGGTTTGAGACATTTTATGAATTTTCCATTTTTCACTCAAAGATGGAACTTTAGTAATCAAGTGATGATTTTCTTTTAATTTTGTCTCTTCTTTTTCCCTCTATCTTGGTATGTTAATCTTGTAAAGTCAATCCTGTAAAAGAAATGACTCTGTTAACTCAGTCGCGAAGAATTCACCTTAATGTGATACTAAGGGGACAAAATCTGCAAGGAAACATAACTGTGTTACAGACCTTACTGAGAAAAGAAACTATTTATTTCCCCTATGTAGTTCACCTTCAAGTTTCTAACGGTTCTGTAGCCCAAACTTGCTAGTCTTTTGACTTGAAGCAGCCTGTAACCAATCTAAATTGCATCTTCCTTTAAGTATACTGTATACTAGACTTAGGTTCATTCAGCCAAATGAAAGGTCATGTAAACAATGACAAGTCCTTAAATGGCTGTGATATAGATCTAGACTGCCAATAATTATGCCATGCTCCTGGTTTCTCTTTTTTTTTTGAGTGGTATACAGTTCACTTCCAAAGGTTCTAACCTTAGAAACTTTCAATGAAATATAAGTTACTGCAGTAGAATCAACAACTCTAAGAAACATTAGTTAAAAGTTGTTGATCGAGAAGGCTCTAAGACAGGTAGCAAATAGTTATTTTCATTGAAGCTGGTTAAAA
The DNA here is from genome assembly GCA_036507275.1 of Sicyos edulis. Classification (NCBI taxonomy): domain Eukaryota; kingdom Viridiplantae; phylum Streptophyta; class Magnoliopsida; order Cucurbitales; family Cucurbitaceae; genus Sicyos; species Sicyos edulis. Next base: position 67,757,734 of record CM071846.1, read on the forward strand.
TTCATTTTTCTTTGTAATTGTATGTACAAACTTGTGCTTGCTCTAGATATATCAACGACTTTGGATTAATTTAAATGAAGAAACTTCACTTGAGTGTCCATCACATGTTAATTTTCTGTCAATTGGATGAACAAAACATGTGAATGAATGAGTTGTCTGGATCAATTAAATGCTTTCAGTAATACTTCAAGCAGTTTAAATTCTGTACAATCAGTGTTTTAAAAGGCGCGCCTGGACTCAAGTCCCACCTCCAGCGCCTTGCTTGTCCCAGGCGAGGCGCGTGTAATAAGGCGCACGCCTTATGGGGTCTTACGTGAAGCCCTGGCGCCAAAAGGCGCGCGCCTTGTGGGGTTTTTTATTTCCTTTGCGCTTTTTGTGTTTTAGATCCTCGTACTAGGCCATTCGAAGCGCGTGAAGGTTGATAGTTGAATATTATGTATGTTTTATACATTATTTTTTGTTAAAACTTCATTTATGTCCATGAAAAGTGTTTTTATTGTGTATACACATATATATAAATTTTTTGTGTTTTTTTATATAATGCACCATAAGTAAAAAAGCTCTCATCTTTTGGCGTGCCTTCGCCTCAGGCTCTAGAGGGCCATTGGGCCTTAGTGCGCCTTGCACTTTTTAAAACACTGTGTACAATAACGCAACATATTAATGAAAGTGGAGTTGCCTGCTGCAAGAATTGAAATAAAACAAGAAGAAGAAGAAGAAGAAGAATTGATTTTCTAATATGTAATGAACAAGTTGATGATGGAATTTCTCTGCTAAGTTTGCTTTTATTTTTTTTATGTAGAAGATGATTCCGGCCACCTATCATCCTACCCACAGTAGGACCCTTCCTCCACCAGATCAGGGTAAGCAAGAAAAATTGTTCCTTTATTACTCTGCTGAGTTATGATTTTACCAACTGTACAGATAACTTCATATCGTGATCGAAAAACGGTACCCCTTAGTCGGTAGTCTTCCATTGTTAGCTTTAGTTTCCATCCCTTTTGCTGTTGTATTTGAAGCGACTTGGTTTTTGTTACAATGTCACTGATTTTTGCTGCAGTTATAAATACTGAGGCAAAAAATATACTTATACGCCACATTTATCAGCACACAGAAGAGAAGGTTAGTTAAAAACTTGGTAATGCTTTGATATGAAATACAATCTGAATCTATACATGGGTGAGCTCGTGAGATCACTCACTGGAATTTCCTTGGTCTTTCTAATGGCAGTCAAGAACAAAGAGACCAGCACCTGAGCATCCAGCACCCGAGCACGGAAGCAAGCAACCAAGAGCATCTACTGCCAACACTTCAAATTGAGCTTGGAGGACATTTTTCTTCCAACAATGTAAAATCTGTTCTATGTTTTGAAAAGATGTGTCCTGTATAATGAGAGCAAATTGGCTGCTCTGTGCTCGCCGAAGAAGATACAGCTCGGCCCGACATTTAAATGCTGTATATAGATTTTACCTCTAGTAAGATTGTTGTAAACTCAGCCACACCAAATTGTTCTCAAAATCATAAACTCGGTTGAAGAATTGTAACTATATATTAGTGTGCTTCCAAACAAGAACATTTCACAAATTATCATTTTTTTTTTCTTTCAATATGTTCTGAGTTCTCTCTCTGTAATTGGAAGCTTCCTTCTTATAAAGCAGAAGAATGTCTTCCTCCTTGTTTTTCTTCTTCGTTTGTATCTTGAGTTTGTACAAGGCTCTGTTGATTGTTATAATATATTAATAGTTATGATTTTCTTAGCTATAAGGAGGTGTTTGGATGAGCTTTTGATGAGTTATTTTGAGGAGTTATTTTGAATAGTTAAAAAAATAATGATTAAAAATGAGTGGTTTTTTATTTAAAAAATGAATTATTTTAAATGATTGGAAATGAGTTATTTTGAGTAGTTATAAAAACTCGCTTGAATGTAATTTTTTAAAATTTTTAATCTAAATCCTTCTTAAATATGGCAAACAAACACCTCTAAAGTAATTGATTCAATATTTAAATCTTTCATCTTATCCAGTGGAACAAAAAATTGAACTATTGAAAATGATGGAAGCACCATGAAGAATATTGTAAATTTTATTTTTGCATTTATATGCCCCCATCAATTCAGCAATGGTCCTCTTATAACATTTTGTACTATATACTTCAGTCTTATCCTAAATAAGACAACCTTATCATAAATTTCATCTAGAGATTCTATGTCTATACTTGTGTCTATATCCACTCAACAAATGACACAAGAGTTAGGATTCTCCTCAACACTAGACACATAGTAATTAGGAACATAGGTAGGATAACCAATGCTTTTGTACAATTTAATCATCTCTTCAATCTGTTCACTTGGGCTCTTTGGTTTTGCCTTCTCTGCTTCCTTCTTCTCATCCTTTGCCGGGCCGACGCTGACGATATCGGCGTTCGGCCAATGCTTTCTAACCTTAGCAACCACATCCACTGGGTCTACATCCCCAATTACAGTTAGCTTCTTGTCCTTCATGTCCATGGCCATCGATTCAATTCCTGCAAGTAAAAAAATAAGAAAACAAATTAACTCTAAAATAACAAAAAACAAAAACTATGAAAATTTTGTTCAAAATTGTTAAATGGGTGAGTATTGATTCAATGCATTATCTACTGATATATGCTCAAAATTCATTAGAGGTGTGTTTGGGCCCGTTTATGTAAACGGTCAGGTTGGTTATAATAACTCAACCAATGCATTTATTATAAATGATGGTTACCTAACTCTACGTGCCCGTTTATATAAACATTATATATATATATATATATATTACTTTTTGTTACATAACCAGCTCCTCAAACACCATTTATAATAACTCACCGTTTATCATAAGTCATCGTTTATTATAATCTTCCGTCTATCATAACCAAACCAATGCTCAAAACACACCCTTGGAGGTTTAAAATAGGAGTCTACATGATTTGGATCAATTCAAATTTTCAAATCGGTCAATCCACCCATCCATCGATATATTCGAGCAACTTAATTGGTTATTGGGCTGTGTTATCTCTTCTCCCGCCCATGTAACTCATAAATCAATGAAAAACATAACAACAAAGAAAGAATAATTAATCTTCTTTATATAATACAATATTATTATTTATATTTTGGTTGAGTTGGGTTGGGTATTTCAAGTTAGAGCTATTGATTACCATAAAGATCAGAAACTGCTTTCAAGGCCTTTTGCTTTCCCTTGTCATCATGTAAGTCCAATTTCACCACCACTTTCTGCACAAACAAAATTGCACTGTTAGTGAAATTAGCAAATCCTCAAAGGGAAAAAAATAATATTTAAAAAATAACAAGAAAACAGAGAAATAAAGAAACCCCATTAATTTTAATAATAAAAGAGAGTAAACTCACAATCATTTTGAGCTTGGTTCTGAGAATTTGAATGGAAGAAATGAAGAGAAAAAGATGGGTGTAAATAAATAAAATGGAAAAGTTTTAATTAAATAAAGAAGAGAAAGAGAACAAAAGGAAACAGGGAAGGACCGTTGAGTTTACTTCGTCAGTCCACGCCACGTGTTGACCAAATCTCAATTTAGTACAACTTTCTTTATTACAATTTTGATTAAAATAACATTTTTCTTTCTAAATTTGTTTTTTCTTTTTTTCTTTTGAGATAACAATTATTAGAATGAGCAACTACAACCCAAAATCTTATAGTTTGTAGATTAATATCAGTGAGCTATTGCGTTTATCGGCTGTCATCTCTAAATTTTAAATTATGTACTATTTTAATTTCTAAATTTTTAAAAGTCTAAATTTAATTCTTAAATTTTTAATTTTATTTCATTTTAATTTTTTAACTTTCAAACATATTTTATCCTTTCAACATTAAAAAGTTCGTTTTTAGTCATTGAACTTAAAAATAAATTTTTTTAAAAAAATGATTAGTTTTTACTGGAATTTTTTTGTTAATTTTTCTAAAACTAATAGACATGTTTCTTTATGAATTTAAAATATGTTCATATATATATATATATTTATTTAATATTGACATTATTAACATTATTGAACCAATTTTAATAAATACTAAATTCAAATTTATGACTGAGACTAATTTAATTTTTTTTTTGAAAGTTTAAGAACTAAAATTGAACATTTAAAAGTTTAGAGAGCAACGTAGAACAAAGACTAAAATTAAACTTTTGAAAGTTTGAGTATCAAAATAGAATAAAATTCAAAATTTAAGGACTAAAATGATTTTTAACCCATAAAACTTATATGAATTTGCTGTTAGATCTAATATCTTACATTTTTTTTTACTAAGTAGTTTATTGGTTTATATTTCAATTATAAATCCGGATTAATCTTTGAGAACTAAGGACTCGATTAATTACCATTTGCCTTTTTGTTTTTGTCTTTTGAAATTGAAGTCTATTTTTACTCAAATTTTTTTGTGTTCCACATTTCCTACAGTGTAGTCATCTTTTCTTAAGAATGTATATGAATACTAACCAACATTTTGTTTCTAACTTTTGGTTTGTTTTCTACAAATGTAAATGAGATGTAGGTATCCTAATAAGAAAAAACATATGGTCAGATAGTTATTTAGGTTTAAATTTCAAAACCTAAAAAAAAAATCAAATGGTTATAAAAAAAGACCCAAGTCTCTCATTTTTAAAAGTTTCCAAACCCTATTAAAATAAAATAATATCATATCGAAGCAGGTCTATTAGTTTTTTTAAAAACTGCTACTAAATGATGTAATGTTGTAGTTGGTAATTAGATAGTTACATATTTTAGTAGAAACACGAGAATGCATCATAATTGGGAATGGGGATTCGAACCGAAAACTTTTTAGTCATTGGATGTACAATAATATCGTTGATCAACTACTATCGTTAGCTCTTCAAATTCTTGTATAATTCAAATTGTATCATCACATCTTTGACAATTTTTAAAAATACATTGAAGGCCCATTATGAAAATGTACATTGCAAAAAAAATCACTATGACAAGGCAAAATTCACTATGAAAATGTACATGGCAAACTAGTTTACCAAAATAAAAATCAAACTTCTCACAGTTAATGTCAAACTAGTTTACTGATCCCATGTATTCACACCATGTAGCTTCTAGCAGCATTCCAATGGAAATTAGGTTTCTTTTAAAAATTAGGGAAATCAGTTAGGCCTGCTCCTATTCCTTAAAAGAAAATATTTTTAATGTTATTGATAGGGATTAGCTTAATTAGCTTTTTTATATATATAAGATAGCTCAAATAACTTGACAATCCAAATAACTGGAACCATTCTAACTCAATTTAACAAATTGGGTTGGATTAAAAATATACTTGGGTTAAGTTGCATTCAAATTAATGAACTTTTTATAGTTGGATTGAGTCAAGGATTAACCTAAATATAACCTGAGCTAAACCAACTAATCTGAATTGAGTGCAATGGTTATTAATATCACGAGAATATGAAAAGAATAAGCATTTTCGAAGGAACAATCTGATTGGTAGAGATTTTAGGTTCAAAATACAAGAATGAGCTTAATAATAAAAGTCATTCTTATTAGATTTAGGTCTAAGTGTTGGTGTGGTATTAAAAAAATGTTGTCCCGCATTAGTTAGATAAAAAGAAAATAATGAGTATATAAGCGATGATAACCATTTTATTGATATAATACATTTTTGAAGATGGTTGTAGTGATAAAGACTATCTCTTTCAATGATTACTCTATTTGCTCCGTGGTAGTTTGAACCAATACAAAAAAAACTATGCATTAATATTTTATTTGTTGGGAATAAACACTATTCTAATATGGATCAATTATTCCCTCTCTTGTGTTCCTAATGAAAAATCAGCAAGTATATAGTATGGTAAAGGCGAGGAGTAAAAAATCACGGACCGAAGTCGAATCTCCACTATAATCGATAATGGGCTACAACAAGTTCTCTCTAGTTACAACTAGAGGTATACAACACATAACAACTCAAGATAAACTAATCTTGGCAACAAACAACACAAATCAAGAGAGATAAATAGAAAGATCTCACAAAAATGTGGAACCGAACCGCCACTAGAATCTGGCTGTAGAAACCTCCAAACCCGATCTCCACCGTTCAGATTGAAGACCCTCGTGTCAAGAAAACGCTGTTCAAATTTCAGCTCGATCCAACGGTGCAATCGCTCGGAAACGCCAAAATACCAAAGCTGTGCAGAAACCTCTTTTCCTCTCTATTTACTTTCTCTCTCTAAGTTGTTTCTCTCTCTGGCTGCTGATTTCCAGCTCTCCCCTTTGTTGTGTTTTCTGTCTACCAAAGTGACAAAATGCACTTTAAAACACTTAGCTCTAATGAACCTTATTTGATGGGCCTCACAATGTGAATAAAAACCCAACATTATTTTTGCTGGTTCAAAATACGACATCAACATTATTCATGTGAGACTTTTTGACTCGCATCTGATATTGTTTCACTAATTTTTTTTTATCATCACAAAATATTCTTCTAATTTGAGATACCCTTTCTTTGTTGATTAAAATTTCAATTCAAATCTATCGTACCGAGAAAAACTTGTAAAATTGTTTGAGAATATAAATAAAATGTAGTCTCATTTGTAAAAGTAAGAAATAAAAGTGCTCATAAAAAAGAGAAATTTGATTGATAAAGTGATCAAAACTACAATGACATGTGGATCCATATAACACACTACGATTATGAATACAGTTATAAACAAAATAAGACTGTTTTACCAAAAGAAACCTCTTCTTTTAACCAGCTCTTTTAACAGAGCTGTTTGGCTTTGCTTTCTCTACTTCTTTGTTTGGTTTTTGCTTCACTGCTTCTTTGTTTGTCTTTGCCTTCTCTGGTTCTTTGTTCGGCTTTACCGACTTGATCTCCTCGACCTTCACGAGCTTGGCGTCGGGCCAATGCTTTTGAACCTTAGCATGCACATCAATGGGGTTTACATTTCCATTTACAGTTATGTTCTTGTCCTTCACTGCAATTGATCGAATTCCTGCAAGTAGAAATTATGGCAGGTTTGTTGGGAAAAACCTTTCTTATTATTGTAGGAATAAATCGATATGATTATCAAAAAATTGAAATAAGAAAACACAAGAATTTACGTGGAAAACTTTGAAATTGAAAAAAGTTATCGTACTTTTTTTTTAAAGTACGTGAAAAATGGTTACAAACACACTAAATTCTTTCGCCTACTTCTCAATTACATAAAACTCTTCTCAAATACCATTCTTACTCAATTAGTATACACAATTTAGTTATAAAAAAGTATACAAAATATAGAAATTTAAAACTGAAATGCTCAAAAGTCATGCAATACAATTTTCTTCTAATATTTTGTCTAAATATAGAACGGAATCTAGAAATATATATTTAAATAGAAAAGCTTACATACAGAGGAACCCAACTTAAGATACACATAACATCATCAAACAATTTTTTTTTCTTCTTTTTTTTATAAAATAATGGTATGGCCTCAAATTATGAAATATGTGTTTTAAGTTACATTTCCTAATGTGTAGAGAAATTTTTCTTTATTTAAAATTTTGGCATCAACAACTTAGAAAGAGAGTAGTGAATGGTGTTTTTATGTATTAATCTATGGTGGAAATAGTTGGGAGTGTTTTAGAGGGATTGATTATTACTACCTAGAAGATCAGAAACTGATTTCAAGGCCTTTCGCTTTTCTTTGTCGTCATGTAAGTTCACTTCCACCTGCACTTTCTACACACAAAATAGTACTGTTAGTATATAAAACCACATCCTCAAACAAGAACGAGGAAGATTTAGGTGGAGCTCAGGTTGCACCCCAATCATATACTACAACTTTAATGACCACAATGTTTTTTTTTTTTATTGTGGTCATTAAAGGGGTGACATGCGATTTTGCTGCAGTCTGAACTCCACCTAAATCTTTTTTAACATAAACGCATGAAAATACATATCAAGAAAAAGATTTAGATGCAGATGTGGCTGCACCCCATACATGCGGTTGATGATGTGACACTTTAAAAAACTAAAAATAAAAAAATTTAATCTCTTTTTGTTTATAAGGGATTTTTTTTTTTTTTGTGACTCTTAAAGCTGCATGTGTGTGGCTTTGATAATATGTTAGTGATATTCATTCCTAACAAATAATTCAGAAAAAAAAAAAGAGCATTAATAAAACAGAGTTAACTCACCATCATTTTGAGCTGGTTCTGAAAATTTCAATGGCTGAACTGAAAATGATGAAAGAAGATGGATCCAAACAAATTTCAGATTTGTGGATTAAATAAGGAGAGAAAAAGTAATGGGAACGTTTGAATTCAAACGGAACGGACTATGGAGTTTCCTTTGAGGCTACCAGGTCAACGGACTCGGTCAAAGTCAGTAACACGAGGTTTGAACTTTCAAAATTCTATTATCATTAAAGTATCTGGTCGCTAAGTAATTAATGTTGATGTAATGTAAGACATGTATAGCCTATTATGATGATTTTTTATCTTTTAAAAATCTTTGGACCCTATATTTTAATTTTGAATTTCCTTTTACCTACGAGAACTCAATAGTTTAGGCTGTCTTTATAACAATTTGATTTTTAATTTTTGAATTTTAACACTACAACAACTATATATATATATATATATATATATATATATATATATTTTAGAAATCAAATTAAAATTTAAAAATAAAAAAACAAGCTTCCAAAAACTTGCTTTTTTATCTTAAAGAAAGATGATAATGACATATAGAAGAAAATTTGAGTAGAAATAAATTTAAATTTTAAAAACTAAAAACAAAAAAAATACCAAATGATTAACATGGCCTTAGTAATATAAGTGTACTCTCACGATTAATAAGATCGTGGTTTGAATCCTTTTTAAAATTATGTTTGAATTAAAACATAATAAATTGAGTCGACAACAATAATAGTAGAATAATATTAATGTATACTCAAATGATAAGAGATCATGAGTTCAAGTTCTCCATCCTCATTGTTAGAACTCAAACAAAAAAACATAATAAATTGAATTTACTCTTTCATTAAATCCTTTTTTTTTAATTCATTACATTTGAGAGTGAAATATTTAAATGTTTGATTTAATATGTTTTAAGTCTTTATCACCATGTTTATATATGAAAAAAAAAAGAATTTATCATCATTAAAATACCATCCACCTTTGTGTTGATTGATTTTCGTTAGATTTTGAAATTTTAAGTTAAGAGATGATATGATAAAATGATTGGAAATTCGACCATTGACCTTAATCGGACAGATAAAGAAAAGTATGCATGGGTTTATCACATTAATTCTTTTTTTAAGTATTTCATTCTATATATAAAATGACTTTTCTTTTTTTCTTTCTTTTTGAGTACATATTAAAAGAGGATGGACAAATACCGATTTTAGGATCGAATCTGTGTGATGTTAGTATTGAACTGACATGCACCACAAACCCATTTGTATATATAATTACTTTTTTTTTTTTGAAAAGGGTATATATAATGACTTTGAATAGTGAGTAATTTCTAAGATGTGGATAACTAAATAGTAAAAATATTAGGCCAAAATTTCATTAAATAGAATTGATCAACTATACATTGTAGTTTCAACTTGCACCCTTAAGACTAGTGCTTCTTCACGCTATATATATATATATACGTTTAACATCTTAATAAGTAAAACATATATCTTAAACAATTTAATTAATAACATATATAGCTAAAGATTTCTAACATATGACACAAGAATTTGGATTCTCTTCACTATAGACATGACAATTAGGAGCATAGCTAGGCCAATAATAACGTTGATAGAATTTGAGCATCTCTTCCATCTTTTCCTTGGTCTCATCCTTTTTCTCCTCCTCCTTTTCCGGGCCGACGCTCAAAATCTGAGCATTCGGCCAATGCTTTCGGACCTTTGCAACCACATCCATGGGGTCTACGTCCCCGACCACGGTTAGCTTCTCCTCCTTCATGTCCACGGCCATGGATTTAATTTCTGCCATGTGAAATTTGAGATTCAAAAACAAATTCATATTTGAAACTTGTAAGATAGAGTGTAGCTAAAGAGCTATAAATTATGATTGTTTTTTTACTTTCAATGACGGAAACTGCTTTCAAGGCCTTTCGCTTTCCTTTGTCATCATGTAACTCCAATTTCAACACCACTTTCTGCACACAGAGATTTGATTAGTAAGCAGGATAACTATTTGTTTTTTTGTGTCTAATTTTTCATTTTTAGTTTTTGGTTTATAAAAAATAAAAATTGTATGTATTTGATAACTGATTTTAGTTTTATGTTTTTAAAAATAAAAAACTAAAAAATTTGTTTGATAACTGTTTTTTGTTTTCAAGTATAATATTTTGTTTTGATTTTTTTAGTTTTTTGCTATTTATTCTTGATTTTTTTATATTTTTTTAAAAACAAAAACAAAAATCTATTTTTAAAACTTATTTTTTTTTTTAGTTTTTAGAATTTTTTTATTATTTTAAAAATTTTAAAAATAAGAATAAAAAATTGGTTATCAAAACCCTGTTTTTTTAAAAATAAAATAGTTATCAAACGGGATCTAAATTAATCAAATTCGTACAAAAAAAAAAGCAAAAAACTTGGGTTATGTTGGACAATTCTATGAAGTTTTATTATAGTATCCCGAAATTATTCAACCCTCTTAATGAAATTTTATAGTATTTAATATAATATCAAATTTCATTAAAATTAAATAGGTATTCTATTCAGATTCAATTTAAGATTAGTTAACTAAAGTGGAACCAACCTATAAAACAACTTTCACATTGAAGAAACTTTCTAACCTTTAAAAATAGCCTTGTTCGACTTGTTTTTGGTTTTTACAAAATAGTACTTGTTTTCTCATAACTTCTTTACCTGACATGATTTCCATCTTTTTAAAGAAAAATATATGAATTCTTTGTCATTAAAAAATATTTTTTAAAGTTAAACCTACGATTATTATTTCCCGTCAAAAAATAGTAACTTTAATTATTAAAAATTTTATAAAAAAATCAAATAATTGTCAAATAAGATTTTTCTTATGGAATAAGTTGGTAACTCCTCTACAAATAAACATATCAAAACAAGCAATAATTCAAATTCAAATTCAAATTTTTAATCACTTAAAACAACACCTCATTTATAATCACTCACCAATTTTACATCCAAACACCTTCTATAACTTTCATTTTAAAAAATAAAACCGAACAAATAATAATTTTTTTTTTTTTTTTTTTTTGGTAAAGAATCAACTAACTTCATTAAAACATAGAATCTAGACTCCAAATATACATTTTACAAACACAAACTTCGTAAATCATTCTGTTTATAAACCTTGGGGGCTTAACACTTCATATTCAAATGGGTAAAAAATAAAGTGAAAAGAAAACTCACTTTCATTTTGAGTTGGGATTGAGAATTTAAATAATTGAGAGATTGAATTTGTGCAGAGAAAGGAAGTTGAAAGGTAGAGGAAATTCTATCAAGAAAATAAAAATAAGAAGAAGAAGAAGAATTGTTTGGTGGAGAGGAAGTGTTGTGAAAATGGCTTTAAATAAGGAGGGAGGGGAAAGGAAAATGCAAATTAATGTAATGGGAAAAAAAATAAAATCATTAAGTTATTTCAATATAACGTAATGTTATAATCGTAAGGTTGACGATGATTAAACTAATTTTAAATTTTAATATATTTAAAAGTGATTATTAACTACTTTCACGTGAATTTTATTTTATTTTAAAAAAAATAAATGTGAAGTAAATAATAAAAAAACACACGAAAATTATAAGTGAGCATTATAAAATATTTAATTTTGAAATTTAGGAAGCAAATTGAAACTCTATCTCAAAATAAGAACTAAAATAGTTTTTTTTTTTTTTTGTCCTAAAATCAAACAAATTTATTCTACATACTCAATTTTTAGTTGTTGTGTTTCTTAAATTTTTTTTAAAAATTTTCTTTAAAAATAAGATTTACTGTCAAGCATAAAATAAAATAAAAAAAAATTTAAAACTAGTTTGATCATCATAAATGTTAATATTTCGTAATATCAATCATTTTATTATTTTAATATTTAAAATTAAATACGAGGATTTTGCATATATAACAAAAAAGGGGGAAATATTTCCATCTATAGCACAAAATCAAAACTAATTCATTTGTAATAGAAAAAATCTAAATTGAGTTAAATCAGTTCTATTAGTGATAGAATTCAATCATAAACTCATTCTATTACCGATAGAAAATTATATTCTATTCTTGGTTGAGTTGTATCATCGATAGAAAATTATGTTCTATTATTGGTTGAGTTCTATCTATGATAGAAAATTATGTACTATAAATGAATTATTTTAAAAAATTTACTATAAATATAACACAAGAGGTAGAATGTACTGTCAAGGTAAATTCCCATTAAATATTATTGAAATGTGAAAAACAAAAATATTTAATTTTGAAATATAAGAATTAAAATTAAAAAATATATATTCTTAAATCCAGAAACTAATAAAAGATAATAATTTTCCTGTTCTTAGAAAATGAGTGGTTAACTCCAAAACAGACAAGAAGTGTCGTGTCCTTAGGACAAGTCTTTATAATTTGACAACAAGTGGCGGAACATTCTTAGCTCTTCGATTATTACGACTTTTCTTTTATTTGCATTTTTTAGCGTGTGATATGGTCTTGGAATACAGCAAGTAATGAAAATTCATATTAAAAATTGACGTACCTGTTATGATGGAGAATTTTCAATATTTTAATTCATAGTTAATTAAAGTTAACAGCGATATTAGATACAGTTCAATGTTAAAATTTTTCTTTTAGAAGAACCTCAGTAGTTCAAGGTTAGAAATTAGATTTTTTTTTTTTTTTTAGTGTATATTGGGAGAGGAGGGACAAATACCGATTCTCAGGCTCGAATTTATGACGCTGGTGTTGAACTGGCAACCAAACAATGAAATCATTGTACCGCTGATGTATTCGGTTAGGAATTAGAATTGATTTGCTTATGTATGATAAAGATAAAATTCCCTTATATTGTTTTTTTTTCTAAATTTCCTGATATTGTTGAACTAAACCAACTTTTACCAAAATAACCACTGTTTCAAGATAAAAATTTGCCTATTAATGGATGCAGGGTGTCAGAGTCATAGAATATGATCTGACAACCCACGTTCATGAAAAGTCATGATGCGACCACGGAGGATGATGCATCATCCAACACACCAAGAAAAGCATCTTATAGTGTCAATTGGAGTCATTGAGAAGCAAGCCACGTTGATGTCGACACTGTCAGTGTCAGTACTTAGTGGGGGCATGGAGGCCTCGGGCCGTACGGATGTCAAGGCTCAAGATGGATTTTTGACGAGCGGCTCTGGAGATATGTTCGTATAAAGCAAAGATGTAAGCTCGCAAAGTTTGGTGTCAATCGGACACCCGACAGACTCTCCACGCTGGCGTATGATTCCTCGCCAAAAAGACATGCAAGGATGGAAGATAGGAAATGGACCATAATGTACTATAGGGGGAGGCATGGTGTCAGCTCTCCACCACCCCTGGGCCCTGTGGCCTAAGTTAGCTACCCCGTGCACATGAGTGTGTCATGGTGTGGGTGAGCGCTTGCAAGACGAGTGTCTTGGGCGTCTTCCTTCGGGATTGGAAATCCGAGGACAGTGTCGGACGGCATAGGTGTGCCAACATTGCGCCCTTGTCCATGGGATAGAGGTTGGGCCATATATCGAGTGGCGACACGCCATCTCGTAATCAATTCCCATGGGCCGAGTTGCATGACCAAGAGTAATCTTGCTGCATATTCAATGAAGTTTGGGTGAGGTCTAGAGAACCTCACTTGTCACTCCGACGAACCACAAAGAATGGGCAAAGTGAGTTTGGGGCGAGAGTTCCCCGCAAGGCTGACCATGATAAGCGAGATTATCATGGCACAACACATTATCATGGCGCAACACGGATCAAAAAGTAGGACTGTGACACAGGGCAAGCCCTACTTAAGACCCATTTCACATACAATTTTTTTTCTTTTTAAATATTAGTTTATTTATAAAAGATAAATGGACAACTAGGGAAATGACTAGAATTTAAAAATTAATTAAGGTTGTGGCTAACAATCTTTAGACTTTAAATTTGTGCATTTTTTTATTTTCAATTTTTAATATGAAAAATAGATTACAATTGTACCCTTCCTACATTTTATATAGTTTTTTTTAATCAATTTTAATTATATTATTTGTAAGTACCTTTTTTATCTAGAAAAAATATAAACCAATCTAACTAATTCAAAAAACGTTATTCAAACATAAATAAATTAATAACTATAAAATACCATTAATAAGGGACTTTGAAAATTTTAAAAATTTATACGTAATATAGAAATTTTGTTCTTAACGTTCACAAATATAGACATACATTCTCTTTCCATAAGTCGTACATACTCTTGTTGGTTGGTGTGATTATTGTAAGTCTTGTTAAATATAAATTAAAAATGGTTGAGAGTGATACCTGAGCTTGAGTTTTATGAGCACCTTAAATATTCGTTTTTGAAGAAGATGGACAATTCATTTTGATTCTTTATTCCCGTTGAACAACCCCTCGAAAATCCTCCACGCATGTATTTGCGGTTAATGATAGCGTCGCGTTGAAAAATTCGGTCGCAAGAGAAATGCATGAATTTTGTTGGGCTCCAATTCTCGAGAGTTTGAAATGGATCGCATTAGAGCCATGTTTCTAAAGATATAAACGTTTCTGATATAAGCTTTCAAATTATTTTTTGTGCTCTCACATTTTTTCCATTCCAAATCTTTCGAATGACTCTTGTTTTAAAGATATTAACATCTAAAATTGAATTCCTACTTTATTGGGATTTTTTTTTGTTTTATTTTTATTTTTTTAGACATGGTTGACACACATTTTATACATAATAAAATCCCTACTTTGTAGGGATTATATTTTCCTTTATTTTATTTATTTTATTTCGCAAGGGTTAGACATTAGTTGCACTTATTCTGTACATATCATATGTTTTTTACTGTTGACATTTATTATGTACATAGTATTGACGCATCTTTTAGTTACATCAGTTGTTGGCACATATAAATAGGCAATTGTCTATTTATATATTTTGTGAATAACGTTGTTTCCTTGATTTTATTTTTTTTAGTTTATGTATATTTTCGACACGGTTGACATAAACTTCTCTTCAAATTTTTTTAGTTTGTGCATATTTTAGACCCTACAACTTATCAGTATGCTCTATGTTTGTACATCATGATTTAAGAACATGTGATGGATCAGTCACTTAATGCACAAAACATAAAAAATTTCCTAGTCATCCTTTGTAACTACTTAGTTTCTATAACTTTTTCTAGTGCATTTTGTTAAGAGGTTTACAACATTGGTTTTGGCCTAATGGATTGCCTACATATGTATATGTAAAACTGAGACGTCATTTATGTTATAGCTATTAATCTTGTTTAGAATGTGTATATAAGTATGAATTGATTCAGTAGAATATATTGTTAGCTTGCCCCTAAATATGTTCATATGCCTCATATATCACTCCTGACACGGGTTCTATTTTCCAAAATTATGCACTGCATATGTAATCCCTATAATTTATCAATATGTACTATGTTTGTACATCCATTGTACATCGTGATCGACAACTTTGATTGAACATGATATTTAGTTCTTTTTTATTTTCGTGGGATGGTGATTTTCATTTTTTAGTTACCTTCCTAAATCTTAGGGATCTGTTTTTAATTCAATATTATTAGTATTTTAATTTTGAAATATTATAAAATAACAAGTAGTTAGTTATGCTTAAATTTAGGAAAAAATAAATATTATAAAATATAATTGTTGGTTATACTTAGATATAGGGGAAATTTGGCTTTTTTTTTTAATTTGGTCAAACACCTAAATAAAAAAGAAATAAAAAGGTACTTTGGGAAAAGAAATATTCATCTTTCCTCTTGATTTTTTTTTAGCCATCGATTTAAAGTCCATGACAAAATAGCCATGCCCTCTATTTTTTCTCTAAATTTAGCCATTTTTTACCATTTCCCAAAGATAATTGTGTGCTAGATATGATGTCGTATGGGTTTAAGTTGGGCTTGATTACTCATCTCGATCACACAAATTTTTTTTATCTTTCTTTCCTATTTCAATTTAATTTTTTTGGTATTAAAACATTGGTTAAAATATCATTTTATCCATCAACTTTGAGATAAATTTCATTTTGGTTCCTGATAACTCTCAAGAATTTAGAGTTAAAGTAGCTTAAAAAAATATATTTGTTATTAGAATTTGCTAAACTTAAATGATTTAATGTTGAATTTCGCCCCATCATACTCCAAACTGTGCTTAAGCGAAACATCCTTTAGTTTTCTGATTAGGATGCATTTAGAGGTTCGATGTAGTGAAATATGCTTGAATGTGTGCAAATCTATAAGGGTTAAAAAGAATAGATACTTTCTAGTTTGTCAGCAGCATTCCTAATAGTGCGAAGCAAAATCCACATAAGAAAGAGTTCACGCCAGCGAACGCCAACCCACAAAGTGCGCCTTGAAGATATCCAACACAACAACATAGCATGAAGAAGTGTCAAATACTTCGTCGAAGCGAAGTGTCCAGCGAAAGAAGATGCTCGAGAATTTAGCAAAGCCAAAGACGCTCTGACAACAGCCAATACGGATCGTGGAGCAGAAATGTCAGAACAAAGCAGTCCTTCAACTGAAAAGCGATAGCATAGCAGCTTTAAACATTGTCAAGATCGTGGAGCAGGCCTTGTCGCTGAGTGCTCGAGTATAAATAGATGTCTTCTCTTTCATAGCAAAATACCACCTTTTCTTGGGCCAATCACCCATTCTTAAAGAGCTTTTTGTCGAGCTAATTCCAATCAACATTCCTTAGTTTAGTCGTAGTTTAGCCGCAGTTTAGTTTTCCAGTTGTTTAGTAGTTTAGCTTTAGCATAGTGGTAGTTTAGTTGGAGCTGCAAAGCTTTGCCGGAGCCAATTCAGAGTTGTTGTCTTTACGATTCAGACCAGGCTTTTTCTTGACTTTGTTTCTCCTTTTATTGATCTCGTTTACTTTTGTCTAGCACTATTTTTAGCGAACATTGTTATTTTGTGTTTTTAATGAAGATGAACTGCTGCTTTTCTTTGCTTTGCTTTTATTTATCGTTATGAGTAGCTAAATTCATCATTGGAAGGAAGTACGCAAGTAGGAGAAGTTCACCTAAGCGAAGATTTAGCGAGATGTCAAACTAATATGCATGTTGTGTTAATTTGAAATACATTTTGTTTGATCCACTGTGTGTATGTCTTTATTTCGCTTCAAGAGAATAGAAATAGAGTGCTCTTGCATGTATAACATTAGGACTGCCAAGCTTGCTTAGAGATAAATTTACTTGCATCTAAAATGAACACTTAGAGATAAGGTTCGCCTACTGCTGTTTTGCTTTGTTTTAGAATTGTTTGAGTTCGAGAAGACCAAACCAACAACTAGAGAGAGCCAGCTTCTAAAACTCGAGAGAGTTAAAGAGAAAACCATCAGTTGTTGCTTCTTACCTTTACATAGTTTCGCCTAAGCGAAATTCTCCGAAAATGTCCTATTCCCTTTCGATGTATTTCACTTAGTTCGATTTACTTTACGTTTAGTTCGCCTAGCTTAATTGCAGCACAACAATTTCACTTGTTACCTTGACTCTCTTAATTTCGCTTAAGCATGATGTAATAAATAATCCCTATGGAGATGACTTTTACTTACATTAAAACTTGCTACAACAAAGACTGTGTATACTTGCACAACCTTTGGGAACCCCACACACACGCATTCCGCTTGAAAAGAAGTAGAAGTTCATTTTGACATTCTTAAAGTTCATTTTGCAACTACTAGAAAAACTACCTACTATGACACTCTTAAAGTTTATTTTGCAACAAAAAATATAAAAAAGTGTCATTAAAGAGAAAAAAAGCGGACACTAAGCAAAAAATGGAAAAGTGCTTATTTTTAGATATTTATGATTATATTTGAGAGTCATTAAAATGTGCATTTGAAAGGGCCTGAGTTCGAATCCTAAGCCACTCTTTTTTACAAAAGATAATGGTCATTTTTCTAATTACTTTTTAAAAAAAAAAAAAAAAAAAAAATCTGCACGTTTTATTTCGTGATCTCCGCCACAAAACCCACACCAGCGTTCTACCTCTACCCAGACCTCCATGCCGAACAATCCTAACTTCTTCGCCCATCGTTGCCGAACATCTCTCCGTCCATGTCGCTGGTCGTCATTTTCGTCTGCCTATCGTCTCCATTCGCCTAGAAATCAAGGTAAGACTTTGAAAGTTTCTTTCCATTACGCATTAGGGTTTGAGCTATTTTAATTTCATTCAATCAGATTTTTCTTAAATTTTGGTCCTCGATTGGGTTTGTGGTTTTGAAGTTATTTGTGTTTTAGTTGAGTGATTTTGTGGGTTGGTGAGTTATTTTCGATTTCTTCCCTCCCCATTTGAAAATTTCTTCCCTCCCGATTTGACCTTGGTTTTGTGATTGTTTATTTTCTTGTAACTTCCTTGGCTTTAACCATTGATTTGAATACCCAATCCTTGCCTCCCCTTCTACCACTTGACTTTTCTTGGAATGCCCACAACCTGTTCGATCAAATGCCTGAAAGACAACCTCACCTTTTTTGTTGTTGTTGTTTTAGACACCACAAACTCAAAATGTTTGATTTGTTTGTTGGTTGTTTCAAATGGGCTAAACTAATAAATTTCTCAAAGAGAATGTTAGACTCAGTCTTAGATAATCTATATTTTCCAAGTTGGAAACTTATATTTACATTTGAAATAAATACAAAAAGAAAAGCTAAGCAGTAAAAACTTCAAAGATTTGATGGTTGCATATCTCCTTGAAATTCTATTTAAGAGTAGAGAATTAAGGATGTAGCTATTAATATATTATAGGCTAATTGCTACTTGTTTCTTTTTCTTTTTTGACTTTGATATGGTGAGTGTCTGAGTCTCAATAACTAAATTATTAATAAAATTGGTAGAAAATTAATTCTCACTCTCAATAACTATCATAAATTGAACTCATAACTTTTAAATTTTCCAAGGGTCTCTTAACCCTTGAATGTATTACCAAAGCGATAAGAATCTATTATTGATTCTAAATGCAAACTAAAAGTTAGTCATACATTATGTGTGTATGAATATATATATATATATATATATATATATATATATATATATATATATATATATATATATATGTTTTGGTTATAAAACTTATCACTGGAGTTCAACAGATTGTATGTTGTTCTATTATTCACAAGTTTAGTTAAAAGAGAAACAAAGAGCAATGGATTACAAAAGGATTCAAAAAGTTAAGGTGGGTGTTTGTTGTTCCATGTTAGTGAATAAATTGGGAATACCTAAGTCAAAATTTCATTTTGTTTCTTCTTATTTTTATTATTAAGTTGGATTGTTCTTATTCTTCTGAGTTTCAATTGTGATGAAGTTTTCCCTGTTATGTTGTTTTGAATATGTATAGGAAGAAGAAAAGCTCTCAAATGGGTTGATAGTTGAGCATATTGTTTCTTGATCTAGGATTGTAGTGTGGTACTAAATCTAGTGATTGCTTTTTAAATGTTTGGAGTTGAAATTAATTTCAATAGAGAGTGATGAACAACTCTAACTCTAAAGACAATGTAAAAGATTTTGTGCCATAGTTAAGGGATGGCTATTGGTGTCCCCGAATTTAGAGGAGTAAAGCTCCAAAGTTTCTGAGTTTTTTTTTAAAAAAAAATAGAATTTCCACAAATTAAAATCTTTCTCCCCGTTAACTTTTTCAATATCTTATCTTGCTACAACCATTCTTGAAACTAAGTACCATTGTTAGTGTGTTGCTGGTGTCAAACTTGAAAAACAAATAGCCAAAGAAGCTTACACGTTTTTTACCCACTTGCTTTGTAACATTAAATCAAACCAAGATTTAAGTAGTTTAGTCAATTGGCTTACATTTAGTGTGCAAGAGAAATGACTTTATTCAGATCTTCACTGAGGCAATTTTTTATTACTTGTTGAATTTTATATGGTTGAACAAATTAATAACTTGTGCACACAACACAAAACATAAAGCATTTAATCTTCTTTGATATATGAATTGTAGTTGCAGTAGGGTTAAAAATCCATCATCTCATTTGTAATATATGTTATTAGATAGAAAAATAGGTATAAGTATCGATATTGTTCATTCTAATAGTTCAGAAACAACGATTAAATATCATTCTCAATTGATTAATGTATCAATACTTCTGTTTATTCTTTCATGGACTTTTGCTTTCAACAATGTTCTCATCTCATGTTTCTTTCTTGAGTATATACGAGAAGTTAACTTTCACTCACAAAGTTTCTCTCTTTTTATGTTTACTAATTTTTTGCTCTACAACTTGGAATAGGTGATCACTAATCATAAACTCAAAGCTACTAAGTAAAAGCAACAAGACTCTACCTTGTTTAAAGGGTACCGAAGACAATTCCAGGGCCTATTAGTGATCCGTCGAAGCTGCCGAGTGGAATTATGACGGTTCCAGCACTAGCCAAGCCCTTGGAGAAGACAGTGAAGTCATTTTATAGTATAAATTCTTATGCATAAGTTTTTTCTTATTCTTCAAGTTCTTTTCTTTTTTTGTTGTATTTTATGCTGATTTTTTTACTTTGGGTAATTGAAATTGATACAGCCCACATGCAATTTTCAGGGATCTCCTTATAAAAACAAGGTTGGTTAAGTTTTCACCACTCCGCTCTAATCTATGCATCTATTAACCCAAAAGCTCAAGTTGAGACCTTTAAATTAATTTATCATATTGATCGTCTTATTTACATTTCCTCCTATTGTTGTTACCCACTTACCTTTGAATGTGCAGGTGTTAACAAAATTAAAAGACGTTAAGTGTGAAACATCTTTTGGAGGTTGCAAGGAAGAAAAAGGAATGATTCTTCCGATCAACCATTAACGATGACTTTCATGATATTAATTATTTTTGTTGATACTTCCAAGGTTAGTTAGAAGCTTAAAATTAATTAGATGCATGCTAAAACTTTTTTTTTTAAATGTAGTGAATGAAACTCATTTTCTTACAATTTACAGTATCTCATTAGTTGGTTCTTTTAATTATTGATATATTACTTCTGATATTTTTAATCCTCTATAACTTGTAAACTGTATCAAAATGGTCATTTTTTTGTTGTATGCCGCTATATTTCTTCCCGTTTTCTTGTCACATTTTCCTCTTATGCTATTTTTCCTCTAAATCTATTGTTCTCCAATAGGTTTTACAGGATCAGAGTAGAGAAATACCAAGTAAAATGGACTCGTTATAGCAAATGCTTCCCATCATTGAAAAGATGCAATATCATTCGTAGTTGCTCACATTGGTTTTTGTAAGATCTATGGTTCTTGTTCTTAACATTCATTCTTATTCTGGATGTACATATAGTTCTAGTAGTTTGTTTGTAGTTCTTAGTTTACAAATAGGCAACTTACTTAACTTAGATGCTTCTCAAGTTTTTTTTTTTTTAATGAAAACAAGTTACGAAAGCAATAATTACCCACTGACCATTTGGTAAAAACAAGTCATCTTCTACCTTTGAAAAACATGTGCATGTTAAGTTTGAGTTTTTTCACTTTTTCTTCAGAATTGTATCAAGCTTTTCAATAGAATACAAACAAGTGTTCTAAGACTACCTGGAAAAGAATACATGTCTCTTTATCTAGTTAATAATCTTTCTAAGATTAGTCTATATTGTAGGTTAATGTGGTTTTTTTTTGCTAGATTAGTAGCATCTTCTTTGGTAAATAAGGATGATGAACAAAATCACTTCCAGGTATGTGATGAACTTTCAATCGACAATAACAAATTTCAATTACTTGGAGTTTTAATTATGATGAATATTACAATACCCATTAGAGTTTTTTTTTTTTTTTTGTTTAAGTTATGTTTTTGAGTTTGTGGTTTGGTCTATATCAACATGAGGTGCCAAAATTTTTCCTAAATTTGTAGTTTTATTATGATATGTGATTGTTTTGTGGAAAATATTTGGGATTTGGTTATATGTGTCCTTTAGTAAAAATCACTTTTAAGCTTCATGGTATGTATTTTTTTTCTAGGTTTTTGAGCTCGTTGAATTAGTGGAGTATCATCAAACTGACACCAATGAAACTCAATCAATGCTTTTATGGAATTCAAAGGCAACAATATGGGCCAATGACTTCATTGAACAAAGCTTGCGAACATGCACAAGATTTAGTCTTTGTCATTCTATTCTTGTTATGAACTATCAAACATATTATTATTAAATGCATCCTTTATTTTTTTTATCTAAGTGTAATGTACATGTACAACTTAAAAGGATAGTTGTTGAAACATATTTCAATTAACTTTGTTATTGAAATAGGATGTGAGAACAAGTTATGTTTCGATTAGCTTTGTCGTTGAAAACATGATGTAAGAACAGGTTATTAAGTGCATTCTATTCTATATGTTTTGAAAATAGGACCTAAGAACAAGTTATGAATAGTATCATGTAAATTGAAAATATGGCTAAAAAGACTAGTTCATAAATGATCAAACTATGACTATAAATATATGTCATTATTAGATCAACAATGACCATGGATAATTATCATTAATCGTTAAACCATGACAATATATATGTGACGTTATTGAATTAATCATGACTAAAATCAATTGTCATAACTGGTTATTCGAGGACACTTCTGAATTGTCGTTAATACTATCTCAATGACTTTATATATATGTCATTAATAGTTCTTCAATGACTAGAGATATCTGTCATAATTAGTGTTTCCATGACTCTAAAAGCATAGTGTCAAGGTTGAAGCTTTCATGACACCGGATACTACGACTCTTATTTTTAGTCATAAAAAGTCCTCATGACTATAAACTATAGTCATTATATGTGGGATTTGTAGTAATGTTATTTCGCTTCAAGAGAATAGAAATAGAGTGCTCTTGCATGTATAACATTAGGACTGCCACACAATTTTACAGTATGAAACCTTCTGATTTTTTATTAACTTTCCACAAATATTTATAGTACATGAAATATTAAATCTCAAAAGTTCTCTTAATAAATATTATATAATATCTAATAAATATTCTATCAAATCATATAGAATATATAATAATATTTAAATGCTAAACCTAACATATTACAGAGAATATCCTAATAATATTTATTCTTAACAAAAGTCTAATTTTAGTCATTTAACTTTTTAAAAAAACTCAAAGATAATCTAGTGTTAAATTGAAGTTAATTTCAGTTAAATAGTCCTAGAAAAATTTTAAAACTTAACTCTTGCAATTTTGAAATACTTAGAAGTTTTATGAAAAAAATGCCAAGTAATATGTATTTTTTAAGAAGAAAAAAACGTCAAGAAAAGTGATAAAATTAAGAAGAAGAAAACGTCAAGAAAAGTGATAAAAATTATTAGAGAATATGGGGTTCTACTTCAAAACTAATTGACAATGAGGAGAGTAACTCATATTTTTTTTATATTGATGTTGGACTTTCTCACTTTTCAATGTGGAATATTTGTGAAATCCTAACAAAAATGCAGATGAGACGATGTTTTTTCGTACTGTTAGCGCTTACAAACACTTGACATTTAAAAAGTGTCAAGTTTTATCCACATTTTCAGTTCAAAATGTGAAGTATAACTATAAAATGATCTTCCGAGTTTTCGTAGGGAATGCATTTTTTTATGTAAATATATCACAAATCAATCATTATCTTCCTCAAAAATAGAAATTCTACGCTTTGATTCATAATTATTTTGTTTTTAGTTTTTTATTTTTGAAATTTAAGCCTATGACATTATTTTATCATATATTTTTTTTCTCACTTGGATGCTTACATCTTACCTATATTTTTTTTAAACCAAACAAAAATTTGAAAACAAAAAAATAGCTTTCAAAAACTTGTTTTTAAAATTTGGTTGTCATTCTTCATCTACTTTTTTAAGGAGAGATGAACAGATTATTTTTACAGGAAATATAGAAGATATTTAATTAAAAATAAGTTTAAATTTTAAAAACAAAACGATCGCCAAAAGGGACCGTGAATTCTCTTTGTGTGCGATCTTAATAACCATTCCAAACAAATTAGCCAATATTTTGAAAAATTATGAAATATGTTCTAATGGTGAATGCCATCAAATTAATAATTCTTTATTTTTTGCCTTTTTTTCCAAATATATGTGGAAATTCAAGAGATAACACATGGATTTGGGTTGTATTGTTCTTCACATGGATTATAGTAATAATAATTTGTGGGGTAACAATGAAAGCCAGTGTAAGCCTTATCGGCCCAATCAATCGGCTCTATTTCCGGTTCAGGGTTCGGCTCCGGTTCATCATTATCCGGCTCAGCTTCTACTTTGTCTTCTCCAACGCTAATAATATAAGCGGAGGGTAAAATCTTTCTTACTTTTTCAACAATCTCAACTATGTCTGTTGTTCCAATCACTGTTACTTTGTTCTCTGTTGTATCCGCTTCCATTGACACAATACCTGCAAGTTTTTCCCCAAACCCGCATCAATTTCACCCATACATTTGGCGTTTAAGTTAGAATTTAATCTCTATAATTATAAAAAATAATAATAAAAAAAAAACCATTTATTTAATAAAATTTCAAAATAATATGCATCTTTCATAATGATTGGCGAATTAAATATGTGGAAGTTAACTATTCATATAAGTAAATTAAATTGATTGATCGGATAAAAAATCACATCATTTATATGTTAATAGTTCATTTTCATATATATAATTATGAATAATATGAATTATTTTATAAATTTTTTCTAAGTTGTAAGGACTAAATTATAACCTTTTCAAACAATTTTGAATAAAAAAATTTCACCATCATAGATCATTAAGCCAGTAATCAACAATGATCTTAAATAATTAAGAAATGATAGTGTTTAATGTACGATAACCATTTATCTAGGTACAAATACTCATTCTCGGGATTTGACGTTGGTATTGAACGGATTTACAATTAAATAATAAAATCATTGCGTCATTGACCCAATATTATAGAGTTAAGGCCTATATTCCACGATAGTAATTTGAAATACACGAAAACTAGTCTAAATACTCACCTATATATATATATATATATATATATATATATACACACTCATCGATATATATGTGTATAAATATATATATCTGTATATAAAACTCAAGTTTTTTAGTTTTACCTGGAAGACAAGAAATAGCTTGCATCACCTTTTTCTTTATCGTTGAATCGCTAATTTCCACACTCAGCACAGCCTTCTGCAAATTAAAATTAAGAAACCCATTAATGGTCATTAGTTAAAAGACCTACAACCCTACTTGGAGGGAAAAAAGGAAACACCAAAATCGTTAGTATACACTTATATAGTTAAAGCCCGGTTTGATAACCATTTAATATTATATTTTTGGGTTTTGAAATTTAACCCTACAACAACTATCTTTACCATATATTTTTTCTTATTTGGATACCTATCTCTCATCTATATTTGTAAAAACCAAACCAAAATTTGGAAACAAAAAAAAGTACGGCCTCATTTGATAACCATTTCGTTTTTTTTTTTTCATTTTTAGTTTTTGGTTTTTTGTTTTAAAAAATAAAAACCATATGTGTGTTTTTAAAAACTAAAAAACATGTCTGATAACCTTTTTTTTTTCAAACAACACATTGTGTTTTTTACTTTTTAGTTTTTTACTATTTATTCTTGATTTTTTCATACTTTTTCAAAAACAATACAAAAACTTGTTTTTAAAAGCTACTTTTTATAGTTTTTAGAATTTTTTTAATATTTTAAAAACTAAAACCAAAATTGGTTATCAAAAAAACTTTTTTCAAAAAAAGTAAAAAATAAAAACAAAAAATGAAATGGTTATCAAACGAGTCGTACCTTCCAAAAGTTTGTTTTTGTTTTTAAAAGTTGGTCCTACTTTTATGAGAAAAGATGGATATATTGTAAGAATAGTGGAATATATCGTAGGAAAATTGAGTGAGAATAGGTTTGAATTTCAAAAATCAAAAATCAAAAATCAAATAATTATCAAATAGGGTCTTAGCTATTGATATTGTTAACAAACGCCGAGAAAATAAGTAAGAACTTACCATCATTTTTGTTGGAGATAAGCTTTTGAAAAGATTAGAATGAAAAATAAGGCTTCCAATGAAGAAATTAATAGGTCGAATAAAAAGAGAGAGAAGCTTCGAACAATTAGATAGAGAAAGTTTTAATTTATAGTTTTAATTTATAGATGAGAAGAATGGAGTTTGGAATATTTCCGCTCAATTATAATATGACAAATATGTTTCCCACTTTGCATATATTACAAACAAAAAAGTGTCATTTGTATTTTTTATGACACTAAATATTCACGAGCTCGATCTTAAAATACAAACGAGTAAAAAGGAAATTTAAACAAACAAAAACCTTTTTTTTAATTGACGAGAAGATAGGATAGTTATTTATTTATTTATTTTTATTTTGGATAATTGTGTTTGCTAATTAATTTCGGATCAATTCTCCATCACAAGTTTTGTTTATCTTTTTTTGAGATTCAAGTTTTGTTTATCATAACAAAAACATTTGCATTTTTAACCAAATTCTAAGCTAAAAATAAAATTGTAAAATCTATTTTTTTATTAGAAAAAAAAAATTAGCTTGGTTTTCAAAACTTAAGTAAAAATAGATAAAATAGTAAGAAACTCGATCCATAGGTGATATTAGCTTTAGACTTAATTTTCAACCACCAAAACAAAAACGACATACTAATAAAATGTTTACATCAATATTCTATATTTCTTTAAAAATAAATCCCTTTTTCAAACAAAGATATACTAGTAACCAAAGTTTAAAAAGATGGAAATGGCAAATTTTGAAATAACCGATATAAATGAATGTCATGAGTTTAAATCTCTCCAACTCCCAATTATAGTTAAACTAAAAAATATATATTATAGATCAAAACAAAAATATCTAACTAAGGTAAAAAAATAAAATGAGATAAGTTGACAAGAAGAAACTATAGGGAGACCATGGAAATAACTGCTATTTTAGAGCTTTGAAAATTCAAACCTCCAACTTCTATGTTAGAATATACGTTAATTATTGTTGGGTTCTGACTCAATTTGGCACAAATATAAATGTTAAAGATATCAATTTCTTAGATTGAAAAATCATATTTCACTTCCAATATAATTTCATAACCTGTAGTTATTAGTTTATTTAATAAAAAGAAATTAAAATTAATGAAATTTTTTTTGTGAAAATTTGTTAATTATGTGTGTTAGTAGGTATATTCCTTCCGCGTATATGTGTGTGGCTTATCAAAGAGGCCATATGATCAATTTAATCGTAACGTGGGATGAATGGCTTTGACTTGAAAAAATAATGACTTCCAAACTTTAAAGTCTTCTCTATGTCAAATATTTATATATATATTTATTTATTTATTTATTGTTAGTTGCTAAATTTGGAAAATAATAATAATAATGTATCAGACATTCCCACGATAACAACCATAAAATTTATTTGAGAGAAAAAACATTATCTGTAAAGAGAAAAGAATATTGTATATCGTGTTTGCCACACTATCTCAAATATTTAAATCAGCTACCAAAAATTTAGTGTAACAAGGGTTTCAATAACTAAAAATTTTGAATTTAAATTAAAAAATAATGGATGTTTAAAGTATATAAACTAAATAGATGTTTTTTTTAATTCAATAATAAATAAATATGAAATTCAAACTTGTAAACTTTTAGTTATTAAGTTATACTTGAGCTCGGCTCGGCTTAGGTAAATAGATGTTAGTTGAATGATCGCATATAATTTTAATTTTGTTTCCTTTCAACAAAATCTTTTTTTTTTTTTGATAGACAACTGTATTCATTAAAGATTAAGACAATTATTTGTAGTTAATAATATATGTTTTAAATCATAGTTCGTGACAGAAATGGGTTATTTTTAAATTCCATCAGCTACTTTTATTATATCAAAACTATCATTTGATCTTGATGATATGAGAGGAAGGAGCTTCACGGTTTGACGTGGGAAACAAGCAAGGGGTTTTTTTTTTCATAGTTGATGTTAGTTTATGAAAAAAAAAAATTCACTGCTGGCCACTCTATGATAGTTATGTTAGTTTATGAATAAAACGTTTTCAATTTAAAGTGAATTGCATATAGGATCAAAGCCTAAGACTAAAAATTGTGTCTTAATAGCATATTAAGAAGATTAATCGAGTAGCAAATCTCATATACCCTCGATTAAACCATGCCTGAAATGATAACTTAATAAAAAAAAAAGGAAAATTATATTAGATGTACTCTTCGCACAATATAATTACAAATGTAGCCAAATTCTAACGTATATACGATAAAGACTAATTAATATTGGTATTATGCATTCTAAATACTTATTAATATCGGTATTATAAGGAAGTAAGTAACAGTGCTCATTAATATCAATGATTATAAGTATTATAAATTTTTTGAAAGTAATTATATTTATAATTATTTTTTGAAATTTGACTACTCTCGTAAATTTTTATTAAAAACGTATCGAGGTTGTACCTCAAACCCAACTTTTTTTTCTCTCTAAAATATAATTTCACGTTTAGATACAAAATCTAATTTTGATATCCATACTCTAAAAAAAATCTACTAGTATCCAAATAGTAAATACTTTTTTTAAGTACATAATGAGGGAAGGAGACCAACAAACCTTATATACAGTGCACAACTACTCTCAAATAATATGAGAGCCAAATACCGAAGATAACCAACTGCGCCACTGACTCTCTATATCTAAATAGTAAATACTAATCCTCGAAAAGAAAAAAACATTATAGACAAGATACAACCAATTTCAAATCTTCTTATCTCAAAATAAAAAAAATAATAAATAATAATAATACATCAAATGAAATCAAACCTTCGAATTATAATGGATGAATACTAATATATATCTTTACTAAATTTTTAATTTAAACATAATTTAATTGAGTAAGATATTATATGAATAGATATTTAAATTTATACATTCAATTCAGTAGAATATATGTACTAAAAAAAAAAGTAGAATAGCTTAATTAGTCTTTTTTATATACATAAGACAAGCTCAATTATATGTCAAATATTCCGATCTTTCTATTTTTAAAGTTATAGAGCTAAAAAGAATCTGCATTTCACTTCATTGAGTTGTTGAATATATATAGATATACATATATATTATGGTGTGGAACAATGTCGCAGAAGACTAGGTCAGTGCAACTGCAAACCGCCTTTGGCGCCAAGAAGTCCGGAACTGTCAACGTCCTTCTTATGATTGGGCAAAGCTTGGCAGGCTTGTTTTTTGTTTTGCAATTTTTATTTTTATTTATTCTATTTAATTTCTACAGTTTTTGCTCAAAAATATGCTAAATTAAATGGGTTGATCCATGTATAGAAAGGGTAAGAGAGAAGAAGTTTGGAAGATAGAGAGACAAGTCAAGAGAGTGTTTAATTTGCATAGAGAAGGTAAAGAAGAGATTATGTTAGAGTAATTCGTTGACATTTCAAAGCAACCATAGAACATTAAAATTTATCATAGTATTAGAATCTTTCTAAATTAGAGGTCCTATAAACCCGACAACATGTGCTGTCAATATGAGTTATTTGATGATATATGAAATTCGTGTGATTCGTATAATGCACATCCAATATCTTAATTGCGGTATATTATGGTTGATAAAGTGATCAACGACGGATTGTCAATTCGTGAAATCCGCAAGATTTGTGAGGTGTAATAACAAATCGCATTAGCAATATATTCTATTTGGCAACGTGATTAATAAAAGTTTTATAATTCGTGAAATCTACACGACTTATATGATGCAATAATGTATGCAACATACAATGACTTTGTTTTCAAGTTAATCAACAGTTGAATTATATCACTTACCTACTTTATTTTATTAAGATGCAAACAAAGTATTTCACATTGGTTAGATGAAGGAAAGATTATTAGTATATAAATGATGACAATTATCTCCTTTAATACAAGACATTTTGAGAGAAGCCCAAAAGCAAAACCATGAAAGTCCAAATCCAAAGTAGACAATATTCCTCGTAGAAATTCGAATAGGGTTGTCATCGTTATCATATTTAATATATAATACTTGACATAAAAATGTCACTTAAAGTGATATTCTTGTTCATGGTCCAGGGCAATTCCAAGAGGTTAAAATGTGTGTTTAGCAAATATTTTTCGAAAATATTACCTTAGACATTTTTTGAGGCCTCCATCAAGATTCAAGATTTAGCCATAAATCTCGTTGCTCCTATTTACAAATTGGAAAAGCTAGCGATGCAATTGAACCATTGATTTTTGACAGACCTTTTAAAAAATGATAATTTCTCAATATGTTTACCTATTTAAACCAAAACCCTCGCAGTCCTAGTAAGATGATTGAGCAAGTCCCCAGTTTATATTTCCTGAGCCACGATTTTGTTTTTTTTTTTTAAATGTGTGGCTCACAGCCTCACATAATGACACATCTGCCTTAAACATAGTTCACCTACACATCCATGTGTAGACAAGTTTTTCACGCACTCCCCGAATATAATGAACATCCTGGGAACAGACAAAATGGTAAGAAAAATAGAATCCATATATATATATGAAGGAAAGAGGATTATAACAAAATAAATGCATGAGAAAATACAAAAACGAAATCATTTTATTGCCGATTGAACTGCAAAGTTCAAACTCCACATTCTACGTTAGACAGCAGCTCCAGCTTGCAGCAAGGATGCTTTGGCAATATCGAGTGCTTCCTCAACTGAAGACGCACTTTGAAGTTTAGCTTTATCAACCGAAGGCTGGAACCTTGCTAGTTTAGGAAGAAGTTCAAATTCCTACCAATCAAAATATACACTTCAGCGTTAGTTTACAGGGTCACAAAGACCAGATAGTAAAGAGAAAAAATAGTTTTTTTTTTTAGGAGACGGGAACTTTCATTGATAAATGAATATTACATAGGCAACTAAAAGATGCTGCCAATGAACAAATAGAAAAGATAAGTCATGGTTACAAAAAGGTGAATGCCTATGACTCTAAGAGATTCCAGTGTGTAATGTTGCTTCGGTGAGGGAAGCAAGGGAATTAACAGTATCTTTGAAAATCCGATTGGGCTTCGGTGAGGAAACAAGAGAAAAAATAGTTTAGTTTATTCTTTGAACTAGACCCATAGATCTCATAATCAATAATACATCAATATGTACGTCGAGTTGTACTCACTTTGATATTCTTTTGAGCTTCGTTAATTCTGCCTAGTAGGTACATTTTTTTAATTCTAAATTGAAAGCCTAGTTGGTACATGAACCTTCTGTTTCTATAAAGTTTCTGATCTTAATATTATCACTTAATTGCGACACAACACATTAATCAAACTAACCAATGATGATGAATTTTAAATAAAATACGGATAAGGTAAGTAGATACAGTACATTTTAAAGGGAGTTTTTTGTCCTATCAATCTTTGTTTTTTTGACCTATCTTCTTGTACCATGTCGAGAACTAAACATAAATTAGTATTCCAATCAATATACTCCATTGACAAAGACCTATTTGAGTTAAAATTGAACGCCAAACTTGATTGATTTTCTTCAAGGTTGAGGAACACACGACCATCAATTTGTAATTTAAAATAAAAAAGTTGCATTGTTCCGTATGTGCATGAAAATTGAAAAGGCAATTCTCCAAGAATGATTGGACTTCCAAAGCACAATGAAATAAATAAAACAAAAAAGTTCATATAAGTTTACTTCATTCATAGTGAAATTACCTCAGGACTTCCGCTTTCTAGAAGAACCCCTTTTAATTTACCTGTGGGGCAGATAGAGCAACCTTGTTATCAACATAATGTTAAAATGGTTGAGGAAAAAGACAGGTATATGGATAGAATGGATGGGCTACATTACCAGAATCAATCCAGAAAGTAGCAATCTTAGGATCAAAGTTTCCGATTTCAACTGTCTCGCCAACTGTAGAGCAAGGGATTCGAGTCAGAAGACATAATGTGATTTAGGAAAGACAGAACTCCATAGGCATATAGATTATTATTACCATTATCCCCAAAAAATTGCCACCATATTTTCCTAGGGCTCCCTTCGTATTCAAACACCCTTGAGTAGAAGTATGGAAGATAATCGTATCTGGTAGTGATAATGTAAGGATGAGTACGCTGCTTGAGTGACTAGTGAATAAAAGAAAGTCTGTTTAAGATTCAAATGCAAGTCTCGAAGAAAAATATCCAATTACATATGAGTTCGAGCAGTTAGTAATGCATTGACACAATGCTGAGCCGAACGACGAGCATGATCCACATGTTCAACCCGAGCTACACGATCATACAGCTGTTGTATTTGAATCATGGTTATTACCCAGTTGAAAAGGAAATCGAAGAACAAAGGCACTTAAGGGGAAGAAGAAGAAAAAACCTTTAATGGAAATGCTGCCACATCTCCAATTGCAAAGATTCCTGGTACCTTTGTTCTGAACATGCCATCAACCTAGGCAAAAAAAATGTATGACTTAGCTTCTTACACATAAACAAGAAATCATTTCCTTGGACATTTTCATGGTTACGGAATAATTTATGATTGCCATCTGAAGTGAAACACTAATCGGAAAAGAGTACACTATGAATTGAGCTATGATACACAAAAAAAAGTGATATTCCCGGCCTGCCCCTAATGGCCTAGTGAGTGAAGTGTCATGGAAATATGTCTTACCTAGGGGAAAAAGTTATTCCAACCCAAACCTATCCAAATAAGCACAGGATAAAATTTTCAATTCGCTACGATAGTTTGAATGATGGTTCTAATGAGATTGCTCCAAAATAGGGCATGTGAAACCAATTAAACTTTACTTCAACTCAACTATGAATAACTACTAGCAAAGCACAATCTCAATATGCTAACCCTTACAAAAAAAAGGTGTTATTCATAGGAATTGGGACGATTAAAAAGAACGAAGATTCTCCTTCAACATTTACCTGTATACCGCCAACAGTGCTATTTAATCCCACTTGCTCAAACGGGCCGACAGCAGGCTTTGCACCAATGCCTATTACTACCTGGAGGAACATTAAATAAAATAAGACAATATCAATGCACCTGTGTTCCCTAATTTACATGTGATGCTAAAAGCTGAAGAACTGATTTTTCAGAATTTATCAAACACGCAGACATTGAGAGATAAATACCACAAGTATTTTGGGTGAATAACCTAGCCTATTGGTTACTAGAAACAATGGGAGAAAAATCCCAATAGCTAGAAAATCGTTCAATAGTTGTCAAATTTTCATTTGCTTTGTGTCAATGTTTATGGCTCTCTGCATAGAGAATAAAAAATCTACCTCTAGTACCAACCATAATTCTGCCATTTTGCTAGAAGGTAGAGGTCTAGAGTTTCATATTCATAGATAGGCACATAGCAAGTGATAGGTTAAGGGTGGCAAGCTATCCCTGCTTGACGTTAAGACTAAGAGTAGACAATTAGGAGAGAAATCAAGCAAAAATAGATACCGTGTCTGCTTCAATGGAGGACCCATCCTCAAGTCTAACAGAAGTGACCCGACCATTTGCACCACTTTCCAAATTTTTTATCGAGGCCCCCTGATAAATAGTTGAAATAGTAATGAAAACAGTAAGACATTTAAAATTTGCAACGTTGTAGTAGTGTCCACATGCAAGAGGCTGAGAGAGAGGGAGAGAAGGAGACCTTAACAAATTTGACACCATTCTGCTCGTAAAATTCTTCATATTTCCTGGCCAGTGAAGGTGTAAAAAGTCTTTGCAATAGATGCTCCTCGGGAAATATGATCTATAGTGTTACCAAACAGGTGAAGAGGAGTCAAAGGAGACATAAAAAGTATTAGAATTTGAATCCACAAATAGAGAACGATGATTGAATTCTAATTCTAAGAGAGAAAAAGTAATATATATTATAAACCATGAACATTTACTTTCCATCAGGCAGAACTCATTCACAGTTATTCATAATTAATATAGTTTCATAATTTTGCAGAAAAAGTAATATATATTATAAACCATGAACATTTACTTCCCATCCGGAAGAACTCATTCACAGTTCTTAATAATTAATTTAGTTTCATAATTTTGCGTAAATCGTAAGGTATTGGGGTCAAAATCTTGTTGGAATATGATAGAATCTACCACATTATTTTATTAATCTATGATAAAACCTCTCGAGAGAATCTCTCAAAGAGCCGCAATACAATGATGATAATTCAATGCATGAAAAGAGTAGCCTATGCCTTCCTATTTATAGCAATCCTAAGATTTAACCTAATTTTGGAAATAACTCTATTTAGGCCCATAAGCCCAATACAACCTAAATTCGCATAATAAAAATATATTAAAATAGTAAATAACTCATTCTTCACTTCTTGCTCCGCCTCGAATAAACTTTTAATGTTTTCGGGATCGTATCAATACTTCCCCCCCACAAAGCCACCTTGTCCTCAAGGTGAAAGTCCGGAAATTGCAAATCTAAATCAGTCGCGGATTCCCAATTAGCATCATCTGGCACGGAGCCTTCCCATTGAACCAAAACTTGGCGCGAGCCGGTCGCCTGCAAATCCTCATGCACGCCCAAAATGGCCTTAGGACGAACCACCATGCATAGATCATCTCCCACCAAGGATGGTGTAGACATGACAAGTACTGAAGAATCTCCCGCTTTACGCAGAACTGACACGTGAAAAATCGGGTGAATCTTAACTGTCGGCAGTAGTTCCAAACGGTAAGCAACAGGTCCCACTCGTGCCAGCACACGGTAGGGACCAATAAACCTCGGTGCTAACTTCGGGTGTTTAAATTTAGCCAAAGAAGATTGGCGGTATGGTCTAAGCTTAATATACACTAGGTCATCAATACTAAACTGTATATCCCGGCGTTTGGCGTTTGCGCGGTCCGCCATAGATTGCTGCGCTCGCGACAAACTAGCCTTTAAGGTGTCCAAGATCCGATCGCGATCCATCATCATTGAATCCACAGTCGCCGTCAGGCTAGCACCATGATCATATCCCAAAATGGAAGGAGGGGGCCTGCCATAAACAATCTCGAAAGGTGTCATACTCATGGACGAATGGAATGAAGTGTTAAAACTGAACTCAGCCCAGGACAACCATTGGTACCACGCCTTAGGTTGATGCATCACAAAACATCTCATATAGGATTCTAAACAACGGTTCACAACCTCAGTTTGCCAATTAGTCTGTGGATGGTAAGTAGTGCTACGACAGAGTTTAGTTCTAGTAGCTTTAAACATCTCTTCCCAAAGTAAACTTGTAAAAACCTTATCACGGTCGGACACAATACTTTTCGAAATTCCATGCAACCGGACGATCTCCTTGATAAACACATTCGACACTGACAATGAAGAAACAGGAAGAGGTATGAAATGAGCATATTTTGAGAGACGGTCAACCACCACCAGTATAGTGTCATAACCCTCTGATCGCAGTAACCCCTCCACAAAGTCCATCGAAATGTCTTCCCAGACCCGTGCAGGAATCGGTAAAGGCTGTAGCAAACCAGCAGGAGATAAGGATAGGTGTTTAGCTTGAACACAAACAGAACATTCAGCGACAAAAGAACGCACACGGGCCTTCATTCCTTGTCAATACACTTCCTTAGCTAGACGCTGATAAGTTTTAAGGACTCTGAAATGTCCCCCAATAGCACCACTATGGAATTCAAGCAACAATAGAGGAATCGTTGGGGATGTCGGAGGCAAAACCAGCCTACCCTGATAAAGCAATACATCACCAACTACTGAGTATCCAGGAGGGCCCTCCTCGCCAGCTGCCAAAGATTTATAAATTGCCATTAACTTGGCATCCTCCTTAACCTGTTGTGTAAACACGGCTGTGTTAATTCGAGCCACCACACTCAGCATGCCCAGCTCGCATGTCGAGGGCATTCGAGATAGAGCATCCGCGGCTCGATTTTCAGGACCCTTCTTATATTCAATGCTAAAATCCTATCCCATTAGTTTGGCAATCCAACACTGGTAGTCGCCATCCACTACACGCTATTCAAGAAGAAACTTAAGACTCTTCTGACCAGTGCGTACAACAAAGTGATGCCCCAGCAGATAGACCCGCCAGCGCTGAACAGCGAATACGATTGCCATCAATTCACGTTCATACACAGGTTTCACGTGATGAGTAATTGGCAATGCCTTACTAAAATATGCTATCGGTTGGCCCTGTTGCATCAGAACTGCTCCCACTCCTATACCCGAAGCATCGGTTTCTACCACAAATACCTGGTCAAAATCTGGCAATCGTAGAACCGGAACACTACTCATAGCATGTTTCATTCTCTAAAAACTGTCTTCAGCAGTCGATCCCCATTCAAACTTCCCTTTTCTTTAATAACTGAGTCAACGGGAAAGCCATGGAACCATAGTTAGCCACAAATCGACGATAGTATACTGTCAACCCCAGGAATCCTCGAAGGTCCCTAATATTTCGAGGACTTGGCCACTCTATCATTGCTTCGATTTTTGCCGGGTCGGCTGAAACGCCTTCCGCAGATATGAAGTGCCCTAAATACTCAATGCGTTACAAACCAAATTGGCATTTCTTGGCATTTACGACAAAAGCATGTGCCTGCAACACCTCAAAAACTCGAGCCAGGTGCTCTTTGTGTTCCTGAATAGTCATGTTGTAGATCAAAATATCATCAAAAAATACCAGCACAAACTTACGCAGATAAGATCGCAAAATCTTGTTCATCACAGACTGGAAAGTAGCCGGAGCATTTCGTAACCCAAAAGACATGACTACAAACTCGTAATGTCCCTCATGAGTCCGGAAAGCTGTCTTGTGTATGTCAGTCGGTTTGACACGGATTTGGTGATATCCAGCCTTCAGATCAATTTTCGAGAATATGGATGCGCCATGAAGCTCATCTAACAATTCATCCACTAGCGGTATCGGGTACTTATCAGGCACTGTAGCTTGGTTCAAGGCACGGTAGTCGACACAAAAACGCCAACTTCCATCCTTCTTTTTCACTAGCAATACAGGACTAGAGAACGAGCTCGTGCTAGGGCGAATTACCCCTGCTAACAACATTTCCCTCACTAATTTCTCTATCTCAATCTTTTGGTATTGTGGGTACCGGTACGGACGGACATTCACTGAGCTAGTTCCTGCAATCAGTTCAATCGCATGATCACAATTTCTTTCAGGTGGTAAATCTGCCAAAGATTGAAAAACAGGTGAAAAAGATTCAATTAACGAGTGTAGCTCTCGGGGTACCTGAGATAAATCAGGAAGCATCTTAGTCGGCCCACAATCAGGTGATGTCGCCTGAATCATGTTTAACTCGACCAGTAATCCTTGGTCCTCAGGATGTAAAGACTTCATCATTGATTTCAATGACACTTGTGCCTTTACCAAACGGGGGTCCCCTTGCAACTCTGCCGCTAGGATCCCAACACAAACCACATTTTCAGGGAGCTAAAATTAAATTCAATCTTTCCCAAGGTCTCTAGCCATGCTACCCCCAAAATCACATCTACGCTACCTAAAGGTAATGGTAAGAAATCATTGACTACTTTCAGTTTAGCCAGATGTAGAACGACATTTTTACAGATCCCCGCCGTTCTCACAGATTCGCCGGTTCCCAACATTTTTATCTAGGATTCCAACAGGTCGCAATTTTCTCATTTCACTCCTGATTTCTTCTTTTAACCTGCTTTCCCATTTCCCTTCTAACGCACTGGCACTAATATCGCGCATTCCCTTGGCATATTTCTCAAACAATCGCCGATACTCTTTAACAGTGCCTTCCTGTCGCAAACTCATCAGCTTAGCGTACCTGTTGTCATTCATGCTCAGTTGGAAACGGTGTAAGAGTAGTTCTCGAAATTCTTCCCAAGAACTAATCGGAGATCGATCTTCTTCATACTGCAGCCATTCTAGAGCCTCACCCTCCATACACAAAGCTGCGGCGTCGACTCGTTCCTGTCCATTTAGCCGGTTGACCCAAAAATACCGTTCCACTCGACACAACCACCCTTCCGGATCCTCATCGGTAGGCCCCTTGAAAACGGGCATCTCGAGCTTTCGTAACCTTCTGTCAAACACTGTACCTTCTCTATCTCCTGCTCTCGGTCCTCCACGTTCATAACGATCCTCCCACTCTCTCCAGTCCTCTCGGTCCCCCTCTCGATTATAGCCATTCTATCCACGTTCGTTCCAACCGTCGTGCGCTATCGGCCTCTCATAACCGATGCGCACCCTCCTATGTTCCGGTGATTCGTGGACTCGGTCGCCGACCTTCCGCTCGCCTCCCAGTCCCCCACTGTTACCCTCATCGCCAAACCCCGAGTACCTCTCTCTCCGGTCCAACCCGACTGGCCCAGACCGACCCGAACCGATCAACCCGCCCCGACCCGGTCCCCCTTAACCGCCGCCGCGCCACCCGCTGCCTGGCCCATACCCCCACTGTTATCCTATCCACGTTCGTTCCAACCGTCGTGCGCTATCGGCCTCTCATAACCGATGCGCACCCTCCTATCTTCCGGTGATTCGTGGACTCGGCCGCCGACCTTCCGCTCGCCTCCCAGTCCCCCACTGTTACCCTCATCGCCAAACCCCGAGTACCTCTCTCTCCGGTCCGACCCGACTGGCCCATACCGACCCGAACCGATCAACCCGCCCTGACCCGGTCCCCCTTGACCGCCGCCGCGCCACCCGCTGCCTGGCCCACCGTGCCACACGCCCGACCCTCAGCCACCACGCACATGCACTCACGCCGCCGCCCGGGCCCCAGCCCAAGCCTTCTGTGCCGCCCACGCCCGACCCACAACCCCCACGCCCCCACTCGCCTCCGACGCCGCACGCCCCTGCACTCGTGGCCCAACCCGAGCCCGGCCCGACCTCCGTCATCGCTAACGCCCGAACCCCACCGCTCGTCCCCGCGCCCCGGATACGGCGCGCGCGCGCTCGCGCCCGGCTACCTGCGCTGCACGACCCGCCACGCCGTTTCTGCCCGAGCTCCAGCCCGCGCGCCCGCCCACGCCTGTTCCCTGTCCGTCTCCCTCCGTCCGCACCGAGCCATCACCACCCTTCGCCAGGCCCGACTCCGCCGCCGGCCCAACCCCGACAGCCCCTGCATCGCCCCCCGCACCAGCCCCTGCTGCCGAGCCCACCCCTGACCCTCCCGATTCGGTTGACACTCCCTTACCTTTGTCCGAACCGCTTGTCTCGAGATTTGGTTGTTCCAGTGTTCGCTCTAGCAACTTTTGTATATTTAGGTTAATCTGACCTATCTCCTGGTCCAGTCGACTATTCATCGCTGCCAGTTGAGCCTCGAATTCCTGTTGCTTCTTCAACATCTCAACCCCACTCGATTCGCACTCCTAAACCCTCGTCTCCATCTTGGTAGTCACCATTCCCGGATCGGTAAATGGCTCTGATACCAAAATGATAGAATCTACCACACTATTTTATTAATCTATGATAAAACCTCTCGAGAGAATCTCTCAAAGAGCCGCAAAACAATGATGATAATTCAATGCATGAAAAGAGTAGCCTACGCCTTCCTATTTATAGCAATCCTAGGATTTAACCTAATTTTGGAAATAACTCTATTTAGGCCCATAAGCCCAATACAACCTACATTCACATAATAAAAATATATTAAAATAGTAAATAACTCATTCTTCACTTCTTGCTCCGCCTCGAATAAACTTTTAATGTTTTCGGGATCGTATCAGAATACTTGGCTAAAAAAATAAAGAAATGTTATTATCTTGGCTTTCATTCACGGTTAAAACAGTGGTGAAAGATATAAAAGTTTAGGATGATGTCTATTATTTTTTAATTCAACAACATTTGGGATTAGATTTAAACTCACAAACCTCATGATTATTGGTTCATACATCATGTCAGTTGAACTAAGCTCTAGTTAATGTCCATTATCTATTAGTTGTCAGATGATCTTCAGATTTTTCACTACATAAATACTACTATATCTTTTTTTACAAGACAAATACATATCTTACATAGTCAAATGTTTCACTTTGAGATTATCATGTTTTTTTTTTGAGATTACAACAATTGGGAAGTGGGGGAGACTCGAACCTAAGACCTCTAGGTCATTAGGTGTACATTGATGTCGTTTGAGCTATTGCTCTCATGTTAGGTGTACACATAACATGAGATCTCATGTTATGTGTATATTCAGAGAATTCTTTATTCACACCACCTCATTTTTAGACTCTTAGTTTTTGTAGCATCTCCTTATACCTTGACCCAAACATGTCATAAAAAAACATTCTCAGTCTCTAAACAAAATAATCCCACGTATGTATCACTATATCACTTCAATCAAATGAAAGGATGATGCAAGAACAGATGAGGTAAGTTAGGTGCACTGTGCACATAACATAAAATTTTCCTCCCAAAGAACAAGTTAGAATTCAAGCAAGAGGAGTCCATACTGTTGTATCAAGATTCCAGCCAACAGCTGCCGCAGCTACCTCCATACCAATATAACCACCTCCAACAACCACCACCTTTTTTGCCTTCTCCTGGAAAGGAGATAAAAGTCAATTGGTGACATAAAAAGTAGACTGTTAACTTCTGGAAAAAAGAATTTACGCAAGTTAGCAGTGTGTAAGCGAATATGCACAGCAGGAAGAAAGGGTGAATTACCAACGAGGAAATTAGTGAATCTGCATCCGCAACATCTCGGATGTAGTGAACACCTGTTAGCCCACCACCAATCTTATCTGGAAATCTGAGAACAAGAGAACAGAAATCGTGGATCTTTAGTAAGTATACCTATTAATATAGTGTACAGCACTTATCAGACATTCGTTGTAAGGGTAGAATAGACGCACCTCGAGGCTGTACATCCTGTTGCTATGAAAAGTGATCCATACTTAAGCAGTTTGCCTGAAGTAGTTTTCAGGGTTTGGTTTTCAATGTCAATGCCCGAAACTGGATCTTGATAAAATGTCTGAAAGGCAAATAAGATATACAAAACATTTTACTGTACAACAGACAGCGCTTGGAACCAAAATTTTAAAAGGAAAAAAACTATCAATTTCAAGCTTTGTGTGACTTGGAGAAGATCATTCAAAACTTTATATTGAAGGTCAACAAAAAAAATATTCGCTCATCATACGCAATATAGCTTTTACTCAGTCCATGCCTAATCCCAAAAACAAAAAATAAATCTACAGATCATTATAAATGAAGCTAATTTAGCAACTGCCATATTTTATTTTTTTTGAAACAAGGGTGACCAAGCCCGTCCCTAGGTCAGGCACCGGGAGACATTAAAGGAGTAATGTCACAGTTGAGTCTCGAACCTAGGACCTTGAGGGGAGTATACCCTCAAAGCCCAAGTCTCAATTTAGCAACTGCCATATTGCATATCTCACGTGGGAATAATATACTAGACAACATAATTAGCTGCAACAGAAGTCAAGAACAACCATAAATATTTGAGAAACAATAATAAATTATTCACAATGATACCTCATAGCAGTTGTAAGATTAGATTATTATCTACAATTACATGGTGGCGACAACTAAATCTGGTGTTCCAAAGGTTTCTTAAGATTTTGAACAGGAGCTAACAAATATATAACTGAAAGGTACTACACACGTAAACATAAAACAAAAAATGACAATTACCTCAATACCTTTCTCCTTGTACCATTCCGGAGTTTGTCTTTCCCCACCAGATCCAACACAAGTATGAAACCCCTGTAACCAGGAGTAAGATCAGTGAATTTTTAGTTTGCCTAAATATCAGTCCTCAACAAATTCCAAAGTTCACTAGAATTCTAAATGGCCAAACTAGGAATAAAGAAACAAAGAAATCACAGATCGGGCTAAAAAGATTGACAACAAATATAAAATTGTAATCTCCAAGAGCAACCATATCTTACAGGCAAGCGAGCTGGCTTCTTATCAAGAGGAAACAAGTAACCTTTTGTCAAAGCCGGACGCTCATACGGCGCAAACGCCTGCAAATAGAATCAGTCTCGATAAGGTACAAAACAACGAACGGAAGAGAAAAACAAGCTAATTCAATATCTTCATCGTCTACATTTTTAGAACTGACAATTCCAAAGAGAAGAACAAACTAATTCAATATCTTCATCATCTACATTTTAGAATTTACAACAACATGAAAATGAAAAGAAACAATAAACGAATCACCTCTTTAGACACTATACAAAGCCGTCCATCGGCCATTCCATGCTCGACAAAAGTCCGAGCGGCATAACCAGCAGCATTTCCACCACCAACAATCACAAACCTACACAAATACCACAAAAATCATCCTCCACATCGCAAGATCCAACACAACCTAGCAAAAATCAAGAAATCAAAACACGAACTCTCGATTCTCGTTATCGAAGGGCGTCGACGCAGCAACAAAGCTTCTCCGCACGCCTCTGAACGCAACGGAGGAAGGCGGATGAGCTCGATGAAAAGCACCGGAGTGCGGGCAGCAGAAAGAGAGCCCGCGCTTCACCGACGAAGAGTTCGACAGGGCCGCCATCATCAACCTACGAACTGCAAAATCTGGAGCAAAACACGATCGAATACGGAATCAGAAACTGCGAACAGCGATTGAGACGATGCAAAAGTGAAGATCGCAAACCTGAAGGCATGGAAACTGGTGAGAGCGGCAGCGATGAGTATATATACAGAGAGAGAAATTGCAAAAAAATTATTGGCGATTGTGGCTCTACGAGCGGTCCAAAGGTCGCGAGTGAAATATAATTTGCTGCAATCGCAATGGCTCGCGTGTGTGTTAGTGATGCTCCGCCATGTCACTCCTGCTGTTTTGCTGACCTGATCATCTTTTTTATTTCCGTTCCTCTTGTTAATCTGTTAGTTGCTTAACAATCCTAAACGATGTCCTTTATTCTAGCTATCAACATCTTCATATACTATTAGGGGTAGAGATGTCAGTTTTCCCCGCCAGGAACGGAGCTGGGGATGGGGGAAAACTCCCCCTGGGTTAATCGGGGCCGGGGACGGGAAATGTCCCCGATCTCCGCCCTGATTATTTTTTTTTTGTTTTTTTAATATTTGTTTTATACTTTACTTCTTTTATTTCAAATAAAAATATATTTTTTTATGAAATTATTTATGCATATAAGTATTTTTCTTTAATAATTAACATTATAGTTTAAATTTAGAAATATTTTATAAGAAAATCTAATTATTTAAAAGTATTGTCCAAAAAAATATAAAAAAAAAATGAAAAGAAAAAAAAATTGCAAAAATCCCCGCGGGGACCCGATCCCCTAAAAAAAACTTGTATTTTTCCGGGGACGGAGAAGCCATTGCCCGACCCCGCCCCGCCCCGTGGACATCTCTAATTAGGAGTTGTTTGTTTGACATATTTAGATAGGATTTATGTTAAGGAGTTATGTTGAGGAGTTATGTTAAGTAATTAAAAATTAAGAGTTGTGTTGAAAATTCGTTTGGATGTAGTTTTGGATAGAGTAAGAGTCAAAATCTTCTTTGGATGTAAATTTAAAATGAGTAGTTATTTTTAGTAGTTAAAAAATAAATTGTAAAAAATGAATTATTTTAATTGATTTGAAATTGATGATTAAAAATTAGTGGATAAAAATGATTGAGTAGTTATAAATGAGTCGTTAGAAATTAGAGTTATTTTTAAAAGTAAAAACAAAGAGAAGCTAGTAAAAACTTGTTTGGATGTAAGTTTTCGAGGAGGAGTTAATAAATCCTACCTAAATATGCCAAACAAACAGCCCCTTGAAGATGTCTACGGGTAGGGTTGGTGAATGGCTTATCCGTTTCCGTCTTTGTCATGAAAATTAATCTCGGGATTTTTTTTAATTGTTTTTTTTTTCTTTTTCATTGTTTATATATTTTGTTGGACAAGAAATTCAAATAATTAGATTTTCTTATAAAATATCTATAAATTTTAATTATCAAAAAAAATATTATAGATAATTTCACCAACAAATATATATTTATTCGAAATTTAAAGGAGCAAAATAAAGAAAAAATATTTTTAAAAAAATAATAAACGAGACTAGGGAATACAATCCCGTCTCCAGCCCAATTCCCCATGAAGACTTGGAGACGCGGGAAAATGGACATTCCTATATATCATCCCTAACACAGTTAAGTGTGAAATTAATTGAATATTACACTTATTCAAAACTGTCCATCAAATATATAAATTTTCTGTCTTTTTACCAAGCTCACTCTACTTTTATTTTTTTGTCAATTTCTTCTAAAAAGTTAAATAGATTTTTTTATTATTATTATTATACATGAAAAATTGTATTTTAAAAATTATATTTTGTAAATTTACTTTATTTATTTATTTTATATTCTCGATCACATAAATATCACTATATATGCATGTCGAGATTCTCAATCACATCTTTCGAGCAATTGATTTATTTCCTATTTTATATTGTCACACAATA
Organism: Sicyos edulis; assembly: GCA_036507275.1. Lineage (NCBI taxonomy): Eukaryota > Viridiplantae > Streptophyta > Magnoliopsida > Cucurbitales > Cucurbitaceae > Sicyos > Sicyos edulis. The sequence continues at coordinate 67,802,379 of CM071846.1, forward strand.
TTATGTCGTTTTTTTAGAATAACACATAATATTATTGGAATTTTAATTGCCCGTGATAATTTTTTAAATAATAAACTATATATATAATTATAATTATTTTTTTCATTTTTTCATTAAATTTAAATCATCAAATAATAATTTTAATTTAATAATAAATTTTATAACAATTTTTTCACGTTAGTTAAATTTATTAAAATTCACAATTAGGTTAGAAAACAGTTAATATTTTATTTTGAGCTTAAACAATAATATGTGTTATTAATTAAAAAAAACTTAATAAAATTTATCGCATTAAAATTAAATTTTATTTCTGATTTTTAAAAATGGATGTTCTTTAGTTTTTTTTCTCAATTTATCTATTAATAGACCAATTACTCTTGAGTTATAAAATTTATAAGAGTTATATCATTATTATAATTATAAATATAAATAAGCTAAATATATTTATTAGTATACATATATGAACTTACCTTTAATCTCAAACGATAATTTTATCATTCTTAAAAAAAAATTCACATCTCCAAGTCAACAATTAAGCAACAAAAGAAAAGTTAGATGAAAATTAAGATAAATAATCTAACAAAAATAAGATAACTAAATTTTCATTATAAAACAACAAACAAAAAGAAATCAAGGTAACCCCAAGCAAAGAGAAAATTTCAAATGTGTGGTAGGAAATTATTGTTACCAAACTAATGAAACTGAAGAATTCACGTACTTTAACTTTAGATGATAATCTTATCATTCTTAAAAAAAAAATCAGATCTCCAAGTCATTTTTTGAAAGCAATTATTATGCAAAAAAATCCCTACAAAATTTATTACAACAAAAAATGAAAATTAGGGTAAATAATCCAACAAAAATAAGATAACTTATTATAAAACAAAAAACAAACAAAAGTAAATCCAATCATCCAACCAGAAAGTGTTCTCGTAAATAAAAGGTAGATAACTATTTATTGGATTGGAAAATTCAATTTATTATTTTAAATAGAATATAAAATGGCAAATAAAATTGGGGATTTTGCATGTATAACAAAAAAAGATAAAATATTTTAATGTATAGCATAAAATCAAAACTAATTCATTTGTAGCAAAAAATTCAAATTGAATTCTATCACTAGCTGAATTCTATTAGTGATAGAATTCAATCAATGAAAAACTTCTTCTATCACTGTTTGAATTTTCTACTAGCGATAGAATTTCAAATTGAGTTCTATCACTAGTTGAGTTTTATCATTGATAGAAATTAATATGATATAGATGAAATTATTTTAGAAATTGTGCTGCAAATGTAATACAAAAGGTAAAATGTGCTGCTGATGATAAATTCTCAATAAAATTTATGAGATTTGGTAAAAATATCTTATTTTCTACCCTATAAAGATGATGAAAATTTAAATGATATTATAGATATCTTCATTTGATTGTTGAAATCTCCATCTTTTAACTTATTCATAAAATTTATGAGATTTGATAAAAAAATAATATCTTATATTATACGTATGAAAATTTAAATGATATTGTAAATATTCTACATTATTTGTATTTAATTTTTTTTTTTTTTTATATTCCAATAGATACATGTTGTAATTTAGGATATGACTTAAGGGGTAAAATCGTCCAAAAATGATTTTCTCCTTAATCACTTTAAGTAGATATAATATATAATATATAATAAGTCACACTTTAAGTAGTATATAAAGTATAATATAATGTATAATACAATTATAATATAAAATATAAAATATAAAATAAAATCTGAGATTTGGTAAAAATATTTTATTTTCTACATTATAAGGATGAAAATTTAAATGATATTGTAGATATATTCGCTTGATTGTTGAAATCTCTTATTTTATAACTTATTCATAAAATTTATGAGATTTGATAAAAATATCTTATTTTCTACGGATGAAAATCTAAATGATATTATAAATATTTTATACCTTATTTATATATATATATATTTTTATATTTTAATAGATGACATGTTTGTAATTTGGGATATGACTTAAGGGGTAAAATCATTCAAAAATGATTTTTCTCTTAAGCCACGGGTAGTATAGTTATTAATATAAATCATATAAATCATGGTGTTTAATACAATTAATATATCATACACCAATTAATTTATAATTGTTCCAGCTAAAACTCTTATGTTTTCTTCATTTGTCATAAATAATTGCTCCCGCTAAAAACATAGAGCTTTTATGTTTAAGAAAAATGAAGACTGTTTAAAAAAAATGAAGACAAACATTTATTAAAACATAATACTCTATATCATTTTATACGATTAGTAACTATTGCAATATAATATTGATCACCCGCCCCTTAACTTTATTATAGTTCTATTATGCTTAACCACGATTATTAAAGTCCATAATGTTTAAATAATTTAAAATTTTATTAATATTATTGTTTTTTTTAATCAAAACATGGTTTAACTCCCAAAGTTTTGAAACAAAAATTAAGAAAATAAAATAAAATTATTTTAGATGGATATTCAAATCTAGGGTTTAGGGTTTAATATTATTCAAAACTATCTCGATTTCAAAATATTTGTAAATTTATTTTTGTATTTTTTAATTAAAAAATTAATTTTAAATTATTTATAAATATACCCTCAACAAATTCCATGTTTTATAGTTTCCATTTTTGTAGTTTTCTATTTAAATTATTTATTTAAAATTTTATTCCTTAATTAATGCCCACAATCTCTTATATTAACTTTTCATCGAATTTATTTTTCGTTCAATAAATGTATTATAAAGTATTATATTACATTCATTCAGACGTACCAAATTAATATCAAGCAATAAAATTCAAAATAATTTCAAAATTTAAAATAATTACATAATTTTACAAACGTATTGGTTAAGTATTACATATAATACTGATCATATAAATCAACGGTATTATAAAATTAGTGTATAAAGTTGATATTATATAATACTAGTGTATGAGCTTCTAATAAATGCCTACATTCATCAAGTACAATATTACAAATGTATTATATAAGTATAATTATTATATAAATATAATAATAATATATATTCCACAGTATTAATATAGTCATAATATGGTTGAATATCAAAACATTCAACATATTACTCAAATACGGATGAAATACTAAACATGCATCAATAAAAAAAATTAAAAAAATAAATAATAATAAATATATATTAAAACTTGTAGGAGGCAAAAAGAGAAAAAACAAACAATTAAATAAAATAAACTTCAATTTTGGTAGGTCAGTCATTAATGAATCTAAGAAGGCTACGGAGGTAATAAACTATTTAATGTTTTTTTAATATTTTAAATTGTTGAATATTAATGCAATTTATACAAAAGTTGGCTAAATGCTTAATATTTTTGCTAATTTTAGCTAAATATGCAAAAGCCTCGTTATTTTAACCAATTTTGACATTTCATTCACAAATTACAATTTGGAGTAAAATCTATTTATTTTCATTACAATTAGATATCAAAATATATAATTCTAAAAAGAAAAAAAATCAAAATATAAGTTTTGTGTGCTCCTTATCCAGGCCATAGCCCGTAACTAATAACAAACAACTTTTGATTTATAAGATGAAGAAACCCAAAGTACCTGATAAGTGGAAGTCCCCAAACACAGTAAATTTTAAAATTAAGGTTGAAAACAATTAATTATGCGGGATCGTCAAAGTGGGCTTGGGATGATAACACAAAATTGGAAGGGAGAGGCCATGGCTTCTTATTGTTGTCAGATTCCAAGGATTATAGATTATGAGATAGCGGAGGCAATGTCAGTACGTAATGGCATGAAGCTTGCGATGGATCTCGGATTTCAAATAATTGAAATGGAGACGGATGCTTTGCGTGTGGGAAATCTTCTCAACGACCAAATGCATTGCCGATCGGAAGTTGGAAGGTTTGTAGAAGAGATAAAAAGCTTAGTGAGAAACTTCTCATTCGTGAGCTTTGAGTGGTGTGGACGATATGCAGAAGAAATTATTTGTGTGAGTTGGTGAAAGATTTCCATCCAAGTGTGCATGACCGACTTCATCTTTAGTTTTATTTTAATTTATTTTGTACTAAAAAAATGAATAAAAACATTTATTAAAATATAAAATCTTATATCATCTTATACTATTAGTAACTATTGCAATATAATATCGATCACGCGCCCCTTAACTTTATTGTAGTCCTATTATCCTTAACCACGATTATTAAAGTCTATCATGTTTAAATAATTTAAAATTTTATTAATATTATTTTTTTTAATCAAAACATGGCTCAACTCCCACAGTTTTGGAAAAAAAAAAAATATATATATATATTAACCAATTTTGACTTTTCATTCACAAATTACAATTTGGAGTAAAATCTATGATTCTAAAATTACAATTTTGACTTTTCATTACAATTAGATATCAAAATATATGATTCTAAAAAAAAAAAAAAAAAAATCAAAATAAGTTTTGTGTACTCCTTATCCGGGCCATAGCCCGCAACCAATAACAATGAAGCACATGGGCCGAAAAGCCCATAACCTTTTTGTGTACACGATGGTTTATAAGCTTAAGTTCAAGTTTCTGAAAATTAGGGCTTTACGCTGTTAGCATTAGGGTTTTTTTCTTCTTCTTTTTTCTTAGCTCACGCTTCTTCTTCCGGCCGCCGTCGCCGTTGTTGTCGCCGCCCAATTCGTGAAAATGGTACGTCGTTTTTCTTTCTTTGTATATATTTCCGCGAATTCATGCATTTGCCCATCCAGAAACCAATTGAAGATGCTATGGAAAAATTAAGGGAACGATAATTAGTTGTTAATCCAATTGAAGGGCTCGTACATTTGCGCCATTATTGGATGTATTTGGATTGGATCTGAACTATGAAATGTTTTGATTTTTCTGTTCATAATTTCAATAAACGATTTAACTGTCGGCTTTATAGATTATTTCGGAGAAGAATCGCAGGGAGATTTCCAAGTACCTCTTTCAAGGTAGCGATTCGTACTTTTGAGTGCTTGTTGTGGTTTAGGGTTGTTTTTTTCTTCGTGGGATGGTTTGTTTATTTGTTGTTTTGGATCAGAGGGAGTTTGCTATGCGAAGAAGGACTACAATTTGGCCAAGCACCCAGATATCGATGTGCCGAATTTGCAAGTGATTAAGCTTATGCAGAGCTTCAAGTCTAAGGAGTATGTTCGTGAGACATTTGCCTGGATGCATTACTACTGGTATCTCACGAACGATGGCATTGAGTTTTTGAGGACTTATCTGAATCTCCCTTCAGAAATCGTCCCGGCTACTTTGAAGAAACAAGCCAAGCCTGCTGGTCGACCATTTGGTGGTGGACCATCGGGTGACCGCCCTCGGTAAATCTTGTTCCTTTTGACGATTTCCTACCTAGAGCTGTTTGTTTTTTGTTTTTTGTTTTACTAACTTTGTGCTTTGGATTTACGAACGTTGGTATTACTACTTTTAAGTTACATGTTTGTCGGTTTTGAATGCTTTCTACTGCATGACTAGATTGGGTTTGAAATTTAGTTCTTTTACATTGATAATGCTGGGCTACTGATTCTTCGTTCATTTTGTAGTTTGGGTTGGGTTATTATTTTGTGCTCATCCTTTTTTGTTGCTCTTGATTAGTGGTCCATCAAGATTTGATGGAGAAAGAAGAATTGGTGGTGACCGGGATGGCTACCGTGGAGGTCCTCGTGGTGGACCTGGTGGTGATTTTGGTGATAAGGGTGGAGCTCCTGCTGATTACAGACCGTCATTCGGGGTATACATTCCACTCTTGAGATTTCTCAACTCTTAATGTATATATCTTTATTTAGAATAAACTTTTCTACTTGTAAGTGATCAGAGATGCCAACTCAAGATTGTCTGATCTTGATACTTAAGTTGTCTTATTGATCTACTTTGGTTCTTTAATATTGTAGGGTCCTGGTGGAAGGTCGGGATTTGGCCGTGGAGCTGGTGGCTATGGTGGAGCAGCTGCACCCTCAAATCAAGAATGAGAGTCCATCAATAGGTTTATCGCCAATGTTTTTATTAGTTTTATTTTCCAAACAAAATGAATTGAAGATGTTGAATGGAACTAATGAGATCATATCAGTTTTGTTTGCCTACAATTAATTGTCGGATCTTTGATTGATGAAATTTGTTTTAAGTCCCCTCTTATTTCTGATCCCTAAAATTTTATTTCTCACCGTTTTTAGATTATGAATACAATCCTTAATCTGTATTTATTGCCTCCGTCTATCTATCTCCATATTTGGCTGTTCAAGATTCTTTGACTGTTAGTTTATCATTTGCTTTGCCGTGCAAATCTGGCTAATGATGAAAATGATGCCTCTCTTGAACCTCATAACCTAGACAACTGTGGGAAGAAGAGTAATCTCTTCAAATGAATTTGATATTGGTAGAAACTGATTGGGCTTATGGTTCAAGGTGTGTTTGGGCCCCCGTTTATATAAACGGCTGAGTTGGTTATAATAACCCAACTGATGTTTGCCCCACCGTTTATTATAAACGGTGGTTACTTAAACCCGTGTGTCCGTTTATCTAAATCTACGTGCCCATTTATCTACACTTTACATATATTACTTTTTGTTACATAACCAATCCCTCAAACACCGTATATCATAATTTTTGTTATAATAACTTGCCCCTCAATCATCATTTATAATAATCCGCTGTTTATCGTAACTCATTTTTTATCATAAGCTTCCGTCTATAATAATCAAACCGGTGTTTCAAACGCACCTTAAAAGAGGGATTTGGAGAACTAGAAGGTTATGAGTTTCGTCAAGTTAACTTTTTAATAAATAATTGTAGGATTGAGTGGGGTTGTCTGGTGAGAATAGTTTTGTAGAAATCCCCTATGATGGACCTTTTTTCTAGAGTGATGGCTTCTGAATGATGCCTTTCACAAACTCAAGTTGCAGAACAATTATCTGTTCTTTGTTACTTTTGAGGTGCTTTATTTGAAGCTCCAAGGAATAGGACTTGCAATTTATCATGAATCTGTTTGTACTTGGTACACAGTATTCGTGTATTGTACGGTACATTGGACCAATTGGCATCATCATCATCATCATCATCAAGCTTCCATAAAGTGTAAGTAATGCTTCTTTTTCTTTGTATTTTTTTGATGGTTTCTTTGATTCACGTGAATTGCTGATTCATGCACCAAAAAAAGGCTTGTTCAAAGGTAATGTTTTGCTGTCAAATGGTCAACCAATTAGGCAGGGAGTTGAAGAGAAGAACAGAAGGTTGTATCTCAGCAGCAGACCTCCCGTGAAACAAAACCCAACCTTCCCATTCAGCTTTTGCTTTCTCTCAAATTTTGAGGAAAGATTCCTCTTTCATCTGTCCTAAAATTTCATGTTTTTCTTACATGTGGCTGTCTGGTTTGTTTGAGATAATAGGGGTTGAAGGATGCGAGTTAGTATAATTTATGTTTGGATTCTACTTGGGCGAATGACAATGAAAATGAGGGAGGGAATGGAATTGAGAAAAATTATTTGTGTTTGGCTCGAAGATAATTGTGTATTTGGAGTTAAATAAATAATTATGGAAAAAATAAAATAGCGAAGATGATTATATTTGTATTTCGGGTTTAAATGAGTGATTATGAATGAGAATGCTTTTTTATGCTCCCATTGAATCTTTCCCATTTTCTCCATTTCTTTGGAAAGGTAAGCAGGTTTGTTCATTGAAATGATTCTCAACTCATCCTTGATTGATATAAAAGCAAACCATTTTTTCTCCATTTCTTTGGAATGTAAGCAGGTTTGTTCATTAAGATGATTATAAAATCTACTGAAAATGTGAGTGTTAAGAAAAAAGAACATGAGAAGTGCTGAAAATCTGGGAAAATACACAGATAGTGAAAACTTATGGCGACTGATGGAGAATTTTATTTCTGGATAGTTGGAAACTGGAATTTTGGCACAAAATTTGAGAGATAATAATAGATTTTATAATTAAATTTGTTCATGAATCTCAAATTTAGTTCCTCTAAAATAACATATCTCATATATATCTCAAAATTCTAGAAGTATCTCTTTAAAAAAAAAAAGAAAAAAAATCTTAAACTATCGGATGAAGGGAATTTAATTTAGTGGGGGACAAATCACAGTACCTGTTATTTAATTTTAGGACGACTATAGGGCTGGAGAATGTACTGAATTTTTATTTGACTTAAATTAGTGGGGCACGTCTGCAAGTTGTCAAAAAGTTTTTATTTTCTAGGTTCTGTTGAGAAAGATTGCTTCTTCTTTCTTTTTTAATATAATAATTTTGTTTTTCAATTCTTAATTCTTTCATTGTTAATTTTGTGTTCTTGTGTAACAAGTAAGAGTGTTCAAACAATCCGAATAACTCGAACCAACTCAATCTAATTTGACGAATTGAATTGGATTAAATATATTTTTGGGTTGAGTTAGATTCAAACTTATAAATTTTTCATGGGTTTGGTTGAATACCTAATATCAATTCAATAAATCTAAATTTATTATTTATTTAAGTTTCATTTTACCTATAACACAATTATTATGTTAGCTAATTATTTAGATTATGTGGATATTTTTTTATTTAATTATTATTATTAGATCTTTTATTTTTCAATATTTTTTTTAAGTTTTTATAATATATATATATATATATATATATATACTAAAACTATTTCATATATTTTCGTTGTGTTTTAATTCTCTATTTGTTTTAAGTAAGTCGAATTGTGTCATTTATTTTTGTTGTTTTAATGATTTATTTGTTTTATGTGATATAGTTTAAATATTCTATATGAACCATGATGACAGTACGACTTTTGATTTAATATTGGGGCTTTTTCATGGATATTAAAAAATAAATAAATAATTCACTCCACAACACATTTCTTAAATTTATTCATTTGTAGCAAAAAAAATACCCTAAGTTTGTAAAATTACCAAAAGAGCCATGCTTAAAACTCTCCCACAAGATTTCATCCAACACAAACATTGTACACACCTTCTTTGTAAAAAAAAAACCCCCTCCCAACACGATTTTTTCCCAATCATCGCAACTTCTCATCGCCGTCACCTTCGCCGGAACCACGTTCTTCGCTGTCGATCTCGCTGGCGGCTTCTCGGCTTTCTATTCTTCTTCTCTGTTCCCATTTTAGCATACTTTCTTCTATTCAACGAACGAGTTTGGGGCGGCGACAAAGTGCTTTGTCCATGGCGTTCAGATGTTCGACAATTCGTCGCTTGCAGTGTTATCGGCGACTACGAAGGTGGAGCTGCTGAAGAGCATGGGGAAGACGTAGGGGTTCAACTCATAGAAGTCTATCAGTTCCACTGATAGAATGCTATCACTGCAGATTCACTTTGGTTCAGCTGATAGAAGACTGATAGACTGATAACATTCTATCGGTCGAAGCTTGAAGAGGAAGAAGAAATAGCTTGAAGCTTAGAGAGGAACTAAAAAGAAAAGGGTATATTTGGAAATTGAAAAAGAATGTAAAAAATTTGCTAGGCATTAATTTGTTTACAATTTGTGCTATAATTAAAATAGGTGGGCCAAAAAATGCTATTGGTAGCAAATTCCCTTGAATATTTTGCATATTTATTATTTATATTTATTTTATTAACTTGATATGATAATGATTAAAGATTGTATTTTGTTTATGTATATGATATGACTAATTTGATAAAAACATATCTATATTTGTAATTTATTGATGAATCTGGTAAACCAACCCATCCCAAAAAACTAAGATTGGATTGAAAAAGTGGCCAGTCCAAAAATTTAAGTTGAGTTGAAAACATTTTTCAATCCAACCCAACTTAACTCATGTTCACCCCTAACACGTACTTATAAGTGAATATTACTTTTTCTTCTTCAACTCTATAAGATGCAATCTTATATTGAAAAATAAAACAAAAACCATGGTCCGCACCTCAAATTCTAAACTATTCATATTCATAGTCATTAATATATTTAAATATTGTATTACAAATACTTATTAATATTAATTTTAATTATTAATACATTTTAATATTGTATTATAAACCTTAATTAATAATACGAGTACTATGTGATAGATTCATTAATATCAACAATTATATTTATATATTTTTTTAAGATACTATATTAATAATTATTTTTTAGATTTAGTTAATCTAAGTTATTCATAGTACTACTAATAATAAATATAATAATCATTATTGTAAATGGCTTTTTTTATAGGGTTTTCTTAGCTCAATAGTAAATGGTTTTAAGAAGAAAATAAAATATTGGTTAAGAAAAAACAATATTTGGTGATAGAATTAAAATGTATAGTGGTGATGAGCAGTATTTCCAAGATATTTTTTAAGAATTAAAAAAATCATTAAAGCCTACTATTTCATTTAAAAAAATAATAATTATAAAATAGTTTGAGTTCTTGAAACTAAACATCAAATTGTTTCATTTGATAATTAAATAAAATAAACACTCATTGAAAAAAATTAAATAAACTAATGGGTTCTCAAGTGGAGTTCACGAATTTTGAATTGGCCACCAAAATTTTAAATCTCGAATTATCCAAAGCAATTAATTAATTTTACAATCCCTCTTGTTTAACTATTATCGTTCATTGTTCAACAACAAACAAGTTGCATTTTGATTTAAAAAAAAAAAAAAAAACTTGTATTTAAAAAAAACCATTTTTTTAATGTAAGGAGAAAATTTCAAGTATGTTGGAGAAAAAAGAAAGTTGGGAACTTGTAATTAAAAAAAAAAGTTGGAAACTTGTAATTAAAAAAAAAAAAGTTGGGAGCTTGAAAAACTGAAAATTCTTGCAAGTATGGCTATGCGGACCCAACCCAACCAACAGCAACAGTATACATAACCAATTAAGAGGAAAAAAAAAAAGAAAACAAAATAGAAATTGCATTAATGGCGGTTTTAATCAGATATTATTGGAAATTAGGTCGGGTTTTGTTCGGGTGGATGAAAAAAAGTCAGCTTCGATTCACGGATTTTCAAACCATTTTCAGATCAAAAGAAGAAACAAGCAATCGCCATTACCCATCGATCAATCGCCCCTTCACATTTTTCAGACCCTACTTTTTCAAAAAGCCCCAAATTTAGCTTGTCCCTAAAACCCCATTTGCCATTTCTTGTTTCCCCACAAATAGCATTCAACACAAAATTTCCCCACATAGTTGCTGATTTCCTTTGAAATCCCTTGTGGGTTTTGTTCAAATTTCAAAAATGGCTACTAAGGACTCGAGTTCTGGCACTGAGGGCAAGATTAAAGGGGCTCTCACTCATGGCGGCCGTTATGTGCAGTATAATGTTTATGGTAACTTGTTTGAGGTTTCGGCTAAGTATGTTCCTCCTTTGCGGCCCATTGGTAGAGGGGCTTATGGTCTTGTTTGGTAAGATTTTAATGGTGGGGTTGTTTCTGTTTTTGATGATTTTTTGATCTCTGAAGTTGTTTTCTGAAATGTTTGTGCATGTTTTGGTGGTTTTGCTCCTGATCTGTTTGGTAGATTCACGGTGGTTTTCTTGTTTAGTGAAATTAAATGTTGCGTTTGCAGTTTGGTTTGGTAATTTGTTTTTGGGGAGCTTTTTGAGATTGAATGGAGTAAGGTGACACTTATTGGCTTGGTTTAATGTAGTGTTTGATTGTTTGAGTATGGCTGGTTAGGTTGAAAACTAGTTATTTGTTTGAACTTAATTAGATTGGGGATGCACTGAAGAAAACTAATTGTGTGGAAGTTAAGTAGAAGGTGGAGTTGTCGGGTGGCCTTGTTGGTAAAGATTTGGGATCTCCGTGTCCAAGGTACACTCCTCCCTTGGATGTTCCAGGTTCGAAATCTAGAAGTGAGCTTAATTGTTAACTTTCTTGTAGTCTTGTTAACTCTTGAGTAAGAGCTTTTGGACGTGTGTGGGTGCCTTGAGTATATAGTGGAGCGAAGCTATGATTCCTTATATAAAAAAATGGTGGAGTTAAATTAAGACTAACCTTTTGCCTCCAAGGGTGGTACTTTTGGTTAAGGCCCCACTAACCTTGACACATACCTATCGGAAAGTCGTGTGTTCAAATTTTTCGGCAAGCTTAATAAGGAAAACATTTGATGTCTCGAGAGTCTTAGTTGTGGGGTATGCATGAATTTTATAAATAAAGAATTAAGGCTACTCTTTCCTTTTGTTTTCTCTCAAGTACTTGCTGTGTAAATGTTTTCTTTACTGTAAAACTTTACCTGGAAATCATTGTTGTCCTTGTTCATTCACTTGAAGTTGTAACTTGTAAGTTTTGAGTTATATTGCAATGATTTCCATTCCATATCTGTGTGCTGTGTCACATAATTTCGTTTTCTACAGCGCTGCTGTTAATTCAGAGACACATGAAGAGGTTGCCATCAAGAAAATTGGAAATGCATTTGATAACATAATCGATGCTAAGAGGACATTGAGAGAAATTAAACTTCTTTGTCACATGGAACATGAAAATGTATGGTTTGTTTCTAAGAAATTATAAACTTCATCTTTAATTTTGAATTCCCTGCTTTCTTATTATCTCCGAGCCGAGACTTGGGCTTTGAAGGTGTGCTCCAAATCTCAGGTTCGAGACTCACCCGTGACATTAATTTGTAGACACTTCCCGTGTCTTCATTCCTACCATGTCTCCCGATTTGTGGCCTAGGGACGGGCGTGGTTACCCTTGTTTCAAAAAAAAAAAGAAAGAGGCCAAGTTTTGATTTATGTGCAAACCTTGGTAATGGCTCAATTTTTTACCCTTCACAGATTATTGCTATCCGAGACATCATTCGGCCGCCAAAAAGGGAGGTTTTTAATGATGTGTATATTGTTTACGAGTTGATGGATACTGACCTTCATCAAATTATTCGTTCTGACCAACAACTGACAGATGATCATTGCCAGGTTTGATGCTGCCATTTTGTTATAAATCCTTTTTTTATTCTCATGATCGTTTTTACACAATTGAAGTTCATGACACTCAAAGTTGCTCTGTACTTCCTCGAGATCTAAATTAATATTTGAACTTCAATAATTCTTTCCTTGAATTTAGCAAGTTCGAGCCATATCCACAAAGAAAAGAAGTAATGTAAAGTTTGAAGTTTGTTATCATAGTTGACTTAAGAAAAGTTATCCTCTTTTGAATTGGTGAGAGGAAGTTCTATATGGAAATGTCCCCAAGGGGTGGTGCGTGGCCGAATACTTGGTTTTGAAAGTGTGCTCCCCTCAAGGCCCCAGGTTTGAGACCCGCTTGTTACATTCATTTGTAGACACCTCTCTTGTCTCCATTCCTTCGATGTCTTCGGGTGCTTAGCCTTGAGACGGACGTGATTACCTCGGGTATTGCGGAGCGAAACTCTGATTTCCCGGTTAAAAAAAGAGAGTCCTATATGGAACTTCTTGACCGTTCTGCAATGAACTGATTCCTTCAGAATCCTTCCACATACCAGGGATATGAAATTATTTGTCGCTAATTTTCATAATAGATCTATTTTGAATGTGAATGCATGAATTTATGTTCAGGTTCAGACATGTATAAGCTACTTCAATATGCAAGTTTTTGTATATCGCTACATGGTTTAACCTTGTATTCAATTAGGGTCATGTTAATAATATAAGGCTTAAAAGATTGAGTTCAAGCCATGGTGGTCACTTATCTAAGATAAAATATTTTGTGCCCTATCTTGCAACCAAATATAGTTAGAGCTTGTCCCGTGAAAATAATAGATGTGCATGACTATGCACAAGTTGGACTGAGCAACCGCTATGGGTAGTAGCTAGTGGTCAAAAGGACATTAAGAAACTAAAAGGTGTTGGGTTTAATCCACGGTGGCCACCCACCTAGGAATCAAGTTCATATACGAGTTTCCTTGACATCCGAATGTTGTTGGGTCTGGTGTTATCTTTTGTGATAATAGTTTAGGCGCACGCAAGTTGGCTCCAAACCCTTACGAATATTAAAAAAAAAAACGGTACCACTATGCTGACATATTATGCACGGATATTTAAAAAAAAAAAGTTTTGTTCCTGTATTTTGATACATGTAGGAATGTATGAGGATCTTATTTTTAAAACTAAGAGCTTGTTACCTTTCTCTCCTGCAAATTTTTCTTATAGGAATTTTGATCATTTCATTAGACATTCACGCTACCACTATACTGACATATTATGCACTTGCAGTACTTTTTGTATCAGTTATTGCGTGGGCTGAAATATGTGCATTCAGCCAAGGTCCTGCACCGCGATCTCAAGCCAAGCAACCTGCTTCTGAATGCAAATTGCGACCTTAAAATTGGAGATTTTGGATTGGCAAGGACGACTTCTGAAACCGACTTCATGACTGAATATGTGGTCACTCGCTGGTACCGAGCACCGGAATTGCTTCTCAATTGTTCAGAGTACACTGCTGCTATTGATGTTTGGTCTGTTGGATGCATACTTGGTGAGATCATGACCAGAGAGCCTCTCTTCCCTGGAAAAGATTATGTTCATCAACTCAGACTCATAACTGAGGTACAAGTTTTAAACCTATAAGAGTTCATGTGTGCAACTCTTTATATATTTGAAAGTCTACATCATTTGCTCCTCTGCTAGTTCTCCAGATCATTTTCTCGTCAGATTAGTTCTCCTTACCTATTGCTGAATGCTTCATCTAGTTCGACAGTTCTATTGATAAACTTGGAAAATATTTGTCACCATATTGAATATTTTTTTTTTAGGAAACTTGTTGCAGATAACAAATTCTAGCATCCCTATTTTAATTATAGCAACTTTTTAAAATATTTCATACATAGCAAAGTATTTAAACTTTCATTGTTTTCAATCAATTGAAGGTCATCAATTTCACTTGATTGAAGCCATCAATCTAGTTTTTGCTATATTTGATTCTTTTATAAAAAAATTTGGCATCCATAGATTTTTTTTTATTCATGAAAATTTTCCATTTTTTTTATATGTCTGTGAGCGTCCAGGTCAGCTTACACGCACCTCAACTATTTTCCCACCATATTGCTTGACCTTACAACTTTTAGATGTCAATGAAATTTGTAGGAAATTATTTTCTAGGTCGGTGACCAACCATGAATTGAACTCATCATAATCTCTTGGATCGTCGAACCCCTCTTTGATCACTAGGCTAACCCATAACCTCTGTGATTAGACTCTGCTGGTAATAACTTAGGCCTTTAAGACCCAATGTTTTAACATTTCATCAAGGTTTATTAAGTTGGAATGACTTGTAGTTTTAAACCACTTCCCTAACATTTTGCTAGTGTTCAGTTAGAGGCTCAAATTTTAGTCCTAAACTCGCTATAAATTGAAGCAAAACAAGACAGAAGCCTAGGGGAGAATCAGATAGTGCCAGATCTCAAAGAACTCATTTTCCCTCTTATATCAACTTCTCTATTTGCTTCTTTGACACTCCCCCTCCCCTCCACCCCACATGTACGCACGCACGCACGCACACATACACCCGTGTTGCTACTTGCTATAGACATCAACTATCAAAGTTCACTCATATTATTTCATAAAGAACAGTGGTTTTTCAACTATTTTTCTAAAATTGGAAGCTGGAAGAAATCTATACCTTTCCATGCCTGAAATTTCATACAAATTTGGGAATATTGTGAAAGTAAGGAACAAAACCTAAGAAACATAATCAAACCAAACTCCTTAAGTTCTTCTAAACCGGAATTGGTCAATTAATTCGGTTTAATCCTCAGATAGTATGAGTCTCATCTCATCATCTTATATACACAGACAAAGCTGCTCTGCTGACTGTTGAGAAGTTTCCTACATTACATTTTTGTGCTTTCAACATCTTGATTCTCTGTTACTTTTCTCGACCGCAATGCTATTTAAGATGTTGAGTGTCATTATTCATACTCGTTTTCGAAAGTACTTTAGCTCTTCATTTCTGCTGATGGAAGGAAAAAAAGCATGAATATTTTCCCAATTGGCCTTGACAAAATGCATGGTTGCTTTTCTTTCTTTTCCAATGTAAAAGCTACTAGGATCACCAGATGATGCCAGCCTAGGATTTCTCCGAAGCGACAACGCTCGAAGATATGTCAAGCAGCTTCCACAGTACAGGAAGCAACAATTCTCAACTAGATTTCCCAACATGTCTCCAGCTGCCCTAGATCTTCTAGAAAAGATGCTCGTATTCGATCCCAACAAACGCATTACAGGTGTGTGAAAATCGTTCATCTTTTAACAACAAAAAGATCTTGATATCCTCTCATTCATGTAGAACTTCCTAAACATCATCAAATATGATACCTCTGTTACCCTTTTGCAGTGGAGGAGGCACTTTGTCACCCATACTTGAAGTCTCTCCACGACATCAACGACGAGCCAGTCTGTGCCAGACCTTTCAATTTTGATTTCGAGCAACCATCGTGCACTGAAGAGCATATCAAAGAACTCATCTGGAAAGAAACTACCCGGTTCAATCCCGACGAATCAGCAAGGAGAACGACTCTTTGCGTTTGACGTGATCTAGATGCTGGAAATTGAACACTTATTTTCTTTTTCCCGAATAGGATCTACTCTCATGATCAAGTAGACTTGTATGCTTACCCATATAAATTGAAGTCCTTTATTGTACAAGGAGCTGATGCTGATTTCTGCAAGGGAATATGGGGGTTCCCAGAATCATGTCAAACTTCAATACTTAGGCTTTATATGACTGAAAAACACGATAAAAAGGACGAAAACACGAATCGAACATGGAGCAGAGTATTAGGTATTGGGGAGATTTTGGAGTAAAGATGAATGTTGATGCTTGTACTAATTTCCATGGATCTAATGAACTGAGAAATAAAGTGAAGGGTGTAATGCTAGAGACGGTCTCTTTTATATTTGCTTCAATGTGTGTTTTTATCAATGTTCTTAATATTTGACTCTAATTTAATCTTTTGAATTTTTTTTTCTTCAGTTCAACAAGAAGTAAATCTGAATTCAAACCTTTATCCTCTTCGAGTTATAAGTTTTATCAAAAAAATTTCTTTTTTTATTTTTTAGTGCAATAGAAGTAGTTATATGTCTTAATCAATAGAAGTATATGTGTTTGGTTTGTGCGTCACTCTTTTCACTTAAAAGACTTCTACAATTGTATGTTTGTCTAATGTGATATTATTTTTGTTTCTAAAAAAATTCATAGTGAAGAAAAAGGAATATCAGGTTTATTAAGTTTTGGTAATCTAGTGCCTACCTTGCCCTAATTCTACTTTATTGAGTAAAAATAAAAATAAACAACAGTTTGTTTAGTATTGTTTCCAATTTTGTTATATTATACTTAAAAAATGACATGATTGTCGACCATTTAAATTAGAGGAATATTTAGATGATACTCAAGCATGATATGTAAAATAATGTTCATCTATGTGATCCGACATGAGCCACAATCTATTTGATTTAAACCAAAAGATAAAAAGATAAAAAAAAGAAAAGAAAAATAGAATGTGGCTCATTTTGAGTCACATAGGTGGTCATTATTTTACACATCATGCTCGGACATGACCTAAATAATTCTCTTTAAATTTAGTGGGGATGAATGTTTTGGACATAATTGTCTAAGTCAATGTTTGCCCGATAAATCTTCTCAAAATTTTGATAGATGCGCCTAAGTTATGTTGTTGGTTATAGACCTAGATATTAAGATAAAGTTACTATTAAAGTTTTGGATGAATTTTTAAGTACAAATTCAAATTGGTAATTAGGTTTATGAGCATATATTACATTCAATGATTTTTTACTCTTAAGCTAAAGCTAAATTTATACTATAAATGCTTCAAATGAGAGGTAAATTAGTTATACAATCAAATAAATAACTAACACTTGAGATTCAAACTTTTTATTTTATTTTCCTGGAACAAAAAGGAGGTATTTTTTCCTACTTTTTAAGGTGATTGGTTATAATAGGTGATTTTCATGAAGTCCATCTTTGATGAGGAAGATGGGAACCTAACCTGTCAAATACCTTCATTTTCACATTGTTTCCCCCAAAATTTAGGTATATCCAAAACAAGTAGGCAGCTTAAGAGAAAAATTTGGGTCAGGTCAAAGTATGACCTAAACACTAGAAAAGTTTAATGTCAGGATATGAGTAACTAAGATCCCGTTTAATAACTATTTAATTTTTTATTTTTGAAATTTAAATCTACAACAATTAGTTTACCATATATTTTTTCTTACTTGGATATCTACCTCTCATCCGTGTATGTGGAAACCAAACCAAAATTTGAAAATAAAAAAAAGTAGCTTCCAAATTTTTGTTTTTTTTTTAAAGTTAATTATCATTCAACTACAAGATAGATACATAGTAAGAAATATAGAACACATTATAAGAAATTTGAGTAAGAATATATTTAAGTTTCAAAAGCAAAAAATAAAATGGTTATCAAACGAGAACTAAACTTTTGTGTCTACTTATCTGTTTTAATTTGAGTAGCATTCTTTTTTATTTTAAACTAAAAAAAAAAAGAAAAATAAAATGTACTTCAAATTGGATTAATTTAGGTCCTGCCACTAAACTTTTCTCTTTTGGCGGTCTCAAATATTTAGCATTTTATTAAATAATTATTTTATTAATACATTTGGGACCTCACTCTTGTTTTTCGCATTTGTTTAAAATATTATATTTTAAAATTCACGGTGAGAATTTTAATTATGTCATTTTATTGACATCTCTAATATTGCATTATATTTGCATTTAAAGGAGTCATCTTTAAATATACGAACGAATCGAGATTCTCTTCCGAAATTGAGTTGAAAATTATAAATTATTTAAGTTAAAATAAAATTCTAATAATGGATCTGAATTGATTCAATGTAAGATTTTAATTTACAACATCCAATCTTAAAAATATCAAACATATAACTATAGAGTATTTTAACAACATGCATCCACCATAACTAAAGGAAAAGAGACATAAGCTCTAAGCCCAAAATAAAAGGTAAGGTCAATTTGGTAACTTTCACTACATAGAGCCTACTTTAACAACATTCATCATATTATAAAAGAAAGAGATATAAATCTTTGGTAATCACGTCCGTCCCTCAGTCAAACACAAAAAACATCAAAGGAATACTGTCATAAGAAAGACTCGAATTCAGAACCTTAAGGAAAACATACACTCAAAGTCTAAGTTTTCAACCACTGCACTATCCTTTAAGGACATAAATATAAACCCTTAACCAAAAATAGAAGGTAAGGTCAGTTTGGTAACTTTCACTACATAGAGCCTACTTTAACAACATCCACCATAACATAAAAGAAAGAAATATAAACCCTTCACCAAGAATAGAAGGTAAGGACAATTTTGTTTCCTCATTTCACCAAATATACCATTTATTTTCAAGTTTAACTAAATATTTTAATCTAACATTAAAAGAAAAAAATCCTTTAATTTATTTTTCATAAATCTGGTGCAATATCCATTTCATTTTTTTTTTCCTCATAGATATAACACTAATTTTTAGACAATATAAGGTTTTTTAAAAAAGAAGATGTATTATAAAAATAAATTCAACAATGAAAATAAAATTAAGTTTAAATTACAAAATATAGTTCTTTTGGAATTCTTTTAAATCTAATTTTTTTTATTAAATACTTAAAAATAAATGATATTGCATAGACAACATAATAATAGTAATAAATAACATATAATTTTGTTCTAAAAAAATAACAAATAATTTTTATTCAATTTCAAACAAATTAATCTTGTGTTTACAAAAGAGTTGGAAATATTGATTTTAAAAAATTAGGAGAAAATGAAAATATAATAAAGATTGAATAAGATAGTAACTAGTAGGGGTTTACATGGTCTGAGTTGGGTAGGTTGAATGATTTTTTTGGACCAATCCAATTTTTTAGATTGGTCAATTTGCCAATCCTTCCAACCCTATACATAAGTGCAACCCAACCCTAGATTTTTGGGTTAGGTTAGGTTGGGTTCTTGGATTATACTACTCTCATTTTTTCTATCTAAGATTCAATCCATAGTCCACAAATATGTTTTTAAAAAATGTATGATACTATATTTCAACCTATTACCTATCTTATTAGTGCACATTCTTTTTTTAGAAGATTTATAAAGTATGATAATAATCTATTTTATTAATTCGATTTAAAAAAAAAAATCTATTTTATTAATTTATCTTATATATACACATGTTATATATAATTTTCTTAGTATGGGTTGGGTTGGGCTAAACGAGCCAAAAAATTGCCAACCCAAGAACCAACCTAACCCAATAAAAATTACAAAATCATTATCCAACCCAATTCAAAAAAATTATAGCCCAACGATTTAGGTTGGGTAGGTCAAGTTGCTCAGGTCACCAGTTTTTTTTTGTACACCCCTGGTAACTAGTCATGCAATAATTTCATTTTTTTTTTTGTTGTTATAAAACAGTTTAATCCCAAAAGTATATGGTTATTTAGATTTATTCTAAAAAATTAGTTATTTATATTTAAAGGGAATGAAATGATCCTAAGAAACAATTATGAAAAGAATGAATGTTTTGTATTTGAGAGCATAAATCATTAATTATGGAAATAAAGTATGAAAGAATTCCTTGCAAACACTCTCTAACGTAACGTTATTTACTTCCTTTCTTCCATTTATGTGAAAAATACAATTAAAAATGTGGTTTAATTTGACTATCCACATTAAATACGCAACACCGGCCAGAGAAAAGAATCCAAATTTCAATTCTAAACCATATTTTAATTTCTCTCCTAATTTCATTTCTGATCCCACACCTTTTTTATAAATTATACCCTTCATTTGTAATTTCTCCGATCAGCCCGCCGGCGTTCATGGGGACCGTTGCCGCCGCCGTTCCGTGCCGGTTTAATTGCCGGAGTCTCCTTCCGGTGGTCGGAGACCGGCCGGGGTTGGGTTTTCCGAACCGGGTTCCGTGGCGGTTCTGTTCGAAACAGAGGACGAGAATTTTGACGGCGGCGAAGAAAAAAAACAGAGCTGATGAAAATGGGTTTGGTGGAGTTGAAATTGTTGAGGATTTGGAGAAGAAAATGGAGAGGAAGAAAGGGGAAAGAGATGCCTATTTTGTTGCTGCAATTGTTTCGAGCTTTGGAATCACGTCCATGGCTGCCATCGCTGTTTATTACAGATTCTCTTGGCAAACAGGGGTATTCTTTTTTTTTTTTCCTCTCTCATTTCTTGGTAAGTCTGTAAATTTAGGTAACAAAAATGTTGAATATTTGTTTTTCGAAAACCGGAAAATCGGAGCCCCGCTCCCCTATATCCGAGACACCACTGGCCCATCCTTAAAGTGTGACACTGGGATGCTTCGAAGGATATTCTAGTTCAAGCGTTTTTCAGCAAGCTCGAATTAGAGATCTCTCAAATAAGCATGCTTAAGTCATTTGCTTCAATCGTTCGGCTGGGCTGCTCACCGGGGACAAATGCTGAATATTTGTTGGGGAAAAAGCAAGTGAAGGCATTCATTGAGGGGGTGTTTAGGCTAGGAAAATAGGAATGAGGATGATTTCTTGTATTTGGACTATTGAGAATCATTCCCTTCCTAATCACGTTTTTAAAAAAATATTTTTTTCATTCTCCTCCTAATTATTTTTTATTCCGTTTCTAAAAAAATTTCATACATCACCTCACCATTTTTCATTCACATTATATTTATTATTTTATTTTTTTCATGTCAAATACAAATAATAATTTTCTCTATAATCATTATCTTCACTCCAAACACAAATAACAATTACCTTCATAATCATTCTCCTCTCTATTCTCCTTATTCCTATTCCCTCCTTAATCTTTACCATTGTCCTCGCCCCAAACACGCCCTCACTAACATTAAAAATAAATTGACATTGAAATATTAGTTATGAATTGGCAATCTAATAGTAGTTGTGAATGATGTAGGGAATTTTCTCACTTTCATTTTGGATGTATGTATTCTCAATAATATTAAATTGATTTTTTTTTCTTTCAAAAGGAGCATTGAAAATTCTCAATTCTAAATATTGTCCAACTAAACAAAAACTAGTAACTTTTTAATTATTGAATGATAAAAGATATCACTAAAACTTTATCTATTAAATTGAGTAGACAGCTCAATGATAATAATATATACTCAAATTTTTTTAAAAAAACGATATTAATGCATTCTTATGAACAAAAAAAAAAAGTCATGAATTTCATTGTCTCCACATTAAACTAAAAAAATTCTTAAATTAGGAAGTGATTTACAATTCATTTACAGGGTGGAGAGTTTCCAATTATGGAAATGTTTGGCACATTCGCTCTATCGGTGGGATCAGCTGTGAGTTTCCATTTCTGGAAATATATATATATATATATATTTCCTTCATTAAAATTATGTTAAATTAATTTGATGAAGCAAAAAAGGGGATGTTTGGATAAAGGGATATTGAATGGTTTTTCAGGTGGGGATGGAATTCTGGGCGAGATGGGCTCACAAACAGCTCTGGCATGCAACCTTATGGCATATGCACCAGGTAATTAATTAATTGTCGCATTAAAAATTAAACCTAAGTTATTATTAATGTTCAAAAGCATATAATAATAATAATAATAATAATATTTTTATTTTGTGAATAGTCTCATCATAGGCCGAGGAATGGGATGTTTGAAATGAACGATGTGTTTGCGATAATAAACGCAGTTCCCGCAATTGCTCTTCTTTCCTTTGGGCTCTTCAATCAAGGCTTCTTTTCCGGCCTCTGTTTTGGTGCTGTACGTCTCTTTTATATATTTATTCCTTTTTTATTTCAATTTCGTTTTTTGTCAATTCTTTTTTAATAAAATATAAACTATCATTTACATTTGAGAATCTATCTACGGAAAATTATCTTTTTAGTTTTTTAAGTTTTAAATTTTGTTTTCGTTTACCTTTTTAGGTTTAAATTCAACATTCAACTATACTTATTTTTATTTCTCAAAAAAAAAAAAAAACGATACTTATTTTTAGTTATGATGTGTATTTTAATTTATTTTAAGTGTTTTTTCAGGAATAGGTCAAATTTGAAAAATATTTATAATAGCAGGCAAAAAAAGTATTCAGCATCGAATGGTTCAGTGGCGCGATTGGTTATTTGGTTTGGAGTTAATCCATTTCCACCCCACAGTCATTGATGAAGTATCATGGATAAAAATATTCAATTTTGAAACATGTAAATCAAATTGAAACTAAATTCAAACCTAACGTCTAAAAATATATATTTTCCCCTAAAATTTATAATTATTTTTTGTAGTTTGATCGAGAGAAGTACGAAAAAAAATTACTTAAATTGATTGAAACTGCGTATTGGGATGGGTGGACATTGGTTCGGTTTACAGCTATTAATTAGAATGGTTTTTTTATTTAACAACAATGAAAGGTAGAAGATTCAAATATGGCAAGTTTATGATTATTCGGTCGTATTAAATGTCATTAGAATTATATTCCTTTCGGCCTAAATAGAACTATTACCAGAATTGTATATCAGAACACTGTAGACTTGTATTTTTATAACTTCATGACTTGAGTTTAATATGGATAAAAATTGTTAAAATGGCAAAAAAGAAACTAATTCCATAATTGACAAAGAAAATTGCAAAACTGAATAATCGTTTCAACCCCAATCCAGAAATACAATATTTTTTAAAAAGAAAAAAAAAAACAAATCTTTTGGCAATTTATCCTAATTTTGTGAAAGTGGATTGTCGTTCATAATTTTCAAAAGTGAAGGCTATGGAAGTCCAAGTCAGCTTTGTATGACGTGTCCTGTGACGTGTCAATGTTGACTTTTATTGATCTAATTATTTGGCAGGGTTTGGGAATTACGGTTTTTGGAATTGCCTACATGTTCGTCCACGATGGCCTCGTGCACCGTCGTTTCCCAGTGGGCCCCATTGCCACCGTCCCTTATTTGCGACGTGTCGCTGCCGCCCATCATGTACTTTCCGACATGTCGTCACGTTTTGCCTAAAGTTATTTTTTTAATTTTGAAGTTAATTCATTTTATTATTTTTGTGCAGCTTCATCACACGGACAAATTCGACGGAGTCCCTTATGGATTGTTTTTAGGACCCAAGGTCAGTTCAGTAATTTTACTCGTTAATTGTTTATCATTAATCTGTGTAATAAACGACGTCGTTTTCCTTTGTGTAGGAATTGGAAGATGTCAATGGTGAAGAAGAGTTGCAGAAGGAAATTATAAAGAGAAGCAAGGTTTACAGCAATTAAATTCATTTTTCTCACAATAATATTGGTAGTTACAAATTAAATTCCTCTATTTATTTATTACATGATCAATAAAAAATCAAAATCAAAATATGATCTAATATTTTGTTTTTTTTTTCATGAGAATTTGAATTCATAATTTTCAGTTAGATTAATACATCATTTCACTTAAATTATATATATCATTGTTAACAAATATTAACCATTGTTTTCAATTTGTAACTCTTCATAATTAAATAATCTCCTCATTTTTACTATTTGGGAATGATATTATCTTCTTTTCAAAAAAAAAAAAAAAAGAAAAAGAAAAGAAAAGAAAATATAGAATGATATTATCCTTTTTTTTTAATGCAATAAAAATTTAAGTATTTAAATACCAGAACTTGTGGTTACTATTAAGATGTTGAGCTATTGTTTCAGTGATGGATGAAAAATGATATTATATTTATACTAAAAAGAGGATATTATCCTATCAAATGGAATATTATAGTATTTCCACTAAAAAAGCATTATAATTTTTCAAATATTAAAAGTTTGATCTACAAATAAAAAGAAAATGTAACTCAATCATTAAAATATTATAATTTTAAGAACGGATAAATTTAGAAAATAATTATAAATATGATTATTTTAAAACTAATTTAGTAATAATAGTATTTAATATTAATAATAATACATAATATTGTATTAATTGAATATTTATAATATAGTATAAAATTATTTTTTTAGCAATATATTATTAAAATTATTAATGATTATAAAGGTAAACATTTTAAAATTTATCTACATTTATAGTTATTGAATAAAGAAAAGTCTCTAATTTAATTTCTTTAAATTCTAAGACTTTTGTATTTTTTTTATACCACTTTCTAAGTCAATTGAAACTTTGTGAAGTCTATTAAACTTTAAGGAAACTATTGACATTAAAAGAAAAATATTTAGCTCATATTCGAACCTGACTTAAATATTAATACTTATTCATGATTTATTATGAGTAATATTTTATTTTATGTTAAAAAAAAGAAAAAAAGAATATAATATGTAAAAAGATATGTCTTGAATCCATTAATGCCTTGCAATTAGTAGTTGGAGGTATCGTGCTATAGTGCGGGGGCAACGTTCTCGTTGCAAAAACAGATTTTCATTTTCCGCATTCTGTTGCGTGAATGCATTTCTATGCATGAACAAATTTTGTCTTTATGCGTTGTAGTCTGCATTCCGCATCCGCTAACCGCACTCCACAGAACATTCTATTTTCGCAGCTCGTCTACACATCTATATTCTATTTTAAGTTTATGACTTCCATAATTGAGTTTAATAAGAGTGCATATATAAACTCGAATAAGCTGTAATATGACATTCTGCTGTAATTTGTCTCTCCATAATAAAATTTGTCTCCTTCTTTGCTCGTAGACTAGCTAACACTTTGTTAGTGAATCGCGTAAATCTGTGTTCTTATTTTTTT
Organism: Sicyos edulis; assembly: GCA_036507275.1. Lineage (NCBI taxonomy): Eukaryota > Viridiplantae > Streptophyta > Magnoliopsida > Cucurbitales > Cucurbitaceae > Sicyos > Sicyos edulis. The sequence goes on from CM071846.1 coordinate 67,828,079, forward strand.
TTTTTGCGTTTTTCGTAATCTATTTTTATATTTTCTTATCGATGGTTGATTTTCGTTTTCATAACATGATATATATTAAATTATATATCTATATGTAGATATTAATATTTAGGTTATCTCCAAACATTAACTTAAATATTTCTGATATTAAAATGTTATTTTAAAATCCAAATATGATATTCAAGCTAGAATTTTGGTTGGAAAAAGGGAGAAGTTAATAAAGGGGGGCAATTTTCAAAAAGAAAAAACAAAAGAAAAAAAGAGAAGACGTGTAAGCAAAAGAAGGATACACATCTACTCCACTCTACGTGTCATTTTTGCTTTAGATTTCAAAATTAAGGTCTTTTTCTTACCGACGTGTCGTTCTTTCTTGTACTACTTGTCGGCTTATCACAACAAGAGCCGTTTAAATCTCACTTTCATCAATCGAACTAAACTCACCCCACTTAAACTAATTTAAATTACTTTCAATTAACTAGCATTCATTAAGTTATCAAAATAATTGTAACAATTCAACCATGCCTAGAATGCACATATTTTGTACATTTACAATAACAACTCTTAAGAGTAATAGCTCGATCACATTAGTGTACATTCAATAATTTAAAAGTGTTAAATTCCAATCACTTCAATAATTATTATTCTTTAAAGAGAATTGAATTATTATCATTTTTTAATTCAATAGTTTATTAAGGTGAATTATCGGAGTTTATTATCTCTAATACGAGTACTGTGCTTAGATAATGCACCTCCGTTCCTCCAATATATCTCGTTCATAACTTAGAGACAAGTTAGTGGTATCAGAAGTAAAACTCTAGTCTCCACTAGCAATTATGAGAAAATAAAGAAAAAGAAAAAAAGAAGCTAACATCATCCAACGGTCCAATTAATAATGGGCCGAAGAATCCAGCCCATATTTTCAGCCACGCAACATATGTTCCCTCCAATAATTCGTTTATATTCTTGATGCTTGAAATTTGCTCCATTAATGTTTTTACTGTGTTTGGATATGCAAAGAAAGTGTGTGAAATTTATCTCTCATGATTCTAATTCTATGTTTCTTGAAATTAATGATCTCTGTTATTATTATTATTATTTAGTAAAAATTCTATACCATATTGTTAAAAGCTGTTTAAGAGAAATTATACAGATTTCTGATATCCACATTACACAACTTTGTTGAGAAACTCTCATCTGCCCTGCAGGGAGGCATGTTCATGTATCTTCAAAGAACTATGTATATTCAGGAATGGTTAGATACTTACCAACAGAAAAAGTTCTTTTTTTTTTTAATATCCGGGAATGTCTCGGTTAGGTTATATGTATCTCAACTATTCTTATGAGATATACCGTTTAACCCTACACCATTTAAGGAAACTTGTAAAAACTTATCTTCTAAGTAGTTAATTACGATGGATTGAATTCATCACCTATTTGTACTCATGACATTCTTAACCACTAGGTCGTTGCAAGCAATAAAGTCATAACCTAACTAGTTTGCTTTGAATTAAATGGAAATGGTTTGGAATGATTGTGAGAATGGATTATGACCCTTTTTTCTTTTTTGAATAGGGTACTCGCGCTCGTTCCTAGGTTAGTCACTAGAGACAATGAAAGAGTAATGTCATAGTTGAGGCTCGAACTCAAAATCTTGAGAGGAGTATACCCTCAAAGCCGAAGTCTTCATCCACTACGCCATCCTTGGGGGTAAATTGTCTAAAGGGGTTCATTTGACAAACCATTTGTCAAAATGGGTCCCTTATGAAACTATTTTTCAAAATGGGTTGTGGCGTCTTTGGAAGAGACGCCACCCACGTGGCAGTTAGAATTAACGGAAAAAAAACGGAAGTGATGTTGCGTTTTTAGAAGAAACGCAACCCTCTAAACCATGAATTGATTCCTGATTTAACTCCTGCCAGCTTTTTTTTGAAATTTTATTGTTAATTAATTACCCACTTTCCTTATAAAAAGGAAATCTATTTCTTTCCTTGGTTATCAGATTTTACGGAGAGATAAGGTGTAGTTTTTTATTTTTTGTTTAATTTTGCATATTAAGTTTTGTTTTCTTTTTCTTTCAAATATATTATTATTCAAAATCTTTTTTATTTAAATTAATAAAATTTTAGAGTTTAGGATTTATAAAAAGGTTCATGACTGATTGAACTAATAATATATTGTGATGTTAATAAACCATATATATTTTTTTTAAAGAATGCAAATTGAAATTCCATGGCAAGAAATATACATAATTCTAAAAAAAGAAAAGAGAGAGAAATATTTATTCAAAATCTTTTTTATTTAAATTAATAAAAACTTAATATTCTTATAAAACAAAACATAAACTAAATAAGAAAACAAATCTATATAAAAAAAATCTTGTTTCTCAAAAAAGAAAAAGAAAACAAAACTTAATATGCAAAAATAAACAAAAATAAAAAACAAAAAATTACACCTTACCTCTCTGTAAAATCTGATAACACACCAAGGAAAGAAATAGATTTCCTTTTTATAAGGAAAGTGGGTAATTAATTAACAATAAAATTTCAAAAAAAAAAAGAAAGCTAGCACGAGTTAAATTAGGAATCAATTCATGGTTTAAAGGGGTTTGCGTTTCTTCTAAAAACGCAACATGACTTCTCTTTTTTTTTTTTTTTTTTTTCGTTAATTCTAACTGCGACGTGGGTGGCGTCTCTTCCAAAGACGTCACCGCATAAGACAAAGTGTATTGACCATTTTCAACCATTGTGGCGTCTCTACAAGAGACGCCACAACCCATTTTGAAAAATAGTTTCATAAGGGACCCATTTTGACAAATAGTTTGTCAAATGGACCCCTTTAGACAATTTACCCCATCCTTGGGGACAAAAATGGATTATGGCTTGTGTGCTTACCAAAATGAGAAGTCCTGCTCTGACTTGTGGTTCAATTATAAAATATGCATTTAGCTTATCAGTAAAATATGATAGATTAAACTTCACACCTGGACCCCTTTGTGTTGGGTTTCCAAAGAACTTTAGAGCTCCATGGACTTGTAAAACCAGATTTCTGATATACATTCATATCATAGTAGTATATGAAATATGAATTGAGAACCAGAAACACACAAGATTTGATGGCTCATTTTTACCTTCTTCCATTTAAACCTGTTCTTTTTTCTTTCTTTCTTTTTGATTTTTTTTTAAATTATCCGTGATTGTACTGGCCAACTTGCGTGCACTTTGGACATATTACTTGGTCCTACAACATTTGGATGTCAAATAAACTTATAGAAAATTAATTGCTAGGTGGTCACCATAAATTGAATCCATCATTTCTCGGCTCTCTAAGACCTTCTTGTCTGCCGCCACTCCTTCAACTTTTGTATCAGTAGAAAACTATGTTGTCTTGTTGTTCTGAAAAGTCCTCTAATTTGATTTTCATGCGAGGAGAAAAATCTACCTTTACATTTGAAATCGTAGGGAAAGGTTCATGGAGATGGTTGCCTTTATGGGTTGGACGTATTAAAGAATATGAAATTCCACATATTTGTGAGATCTTAACATGCCCCTTCAAGATGGTGCCTCTTTTGGGCTCACCATTCTTGAATCGGATCTCAATTTCATTTTATTGGACCGAGCTTTGATACCATATTAGAGAATATAAGGTTCCACTTTAAAATTAATTGACAATGAAGAGAGTAACCCATATTTCTTTTAAATTGATATTGGACTCTTCCACTTTTTAATGTAGGACATTTGTGCGATTCTAACACGACGAAAGTTTGAGTAGGTCGATTGCTTGACGAAGGAACTGAGTCAAGTCAACCAACAACGACTTATTGACTAAAATTGATAATATGAAATAGAGTTACCAACTTGTATGCTTTCAATCAATTGTGGATTGATGGTTTTAGGATATATGAATTGAAAAGGAGAAAAATAAGTTGGATTACCTACCTGAGCTGAATTTGATATGAGTTTTATTTTAAGATCATTTGGGTTTGAGATTAAAAAAAAAAATTGATTGCAACAAATCAATGGTAGTATTAATATACATCTAATGATTAAAAAGTTATGAGTTTGAATTCCCACCTTCGATTATTATAATCTCAAATGAATTAAAAATGATAAATGATAAATATTGGGATTATTTCTTATAATATGATTATATGGAGAATAAAATAATGAATATGGTGATTATGGTTAAATGAAATTATCATAATGAATAGTAATAATTGAATGAATGGATGAAAAAGAAAAATTATTAGTAGCTCAAATGTGAGTAATAGAAACCGAATAGGTCGGTGGTGGTAGTTGGTTAACTTGTTTTGTATTAATTCATTTCATCTCTACGGTCATGAAATCGAGTTGAAATCGAGTTTAGAAATTGGTATCTTATCCCCCTCTCCCAATGTGAGTAATAAAATTATTCCTTATAATCATGTTTATTCATTCTTCACCTCTAATTTAGATACTTGCTTGCTTCCAATTCCATTGGTATGCCTTAATTATAAATAAATACAAATGGTTTTAGGTTTTTTTTTTTTTTTTTTTTTTTTTTTTAATAAAGAAACAAGAAACATTCACAAGTTCAATTTTCTTAAAGAGGTAATAAAAAAACTAACATATTTATCACTTTTTGTCAACCCATCTCGTGACATAGTTAATCCCAAGGAACCAATAGGATTATTTTCTTCATTTAAATACACATTTGCTCTTTTAAATTTGTGTCAAATTGTTTGGTAAATTTTTATCATTTCAATCTGCAATATTTTATCTGAGAAGGAACAAACAAGAGCTCCTTTAATTAATTCAATAATAATAAAAAGAAATCAGAAGTTTGAACTGAAAAAACTATGGAAAAAGAGAGTGGAAGTCAGAAGATATCATTTAATAATGTAATGTGATGCAACTGTGCAATTATGTATGAATATTTAATTAAAAATCATACAGAAAAAGCAACATTAAATTAATGTATAAGTGAATAACGTGGGATGTGGAATTACAAAAGTGGTAAACGTTGTACTTTGTTCTCTACGAGGATGACAATGAGAATCTACGAGAAAATTTGGCTGATTTTCCTTGAATTCTATTTACGTTGTTTAAAATGAAGCCTTTAATGAAATATTATTAAAACTACATAGAAATCTTAGTTTCTTCGTTAGCAAAGAGATTTAATTTCTATTCAGATTCGTTTTTCTACCTTGATGGGATCATATACATCCGTAAATCTTATGTTAACCGGATTATTCCATAAGGTCTTTCAAAATTCAAAAAAGTGTTGAAAATAGCTTTCAGATATTTTTTTTGAAGTTTTGTTACTTCTTGTATGTTGAGATCGTTTTACGAGAGGCTTATCTCTTTATTAGAATGCTATTTTTTCTAAGTTTATTTTTTTTCTGTTCGGCCTTGGCCCGAGTTGTGGGTCGAGTCGAAGTTTGTTATTAAGGGTATTTTCCCTTACATTTGTTTTAATATTTAATGAAATTTTGTTGGATTTTTTAAAAAAAAAAGATTTAAGTTCGGTTACAAACTTGGGCTTACATAGAAATAAGAATCAAACATTTGGAAAAAAGGTAAGCTTTTCTCTCGACTAAAGCTTTCAAAATCATTACCGAATAAATATCTTGTTTGATGTTAATTCATTCTAACTTTATTCTTATGAGTTCGAGCCAAGAAATTAATATTTAATTATCATATTATTTAAGAACGGTTGTGTTCTTTTATGTAGGATTTATTGGTTCCTCTCCCTCCAATTTGTATTAAAAAAAGCTCTCAAGATGATTTTATTATTGAATTGAGTGTCGAAGTTGTTTTGATACACCAAATTGAGTGTTTGATTCTCTTATTTTATTGGCTGGATCATTATCGATGGAATGCATTTATCGTTGATCCTATGAACCAACAAATTTTATGATAATTTATTGAGTTTGAGTTATTAATGATTTAATAAAATTAAATATGATATTAGAATAGAAGGTCATATGTTCAAATTTCTGTGAATTAGTTTCTTGATTCCCAATTAATATTAATTATCACTTGTTAGACATTTATTATATTTTCAAATCTATAAATGAGAAGAGTATTAGTTGATATAACTAAATATGCTCTAACAACCTAACTTAAATTTTTAGATGGATCATACTTTAACAAAATTAAACACATTCCTATCTTTTTTTATCTTCCAAAATTCTTATCCAAGTGAAGAAAGTATTACCAAAATTGTGATAAATAACTAACCATGATACTGAATTTAATCAATTAATTAAGAACCAAACTTAGTTGCTAAATAATATTAATTGATTGATATGAAATGATTAGTCTATATCAATACTTTATTTTTCATTCTACTAATTAAACTTTCAACTTCTATTCATTGATTAACACTTATCTTAGTTGATTAATTAAAAAGTTTTAATTTCTCAAAAAGAAAACTTAAAAAGTTTTAAAGAAGAACTCATAGCCATTGGAAGCATAATCATTAATTCCATGTCGTAAGATTCTTGCGTGTATCTGAAATCAGCCACAGATTAATATGTTATTTAATTTTATGAGATTACGTTTTCTGAAAATATTTAACATTTCATTTCAATTCACTATTTTTTTTTTCAAAATATTTCATTTCACTTGGTCGATAATTAGCCTTATTACTATTAAATTTGTTTTCATATAATTTAAATACAAAATCAAATGACTCCAAAAGATGATAATAATCAGCCAGAAAAAAACAACTTTTAGTTTTAGCTGTCTCATTAAGAAAGTAATTCAAACACTCAAAACTCTTTTTTCATTTTTTTTATGCAATGTATTCAGCTGAGCTGTATTTTCCAAAATCAAACTTTTCAAAATTCAGCGAATAATAATTAATTTTTTGCTTTAAATTCGCATTAGATCTAAGATTTATAGTTAGGAGGGTTTCAACAAAAAAAAGATTTATGGTTAAGAGAACATTGAAGTTTTAATTTGTGTTATTTTGAAGAAAATTAAAATTCAACTTGTGATTTTTTTATTTTTATATTTTTTTTTGAGAATATTCAAAACTGATAGAGGAAAAAAGAGAGAGAGGGTAAAATACTAAATTGCAACAAGATTTCATAAATGGAAATTCACGAAATTATAGTATATTTAGTTATTGTATTATTTGTTCAAAAAAATATATATATATATATATATATATATATATATATATATATATATATATATATATATATATATATATATATTAGTGATTTGGATTGTAGAATTCTTAGATTTAGCTGCTACAAGATTGAGATTTCATAAGGTTGAGTTTTCACTTTTTTAATTATTGGTTTCAATATATTACATTTTAAAATTTATGAAAATTGCAAGAAAAAAAATGGTATTAACGCAATAACCTAAAAAATCATAGAGTAAATAAGAACATAATTTTTTTTAAATAAGACTCGTTTGATAATCATTTTATTTTTTGTTTATGAATTTAAATTCATTTCAATCCAAATTTTCTAAATGTACTCAAAAGATAAAGTAGTTATTGTAAATTTAAATTTCAAAAATAAAAAATAAAAAATAAAATAGTTATGGGACGTAAATAAACGTTAATCATCGAACAGAACTTAAAAACACTAAATTACAGAAATAAACAAAATTACAAAAAAGAAAAGAAACAAATCCGGGTAAATCAATAATCAAACGTCAGAGGTAAAGTTTCCCAGGTAAACCACCCCAAGTTTATTAAACAACCGCGTCCAAACAAACACCAATCCCACAAAATAATCCTCTACGACGCCCTTATCACAAAACCTCCACCTTTCACCGTCCGATCATCCCCTATCATCTGAACCGTCCAATTCCAGTACAAAACCCCAAAAGCTGGGCAATTTACTCAGTCACTCCCACTCTCTTCATCATCCTCGCCTTTACCCATTCAATCCCTTCGTCTTCTCAACCCGCATTGTCAACCGGGTCAAGCAATTTCAACCCGTTTCTTCCTCATCGGAGCCAAATCGAAGACTCCATTGATGAGAGTTTGAAGGAAATCAAAATGAAAGATTCAGAGAAAGTGTTTTGGGATCAAATGAAAAATCCCCAAATCGGATTCTCCAAAACCTCCTCAAAGCTTCTCCTCTGTCTCATCTTCTTCGTCTCTTTCACTTACCTCATCTACTCTCTCAAACTCCTCTCCTCGACCCGACTCTGCCCCGACCCACATCACCCATTTTCCTCAAATCGCCTCTCAAACCTCTCCGCCGCCGCACTCGCCGGAATCTCGCCCTCTCCTCCGCCGCCGACGGCGGCAACCCAGACGGAGCTCCGGCATGTGGTGTTCGGAATCGCAGCGTCGGCGAAGCTCTGGGAACAGAGGAAGGACTACATAAAGCTCTGGTTCAAACCGGAGGAGATGAGGGGAACGGTCTGGTTAGACCGGAAGGTGAAAACGGGCAACGACTCGGGCGATCTCCCCCCGATTCGAATCTCCGGCGACACGGCGCGGTTCTCGTACAAGAACCGGCAGGGGCACCGGTCGGCAATTCGGATCTCGCGAATCGTGGCGGAGACGGTCCGGTTGGGTTTAAGAGACGTGAGGTGGTTCGTGATGGGCGACGACGACACGGTTTTCGTGACGGAGAATCTGGTTCGGGTTCTGAGGAAGTACGACCACGAGCAATTCTACTACATCGGAAGCTCGTCGGAGAGCCACTTGCAGAACATTTATTTCTCGTATTCGATGGCGTACGGCGGCGGCGGGTTCGCGATCAGCTACCCGTTGGCGGCGGCGCTGGTGAAAATGCAGGACCGGTGCATCCAGAGGTATCCCGGTTTGTACGGCTCCGACGACCGGATGCAGGCTTGCATGGCGGAGCTCGGCGTTCCTCTCACCAAGGAGCTCGGTTTTCATCAGGTCGGTTTAATTAATCGAATCTTAATTATAATTAGTTAGCGTAATTTTAACTTATAGTTCTTTTATTTTGGGTAAATTATAGCTTTCCTTCCATTTTTTAATGACAGAATTAAAAAAATAGACTAAAATATAAATGAAGTCGGAAAGTAAGAATTTGGTACTTATAAATTTATTCTATATGATATGATAAAAATAGTCCTGCCATTTTTGTTAATACTAGTTATTGATATGTCAATAATAAAATTATAATTATGAATATCATCCTGCCATATGTATCACTGCTAGGTAATAGTATTGATATTTCAATGATAAAACTATTATTATGAATTAAGTTAGTGATATAACAAATAAATATGAATAATATTTAATAGACTATATTTTAAGTTAAATTTACTTTTTTATCTTTTAAAATATATAATATAGGGGAAAAATTAAAATATTTAGTTTTTATATTTTTGAAAATTAATAAAAGAAATTTTAAGAAATAGGTTTTATGTTTGGAATTGTTGGCTTTTTTTTCAATCAATTAATTATTATTAGAAACGAATAACTATTTTTTATATATATAGATTTGCCAACCATTTTAAATTTAAAGATTATATATATATATATATAAATATTCTAGTTTAAGTACTTTCTAGTATCTTCAAACCATGAATCTGTAAAAAAAGACGTCTTGAAATTCTTAATCTACCTGCTTTATATTTCTATCGATTATAAAATTTTATTGAAATTATGGTAAAATTTAGGGGTGCAACAAAAAATCGAAAAACCGAAAAATCGAATCGAACCAATCCAATCCAATGGATCGGATCGGTTTTGACATATCGGTTTGTAATTTGAAAAAACCGAAAATATTGGATCGGTTCCGTTTTTCGTTTTAAGAAACCAATAAAAATCGATTCGAACCAAAATATATATATTGTCAATAATTCATCTAAAATCATCATCTTTCCATTAATATTTTTTTAATTCACTCTTATTTCAAGTAAAAAACATCCTAAAATAATTTTGAATAAGTTAAAAATACTTATAGCTTTTATAGTTTGTTCATGAGAATGTTGTTTTTATACGAGAAATATTATTTTTGATATATTGAAAAAAATTGGATATTGGATCGAATCGGATTCATTTTTGGACATTGAAAAATAGAACCAATAGTTTTATACTTTATTGGACATTGGATCACATCCATTTTTTAAAAAATCGAAGATATTGGTTCGGTGGTCGATTTGGTACAAAACCGACAAAAATCGAACCGAAATCACCCTGTAAAATTTATAATTTTCACTTTTATTTTTCTAATATATATATTTTGAAATTATATGCACTAAATTTTACGGAATTATGGTTAAGATTTATAATTTACAGTTTTTAATTTTGCGTGTTTTTATTTATTTGTCGGTGATTTGATTTTGTTCATCTGAAAATTTGGGCGACTGTTTGGGAATGCCGACATTTTGATTATTGGTGTGGATGGGCCGAGTTATTGGTGTGGATGGTTCGTGAGTCATCGCCGAGTTTCTGTTTGGGGTTTTTCCATTTTTTGTGGGTTTCAATTAATTTTGACGTCATGTTTAATTTAATGGCCAGCCTCGGGGGTTGGGGAGTTTGGAATTTTGTTAAATAACTAATTTAATATTATCTTAAGATTTTAAATAATCTTTGTTTAGGGTAGTTTGTGGATTAAGGATCCTAGATTTGTTTTCGATTTCAGTTTCAACTTTAAATTTTAATGAATTGTTTTAGTTTTGTTCTTGTATTTTTTACTAACCATTACATTTGGATTAAGGATCTAGAAATGATATTCTATTGATTTTCTTTGCATTTAAATGTTTTGATCTCAGGTGGGTATGTCGAGAATAATCAACCTAGCCCATAAACTAGATTTAATACTTAGTTGTAGAGAAAAATTAGTTGTACTTTTTATTTTGGCTTCCATTTAAGCTCCAAATATAGAGTCGATATTAGATTTGAAAATTTGTTATAGAAGATTCTTTCGACGGTTCACAATTCAATAATATTGGTGTTGATATTATGATATTATATGGTTTATGGGCCATGCGTGGGATGGTTTTTATGTCTCATTGTAATCGGCATGATTTGTTTCCTAGGGGTGACATAGTGATTGAAGACTTGAGTTTTGGAGATATGTTTCCTTTAAGGTTCAAGGTTCGAGACTTACCTGTGACATTACTCATTTGATGATGTCTCTCGGTGCCTAGCTTAGGGATAGACGTGGTTATCCTTGTTTCAAAAAAAAAAATTGTTGATTTACTTATCAAATTAGATGGTTGAGACTTTTTTTTGTCATATTTCCTTTCCTTGTCGGGTGGTGGATAGTATCATTTTTTTTTTCTTTTAAGCTATAGAAATGAGGACAAATATAATTTCTTTTAATTTAAGTATTAAATCATATTTGGTTGTGTTTGAATTAAAAAAGAATGTTATTTTTAATTAAAAAGATGGCGAAAAAGGTCAAATTTGATAATATAAAAAGAAAACTAAAAAAGTCACTAAAAATCTACTTTTTAGGTTCGTTGGTAAGGAGTGGGACCCATCTTGTCGAAAAACAAGACCTGTCATAAAAGAAACGGTTCTATTGCTGAGACACGTGTCATTTATTCGCGTGGTCCCACCCGCCTTTTACTGCACTTGTGAAAAATTAATATCAACCTAAAATATTTAATTATTGACATTTTGTGTTACTAAATCCATTTTTCTGGGTTTGTATTGAATTGAATAATCAATCAGTACGATGTGTATGGCAATCTATTTGGCCTTCTCGCAGCTCACCCTATTGCGCCGTTCGTCTCGCTACATCACCTCGATGTTGTGGAGCCAATCTTCCCCAATGTCACATGCCTCCAAGCCCTCCGCCGCCTCACAACTCCAATGCAGCTCGACTCTGCGGGTCTAATGCAGCAATCCATCTGCTACCACAAGTCCAACACATGGACCATCTCTGTCTCGTGGGGATACGCTATCCAGATCTTCCGTGGCATTTTATCCCCACGCGAAGTTGAAATGCCAGCCAGAACATTTCTCAATTGGTATCGTCGTGCCGACTACACAGCCTATGCATTCAACACTCGACCGGTCAGTCGAAACCCTTGCCAGAAGGCTTTCGTGTTTTACTTCTCCAACGCCCAAATGAACTCAACGACAGGGCAGACGATCAGCAAGTACGTTCGACACCGGGTGCCGCAGCCTACGTGCAGATGGAAGAGCCCGAACCCAGCGACCATCGATATTGTTAAGGTGATCAAGAAGCAAGACCCCAACTTGTGGGACAGAGTAAGTACTCTGCTATACAACCCAATAATCTCATATTTTTCATTGTAAAATTGAAATCTTTTTCTTATTGATTTTGTTTGTGTAATTATCAGTCTCCAAGGAGAAATTGTTGCAAAGTTGTGAGATCTAAGGAGAAGAAGACAATGAGGGTGGAAGTTGGAGTATGCAAAGAAGGTCAAATTAGTGAAGTATAATAATTAATTCAGATTTCATCTTCTTTAATTTGTATTCTTTTTTTTTTTTATTGGGTTCTAATTATTATGGCCGATCATCTTCTCATTATATATATATATATATACTTTTTAATCAGTTGTCATGAATGTAGAAATTAAGGTTTCGATTTTATATATAAGTATATAAATATGTAGATTATCTAAAATAGTTATTCTCAGTGTGGGTGTTGGAATAAAGTTCACTGAGAACTGAATTTGTTACTTAAAAAAAACTGATTTTATTAAAAATGGGAGCTTACAACTGCAAACTGGTTATAGAATATAAATTTAGAAACTCAGATACCAATAAAATGAAATTTGAAGCCAACAAAGAACCGTTGAAAATTGGTTATGAGTTTGAATTTTCTTATTTTCAATCGGTGTAATCTCAAACAAAAAAGCTTGAAAACAATCATCAATGATGTTTTAATTTTGTAATTCAACATTTTGGGGAGGGTTTCAAATAAGCAATCGAATTAATAATGTATGAGTTATGAGAATACATTGATGCCATTGAATTACGGTTAGGGTTGACAATCACATGGTTACTAATGTCCATTTAGTCCATTTTACTGGCAGGAATTTGAAAGCTTATCCAGTAAATGACATTTGCCCCTTCAATTTTTACCAAAAATGACATTTCCCTCCTAAATTTCTACAAATTTATTCTTGATTTTTAATATTCAACAGTGTTGAGAAACAAAAATTAAATAATTTAAATAACATTGTTTAAAATATATATATATATCACGACAAGTTGAAGTGACACCTAAATATTAAGGACTACAGCATATATTTAGCTTAGGATAAATAAGAATAATATTATAGGAAAATAAACTAATTTGAAAATTGGTATTTGACTCACATTTATTTTAAGATATTAATACTCCGTTATATAAAGTTTGTGATTCCCTCTTCTAATTTGTACTCATAAAAAATATAAATAAATAAATAATTTTTTATTTTATTTTAAAAATCGTTTAAATGTATTCAAATGACTTTCTCTCCCATAGTTTTCTTAAAATTTTCTTGACCTATAAATTAAAGCAGAAAGAACCATCACGAAGAGGCCTAATGATCAAGAAGGGCCTTGAAATACTTAAGATGATGGGTGCAATATGTAGTGATCATCTATCTAGAAATTAATTTCCTACGAATTTTCCTTTACATTCAAATGTTATAGAGTCAGACACTATGTCCGATGACACCATTTGAGGTGTGTGCAAATATCAAAATAAAAAATAATGATAACTAAATTAACGAAGAAAGAAGATCAGTTTTAGCCTTTTAGGCTATTAGGGTAATTGTATTAGATTGGTATGGATATTTAGTATATCATTAGTGTTTAAGGTTAAATTGGGGTCATTAAGTTTACATTATATATATCTTTAGGTGGTAATGTGTGTGGCACAAGAAATAGCCTCTACCATTTTGTTATAATGAAAACTTTTCTATCTTCTCCAATGGAATTTAACTCTCAAAATCACAACATAGGCTGTATAAAGCTCAAGAAGATGACTTCCAAAAAATAGTTAGAAGTTTAATTGATGCATTCTTATAATTTGAATCTCATACAGGTAAAACAGAAAATTTAAATTATGTATAATATAATCAAAGATTTATAGTTTTTAATAGATGTGTTGAATTGTATAGTTATTATTTCTGAGTAAATAAAGTTTCAAATTGAGTAAAATTTCCAATCCATTAAATTATTTAAGCATTCATGAAATAAACCAAAATTTTGCAAATATTTTTCATTAAGAAAAAACCAAAATGTGCAAATAAAATCCTAGCTAAACTAAAATTCTAAATGGTAAGATTCACCTTATCTTCAACATTTTTAAGATAGAAACAATCAAAATATTAAATACAAAATATATAGTTTTATGCTCCGTTTGATAACCATTTTGTTTTTCGTTTTGTTTATGAAATTTAAGCCTACAACAACTACCTTACTTTCTTCCTAATTTGAATATCTATATCTTATTTATATTTTAATAAACAAAACCAAAATTTGGAAAGAAAAAAAAACTTACAAAAGCTTGTTTTTATTTTTGAAATTTGGTTAGTATTCACCTAATTTCTTAAGGAAATATGGATACATGGTAGGAAAGATGGAGCACATGCTAGGAAATTTGAGTAGAAATAGGCTTAAATTTCATAAACAAAAAACAAAAAACAAAATGGTTATCAAACGGGGCCTTAGTTATGAGATTTTAGTTTTTTGTTTTTCATCTTTAAGATTTGAAACTCGGCTTCTCAGATTTCAAAAGTTCTTGAAATTTGAAATAGATTTTTCGTTGTTTTTCTTTTTTTGAAAACCTGGAAATCGGAGTTTCGCTCCCCTTTACCCGTGACACCACTGGTCCATCCCTAAACTATGGCACCAGGATACTTCAAAGAGTATTATAGTTTAAGCGCTTTCCAGCAGCCTCAAACAAGTGATCTCTCAGAACCATGCTTGAAGTCTTTAGCCTCAACTGCTGGGCTGCCCCTTGGAGACAAAATAAAATTTTCTTAATTCTTCCCAAAATTTAAATTTGTATTTTTAATATGTTGTAGTACAAGAAAAGTCTCAATTACATGCCAAAAAGAGCAATAGTTCATTCAACATCTTATACTAATAACTAAGATTTGAGGTTTCATTCCCCATACCAAAAAAAAATCCCAATTACTTTTCTTCTTGGGGCAATTAGGCAAATGTCTAGTTTTTAAAAATAAAATATCAAATGTCTAGTCTTTCTGTTCATCTAAATTTATGTCTAGTATATTATTCATGAATTTTATAATTAAATGAATGATATTTGTACCCTTTTTATTTATTTGTATTTTAAATGTTTAA
Source organism: Sicyos edulis (assembly GCA_036507275.1). NCBI lineage: Eukaryota > Viridiplantae > Streptophyta > Magnoliopsida > Cucurbitales > Cucurbitaceae > Sicyos > Sicyos edulis. Next base: position 67,843,289 of record CM071846.1, read on the forward strand.
TATTGTCATTATAGATTTCAACTAACTAACTCCCTATAATTTGTTTTTTGAAAGAAACTAACTCCCTATAATTTGAATAATAACAAAATTGAATTATAAAAAGAAATTTAAATTATAACTTTATAAATCGAAATATATGGAATGGAAAAATAAGTTAAGATTTGAAATATGAAATTTAAAAAGGATTTTGAAAAAAAGAAAAAAAAGAGATTTAAAAATAGCTCCCTAAATCCCTCCCAACCATTTACATACAAATATATATTATGGCGCAATGGGTATAGCGACCTACATAATTGTGGTAGAATGAGAGTATATCGACTTACATACGAATAAATAGGTCGTCGTCCACCTAATGTGTTGTATAGCTACCTACATAGAAAAATCATGCCCATTCGGTTGTAAAATGTGCACGAGTGAAAACATGAGTTAGATACGTGTACAACCAGTGACTTAAAGGTACAAATTCTTACATATTATGAGACCTAGAGACTAGTGTGCCATTACGTTACTTGGATTTTTCTCGATGATTTTGGCGACAAAACTCGAGAGGAAAGCATATGAGTTTTTGGGCTGTCTCTCATGACTTCAAGCGTTAATTTCTTGCCTTTCGTGGTTTTGTAGTAACTTATAGTTACCCATGAGTATTCTTAACCTACTTTATTAATTCATGTACGCTACTTCAAGCGCAGTAGCAACTAAATCGATAAGTTGACTCATTGTCGTTGTTGTCTTATAATTGATGTAGATATCCCTTTGAACCCATACTCCATTAAAGATGATTGTGATTGACGTGACCTCCATGGTTGTGCAATCAAAACTCTTGCAATCGAAAATTTAGTTAGACGAATTGTTGGATTTAGAAGATCGTATAATTGTGATCTTCAACATTGGATGTAGATTTAGTTAGATGAATTGTTGGATTTAGAAGATCGTATAATTGTGATCTTCAACATTGGATGTAGATTGTGGAGGGGTGAACGTTGAATAGGAGAACGTGGAATTCCAAACTTTGACTGGATCGGCTAGGGTGATTTAGCAAGGGGAATCGATTACCTCCGTTCACTGGAGGGATTTTTCATAAATGAATTGAATTGCAACTAAATAGGAGAGATATGTTGATTAGTTAAATAAAAATCTCATTTTAAAAAAGGAATCCTAAAATGTAGCATATAAGTTAGTAAGATTAAAAATCATATTTTTACCCCACTTCGTACATTTTAAATGTTGGCTGTAGGAAAAAAATGGTTAATTAAATAAAAATAATAATTTTTAAAAGGAATCCTAAAATGTAAGTGGTAGGTTAGTTAGATTAAGATATGATTTTTTTTTTAAACTCCTAAAGTGTAGGCTCATGTACAAGATTTTCTAAATAAAAATATTGATTATATAAAATAAAGGTCTCTTAAAATGGAGGCCTTTTCTATAGGATTTTTTTTAATCAAAATATTGATTATTTTTAGATGAAATAGTGGAATATGGATGGGCATTATGGGGAGTACAGATTTCTCTCTCTTCCAAGGAGACATAGATTTAAATGCAAAAAATCGGTAGACATTTAATAGTTTATTTTTCGAAAACTAGACAATTCTTACCATTTCTCTTTCTTTTAATATTCCCTTTGTTATTTGGACTAGCCTTTTGTATTTGTCAAAGTCTCAAATATTTCCTAGCTGGATTTGTTAGTGGGCTTAATCCATTTGGGTCGCTTATTTTCTTAAGACAGCCATTTTAAAAAGATTTTTTTATTTTTTTACTTTTATTTATTTTTATTTATTTATTTAATTTTTAATTTTTTTTAATTTTTTTTATGTTTAGACCAACATTTAGGAAATCCCAGCCATAGCACATGGCATGGCTAACGAAATCCCAATCACATTTTTGGTAAAAAGCCCAAAGTTCAAAACTTTGACATTAGATCCTCACTCCATTTTTTTAAAAACTTTATAACTGTGTTTGTATCCGTTTTCAAACCTAGTAACTAAAGAGAATATACTGCAAGTAGATAAAATATATATATATATATATATATATATATATATATATATATATATATATATATATATATATATAATTTCTCCTAATGAACATTAGATACAAATTTGTAATAGTTTTGTTGTTTCTTTTATAATGCATAACCAATACACATTTGTGAGAGCTTCCTCCCATAATTTCTCCACTAAAAGAGCCAAAGTGTTTACTAAAACAAACTACCCTTTCAACCCCTCTCCTATAAGAATAATGTAATGTTTTGTTAATCTTGCATATAAAGATGTTGAGCTTCAAAGTAGGTTTCAATGACATTTTATGTGACTCGGTAATCAAGAGATTAAGAGTTTGATTCTCCAATCCTCAATTGTTGTTTGATTTTTTTTTTAAAAAAAGTTGAACTCCATGAGTTTATTAGATTGAATTGACCAAACTTTCTAGGGCTAAAAAAAATAAAATAAAAAAGGGGTTTTGCTTTTGACAACGGTTAGTTGATATAATTAAATTTACCCAAAATTATCAATTTAAGTTTTTGGGTTGGTTGGTAGTTTAACATAATTCAACATGATATTAGAATAAGAGGTTATAAGATTAAGCTTTTGGGTTGATTGGTGGTTTAACATAATTCAACCACAACCACAAAGCTAGCAAGAGAGTGGATACAAAAAGCCATAAAAACCTTCATGATTTTGAAGAGCCAAAGCAGCCCAATTAGCTTTACATGAACAATCATAATCATTAGGCAAAAAATGGTCCATTCCCACACCCTCCATAAAGCTCACATATAAAAATCAATTACAAAAATCTATAATATATGATCTCTTCCAATGATTTGTCTCCATCCATTTTCAAAACCCAACTATATAATATGTTCCAATCCATAATTTTATTATAATTGGCTTTAAAATCCTTTTGAATATCCAATTCAACTTTCATCCACAAATGCGTCAATCCTATATTTCCAACCACATAATATTCATCATAATATATGTATCAAACATACAAAAATCCATTTGTATATTCTAGTTCAATACCATCATCATATCCTTTCTTCAATTCAATAAGCTTCAAATGAGATGATTAAATAACTAGATGGGAAAACAAAAAGAAAGAGCAAATTAATTTGATCTACCATAGCTATAATTAATAATAATAATAATAATAATAATAATAATAATAATAATAATAATAATAATAATAATAATAATAATAATAATAATAATAATAATAATAATAATAATAATAATAATAATAATAATAATAATAATAATAATAATAATAATAATAATAATAATAATAATCTAGCCATCCCCCAAGTATGAAAAAGGTTTTATGTATATTATATGTATTTGGAGTATTTGAAGCTATTGGGTTATATCTTTACCTAAAAAAGCTAGTATTTTTCCGGTGACCCTTTTGATTTTTCCGGCGAAATTTCAGGTCACTATCCGGCCAAGTCATGGAGCAATTGAGCACCCATCAAATTTCTGTAAGGAAGATTCTGAGTTTCTCCATCTAAAAGTGAATATTGAACTGGTTGACATTCTTCCATGTGATCTCTTGGGAAGAAAATCGAGCTTTGGGCTGCGGCTGCGGCGGCCGCAGCTGGCGAGAAGGCGATGCTCACCCCTCCGCCACCGTTTCCACCAGCTGCGGCATGCTGTTGTAACCCTAATGTCAACGACACGCCACCGCCACTGCCGTTGTTGAAATGTTGATTGTTGTTGTTGTTGTTAGGGTACGAAACTCCACCACTTCCTGAGTGGGGGTTGTAGGACGAGAAGTCGAGCTCCCCGGTGCCGAATGAGTCGGTAGCAACTCGCCCAAAGGTTTGGTTGTGGGTGTGAAGGTGGTTGTGGTAGTTGTCTACAAATTTCATGGTTCTTGAATCGTTTTTTTCCGAATTGTTAGAGATGATTGAAGAGAGATATTCCGAGTCTATTCTCAACAGTTGATCTGGTGTCGGCTTTTGATCGACTACTCGTGTTGGTATCGATGGATGACCATCGATTTCGTCGTCGAATTCCGCTGCCCCATCGGAAGAGTTGTTACCATTGTTGTTGTTGATCTCTTTTTCCTGTTCCTTTGTTTCTTCTAAATACATCTCTTCCACCATTGGTTTCCACAGTCTAACCCTTGCATTAATGAACCAATTTGACACCTAACCAAACAAAAACAAATCAATAAAAGTTTCAAAATGCCAAAAAAACTCAAGTATAAAATAAGCATAGCTCAACAGACGTTTTGAATATATTAGAAATTACGAGATTTGTTGTTTGAGTCTTCCAACGCTTTAGTGTATTTATAAAAAAAAATACAAACACAAACATACAAAGACAGTAAAACCCACAAAATTTACTGTTCACGCGTGAACAACAACCCTACTAAACAAAACATCCTTAAACTCATCAAAAAAATCATTTTAACTCTTACCCATCTCATGAAAACTACATTAAACGTCAGAATTTCATCTAATGATTAACGAGAATAATATGGGGTTTGGTTATATTATAATAAAAATGTAGATTTTCTAAGAAGATATGCACATTAAAAATGTAAACTTTAATTAAATATGAAAGTGGTTGTATGGAATAATGTTCTTATTATGATATATATCATATAGGGTTTTTTTTTTTTTTCTCTTTTGTTTTTGGACTTACTTGGCTTCTTGAGAGACCAGTTTGGCGAGCTAAAATATGTTTATCGACATCGCTAGGGTACCTGCAAAAATTTGAACAAAATTTTTAAAATTGTTAGAGAGAGAAAATGGGGCCATGTTTGGAGAGAGAATAAGAACCACACAAGAATGAGAGAGATGAAAATTACAATACAAGGCAATTTTAGAATTAAAGAGAAGGGGAAAAAGAATAGAAAGATAATAGAGATATGAATTAAATGGTTGAAAGCAATAGGGACAATAATTAAGGCCCAAGTATTTGTTTTTTAAGAAAAGGTTGAGATTCTCTTCTCCCTTCATTTTAAACAACTAATCATGTTAGAATAATTTTGGAAAAAAAAAATATTGAAAAGGTAAACAAATTTACTTACTATGAAAAATTTAAACTTTTTTAAATTTAACAATGCAATCAAAAGCTTGAGTATTTAAAAATCATTCAAAAGGGTTCGAGCAACAAGGGCATTTGCATTGTTTCAACTCTCTTGGATAATAATTTCTTAATGAAAATAAGAGATCGGAGATAGAAGAGAGAGCGGAGGGTTTACGGGTGAAGAAAGTGTTCGAAGAGCCAAGCGCGAAGAACCGAAACCGAGCGCTCGGGGAGGCCACGTTGAGGGCGCCAAGGATGGCTTTCCATCATGCTGATTTGATGGAAAGCTCGTTTTTCTCTCAAAGCCTGATCGATCACTCTTAGCCTAGGCGTTTCGCCCCTTGTGGTACCCGGTGCAATTGGATCCTTTTCTCCCATTGCCTTTTTTGTGGCCTGAATTTGCCCCACAATCCCATCTTTAAGGCATCTAAAGTGCCTCGACATCGCCTTAGACGCCAACGACGAGTACACCCTCGCTGCACCACTCCCTGCCGCCGCTTCAAACGAGGCCACCACCGCCTTCATTTGCTCACAGTAATGCCTGTACCTTCTTTCAACCTACAAATATCATACTTTCTTACATGTATGTACGTATATATGTATGAAAACAAAGAGTTTTATCAAAGTTAGGTATAGATGTGGGGATTTAATGAAGAAAAAGACCCCTAGGACCCCCAATCCCACACCAAGGAATTTAAAGTTGGGAACTTTATTGATTATTCTAAATCACATCAACAAAATTACTCCAATTTCATGAAGTCGTGTTAGCAAGTTGCTAAAGTTTGGATTTTTACTCAAACCCTTTTGAAATAAAGACTAGAATCTTAACAAAAACAAGAAAAAGGGTTTATCTTTTTATTTTTACCTCTTCAAGCATGGAAAAAAGCTTGGTTTTTCTCTTTTGCAAGTCCATGAAATCAAGTGACTTGAGAGACAAGTTCATAGATGAAGAAGACCCATCTTCCAATTCCCATTGTTTTGGCCTATTCCCTTTGTGCTTTGGTGAAGAAGAAGAACAATCAAAACCTTGTTTGTTGTTGTTGTTATTGGTGATTCCAAGGCTACAAAACTCATAAAGAAGCTCCTGAGCTGGGACCAAAAATCTTGAATTTCTAAGCTGAAAAATGGCCAAATTTGATTGGTGTTGTTGAAGATTTTGATGGGGTCTAAGTTCAAAAGATTGTAACCCAATAGAAGAAGGATTAGATGAACTAAGAGACAAAGAAAGGCCTTGGCTTGGCCTCTCATTTGGTTCACATGGAAACACACATCTCAAAGAAGAATCTTCCTCAAGTAAATGGAATCTATTGTTGTTGTTGTTATCATCTTGCGTCCCCCACGGCCCAACCACCATCATGTTCTCATCAAACTCCTCGCCGCCGCGGCCGGTTGACTCGTTCGTCCCCAATTCGAACATCTCCCCCGGTCCCCCGCCTGATCCAAACCCGGTTTGGATCTGGCTCGTAAACCGGCTTTGGATGTTCGAATCCGAATTGTAGTAAAATCCCCCTCCTCCTCCAATTACCATCTCGTTTGATTTGATCTCTTCTCCTTTGCAAAGCTCTTGAGCCATCAACTAAAAAACAAAAACCCCTAAATTGAAATCTCTAACCGGAATTCAAATCCAGCAGCTTGTTCTTGCTCCTGTTTGTTGGGATTTCAATTCCATAATCCTTGTTCTAATCTGCAAAAGAAAAGATTAAACATACCGGAAGTAAAGTTTTAATTTTTACTGATTAAACAGTGAAAAAGTGACTAAATTTATGATAACCCATGATCTGTTTAAGTAAAGCCTGAATTTTTACTGATTAAAACAGTGAAAAAGAGACTAAATTTATGATAGCCCTATGATCGGTTGAAGTAAAGTTTGAATTTTTATTGATCAAACAGTGAAAAAGAGACGAACCCAGATGAAATAGGAGACGGCGGAGGACGGCGGTGGAGACGGCGGCGGCGACGGCGGAGGAATCTTTGTGGGTTTTTGTTAAAAGAAAAGGGCAAAAAAGAGAGAGAATATAGATCAAATAGAGTTGATGATGAGCTGCTTGGAGCTATAATCATCTGAAGTACGTTTATAACATTTCTCTCTGTCCTCTACTCTGAAAAGTCTGATTTTTTTTTCTTTTTTGCTCTGAGCTTCTTTTTCTCTTTAATTGGTCAATGCAGAAAGGGATAAATCTGTCCAAAATAAGCCTCCTATAAAAAAAAAGGATCAACAAAAAAAAAATAATTATAATATATTCCTCAACCCAATTATTTACAAAAAGAAAAAAGAAAAACCATAAGAAAAAGATTATTGCTTTATCAAATTTTAATAAAAAAACATCCCAAGTACACAACAGAAACAAAGCAAGCAACAAAAAGCATTGATCATGAAAACAGCAGAATTGTACACAAAAACACAAACAAGCCAGCCGCGAACACACTTGTTGTAACCTAATTCCTTTTTTTATTCAATCCAAAAACTTAAAAAAAAAAAAATAATAAAAAAAAAGAAGAGGGAATCCCAAGAAGTGATTCTCAAGTGGGAGTTGTGGGCAGACTTTTTCAGATGGGGTTATGTGGAAAAGAACGAGAGATTGAATTTTGTGGACCAGTTACCGATTGGTTCAGGTTCTTCGATTTCTTCTTTGTGTTCTTCGAACATTGTATTTTCTGAACTCGAAATGGAAAAATGGGGGAGAGGAATAAAAATGGGATTTTTTTTTTTTTTTTTTTGGAGATTTAGAGAGAGAAAATGTTCCCAAAATGAGGGACTGTGAAGAAGAAGAGAAGATGAGGTGGTCCAAATGTTTTGGCCATATAATTCTTATTAATTGCTCTATTAAAGCCTTCCACCAATTCCCTTCTTCAAAATATTTGATAACTCCACGCGCTCTCTAAACTCATCTCATCATCTTTTTTTTTCTTTCAATTACCCATTTTCATAAATTTGATTTTTCTTACCAATTTTGAAAATAAAAAAAATTTAATTTTTTTTTAAAAAATGGTGTTTTTTCTACGTTTGGTCACGGGTATGAAAGATCTTAACTTGTTGATTTGGACTACTTGTGTGGCACGTGGTTGAATTTTATACAAGAAATGTTGTTCTTATGAACTTAGCTCAATTACTTTAATACATTTGCACATTGTAAAATTTTTAAAAGAAAAAAAAGAAAGTTTTTAAAAGAAAAAGGAGTATATTTTGTTTCCAACATAACCCTTGAGTTTGTTTTTTTAAAGAAAAAATAAATACATTTTTAGTTTTTAGGTTGGTGGACTAGTATCAATTTAGTTAATTTATTTTAAAATTTAAACATTTTTAAGTATCATAATGTCTATTTTTAGTTTCTTGAAATGGCAAAATTGTTATTTACATAATATAATATTGAATAAATTGATGATTAGATTAATTTTAAATTTCAATATATTTATGAAGTAATTGTCTTAGTTTTCACATAAATTTAATTTTTTTAGCACGCACAAGTACTAAAAGTGATGATTATTGAAATGTCATGAGTAAATATATTCAATTTTGAAAATATCAATTAAATTGAAATTAGATCTCAAATCTAAAGACTTAAAAAAATAATAATCTATCCCTTTATAAATTCAATAATAATTAAGTGGAAATTCAAACTCGTTACATCTTAATTATTAAACCATATATTATATGAGTTGAGTTTTGTTTTTATTCGATATGTGAGTTGAGTTAAGCTCTTGATAATCTATAACTTATAATGATTAAAACATATTTACTAAATTATAATGTTTATCATTTAGTGTAATATTCTAAGAAAAAGTTATATGAATTTCATTTAGAATCTTAGTAATCATATTAAGATATTCTAATGCTAATCGCTGTTGAAATCTTATATTAGAAATATGAGGATACATTTATAAGATAGTAATATTACTCTCTATTTATTGTTAATTAACTTTGAGATAAAAGAACATGCAATGTGATAATGTTGGAAATATAAAAATAGTGAATACAATATTACTAATATAAGAGTGAGAATTCGACCTAAGTTTTCAAAAGTTTAGAGATTATGTAAATTCATAAAATATCAACAAATTTTGGAATTAAAATACCAAAAGTAGCATGCAAAATTTATTGGGAGTGAAGTAGTTACTACTTTTTTTTCTTTTTAGATGTAAGTACTTATTACTTGAAAAGGTAAAAAAATCACTTTAATACATAAATTATAAACATCTGAAAGTGTATTTTTTTGGGTCTTTTTTTCCATCTATATAGTGTCTTCTTCTTCTTGACATTTGCTATTGACAAAGACATTAAAATTGACATTTGTTTTTTATCTCTCCCTTTTTCTCTTTTTCATTTTAGATTAAATTTGACTTTAGTCATTCTTGAAATTATAATGATTGAGAAAATTTATAACAGGATATTGGAAGTTACCTGCTCTACTTATGATTTTTCTTGTAACCAAATAAAAGTTGAAACAAATACTTGAAATATTGTTTTAGAACCAAAGTTGAAGTAAAAGAAAAAAACAAATTGATAGAGTTAAACAGTAAATCATATAATATAATAATTAGTATTATAATTAAAGTGTACATAAACCAATATTGACCAAATTAGAATGAAAGAACTATATCAATAATTTGGATTTTTCTTTTCAATAATTCAATCCAAAAAATCTTAAAATAAAATATGGTTGACTTGAAACAATTTATGTTGGTTAAGTAGTATGATCAGATTGTAATTAAAAAAAATTCCTAAAAATTCTAAATCCTCATTTGAATCTTAGTTGCAAGACTTTGCAATTGTAAACCATCATACAAATACAAGCAGCTCATTCCATCATATATTATACATTAAATTCCTTTTGAAATGTTTGGTTAAATATTTTGTTTGTTATCATTTTGACAAATATTCATTGTATGTTGGCTTGTTACAAAGTTTGTTACTTTTTATTACACACCCATTTAAGAGGTACAATAAATTGCTATGAAACAGATGTGTCTGCCACATCATAATGTGAACTACCACTTGGATGTTGGTCTCACATTATAAATTCTCTCAATGCCACTCATTTGACCCTTTTTTAGACTATGTGAAAAAGAATTTTCTTTATAAAAAATAAACTTATGTTAAATTAAGTTTTACAATTTTTTTTAAGGAAATGGCGGCTATCACAAGCTAAATTTTAGTATTTAATTCTTTTTCCATGTGTCACATGCCTATTGATCTAAATATACATATAAAAGACTTTTTATTTAATTGATAATTGACATGTATTATCATATAAAATTGGATGTTTGAATCTTTTAACCCCATTTTATAATAATTTAATTTTTTGTTTTTGGTTTTTAAAATTTAAGCCTATAACGACTATTTTGTCATATATTTTTTTGTTACTTACATATTTATATCGTACCTATATTTGTAGAAATAAAAAAGTAAATTTCAAAAGTTGTTTTTATTTTTGTTAATTTGTTAGCATCCACGTACTTTCTTTAAGAAAAGATTGATACATTGTAAGAGATGTGGAATACATTGTAGGAAAAGTGAAATACATTTTAAGAAATTTAAATAAAAATAGATTTAATTTTGAAAAACCAAAAAGAAAAAAATCAAATGATTATCAAACAAACTTTTATTATTGTACTATGTTGAACATACTCACACACATTGAAAATGTGAGAAGCTTTCAACATCTTAAAATATATAAATTACTATTTTTACTACCAATTGGTTTTAAGGAGCAATTTCTTATAATCTAATATTATATCCAAATACATGAAAAGTATTAGTTCAATAAAATGAAATTAAAATCTAATTCTAATTAGCCATTCACAAATTTGGATCTATATATATATATATATATATGGTGTTTGGTAAAATTCATGGATCTTTATTTCTTTTTACCAACCTTTCGTGTGTCAATTGTCATTTTGATATAAATTATTAATTTTTACGGTTTTTAAGAAGATAATTGGTGGTACGAAATATCTATATTACTCTAGGTTAGTCTTTATTACCATTACGTGTCTGTAATATCTATATTTTTGTCATAATTAACTAACACATTTTATTAATGATAGAGAATTAAATATCAAAATCCAAATGGGAATTTGTCGGTGGAATAGTTGACCTATGCAAAAAAAAAAAAAAAAAATTATGGAAAGCTTTTATATTGCTAAGGTAGAACATTTAGAAAATTGTACTAAAAAAAAACATTTAGAAATGCAAGATATCTTATTCTCAATTTTTTTTAATTTTTTATTAAGCCAAGAGATCTAAAATCACTATCCAAGTATATGACATTGTAGCAAATTTAAACATAAAAATTAATATACAAGTTGTCCAAATATATATATATATATATATATATATATATATATATATATATATATATATATATATATATATATATATATATATGTGTGTGTGTGTGTGTGTTAAACACAATTTCTTAATGGGCTTATTAATTCCTTATGAACTTTATAATTAAATATTTTAAACTTCTAAGAGTTATATAATTTATTAAAGTGATAAATGAAATGTTGGCGGCCACAGTACCAAATGTGGGTCCATAATTTTCGTTCAAATGATAGATTTAGGTCATCTAAAGAGATAATTAAATTAATAAATTAAAATATAAGAGTGAAATTTAGCTAATCTATAGGAATAAAATGGGAAAAAGAAGCCAAAAAGTTATAATTCAACCCCTTTATATATTTCTCAGAGTTGAACTTTTTAAAAATCCTTGGTATGTACCTTTTTTTAAGTATAAATTAGAGGAATGAGATTATAAATACGGATTCTAAGTTAACACGAAATTATATAACCAATTGCGTCACCCACGCATTCGATCTCTACGTGTTGATATCAGATTGACGGATAATTATTTTTTATTACACAAATAATTGTATTTTTCTCAATTCATGATATTAATTGAGTAGTTAAAAAACAAGACCGTGATATTTATTTTTTAAAAACTATACTTACAAACCTCAGTTTAAAAACTAAATAACACAATAGATACATAATTCAACTAATAGACTAATATTTAGATTAGGTATCTAAATATTTCTTGCAATAATGTACCTATAAAAAGTCTTTAGAGCCATTAATATTGAATCAAAGTAACTCAAACACATGTAAGGTTCTTAATTTTTGTAATCAAAATTTTGTTTTATGCCATTTCTATTCCGAATCATTATTTATTATTACTACCTTTTGAGTACATTGATATTCCATTTATTACAAACTTAAACATTTTTGGGTTAACGTCTTTTTTTTTTTTTTTTAAAAGTTATACAATACTATATATTGGGTTGTATATTTGTAACGTATATTCGTTAAAAAAGATGTAATGTATTTGATTTAGAAAACATGTCATACGATTTATTTTTAAAACATATCATACAAAATATTTACATTAAATTACAAGTTTAGTCTTTAAATTTGTAAGTATAAATTTAATACTTTTATATCTATAACTCAATTTTTTCATAGATTTTCAAACCTTCACTTTTGTGTCTAAAATATGTTGGAAGAAATATTTTTTTTCATGTTTTAATTAACAAACTTATTAGACATATCAATTCACGAATTTTTAACATTGTGCTTAACAAATTCTTAATTTATTCACAAAAAAAAAAAAAAATTGCAGACGTAATAGATATAAAATTTAAAATTTAATCAGACATAAAAATCAATTTTAGTTTCTTAACTAAAGCCACATTTGATGACCATTTCGTTTTTTGTTTCTAGTTTTTCATTTTTTTTTTGTTTTAAAAAAATAAAAACAATATAGGTATGATAACTCATTTTAGTTTTATATTTTTAAAAATGTAAAATCAAAAAACATGTTTGATAATTGTTTTCTATTTTCAAACATCACATTTTGTTCGGATTTTTTTTAGTTTTTTACTATTTATTCTTGTTTTTTTTCATACTTTTAAAAAACAAAAACAAAAACTTATTTTAAAATTATTTTAAAAATAAAAACCAAAAGTAGTTATTAAACGAACGTGTTTTTAAAAAAGTAAAAACAAAAATAAAATAATTATCAAACACTCTTAAATAACTCAATAATTTTTTTTTAAAATTTAAAATAATTATCACGCAAATTCTTATTAAAAGATAGATCTTTAAAGAAAACAAAAAAAAAAGAGACTGGTTTACTCTTGTAATATAAACAAATATTTGAGATTTAGGCTTTTTTTTAGTGAATAGAAAATAAAGGGAACGTGGTGGTCACGCGCGGGGAAAGAGAGTGGAAAAAGGAATAAATATTCGTTTTGTGTAAAAGCAAAGTGGTCCTCTAAACCAAAGCATTCTTCCCCCAATGCCCATACGTCATCATTTCTCTACTAAACTACGCCTCCTTTCTCTGCGCATTTTAGAAAACCCCAATTTCCAAAAAACAAAAAACAAAAAATAATAACTAAAATTAACTAAACCCATCTCTGCAACCCTGCATTTAGATTTTATGGGTCGAAAAAACGCTCTGTTTCTATTTTATTATGGGAATAAATTTGGTAAGCGAATAAAAATGAAGAAAAATACTCCAATTATTACCTTTCTATATATAAATATACTTTTTTTTTTATTGTATGTGTACGATTTATTGTTACTTAGAATATGAAATTATGGGGACCATATATAAAAAAAAAATTAATACGAAGTGGTTTGATTTAATCAAATATTGACTCAATCGTCTTACCAATTCCAAGGAAGTATTAGATTGATGGTAGAGTTTTTGTTTAATTGTTATCCATTGACTCTTCCAATTTTTGTTTTGTAGTTGAAATTATTTAGTGAACGAAATGGATTTTTCAAAAAATAAAAATTACTTAAAATAAAATATTGGTCATTGCAGCACTCACTCATTCGATATATTGTTATTATTATTAGTTACATTATAATTGGGAGTGATCTATAATTTATACGGATGGGGTTCAGTTATTGTTGTAGTTGGTTAGAAATGATATATTTGAATAATTAAATTTCTCGAGCCTGCGACGCTGTGTTGAACTGGTTAACCAAATAATGAAATCATTGTGCTACTAACTCGTTCGGTCCATCAAAATTAGTGTTAATTTTTATAAGGTAACAACTTATTTTTATGTAATTCATCAATACGTGCGATCTTTAATCATTTGATGAATTTGCCAATAAAAATAGTATCATAACGACATCAATATACATCTAATGATTCATAAATCATGGGTTCAAATCTTTTTTAAAAAATTAACACTATTTGGAGAATAGATCATTTTTATTTATTTATGACATTTCATACATTATGAATCATATGATAGTTGAATTAACTTTAGTTGGGAGTGTTAGACAAAGTTATAACATTATAAAGTTTAAATCTAAATTGTTCCAAAATTTAGTACTAAGTACAAAATCATTGCATATATTTATTTTCCATTTTAGTTTGGTGTTTTTTTTTGTATGTTTAAAAATAGAGCATTTGCTTTTAAACAATATTTCTAAAAGAAACCCCAAAATGTGAAAATAGTTATATTTATTAGAGAAAATTGCAATAATGCATGGTACGAAATCAATAAAAACATGTTGTAATCTCAAAAAGAAAAGTCAATGAAAAAAATGAAAGCTTAATCTATGTAGAAATTTGTGTTAAAATAAATGATATAGATTAAATTTAAGAGATGCTTTTTAAAATTGGAAGATATAGAATCGTAAAATCTCAACCTTCCGAAATATAAAATTGCACGGAAGTATCTTCCACTAAAATAAATGCCAGAAATTATTTCCATTTTTAACTATTTCAATTTAATTTATAGTTTTTTTTTTAGATTCAATTTAATTTAGAGTTATATTATGATTTTAACACCTTAATTTTCAATTTATTTAACTCTATATCTAAATATAATTTAATTAATTATAATTTGATCACTTGTACTTTGAAAAAAAAAAACTTATAATTGGACACTATAGCAAATTTGAAATTAATATTAATCAAAATTTATTCTATAATTTTAATACAATCAAAGAAAAATGTGAAAATAATTTTAAATTTTATAGAAGAGAATAATACTATTTTGAAAAAAAATAATTAAATTCTCTTCTCTAAGATCCTAGTTTTATTTATTTATTTTTTCTTTTAAATTTAGGAACCAAAATAACAAATTCAAAGTTTATGGTTAAAAATTCATGAATAAAATAGAACACACTTTTAAAATTGTAGAGATCAAAATAAAATAAAGTTAAAAATTCAAAGACCAAAACAATATTTTACTTTAAATAAAATAGATGTCTTTTTTCAGTACATAATGGAGGAAGAGGACAAATATCGATTCTCAGGTTCGTACCTGCGACGCTAGTGTTTAACTGATTTACAACCAAACAATGAAACTATTGCACCACTGATCCATTCGGTTATAAAGTAGATGTCTTACATAAAACAATCAATAAAATAAATTTAATATATATATAAAAAGTGTAGTACTTGATTTTTCTTTAAAAAAAAAAAAAGAAAAAGAAAAAATAGTAATTGAAGTTTTTCCAACAATTAATTAAAAATTCACGAGTTAAAATAAAAACGAAAATTCATAACCTAAACGCGAAATTTAACCTAAAACAATTTATTATATTTTCGTCTTTAAATAAAAAAAAAAAAGAAAAGAAAAATAGGAGGAAGGGTTAGAATCCTGTGCAGCCGCTGACACAGAAACAAAAGAAATAGGAATCAGCCTTTTTCAGAAATCGAAACTTGTAACTACGTAGTAGGAACTAGAATGGTCCCCCTCTATTTCAAATACAATCTTTCTTTTTTTTTTTCCCATATTTTTCTAAAATTGAACTGATTTAAATTTTAAATTTAAAAAATTCTTCCATGATTATTTATTATTTTTTTCTGTTTATATTGCAATTTTCATGGACCATTCTATATTTTTACCCTATATTATGCAACCCTTACCAGCTTTTTCATGATTTACCATTCATTAATTTTAGGAACTTAAGTTCCCCTCATTAATTCAATTCTTCAAAATTATTCCATTCTTTTCAAATTTCTTATCACTACAAATAAATATATTTTAATTGATAAACTTTTAAATATTTAATAATATTAAAAAATAACTTAATGTTGATCTATATGATATATTTGAAGTTAATTATAATTAGAATTGATTCAGACAAATAAGAATTTTAATCCCATTTCTAAAATTTATAGAGTGAGAGGTAATTGTTGAATTCAACCAAAAACCTATTAGAAGATTGATCTTAAGTTTTCTTTTTAAAAAATTTATCGATTAAATTAAAATTTTAAAAATTTAAAGATCAAAATGAAATAATTATGAAAGTAGGTTGACTAAAACAATATTTAACTATATTAATAATTAAACAACAATGACTACGTAGATTGATAAAAAAAAAAAAAACTATGGTACCTTTTTATCTTAATGTTTGTTTTCTTTTGACCTAATTTTTGGATTTTTCATGAGTAATAAAAAAAACTTAAAAATATTAGAAAAAATTAAAATATAGTAAAAAAAGGTAGATTTCAATCAAACTTACAAAATTTTTGATTCAATAAGCGAAACCAATCAAGTTAAACATATTAAAAACAATAAGCGAAATTGATAGAAAACAATTAAAATTAAATATATTGTCAGGCATAAAATATTTTTAAAAAATTATTATATATAGATATATATGTTTTTTTTTTTTTTGAGATCATAGGTGATAGATGTTAAAACTTGTTACCAACAACCATTTTGATCTACCTAGAATAAGTGTTGAGTAACAATAATTTTGTTTTGTGACATTACTTGAAGAACATATAAATTGCTCAAATAGTTACAAAATACAAATTGAAAGCTTTGACATCTTACTTTTTATATATGTATTTTTATTTTGAAAAGGATACAAACTGAAAAAACCTCAACTCATTTTTCTTCACACTTCATAACACAGAGGCAATAACTTATTCAAAGCCATGCTTCATACAGTTTTTTTTAGGGGGGACAAAATAGATCAACAACCTGAAATTTATTAACTTAGCCTACTTTACATCAAATGAGAGAATTAATGTAACATTTTTCAAAAAAAGAATTTTTTTTTTTTTTGTTCAATACAACAACCACCTTACTAATAAAGTAGACAATTAATATATCAATTATTATAAAATGTAGACGCCGTCTTATTTCTCAAGTAGATGCATTTTTTTAAAGACGATAATGACAAATGATATATTTGTTAGAAAATGCATAAAATGTCATATATATATATGTATGTATGTATATATAATTCTCAACTTCATTGTTATAATATATTGACATAAGGTGGATTTTTCTTAAAGTTTCATATAACTATTATCAATCAATGATCTAATTTTTAGATCAATAACAGGGCAAATTAGTGATTTAGTGATTAAAGTACTTAATCATGATTTGATAATTTAAGGCCAAGTTTGATAAATATTTTGTTTTTTGTTTTTTTGGTTTTAAAATTTAAGCCTAAAACAACTAGCTTACCATAATTTTTTTCTTATATGAATATCTACATCTTACCTATATTTTAAGAAACAAAACCAAAATTTGAAAGAAAAAAAAAAATAGTTTCCAAAAGCTTGTTTTTGTTTATGAAATTTGGTTAATATTCACCTATTTTATTAAGAAAAGATGGATACATTGTAGGAAAGATAGAGCATATGTTAGAAAATTTGAGTAGAAATAAGCTTAAATTTCATAAACCAAAAACAAAAAACCAAATGGTTATCAAATTGGGCCTAAATGACTAAGACCTCTAATCATTGGGTATATACTAACGTCGCTGAGCAACTGCTCATGTTGACAACATTTTTCCTAATTAAGATATCTTTTTCATATGATAAAATTAAATGATATCTCACCCCATATGTATATAGCTCCATAAAAGGTCATTATTGCAATAGGAAATTAAACCCAACATCATATCCTCTTATCTCAATTTCCATATGAATGGTTGTTTGGCTTAATTTAAATGAACTATATCTATAATTAGCATATAATTGTATGCTTGTCACCATCCCTATTCCTAACCTAGAGTTTTAATTAATATACATCAGGATTTTTATATGGAGGTTGTTCCAAATTAATATCTTATTCGATGTTTTTACGTTAACAACAAAAGAGTAAGTAATTAAATGGAAATTATTCATTCTTAAGTTTTATTAATCACTAACTTAATCATTGTTTGTTGCTGAGTTTTTATTAAAGATAGCAACTTTTTCCTAGTTAATTACATCTTTCCAACTTTTAGTATTCATGACTCGATTAACAATTTTTTGTTGAATTTTTTTTTTTGGATACATGGGTGAAATAATCAAAATCTCTTACCTCAAAATTGTTAATACATAAGATAAATTATACTTAATCTAAAAAAAAGAGGGATAAATCTAAAAAAAGGGATAAAATATACTTCTTTTGGCTAGTTAATTAAGAGTTTTTTTTTTTTATTTTTATAAGTACAAATTGAATGAGGGGGACTACAAATCTTACCCAGAGGGTATACCAATTTGAGAATTCAATCTTTAATCGTGGTGTTAAACTGAATTTTCATCTAGCAATAAAATCAACGCGTCATTGACACTTTCAATATTAATTAAGAGTTTCTGTCTAAGACTATAATTCAGAAATATATGTTAAAAATTATCAATTTAATTTATTAAAGCCAACAATAACAACAGTTCAATATGCATCCAATGACCATGAAATCATGGATTAGAATTCCTACCCTCAATTGTTATAATCTCAAAAAAAAAAAAAAGCAGAATAGATTTGTGACATTAGGTGAAATTGGAAGAAATAAATTAAGACTTTTAGAATTGTAGCAACCAAATTCAAACTAATTTGACTTTAAATGACCTACCATTTTGAGTGTTTGAAATTACATTTTACATCTTCTTTCCAAAGATATTTTCCCCTTACTATTTATGTTCCAAGTTCTAAGGAATGGAATTGAAAATTTGACACAAAAGAGCTCCATCACACAACCAAAAAAATACGGCAAACGAATAGAAAATTAATTAAATGTGGTGAACTAAAAAATGTGGTGGACCAATCTGATTTTTTATTATTATTATTTTTTTTTATGTATTACTCACAATATTAATTCTTTAATAAAACATTTTTTTTTTGTTTTATTGAAACCCTAAGTTTAGTAGGATGAAGGATGAAAAATGTCGAGCAATTTATTGAATTGTTATTGATTGGGGACTGTGAACAATTGAATCTTTGGTGTGAAATTGCTTTCGTAAGAGTTTTTTTTAATCATCTGTTCAATCAACGGCCGAGATCCATCAAAATCCAACACCACAATATATATATATATATATATATATATATATATATATATATATATATATATATATATATATATATATAAAATAATAATAACCTTGCATTAAGAACTAATTTATGAATTTCTTGGAGTTTCCTAATGAAAGTGAAAGTAGCATTGCTTTGATAACCTAATATGACTAAGTTCCAAATGCTATAATTTATTTATTTATATTTATAAAATCTTTGTTGCTTTTCAAAACCCAAAATTTTATTTTTAGATGTAAGCTTGATGATGTTACGATTATTTTTAGTTTTAGTTTTAAAATTCTTTTTAATTTAAATATAATTGAAAATGGTAATTCAAACTTATTATTTCTTAATTATCAACAGATATTTATGTCAATCAAATTATTTTTATTATTTCTTTTATTGATTTTAATATCATGTCAATTAAATTATATTTTTAATAAATTCAAGGTAAATAAGTATAAAAGATAAATGTTATCCAGAAGGAAGAAAGGGAGATTTTTTATGTATGATAAAAAAATCAATTTTTTCTTTTATAAATAACAACTTTTTAAAAATAATTTGTACATAGCACAAAATAATAGTGAATTCAATCAATATAATAAATAATCTTCAACCAATATATATAATATAATTTTAAATCAATATTACAAATAATCTTGGATCACTATAATTTTCAATAATAGATAATTAAATACAAAATTGCTATGGGCAAATAACGACCAAATTTCTGCAATGGCACATTCCCTAGAAATACAAAAAAGCGTATACATATATATATATTTTTTTTAAATATTGAAAGTAGGTTTTGAATTTTATACTTCCATTAATCAATTTTCTGATTCTGCCACGTCAATACACATCGAAATTCTTGGCCATTCTTGCCATGACGCGTGGTCTTTCTAGTGGCCCCCACCTCCTATCAGATTATGCTTTAAAATCGACGGTCTTAATTCACCGAAAGCCTCACGTTTTTCTAACTTTCGGATATGATCGAATGTTTTTTATTTTTGAAGAATGATCGAATGTTATATTTATTTAAATTTTGAATTTCATTAAATTTATGATTAAATTGTATTAGAATTCAACCAATCAAACCAGTAACACGTCATTAATCATTTTGCTAATTCGGTTACCCTTCAACTTTAAAATGATATGAATTTATATTTTTACGCTTAGATTCTGATTCATATTTTTACCCCAAATTATTATTGTTGAAGTGTATGAATTCTTTTTTAATCTTGCACATTAATGAACCTTAATTCTATTCAAACCCTTCTTTTTTATGTAAAATAATAAGAACATGAATTCAAAATTTATCTAATGAAAGGATTTGAGCCACAAAAATGTGGAAGTCATTGAAGAAAAAAGTTAGAGAGAATATATTATTGATAAAATGAAGAAAATGAAGATGTAGATTACATTGTAGCTCGCATACAACCTTAGTATCACAAACTATATATAATGAACTATAAAGAATTAAACTTAAATACTATGCTAATCACAATACTAATGTAAACATAGTCTGATAGTCTAACATCTACATTTAATTGTTGTTAGACAAAAAAAAAGAAAGAAGAATTTGTGATGGATTATATAGCGGGAATTGAACTAGGTAAAAGTTGCAACACCTGTTTCATTTTTCCCCTTAAAACCTTAAAATGTCTAATTAAATTCATGTAGTTCAATAGTTTAAATCCAATTTCATTCTCTCAATTTGACTTAAAAAACGGTTAAATTTGATTACATTTGCATAGATGATCATTAATACACATTAATATTGTATCATAAATTTTTAATACAATATTACTATTAATATCAACCGATTATGATTACTAATTTTTTGAAAGTGATAATATTTATAATTATTTTTTAAATTTGATTAATCTTATAATTTTTTTCAAAAAAATCATACATCGAGTAAAATTAGATAATAATCATTCAATTACCGGTTCAAATATAAATTTATTGAAAAAAAAACACATGTAAAAAACTTAAAATGATCGAAGGGAAAAAAGGTAAAGAGTTTTGTAAACAATGAACATTATGCGTATTTAATTAGGGAAATATTATAATAAAATAGGAAGAAACCATAGCTCCAGGAATTATGAGTCGCCGACACCACAAAAGTCAAAGTAAATGACAAAATCCAACAAAAAAATAAAACATTTCCTTAAGAAAAGCAAGGTTTTCCATTGTCCTACGAGGGTTTAATTATTTTTTCCTCTCTCTCTTTTTATATACATATATATACATACACAGATATATAATTGCAACTTATGAGTTTCATCCTTGTTCTCTATCTTCATACAATGAAAGTTTATGAATCATTTTTATTACTACAAGAATTTGAAGAATTTCTAATATTTTAAAAGAGCAAAGTATTTATTTGCCAAAACTTGGTCAGACACATATATTGCATTTATTTTAACTAGTTGAAATATAGTTTAGTTTGGTAAAATATTTATGAGAAAAACTTGTCTCCTTAGCTAAGGAGGGCTAGGAGTATGTGGCACCATTTGGTGTCACATATCCCTTTTTAAGGAGGGCTTACCTCCTTAGCTAAGAAGGAAGTTTTTCTCAATATTTATTCTGAAATTTTGATGGCGGAGTAAACATCATGAAAAATAATTCAACTTTTTTTTTAGTACATATTGGAGGAATGAGACAAATACCGATTTGTAAGACTTGAACGACGCTGGTGTTGAACTGTTTTACAACCAAACAATAAAACCATTGCGCCAGTGACCAATTCAGTAATTCAACCATTTTTTTTATAACTTAGGATGGGTAGATATGCCGTTAACTATTAGCTTAATCACATTTTTGGTTGGTTAGTTATTTAATTTGAAGTTATTATTATTATTTTTAAAAATAAATTGGGTTGGTATTGATTTGTTTAAAAAACAAATGCTAAATAGTCCAATTTCACAAAATAATTGTAAATCTAAAAAATATTTGCATCCATAATAAAAATATGGTATTATTAATATTCATTATATAATATTATTTTATTATTAATATAGTATTTTTTATTATTAATATATTATTATGTATTATTAATACAATATTGCATGTCGTTAGTATATTATTGTGTATTAATATAATATTATTATTAATAACCGGATAACTATTAATATTTATGACTATGAATGTGTTTTTTTTTGCCTTATATTGTAAATAATTTTATAATTTGGCAAGTTCTTAAAAGAACCTCTTTTATCGAGGGTCAGTGGCGTAGTTGGTTATCTTATTTAGTGATAATCCATTTTACTTTGTAGGGTTTGTTGGTTCCCCTTCTCCTACTAAAAAAACTTCTTTTTATTTTTTAAAATAATATATTCTTAAACTATTTGCACACTAATTAAGTTCGCTTTTGATACTGCTAGTTCATGCCTCGTTTGATAAGTATTTGGTTTTTGGTTTTTAAAATTTAAGCCTATTCTTACTCAAATCTTTTACCATGTGTTCTACCTTTCCTACAAATGTATTCATTTTTTCTTAAAAAAGTATGTTAATGCTAACCATCTTTCAAAAACAAAAATAATTTTTTGGAATCATACTTTTTTTTGTTTCCAAATTTTGGTTTGATTTCTACAAATATAGATGAGAGGTAGATATTCAAGTAAAAAAAAACATATAGCAAAAGGAGTGGTTGTAGGCTTATATATGTTTTTTTAAATTCCACACTTTGTTGTCACGTGATAATCATTATTTTTAACTAAAATCAAATCAGATTCTAGTAGTTTTTGCTCTTCATTACGATTGTAGCACATTTTTAAAAATAATTTCATTCATAACACATTTTGTTCAAAATTCTTATTTTAACATTATTAAACTTCTATAAGTTCAACCGATAGACTTCTATCAAGTTCAATTAATAGACTTTAAACTTCTATCAATTCAACAGATAGACTTAGATTTGTATGAGTTCAATTGATATACTTCTATCAAGTTCAACAAATAGACTTCTATCAATTCAAGTGATAGACTTTAGATTTCTATCAATTCAATTAATAAATTTCAATCATTTTTTTGCCATAAATGAATAAGTTCGAGAATTGTGTTATACATGATTTTTTTTTAAATATACGCGCAAAATCTCCTATATATATAAATTTTAAATATTGGAATAATTGGGGTAGGTTCAATTTGTTAAATATTTTTTAAAATCTTAATGGTAATGATTGAAATGATTTTTAAGCATCATTAATTAAAATTCTCATCTCATTTAAGTTATAATACTAATATCAAGAGGGGAGAGTTTAGATTATCCAAGAAATTGTTCAACTTAAAACCAAATTTCAAGTCAAAATATTAAAAATTAAAATCGTATAATTTTTTTTGCGTTATGTTATTAAAATATTCCAAGAATGATTCTCCAAAGTCAAAATATTGAAATTTAGACCCAATAATATAATTTGGTATATTTTTTGGGAACACAATATAATTTGGTATATGTACACTTATTTTATTATTATTCTATACCTAATTAATTTGTTCAAATATAGTAAAGCTGTGACCAAAGAAAAATAGACATGTCAAAACATTAAATAATTCAAGGGATAATTACTCAGAAGATTTACCATTAAAAGTTTAGTTCTGTTATGTTTGGTTTAATTTGGCTAATACCGAAGAAATATTGAAAAGAAAAAAAAAAGGAAAAACCAACGACCATTTTAGTCATTCTAATATATATATATATATATAAAGTCATATTAAATCTAAAAGGATAGTTGCAAAAATTGATAGATAACAAAATTTATACCGATAGCATTACGGCTATCAAATAACATGAGAACCAAATATCGAAGTCGAATTTAATTTAAATTGGACGTATGTTAAAATAAAATATAATTTTTTTTATTACTCAACTTAAGCTTAATATGAGAAAATTGTCACAAAGCAAATAACTATCTCTAACATATAATATAAAGATATTGAAATATTCCAAATGACTTTACGGTCGGAAAGTTCTTTGGACAATGAAGACATTTCAAAATAAATTTCAAATTCTTTTCTTTCAATTTGTTTTACGACTTGTTTATTATGAATGAATACTTCCAAAATTTAGTTTAAATTATACCATGTAGGTGCATTATTTACAATCTATGTTTCTTTGTCGTACAATAATTTAATAATCTCAATTGTCGTTATATAAATTAAACTTGCTGATGCAAATTAATTCATACTTAATAGACTGCAACAACATCACGTCAAACATTATCCATTAATGACAAGACCTATTAAGATTAATATACTAAAGCCTAAGCATTTATTTAACACAAAAATGAAAATTCGTGAACAAAGAATACAATCTAACCTTCATATATAAGATTAACAACAACAAAAAAATCTAAGGTCAATGTTGTTTTTTTAAAAAAAATGTATCCTCAAAAAATAATTTATAGGCTAAATTATAGGGGAAAAAACCTCGTATAACCCTTGAAAACACATATACTAAACTTTTAAAAGATTAAAATATACCCTTGAAAAAAAAGGTGTTTCAAAATTATTCTTATAATTTAATTTGGATGAAAATAGTGAACGTTTCATTTCAAAATATCAGTAACTCAAAGAAAAAAATAAAATAAAAAATATCATTACCATTTAAATTTGGCTGAAAATGTTAAAGTGTTGTTGGAATAATGTCTTTATCTATTCAAAAACTTTAAAATATGCACGTACTCAAAAATGATTTTTTCTTTTTATTTTGAGTTGCAACATTTTGGAGAGAGAGATTTGAATCCGTGACCTTTTAGTCACTAAATTATAAATATATCACCGAGTTATTGATCTTATTGACTACTAAAAAATGATTATTCTTTTTTAAGTTTCTAATAAATAAAAAAGGTTTAAGCTTTTTTTTTAAATATTTTAAACTTTAACATTTTTAAGCCAAACGCTTTTTTTATTATTATTATTTTATTAAATTTTAAGAGTATTTTTGAAAATTTTGAAACATAACTTTAACCTTTCCCATCCAAATTTAGTGGAAATAAGATTTTAAAAAATTTTAAAAATTTACGAGTATTTTTTAAAAATTTTGAAAGTCCATAAATGTTCTTGTTATTGATCACATAGTTACCGTGCATTTTGACTAATTTCTATACTTTAGACTCATTTACATTTTATAATGATTTTAATTACATTTTAAAATTTATATAGTTTTTTTTTTATTTTGGCAAAATATTATTACTTTATTCTTAATCATTTTTTAGAATAAGTTGAGGAATGAGACCATAAACCTTACCAGAAAAATACAATTGTTCTTAAATAACTGAGTCAAAAATCGAATTTAGAGATTAAACATGTGACTATGATATTGAACTGAATTTATACTAAACAATTATTTTTTCATTTTGTACTACTTGATCAATTAAGTAGTCCAATTATATTTTTCAAAAAAAAAAAAAAAAAAAAAAAAAGTAGTCCAATTATATTTTTTACATCTTGTACTATTTAATAATTAAAAAATTATGAATTTATTCTCAACAAGAGTGGTAGTCCAACAACATCATTATATACGGAATAACAAGGAATTATAAGTTCAAATCGTCCATTTCCACTTATGTAAAGTTGTGAGTTAAAAATTTTCATCTAAAATGTGATTGAAGTTTAAAAAATTAATTTAATTGGCATAATATATATGATATAATAACTAACAATTGTGAGTTCGAATCCCCAAAAATATCGTTGACTTAAAAGAAAAGAGAAGGGCTAAGTGAGAACTTGGAAGCTGGGCCAGTGAATATAATTATTGGACTCACATATATAAGATACTAAAGCCTATCATACATTTAATGGGCATTTTAACATTTTCCATATTTTTTTTAATAAATAGGGTATTTTGAGGTTGATGTCATAAATTGTGAGTTTATACGTACACGGTCTTTTTTTTTCGGGTACGAGTTGGGGGAAGGGGGATTACAATACCGATTCTAGGGATCGAAACCCGTGACCGTGGAGTGAAAATGGATTAACTCCAAACCAGATAACTAATCGTGCCACCGACCCATTCGGTTATACGTAGGCAGTCTTGATTGAATAAAGTTAGCGTAAATTTTTAGATCAATTTAATTTTTTGGATTAATCTATTCGTCAATTGTCAACTATGTATAGAGTAATTTAATTTATATATTTTCGAATTGATTTCTATTATCAAATTATGTTTATTTCTTATTGGCTTTTAAGGCATTGGTCATATCTCATAAATTTATTATTAAAAAAAATTACATGATATTATTCTCAAATCGAAAGTACTTATTTTGATAATATATGCCTATCAATATACTAAAGATATATATGGTTAATCAACTAATTCTTTTTTTTAGTTCGGGAAGCGGAATTATAAATACCAATTCTAGTGATCGAATTGGAATGGAAATGGATTAATATCAAACTACATAATCAATCGAGCCATCAACCTATTCGGTTAATGTATCTTATTATTAAGAATAAGATAGATTCTTAATTAACGTACCAATATGAAATAAATACTAATAAAATAGGTAACCACATTTAAGTATAATATTGTAATTAATGAATTATTCTAACAAAATATTTAAAAATGAAGTCAATTTAAAAAATATTTGTGTACATAATCAATATAATACATTTTAACACTCCATTATTAAAACTCAATAATACTATTAGAGAATATGAGGTGGAGGGAAGTAACCCATATGTCTTATAAATTGATGTTGGACTCTCCCACTTTCCAATGTGGGATATTTGAGATCCTAACAAATACAATATTATTATTAATAGTAATGATTATGATTATTAAATTTTTTTAAAAAATAACTATATTTGTAATTATTTTATGAATTTGAGTAAAGGGATTGCTTTATTGGATTGCTCTAAAAAATTCTCTTAATCCAATCAACCGCGGCCACAACATCCCTCTCCCTCAGTACAATAGAGAATGGATGAAGTAAAGACATGAAATAGATATTTTAGGAGAAGCAGAAACAAAGAGAAGAGATATTTAAATAAATATGGATAAAAAGAAAAAGAAAAAGAAAAAAGAGAAAAGAAAATGACCACAATTTCGGTTGGAATATCATCTCCATGTTCCTCCACCAAATTCCACAGTTCAATCCAATGCAGCAGCAGCAGAAACATCAACAACAACAACAACAACGGAAACCCGAACGGAAACCACGGGGAGTACTCGTTGATCCGGCCGCCGAGGCCGCGGCGGATAATACTGGTTCGGCACGGGGAGAGCGAAGGGAATGTGGACGAGAGCGCCTACACGAGAATTGCGGATCCGAGAATATCGCTTACGGAGAAGGGGATTAAGGAGGCGGAGGAATGCGGGAGGAATATAAGGAGTTTGATGGAGAAAGATGGAGCGGAGGATTGGAGTGTTTACTTTTACGTATCCCCCTATAGAAGGACTCGTCTGACTCTACAACATTTGGCTAAATCTTTCCCTCCTTCTCGAATCGCTGGTTTTAGAGAAGAGCCAAGATTGAGGGAGCAAGATTTTGGTACCCCTCAACCTTTTCCTTTTTCCTTTTTACTATGTGCCAATTTTAATTCTCTAGTTCTAATTATTAATAATAATTAGGAATTTATGAATTCAATCATGTTGTCCACCTACTTGCTGCTTAATTTCTTATTTACTTGAAAATGTTGTAAATCTATGGAGGAAAATAGCAAATATGTAAATAGTAAAAAAATAATCTAAATATTATGCTTCTTTGATTAATTTTTATTCTATTTTGGTCATTTGGACTTAGGAATATCCAATTCTACTTTTCTCCTTTTTCATATAATTTTTAAGGAACTTTTTATAGGTAGCAAATTTTAATATTCCTATTTTAATTTTGACATTTTTTTTATAAATATTTAATACATAGTAAAATATTTTGAAGCATTTTGAATATGGAAGAAAAGAAGTCCACATGGGGTGGCACAGTGATTGAAGATTTGAGTTTTGAGGGTATGCTCCCTTCAAGGTTCCAGATTCGAGACTCAGTTGTGACTCCTCCGATGTCTCCCGGTGCCTGGCCTAGGAATGGGCGTGGTTATCCTTGTTTCAAAAAAAATAAAATATATGGAAGAAAAGAAACTAACATATGAATTAGTGTAGGGAAAGATTAAAATTTAATTATTAGAAGGAAAATTTGTTGAAGCATTTGTTTTGAAAATGGAAGGAAACTTTCAAGACAGAGAGAAAATGAGAGTTGAAAAGGCCACAAGAATGCTATATGGTAGATTTTTCTACCGCTTTCCAAATGGAGAATCAGCTGCTGATGTTTATGACAGAATCACAGGTACAACAACACACAAACATAAATTTGAGTGAAATTAGATTAAAAACAACAGTTTTTGTGTGTGTGTGTGTGTGTGTTTCTGAAACAAAAAAACAGGTTTTAGAGAAACCTTAAAATCAGACATTGATGTGGGAAGGTTCCAGCCACCAGGGCAAAGAAACCCCAACATGAACCTGGTCCTTGTCTCCCATGGCCTCACTCTCAGAGTCTTTCTCATGAGATGGTACAAATGGACTGTGGATCAGTATGAAACTCTCAGCAATTTGGGCAATGGTAAGATCATTGTCATGGAGAGAGGCTTTGGTGGAAGGTACGTATACTTCACTTTCTGTTTCTCGACTTTCTTTCCGTCGTTTTAGAGCCGGTTTAGAATGTGTTGTGAATGCAAACAAATGAATGTAGTTTCACATTGGTCAGATAAAGGGTAGATCATAAGTACCGTATACCAAACTACCTTAATCAAACCTTAACTCAAACCATGAATCTTTCTTAATTATATTTGAGTCAACAGGGAAGCTCAAGTTGCCCAACTACAGATGGATTTTTCATCCCTTAGCGTAATGACTTTTTAAGCACTTTATAACGCGTTTTGAAGTCACTCCAAACATACACTTAGGCTAATACTATGTTACGCCGAGTGCATTTTCATAAACTAAGTTGTGTCGTGACATCAACGAATATCACGATTACGATTTGAAGCCCTTTCTGCGCAGGTATACGTTGTCGTTGCACCACACTGAGAAAGAGCTGAGACAATTTGGACTCACAGATGAGATGTTGATTGACCAGGAATGGTAAGCTCTTCTCTACCCTTTGATTCCTTCTTCTCTAGTTCTGCCATTGTTTTCTGAGTTGCAGAATTGTTGTGTTTCAGGCAAAAACATGCAAAAATAGGAGAGTTGAACTATGATTGTGCAATGATGAATTCTTTCTTCACCCACTTTTGATGATGAATACAGTGTTACCTAATAGATTATGCTTTGAATCTCAGCTTTGTACAGTTGTCAACATAATTTTATTGAGTTACTTGGTAGTAGTTTTAGAATAGTTATCACTAAGTTTTGTACAGTAACATGTTTCCTTCTTCATCAATGACTATGAAATCTCTGATATAATGTAAAAAAAAAAAGAATGCTGCTCTTCTACATTGTCAATCAAGATACATACCCAACCTTCATACTTAACTAAGCAATGTACAAATTTATGTAATATTGTGATGAAGTCCCATGGTCAAATACAAAGATCATAAAGGATAAAAAAATTTTAAAGACAAATCAACAGGATAACCTCTATTATAGCATGGATTAATGGATAAGTTATCAATTAACATCTAAGAACCAGTCCCCTAATAGGAAAACTTTGGATCCAATCCCAATTGATTGACCAAGAGAAACTAAAAGACTGAATTCAATCATAGGTCAGTTACCTAAAAATTAATTTCTTATGAGTTTTCTGGATAGCCAAATCTTCTAAGATCATGCCAATTGTCAGGTTAGAATAGTCAAGTTGTCATGTTAGAATAGTCAAGGTGCGAATAAGCTAGCTCGGACACTCACAGATAAAAAATAAAACAGAAAATGAAAGCTTTTCAATGATGACTTATGAACATCTCCTTCTTAAAGCAAGAAAACCTGCAACTAAAACCCCGTTTGATAAACATTTTGTTTTTTGTTTTTTGTTTATGAAATTTAAGCCTATTTCTATTCAAATTTCCTCCCATGTGCTCCATCTTTCCTACGATGTATTCATATTTTCTTAAGAAAGTAGAAGAATTCTAACCAAATTTCAAAAACATAAACAAGTTTTTAGAAGCTACTTTTTTTGTTTACAAATTTTGGTTTTGTTTATTAAAATATAGGTAAGATATAGATATCCAAATAAGGAAAAAAGGTATAGTAAGGTAGTTGTTATAGGCTTAAATTTCATAAACAAAAAACGAAAAAAAATTTAGTTATCAAACGAGACCTAAACTATACCTTCTTTGTCAATGTTCATATTCCAAAAAACTTTTTGGTAGAATCAGCACAATGTTCTTTCATCAATAATGCTGCAAAGAACATATTCCAAACTAAAAAGTCCGAAGAAAAAAAAACTAAACCAAGCCATAACATATACAACTCTTAATTCTCCAACAAACCAAACCAGATTTCAACTTCTAAATAAGATATCTGTCCCTAAATAACTAACTTAGCCACAATTCTCTGCTTTTATTGATTCTTGAAACATGTCATAGAAATTTGATGAAGCAGAGACAAAGATGTGTCAGTCGATCAAATATTCGCTCAGACGGTTTTAACAATACCAGTTACAGTAGTAACCTCTGCACACCCATCTTGGAGATTGCCTGATACTGTCGACGATACGATAACGTCTGTTTCGGTACGTCTTGCTGCAAAAGTAAAGCTTTAAATGAGTGTGAATATCAATTGGGACTATTGAGTTAAAGAGCTTAAGAAAACATTTAGATCTCTCAAACTAAACCAGTTTGTATAACATTAGACCTGTCAACTAATCCTTTCTTCTTCTTTTTTTTTTTTTTTTTTTTCCATAATGGTTATCTACATTCGGGATTATGATAGGATCCGAACAAACAAACGGACACTATATTGAAATTTAGAAAAAGAGATACAAGATAACACGAGTTTGAATAAGACTGGGAACTGAAATCACTCAAAATATGCATACCTTCCCCTTCTCAAGCTTCTCTTATTTACAACATAACTATCTAATTGCTCATATGCCACTTTACTATTCATTAATATCTTTACAGGACAATCCAATCAGATTATTACTTAATTAAAGAGAATAATGAGATGGAGTCAACTCAAGGACTCTAACAAAGCAAAACCAACAATAAAACAGAACAATCTTCATATATTGGACTCGATCTTCAAATACAGATAAACAAGAGCTTTACAACGGTAACTCAATGACTTTTCGGGCATAATTTCTGAATCCTCAGAAACCATTCTAAAACTCAGATTTCGACATCGATATCAAGCACATTTCATAGAGAGAAAAAAAAGAGTAGAGATATGAGGAATTACATATGTAGCATCTATTATCCTATTCCAACCTAACATCAGCTACATTCAATCCTATCTAACCAATACCAAGGAATGAGGCCTCAAGTGATTAGAGAAAGAACTACTAACCCATTAGTTATGAACTAAGTTTTCTATACTCTGACACTATTGTTCTTCATCAATTCTCGGTCGTTGGGGTGGAAATTCGCATCGGTCGAGGTCTTTCCTGTTCGCTACTGCGTCTCCAAAAGGCCCTTCTCCACCAAACTTCAAATCCCCTTTGTATATTTGGGCAATCTTCGCCTGAATTCATGAATCGATTGAACCAAGCTAGTAATATGTCTTGTTGCCAAGCCAAAGGTAGAGTGAGAATTGTATTGCTAAGGCCATCCTCAATCAAGTGGCGATCGAGCCCTCTCGACGCTCTCCTCATCCAACCAAAATCATCATAGAATGGCACCAACCAGGTCTGCAAAAGCTGATATCTAACATCTTTAGGAGCCAAAAGTTGGCCTTTGCCAATGCCAACAAATAATCGAGCAGTGACTCGGCTGATCTCGAACCTATGGACAGCAGGCACCTTAGAGTGTGCAGCTGATAATTCAGATTGAGATGCCCAGGTTTTCAAAAAATCTTCAGCTATCTGTCTGTCAATTAAGATATCTAAAATCCAGTGCAAATTATCAGCCTGCTTAGCAATCTCCCCAACACCCTGAAAATCCGACCCTACCGCTCGCATAAAGTGATGGCGAAGCAACTGCAGACAACCATCACAAGCCAAATACAAGGATTCTTTTCGAAGGTCATTTTGTGACGAACTCTCGCGAAGCATCTTCGAAACTAATCCTTTCATCTCCCGTCTCGCCTTCTCGTCTTTTCCTTCAAGAACTACATGTAAAAGCTTGAGCAACACTTCTTCATTGTCATTGCCATCTTCATGTCCATTAGTAACTTCAATTGAGACTCTCTTAAGAACTTCCCCTGCTGCAACACCTTCAAGCTGAAGCTCAGATAAGAGTGAAGCTACCTTCTCTTCTTCATCTTCACCCCATGGAGCTGCTTCCAAATACTCCAAACACGATAATACGCCTGCATCGAATCCAATCGCAGCCGAAACCTAATATGGCAATGCCACCATAGCCAATTATCATACATTGCAAATTATTAAAGGTTGGGAATCTAACAAATCAGAGATTCAGCAAGGGCACAACAAAAGCATTGTTGCTTGATATAATTAAGGGAAACTTACAAAATTAGTCAAATTTCGAAAATAATGCATAAAAAAACTAGCAACTACAGTCATCGGTTCTAATCGGTGATTTAACATAATTCAACAAAGTACATTGATGTAAATTTGAACAAATTCTAAAAGCCTCATACCTTAAGAATTCCAAGAACCCTAGGAACATCTTCCTTCATCAGCTTCTTCCTCAGATCTCTACAATACATCAATTTCAAAGTCTCAATATACACTTCAACATCATCACAATCAGCAATCTCCACAATGTAGGGCGACGAAGACCGCTGTTGTTTCGCCCACCGTTCCGAGAGCTTCAACCCAAAAAACCGACTATGCGCGACGAGAATTTGCCGGTGAACGTTCATGGAAACACAAATCCCATCTCTAGAGCTCAATGTGAGCTTAATATCACTACGAGAACCGTCATTAAACTCATTTCCAGGGCTCCGAGATCCCAAAATCTCAGAAATCCTCTGCATCATATTCCCCTGCTTGTCCTGAACCGGAACATGATTCTTATGAACCGAAACGGAAGGGATCTGAGAAACTCTAGGCTGAACGTCCGGCTCACTCGCCATCATTTCAAAAAGGGTCGGACTCGACCGGGTTTTATCGATCGACGGCGGCGGCGACATTGGGTTCAACAACCCGGCGGTGAGAGCAGAGTTGAACTTCGAGAAAGAGTCGTGGCCATTAGATCCAGCCGCCACCGTCGCCGCCGCCGCAGCCACGGCGGCGTTAACGGGGGAAGACGCAGCAAAGTCCATAACCGGCGAAAAACTTCCCGGAGAAAGGCGATTCCCGTTAATGGGTGTTGGAGAAACAACCGTCCGGCGGAATTGCGGCGGCGGAGGGGTTACAGAGGGTTTCGAGGCGGAACAACACCAGGAATTTTCAGAGGAAACAATCACAACAGGGCGATCGAGCTTCCGATCAGAAAAGGGGTGAAACCCAGAAGAGGAATTGGAAGAAGAAGATGAAATCGAATCGGGTTTAGCCGAAACAGTGATTTCTCGACATTTTCGGCGCTTAAGCTTAGTGGGTTTGTTGGGAAATGAAGAAGAAGAAGAAAGAGAATTGTTGTTGTTGTTGGATGAGGACAGAGCCATTGATTATTAATGAGAAATTGTCGTTTAATTAAGCTTACAACATTGGGTTCAACGAATTAATCAAAAACTAAAACTTGGGATTTTAGGTTTACATTAAAAATGGCGGTGCAAACGAGACGGATATAAGAAAAAGACACAAGAACACAACGGAGAGGTAAAGCATTAAATACAACACATCAAACAAATATATAAGATAAGAAAAAAGGAAAAAAAATCACACTTGTTGCTTTGTTTGATCATTGCATAAGGTACACAAAAATTCATTTATAAATTCTAAAGATGAATAAAGGGAGTGCTATACTTTTGGGATACTAGAAATTTTCAAAATTTTAAATTATGGATGTAGAAATTATGAATTTAAATTAATGTGAAATGTTTGAATTCATGATTCCTAATCCCTACATAATATATTGAATCTATAGTTTGAAGAAATGGGCTCATCTATGGTTTGGATCTAGAAATATAGATTTAATATATTATGAACGATCTAAGAATCATGAGTTCAAATTTTTCACATTGGTTTAAGATCTAGGGACTAATTTTCAAACCATAAATACTAATCTTCAAACAAAGATTTGAACTCATGGTCTAAACCATAAATATATTGATTTACGAAAAGGTCTAATCTTTAGATGGAATTACTAGATTTTAGGATACTAACTAACATTCACGTACATAATTCGCTAACGATTACAAATGACAAGAACCAATGTTTAGATTTTATCAAACCATATTTCTAGATCCAACTTTTAGTTTTTAGATTAGAAACTAACTTTCAAGTAATTAATCCACTAACGATTAGAGACGATAATGACTATTTTTTAGATTTTAATGATATTTAGCATGCATATCTCTTCTAATTTTGAAATTTCTAATTCTGTAATCTCTCAAAATAGTTTAAATTTGGTCTCTATAGTAAATTTTTTGAACTCATTTATGGCTTCATAACTTTTAATAATTTTGGAAGAATTTGAAAGGAATGAAGTGCAGTGTTAAATTACTATGGGATTGAGACATAAAATGAAATTATTTTTTATGGGGGAAATTGTTACCATGAATATTATAAATTAGATTTTAATAGTCATAAGAACTTGTCAATGAAGGAACAACAAGAAGCAAAGATCTGTGATGTCATGTGGTGGTTGTAATCTAAGGTTGTTGGAATTTGGAAATGGAAACAAAAGACAAAAATTTTATCCTATTATCTTTGGGTCAATTTTGAGGGATGGAATTAGTGAGATGATTTCATTTTTAGATCATATCTATTGAGGACTACATTTCATCATTGACATTTTATTATTATTATTATTCTTTTTTTAAGAGAATAGTTTTTTAACAATAAATTTGCTGAAGTGATAAAAAAAAAAAGTTTCCCAAGAAATTTGAACTTTTAAAGTGACAACTATACTTTGTTTATTTAAGTTTGACATTATGATTAGTTGATATATTCAAGCTTCTTTGTATATATCTTATTTAGTTTAAATCCTATTTTTGTTTCAAAGTTATTAGTTTATTTCATTTTAATATACAAATTTAAGAAATTAATGTGTAATAGTTTAGAGGACCTTAAAGAATTAGAGAACGATGAGTTTAGTTTATTATAATCATATGTTTAAATTTTGATTTTAAATTTTTTTTCTTAACTTTCAAATCTTCTTAAAGTTGTATTGTATATTTCGTAAGATCAATATACATTCAAAATACATGTATACCAACTCTAAGCATTTATAGATGATGAGTTTAGTTTATCATAATCATATGTTTAAAATTTGATTTTCTACAAATTTTCTTAAAATTCAAACCTTATTAAAGTTATACCGTATATTTCGTAAGATCAATATATATTCAATATGCATATATGCCTTGTCAAAAAAAAGAAAAAGAAAAGCATATATGCTGACTCTAAGCATTTATAGATTAATAAAAAAAGTGTACGTGAATCTAAATTAATTTTTATTTTAATCCTTTTTTAATTAAAAAAAAATTTGGTTCTTACATTTTTATATTATTTATTTCCCTATTTTTTTACAAAAATAATTATTTTGGTTTTTTCTATATTATTTCACCACTTGAATTTAGTTTACTTACCAACCAAAACCAAAACCATATTCATATTTTATTTCACTACATGAAATGTATCTGAAGTTGCTCTATCAAATTGTTCAAAGTCAAATAAAGTATAAGAACTATCACTTTTCATGTATAAAATAAATACAAGAGTTCATAGAGGAAAATAAAATATATTGAAAAGTTCAAACACTAAAATAGATATATTGAAAATTAATAGCAAAATTGAGAATAATACAAGTTTAGAATAATGATACAAATAATAATTAAAAGGAAAGAAAGGAACTATCAATATCCATCTGTTCTAATTCTAATATACCAAACTTTTTGCTCCAAATTATTCTAATAGCTACATTTCACATCTATGCTCATGGTTGACTTTAGAATCTAAGTTTTAATTTTAAAGATTAAAATTTTAAAATTCTTTAGGAAGAAAAGAAGAAAAATTATTCTTACAAAAGTTATGGCAAAAATATTTTTTTTATAAAAAACAAATGTCCTAAATTAAAAGGAAACAACAAAATAGACAACACACGTATTTACGTGGAAAAACTCCAAATTGGAGAAAAAACCACGGACAGAAAGAACTTCCATTATGCGAAAAATTGCTACAATCACATAGAATTCTCTCCAAAAACACTATCTTCAAAACTTGTACTACTCATAGCCTTTGCCCACTCTCCACAAGAGAATACAAAAGGAATTTAACTAGAATCAATACATTAAGTTAAAATGTTTTTGACGGATGCTTTAAAACCAAAGCCTTATGCTCTTTTTATAGTGTTTGGAGCACACCACTATCTTTCATCTTTCCGAGGACAAATTCACTTCTAATATTTTGCCAAAAACCCAACACTATCCGTTGCTGCCTTTGTTTAGAAAACCATAGAATAGTTAATTAAAAAAAATCAACACCAAAAATTTGAAATATTTTTCTATCTTTATTTTAAAAACCGTTGAAAAATATTTTCCGCCAAATAAAGTTTGCGCATCTATTTTTATATATAAAGTTGTTTCTAAAAAAAATAAAGTATTTTTTTTATTTATGACATATACAAACTAATTATTAAATAAAATTTCCTTTATGTAAAATCAAGAATTGTAGTGATGGGTTGTTTGAATAGTTTAACACCATATAAATAAAAGTATCTCTTGCTTATAAAAAAAAAGGAAAGAAAAAAGATTGACTCTTTCACATTTCATTTGATAGACAAAGGTATGAACAGTGACAAATTTGAAATTTTTGAAGAAAATGGTTTTGAAAAGTAAAAGATTAAACATAGAAAGCATAGATATTAGGGCGTGTTTGAAATATTCTTACTTTACTTCAAACCACTTTAGTAAAAAAAAAAATGAAGTATCATATAAAACCAAAGTATTCATTAAAAATCATTTTGAGTTGTTTTAAAATGGTTCCAATATGTTTTTTTTTTTAAATTTTCAAATGCCTTCAATAAAGCACTTTTTTTTTAAAATAAAGCACTTAAGAAAGAAAATAAATTCAAAGTGTTTTTAACTTTTTATTCATAGTGTACCCCAAGCATACTAAATTTGGGTGAAAATTTCTCAGAATAAAAAAAGTATCAAGTTGAGATAGTAAAAAATAATATCTTATTAAATTGTCTTCGAACCATGACGTAGTAATTGAAAATTTGGACTTTAAAGGTATGTTCCCCTCGAAGTCTCGAGTTTGAGACTCAACTGAAGATATTTGAGAACGTGTAAGATAATATCAAAGTGATTTTGTAAAGGAAAAATTGAAAGGTATAATGAAGGTTGAAAGAAAGGCATGTAAAAAAGAAAGGCATGATAAAAAAGAATGATGAGATGAGTGGGCAAAAAAAAAAAAAAAACAATTCCAAAAGAAAACAGAGAAATGAGTTGGAATGTGAAGAACACTAATGATTCAAACCAAACACTTACACTTGTTTTATATTCCTTACCTGTTCATCACTCTCAAGTTTTATTATTCTTTATTTTAGAGAGGAATAATGTGGGACAAAAGGTCATATTGGTTGGCCTTCTTTTGTTTCTATTTTTTTTATAACATCTCAACTTCTTAATTTCTTTTTTCTTTTTTTACTTTGCTTGTTTCCATTCTATTTCATTTTGGATCTTCTTGGATAGATGCCTTTAAATCACTGCTCACACTCTTTTTTACTTTTCTTTTTCAAATGGTCTTTCTTTCTTTCTTTTTTTTTAAATTTTGAATTGTTTGTAAACATAGATTCAATCTTTCACTCTCTTTCATTTTTTTTTTGTTTTTATTTATTGATTTAAAAGAATTAACATATTTTGATTGCATCATATTCTTGGTTTGTAGCTATATTTGAACAGTTAATTAAAAAAAAGGGCTAATTCATCTTAAACATAACACAACTAAAAAAAAGTTAAGAGATCAACAAATTCGCTTTCACATCTTGATCATATAAATAGAGTACTACTCCTTTCATGTACTGGATTATCACCGTACAATGAAATCATTAGGCCACGGTTTTTTTTTTCCTTCTTTTTCTTATTTGTAAGTGGAAAAAGAGCATATGTATCGTAGATAAAAATATGTATATCAGTATTTGAATGAATGTTATATAAAAATGTATAGCAGGGTAAATAGTTAAATGCTTGCAGAAGTGTAGTGCCCTCTATGTAGGATTTGTTGTTTCCCTTTTCCAACTATGTATTTAAAAAAAAAAAAAAAAGTTTGCAGAAGTAGTAGGTAAAAAAATTTAACACTACCTAAATGTCATAGTCAATGAAATAAATGGTTAATAAGTGACCTGTGTAATTTTTTAAAATTTTGAGAAACTGTTTTTAGGTAAATTAAAATTTGGTCGTATTATTTAAAGTTAAAATTTAGTCGTATATGATTTTAAGAACTTAAACTCTTGATAGTTTGATAAAAAAAAATTTATTTGTAATCGTTGGCAAATTAAATATGTAAAATTTAGTTATTTATGTGTCAATAATGACAATACGAATTAAGTGACTAATTAAATTTTTTAAAAATCACATCAATTACATATATA
Organism: Sicyos edulis; assembly: GCA_036507275.1. Taxonomy (NCBI): domain Eukaryota; kingdom Viridiplantae; phylum Streptophyta; class Magnoliopsida; order Cucurbitales; family Cucurbitaceae; genus Sicyos; species Sicyos edulis. The sequence continues at coordinate 67,882,354 of CM071846.1, forward strand.
AATAGTTACTTCCATGTCCTTAATTTACCTATGGTTATAACAACATAAATGTTTTTTAAGATTTAATGAAATCATAGGGATTAATTTTTTACTTTAAAATCCCAAGTACTAAAACCTAACTTTAACTAATTTATAAGAATTAAATTTTAAATTTTAAAATCATAGAAATTAGATTTTAATTTTTATTTAAATTATATTAAGTAAATTTATAATCATCCTTGTTGTTATTTAAATATATATTTATCTTTTAAGGTTAACTCACTAAAATTTTGAGAGATTCAAGAGCTTTTTATGGGCTTGGTTGGTGGCCTGGTTCATTACTTAAATGCTAATGCGTTAGGCAGCCCAGGCCCATTTCAACTTATCGTATGGACCATGGGCTTTTTTCTGTTGCATTTATGGCATTTTTAAATGGATTTTTTTAATAAAAAATACCATTTTAAAAATAGTTTGGATAATAATAGGCCAACAAAAGGAGGAATGATGTATAAATTGTGTGCTTGTGATCAAGAATAATCAGTTTGAAGTCCAATTTTTTATATCCATTTTTTTAGTACAAGTTGGGGAAGGAGATTACAAATATATCGAACTTGTGATCGTGACGTAAAAATTGACTAACACCAAATAACCATTCGTGTTACTGATCTATTCGATAAATCATTATACTATTTAAAACTTGGAATTATGTGTTTTTGCCAAAAATAACTTAATTCATTCGATATATATATATATATATGAATCAGTATAAAAGGATTATTAATTCAAATGATTCCACTCCAAAATGTTAATAAATTCGAAAATATATTATAGATTTTTTAAATAATAAAAAATCAATATTAATTTATAAATTATCCTAAGTTAGTGAGATAATTTGTCCCACAGAATTAGTATGTTCATATTCAAATCAAATTCAATTTTATTAATTATTTTGAATTAACAATGACGATAAACAATTGAAGCAATATTCTTCTATACTACCGGCCAAATGTCCCCCCAATTATACGAACCACTGTACTTGATTTATATATATATATATATATATATATATATATATATGTTAAAAACAGGATGTAATAATTCACAAAATAAAAGGAAAAAAAAAGATTCTATATTAATTGTTGGGAGACATTATCTTCTTTCAAACAGAAAATTGTTATTGTTCATGTACGTCGATGAATAGTAACATTATAATTTATATTATTTTTAGTTTCGGTGAAAAGGAGTTGGAATCTTCAAACACAAAATCAATAAATTATAAATTATCAAAAACAGTTCTCTTGAAATAATTCTTCAAATGCCAAATTTATCATTTGGTCCCTCGAGCGGTCATCAATTTTATATTTTATTTCATTTTGAATGCTTTTTTTTAGTATAAATTAGGAGAAGAAGAATAAACAAACCCTGCATAGAAGATATGATCGTAGAATTGAAATCTTATAACTAACTCTACTACTTAACCATTTAACTTTTTAATGTCTTTTATTTATTTAACAAGATGGGGATATCATAACTTACAACATCATACAAAATATTATTTGACTTCTCTTCATTTTGGCCTAAAAAGTTTTACTTATAAAAGTAGTATATAAGTTAAAATGAAAGTATGAGGTTGTTGGGGTTATAAATGATTTCTTATATAAAAACTACATCCACATAACTCAGGGTGTGTTTGGAGTACCAGTTTGGTTATGATAGAAGGAAAGTTATGATAAACGGGGGGTTACGATAGACGGTGGGTTATTATAAATGGTGTTTGAGGGACAAGTTATTATAACAAAGGTTATGATAAACTATGTTTGAGGGGATGGTTATGTAACAAAAAGTAATATATATGTAAGGTTTAAATAAACGGGCACGTAGGTTTAGATAAACGGGCACACAAGTTTAGATAACCACCGTTTTTAGGGCAAACGTTGGTTGAGTTATTACAACTAACTCGACCGTTTATATAACCGGGGGCCCAAACACACCCGTCTGAATCCCTCCTTTTAGATTCAAAATAATTATTTATTTTTAATCCATAATACAAATATTGATTTAATTTATTTGAAAAAGGGTATATATAAAAAGTATAGAATTAGAAAGGACAATAATGAAAATATTATTAATAGAAAGAATAGAAAGGAAACATAGAGGAGACAACCCACGTGCCAACTTGACCCACCGTTCTTGACTTGTAGGCATCTCTGTCTCTGCAACTGCCATCTCCCATTTTCACTACTTATACCTTATACTATTTTAATCAAATCTCTTCCTACATTTTGAATATCACATTTTATTTATTTATTTCTTATCATTTTATTTATTTTCTCTTTTATATTATTGTTTTAAATAAACTAATATAATTACTTTAAAAGAAAACAAAAAAAATACTGATTAAAGATTATAGGTATTCTTTTAGTTCTATAATCACAACGACGAGTTAGAATTCGAGCCAATAAGAGCAAAATTTTAATGATATTTTATACAACCTAGTAATCATCAGATTTTGGAATCTATTTTCCCCAATATTTTTATATAAAAAAATATATGTTTAGAATTCTAACCAATAAATCTTTTATAATATGTACTAAAAAAAAACTTGTATAATAGAGCATATATTAATATTGCTCAATTACTATTTTTGTTGACTCTCTCTCTGTATTTATAGATAAAAAAGTTTGGGAACTTAGAGTTAGTGTACTATTGACATGTCTCTAAATTGTGACACTAAGATACATCGGAACAATGTAAACATAATTGAAAGTTGTATACAGATTATTGTTACAAGCAGGTCTAAAAAATTTAGATTCTCGAGAAAAGTAAACCCTCAAAATTCAAGATTTCGACCAACCGTGTCGGAAAAACATCAGTTTTTACTCCTATATTTAGCAGAGTGAAATCTATGGTCGACAAAGTCATACAAATGACTAAGACTCGCCAAGGTTAATTAAGGTGGTCGAGTTGAGGAGACATGATTGTAGTGGGTAAAATTTATTCAATATACCTCTTAATTTCGTCAAAAGTATAACTCTAGTGATACGTATACGGACCTAATAACTAAGAGGTCGAGAATGGTGACATGTACTGTCTAAATTACAACTCTCATACCCACTAAAATGAGGTACATAATATCACCCATAGTTCAACTTGACAACAGTTTGGTCTAAACATTAACTTAAGCATCAACGAATGTCTGAAAAAGTGTACCAAATATAAGTATCATTTTTCTTTGAAGCATCAACTTTTTTTCTTTTTTTTAAATCTTCGACTCTTCGATTAATTAACTTATGACTTCTTGATTATTAGATAAAGCAAAATAGTTGCTCAGCTATATATTATTATTGGTTAGCAAAAATTCATCAAATTAATTAGATCTTAAACAGCTGAGACTCTTCCAATTTTCGAGAGTGATATTATTTTTGAATTTTGGTGGTTTTAGTTCCTTTCTTTAAAAATAAAATAAATTCAATTCAATTGTGTAAAGAGAACACCAGTCCAAAGTTGACTGATATTTGAAGCAATGGGAATATTTTTTGACTGAGAAAGAAAGGAAAGACTTTGTGTATTGGTTTGTTTAGGTTTTATATTAAAGATTATAATTTAAAATCAATAAAAGTTATAACATGTGATCAAATAGGCACTAAATTATATGCTATATACTAAAGTTCATAAGGTTATATATATAGTCTTGTTTTAAAACTTAACAAAAAGTAAAGAAACTCATGAAAAGAGATTATATTAATTTATTACTTCTTCAGAACTTTTCTCAACCGTGGGAAAAAATTAGGTTATTATTTAACTTGGCACTTAATGATGCTGTTTAAATTGAAAAAGAATTTTTTTTGATTTTTTGTTAATGGTCATTTTAAATAATTATTATTGCAAACATATGGGATGGAAATACTCTATCTTGTGGCAAATGTTTCATATTTAAAAGATGAGAAGTCTTCGACACATTAATATGAGATATAAATTATTTCCCTCATACTCAATTAATTTTGAGGGTAGAATCTTATATTATCTAATAATATTTTCGATCTGGATCTATATATAATTTAATACTTGATTAAAGGATAATTCATTTAAATTAAATTCTGTCAAGAAAATCATTTAAATTAAATTACCCGAGTGGAATAGTACATAGAAAATGAGTAAGTATTATTCTCAAAAAAAAAAAGTGTAAGTATTATTATTATTATTATTAAGAGAGCAAATTAAATTCTTGTTCCTAAATGATTTTAATCTATAACTAATAAATTCTTAAGCTTTTTTTTTTTAAATTTTGTATTTAACTGGTATTTGCCCTTTTATTTTATTTTATTTTTTAAATGCATCAAAATCAATAAGTAAAGAAAACATTGAAAATATAGAATGTCATTGTCAAGTGCATAATATCAACAAAGCATATTTTCATTAATATAATGTATTATAACCTGTAAATTAAAAAAAAAACACTAACTAACCTAGCTTGAAAATTGAATTTTTCTATTTCACCATATTAGAACAATTAGTCTCTTCACATAATTTTTATTATAACATATTATTTGGTAGACTATTATTTTTCAATGTGGGACAATTGAGATCTCAACCCTGCTTGTTCAAGATGGTGCCTCTTCCTTTTGGGCTCACCAATCTTGAACTTTGGACCGATACCCATTTGAGCATGGCTCTGATACCATATTAGAGAATATGAATTTACACCTCAAAACCAATTGAAGGGAAGTAACTCATATCTCTTTTATATTGATGTTGAACTCCTCACTTTTCTAATGTGAGACAATTGAGAGATCTCAACATAGACTTTTATTGTTTTTTTTCGTATACCATGAAGATCTTATTCTTTACCCTATTTCACGAATCATTTTAACTTTTTAAATGACATGAGGACTATATCAACTAGAGATTGAATCTATCGACTCGAAACACTAGGGGGTACTCGTAGCTATAAATTAATAGAGAGAGTGGGGGAGAAAAGCATGTGACATCCTCGTCAGTGTAGAGTGTAAATGTGGAACACAATGAGCTGAAAGCCACAACATAGGGTTTGTCATTTCCATATGTATTTTATAAATTAAACTCAATTGGGCAACAGCTAGGGTTTTTGGGCTTTCTTTCTTTGTCTTATGCAATTTTTCAGACATGTCATTGCTGTAGTTTTAAGACAACTACTGACAAAAAAAAAATATAATACCATATAAAAAAGAATCCAGAGTTTTTTTTTTTTTTTTTACATTTTTGGTTTTTTGTTGGTGACAGTTGTGTGTTACAAGAAAATAGAGGTACAGACATAGATAAATTAAATCATCATCTAATTCTTTTGGCAAACTTCGCAGAACCATCATTCCCTTTTCCATTGAGCTTCTTTTATTTATTTTATGTGTTATATTATTATATATCGAATTACAATTTGAATATCAGAACTTTTTGAAGTTCTCCGACGGAATAGTGACGTGTAGACTTAGTTGATTAATTGTAATAAAATTTAACTTTACGGTTATGAATTCGATTATAGAAATTAGTATTGGATACTCATCTTATTTGGGTGCAAATATTTTATGTTGGGTTTGTGATCATCCTCAATTTGAAATAACAAAAATGAGGACTTTTGAAGTTTGTATAAAAAGTTTTGGATATAAAATACAATGTATTTTTGTTTTCATCCATAATGGAAAATGATAGTATTCAAACTCATAACTTTTTGGGTTTTTTTTTTAATTTTGAACCATAATTTTTTTGTCATTCAATGTACAATGATAAATATTGACTTAATTGTAATGTGATAAGAGATATTGAAGTCATGTCAAAATATAACTTAAATATTGATGAGTACTTAGATGACTTAATATAATTCACATTTTATTTTAATTAAGTAAAATAAAGAAAATAAAATGTGACATATGACCATCTAAATTTTGAAGAATTTTTATAAATTTTCAAATATTATAAATATTGACACCATATTGAAATTTAAAGAACTAGGCCCTTTTTCATTTTAGAGGATTGAATTTGAAAATCCCTTTTTTTCAAATTGTTTTCTTTTCTTTCACAAACTCCGATAAAAAAAATATAAAATAAAAAAGAAATTCTCTCTCTCATTTTCTGTTTTTGTAAGTTTTTGACAAACAGTGTTTGCTTTTCAGAGTTTGATGTCAGTTTTCGTTTTTTTAAACTTTGATGAAACTGAATTGGCATCCACTTTCCTTTCTACTCATATTGTCGTCTACGTGTACCTATTTTCAAGCCTTCAAATATTTATATTTTTTCATTTTAAATATGCCAATAATTATCAATGCAATCGACTCAAGTTAGATTTCATTATTTCGTGATAATTCAATTTAAAATTATGGTTATACATTTGATTTTAAAAATTAATATGTAACTTTAATTTATTCAATAATAAAAATAAATAAAAAGTTATAATTTAATTTATACAATATAATAAAATTTAAAGATTAATTTTTATCATTTGTAATCATAGAGAATTATCTATGTAGAAAGTAGTATGTATAAATGATGTGATTTATTTTGTTCAAAGTCATTTGATTCAAACTATTATAATTGACACATGAATAATTTTTTTTTATATGTATATTCAATTTGCTAACAATTATAAACGATAAAAACTATTTTTAAATATTTTTTCAAATAATAAAGATTAAATTAAAAATTTTAAATTATAAAGATTAATTTCTAATTTTCTTAACCTCGTAAGGGTTAAATTCTAATTTTTGAAATTATAGAGACTAAATTCTAATTTTTTTTTTCAAATTCTAATTTATCCTAATTTTCATTCATGTATGTTAAACTAAAACGAGAAAAGAGAAAATAATTTTATACACTTTATCTTTCTTTTTTTTTTTGAGAAAATACTCTTATCAATTAAAATTAATTTTTCAGATATATATCATATCATATCATACTACTGTGGCTTAAGGGGAAATCATTTTTAGACGATTTACCCCTTAAGTCATACCCTAAATTACAAAAATGTCATTTATTGGAATATTAAAAAAATCAAATAACGTAAAAGATATTTACAATATTATTTAGATTTTCATCCGTAGAAGATATGATATTTTTATTAAATCTCATAAATTTTATGACTAAGTTAGGAGATAAAGAGATTTCAACAGTAAAATGAAGATATTTACAATATCATTTAAATTTTCATGTAGAAAATAAGATATTTTTACCAAATCTCATAGATTTTATTTGGCATTTTATATTTTAATAAAAATAATAAATTGAATTTTCCAATCCTATAAATAGTTGTTTACATTTTGTTTACAAGAACACTTTCTATTTGCTTGGATTTATCTTTTTTTTTGTTTTTTTTTTATAATAAGTTATGTTGAATTATTTACCTTAACTTTCATCTAATTTTTCTTTTGTGCAATAATTTTTGTAGGGATTTGTTTTTTGCATAATTGTTGCATTTCAAAAAAATACTTAGAGATCTAGAAAAAAAGTTTGAAGAATTATAAGATTATCAATCTCAGGTTAGTGCATGAATTCTTCAATTTCAAAAGTTTGGTAACAATTATTTTCTACTGCATATATAGTTCTCTATATTTTGTTTACAAACACATTTGAAACTTTCTTTTTGCTTGGGGTTACTTTCTTGGTTTTTTTTTATAATAAAAAATTTAGTTATCTTATTTTTGTTGGATTATTTACCTTAACTTTCATCTAACTTTTCTTTTGTTTCAATAATTTTTGTACGGATCTTTTGTTGCTTAATTGTTGACTTGGAGATGTGGGAATTTTTTTTTAGAAGAACTATAAAATTATCATTTGAGGTTAAATGTAAGTTCATAAATGTATACTTATAAATATATTTAAGTTATTTATATTTATAATTATAATAATGATATAACTCTTATAAATATAATTCAAGAGTAATTGGTCTATTAATAGATAAATTGAGAAAAAATTAAAGAGCATCAATTTTTTAAAAATTAGAGATAAAATTTAATTTTAATTCAATAAATTTTATTAAAATTTTTAAAATAATAACTCCTATTATTTTTTAAGCTCAAAATAAATAATTAACTGCTTTTTAACATAAATGTGAATTTTAATAAATTTAACTCACGTGAAAAAATGGTTATAAAATTCAATTTTATATTAAAATTATTATTTGATGATTTAAAATTGGCCTAAAAATATAAGAAACAATTTATAATTATATATATATAATTTATTATTTAAGAAATTATCAAATGCAAAGCCGTGCTAAAATTCTAAATATATATATATATATATATATATATATATATATATATATATATATATATATATATATATATATATATATATATATATATATATATTAGTTCAACTATTGGAAGAGATTTGAATCTATAATATAGTTGAGTCTTTTTTTCTTTTAATTATAAATGAATCAAATGATTTATAAGTATTTCAACAGATTATATTTAAAATTAAATAAATCATTTAAAACTCTTCTTCTTGCATAATGAGATAGCAAGAAAAACTTTTTTTAAAAAAATAAGCAGCAAGAAAAGGTATCCCATAATTCTTCCTAAATAAGCTATCCCATATTCATTTTCTCTTATTTGGTTATAGCATATTCGTTTTATTTCCTTTTTTTTTTTTGGTAAAAGCAAACATATTTCTTTCTAATATTATGAATGAGGTTCCACCTCAAAATAAAATGAGGCTAGTAACTCATGTCTCTTTTTTATATTAATGTTGGTTTCTCCCATGTTTAAATGTGGGATAATTTGTGAGATTCTAATATATCCTTTCAAGATGTTTTTTTTTTGCTCACCAATTTTGAATCAGATATGAATAATTCAACCAACAGATACATATGAAAGAAAATATTTATAGCCTATTTTAAAATAAAAGGTTTTAGTATGTAAGTATAATTCAAAAACATGACTAAAAGATCATTTGTTTGAATCTGTTATATTTAATATTGTTAAATTAAAATAATTATAATTTAAGAGAGGATCTAAATTTATGTAATAGTAAAATTTCACTGGAATAATTGATACAATCTACCTGTGGAGAATAAAATGATTTTGAATTTTTTTTTTATCAACCTTTTGTTTTTTAGTACAAATTAGAGGAGAAAGAACCAATAAATTCTACATAAAAATATTATTACTCTAAAATAATATAAGAGCCAATAATATCTTTGGCTATATTTGAGATCTTTTATTTGATATGGAATGAGTTGGTAATTTTTTTTTTTTTTTTTGAGAATTTAATGAGTTGCTAATTTATTAGTTATCTGGATTGGTGGTATTTTATCATAATTTTATGACCACGCTTTAATCTGACATTTGACTCTTGTCGTGTTTGAGAACAATACTATTAGGGTTTCTATTTCCTATCCCAATTATTTTTTTGAAAAAAAATCTTTTCGTTTGATAATTACCAATTTATTATTTTTGATTTTTGAAAATTAAATTTGTGTCCTCTAAATTTCTCTACAATAGATTTGAACTTTTCTAGAATTGTAAACTCCATATAAAGCGTGGATTAAAAAAAAAAAAAAACCATATTAAAAGCAATGTTTTGTAAATTTAAATTTCAAAATCTAAAATTTAAAAAATAAAAGTTATTGGTGTCTAGTGTATTAGATATTTTAATGAAGAATTTCGTTGACTACTTTTGACTGTTTTTTTAAAATTGATTGTCCGGTGTTTTCCTACTTGAAAGGGTGAATATGTTTTAAAGATGTCCGTGATCCCTAACAGGGCGGGGAACGAGGCCGGGGACGGGGGAAAATTCCTCGTGGATTAATCGGGGCTGGGGACGGGGAATGTATTCCCATCCTCGATTCATTACTTTTTTTTTAATATTTTTTCTATACTTTACCTCTTTTATTTTAAATAAAAATATATTTTTTGATGAAATTATCCAGGTATATAAGTATTTTTCTTTAATAATTAACATTATAGTTGAAATTTATAAATATTTTCTAAAAAAATTTAATTATTTAAAAGTATTGTCCAAAAAAATATATAAAAATGTAAAAAAAAATTTACAAAAATTCCCGCGGGACCCGATCCCCGCCGGTGACCCGCAGGGGAATCCCTGCCCCGATCCCCGAAAAAAAAACCATGAATTTTTTTGGGGACGGGGATTAAATTAAGTGGCGAGGAAGGGGACGGAAAAGTCATTCCTCAGTCTGGCCCCGTCTCGTGGACATCTCTAATATGTTTTAGAGCATGTTTAAATTCAAGTTACAACTTGTCAAAAAAAATAAATAATAATAAAAATAAAAATCTTAAGTTACAATTACAAAATGAAAAGAAAAAAAAATACCACTTTATAAAAGGTTAAGAGAAAAATGTCTATTCACAATCTTTATCCTAACAAATATTCTCCGTTTGACTATTGTAATATTTTGAATATGTATTACTTTACATTTTCACGAATAGAACCATTAACTCGTTCAATAGGTTAAAACGAACGAAATTCTAATAGCAAAATTATAATCTCGTAATTAATAAATTGTTAATTTGAATCTAAACCTTCTCTTAATTATAATTGAATTATAAAAAAATTAAAAAAAGAGCTATTGAATATAAAATTTTCATATTTGATATATAGTGTCAACTTTTGTTGAATCGTATATTTATAGCACTCATTTATTTGTTTAAACTTTATTTAAAGAATGTACTTCAAAGATATTTCAATCGTCAAAGTATGAATAATTTTCTAGAGTCAAAAGTTTGAATATTATTTATCCTAATCTTTTGTAATATATATTCTAAAAACAAAATTAATCAACCACCAAAACATTAAGAAAAGTCTACATGAGATTAGAATGGCGTTTGTTTTATATAATGATACTGCATATTGTGGTTAAAATTAATTTTCACAATTATTTAAGAGAATTTACTATTATCAACATATTCTACCTCTTAATTAATTTAAAATAATTCATTTATAGCACATTTATTTCTATCACTAGTGATAAAATTCAATTTGAATTTCTATCATTAATAGAAAATTCAACTAGTGATAGAATGAATCTATCATAAATTAAATTCTATCACTAATAGAATTTAATCATGGATAGAACTCAATTCAAATTTTCTACTACAATGAATTAATTTTGATTTTATGCTATAAATAGAAATACTTTGACATTTTTTTGTTATACATGTAAAATCTCCATTATTTAATTATAATTTAAATAGTATACATCATAATATATGTAGGGCTTTTATAAACTAAGTTTTGCAAAAAAAAATTTCTTTAAAAAGAACTTATTTGCTCCACATCTTTAAAGTACAAAAAGACAAGAATGATAAAAACAAATTCAAGTTTGGAAGATGTAAAAGCAATCATGAAGGGTTTAAATAAAAGTAATAAGCAATGTCTTTTTCCTCTTTAAATTTAATATGACATTACTTTCGTGCTAAAAGAAGCCTAATTTTAATTTGAAGGATATCACGAATAACTTAGTATGAAATTGACAAACAATAAAAATAATTTAATTCAAAATCTTGGACATTAGATTAGATATTTGAAATTGGTATTTGACTCTAAAAAAAAAAGACTAACAATAAAAAAAAATGTATGATTATTATTTTGTTGAAAATGAATAAAAGATTTAAACTCATAAAATTTTAATCGTAAATATATACCTTATACGTAAAATGTAATTTTATTATTATTTTTTAAAATTTAGTAACATTAAGGGAAGAAGAATTCGAACTTGTTTACTTAGTTATATAAGATGTCAGCAGAACTCTTCTCTAGTTAAGAGTACGCTGGTTGAACTGGTTTACAACTAAACAATGAAACCATTGCGTCACTTTGACCCATTTGGTGGGCTGATTAGTTAAATTATGTATAGATAAGATTGATACAATTAATTGATTTGTGAAAAATATAATACAAAAATCAAAATATTTAAAATTTTCAATCTCCATATATGAAAGCAAAGAAAGAGGGGATATAATATGGTTGGATTTAGGTGGCCTACATGTTATGTATGTTCCTAATAGAGCCATAATTAATGACAGAGATGCAAGAGAGAAGTGGGGCTCTGCACTTAAACTCATTTAAACTTTAGGTTTATTTGCATTTCAACAAACTTATAAATTATATGTGAAGGAACCATGGAGGTTGGGGTGGGGTCAATGCATTGTCCTTAACTAAGCCATTTAGACAAACTTTTCAAATCATATATGCTCCTTTTTTCCATTCATGTACACCTCTCTTGACATGTTTTGTGTCTCTAATAAAATCCTCTCATTTCAATTTCTATTCAATTTGAATAGTTTTGGTCTTATATCTCATCACATCATATCATTTCTTTTCTTTCATTCTTTTTCCCCCTTAATTTTGACTAACTAATTTAGGTTTTGTGAGTGTTTTCTTTCTACATTATTGTAGCTTAATGTTAGGGTTGTATAAAAAATCAACGATCCAAGCAATCTATGTTAGTTAACTCAAACGATAAGGATTAGATTGAATTATAATTTTCTTTGAATTGAATTGGATTATGATTTTATAATTTTTGCTGGATTTAATCAGTTCTTGTGGGTTGAACAAACTTTAACTTGTTCAAGTCAATCCAACCCGAACTAAGGTTAGTATTATAAATGCATGGGCAAGATTAATTAATAAAATAATTTTTAGTATATTAATAAGAAACATGCTTTTAAAATAAAAGTAAAGAAGATGATAGAAAACTTAGGTTTAAGTATAGTTAATGTATTTTGTATTCATTTTTTCTTATATATTTACGGGTTATGAGTTGGGTTTTATAGTGAAAAATGAGATTAATTTAACTCAAGAACCCAACCCAAAATACATGGATTAAGTTGCTCCAATTCATAGGGTTGACAGATTGGGCGACCCAAAAATTTAGATTGATTCAAAAAATTCTTCAAATCCAATCTAACCCTGACCATGTACACCCTTGACTTAATGTCATGTTCAATCATTATTTAACTAAAAAAAGAGACTTGACTTTTGAAGCAACTTCTTAAAAATATTTCATACATACAAAATATGAAATATTTAACTTGATTGAAGTTGTCTCAATTGAAACCTATCAATTTTACTTGCTCACTTGATTGAAATATATTAATTTTGTGATTATCACTATAAGGTAATTGAATCTGTTTTTTCTATTTTAATTTTTTTCTAAAATTTTGATAATATATATATTACTATTTTCTCTACTTAAGAAAAATTTCCTAAATTTTATTATTAATAATAAAGGAAAACTTGCTAAACTAGTTAAATTTAGAAAATCATTACAAATAGAAAATATAGTTTTTAATATTAATGAATATTAGTCGCATATTTTTATATAGCATTAGTATTAACTAGCATTTATAGTATATAATACTATTATTAATGAGTATTTATAACGAATATAAATACTTTAAAATTTATCTAAATTTTTAATTATTTTTTTAGAGATCGTTACAATTTCTTAATAAACGACAAAAGAAAAATGAGAATAAGATTTACATTCTCATCAACATCTTAGTTTTAAGTAAGAGAAATTTTTTCTTATCATTTTAATTTAAATAAAATTCTCCGTTCTTCGTGGACAAATTTTAATATTATCGGTCGACATATAAGAAATGGACATCTCTAAATGGAATATATCCAGTGAAAAGTAAAGGAGATGTGGGCTGCAATGTGTTTAATCGGGTAGGGCAGGCATTTGGCAATGCCGTGGCCGTATTAGACACAAATGTCAGATTGGCTTTGGCCGTAATAAGGTATATGATGCCCTTTGCTGGGGTACCCCAAAAACATTCACTTTCAAACACATTTTTTTATATTACTTTTTCCCCTAATTTTTAGTTTAAACCAGCTAAATCTTATCATTTATATACGGACCTCTTTTTCTTGCTTTTGCTTTTTTTTTTTTTTTTTTCCTTCTTCCTTATTCTCTCTCTCCCTCTCTTTTTTGCATTTTCTTTTTTATGTAGGACAAAATATAAGTTTAATTCAAGAAGAAAGTTAGGGTTTAGTTTGCAATGATTTCAAAAAAATAGAGTTTAAATACTATATTTTGAAGAAAGTTAGAATTTGGTATCTATGGTTTGATAAAAACTTAAATAATACTTCGTACCATTTTTAATTATTGCCGAATTAAATATTTGTGATGAAATTATGGGTTAAGTAATTGATATAATAAAAAAAATCCATATTATCTATGCATGAATAATGAGTTTCTCTGTATTTAATACGTTAGCAATTATATATGGCAAGAACTATTTTAAGTTTTATAAAATTATATGGACTAAATTGACTAAATTCTTTCTTTCTTTAAATTATAGAGTCAGAATTTTTTACTTTCTTCATGTTAGGGACAACGAGTACCACAAATCCTCCACATTGATATGATATTGTCCATTTTAGGAATCATCCCTTGTTTTTGGGCATCTTCCAAAAGGCTTCATATCAATGGAGGTGGATATACGAGACAACTTTGTTTGTCCAACAAAGTTCCCCTCAAACAAGGTACACCTCAAACCCTTCGAGTCTTATCGACTTTGTCTTGTTTTTGGACATCTCCCAAAAGTCTCATATCAATGGAAGTGTTGTCCTTCCCTTATATACACAAGATCTTTCTCTTATTTTAGTGATGTGGGACAACTTTGTTTGTCTAACACTTCAAATGATAGAGATTTAAACTCTAATTTTTTAAATCATCACAAATTCTAATTTTTTTAGGAATCGTAAGAACTAAATCTATATTTTATCCTGTATGAAGTTGAATTTCTATCAAGATTTTTAATGTTAGCAAGAAACGTGTAAGTTTCGTATAATTGCTAACCTCAACCTAATATACCAATTAAGACATTAATAGCATTTCTATAGATCAATAGTCTACAATATCACCTCTCTAGATGTATAGATTATTTGTTTTTTTTTGTTTTTTTTTAAATCGCTAGATGTATAGATAGTGTAGAACAGTTAAAAGACATTAATGTAATGAGTCTACATTAATTTTTGTCTAGTTTTTCTCACCAATGTGATGGATATATACATATATTTTGGTTATTGTATTTGATTTTTCTAAATTTTCAATTACCAAATCTTAATTTTCTATACTTAAAAAAAATATAGAGTGTTTAGGACAAATTTAAAGTTAATATTAATCAAAATTGATTTTAATATTTTTAATTCAAAGAAAAAAATGTTAATATATATATTTTTTAATTTATGGAAGAAGAGAGTAATTTTTTTAAAACATTAACAAAATCACACTATAAAAACCATTTTTTTTTTGGAAATATAAAATCTTGAAGATTTAAAATTTTTGGTACAAACTAAAATAAAACTCGATCAAAAATTATATTTTAACTTAAATATAAAGTGGAATAACTTAACTATAGTATGGATTTTTTCCGGGCTCAATAATGTGTGGGATGAAAGATTTTTTTTCTTCTTTGGCAAGTTAAATGAAAAAAGTTCGAATATATAATTTAAGACCGATTTGAAATTATTTTCAAGTGCTTAATCTTTTTTAATGTTAAAATGTATATTTAAGCATTTGGAAATTCATTCCAAACATATCCTTATCAATTTTACTCTTCCAAAATTTCAATTTTATCATCGTTTGATTTAAATTTTTACTTATAATATCAAATTCATAAAGAACCAAAAGTTGATGGAATGGGTAGGTATGATGAATAATTATTTTAACACGTCATTAATTAATTTTAGACAAATAGTAGAACATAATTTTTGCCATTTATAAAACCGACTCACATATATTTATACAGTCGATTATTTTAGAAATAATATCCTCAATAATTTACCTAAATATGTTGAAAGATTTGTTGAAATTATAGTCTATAGTTTGATGGTGACATGGTTGAAGTGTAGTTTCAGAGAGTGTGTGATTGTATAATACATAGTTTTCAATTTGATATGTTAATTCAAATGTGTCCCCACACATTACTTAGGTGACCTTCCTAGATGATGGTGTGTGGGGCTACCCTTAAGACTACAACCCCTATGTGGTAGGACTTTTCTTTTTCAACACCATTACCATTTTTTTTCTCTTTTTAGGGCCCATACTCTCAAGATAGATTGTACACATTATTTTTTGAGGGGCCATTTCAAAAGTGAAAGAAAATTCAAGAATTTTCTCTCTTTTTTTCCATATAAAAATGAAAAGGAATACATCCTATACATGATTGTGATGTTAATTTATTTTGGATGTGTTAACCTAAATAATATGTTTAGTTTTACATTTTTATATTCATGGATGTACATAATTAAATTTATGCATATTTTGATTATACTAATGAATATATCCTTTGATTTTATCATATTTAATTATTAAAAAAATTCATAAAAATGTAATTTTGAGTAAATGACGATTGTCATCCATTAAATTTATAATCTTTATGATTTTGTATAACATTTTGTGACGGACTACTCATGATGATCGAATAGTATATTTAATTGAAAGTAGGAAATGAATATTAATGTTCCTTTATTAATTTGAAATTTTGGTTTTAGAAATTTAAGTTATAAGATTGATTTTAACTTTTTTATAAACTAATATATTACTTAATAAAAAATAATAAATTTAATAGTAATTGATATATATCATCAACTTATAGATTAATTTCGCTTTCAAAAAAACAAAAAAAACTTATAGATTAATTTCAAACCTTTCAAAACTTTCATCAACAATATTGTTTTTATACAAAAAAATAAATGTCGTGAAACTTTTTTTGTGTGTTAAAGAACCAACTTGAGTTAAGTTATTTAAACCTCCAACCCTTAGCTAATACATTATTATTTTCTAACTAAATTGTGTAATCTCTCATTCTCATTCTTAAAAATATGTATATATATTAAAAAATATTAATTTATTTTTAAATTATGAGAAAAAAAAAATCTACGCTGATTTTAATTTTAATAATTTAACTTCTATAAGAAAAACAATTTTAATTTAAGCTTAAGCACGGGTTTTGGTCTCTAATAACAACAATTATTTATCAAAATAAAAATTCAAATCAAATCATTAAAATTAAAACCGTGACTTGAACATAATTTCAATAACATAGTATACTATTTAATAACCAAGATGTTATAACATAGTATACTATTTAATAACCGATAGTCAGTGGCACAGTTGATTATCTTATTTAGGAATTCGAGTCCAAAAATAGATATTTGGCTCTCATATTATTTGAGAGTAGTTGTGCCCTTTATATAGGGTTTGTTGGTCCCCTTCTCTACTATGTACTAAAAAAAAATGTTATTGTTGTAATGAAAATAATTAAAATATCTATTTTTTTAAATTAATTTTCTTAAAAAACAGATAAATGCTCCAATCCCGTAAAACTAAAATAACAATGCTCTTGCTTTAAAAAAAAAGTGTTATTTTTATGGATCATAGTAATAGATTCAGATACATGTACATTTAATTCATCTATAATGTGATAGCCAGAAAATAAAAACAGAAAAAAAAGAAAGAAAGAAAAGAAATGAAGATATATATTTGAATTAAAAAAAGAATCTGGGTCTATAAATAAGAAGGGGGGTCGTCACTCTCACGGCATAATTCAGTGTTTCTCTCTCTTCCGCTACTTTCTCTCTCTACTGTAAAAAGGCAAAAATCCGCCATGGGTTTCCCTGCAAGCTACACCGAGCTTCTTCTCCCGAAGCTCTTCCTCCACGCCCTGTCCTTCCTCGGCTTCCTCAGAAAGCTCATCTCCCTCTTCTTCAGCCTCCTCGGCCTCCAGGATTTCCTCGAACCCGACATTCCCTGGCCCAACACCCCCGATCCCTTCCCCGCCGGCCCCGATCCCTTCTCCGCCGCCGCCCTCCGCGACTTCCTCCCCGTCGTCAAGTTCTCCGACCTTCTCCACCCGCCGGAGAGCTGCGCTGTTTGCCTCTATGAATTTGAGCCCGACGACGAGATCCGCCGCCTCCATAACTGCTGCCATATCTTCCACCGCGGATGCGTCGACCGCTGGATCGGTTACGGCCACCGGACCTGTCCGCTCTGCCGGACCGTGTTTATTCCGCCGGATTTGCGATCCGGTGGTGCTTCGAGTTTTGACGATCGGCTCTGGGAGGAGGATTTGGACCTCTTTGAACCGGTTCCTGCGGATTCGCCGATTCTCGTCGGTTCTGGTTTGTAGATTTTGGAGATTTGATTTTTTACTTTTTTTTTTGTTGATTCGCAATCGAAATTGGGGAAAATCTGTGGTGATTGAGGGGAAATGTTTGTTGTTTTGTTTGTTCTTCTGTATATATACCTAAAAAAAAAAAAAAAAAAAAAAAAAAAAAGAAGAGAAAGTTCCTGAAAGGAACTGGAAAATCCAAAATCCAAAATCAAAATCAAATCAAATGAATTACTGGTCTGGAATTAGATCAATCTCATTGCAATTCTCTAATTCTTGTTTCTCTTTGTGTAGCAATGGATTGGAAATTGATACTATTTGAGATTTAGATTTGATGGAAGAGAGTGGGGCAATAATGTTTTTGTTTGCTCAATGTTCTTATTTAATTTTTAACTTAGCTTCTTTGGGTTAGTAGCTCAACTTTGATTTTATTGAATTGGATGCTAAACTTTAGTAGATTCTAAATTTAAGTAATAGGGGGATGCTTGATATTTTGTTGTTAGATTATTTTAGTTGAAATAATTGCAAGAAATTAACTTTTAACATGGTGATCTTGTTTTATCTTCTTGCCATAGTTCAATTGACTGATGTATTAACCATCATGATATATGGTGGTTGGAGTCTGCTAATTCTTCATTTGTACTACATGAAAAAAATTCAGTTGTGGTACTTTAGTTTGCTGGACTTGATCAGATTTGAGTAAAAATGATATTCATTTCGATATCGATATCGAAAGGGTTGTGGCATATCGGCTTGATTGATTGATTGATTGATTGGTTAATTCCACGGTCATGTATTTAAGAACAACAATACCTACATAAATAAATGTAAGGACATTTCGTGTATGTTTGGTTGTATTAGAGCTATGGTCTGTTCTTGTAGCGTTGGTAATCCACTTTTGATAACATCGCTTGGTTCTACAAGCTCAAGGGAGGTGTTTGTTTGTCATATTTAAGGAGGATTTAGATGGAGGGTTTATTCACCAACTACTCCTTGAAAAACTACACCAAAAACTGCTCAAAATAATTTCTCATTTTTAACTACTCATTTCTAATCATTCAATTAAAACTACTTAATATAATCTCTTATTTCCAAACCACTAATTTTTCATCAATCAAAATAATTTATTTTAAATCATCTTTTAACCACTCAAAATAATTATTTAAGCTAAATCTATTTTAAATATCACTCTCAAATTTTAATAACTCAAATTAACTCCTCATCCAAAACACTTGAAAGTTGTGCTAGAAATAAAAGTTTTTTTAAATCGAAATAGTATAGTATTAGATGCTTCAAAATTGGCAAGAATCATGATATTAGTCAATTTCAAAATGTATGCTTTCGTTTTCTTTTTTGCTTTTGTCAAGATGAGATAGTCTCATTCTTAACCCAATTCGTACAACGTAAAGAAACGGCTATTTATGCCAAAACCATCGAATTTATGAACTACTTTTAACGGCAAACAAAGATAATACTTAAAATATAAGTGTAGTCTTATGTTAAATTATATAGTTCATAAGAAAGTTAAAATTTAATATCTATAGTGTTAAAAAAATCTGAATTTAGTCTCAATAATTCTATGAAATCTAAGATATAATCACATGATTATATATACATTGAAACTCACTATTTATACATAAATCAAAATTTCATCATTTTAGTTTTTAAAATTATATGGACTAAATTATATATTATCTCATATCACATTAACTAAACTCTAGTTTTTGAAACTATAGAGACTAAATTTATATTTTACCCTAAGATATAATTTATATATTTTTAAAAAATAAATATAATTTTTATTTATGTTTTAAAAGAGTAGGTATAGAGATTTAAGGACTCTCACTTTTGATATAATTTTAATAAAACTTATGAGATGAGTTAAGTTTAGAAAATAATTACAAAAATGAAACTTCAAAAAAATTAAAAAAATATATAATCATTTATATTATTGAGTATTATCACAAATTTTTTAAATATAATATTGATTTTAATAAATATCTATAATACATAATACTTATATTAATCATCTAAAAAAAGTACTTATATTAATGAGTATTTATAATACATAATTAAAACGTGTTAGTGTTAATGATTATGAATGTAAATACTTTACAATTTATCTATATTTATAATTACTTTGTAAGATGAACTCATCTAATATAATTCTCCTAATTTTAATCCATTTAAAACTTATATTCATTATGAGAGAATACCTTTAAAATCCAAGGCTTCAACTAGTGTGCCACTCATTGAAGACAATATTTTAATTTAATTTGATAAATTACTTAAAGAATATCTATTAAAACATACCCAA
This sequence comes from Sicyos edulis, assembly GCA_036507275.1. Taxonomy (NCBI): domain Eukaryota; kingdom Viridiplantae; phylum Streptophyta; class Magnoliopsida; order Cucurbitales; family Cucurbitaceae; genus Sicyos; species Sicyos edulis. The sequence goes on from CM071846.1 coordinate 67,902,766, forward strand.
AATGATGATGACTAATTAAAAAAAGGTCAAACAATAACAAAACAATCGAAAGAAAACAAACTTTTGAGGAATAAATAGGTTGCAAAATCTAAACTAGAATCTCTAACGTTAAAATTTGAAATATCTTCGTCTCAATTAAATGGCAAGTCACAAGATTTAAACTTATAATTTTTTTAATAAATAACACTCGAGTAAATTAAGTTAGAGTATTTATTACCTTTTTTTTGTGCTATTTCAAGTAACACTTGGTCGAATGGGTCGTTGATATAGTTGATTATCTTATTTTGTGTTGATTTATTTCAACTCCGTGGTCACGAATTCAAGATTGAAAATCGATATTTGGCTCTCATATTATTTGTGAACCGTTAATATTGTCCAAAATCAATTGCAAAAATTAAAAATGAATGATGAAAATAGAGCAAAATAAAGGTGGGGGAGAGACATGTGACACATGTGATGCTTTGTAAATGAAGAAACATAGGCTGCAAAAACTTAATAAAAAGCATCATCCCAAAGGACAAAATCCATTTCTATGGATAATCTCAAACACCATTTTCATATTCCATGTCTTCAACCATCCAATGGATACCTTTTCTTTTTTTGGTGGTTAGAACTGAAAAATAAATAAATTAGTATTCAATTATTTTATCAATTTAAGATTGGCGAGCTACCCATCTTGTTATCGATACTCTTTAATATGATATCAAAATTTATTAAATTCAAATAAGTATTTGATCTAATAAAATTAAAATTGAAATTTCATTCAAGATTTAGTATATTCAAAAGTAGTACAATCTTGAGAAGATCGTGAGGGATCTCTTATGGAAAACTGAATTAACTTTTTAACAAATTTAAAATAAATAGACTATTTCTCTTATTACCAATTAATTTTGATATAAATATCTATCATGTTTAATAGACCTCTCACATATTGTTCCTAAGCTTATGTAGGATAGTATTTAAGTAAGAAAGAAAGAATTTAGTAGAAAATTAAATGTTTTGGATGGAATTACAAACTTTTTTTTTGTTCTATATAACATTAATTCATATATATATATATACTCTGAAAATTTATCCTTAACCAATTATTTGAGTAATTTATCAATTTTGACTTTTTTTAAACTATATATAAAGAATGTGAATCAAACATTTAATTTTAACTCGACGTTGAAAGTGCAACAAGAGTCTTACATCGGTTAAATAAGAAAAAAAAATTATGTATATAAATAAAGAATACTAACACTTCATTGTATGAACTATTTTTAAGTGAAACTAAAAAAATTATGATTTTTTTTTTCTTCTTTTAAGTGATTTTTTTTATTTTATGAAATCTTATTTTTAAAGTGGACAACATCATACATCTAAGTGATATGGTTTCTTTTCATTTTATTTATGAATTCTACAACAAGGGATTGTTATCTTGAATACTTCACAATATTTTATGCTAATTAAATATGTTCTAAAATTTGAATTGAATAGTCTAGTTATAACCAATACAAATGATCATTTCACTCTATCTAAAATGAGAATTTATGGCTAAAATGAGTAATACTTAAATCACATTATGACATAGTAACAAATTGATTACATGTTCGAGTTTCGAATGTTGTTGAATTGAAAAAAAATGAGAGAACTTGGGCATTTATTTTTCTTACAAGTGGATTTCTTGACTAGTGTTATTATTATTTTTTTTAATATTAGATATTTTATAAATGCTGGATCTCCTCTTTTCGTAGGATCCTGAAAGTGAGCTATTGAGAATGATATTTGGTGGGCTATCATTACTTGTGGCCCAACTATTTTCTTCTTGGCCCATTTTCCCATTTTGGTTTAAGGCTTGGCCCAAATATCAAATCAAAACAAGTAGACGTTGCAGCCCAATAATGTTCAAGTTAATGGTATAATTTGAATCTCTAATACAAATTGAATTAAAAGCCAGTTATACAGCTAAACCACACTGAGCCTAGCGATAATTGATATATATCTTCGACTTAGCAATTGTAAGTTCAACTCCTAATTCCCAAATATTCATCTTGTACTTAAAGGCACAAGTTATGGGCGATCCTTATCGTTTGTAACTAAAATTTTATAAGTTTACAACTTTGTCCTTCAAGCATCCTAATTTTATGTCTCTTGAGAGCTACATAGTGATTGAGCATTTAGATCTTAAGAATATGCTCTCTTTAAAGTCTCACATTCAAGATGATTATGTGGATTAATTTTCTACATGGCCTTTAATTTTGATAGCGGACCTACAATAGTGTCCCAATTTAAAAAAGGGTAAGTGATACCCTTGAATTTATAGAAGTTTAGTTTCAAATTCTTGAGTTATAAAAAAATCATATGTATACATGATATTTTAAATTAATTTTATTATTGATCTAACATGTTTAGAAAGCTGAGTACTTTTTTAGGAAAGATATACGGGTATATATTATCAAATATAACTTAATAGTTAAGAAATTTAATGAATTTTTAGAAAAGATGAGAAGTTTAAACATTCACTTTTATCTAACTTTTTTAAAATATTAGAAGTTTTGAACATTCACTTTTTGTAAAGCTATCTCCTTAATATATACACTCACATTTTTGCAACTATATGTAAGCATATTCTTATTCGTAATTGATTGCAAAATTTAGTCCAATAAAAAGAAGACATGCAGATCATCCACAAAGAATATATAGTTCGTCCCAATCTTTTTTCTTTTTTAAACAACTTTTATTTGTTTTCTTTTTAAAAAAATTAACTCAAATAAGAATAAAATATAGCCTTTTAGAACACATTCTTGTCTATCTCAATTCTCAAGTAGTATTTATCTTAATACTTTCTATCCCTATTTGAGCCTGGATATTTCTTAACTAAATTTTAAAGGTGATAGAAAACTTTTAAGGTAAATGACTAACTGCTGAGGAGAAATACATATCACATCTAAAACAAACATTTGTAGTACAACATACACTAAATTGAGGAAGGGAGATTACAAATATCGATTCCAGAAATCGAACTTGTGACCATGGAGTGAAAATAAATTAACACCAAACTAAATAACTAATCACGCCATATTCAGTAAGATTGATGTTAAATTAGGTTTGTGTTAGCGTATTCAAAGAAGTATTTCAGTACCAATTATGTGCTAGTTAATTATCAGTTCAAGTCTTTTGAATTTAAAAAAAATAAAAAATAAAAAAAAATCCAAACATGTAGATTGATTGCATTTTCGGAATAGCAATGGAAAAGAATTCAACAAAATCTATTATTTTTTTTTCTTCTTAAACTGTGTAGTTTAGTATATATATTAATAATAGAGATGTCCACGAAATGTCTTTTCCGTCCTTATCTCCGTCACCAAAATCAATCTTTGTCCCCACGAACTTTACTGTATTTTTTTGGGAGGATGAGGACAGGGATTTTCCAAGGAAATTTTTTACCGTTTCATTACTTTTCTTTTCTTTTTTAATTTAATTTTTTATAAGTTTTTTTTAATATTTAAAAAAAGAAAGAATACAATGCATCTGATTAGAGAAAATTAGCCTCATAGTTATGTTATTATAATAGAGTAATTTAATTGTTAAAAATTAGTTTTGTATTAGTTTTTATTTTCGGCCCCTCTGTAACCTAAACCTCTATAAATCTGTCTTTGATCAGCTTTCTGTTTAAACTGAAGCCACTGACCTAATAAATGATCGGAGTATATTCCATTCTTTTGTGTATTACATCTTTATAAATAAAAAAATTCAAAACATAGGATGAAGATATTTTTAATAAAATTGGGAATGACTTCAAATACTGCTAACCACTAATAAATTCACAAAAAAGATATAAATATTACCTTGTATCATAATTTCTCTATCATAAATTACATGGTAGATATTGGAAAAAAAATACATATTGAAATAAATATTTTACAAACAAAAAATTATAACTAAAGATTAATTTGGTAAAAAGATGAGAAAAATAATTTTTAAAAATAAAATGTAAACGAGATGGAAATGAGGAATATATTCTCAGTCTCCATTTGCCTTGCGGGAAATTTTTCATCCCCACTCATTCCTACATTTCCCACCTAAACGGAGATTCACCGCCTTATTCGGAACGGGTCTCTACGGAAAACATAGACATATCTAATTAAAAGTATTTAATGCTTAGTATATAGTTCGTGATGTTAGTTGATCAATAGTGTTTTATACTGAAAAAAGTACTTCTAACAATTGAAATAATCGTAAACTAATTAACTTTTTTTTAAATGAGTTTGAGGGATGTTTGGATGAGTTATTTGGAGGGATTAGAAATTGAAGTCATAGCAATACCTAAATTGAATATAGGTTTTGATAGAGAAGTTACATGTAATAACTCGTATGAATGTGAATTTTATAGAAAAGTTGCGGTCAATAACTTGTTTAGATGTGACTTTTATAGAGAGTTTGCAGAAATGAGTGGTTTTGAAATAAGTAGTTATTTTGATTAATTGGAAATGAAAAATTATTTTGAGTGATTGTAATAGTTCGTTTGAATGTATTTTTTTATTTATGAAGAGGTGTACATGCTTATTTATAACTCTTCCTCAAAATTAAAATAAATAAATTAATAAATAAACACCTCCTGAATGACTAACCAAAAATTGCAAAATAAGTAATTAATAAAAGAGAAATAATTCCGTACCAATTAATGAGGAGGGATTTTACTTATGTAGATATATGACATTATTTGGTGACATAGAATTATTATTTTAATTATAAAAAGTTAGGGAAATTGTATTAAAAAGAATTTTTCTTACAGAGTAATTACAAATATAGGCAAATTCTTAATTATTTGCGTTCATAATCATTAAAACGTTTTAATATTCCATTGTACCAATATTATAAAAAAAGTATATGTAAGTATTCATTAATATTATATTACATTTGCTCTTTTTGGGGGGAAGGTGATTATATTTGTAATTTTGTTCTAGGTTTAACTAGGTTTATAAATTTTTCAAAAGGTTATGTAGCACCAAATGAGGTCGTATATAAATAGAAATTACTTTTTACAAAAAAGAATAATGTTATTTAGTACACAAATGTGAATGGATACACAATCTAAAAAAGGAATGAAGAAAAAAAAAAGATGGCATCAAATTTGGAAAGTAGTATACGAAAGTATGTTAAAGACAACCTAAAAAAATGTACCAAAACACCCAATGGTTTTCTTTTAGAGCGATAAGAGGGAAATTGGGAAAAGGAATATGGATCCAATTTATCTTAGGGTTAAAAACATTTCTACCAACCTTACATTCTATCATGATTTGCACTTGAGAGAATATTATTATGGATGAGAATACAGGAGAAGATGCGGAGGCACATTGTGCCACTCTTAATGGCCGTTTGTTTGACATATTTGTATAGTATTTGGGTTAAGAAGTTATATTAAAAAGTTATATTGAGTAGTTAAAAATTGAGAGTCGTGTCAAAAATTCGTTTGGATGTAGTTTTTGTGTAGAGGAGGTAGAGTCAAAATCTTGTTTAGATGTAGATTTAAAAATGAGTAGTTATTTTTAGTAGTTAAAAAATGATTAAAAATGAATTGTATTTTGATTGACTTGAAAGACATGATTAAAAATGAGTTGTTAGAAATGATTGAATAGTTATAAATGAATGATTAAAAATGGGAGTTATTTTTAAAAGTAAAAGTGAGGAGTTAATAAAAACTTGTTTTGATGTAGGTTTTCAAGGAGGAATTAATAAATTCTAAAATTAAATCCTACCTAAATATGTCAAACAAACAGCCCCCTTACAACCCTAAAAACTTAATTATATATATATATATAACCACAACCCTAATCTAGTGAGCACAATGGGCATTACACAACAATTTATTAACATACTATCATTAACATAAACATACTAATACTATATTATACTAATCTTAATTACTCTAGCACATTCTAATAACCCCTTACTACATTTCACTTTAATCTCTCATTCCAATCTATTTTTTAAATAATTCTATTCAAACAAAATTTTTGTACGATCCCTCTCAAAACAATCATGTTTATGTTTTCTACCACTCTTCCCAACAAAGTTTTCTTACCACATATTTTACGTACAGCTACTTATTCCTCCGCCATCTTCAAATCACTTCTCTGCAATAAAACATGCCCTTATAAAATACCAAACATTTCAAAACAAAATATTTAAAAGAAATTTAGAAAAAGAAAACAATCCTACTTTTTGTAATAAAAAAGATTATTATTAATTATAACATCAAAAACAAATATTATAGTGAACCTAACTCAATTTTATTTGTTAATAACAACAGTAATTTGACAACATACACGTACACCCATTAATTAAAAAGTTATAGTTCCGTATCCTTTCATCTCAATTTTCATTGAACTAAAAAAAAAATCAATTCAATATATTAACAATGAAAACAAATCTCAAAGTAATATATATAAAAATAAATAAATATTAAAGAAATAAAATATGTATGCAAATCTAATATAAGATTTTTTTGTTTTTTTCTTGATTAGAAGTTGGGGGAAAGAAAATCACTAAGATTAAACCTGGCAATGGAGTGAAAATAAAGGGTAAAATACTATTTTTGTCTCTGAACTATGATGTAAGTTCCATTTTGGTTTTCAAGCTTTCAAAAGTCCAATTTTAGTCCATAAACTATCATTTTTGTTCTATTATGGTCCCTCAACTTTCAAAAGTTCAATTTTTATCCTTCAACTAAAAAAAAAGTTCAAAACTAGTCCTTAGGTTAAAAAAAAAAAAATTAACCATTGTTAAAATTTATGAGGCAGATTCAAGATCCTTAAATCAAGGTTGCATCCAAAGAAAAAGCTTTGGGAGATTTAGGATGAGGATTTTAAAACACATTTTGGAAGGTTAATGAAATTGAAAAAGCTTTGGCAGATTTAGGATGAAGATTTTAAAACACATTTTGGAAGGTTAATGAAATTTGGGAGCAATCTTGCTCTGTTTTTTTTTTTACTTAAATGGTGAGAGGGTGGAAGGAGACGAAGATGATATTATTTTATTATTATTATTTTGCCAACTCATAAATTTTAATCATGGTTAAGTTTTTCTTTTAACTTAAAAGACTATTTTTGAACTTTTTTTAAGTTGAAGGATCAAAATTAAACATTTAAAAGTTGAGGGACCAAAATAGAACAAAAATAATAATTTAAAGACTAAAATTGGACTTTTGAAAACTTATGAACCAAAATGAAACTTACGTCATAGTTTAGGACCAAAATAATATTTTACTCGAAAATAAATTAACATCAAACAAAATAACTAATTGCACTAGGGATCTTAACTAATTACATCATCCATCTATTTGGTAATCTGTCATAAGATTTTAAGAACTAATTTATAATAAAAAATTCAAACCAACAACAAAATCAGAAAATGTATAATCAATCTATATTACCTTCAATGAGAGATCAATTTAATTTGGAAAAAGAGAAAGAAAAAAAGAAGTTGGTAGTAAAGCGAAAGTGCTCTGTTTTTATTTTATAGATCACAGCACAGAAATGGCGTCTTCTTCTTCTTCTTCTCTTTAAATATCTCCTCCTTTCTCTTTCTTTCCTTCATTTCGATTTCACAAAAATCAATCAATCAACAGAACAAGAACTTCATTTCCATGTCTTCCGATCTGTTCATTCATGGCGATTCCTCTCTCTTTCATTCCGATCCAGACCTCCCATTCTTATCGCATTCTTACTCCCCTGATTTCCCCAACATTTATCGATTTCCAATCACTTCCTCAAATGGGTTTCTAAACCCATCAAATTTGGAACAATCCCATCAAAACTCCTTCAATTGCCCTCTACAACAACTCTGTTTCGACCCATTTGATCATTCCGCCGCCGTCGCTGGCGACGACAAGCCCCTGCTCCATAGAAGCTTTAGCCAAAACCCCACTTTCAAATACAGCTTAGAATCCCTTCTAATGGAGTCCCAAAACTTCCCCTGTTCAGAATCGGAGTTTTTCCCCTCCCAAATCCGCCGATTCTTGAGCGCCAGCGACTCACAGGCATGCTCTGTTTTTTGTCTCTTTCTCTGAAATTAACCCATTTTTTTTGCTGTTGTTCGTTAAAACCGTTGAATCTCCGGGCAGGATTCCGGCAAGGTGGGAAGATATAGTGCAGAGGAGAGAAAAGAGAGGATTTCGAAGTACAGAGCGAAGCGAACGCAGAGGAATTTCAACAAGACGATCAAGGTTAGTGAAAACAGAGGAATTCGAATTTGTAAGGAAAATGAGGATTTGGGTATTGATGGGATTTTTTTTCCGTCGGAAATGAACAGTATGTATGCCGGAAAACGCTCGCCGACAACCGGCCGAGAGTACGTGGCAGATTTGCACGCAATGACGAAAATGGAGAGATTCCCAAAGCTGCATCTTCAAACGGAGAAGAAGACGAACTTCATTTCTGGGTAAAATGAAAATTTACTGTTTTTTTAGGGGTAGTTTCGGGATATTTCCACCTCAGCCGTTTAAACAGCTGAGGTGGCAACAATCAACTGATATTTTCTCTTTGAAAATTTCAAATGTTGCCACCTCACCTCAATTTTAGGAAGCTCTTTTTTTTTATGTATATAAAAAAAAATATGAATTAGAGAATTTTGAAAATAATCGTTTATTGAAAATATAAAAATAAAAAGTGGATTTTCTCAAAAAAAAATTTTAAAAAATAATAATAAAAAGTGGATTTGAGTAAAATGATCAAAATGTCTCACAATGTCTGCACTTAAAATCGAGTGAGTCAACAATCAATGGAAAGCAATTAGTTTAAAATAAGAACAAATTTGATAATTTTGAAAAATGAAAAATACACCAAATATGTTATAGATTAAATGGTAATTCAATAACACTTCGGATTCAAATTTATAATCAATGGACCATCATAACCTGGCTCAATTAGGACCATCACAAACTAGCTCAATTAATTAAAGAAGGTCTTGAACATGGGCGGACCGTAGAAGGAACTAGGGGGGCCATGGCCCCCCAAAATTGTTGAGAATTTCTTATATATAGCATCTAAAACACTAATTTTGTCAAATAATTGTAGAGACTTAGTGGATATGGCCCCCCAAGGATTTTTTTGTGTGTGAGTTCAAAACTAGAATGTAACAAACTCTAGTTTTATTTTTAGTTTTTTAAAAAAAAATTCCTTTCTACCTTGTTTTCTCTTTCTCCTAGTTTTTTTTTCTTTATTCATATCATTTGTACTTTTTACATTTATTAATATGTTTTTATTTTTTACTTCTTTTGTGTTTTATTCATTTTTATGTATTTTGTTCTTGTTTTCCTTTATTTTCTTTTGCAAACATTCATTATTATTATTATGATTTTTTGTATTTTTTTAATTTATTTTCTCTATTTTTTATAAATAAAAAACTATGATATTATATAGTTGGAAGGTTAAAAATATATTTACATAATGCATGAAAAGTTTAAAAATTCATTAATTTAAGAAGGTAAAATCAAACTTTTTATATATTTATAAAATATAATTTTTGTTCTATTAATTATCTTGGTTATAGTTTTTTTTTTAATAAAATCATAGTTTGTGGACCCAACTAAAAGACTAAGTTTTTAGTTCAAAGAGTTATCACCTATTTTACAATCAATTTTCTATGGATTTCATTGATAACAAAACAGTATTGATTTAAGAGATTTGTCTCTTAAATTTTTTTGAGATCTACCTAAATACACTTGGGAAAAAAAATTTGGCCCCCCCAAACTCCAAAAGCTGGATCCGCCCCTGGTCTTGGGTGCACAAGGTGATTGAGTTTCATCCACGGTGACCACATAGGAATTAATTTCCTCCTGGTTTCCTTGACATTCAAATATTGTCTTTGACAAATGTTGTAGAATCAGATGGTATGTTTTGTGATATTTAGTCGAGGTGCGCAAATGCAGGCTCAAATAATAGTTAAAGAAATTCGTAAGAAATTAATTATAGGTAGGAGCATTTCAAGACTTGTTTGACCAATGGATCACAAGATAGTTAAAAATGAGAGTATATCTAAAATTGAAAAAATAACATAATTTTGTTTCTTCAAAATTCTAAATTTTTTGAATGCAGATGGAAGAGTTGTATGCAGGAGGAGAAGAAGGAAGAGTGGGAGGAAAGCAATATAATGAAGTTTACGAACAAATGCAGTTTCAATATTGTGGCTTTTGATCAATATCTTGAAGAAGAAGAAGAAGAAATATTATTTATTTTTCTTTTTAATTTCTTTTTCAAAGAAAAAGGAAGAACTTGACCAAAAGGCCCTTTATTCTCAAGCAAAGAAAAAGGGTAGTGTTAGGAAAGTAGAAAATAGTTTATGAAATATTATACCACATGTCTCACTTTTTCTGTGCATATTGTAATCGATTCCAATAATAAAAGCTAAGTTTATAAGTTTTTTTTTTTTTTTTTTCTTATTGGTGTGTTTGTTTCCCGAGAAAGTGAAAAGGTTGGGTTTGGATTGACGTTAAAAAGTTTAAGGTTAAAATATCATTTAGGTCCTTCAACTTAACTTTGCTACTGTTCCATTTAAGTTCTCAAATTTTAAAAAGTCTTATTATAGTCGTCCAACTTTGAAGAAAGTTCAAGAATGGTCCTTGTAATTAAATTGGGGTTAAAGTTTCCGTTAGATGGAAAAATAATGAATATTGTACTATTTTTCTCTCAAAAATCAAACTTTCTCTTCTCTGAAAAATCAAACAAGGGGAGATTTTTTTTTTTTTCCTTTTTTCTTCAAATCGCCATTGAAGCTCGAGAGGAAGCCTAGGAATTCACTTTTTGGTAAGTAAAACAGAGGGTCCATCTTTTATTTTTCTGAGAGATAAGGGTTAGTAATAAAATGTTCATTGTTTTTCTATTTTGAAGGCACTATGTCTCCATTATAGAAACAAATTCACAGTTGATTACGAAATATCAAACTTTTCATATAACAAAATCGATGTCACATTCACACAAAATAACATTGTTTTGGTGTTTTTATTTCGTACTTAATTTATTTTATTTTATTTGAAAAATGAAACATAATTTATTAATCACAATGATATTGAGTGAATTGTATAATGTGATATAAATTATGTTATTTTTGGGGGTGTTTGACTGCATGTGAGATGAGATGAGATGTTAAGATATATATATAAATCTGTTCTTATATTTTTTTTAACAATAAAATTGTTCTTTTTCTTTTTTTTAAAAAATAATTATTCTCAAATATTTAGCTATTAATATAATAAGTATGTAAATATAACTACTATCATAAATAAAATGTAGGTAATATAAATTTAATATTAAGCATCTTTAATCATATTAATGTTTTATTAAAAAAAATATAGCTTCAATGATATTATGTACGACATAATAACGTTAAAAGTTTCTAATCTTTCATACTTAAATATTGTTTAATTAAAAAAAATTATGAGAAAAAAAAATTCCACACCACCAAAATAAAGTTTGACTAATCTAGAATATTTGTACATCGTTAATAACTCTTTTAAAAGATTTGTTAGACTTAAATAATAAAAAAAAATTAAAAAATACCAAGATTCTATTTATTAAAAAATAAAAATAAAACCATTTGGTTAAATTAGTCATTATAAAATCTTGATAGCAATTTTTATTTTATTTAAAAAAAATTATTTTCTTATACTTTTTATACATTCATATTCATATTCCTAGTTACCGAATGTCAAAGAATTGTTAATAAAATGCACTAATTAATAGGTAATAATAAATTAAATATATCTCATAAAGTCTAGGCTGGATACAAGAGTTTAAGTTTACTTGATTTCAAATTAATTTTTTATTTTGAGATTACAATAATTGGGAGTGGGGGAGACTCGAACCTAAGACCTCTAGGTCATTAGGTGCATATTGATGTCGCTTGAGCTACTACTCTATTGGCACCTCTATTTTCAATGTTAAAATTACCTGCCTTAAATAAAAATTAGACATTATCGTTTTTTTACATAAAAACTATATTAATGTTTTTTTCTTGTGAAATGAGAAATTAAGGTCATGCTCTTTCGTATTAGAAAATTTGACAACATACTCTAAAATTTAAACCTGATATATTTTTTTAAAAAATTTAGTTTAATCACTTTAAAACAATTACAAACCAGGATATTCAATGAAACATGCCTTAAATTTTCTCATATTGTGACACAGAATTTAACTGGTAAATGAAAATATAGAAACAAAATTAGAAATAAAAAAATAAAATAGAAAATCACGTAATTCAAAATAGAAAGTATAAGAACAATAACATTTTCATCTTAAAAAATCAGTAAATAATATTATATATAAAGCAAGTGATTGATAACCCACCTGATTTGATTTAAAAAAAAAAAGAAAAAAAGATTCCCCACCTGATTTTATTTTATTCAATATGAATGAAAAATGATCATGCACTTGGGACTTTTCTCAACTTTATTTTATTTTATCAAAATTCATTTTTCTTTGGAACCATCATGTCTTCAAATTTTATATCAGAAAAAAAAAAAAAAAACTTTATCTCATCAAATTTTTTGTAAATTTTAGATTTAATACGTGAATTCAAAACAATATGATTCTATGTAATATTAAAAGAAACTGATTTCAATTATTTGAGAATCACTTTCCCAATGCTACAAAATCGTTACATTTAAATTATGTTTCTTATAACTTTTCATTGTTAAAGTATGATTGCAATTCATTCTATTTTTTAAAGAACAATTGCAACACATTATCATAGTGACCTCAAGGTCATTAAGTGTATATCGATGACGCTTGATCTACTGTTCTATTGGCCGCCTTATCATAGTTTTTAAGGATGTAGTTTGTGATTTTTTTTTCGAGTTTAAAGGAGTCATATCAATTATATACTTTTTATCAAAAAAAAAATCTATATTTTTTTTTCTCATGTGGACGGAAAGTGTAAACATTACTCGAAATAAAAACTTGAATGCCCTCCGTGATTAGTTTTGTTTATTTATTTGGAATAATCCGTGATAAGTTCTTACAAAATGTTTTTTTTTTTAATAATAAGTATGCATTGTTTTTTGTTTTTGTTGTTGTTGTTTTTTTTTGTTGTAAATATGAGGTTCAATTATATATATATATATTTTAGTATATATTGGAGGAGGGGGCAAATATCAATTTTTAGGATGGAACTTGTTAAATTGGTTTACAATTAAATAATAAAATTATTACGTGACTGACCGTGGTTCAATTTTATATTCTATTAGCAACCCCAAAAGTAATTCATATCTCTTATTAAAATTGTTAAGTTTTTTTTTTATTTTTTAAATATAAATTTCAAATATACAACCAGTTAGTTATTATGCAATGCACCATGTCATTAAAGTTATATTCTTTCGATATATATATATATATATATATATTTATCAAACTTATTTATCAACATTAAAAAAATAAAGAAAGAAATTATACCCGTTCTTCATTTGCCTATTTTAAAAAATTGGGCGAGAAAAAATGATGAAGTATATTTTTAAGAAATTAAAAAAAATCAAAATAAGATTTTTTCCGTCAAACAGAATATCTCAATTTAAAAATTCATATATCATATAGGATGAATGAATAAAATCGGATCCTCAGAGGTGTCATTCAATTAAAATTTCGACTCAAGATTAAGCATTCGCAGCATATTCTAATACAACTATATGATAATTTTCTTTCATTTCAACGTAACAAAAGGAGATACTTTCTTATTTATTATTTTTTTTTTTGAATTAAGGTAACCACGCACGTTTCTAGGCCAAGCACCGGAGACATCGAAAGAGTAATATCACAGGAAAGACTCAAACTCGGGACCTTGAGGGGCGCATACCCTCAAAGCCCAAGGTTTCAACCACTATGCCACTCCTTGGAGACGAGATACTTTCTTATTTCTTAGTTGAATGAAAGGTTGGTTAAAAGAACAAAAAAAACTCTTTTATTAGCTAAGCTCTACTCACAAGAACTTTTTAATCTTTATAATTATTTTTTGATATAGATCTTATGTAATTTTTTGGAGCGGGAGAACTTTCCCTGCAAATCGTTTTAGTTGAATGAAATGTTGAGTTTTTCAAGTCCCAGCAACCTAGCGGTTGAGACTAAGGACTTCAAGACATGCTTCCTTGAGAGATCACTGGTTTGAACTCATTGGAAAGTACTGGACCAGTGGTGTCCTATAGAAAAGCAAAGTTCAGATTTCCCGATTTTCAAAGAAAAAAAAAGTTTGAGTTTTTTTAAAAAAAGAAAAAGAAAAAGAGATGCTTTCTTATTTCTTATTATAAAGTTCAATGACACTAAGAATTCTTCTTCCCTCCAACAAGAAAATAGGAATAAATAACTCACCCATCAAACTAATGGAATCCTCAGTCTCCAAAATTATTATAATAATCAATTTTGACCATAAAGAAATGAGAGGAGATCTTCTTCTAAAATGTCCAAAAAACCCAACAAAAATCCTTAGCTTTGATTGACAGAATTTAAAGTTGATTTCTCAAACAAAAAATGGCAATGCAAACTAGAAAAGAAGCATTGAGCATCATCTAGGAATGTAAATAAAAATGAAATTATTGAATGGAATCTCATCCAAATTTTAAACAACCTCTTATTCTTTAAGTTTTTTTTTTTTCTAACTCAAATTTAGAGTGTGACAGCTAAGTAGTTTTTGTAGAGAGAAGAATTATTTTAGTTTGGTTGATTAGAATTTGAAACACCAAAAAGCCAACAATGATTCCAAGCAATCATCTTTTCTTTTTTATAGTTATAAAATATTTTTTGCCCTTTGACCAACACATCACTACAAGGATTGGTATTATTATTGTGAAGTTAATTTAGTTGCTTATGGTTGAAATTTAAATATTGATTTTATAATTTGTTCATTTTTAATTCTATTGTTTGTAAAGATATTTGGACATGTTCTGGTCGAGAGTAGCTTAGATTTGATTTTAAAAAGCTTCATTATTCCCTATACAACTTATCTTTTTTTTTTTCTCTCTCCTCTTTGAAATTACCTCAAAATTGTTTACATACAATAACTATAAAAAGTCTTTCAAAAAAAATAAATAAATAAATAAAAAGTCTCCTCAACTGCCATTTGTGAAACTCTACCCTAGTCAAATCTAAAAAATAATTACAAATATAATGAAATATTTGATATTACTATTTTCAAATAATATGAGAGAGGCAAATACTTATTTCCTAACTTGAATCTGTGGAGTTAAAATGGATTAACATCAATAAACTAAGCAATTTCATCACCGACTCATACGATAAAATTGAACCTATACATTTTTCCCTTCTCTTTTTTGTATTATTTGTCCAAATGCCCCTCAAAATTGTTGTCACTAGGAAAAAAAAAGTTATTTTGTTGGGTAATAATTTTATACTTAAATGTTTAAAAAAACAAGGGGATTTTCATATAAATAAAAAAAAGGAAAAAAGTTCTATATCAAAACTTTATTAAAATATTCAAATATGGCAGAAATGAATTTAATTAAGTTAAATTAATGGGTTCAATTAAACCCATAAAATTAATAGTTACAATTAAATTAAATTGATTAAAAATTATTAAATTTGAAATCTTTTACTACAAATATATTTTTATATTCATAATTATTTGGGTCAATTTGAGCTCACCTCCACTATTATCACAGATATAGCCTGATCCTACAACATTTGGATGTCAAGGAAATCCATAAATTTTTATATAAAATCTTTTTAAAAAGTTATAATTAAAATAGAGGCGATCTAATTATTGTTTCTTCTTTTATCCTATTCTCATTGTTTCAAAAACAATTTTTTAAAATTATAAATAATTTTCCTCATAATATGTATATCTTTATACTTAAATTTAAATAAAAATTCACTCCAAAAAAAAAATTTAGATAAAAATTTGAGCACGCAAAATTTTAAAAATAAACCCACCATGCATAAAAATGTAACCAATTGAATCCTTAAACATTTGGTTTTGTGTTTTTATTTTTATTTTTCGATAGAATCATAGAATTGAAGAAAATAAATAAAAGTGAATGTGCACGAGCGGTAAAATAATGAACATCACCGCTTAGTGGACCATATACTTGGTAAATATTTTATAATAAAAACATTTTTCATCGGCAGACAAACATAATATTTATATATTACATGTTATTCTTAATGCTCCTTAAGCTTGAAAATGACACAACCAAATTATCGTAATATTTATTTATTTTACAATGAAAAAGAAGAATATTAGCCCCGAGATTTAAAATAATAATTGAAAAAAATAGGCAAAAGAAAAGGAAAAAGTTTCATATATTTCAGACAGCAAAGTTGGAAATATCAAAATAATAATAAGAGCCCTTCAAAAAAGAAATCTGATACCCTTTGGCCTAAAAGGAAAAAAATAATTGTTTTTCCTTTTAAAGGGACAAGAACTTTGAATATATATATATATATATACATACATATATATATACACATATGTATATATATATATATAAAGGGACAAGAACTTTGAATATATCACATATATATACATACATATATATATGTCATGTTTACAACTCATGATTTGGAAACTGCCCTTTTATTGAGAACTAAAATATTTTTACTATAGGCTAAATTATATAAATATTGTATATTTGAATAATTTAGCTAGCTATGTACTTATATTATATAAACCTTAAACTAATTTATCTTTACTTCACTAGAAAGTCATGGTTGATCAACATCTCCTTGACCTAGAGAATTTCTCTTAGAAATCATTGGTGACTGACAATAAGGGCGTGTTTGGTGCAGGGATTAAGATTAAGTTAGTCAGTATTAAGTTAAGCTGAGTATTAAGTTAAGCTGAGTATTAAGTTAATCTGTGTTTGGTGATGATTAAGTTAAAATTTGGATTAAGTTAAGTTTGAATGTTGTTTGGTGCACGGATTAAGTTAAGCTGAATTTTTTTTATAACATTTTTCATGCTTTTTTTAAAAAAAATTCTACTTTTTAATTTATTTTCCCTAACCATAAATAAATGTTAAAATAAAATTCATTTGAAATAGTAAATTACATGATGTTCATTTAAAAAATATGTTTGATCATATATTTTATTACTTATTTCAATTTTAACTTAATATTTATATTAAATTTAAAACTAATATAACAAATTTTATATCCATTCAACAAATTAAGAAAGATATTTAATTTATATCAAAATTATTTGAATTTAGTTACTTAATTACAAGGTTGGTACAAACTTAAAATTAAAAAAAAAAAATTAATTTATTTAATATACCATAATTTATAATAAAAGTTTTAATTTTTGATAGATGTTTTTTTAGAATAATTTTTATAGATGTTAAGATTTATGGTTGGAATTTAGATTGTATTTTAATTTAAAATAAAATTAAATATCAAAATCAAATCGTATAATAATAATAAATCAAGATCTTTAAGATTATTATTAAACTAGATTTTTAACAATAAAATTGATATTAATTTTTTTCTTTTTAAATATGGTTACCAAATCATATGTTTCAAAATAAATTTTTAATCCATCTAAATTATTATTATTATTTTAATCTATTTTAAGAGATGAAATATATATCTTTTGATAATGTCACCAATTAAATTTCACGCTCCCCTCTTTATCAATCTCAAATTCCATTTAAAAAAACTCAAATTCACTTGAAAACAAAATTAAAATCAAAAGTCTCAAGTATTATAAACGAAGAAAAGAAGAGTTTCAAAGCCACAGTGTTGAATTCCCATGTAAACAGCCAAAAGGCCACAGGTTGTGAACATACAAATACAAAAGTATTTTTCCCAAGGAAGTAAAAATATATAAAATAACAAAAATTCAGAAAGAAGTCAATCAAATGAAGAGCTTGAGAGAAGAGGCGAAAATGGGATCCAAAAAAATGGATTTTTCTTGAAATACCCCACATCATTTTTGGTGGAAGTTTTATTTTAATGTTGCAATTTTAGAATATAACAAAAGCGGTTGTACAACTACGTCTCTCTGCTATTTCCAATCGAATCTGCTAGAGACGGAAACACACGAAGAGGAGAATCGACACAGATATGTATATTGGTTTTACCCAAATCGAAAAAAGAATCACTTTTTAAAATTACTTCCACTCTTGAAGATTGGGTTGCCGCTAGAGCGGAAAACCACCGATGAACACAACTAATTTCTTTATAAGGTAAGCCATTTTGAGATTTATGGATTCCGCTACAGATCCATTACATATGCAGGGTAAAAAAAATTGGGGAGAAAATAAAGTCTAAGAAAACCCAAGCAAATCAGATAATAAGATTAATGAAGAAGGAAGAACGATTTGAAGCATGGATTTGAAGATCGAAGAGAATGAACAAACGAAAAAAAAGTTACAGAATAGAGAGAGAAGATCAGACTATTTTGCAAAAACTGACAGGATTCGCTCGGATATGTACAGTATTCACTGTGCAAAATCCGAATTAAGTTAATACGGATTTCTATTTTCCTAATCTGTGCAACAAACGAGGGTTGGAGGAGCTTAACTTAATCCGAATTAAGTTAACTCCTCCCCCAAACACGCCCTAAAATATAGTAATGATCTGTATTTTAGTTTTTAAAGATGATCTTCATTATCGAAAGCACCTCACAAGACAAAATCTTGACATACTTAGTTGCATAAGATGTAAGTGTCTTTTTTTAGTATATATTAGGGGAGGGAGACAAATATCGATTCTTGGGATCGATCAAACCTGTAATACTGATGTTGAACTGGTTTATAACCAAACAATAAAATTATTGCATCACTCACTCACTCATTTGATATATAAGATGCAAGTGTCAAGGTTTAATAGAATCAAATAAAAATTCCAAACCCTAGATCACCTTTGGTTATTATAGATTTAATTATGGGATTTTTCATGGACAAAAAAAAAGGAACAAATTTTGTGGATGTCAATTTCTTTTTTTTTTTAATCAAATATAGTAAAAACTAATTTAAATGGAACAAAAATTGAAACATGCATTCCACTCATTTATGATATTTCGACCCATCAATTGATGGTTTCAATCAAATGAAAATGATTGAATCCAATCAATTAAATTTATTAAAAATAATTAAAGTTGAAAAGTTTTGCTATGTATGAAATATTTTTAAGAAGTTGTCAAAATTAAGATGGGATGCTAGAATTTACAAATTCTCATTTAATTATAGCAGTGGAAACATTTACACTTATAATATTTTTTGTCTTTAAAATAAATAATGAATTTTAGAGCAACTTGAGAAATTAAGGGGTAATTAATTAAATTTTTGGTGACCGCTTGCATAATATAGTAAGGTCTTAGACACTTGTCTCTTTTGGTTTTTTTTAGTTCAATAAAAGTTGAGTGAGAAAATTCAAATTCACAACATAAATATCTTGATTAAGTTATACTCAAATTGATCTATGATGTATATAAATGGACATAATACTTATAGATACAAAAAAAATGATTGTGGTCCATAAATCTTAAAATGTTTACCTTATAATTTGACATCAAAACACAACAGTTTTAGGCAAATCATTAGCAAAACAACTCAATTTATGTGTCTTAATCTTCAACATGTCTTCTCATTGAACAATTACATATCTAAATATATATTTTCTTGGAAGAAAAAAAATATACTGGCCATCAAAATAGAATATTTAAAATTTTAAAGATAAAATTTAAATAACATAAGTACAAACAATGAATTGGTATCTTCTCAAAAAAAAAGAAAGAAAACAACAACAACAACCACAACAATGAATTGGTATGATGGGGAGACAAAAATGGCTTGTAGCTGACTAAAGAAAAATGTAAAGTTTTTGTTTATAATAGTTGCTAATTAAGTTAATATATATTGAGAAATATATTGGCTTTGTTGTTATGACTTGCCCACTAATTACAAGACTTTGTTGCATCAAATTTTACCTTTTTTTTTTTTTTTTGCCTCCCCACTACTAAGGATTAGGAGTGGTTGTCAACTTCAAAGCCTGAATTTAACTATAAAACTTTGCTTCTTTCTCCTTTTTTTCATTAAATTAGCACAATTTGATTCAAAATTTAGGCCTCGTTTGATAACTATTTAATTTTTTAGTTTTGGTTTATGAAATTTAAGCTTATTTTTACTCAAATTTCCTACCATATACTTCATATTTTCTACTATGTATCCATATTTCCTTAAAAAAGTAGGTGAATACTAACCAAATTTCAAAAACATAAACAAGCTTTTGGAAGCTACTTTTTTTTGTTTACAAATTTTGGTTTTGTTTTTTAAAATATAGAAAAAGGTATAGTAAGGTAATTGTTGTAGACTTAAATTTCATTAAAAAAAAAAAAGAAAAACAAAATGGTTATCAAACGGAACCCTAGTAATTAAATAAAATTATAATCTCTTAATTTAGAGGATATTGAAGTGTTCAAATCAAATTTGCACTACTCGACTAATTACCTCACGAGGTTGTTTTAATTGAGTCTTGCAATTACACATCATAGCTTAAAAGAGTTTATGAACTCACTAAAAATAAATAAAAATAAAAATAAAAAATGTATATGTCAAATTTA
This sequence comes from Sicyos edulis, assembly GCA_036507275.1. Lineage (NCBI taxonomy): Eukaryota > Viridiplantae > Streptophyta > Magnoliopsida > Cucurbitales > Cucurbitaceae > Sicyos > Sicyos edulis. The sequence continues at coordinate 67,923,310 of CM071846.1, forward strand.
AGTATAATTTTATAGATTTCTAAAGTATTATTTTTAAATTTTTAAATTTGTGTTTAATAGGTCATTAGTTTATTTAATATTTTTTAAAATTTTGCAAATATATAGAATATAAATTTTAAATGTCTCCGTCAAAACAAATGTCATCTTAAATACAATTTTTTTATGGTTAATAAACTCGTTAACTATTAAAGAAAATGTTTGAATCGTAAACACAAATTAAAAATTGAATGGTCTTTTTTATTTATTTATTATTATTATTATTATTTTGAAAAGTTTGTAAAATTGAAAATTGAATGTAGATAGATCTATTAGTTATAGTTATATGCCGGCTATAAAATTTTGAACATAGGTATGTTGGAAACAAAATTCCGTAGGCCTTTTTCACTTTTTGAATGCTTGAAATGTTTATATAATTAGAGCAATAATGAGGTTAGGGCATATTGATGAATTGGCTAGATGAAGTGAATCTTTTGCCCATAATAGTGTAATGCTCGTGGTTGAGGATTCATATCAGACATTTAAATCTAGACTTAGCCTTTATTGGCACTACTATTCTCCTCCGTCGCTTTCAGCTTGATCATGTTATCTACCTTTCTTCAAGTGCTTATAAGAGTGAAGACTGTTCCCACGTACTATTCTTTTAGCATGTTTTGTCTTACTCACATGTTTTTTATGACAATTCTCGTAAAATTACTTAATTAACTTAGGATTACTCCAAGTTAAGCGCGCTTAATTGTGAAGTTCATATGATTGAGTCATCAAAAAAGAATATACACCTTGTTGGTATATATAGTATAAATTAATTCTTTAAGTCTTTCTTAATTATGACTTTGTATTCCCATGATTGTAGGCTTTGTTCATTCATGCATCGTCCTAAACTCGGGCGTCATTGACCGCTTTTGAATGGCTCTATAAACTTTTATTTTCACATATATAAAAAGGGGAAACAACATATGCAGTGATGCATTAATATATAGTTTGTAAAAATAATAATGTGACAAAAGCATCACTAAGTGTGCTTAAGAGCTAGTAATCAACAATCTCTCTAACCATCTTTACACAAACCCCTTATAATTTTCTCAAGCCATCTGTCACCTTGGTTGCAAGAAAATTACTTTTCAAGAAAGACAAATATGTTGAAATCTCTTGAAATGACAAAAAGGTTGCATTTATACAAAAGGTGTAATATTTTTATTGCACATTTTGATTTTGATTTTTTTTTTTTTTTACCAACTTTTGTCCATAAAATTTCAATTTTAAGTTTGTGAACTTTAAAAACTATAATTTTTTTTTTTTCAAAACTCATCGAAAATTTATTATTATTATTTTTTTTAGAAATAATACTTTTATTAGCATGTATGTAAGACATATATAAAATTGATCGAAATTTACTATGAGTTTAACCAATATATTATATAACAAAGTAACCCAACAACCATATGTGAAAAACTTGATTGAATCAAAACAAATAAAAGAAATTCAAGGACTTAACTAAATTTTTTTTTTTTTCTATCAAAAGGTTAGGAAATAAATATGTAGTTTAACCCCATAAACAAAGATAATTTATATTATCTTTAATAAAGAAATGGTAGGGATAGTTGAAAATAAATGCATTGACAAAAAGATGGGACAGTCTTTGGTGGCTTCAATTTTGATATTGGAAGATCGCATTATCTTGTTGGTGGAAGAGACTTAAAATAACATGCTCTAATTCTATTTCTAATCATGTTAAATTTTGTGCTAGAGAAAATTTAACACCAAAAGCTATAACATGATAAATTAGTTGCATATATAAAATAAAATCATAAAGCAATAAGAAATTATAAGATTTAATAACAAAGCTTTGTTTCATTATATTAGTGTTTTAATGTAAAGACTAATAATTCAATATATAAGTGTATGTCAATATCAAGAGATCATAAATCCAATTATTTCATTTTCAATCGTTATTGTTTTTTTTTTTTTTTTTTGAGATTACAATAATTGAGGATAGATGATTCGAATTCATGCACTTGATCTCATATTAGCAAAAAAATAATAATTATTATGAACACAATAAAATAGGAGACCTAGATCACTTTTTTATTTTTTGAATTCAACCAACATTTAGATTGAAAAGATTTAAACATGTAAACTTTTTAATTATTAAATCATAGGTCATGTTAAGCATAATTCAGCTCTTCACTAGTAAGAAATTAACTTGATAATCAAGTTTTAAATATTAAAAATTCTCATTAATTAAATTATTATGGTCGAGAAATTTTAACCCCGTGGTTTGAATAAGTGGTAAATAATTGTAAGGCAATTTGTCACAAATTTCAACTCTCGACATTCGATGACGCACGTGGAGAAACCAAATGAAAATGGAGGGAAAAATAAAAAGTCAAGAAAGACAATCGATGTCAACTCTAGCTATCGATTCTAAATTTCATTCTTATCCTCAAATTTATTAAAATAGAGAATAAAATTAAAATATTTTAGCATAAAATACAGATTCCAAACTTTTGACCTTGCTCCAAAAAAAAGACTCTTTTCTTATAAGGAACTTTTTAATAAGTTATTTAACTCAAAAATGAACTATTTTGGTGTTTTTTATAACTATATGATTTTTTATTTTTAAAATTTAAATCTTCGATCACTATCCAAATATATAATTTTCATTACTTTCATATATATATATATTTGATTTGTATTTTTTTAAAACCAAACAAGAATTTAAAAACTAAAAAAATAACTTCCAAACACTTATTTTTATTTGTGAAATTTAATTATAATTCACAAGGTAAGGTAATCATATATAGAGAATTTTAGTAAATACAAATTTAAATTTCAAAAACTAAAACTACAAACAAAGTTCTTTATTTATCTATTTAACAAAATTTAACCCAGTCATTCACTTAAATATGATCATTCACATGATTATTTTCATAAAAAAAAAATTTTAAAAAAAAAACTAAATAAAAAAACTAAAAGTTGAAAAACTATTGTATAATATTTAAACTTTTAAATTCAACATAAAATAAATACAAAAATTCAAATCCCTTACCAATTCGAAGGAAGTTGACAGGTAGTTGGTTCCCTTTACATAAATTCTCTTTGATTTGTCTTTTTTATTTTCACTTTCGTCTTTAACTTCTCCTCCTTGGTTCGGTTGGTTCCAAACACATTTTTTAATTTTTTAATTGTTATTTATTATTTTTTAAAAAAAGCCAAGTCAAATTTCAACAATACAAAATCCAACCAAAGTGGAAGACTGAATTTTGATTATTTAAAAAGAAATTCTATTTTTTCGCAATACTTTGTTAATAGAAGAAACTTGAAATCTCTAAAATATTGCTTTTTTTTTTTTAGGTTCTACAGATAACAAAGAATCTTATGCTTTGACACATTCTCAGAAAATTTGAAGCTTTTCAGTTCAAAAACTTAGAACTTTGAAGGCCACTGTTTAGTTTTGACCATTTAAGGATCTGCCAACAGTATTTTATCTATAACAAATTCTGTCTAAAAGAAAGGTGTTACTTTTTTTTCTTCTCTTTTTTAACTCCTTTTACAACAAAGATGAAGGAAAAATTTTGCAACTCATACATACATTATTTTTAGCTTATGGGGCTTTTTAGTAAATATAGCCCTTCCATCTTTTCTTCCCGGCCGAAGGGATAGAGCAGAAGGCATAACTAGGAAAGCCTTTACCTTTAGTTTCTTCTTCTATCCATACTGATGATTAAAACCTCGATAATTCGACCAAATCCGACTGCGTCTATTAGACTTGCCTCTAGCATTTGCAGATTTGTATTTCTCAGGAACTGCTGGGGAAATGACTTAAACCCCAGCAGTTCCTGACAGTTGATGTTTCAGGTGAATCGCTTTTTGAACAAATGATGTCTCTTTGCTGGGTCCTTCGGCTTGCTCTTAACCATCTGCCCTTGACCGGCGAGTTTTCGCCCAGTACTGAATGAAGGAAAAACATATGATTGGAAACCGATGTATCGAAAATACAAGCTGCTAATTTCATTTGCCGAGCTAATTTTGGGGGAAGGAGACAAATGCTATACCTGTACTCCATGTAAACCATTCCTTTTGCTCCCGACATTGCACTCATAGATCCCGACGAGCGCCGAGCCCTATCAAGTGCAATTTGGTCTGCATCATCTTCTAACTGCTCCAATCCTACCATATCATCGCCTGCATTCAGTACCTGACATATAGAGAAGCATATCAGACTTATATTCAGAGAAAAGTCAGGATGAAAGAAAGATGAAAATTAAAAAAAATCATTTTCACTCTTAAACTTATCGAACAACTCTCAAATGATCTTGTCAAAAAAAATTGATAAAAGTATATTAGTTGTAACGTCGTTTTTCTTTAATTGTGCACCTTACATTTGATTTTAGAATTCAGTAAATGTATATGAAATTAGTTTATAAGTGACGATTGTTCAAATGAAAACAAATTGAAGTGTTAGAATTGCAACATTTTTAAAACTGAGTAAAATTTGACAATGAATATTGTTTTCCCAGAGATAGATGAGAACCTTTCCAAGAAGTGACAATTGATCATCAAGACGATGATAGCTCAAATCAGCTCCTGCATCCGCTGGTGGCAAGCTTGTAATTACCTATCAGAAATTATATGTGGCCTCAGTTGGACAATGTCAAGTTATATAATGTCATTCAAGCAGAAAGATCATCATGGCAGTTGTAGCATATTCATTCATTTGGCAAACAAAGAACGATTGTGATGGTTAATATAATTAAATTTATCTCAACCCATCAGCTTAAGCTTTTGGGTTAATTGGTGGTTTAACATAATTCAACATGGTATCAGACTAAAATCTTGAATTCGAGATTCTGCCAAGTCGTTTTCTCCTCAATTAAAATTGAATTTCTCTCGTAGAAAATTTCTCAAGTTTCTAAGCTAAAAAATGAGGGGAGTGTTGATTGATATAATTAAATTTACTTCAACCCATCATCTTAAACTTTTGGGTTGATTGGAGGTTTAACATAATTCAACGGATGTTTGCACATGAACATTAACAATTCAACAAGTAAATCTACATAAGCTGCAGCAATTGCTGATAAATAAAACTTACCTTAAAGCTGTAACCTTGATCGATCAAAAACTGTTGTCTTTTAGTTGAATAATACATTTCCTGCATTAAAAGTCAACATGTAATGTATCTTCTCCAACCAAGAGAGCAAAAACTATTCATTTACATCTCATCTAGATAAACAATGGATAGATTTCCACCTGAGTATCGGTAGAAACGAGCGAATAGAAAAAAGCATTATACTCCTCTTTACCCCCAGCCATCCTGTCCTGATGTTTACCCTGTTGGTCAAATACAAGAAAAAATAATGAATATATTATATACTCGTCTCAAGATTAAATTATTGTGGAAAGCCAACATTTCCTCACCAATTAGCTATAAATTCTCAACTTTGACGACCATATAAAAAGTATTCTTGTACATGATGCTACACGCAATCAATACATTCACCAATCTTAGGTAAAAATTATGCATGATTCCGCACAAGTTATATTAGATGAAAAAGAAATATAGATCTATTATGACTTTAAGCATTGTAGACTACAAATTGAAAACTAGTTAGTCCCTGTCTTTATCCAGAAAACATAAAACAATCTCCAGCATTCATTTCTTATCATGCAGCATGACATTTGAAAACGCTAGTATCCTACAAGCTCAGCAGAAACATGAGAACAGCACAGATATTAAACTGTGAATGTAGTGTAGTTTTAACCTTGGCCCTAAGAATACGGCCCAGACGTTGAGCTTCTTGACGTCTTGAACCCGCATGTGATGAAATCTGAATGATCACATTTGCCTCAGGAATATCGATAGAGTTATCTCCCACCTGAAATAAAACAAAAGCAATCAATTGCTTTTTAATTTTTGAACTGTTTAGTGTGTTTCGAACAACTTTGTTAAAAAATGGTATTTAACTACCTATTTCGATTGTTCTTCCAAAATAACTGTCTGACCTTACAACATTTGGTTGTCAAAGAAACTCGTAGGAAATTAGTTTTAAGGTAGGTGGTGGTATATCTTCCTTAAATGATTTAAATAACTCAAAGGGTTTGTTTAGAAGTCTTCACAAATAAAAAGAAACTATTAAAAAACACATAGAAAAACTCTTTAGAAAGAAATACCCGAGAGACGTTATTTCAAAAGTGGCTTTCAATAGTTAACTGCAAATTTTTAAAACATATATTAACAAAAAATATGTATAAACATTTGTAATTAGTAGAATCACTTTTGAATGTAGTGTAACGAAACAAATTTAGGTTATAAAAAGCAATTCTATCAAAAGTGTTTAAATTAGAAGATATACCTAATTCATCATAAGACTTAAATCATGCTTCAATTGATCAGTAACCATGTAACAATTTGAAAACCCAGTTGGTCTCCCAAGGACTCGCAACTCATTCCAGTAAAAAAATAATAATAAATAGCAATAAAAATTCACAATAGGCAATCAACTGATTGACAGCAAAAGTTGGCTGTTCGTTATGAATCTAGTTATTTATTGACCTTCATTTACTTGTACATCAAATTGATTGATAATGATGAAAATATCTAACATATACACTGGTCTAATCTAAAATCAACTGTATCTCATACTCATTTTATTCGTGGTGTTACAGCAAGAACTATTATATATCGGGAGTGAAGAAAGAAAGAGGAAGGTTGACAGAAGAAAAGTACCTTTGAGAGAAAAACAGTATTCACATCACGACTAGTTTTGAATGCTTCAAGAATTTTTGTCCTCTCAAGATGACTACACATTAAAAAATAAAAATGAAAAGCCAGCTATGTAAGTCAATCAACACATGCAAGGCCGAGATCTTTTAAGGCAAAGCAATTTTGTTTAACAACCTTGTTGCACCATAGATCATAGGTTTACGAAGCTTCATGGCATATTCCGTAAGTGCAAAAAGATTGTCAGCAAACACAATTATCTTATCGCCACGCTGCTGTTCATGAAACCGTATGAGAAATTCGCATGCCCTGAACTTATTGGGGTTCATTACATAAAGAGCCTGAAAATTAAAAGTCAGTATATAAGAGAGGGAAACAACCATAGGTGGAGAAAGAGATAGAGAGCAGGTAAACATATTAATGGCAGGCAGATATATCATAATCCAAAACTTCCAAAAACCAGAACATGCCATACTGGTTACTTATATCTATATTATCATGTTAACTACAACATATTATCAGCATAGTGGTAATTACAATAGGATAAGCACAGAGAAATTGAAGATTTTTTTAATTTAATTGATATGCAAGAACCTGTTTTTTCTTTGAGTTTTCTTTCTTCAGATATTCAGCAAAAAATTCCTTTGTCATAGGACACCAAACTTCAGCACACTGCACATTTGCAATAAATCCTCCTTTCACAAGATCCAACCAGTTCGCTTCATACAACTTGGGACCAATAAGAAAATTTAAATCTGTAATTCTTTCATCTTCTCTCACAAGTGTAGCTGCAATAAATTAATCAAAGTTAATTTTCAGCATCAACAGAAAAGACAAACCAAAAGGGTTAGAAGACCACATGGCGCCAGTACCAGTGAGCCCAAGCTTGCAGTGAGACTTAGTCAGGCTGATAACTTTACGAAACATGTGAGCAGGAACCACGTGCACCTAGAAACAGAACAGATGAAACTTGCACTAAAAATGTTTAGTTAAAAGAACAATAGGTAAACATGAAATGATAAAATTACCTCGTCCATGAGAAGTAGCCCCCATTCTCTATTTCTTATCTCTTCAATAATCTTTTCAGATTCTTCAGATCTTTTACCACCAAAAGCAACCATGTTATAGGTTGTAACAACCACCCCGGCATTACCTCGAAATCTTTCTTTACTATCTGATGTGAATCGACAAATTTGATCATCTCGAATGGTAGACCACAACTTAAACTGAAAAGCCCACTGATCCACAGATACAGCATTTGTAGCTAAACATAGACAACTTTTCCGGATACGACTGGCTGCAGAAACACCGACCAGAGACTTTCCAGCTCCACAAGGAAGCACAATAATGCCAGACCTTGCTCTACCTGGCAAACATATACTCATACTCAGAGCTTGAAACTAAATAACCGACCATTCTTATCTACGCCATTTGAGAAAACTCAAAAGAGGGTTAGAAAACCAAAGTTACCTAAACTGGTCATGGGGCCAAACAAACATAGAAACCAAAATACAATCAGAATAAACAAAAATATTTTCGTGTTTACAAAGTAAAAATATTATAAGTTTGAGTAAAATGAGACAACTTCTAAAAACTCGATAACAAGCAACTGTCAAAAAGAAAATCAGACACCATGTGACAAGGATATGTACCATTTCCAAACATTTTACTAAGACTCTTTTCCTGATACGGCCTTGGTTGAGCCTGTGGCTTTAGTTCCATATCCAAGTCTGGATTGATCTAAATCAAGGAATAAATATTCAAATAAGATACTGATTTCTTATAAAAAAAAATAATATAAACCGAGGCAATTCTCCTTCCAACATCACAAATCAATGGAGGGAAATGGGGATACAGCTTAGTAAAGACTTACCGTGTCATTTCTGAAGTCATACTCTTCCAACATGGGATAATTTAAGGCATTAGGCAAGCAGCGTTGTTTAACATTTTCAACCTGTCATTTGATCAAGATCCAAAATAGAATAACTAAGGAGCAAAAGATAACATAACATTATAGACATCATTGTGTTGTTAATCAATATTAAAATTTTGAGAAAAACCAGATTACTTGTGCAGGGTCAATTTCAAATGAATGAGTTTCTCTTTCCTCAGCTGCAGCTGCAGCTTCTGCTTCATTCAGCAACCCTTCATGACGATTGCCAAGTTCACCAGCTGTTTTGCTAACTGTAAATTCATCGGTTCCACCAGAATCCTAATAGGTTCCACATTATTAAATTATTAATAAAAAGTAGGCCGAAGAATCCACAATAACTGTGTTGTTAATATCGTCTGAAAAAATAGCCCACCAGTTAAGGCCATACCTCGTTAACGATTCTAGCTCTGCCTATAACCTCATCCCTGAGCAATTTCTGCAACACCTGCAGCAAATAAGCAACCATTTAGACCGCCAATAACGATAACCATGTATTTCCATCTAAACAAGGAACCAAGTTAAGTGAGCACTTGCCTCCGGAAATGGGGATTCCACAAGATATCGATTCTTCTTAAGTACAAGCTTCACCTTTCCATAGTTAGTAGTAGAAGCATAAATGAAATCAATCATCTCTTTCGGAAGTTTGGCCTTCGACAACTTACTCAGAACAGCGACAATTGTTTCCGTCTCGAGACCAACAGAAACCGCAGCATACAAAGAATGTGGAGTGAGATTGTACTCGTGCATCGATTCTGGCCTGAATATTGATCAAATATCGCATATCGACACGAATAAATTGATATGATCTTAATAGTAAACCACAATAAGTTTCTACTTCACTTCAATAGATTTAAATTACCTACAAACTGGTTCAGCAATGGCAATGAGAAAATCATAAGCTTGTTTGTACAGAGGCGAGAAAGTTTCAAGAAATATGCGACCATCAGCACAAGCCCATAAGGGGCGGTTAACATGGTCAGGTTTTAACTCTAATTTGCTAAAATCTCTGTTAACTCCTTCTTTATCACCTAGAATCAAACACAAATTTCAATAAACCAATCAAAACCCACAAATCCCCAAATCATTAAAACTTCAAATCTAACACATATACGAAGATTTACCATTACGATCATCGTCATCAAATTCATCAACCTGATAGCCCTCGATTTCTTCAAAGTTAGCTTTCTTATTATAATCCTCCTGAAATTTTCATCAATTGATCAATCGCTGATTAGCAAAAGCAAATCGAGCTCATTAAAGTTAAAAACCGAACAAACCTTGCCGAATCTAGGTCTTTTGCCGGGTCTTCCTTTGTCACCTGAAACATTGAATTTCTTTACATAAACACTGATGTTCTATTGAGCAAAAAAACAAACAATCCAACAAAAATCAAGAACAATAAATACAAATGTTGTAAATCCACCATTGTTTTACCATGTCCCATGGATTCAAAATGATATGAACAGGTTGCTTGTTTGATCGGATTCGCTTGAAATTTCACGAAACGAAAGTGATGAACGGAAATCTGCAAGGATAAAGAACACTGCCGACTATCAAACTAAACCGCCTTCGGTTTTATAAATGGGGAATCGACGTACTGATTTACTTTTTTTTTTTTTTTTTTTTTTGGATGGGATGGAAGAACTTATTTTAGGGGTGATATTGGTTCGGTTTTGTTCAATTTTAGGTCAAACCGATAACTGATCGATCCAATCAATTTGACAAAAAGAGAAATCGAACCAATGTTCAACAAAAGATAAAATCATTGCTTCAGTTTTCTTTCTTTTTTTTTTATGAATTTTGGTTCAGTTTTCTTTAATTTTTAGGTCAAACCGATAATCGATCTGATTTAACAAATAAGAACCAAGTCAATGTCCAATAAATGATAAAATTATTGGCTCGATTTTTTTCGATTCAATTCTCTCGATTTACTTCTTTTTTACTATTTTACTTCCAATTCATATTTTTTTCCTAAAAAAATCTCATAATCTACCAATAAAAAGTTTAACCAACCCTTAAAAAAATGAAATTAAATAAATCAATATTTGAGTTTTTATTGGTTTTTACAAATAGATTCTGCTCCGATCTAATAAATTTTGTTTTTCTCTAAATAAAAATCAATATGTCTAATATCATATAAAAAATTTGAACCGATCCAATAAATCGATTTGAATTTATCGATTTTCCTTATCACCCCTACCCCTCCACTCCCAATTGTTGTAATTCTAACAAACAAAAAAAATGATACTATAAGCGGACACTAAACAGAGATGAAAATAGAGAACATATGTCATGTCTTGTTTATATTTGTTCTTAAATCAAATATAATTGATCCTTTTGTACAATTTTTTTTTTACATTTTGTACAATTTTTTAATGTAAAAATAAAACCTCCTACAAACTATAATTGATTTCAGCAAAATTATGCTTTCTCATGTAAAAGATCTTTATACAAATGTTTATTACTTTCTTCATCATCAATTAATTTTATGATAAGCCGAAATAGATATTAGGTCCACAAATTCGAATCCATATCAACTGATATCATTCAAATTCAACCTAATCCCCACTTCTCATTCATCCATTCAGTCTTCTTTTCCAATTTTTTCACTAACAACACATCATTTCAATAAGAGATCCCTGCAATATCATTTTACCTACTTTACTCTCTTCATTTGTTCTTTGTGCTGGTGAATAACCTTTATTGTAAAAATAAAGATGAAACTCTATAGATGTCAAAATTTTAGAAAAATAATGGAATATAGCGAAAATTAAAATAAATATTTCATTTCTTGTGATATTCTTGCTCATAAAGTCTTTCAAAAAATAATTGCCCTCACGCAGGATCGAACTACGGACCTTCAGTTTACAAGACTGACACTCTACCACTGAGCTATAAGGGCCTTTGTGACATATTTCTCAAGTTATAACTTAAATTACACAATTAATTTATTGGCACAAAATGCACTACAGTTCTGAAAATTCTTGTATTTATTGACAGTTCCACAAGTTAAACTATTTTTTATACAAATAAAGGAAGAAATGTGCAGATATATTTGACAAGTTCATTCAGAACTTAGCTTCAATTGGCACTATTTTTGGATTGTTTATTGAGGTATCGTAGTTATCTATAATTCATCCAAATATTATTAAGATAGGACATCTTAAGCACTTTAGGCCATCCATTTGCTTGATTGCCATTTTTTGTTTGAGTTGGTAGGGGTGTAAACCAAAACCAAACAGGCCCTCATAAGGTGACATAGTTGGTTTTGAGGTCCTCAAATTCGAAATTTACACGTGATACTAGTTGATAGACGCCTTCAAATCTCAATTGTATCTTCATTTTTTAGATATATCACAATATCACAATCTAGGGACAGACTAATGATTTCTCATTCTCTCTATTGTGGGGGCCGTTTTGGTCCTTAGATTTAGCGATAATCGATGTACATAGTTAAGTAGTTTCACAGGGTTTTTTCTGCTAGACTGTTAGAATCAATCTTTATTGGTTTGATTAGTTGAATATTGTCATCTCTTTGCTCTAGCTACCCTCTAAATAGAAGCATAGCCCATATGAACAAAGTCATTCTTGGATGGAGAGATTGTGAGATTGTCAAGGAAAAAATGAGAAAGCCCCAAGTTTATGTAAAGGATAGAGACAGAATTCAGAAATGTATCTGATCTGTTGATTTATAGATTAAATGGTAGCTGATAAATATATGAAACGTGATACCATAGTTTGATTAATGTACATTGCATATCATGAAAATAAAAAGACAGTAGAGCTAGGAACCTTCTCCATAGCTTTTAACTTTGATGATAACTGAAATTTTCAAACATGTACAGAGAAACATAACAGAAGAGGTTCTTGATATGTTTTTCATTCAAACATCAGCTTGGCCTACCATGGCTTCATCATCTGAGGAATAATCATCTTCACTCAGCTCCTCATCACTAGATTTCTCCTCAGGGACAGCTCCAATGTCTTCTGGCTTTGCATATTTCTCACAGTATTCTGTATGTACATACACAACCAAAATGTAAAACGATAAAAAGAAATGGTCGGGACAGGATTCTTACGTGTCTCAAACCCTATAGAGTTTTGAACTGTGTGTCGATCGATATGATTCGCATAACTTGGCTGTGTTATAACTATTAGATGTATGAGAGAATTGTTTTTTTTTTTTTTGAAAAACCGAGAAATAGGAATTTCGCTCTCCTATACCTAGGACATCACTGGCCCATCCCTAGACTATCGCACCGAAATACTTCGATGGGTATTCAAGTTTAAACATTTTCCAGCAGCCTCGAACGAACCAGGAAACTCTCAAGGAAGCATGCATTGAAGTCTTTAACCTCAACCACTTGGCTGCCCTTAGGAACAAATGTATGAGAGAATTATTGAAAAATGACTATTAACCATGTATATGGAGAGACAATCACAGGTTCATTATCGATGATTTCATAATCATAATCAATATGCAGAACACGAAAGGCACAAGGAAGTTAATCGATATGACTCGTACAACTTGCCTGAGTTATAAGACTATGATATGATCCAGGATCTAGATTATATCAAAAGATAAAAGAATAAAGATAAACCAAGTTTTGATAGGAACTTGGAACCTCCCTTCTCAAGAGAATCTCTTGAGCCCTTACAATAAATCACTCAATAACTCATTTAACAATTGGATGCCTAAACTCTAACCTAACCCACTCTATTTATAACAAAATACTAACTTATTCTCCAAGTAATGGCTAAATAGAGCCCTAGGCCCAACCTTATCAATACCCGCCCCTTTAAAGCACCTTGTCCTCAAGGTGGGCATAAACAAAAATAGATTTTTTTTTTTTTTTTCCGGCGCAGCAGCAGCAGTGGCGCATCGGTGGTGGAGGCAGAAGTGATGAGGTGGTGGTGATGATGATGAGCGGCAACACCGGTGGTGGTGGCGGCGGCGATGTCGGAGGTGGTGACGGTGGAGATGGCGGCGGCGATGTTAGAAGTGGTGGCGGCGATGGTGGTGGCGGAGGTGGTGGCGGCGCGGCAGCAGCGCCGCAGTGGGGTTGGTGATGGTGGCGGAGGTAGGGGCAACGGCGGCAAGAACGACGGTGGGGAGGCGGAGGCGGCAACGGAGGAGGCCGTGGTGGCGGGGTCAAAACCCTAGCCGTCATTGTTTTTTCCAACCTAATTTCCTCCCTAAAACATCGTTTTAGGTCATTGAAACTCTCCTTTAGGTCTTCTCTAATTTCTTTTTTTAGAGAAGCTACCTCTTCTCTGAGGTCTTTTTTCAAGTCCACCATCAAACTTTGCAACTTTTCTTGAATGAAACGAAGAACCTCGTGATCCATCTCTACAACCAAGAATCGAACGGCTTTGATACCAATTGATATGATCCAGGATCTAGATTATATCAAAAGATAAAAGAATAAAGATAAACCAAGTTTTGATAGAAACTTGGAACCTCCCTTCTCAAGAGAATCTCTTGAGCCCTTACAATAAATCACTCAATAACTCATTTAACAATTGGATGCCTAAACTCTAACCTAACCCACTCTATTTATAACAAAATACTAACTTATTCTCCAAGTAATGGCTAAATAGAGCCCTAGGCCCAACCTTATCAGACTATTAGATGGACGAGAGAATGATTGAAAGATGACAAATAAAATGTATATGGAGAGACAATCATACGATCATCATCGCAGATGCAGAACACAAAAGGATTTGGCACAATGGTGAGAACCATCAGGCCATCACTAGAATCTGACGTGAACACAAAAAGATTTGACACAGGGAAGTTAATCGATACAACTCGTATAACTTGGCTGTGTTATAAGACTACTACATATATGAGAGAATGATTGAAAAATGACTATTAACCATGCTTATGCAGAAACAATCATATGCTCAACATGGATGATTCCATAATCATCATCACAGATGTAGAACACAAAAGGGTTCGCACAATGACGTCACTCATTACTGGAACCTGAATTTCTTTTTACAGATGAAGCTCAGGGCTGGTAAGTTTATTAAGTGAATTAGCACAACATCTGACAGCAAACCTTATTCACCATTATAATATAAAAGCTACTAACGTTACCGCCCAAACCAACAGCTTAAAATTTGCTTAAACTGCCAGAAGTACCTTTTACTCTTTGCTCGTATGCAGTGCGATCACGCATCATTACTGCAGCAGCTTCTCCATTCAATGGATCCGACGGGTTGGGATACAGGAGAAGTTGAGGAAGAAACACTTCAAAAACATTTACAAGGTCTACAGAAAGAAAAGACCCAAATTAGATCACAACTCCTTGGTTGCAGCATTATAATTCCACAAACAAAAAAAACAATTCAACTCAAAGAAAAGAATAGTGATGGTTTCCTACCAAACATAGGGCTCCATGTCTGGTTGATAACATCCAAACAAACCGAACCTGACCTGCAACTCATAAACATATGTATCAGTCAACAATGTGCCCCATAAGAAGACAATATCATACCATAGCAAGAACTAATGTAATCAGCCAACTCACATTTCATCAACATTTGGATGATAAATTTTGTTGACAAAGCCAATTGAAGGTGACTTGTAAGGATAAGCATCTGGCAACTCCACTCTAATCCTCCACACACCTCCTTGGTAAAGACCTTCCAATTTCAATCCAAACAAACAAAGATAAAGGGATAAGATAAGATAAGATATCTTTTTAACCCAAAATCACAGTATATACCAACTGTACTTAATTTCAGAAGGGAAAAGTCACCAAGAATTAAGAAACAAAGTGTCAAACATCAACTCTGTGTTTAGGAGAATAAAACTACACTTTATCACTAATCTCTTTTATTTTTATGACAGGGAATTCAAGCTTCACTCCCATATACACAGGGGCACCCGCAGCCATCACAAGGCTCGGACCCAAGAGACAACGCAACTAGTGGTTCACGAACCAGAGCAATTGAGCATATCTTGGAAGCCCCAAGCCTCAACCAACGAGGCCACCCCGGGACCATAATTTAACACTAATCATCCAGACAACAAACTATCAGGCGATTAAGAACAAAACATGTTGATTCAAACAAACCCAAAGTAACAAAACATGTCTCAAAACAATGAATCACATGGTTACACAGTTCTAATCCAGAAGAAACAGAATCAACAACATTAACAAGCAAAACCCAGTAGAACATGAGAAATCACTAAGAACCCAACAACTAAAACAGCAAATAAACCACAAAAACAAGAAAAATAAAACATGGGTATGGATGATTTTACTGTCTTTAGGTCCATGGAAGTCCACATAGAAGTCTTGCATGCAATCATTGATCGTTTCGACCTTATAATCACTCATCATCCTGATTCAAAATCAGCAGAGTCAAACGAAAAGGGTAAAAAGGGGAAAAAAGAGGCACAACCCAGATAAGATCAAGAACAGAAGAACCCAATCGGAAGCCATGGGGAACTGGAAGAACTTACAGTTTCATCAAATCCATTTCCCGTCGCTTGCTTGGAGAAGACATAGTTTTGGGTTTGGTTATGAGATTTTTTTTTTTTTTTTTTGGGGGGGGGATTTTATCTTGAGAGAAAAGAGAAAGGAAGAAGCGATAGGAAGGAAGAGAATTGAGCTTTCCTACCCGCAAAAGCGGTTCAGACACGGAAGTAGAGATCGAAGCTGTATAGCATACCATCTCAATCCATTTGAGTTGAGTTAGGTTGAATTGCGAAAAAAATGTGATTATTGAATTATGATTTTATAATTTTGTTCATCCATTCAATTTTAAAGTTGATTAATTTTGTTTTTTTTATTAGATCAATTCAACTGGACTCTTATTTTTTATTTAGAATTATATATGTGTGTGATATAAATTTTTTTTTTCTTTTAAAATGTGATATAAATTAATTAATAAGATAAGTTTTTTTTGCATATGTGCCTAGACAAAATAAAGTTGTCTCTCTCATTTTTCCGTAGTGAGAGACACTGTCTTGTTAGACTCAAACAAGATCTTCTTAGAGATGTGTCGATGAGCATGGTGGACGCATAATTGTGCGTTTTGAGACCATTTTCCATTGTTTGTTGTGAGTGGTGCAAAGGTATTCTAAGAGCATTGCGGAATGAGAATCGCATGAGGCTTTTCTCTTCGAGAGAAAGATGATAACTTGTGATGGCTGCCTAATGAAAAGGATGAAGAAGAAGTTGACAGTTAAGGCCCCGTTTGATAACCATTTTGTTTTTTGTTTATGAAATTTAAGCTTATTTCTATTCAAAATTCTTACCATGAGCTCCATCTTTCCTATAATGTATCCATCTTTCCTTAAGATAGTAGAAGAATACTAATAAAATTTTAAAAACATAAACAAGTTTTTTGAAACTACTTTTTTTTTATTACAAATTTTGGTTTTGTTTATTAAAATATAGGTAAGATGTAGATATCCAAATAAAGAAAAAGGTATAGTAAAGTAGTTGTTGTAGGCTTAAATTTCATAAACAAAAAACGAAAAATAAAATAGTTATCAAATGGGGCGTAAGATATTTGATGTAATTGAAAAGGGTAAAAGAGAAATGAATGTTAGATCGAAAAGAAAGAAGAAAAAGGGTGTGAGGGGAAGTTAAACCATCATTTGACTGTGGGAAAAGTGAGGTTTAGGAAAAGGTAGTGAAGCTATCGAGAGAAAGAAATGAGTCATGGGTCGTGACGATTTAGAAGGATATTTATCCAAGGATAAGAAGACAAAGGACGCAACCTTTGGCTCATAAATTAGACTGTGATGTTGAAATGAATTACCACCAAACAATGAAATCAACACGTTATTGATCATTTTGGTATAAATAGCCTATATTAAAATATAGTATCATGCATCTTTGCTTTATTTATTTACATATTTTCGAGATATGAATTAAGTTTTTGTATAGAAAAAATAGCATAAGGTTGAATGGATTAGATGATTGACCCAACCCAATGGGTAGAGGAAACTAACTGGGAGGTGTAATAAATACCAATTCTCATAATCGAACATGTGATACTGACGATGTGCTGGTTTATAACTAAATAATAGAATCACTGCACCACTCACTCATTCAATTTGTATTTGAGTAAAGTTGTGTCAAATTATGGAGGAGTGTTTTGTATTTCTCATTCTATTTCTATGATTTTTAAAGCATAAATTGGATATAGTTTGTTCACAATTGTAGTCATTATTGACTTCAAATAAATGAGAATCAAATATTAATTTTTAAAATAAAATTTTCATATTGAACAAAATTATCATTTAGTTAATTACCAACTCTTTTCTCTCATTCTATTTTTACGTAGTTTTTTTTTACTAATTTATTATATTGAATTTGTTGATATGTGACTCTCCATATTTTCTTCTCCTTTTGTTTAATTGTGTTCATTCAATTTTAATTTTTGATTTGATATTGGATTTCTTTAAAATTTGGAGCAATTTGCTCAACAGAATTAATTTCCAACTTTTCAACTTCTGACATGTATTTTCAATTTCATAGCAAATTAAAAAAATAAAAATAAAGCCAATAGAGCAATAGTTTAATTGGCGGCGATATATATCTAATAACCTTGAAGTCTTAGGTACACGTGTGTAAGGTACAAAGTTATGGATTTAGAATGCAAACATGTAATTTTTATATAATATTAAAAATTATTATGGAAATAATGAAATATTATTATGGTTAAGGTGAAAATCTTGAATTGCAAAAAAAATTCTCAATTAGTTATACAAACATGAGTTGAATTATTATAAACCAACTTAACGAAGGTCTAAATCCTTCTAACGAGTGATAATAACTATAATAAATTTCATTTCCATTACTTTCTTTGATATTGTCCTCTACGGAAGTAGTGGGTTGAGCGCCAAGGTGTGTTGAAGATGTTGAACACTAACTCTTTTGTGGAAAACATTGACACGTTTTTTTATCAAGACCATTTAAGAAGAGATTATTAAGGCCTCATTTGATAATCATTTTATTTTTCGTTTTTTATTTATGAAATTTAAGCGTACAACAATTATCTTACTATACATTTTTCCTTATTTGGATATCTACATCTTACATATATTTTAATAAACAAAACCAAAATTTGTATACAAAAAGAATAGCTTCCAAAAACTTGTTTATGTTTTTGAAATTTTGTTAATATTCTCCTACTTTCTTAAGGAAGAATGAATACATTGTAGGAAAGATGGAGCACTGGTAGGAAATTTGAATAGAAATAGACTTAAATTTCATAAACAAAAAACAAAATGGTTATCAAAAGGGGCCTAAGAGTTTGTGATTCAAACTACGAAACCACTCTAAGACTCTTCAAAGATACTTTGTAGGACACTACAACACTTTACTTTTTCGAATATAAAATATGGTGAGGGTGGAGGAGAGTTTATAGTATGAGCTAGACAATATGAATTACACGTTTGTCTAAAGTGTTTATAAAAATATTTTTCACTTTTAAAGACATACTTTACATGTCTACGTGAATATAAAATTCTAAACACTTCTATAATTTACTAAGAGATCGGGATGTGATCCCCTTGACTTTCTAGATTCGAGATTGGTATAAAATTGATTTTTTTTTTTTTGTCGACATTTTGTGTGAAATAGTGTGGACATCCATCTCAAAACCAATTGGTGATGAGAGGAGTAGTCTACCTATCCTTTAAACACTTAGAGATATTCTCAACTTATCAATGTGGGATTCTCAACATTTTGGTATAAAATAAAATAAAAGCCGAAGAACAAATAAACGACAACTAAAGAAAATGTCAATAACAATGAAGCCGATATAATAATTATTGAACAAGTCGATATAGATTCATACAAAAACACAACCCAAACGCCAAATTAAACCGACAATATAAATTAGAGGATTTTGCATGTATAATAAAAAAAAAATTATTCATAGCACAAAATCAAAATTAATTGATTTGTAACGAAATCAAAATTAAATTTTATTACCAACAGAATTTAATGAGACATAAAGTTCTATAAACTACCGATATTTGAGACTAATGAGCCAAACGAGTCCTTTAATAATGGTAGATTCTCAAAGTTTAATATATTGTTATAATTTATGGAATTTTTAAATAATTTAAGCATTAATTTTGTGAGGATTGAATTGGCCCTTTTTTGTTATAATATTTTAGCCTTGGTCTCAAATGATATAATTTAGAGTTTTTTTTCTTTTTGTTTTCAGTACTCATGATTGCACCTGATCTTAGCCGGTCAACCCATTGTTTTTTATTCATTCGCCACTTTCGTTTTTCTATATTTATCTTTCATGGATGGCTTTTTTTGGTACTAAAAAAATGCTTTTTTTTGGAAGATGATGGATGGCTTATAATGGCTGAAATAGTTCTATTTCTAACGGTTTGTTTGATCTCCCATTTATATAATTGGTCGGTTGGCTATAATAATTCAATCGATGTTTGTCTCATCGTTTATTATAGACGGTGTTACCTAAACTTACATGCTTATTTATCTAAATTTACGCGCTCGTTTATTTAAACCTTACATATATTACTTTTTGTTACATAATCAGCTCCTCAAATATTATTTATCATAACCAAACCAGTGCTTCAAACACACCTCATTTTATTTCATAGTGGTTAACATTGTGATTTTTCTATTTATTACATGAACATATCTTATATATTTGAAATCTTGTTATATTATGAAAGTACATTAAAAACAAACAAACAAACATTAATATATTTAATAAATCAACTATATTTAATCAAACAACTTCGTGAGATAATATCAAAAACCTTCCAAGGAAAAAAGTTCCATAGAAGGGAGAACAAAATCAAAAGACTAAGAGATCTCTAAAGACCAATCTCGAATACGGACAAGTAATAGTTAAAAAACTATAAAATAAAAAACTTCTAGAGACACATTCGGAACCAACCTTTTAGTATAAATTAGAGGAGAGTGACCAACAAACTCTACACAAAAACACTAATGTTCTCAAATAGTATGAAAGTCAAATATCAATTTTGAAGATTGAATCCATGACCGTTGATGAACCCTTTCGGTGGCAAATGTATGAGTTAAAAGACTTTCAAAACCAATATTTTAAGATTGGCAACGAACAATATATTAAAGCACTTTAGTTCTAAGGGAATTGGCAGCCAATATTATAAGATTCACAGATTCCAAGCATATTATCGAAAGGTCCAAAAACATACTTTTTAAAAAAAAAAGAACAAAAAACAAAAGAACCAAAGTCTAAAAATATACCAATTTTAACCTTAATTTATCTAACAAAGCAAGTTTCGTGCTTCAAATTAAAGCAAAACTTAGGCGCCATGTTCACCCCAAATCTAATAACAGTTTCATCATTATTTTTTTATTTTATTTTTTGAAAAGCAAAAACTTCAACGATCAACCAAGCAAACCACGACAATCAACCTCCATCAAGGAGCCAACATCAAGGGGGGAGATACCCCACCAAAAAATATCTCTCTTCTCAAAAGAAGTGGAGATGTCCATCCTACAAAATAAAAAAAGATATTTTTGTTTGGCTAAACAATCAACCACTCTATTAGAGTGTCTATTATAATAGTCAACATTCATGATTCCTAACAGTTTCATCATTATTAGCAAAAGTAAAAGAACTCCATTCATTTAGCTTTAAAGGTTTGCAAAATCATAGAGAGATGTATATTTTTTAAAAATAGTTATATTCTATTTAGTGAAAACTTATAAAAATATTAATCGATAATCTTTGATTAAGACTTACAATTATGATTCTAGATAATTTTATTGATCATTTTGAAAAAATAAAACAAACCTTATTAAATTTGATTGTACTTGGAATAAAACAAACCGATGTGATGTATAAAAGTTATGTTTAACAACCTATGTATTGATAGTCTCCCAAAAAAAAAAAGACCAGTATATACTAAATCAATTATCGGTCCATACTTCTCTATAAGCACACCAAATTATCAAAAAAAAAAATTGTACAAGTTTGAGAGGTGGACGAGAAATCGTACAAAAAGCGTAGACAAAAAGGGTACTACTGCTCTAAAAAAAATGAGAGTCGAATACCCAAATGATCATTTAATTAATGTCGTTAACAATAGCGGTATTAGCAGAGAATTAAAATTCAAAGATAAACTTAAGACTTGGAAGAGATACATCAAACTTCATGGACTATAATGGTAAATTAACCCATTTTCACCCTCAAGAATCTAGCTAAACTAACATAATACAGAGGAAAACTTGTCTATTGTCCATGTGTAGGGTGTTTCTACATTTCATCTATGCATCATTGAATACCACACAAGTTCTTTTTATTATAAATAAAATAAGTTTATAAAAAAAGAAAGAAAAAATTATGTGGCACAAAATGGTGTCATATAAATAAAATGTAGGAACACCCTATACATGGACAAGTAGGTAAGTTTTTTCTCCATAATATATACCTTTTTTATAACTAGAGAATCGAAATTTCATCTCATAATAAATAGGTATCTGTACCCGTTCCGGTAGACAACCAAAGATTTTAAAATTAAGCTCACTTTTGAATTTTAAACTTGGGACCTCTAAGTCACTACAAGGAGCCATGCCCTCGACCTGAGGTCATAAGTTAAAGTTCCAACCACCAACCACCCAATGTTGTTAATTTGTTTAGAAAAAATAGTAATAATAATTGTTAGGGTCACTAAAAACATTTGAGTTTTATTTGGACAGATTAGAAGAAAATTGAGGAATCAAAGTTGAAAAAAGAAGTATAGTCAGACTCCTTGAAGCTAACACAACTACAAATACAATTTGCATCAACCACCTAGATTGAGAAAATGATGAATTACTCCTTTTTATTCTTCATTTTAATTCCATTTATGACAATCATAACCTCTAATAAATGGAACTAAAATGAAAAACCAAGCTCAGGTATTATACTATATTGCATAACTGTATTTACAAAAGAAATAAAAAAAAAATAAAGAACCACTCTCTCAATTTTCCCTCCATTCTATGTTCAGAGAACAAATTCACACAAAGTGCAACAGAAAAAAAAACAATTAAGGGAAAAAAAAAGAGAAATCAACTAAAACAAACCTGAAGCTGGAAGCAAAATCACAAGAACTTTATAACCTATACTTTCAACTTTACTTTCAATGTGAGAAACCACTTGGCTGACTTTTCTTGTTGTCTACAAATCAATTGGAGGGCTGAAAATCATTTCCTGTTCAAGGGAGAGATGATTAGGAGAGAAATAAAGGGTCTTTCTTAATGGAAAAACTGGACATCAGTCAAATCTAGAAAATAATTATAAATATGATCAATTTTAAAAAAATAGCAAATATAGTCATTGAGTATTAATAAAAATACTATATTAATGAGTATTTATAATACATAATACTGCATTAATAAGGTATTGTGTATTAATGTTATGAATGTAAATATTTTAAAAATTGCTTATGTTTGTAATTATTATGTGAAAACAGTCTATCCACTGCAATTTCCCTTCCTAATGAGTTACAAGCAAATGTGAAGAGTACCAAATTATATAATAACATAAACTGAGACACACCTGATCACACACAGGGCAGATATCACTTCTTTCCATCCATTCAAGAATGCATGCTAGATGAAAATGATGCTCGCATTTTGTGGAAAGTTTTGGATTCTCCCCATCATACTCTGCATAAAACAATGGAAAGTGATGAATTGAAATGAAAATGCACTTTGCAGCTATTGAGAAAGCGATAAGGCGGTGACTTGTTAGTTTGTGCAACCAAAATGTGAAACATGTTGAAGATTTCACATTGAAAAGACAACAACTTGCGCACACCTCGACTATTGGTGATAGAGAGTTTGTGGTTCCATCTCAAAATCAATTGACAATCAGGGGAACCGTCAATCTATCTTATAAATGTCAAGGGTTTCGTTGCCTTTTCAATGTGAAATCTTCAACATGCTCTTTCAAGATGGGTGTCTCTTTGGATTCGCCAATCTTAGATTGAATCTCAATTTCAATTTCATTGCATTGGATACCATTTGGGTTTAATGGACTATGATATCATATTAGATAGTATGAGGTTACATTTCAAAACTAATTGAGAATCAGTGCAGAGTAGTCCTTCTATCTTATAAATGGTCTCCTCATCTTTTCAATGTAAGACCTAAACCCTAAGATCCTAAACCTAAGATAAAGGGTTTTTTAAGATCCTCAACAATTGGCAATAGAGATGAGTTTTTTTTTTTATATATATATAAAAGAATAATAATAATTCCACGGTTTGGTGGGTTGGTATTGGGCAGCTAAACAAAGTTTTAGCAAAAATTCACCTTCCAAACAGATGGGGCAGTCATCTTCCTCTTCAACAGGTAAGACCACAGCATCTAAACCCTTTGAAGGTTCAATTTCAGATTCCTTTAACGTGTCTACTTCAAAATCCTCATGCTTCTTGCAATATGTTTCATCGGCGCCCTCGCATTTGGCTGAGATTTCCAGAGTGTTTATGCATGCTGTTTCTTGCATTCCGGGCGAATTTGTCGTCTGAGTTGCAGCATCATTCTTACTGCTGACAATTTCTTGAGCCACAGGTGGAGTATGTGGATGTGTTAAAACAACATCATATGGGATAGGCAACGGAGGTGACCTATAAGTGTCCGGGATTGATGTATCCAGATTTGTATCTACCAAAAGTCCCGCTGAAAACGATGGGGAAGCAGCAATTGGAGATGATAGGGGAACATGCTCCTCCGATGCTCTTGGGTACTGCATTAAAAATTCAAAACTTAGATTCAAGTAAATTGACAATGGCAAAAAAAGGGGGTCCACTATCGTATGAACAGTTGAGGATACAGTTCAACCACTTCCAACAATAAATGGCAGAAATGGTAGTCTACATTTATTATATTACGCGCCATAAGCATCTCCTATGATCACAACGAACCTTTTAGTTCAACACAGCAAATATAAGTTTATTCATGCTAAGGTCGAAGACTTCTTGGGGACACACAGGGATGCTATCATATAATGCATCAAACTACTTGAATATGATGCTTTGTAACAGATATTACTCTCACACTAAAACTAGTTTCGGTTTTGGGCCTCAAACAATGTTGAGTTACGTTAATTAACTCACAGGCTATATAATGGAATGCCTACAACTATATGCAAGTAGACACGATGACAATGATAATAAATAAAAGAACGAATACTAAATTATGGCTGCATAGTTTTTTCTTACACGGATTAATTTGAAATTGATGGATAAATGACAATAAACTTCAAATGAAAAATTCAATACTGACATAATAGTAGCCCGGTGCAATATTTGATTCTGTTCCTTTTGAGAAACAGCAGCAGCAACCTCCCATTTCAGCTTTCTTATCTACACGGCGCACCAAAAAACCATCGACACTAGTCGTGATATGTCCAATAGGATGTTAACCCTGTTACAGGAAACATGCTGAATTAATTTAACAGCACACTTTAATGCATACATTTTCATAAAAGACTCCCAAGTTTGCTAATGAATATGGAATAAAAGATAAATACATAATATGATTTGAGAATCATAGGTTAACAAAGTGATACGATCCGTCCGTGACATTTTAGGAATATTAGTATTTATTAATTAGTAGTTAATTGCTATTTTAAATGTATTGGGCTTGGGCCTATTATTAGTCTTTTATTAATTAGGTCAAATTAGGATTTAGGGCTATAAATAGGAGTTGTTAGGTCATAGTCAAGCATCCATTGAATAGTCGTATTTTGTACTCTGGCTCTTAGAGAGATCCTCTCGGGAGATTTATCTTAGATTAATAAAATAGTGTGGTAGATCATATCATTTTGGTATCAGAGCCATTTGCCGATCCGGGAATGGTGAGTACTAAGATGGAGACCAGGATGCAAGAGTGTGAGGAAAAGCGGTGCGAGATGCTAAAAAAACAGAAAGAGTTCGAGGTTCGTTTGGCGGCTATGGGGAGTCGGATGGATCATGAATTTGGGACGATTGAATCTCAACATGCGAGAAGCTTTTAGAACGCAAACCGGAGCCGTCGAATCCCGAACCAAATTGCCGTGGATAAAGGAAAGGGGTTGCGCGCGAAACCGAAGAGAGAGCGGGCGCAGGCAGGCTCGTGCGGGGGGCGCGGAGGGTGTCGCAGGGCCGAGGTGGACCGAAGGGCGGTTGTGCTGCGCGTGGCGACGCGCGAGCGGAAAGTGTTGGCGCAACAGAGGGTGACGGCCACGTCGTAGGCGGGCGCGTGGCGGGAGCTCGAGCGTAACGGCTGCTGGGGTCGCGCATCTTTGATGCCATGGGCGCGAGCGCGAATGGCGCGGTAGGAGGGCGCTGAGGATGCGCGGCCGGGGCCGGCCGGGTTCGGCGTCGTCGTGCGGAGGTCGTGGTCGGGCTCGAGCGGGGCGCGAACGAGGCAGGGCGCGGCGGCGTCGGAGGCGAAGCGCCGTGGCGTGGGGGTGTGGGTCGGGCGTGGGCGTGGGCGGCGCGGATGGTTCCGGTGGGTCCGGCGGCGGCGGAGTTGGGGTCGAGCGGGGCGTGGGGCTGCAGTCGGGCGTGGGCGTGGCGGCGCGGATGGCTCGGGCCGGGTCGGCAGAGGCGAGTTGGGGTCGAGCGGGGCGTGGGGCTCGCGGGTCGGGCGTGGGTGGCGCGGATGGCTCGGGCCGAGTCCGGCGGTGGCGGAGTTGGGGTCGAGCGGGGCGTGGGGCTGCGGGTCGGGCGTGTGGCATGGCGGGCGGGCGGCGGTCAAGGGGACCGGTCGGGTCGGGTCAATCGGTTCGGTCGATGCAGGTTCGTCGGGTTGGACCGAGAGAGATGGGTTCCATGGGCACGAGAGGCGGAAAGGTTTTGGGGCGGACATCGGCCAAGGGAGGACCCACGGAGTTGTGGAAGGGGAAGCGATTTCCCCGAAGATAGGAGGGTGCGCATTGGTTACGACGGACCAATAGCGCATGACGGTTGGAACACCGAGGCCGAAATTGGGTCTCACGATTTCACGGGACCGGAGTTCGGCCGGAGGGAGATCCAAGGGTCGTGGGGAGAGAAAACAAGGTTCGGAGGAGAGGAGGTTGCGCATGGGCTATGATAGGGCGTTGGCGCATGAAGGTTGGAACGATAGGGGTGGAATGACAATGTCAGAAATAGGGGACGAGATTTGGGTTGGGAGGAGAAGGAAGACTCGAAGCGAGGAAGTCGAGAGTAGGAGGAAAGGAGGGACCAGGGGTGTGACGGGAGATTCAGGAAATTGGAGATGCCGATTTTCAAAGGTCTTCTTGACGAGGATCCAGGTGGGATGGTTAAGTCGGGTCGAGCGTTATTTTTCAGTCAACAAGTCGATTGAATATGAAGGGGTTGAGGCGGCGAGGTTATGTTTAGAAGGGGAGGCATTGGAGTGGCTTCGGTGATGAGGAGGATCGTGCTCCTTTTCGTTCTCGAACGAATTCAAAGATGGGTTGTTGGAGCGTTTCCAACCGGCGGCTCGAGCAAATAAGTACGCCAACTTTATGAGTTTGAAGCAAATAGGTACGGTGAAGGAATATCGCGGAATTTTGAGCGATTTGCTAAGGGAATGCGCGATATCGGTCATGAGTGCATTGGAGGAAGTGGGAAAGTGGACTAAAAGAGGAGATACTGAGCGCGATGCGTGAAAGCTGCGCCGATGGGCATCGAAGAGAAAATGTTTATGGCCCAAGTGATTGAGGATGATTTTGCTTTTCGGGCTACCCAAAATGAGGAAGGACTCCTACAGCGGTCAAGGCTAAAGCAGAGCGATTGTTTCGGGAGGCTGGAAGCACAACGACTCTTTCTCACAGGACTACAGCCATTCAACCAACGTCCTATAAAAAACTCACTGAAGCCGAAATTCGAGCACGGAAGGATAAAGGGTTATGCTTCCGCTGCGATGAACAATTTTTTCCAGGACATCGTTGTTGAAGAAGGAGCTCCAGAACTTGGATGTGTGGGTCGTTCGGGATGCGCACGAGTGCCGTGGATCTTTGATGGAGCGAGTTTTTGCCAGAAGACGGGGCTGTAAGAGATGGCATCGGAGATGGAACACCTTGAGGACAAGGTGGCTCTTGGGGGGGAAAGTATTGATACGATCCGTCCGTGGCATTTTAGGAATATTAGTATTTATTAATTAGTAGTTAATTGCTATTTTAAATGTATTGGGCTTGGGCCTATTATTAGTCTTTTATTAATTAGGTCAAATTAGGATTTAGGGCTATAAATAGGAGTTGTTAGGTCATAGTCAAGCATCCATTGAATAGTCGTATTTTGTACTCTGGCTCTTAGAGAGATCCTCTCGGGAGATTTATCTTAGATTAATAAAATAGTGTGGTAGATCATATCACAAAGATACTTGCAAATATGATGAAATAATTGATTATCATTGGCAAAAGCAGTGGCCAGAGAATTGTGTTGTGGCCTAGGACATACTCAAGATTGGAGTTAAAAGAAAAACTCACAAAGAGTTAGAACCTCAACCAACACATAGAGCAAACACAAATTCTACTTTCTTCATATTCGTTCTATATGTTTAGTGGAGGCAAACAGGAATGTCGTCTAGCGACAACCGAAGGATAGGGAGAAAGAAGTCCAATATGCAAAACCTACAGCGAAAAGCCAGTTTTGGCAACATGTGCAGCTCCTATAAGCTAAGGAGAAGTGTTACAATCTTCAAAGGGTTCATCATTCGAAATAAGTGGTTATAATTAGGGGAACAAAGGAATCGAAAAGTGGATCGAAGTCCTCCTAAAGAACAAGTATAGCCAGAGCATAGACATCTTCAATCATCCATTATAAATCTCACTCAACCTACTCTAAAACGAACCACAATAACATATGTTCAATTTTCACTCCAAAACTACAATGAAAACAATGAGGCAAACTAGACAGAGTCAATGCAATCAAGAACTCAAACCATACATGAATAGTCCAGGACAAGAAGCCGAAGGCCCGAAACAATCGGATTCTCAAGCAAAGACTGATGAATTCCAAGCGGTAGCGAACAAGTAAATCAAACAAAGAAGCCAAAAACAAATACACATCAAAGTAAACCTAAAGAGAATCCAAAAACTACCTAAGCTCCACAAAATCAATAAGAACAGCCATAAAAAAAACAAAACAAAAAACTCACAGAACATAGCACGAGCTTCTGATCAAGCAGCGGTAATCAGAATCAATTCGAAAGCAAAAGAGACGATTAGAACCTTACCGTTCACACGGAGAACTCAATCGATTTGCAAGAAGCAAAAGAACGAGTAAGAATTCAATTCCAGAGAAACAAAAACAAGTCACAGGATGTGAAATCCTCTTCAAATCGTTGTTCTTCACCTTCAGACTATGATTGAGTACGACTTTCAGAATCAATAGTGAAAAAAACGATTACAAATTCACAATAACAGTCTTCCTCTCTCGATTTTCGGTCTGGATGAACGAAAATTGAAAATTCTCCCTCTAGGTTTCGGCCGCGCCACCGCCGGAGGTAGAAGGCGCCGCCGTGGAGCCGCCGGAATGGTTAAGTTTGAACGGCCGCCGTTGGAGGACGGGAAATTCGGCTCATATTTGATGAAATCTAATGGAATGAATTGTGAAATCAAATTTCCTATCTGGTAGAAAAAAACGTGTTTGGTTTAGATTTATTTGGTTCGATTATTTTGTTTAAGTATTTTTTTATTCCAACAAATTGTTTTTTAAAAGATAAATAAATAGATTTGAAAGATATGAATATTAGAATTTGGGATAAGTTTATTCGAGTTCGTTATAAGATTTACATTGTTTTTTTTTTTTTTTTGTTGAGAAATTACATTGATTTTGTTTGGTTTAGGTTCGTTGGTGAATTTAGGGAACGCTTGGTTGACTATGAATAGTAAAAAAAGAACAAACCAATTTTGGGAATTTTAGCCCTTTTGTGATATTTTTGAAGTTATATTACAAATAAATTGTTATATTTGATTTTTTTTAAAAAAAAGATGAATATATTAAGCTATTTTTTTTAGAAATATTATGGAATGGTAACTTTAGGGGGTGTTTGGCTGCAGGTGAAATGAGATGAGATGTTGATAGCAGAAAATCTTGTTTAGGGTGAGATGAGATGACAGAAAAATCTTGTTTGGGTGGAGGGAGAGGAGATGAGATGTTAAGATATGTTTAAAAAAAAAATTGTTCTTATATTTTTTTTAACAATAAAATTGTTCTTTTTCTTTTTTAAAAAAAAATAATTATTCTCAAATATTTAGCCATTGATAAAAATAAGTATGTAAATATAACTACTATCATAAATAAAATGTAAATAATATAAATTTAATATTAAGCACCTTTAATTATATTAATGTTTTTATTAAAAAAAACATAGTTTCAATTATATTATGTACGACATAATAACCATGAGGTTAAAAGTTTCTAATCTTTCATACTTAAATATTGTTTAATTAAAAAAATTATGAGAAAAAAAAATCACACAACCAAAATAAAGTTTGACTAATCTGACATCGTTAATAACTTTTTTTTTAAAGAATTGTTAGACTTAAATAATAAAACAAAATTAAAAATACCAAGATTTCATTTATTAAAAATAAAAATAAAACCATTTGATTAAACTAGTCATTATAAAATCTTGATAGCAATTTTTATTTTATTTAAAAAAAATTTAATTTCTTATACCTTTTATATATTCATATTCATATTCACAGTTACCCCGAAGGTCAAAGAATTGTTAATAAAATACACTAATTAATAGGTAATAATAAATTAAAAATATTTATCTTATTAGTCATTGATACTTCTAAGGAACCGACACCCCTAAAAAAATTTATTTATCGTTCTTTTGTAGTTAAAAGAGAACTCGGTCACATTTTGATAATAATTATTACAGGGAAGTAATAAAATATCCTTCAAATTTTGGAATTTATTGTTTTTTTTATTAGGTAGAATAGATCTTAATCCCTATGACTCATACAAGTCTTGAAATTTATAGTTGTTTTTTTGTATATACAATCGAGACTCTCGAAATTATTTAAATTAATTTATCCTTTCAAAAAAAATATATCAACTCTTACTATTATTTTTTTAACAAACAAAATAAGTTTAATATTTTTAAGTTTATTGATAATAAGTTCATACTTTTAAATATATTGTAAACTACGGATAAAAATTCAATGTGTATGAATTATTTAAATTTAATTTTTATTTTAATAATAAATTGATATATTTATTGTTAATATTAAAAATAAACACATACCTTTTAATTATTAATTTTTAAATATGATATTTATAGTCCATCTCTAAACAATTAAAATTCTATAACTTTTTTTTGTTATTAAAGACGATTAAAAAATGAATAAAAATATGAAAATTTAACGTCATATATTAAGAGATAATATATATCTATCTATTTTATTTTTTAAAATTCTAATATATTTAAATAAACATTTGATATAATAATATTATAATTATTATAATTATATATTGATATATTAAAATAATAATATTATTATAAAAAATAATATCAAACATAAAATAAGTAAATAAATATATATATATATAAATAAAAAGATGAAAAAATTTTAAATTTAAAAAAAAAAGAGGAGAGAGAAGATGAGATCAGATGAGGTGAGGAACACCTTGGGCCAAACAAAGTGTTGGGCTTCCAACACCTCACCTCATTAGTATCTCTCTTAAAGGGATCTTAAAAAATATGGAAGATCATACTATCTAAACTACATTTTTTTTAGGAAATTTGTTTTAGGTAACAAACTTTAATGTCTTATTTTAATTTTAATAATTTTTATAAATGTTTTATGTATAGTCAAATATTTTAAATTGATATTAATCAGTTTCATTTTTTTAATCCGTTTGTGAGGTGGAATCCAATTTTTGGCGTATTTAAACTTTTCCTTAAGTTTTGACATCCCTGGAATAAAAATGAAAAATTATATATATATTTTTTTTAGAGAAACGAAAAATTATAATCGATTTACTCACAAAACAATTATAGTAGTGAAATTTTAAAGTATTTGCTTATATTTTAATATTGTACTATAAATACTCATTAATATTGTATTATTTGGTTGTAAACCAATTTAACACCAATATCATAAGTTCGATCTTGAAAATCGATATTTTTTTTCACCCCCGAATGTTTTTCCTTATATATTAATACAATATTATAAGGAAATGAGACAATACTCATTAATATCCATGAATATAGTTGCTAACTTTTTTTATAAAAAAATTACTAATTATTTTTAAAAATTGACTAGACTTATAACTTTCCCAATTAAAATCTTCATTTTTTAAACTAATAACATTTTCTTTTATTAGCATATATAACTTCCCAAAAAGAAAAGAGCATATAAACATATGTTTTACAATATTATAGTCAAATAAAGAGTACAATTTTAGTTAGAATGAACCTTTTTTTTATTGATTAGTTAAAATGAACTTAATTGATTTGATGTATAGTCTAATAATTAAGATGTTACCCAATCTCTAATTGTTTGATTAAAAAAAATCAAACCTTACCATCTATTACAAAAAGACAAAAATACTGAACATATTTTTAAAGAAAAATATTCAAACATTTGAACTATACTTAAGTTTATTTTCTTTATATCTCCTTTGTAAGTTAAATACAAAATAACAGTTAGGTACACAACAATACTTGACAAAAATGGGAGAAATAAATACGGATGAACGCTAAACGAAAGCAACTTTTAAAGTTGTTGGCTCATGTTTCCTTTAATGTGGCAATGCTTCCTAATTAATGATAACAAAATCTAATAATTTTGGATCTTCATGATTCATCTCAAACTCAATTATTATCAAAATATGGCATGAAAAAATTGAAGTTGCAAATGTATACATTTTAATCAAATGAGTTTAGATTATGAACCTAGATGTCTTTTTGAAATAAGGGCAATCACGTCCTTCTCTAAACCAGACACCGATAAGATTATGAATTGTTGATCATTCCCAAAATACCATACACTTGGCTTTCCAAGTAATGGAGCGAGTCTTAATGAAGCATGAATTTATACTTCTAAATTCATGTACTAAGGCTAGGATTGATTTAGGTTAAATTATGTGTTTTTTGTCTACGAATTATTTAACTATAAATTAAAATAATAATAATAAATCTAATTAGTCCACGAACAAACTTTAACCAATAGGTCTCTCAATTGTTTTTAGAAAATATTTGTATGTTCTTGAACTTTAAATTTTAATTTTGTTAAATAGATCATTAAAGTTTCAACCAAATTTCTAATAGGTCATCGCATATTTAACGTTTAAAATAAATTAGGGACTTACTCAACACAAATTTACAAGGTTTGAGGTTTATTAAACACAAAACATTATATCCAATGAATAAAACAATTTTTAAATACGCCAAATTTATCAAGGATTAGGACACTGATATCAAAAGCTAAAGGGACTTATTTTTATAACCTAAAAAATTCAAAAAAGGGACTTATTTTTAATTAACCATTCCATGCATGTTAGACATTTTTTTTAAAAGTATATATACTTCAAGGTAGAATTATAAGAAACCATAAATGAATTATATTTTAAAATGTCATTAATTTATATCGAAACAATAAAAGAATATTTTTGAAAAAAATTAACATCTCCTCGTTACTAAGTCATACATTATGCCAGCTCAAACAAAAAAAACCTAAATTAAATGCAGGGATCCATTTATGAACTTTTTACTTCTAAAATATATTCACATTAGAACTTCTCTTATAGATGAGGAATGCAAAGCAAAAGAAACCAAAGAACATTGAACAAAAAATGATATCCAAGAGCTCTTGAACAATTTAACTTTTAATTGCTTATAAAATAACATCTATCTCCTCCAATTTGGACTACAATTTTTACAAGAAACAAAAAATTTGTATTGATATAAAGAAGATTATACATCGAGAAGAGAATGAGATATCCCCACTAGACTAGAAAATTACAATAAAAAAAAAAAAAAAAAAAAACTCACAAAAAGTTCTAGAAAGAGAACAAAAAATGGATGCAAAGATTGTAATTTGGACAACATCTTGTTTCAAGCATTTCTCCAATTTCAAATATTTGTCGCAGCAATATCATCTTGGAAAAGTTTATAAATTATACTTTCTTGTAAAAGAACAAAAACATGCTCCTTGTGAAACAATTAGAAAAGCAACAGTCTTGGCAAAGCTAACAAAAAGGCCAGGCAGATATACCTAGCAGGGATTTACAAATACTAACAAAAAATCAGGGGTAGGAAAAGAACAAGAAAAGCACAGTTCAAATCATACCTTGAGAAGGATCTCCAAGGCTTCAAAAAAGAGTGGTGCCATGTCAATGTTTGGAGTTTTGATGGCACATTTCAGTCCAGGGCTTTCGATGACCATAGTCAACTCGATCAAGAAAGGGATTCCTCTCGGAATTTTAGTAGAGAAGTAGAAAACGTCCTGGTTTGCGTGTTTCCTTTTGGCAATGAAGAACATGTTTGTAGCGGCGAATCGTTCCAGAACAGCCTCAACATTGGTTACAAGAATGGCAGGGAAGTCTTTAGAAACTTCATTTGAATCTGGGAGAGACCTCCAGGTCTACAATGGATTGACAATAAATGCCACAAATAAGACTAAAAAGCTTCTTAAAAAAAAAAAAACTAAATAGCTAATGGACATTACAAGATTTCTAACAAATTAGTGAAACTATCATAGATTGGCCTAGTGGTTAAGAGTGTCTTGAAGAACGAAGAGATTATTGCATATGAGCTCATGGTGATCGCTTATTTCAAAATTAATTTTCAATACGTTTCTTTGACAACTAAATGTTGTAGGAAGGCAACTGTCTTGTGAGAATAGCCGAGATGTGCATAAACTTACTCAACACTCACAGATATAAAAGAAAAACGTATTAGTTCAAGAGCTAATTGTTTTTCCTACGAGATCATCCATTTAATTTGTTCTCCCTTTTTTGACTGTTTCTCTTAATCTACTTAATAGAAGCTTGAAATTAATCTCTCTCCTTTTTTTTAATGTTAATTCCATGTCTTAACCTATTGGAATACATTTTATTATTATTTCTTTGATATCAATCAGTATCTAGGTCAGTTTGCATGCACCTTGAATATTCTCAAGATACAACTCCAATACATTTGGTTGCTAAAATAACTTGTAAAATATTAAATCTCAAGTAGATGCCTACATGACTTGAACTCATTTACTCTACTTTATTATTTAGGTGACCAATTATTTTACCATTAGACCAACCTACGGGGTGGTATTGAGTAGTGGTTGTTCCTCATTGGTGTGTGTTCGACGTTAATAGACTGCCTCAAGGATTAAGTAAAAAAAAAAATCTGACATTTATGATTAGCAATGCAGGGAGGGAAAAAAAATCAAGCAGCTGCAAACACTCAATAATGCCCCCCAAAAAGGTTTTTTTTTTATGGAAAGTGCAACTGTCAATTTTACCTCGAGGAAGTTTGCACGTTCCATCCTCCCATCATCTGTGAAGAAAATGTGCATTGAGATTTTATCGTTGAAGTACCAAACTGGCTGCTGATTGTTCTTCACAGCTACCTGCAAAAGTGAGCTTGGGGGACCTTGAGAAAGATTTTGGAACACAACCATAGGCAGGAGAGTACTTGCGCTCGACCCAGGTTGCACCGGTGGAACCTATAGATATGAAAATTAGAACTTAATTTCAGCAATGGATAATCAACTCCCCACTGAATATGCAAATCTACCTGTAAGGGTCCTGCAGCTGCGAGACCAAAGGTATTCTTGTTAAACTGGATCATGAACCCATCCAGTGGAATTTGTGTATTGTTCTCGAACAATAAACTGTAACATATTTGACCATCCTGTCGTGTGAGCTGTGCGCTGATTTGTAAACCTTGACCAGCAGATGCTGGTAGCAGAATAGGCAATGGAGGGCTGCAGGCCAGAAAACACGTGTCAGTTACAAAAGGTTCACACACTTATTCCATGAAATTTCTCATCACTGTCATTTGAAGGCCACACTTTATTTTTTTTTTGAAACAAGGTAACCACGTCCGTCCCTAGGCGAAACATCGAAGGAGTTGTGTCACAGGTGAATCTTGAACCTAGGACCTTGAGGGGAGCATCCCTTCAAAGTCTAAGTCTTCAACCACTGCGCCACCCCTTGGGGACAAGGCCACAACTTTAAATCTAGCAATATTTATTTACTAGCAGTAATTCAAGTTTGTTTAGGATTCTTAAATTGAGAAGTTACCGTAGAGTACCAATGATAACTGATATAACAGCATATGCAACAGATAAGAAAGTATCAGTTCAAGCTTACCCAGCAGGAGCAGCAAGCTCATCAACGGGGACAATAGCAGTGTTATCCAGTCCAATCAGATCACCAAGTAAATCAGGAACAGAAGCTGGAGGCGGAGGAGAAGCTGAGCCAGGGGCTGGTATCTTTGATACCGAATAAGGTGCATCTGAAGTAGTTGGGAGCGATGCACTGCCACCAGCAGCTTTGGCAGAAGACTCTGAATACCCTGCCTCACTTCCTTCAGGATAATCTTCATCGTCAGTTTTCTGAGCAGTTTTTGCACGGGTCACAAATGCTTCAGGAGGCTTATGGTACACAGAGGATAAAGTGGCAATGTTGGCAAGGAGATCATCTAGGAGCGAGGAATCAAGCAGATTTGAATCATCACCAATTACAGGCTTCTCGGCAAGAACCACATCCTTAGCCGCCTGCAAAATAAGCAGTACTGTAAAACTGAGATTCAACCTCAAGGGGTGGTACATGTCGATTACTGCCGTGTTATATTCACTTTGACCAAATATGCTGTTTAAAGAAAAAAATAATAATAACAACATATATTTGATTTGATCACATCACATATGCTTGAGGATACATCCTCATTAAACCTAGTAGCACCCCAAAAGGCTATAGTTTATTATCAGTCATACATTGAATGTTAATGACAATGAAGCTGAAAAAACTGATTAGCAGAAAGTAAACCTCTGGATCGGTTGATAGGAGTCGCCAATAGATATATGCACGATCCCGCAAATCAGGATTGTCTGTCTCCACAGTAGCATTGTTCAAAACAGCCTGTAATGGGTATGAAGTAAATTTATTGGGTAGTCATCTAAAGACACTAAATAAATAGAATGTACTAGACAGTTTAAGTTTGACCATACTTCTCTTTTATCAGAGAAAATTGACGTGGTCATCTTGCTCAAACTGATAATCAAGTAATTACTATGCAATACAGTTACACAGGGACGTCAAAGAGCAGTCTGATATATACTCCTATGAAGCAAAATGATCGATTGCTAAGAGAAATAATGAAGTAAAAAATAAGATCCATCTAACTGGGATTAATTATAAGTTTCTTAGTAATAGTAATTATTTTAAAGCTTTTTTGTTAAATAAAAATTAACTTTATAATATTATGCACCACTAGTTCTCTGATTGTTCTGATTTCGGACAGATTCTTTAATGCCAGTTTGTAATATGCAGATAATTGTTGGAGCCAATTACTCCTAGACAGGTGGAAAGTAGACAATAAACCCCTTCCAGATCATAGCAAAAGGGAACACCCCTCTATTTCACCAATATATTTGGCAACTGAAAACTATGCTTGTAGATAATTGACCTGAATCATCTGCTGTGGTCCCTCTGTTGGCTTCTTAAGAAAAAGTTTGACAGTTGCAGTCAGCAATTGTAGCTGAACTTGTGCAGGCTCCTCAGGGAAATTTTCCAAGAAACTTTCAAGAAGTTCATCTGCATTGTCAATTCTCTCTGCATATTCTCCAATAATCCAGATCATTGATGCCTTGAGGCAGAGAGGCAAACATAAAGTATAAGAGTAACTTCAAGAGATTAACAACTTGCACTATTGAAATATAATGGCAAACTCCTTACCTTGGCTTCTGGCTCATCCAACGTGTCTAAGCTTTCACAGAGTGTTGCAATGATGGACTCATAACTGTAAATAGAATAGGGATTCAGTTGGAATGAGAAAACAATCATTCAACAATGATTATTAGGGTTGAAGGAATGAAAAGAATTTCCTACGTGTTCGGGTATCTCCTAAAAATGTCCTTGATGACTATAATAGCCTCTTGAACCACATAGTTTACTTTAATTTTGATCAGCTCAAGCAATACACTTATGCATCGTTCAGCAGCTCTATCTAGCTTGATTGCACACCTACCAATGGCACGAACAGCTTTTCTTACAAAATCCACATCTACTTCAGTGGCATACTCTTTGAACTCAAGCAGAACCTGAAAATATTATAATCCAAAGGAGTTTCATTCAAAGTATGTTCTAGAACATTAATAGACCCATTAAGGAATAGATAATGCTGATGAAGTTGTGTACCTGGTCTATGTTCCGGTCAGATGCAAGCTTAATCATGATCTCTAACTTCTCCATCTTTACATAGATCGGATCATTGTACTTACAAAAGAAAACCTACACGGGGAAGAAGCAAAAAGAGAGGGGGAAAATGGGGAATAATAGTGAGCGTCTAAAAAACAAGTGATACCTATCTTCATGTTTATTTACATGCATCTTTATTAAAAATTGCAAGCTTCCATTGCGTATTCATGTTACAAACATTATCACTAACCTTAATTTCATGGGCAAGAATAGTAGGCCGCTTCTGGACTATAAGGTTAATATTTCGTAATGCAACGTATTGTATCTCAGGTTCTGCTGAGAGCAAAGTAACAAGAGGAGGAGCCATCTTTTTGCAAAGATTTCGAACTACATCAGTGCTACTGATAAGTTCCATTTGTTGAAGAATCATCTATCAATAAGGGGAAAATAGGAAGAGAAAGACAAAAGATATTAGATGACGGAAATAAAATGAACTTTCTAAAACCACCGGTAGACATTTGGTGGAGAAAATCAATTACTTCATAGAATATTGACCTTCACAGCTGATAGAACAACTGCACAATTAGCATGTTGTAGACGTGGAGTAACTCTCTCCACTATATTTTCTGCTTCACGAGCATCCTCTGCTTTGTATCTAGAAAGTGCATCCAGAATAAAAACTTGACCCCACCTGAAGAAAAATCAGGGTACAGCAATTTTTCTCAGCCAAAAAACAGTATATTTGAAGATAGGAATATAGCTGAAAAGTTGTAAACTACCATAGGGACAAAACTCCAACCAATTAATAACAAACTTCTAGTGTCCTCCAAGAAAAAATCCATAAGCCAGAATGATAATAACACTACTACCACCCCTGTTGGAGATACTCACCTTGTGGCAATTACCCTATATTGGGAAGGTGAGGATTCTTTAACATCTTTCTAAGAGATATGAGTTACTCCCCTCATTGCCAATTGGTTTTAAGGTGGAACCCCATATTCTCAATAAAAATGAAAATTGGTATCCAATTCAAGATAGGTGAAACCTGAAAAGAGGCACAATCTTGAGGAGGCATGTTAGGATCCCACAATTGTGTCATATTGGAAAAGTGGAGAGTACAACAAACATTTAAAAGAGATATGAGTTATTAGATAATATAGGTTCCACCTCAAAACCAATTGGCTATGAGGGGAGTAACCCGTATCTCTTATAAAGATGTTAAAAAATCCTAAACTTTCCAATGTGAAACAATTGCCACATGGTAAGTATCTCCAAAATGCTCCCTCGAGATGACACCATGTAGGGAAGATCATCTTGGAATGGATCCAAATTTGTGGCCAGAAATACCCGTTTTGGCTTACTTTTTGCTAGGGTCGAATAGAACTTTGGGATCAAATACCCACTTAAGCTTATGCCCGCTTGGGTGGGGTCCACACCCGTTTTTTTGAATTCAAAGCATTTTGGGTTGGATCAGAATTTGGGGGACCAATGACCCACATGAAGCTTTTATACCATATTAGATAATATGGGTTCCACCTCAAAACCAATTGGCTATGAGGGGAGCAACCCATATCTCTTATAAACATGTTGAAGAATCCTCACTTTTCCAATGTGGGCTTTGAAGGTGTGTTCCCCTCAAGGTCCCAGGTTCGAAACTCACCTGTGACATTAATTTGTAGACACCTCCCATGTCTTCATTTATTTCGATGTCTCTCAATGTCTGGCCTAGAGACGGACGTGGTTACCCTGGGTATAGTGAAACCAAGCTCCAATTTCCCGATTTCAAAAAAAAAAGTGGGACAATTGCCACAATATGAGTATCTCCAACAGCCCCAACACAACCTTCATGGCTAAATGTGGCATTGAAATGCTGACAATTATTGATTTCTTAGTGCATTGATGCATCTAGATTACTTTAATCTTAT
Source organism: Sicyos edulis (assembly GCA_036507275.1). Lineage (NCBI taxonomy): Eukaryota > Viridiplantae > Streptophyta > Magnoliopsida > Cucurbitales > Cucurbitaceae > Sicyos > Sicyos edulis. Next base: position 67,963,233 of record CM071846.1, read on the forward strand.
TGAAATTTTCCTTGGTTACTTTATCATATGCCAATGCTTACATAGGTTGAATGGCACTGCGTTCAATAATGTTAAATCATCAATCAAGCCACAGTAAGTTTAATTATATCAATCATTCCTCTCCCTCACTTGAGGACTTGAAACCTTGAGAATGTCCATCGAGTGGGAATCAATATTAATTGGGGATGAATCGACTCAAAAGGAGTTTGAACACAAAACCTCCTACTCTCATATCATGAAGTTGAATAATGTAAAATCATCGAGCTTAAACCGATGAATTCGATTAAATTTAATTATATCAACCAACACATCATTATATTACATTTTTTAACCAAGCTGGAATAATTATCATCTCATTTGAGGTCATTCACATAAAGTATTCGTAAAGTTTTTAAAATCTAATGCAGCACTTACTCGGTACACTCATTCAAAGCTGTGAGAAGTTTTGACAGCGTGTGACTTGTAATCTCAAAGATGGGTCTGCTACTATTCTCCTGTATCTCAGCAAGAGCAGCCACAGCATTCGCAACAACCATTGGATTATTGTCTGATATTAAATCTTTAAGAGAATCCAAAAAACCTCTGTCCTCAACTAACTCAGCATTTATATCAAAAAGTTTGGCGACACAGACTGCCGCTGTCTTGCGGACATAGGGGTCATCATCCTGTCAAAACATTAAAAACCAAGAGATTGAATAATTGAGCTTTGAGTCTAAACATTAAAAACCAAGAGATTGAATAATTGAGCTTTGAGTCTCAATTCAGAACACAACAATAAAATAATAATAATAATAATAATAAACCATCTCCTCCTAACCATAGGCATCCCATTATTATGAATCAGAAGCAAATCCTGAATTTTAATAGCAATATGAGTAAATTAATTAAAAAGCATAAAAAAACAACCTTAAGGCATCTCTGAAGTGGATCACACAAGTATTCTGTAATTTTATCCACACGAATGCATCCCATTGTCCTTACGGCCAAAGCACGAATTAAAGGATTTGGATCTTGTGAATCCTGCACAGATATTCATTAGAAAAGCTACTTCTAAATTACCAAAAGGCTAGGTGCACGATATATTATCTGATCTCATTTTTTGAAAAATAAAATAGAGTTGAAGTATAAACCAAGCAGATTAATTTTGCACATTAATTTGTTTTAAAGCATAATTAAATGGGGTACCAAAATGAAGCAAATTCATAAAATAGTACTCTGTTTTCCTGCAGTTCCCACTGTTTGCACTAGGTCATGGTAAATTACTTGAATTCAATGTCAACCAAAACTTGAGAAATTATTATTTGGTGAAAAGACAAAATTAAGAAAATGTGGGTACTTACTTTCACAAATGTGTTCACGGCAAGAATGGCTAGATCAGGCTGGCTTTTGGCATAATTAATTAGATACAAGTAAACCAGCTTTTTCAGTTCTAAATTTTCTGTCTGCATGCAGTTTACAACGTCTGTGAACAGTGATGATACATCCTTCCCAACAGTCATTGCAGCAATGACCTTTTTAACAGCATCTTTTCTCTTATCCTACAAAACATTTTAAAAGCTACGTCTGAAGAGATGTATAGTTTAAACTAAAAACAATCCTAATTTTTCACTATCAAGACCCACTTATACAGACCGGCTTAAAACTTCAAGGCAAGGGAAAACATATTTTACAGTAATCAGCACCAGTTTGATTCAAGCAATCCCTATATCCAATTTTTTATCCTCAAGGTGAAAAAAAAAAATCATAGTATATGTCCTGTTTAGTATTAACGACCACAAATAAGCAGCGCCACAATAACAGTGATACATTAGTTACTAACAGAATTTCATGTATGTATTGAGCATATTTGATCATTAAGAATCTTATAGTTTGAAATGAGAGATGGAGAGGATATATCAAAACGTATAACTATAAGTAGTAGGGCTGGTAAGAAACATGAGAATCACTCCCAGTCCCTTTAAGACCCCGTTTGATAACTATTTTGTTAATTGTTTTTTATTTTTGAAAATTAAGCCAACAACAACTACTCCAATGTCCAACCTACAATTTTGTTATTTGATATCTACATTTTTCCATTGTTTTTAAAAGCAAAACAAAAAATTGAAAACTAAAAAAAGTAACTTCTAAAGACTTGATTTGGTTTTTGGAATTCAGTTAGGCAAATACGTCCTCAACGTAAGATGAATCCATTTGTAGAGAATTGGAACGAAAACAAACTTAATTTTTTTTATTTTTTTGGAAATTGGAAAATCGAAACTTTGCTCCACTATACCCGGAGAGAAATCAAAAGAATTGAGACACAAGAGGTGTCTACAAATTAATGTCACAAACTTACACGTGAGTCTCGAGGAACCTTGAGAGAAACACACTTTCAAAACTTAAGACTTTGACTACCACACCACCCCTTAGGTACGAGTGAAAACAAGCTTAAAGTATAAAATCCAAAAACAAAAAATCAAATGGTTATCAAACGGACCTTAACAATTAAGTTTCTCAAATTTTTATCAGCATCTTGAGACAAATAAAAAATTTATCTCAAAATTTTTTTTACTCTAACATCAGAAACTCTTTAATAAGCACAATGAACTACGTAATTCAAGAAATTCCGACACTAGCTTAGACACCAAGATACCAAACCCCAAAGCCAACAGATCTGTGAGTAACCCATACAAAATGACGATTCAAGAAAAACAAGCACCTGAAGCTATCAATCAGCGATCGCAAAATGAAAACCTAGACATTGACTTAACAATTCAAAATTGACGATAAAGAAAGGTACAGAGATAGAGAAATGATGCCTTGTACTGGGAATTAAGCTCCTCTTTGAGCTCCGGAATTTCACCCTTCTTGGTGGTGGAGAAATACTTGGAATCGTGGCCGCTCATGTTTGTCTGTAAGATCCTGAAATTTCAGAGTCCCCCAAAATCTGCTTGAAGAAGACGAAGAAATGATCCAGGCTGGTTTATGAACCGGGTTTGAACCTCTAAGATCTTCGCTTATTTAGCTTTTGCTCTCGAACCGGGTTCCATAACTAAGCAGTAGGTTATGTTTTATAAATTGTCTATTTTGAAATTTGTTCGTTGTGCCCTTATAGCTCAGTGGTAGAGCGTCAGTCTTGTAAACTGAAGGTCCGTAGTTCGATCCTGCGTGAGGGCACCTTTTTTCTAGCTTATTATTTTTTATTTACAACAAAAACATTATTCTCTCTTTTTTGTTAAGTTTTACTCTATTTAAACCTTTCTTTTTGCTACTTTTTTTTTTATTCTCATATTTTTACATTCTTATGTATATATATATTATTCATGAAAAATTCCCAAATAGTGATTGTTATATATATTTTTTTTTAAATTGCTATTTTAAAGAAATATAATTTATTTTTATTTAAAATATATGATACAATAGATTGAATGCAATAATTGATATGTATCATCGATTTAAATGTAAACTCGAATCTTTAATCATTACTAGTGTTGTTAGACACTTTTTTTAATAATTATTTTTGTTATATTGAAAAATGATATCATGATGTTTTAAAACCCGCAACATTATCGAAGTGAGTAGAGAACAATAGACATGTGAAATATATCAAATTATCAACTACTCGACTTATAATTCGAGTACTCCAATTTGACTATACTAAAAAACTTGCAAAGTTATATCTTCAATATTTCTAAAATGGTTCAATTCAAATGGCATTTCCCATCTTATCATTCAAACTTACTTTTTAATATTTTGTCAAACAAAAAAGAAACTTTTTTTTATACATTACAACATTCATAATTAAAAAGACTATAGTCATCTCTCTTTGTCTGATAAAAAAGAATATGGAGTTATCTTTTAACATACACTACTGCTTTGCATCTACCTTTTTGAATTCTCAAGAAAAGAATAAAACAATTACAATTTATAATGAAAAAGGTTATAAACCTATGCAAAAAGTTAATAAATTTACTGAAAGAGACTCGTGAAACAATATTGTCTAACATTTTTTTTAGATTACAATAATTAGGGGTGGAAGATTTTAACCCAAAACCTCTAGTCATTAGACGTATACTAATGCCGCCAAACAACTACTTATGTTAACCAATACTGTTAGGGTAATTTTCATATAAAATAAATTCCCAAAAAAACTAAAAATATTATTTTTGGAAAACTAATTTAACTTTAGCTCAATAAATATATTCGAAAAAACATATAAATCGTGGTTATATTAATGGACGAATTGACATATGGCATAGTTTCATATTACTTATATTTTCGTTTGACGTTTTGTTTTAAAAGTATATTCGATCGATATTAATTATTTTAAACCATTTTATCATCCATGCTATATTAATTTGTACATTAAATATTATTTGTAATAATGCTTATTATAATTTAAATCATAATTCCCGGTTTTCAAAAATAAAAAATTTAAATCATAATTTTCAAAAATAAAAAAATTATATATTGACATCATTTAATTTTTTAAGTTTTCACGTGGTTGTAAATTACATGGATAGGATTCACAGGACATGAAATAAAAAATACTAATTCAATATGACTTTAAAAACGGTCTAAAAATCAAAGGGGACAATGACATTTTATTGTTGATGATAATTTAGTTTAATATCATGGTCTCAAGTTTGATATCAAAAATCGATATTTCACTCGAACAATTAAAATTACAATTTAGAATTACAGCAGCCAAAATAGTTATAAAAAGAAAATTATAGCAGCCAATTTATATATTATATATATTCTTGCATTTTCTATTCACAAAAACGAAAATTGTTATTCTTTTATTCGCTCATTTTCTTATAAATATCTGTGATTGTGACAGCCATAGTTTGATGCTTGTTCCATCGCCGACTTTCGAAAGGGAAAACGAAAGTAAAATATAGTTTGAGACGAAAAGATCTCTTTGATTATCTGCATCTTGATCTTTGAAGGTAACTGGAAGCTGAATTTCCTCTAATATTTCATTGTGGAGCTAAATTTTGTTGATATTTTGAATTTATTTTTGTTTGTTTAGTGTAAATTTTCACTTTTTCTTTAGTGAATTTTGTGTCCAGATTTTGGGTTATCCATACAATCCTATTTATAAGAGTAAAGAGCAAACTGGGTCGTTCTTATTTTCTTTATTATTTGAGGGTATTATAAAAATCTAGGGTTTTGGGTGGATTAGATTTGGTTTTTGATTATCTGGGTGTGGCTTATTTTCGTCAAGATCTTGTATCGTTTCTGGGTTTGTTAGTAGGAATTGATATTAGTGTAGCTCGTTCAGGATTCTCTTAGCTGAATGGCCCGGTTGATTCTGCCATGCAAGAGCGTGGGATTGGCAAGGAATAACCTCTTGGGTTTGATCTCATCTGCTCCTGTGATTACCCATTTCCTTGTTTGATTCATTTCTTTATTTATGTTTTTAATCTTATGATTTGATTACTGTGGAGTGATTTATGTGTTGAGAATGTAGGGGATTAGTTCATGTTGTTTTCATATGTAGTGTATGAACTACTTTATTTTATCTTTGATTAATTTTCATTTCGTTCGAGATTGCGAAAGGGTTCGTCTGGTTTCATGTGATGTGTTTATGTTTCATTTCTGAATCATAATCTTAGTCTTGTAAGGTATCTGTTTTTTTACGGGGGTGCATTAGACTGCTTTCTTTCTATCTTCTTTAGCAAAATAGTCCTTTAGGTTTTACTATTCTGTATATTAGTTCATGAAATTCGATTCGAGTAGGATAGCATACGCATACATGAATTACTTTGTACTTTTGTTGACTTTATTCTGAAATTGAACTTCAAGGCGGGAAAGTTGAGTATGTATTTGAATTTATTGTTGTCTGCAAATAAAATGACCGACCTGGTGAGCTCCTTTTTTTGTAGGTTCGAGCTGCACACCGTTGTGTTAATTCATTTGGAATTTCGGTTAAACGTAGCACTAGACAGAGGTCCTTATTTACTTCGCAGGTTCTTGAGCTTTTTTTTAAAAAATATATTTACTTATCGTTGAGAAGTGTCTTTGTTCATTCATTACGCGTTTCATATTTCAGAAGTTGTAAAAAGAACATTTCTAAAGATTTCTGTTATTTTGTTCCCCTTTTCAGGTGAAATCCAGACCAAATTACCGCTTTCCATATCATTTGCCATTTGTAAGCTCCTATAACTTGATATAGCATAACTCTGCATTCCAATGAGCTTGCTTTCCATTTTCTAGTTTCTACCCACCTCAATTATTTGCTTACTTTTTAAGTATCCTCTGTGAAAGTATTTATCATTTAAGTTTCTTGCCTTTGAGAATATAGCAGTAGGTAGATTATTCAACATTTGAGCCAATCATTTTTCCCTCCAATTTTTTTCAGGGGACTAAGCAAGCTAGTAGGAAGCTTATTTGTTCAGTTGCAACAGACGCATTGCAAGAAAAATCTGAAGAGAACAAAATGGATACACCTAAAGAAATATTTTTGAAAGATTACAAGATGCCCGATTACTATTTTGACACGGTATGCAAACCTTTATTTAATTTTGCGTTCGAATTCCTTCACCATGGCAGTTTATTATTGAGTTAAAAAAAAAAATCTGCAGGTGGATTTGAAATTTTCGTTGGGTGAGGAGAAGACAATCGTCAGTTCAAGAATAACGGTGTTCCCTAGAGTTGAAGGTACTCAGAATGACAACCAACTTTTTTTTTTGTAATGTTCACGCGATTCCTCTAATGTCAATTCCCCATAATCAATTACATTGTTTTTTTTAATTTTTGGTTCAGGATCCAAATTTCCACTGATTTTGGCGGGGGAGGATATGAAGTTGATTTCTATTAAAGTTAACAGTGAGAACCTCAAGGTAGATAACTGTATAATTTAGATACAGATTGTTGAAATGAATTTAGTTCTCTGTATTATAATTCATGTAAAGGCAGTTCCCAATATTTCTTATGGACTTATTGTCTTTATTTCATTTCTTATGCTCCCAAAATTTAGGAGGCAGATTATGTTTTGGACCCTCGCCATTTGACAATCCTATCACCGCCAACTGGTTCTTTTACTTTGGAAATTGTCAATGAGATTTGTCCTCAGAACAACACATCTTTAGAGGTTGAATATACATTTGTTGATACTTCTCCCTCTCTCTTTCTCTTGCATTGCAACTCTAGACCTTACCATGAAATGGCCTTTGAATGAAGGGACTCTATAAATCAACTGGAAATTTCTGCACACAATGTGAAGCTGAAGGTTTCCGGAAGATCACATTTTACCAGGTTGGTGGACTTCGTTATGTTTAATGATTTCTGTAGATCTATACTTTAGGTCATTTGACATTCAATTTACTAATTAACTGTGAATGTCGAGCAGGACCGTCCTGATATAATGGCGAAGTACACGTGTCGCATTGAAGCGGATAAGTCATTATACCCTGTGCTTCTATCTAATGGGAATCTTATAGATCAGGGTGATTTAGAGGTGAACATCATTATAGTACACAACTGAATAGAATTTTGTATTATACTATACGTATGCTACATTCTCATTACATGCACTCTTTCTGCAGGGTGGAAAACATTTTGCCCTTTGGGAGGATCCCTTTAAGAAACCCTGCTACTTGTTTGCATTAGTAGCTGGCAAGTTGGCTAGCAGAGACGATACTTTTATTACTCGTTCAGGTAGGAAAATCTCATTGAAGATATGGACCCCGGCTGAAGACTTACCCAAGACTGAGCATGCCATGTATTCTTTAAAGGCAGCCATGAAATGGGATGAAGATGTTAGTATTTTCATTTATCAACAGATTTTTTAATTGATTTACATGTAAGCAATATACAACATTTATTGCAACACCAATTTGTTTTCATATGCTGAAAACAGGTTTTCGGACTAGAATATGATCTGGATCTCTTCAACGTTGTGGCTGTTCCCGATTTCAACATGTGTGTTCTTTATTATTTTTTGCTTTTTTTTGCTTCAGTTTCTGTTCATTTTATCACTATTTTACTGATTCTAGATGACTTCTGTTTAAAATATGTATCTCGTTATTAATTTTTAGATTCTGATTATATTTCTTTTTTAATTAACCAGGGGAGCCATGGAAAACAAGAGTTTAAATGTATCCTCTCCTAAATTTTGTTTCTTTTGTGATCACATGCTTGATTTATATTTCAAATTTTATTCACGACGTTTTGTAATAACAGATCTTCAATTCAAAACTTGTCTTGGCATCTCCAAAGACTGCTTCGGATGCAGATTATGCTGCCATATTAGGTGTGATTGGCCATGAGGTTTGTCATCTTAGTTGTCACTCAAGAGCTTGGAATAATATTTTCTTTAATATCAGTACAGAGCTTTAAACATAACCACATGTTCTTTTTTAATTGTTTTGCAGTATTTCCACAACTGGACTGGCAACAGGTTGTATCAATAGCCAGTATAATTTTGAATTTTAAATGTCATTTGGTGCATTTTTCTCCAACTGATCTCCAACATCTTTTGCTAAAATTCATACTTAAGTATTTTCTCTTACAGTTCCCTAGATCATGTATTCCAGGCTTGTTCTCTGTTTTAATTTTGCTGACAAAATAAATATTTATATATGCAGAGTGACATGTCGTGATTGGTTCCAGCTGAGTTTGAAGGAGGGCCTTACTGTTTTCCGTGATCAGGTATGATAGTTACCACTTACCCCACCCCCCCTTTCTGTAGTTCAACTTTGCCTAAAACAACTGATTGATCCTTGGAAATTCTTCTCACTGCTTTGATATTAGGAATTTTCATCTGACATGGGATGTCGTGCTGTAAAACGAATTGATGATGTTTCAACACTTAGAAACTATCAGTTTCCACAGGTTTGCCTCATGTATCTGCTTTTTGGAATTTCTTAACCCATATATACACATACAAGGGATTTTGCATGTATATTAGAAAAGGGCAAAGTAGCACAAAATCAAAACTAATTGATTTGTAGTAGGAAATCCAAATTGAGTTCTATCACTGATAGAATTTAATTAGTCATAGACTCGGGTTTAGTTCTATCACAGATAGAAAATCATGTGCTTTAGATGAATTATTTTAGAAATTGTGTTGCAAATATAATAGAAGAGGTAAAATGTGCTGCTGAGGGTAAATTCTCATATATATATATATATATGTCATACCAATAATTTTTCTCACGAACTATTTACTAAATTTTAATTGCCAATTAAATTAATGTAGAAATTAGCATTTGAAGCTCTGATTTTGTCCCTTCCTTTCTTTTCTGCAGGATGACGGTCCCATGGCTCATCCTGTTCGGCCACATTCCTATATCAAGGTTAGTAGTTTTATTCATGTGAACTTCTCTATCTGACCGATTTCATTCCGACAGCCGTCCTAACTGTTTAATCCCAACATTCTACAGATGGACAATTTTTACACAGGAAAGTGTTGTTCTATATGGGTTTGCCCAAAATTCAAGCTATTTGTTTGTTCTTTTCTTTCCCATTTCGGTTTCTTTTCTTGTTTCTACAATTTTTACTGATGTAGACTTCTTTTGAACCTTGGGAATTTTATCTTCTTCTTTCAAGTTATGATCTGACACAGATCCTGTGCCAACTTGAACATGCAGTGACGGTAGGCTTTATCATTGAATCTTTACATGCTATTAAGTTCATTTTCTTCTCTTTATGCGAAGAGACTATCTAATTTATGATTTCTCTTTGCAGGTCTATGAAAAGGTTTGGCATTTAAGCATAATTCTTCCACTTTCTCTATGGGTCAAGAATATCGGTTATGTATGATTAGTGTCTTGTTAATTTAGGGTGCTGAAGTCGTGAGGATGTACAAGACCTTATTGGGAAGTGAAGGATTTAGAAAAGTAAGAAGATAATTTCTAGATTCTATCAGATATTCAATCTTTTTTTCCATCAAGTAAATGCTGGGTTATTTGTGATCTAAGAACAGTTTTTGTATATAATAGCTCTCATCTTTAGGAAGTTGGTTGAATGAAATTGTTTTTATCCCAGGGCATGGATCTTTACTTCAAGAGACATGATGGCCAAGCTGTTACCTGTGAAGATTTCTATGCCGCAATGCGGGATGCAAATAATGCAGATTTTGCTAACTTCTTACTATGGTAGTTATAGCTACTTTACTTCTTTCTAATTTTCTTCCTTGCAAACATTTGAGTGCTTATGAATATAACTACAATACAGGTACTCTCAAGCTGGCACCCCTCAAGTCAAAGTTACATCATCTTACAATTCGGATGATCGTACTCTTACTCTGAAGTTCAGGTATATAATCCATTGGATGTTTGTTGACCTTATCAATCTTTTTTGTAGTTTTTTACAAGTTATGCTAAGTGGTTAAAATTCCACAGCCAACATGTTCCACCAACCCCTGGGCAGCCAACTAAAGAGCCAATGTTTATACCTGTTGCTCTTGGTTTGCTAGACTCAGCTGGCAATAATTTGCCTCTGTCCTCTATATCGCATGCTGGAGTGTTGCAATCTAAAGCTGAAAACGATCGGCCAGTCTATTCTACAGTCCTCCGGTTGACCAAGGTTAGCAAACAATTTACATGGTTCTGTGATTACTTCATTTGTTAACTGTTTATAAGGGCATAATCTTAAGGTAGTTGAATCAACATTCCGGCAAGTTTAGATCTCCACTTGCTTGCTTTTGCATTTGATTAGCAACAATAAGATCAAGTCTATAATTTCATTTCATGTGCTAAAAACTGGAGATTTCGGAATTAGGACCCCACGTTTTCATATATCCATTGACTGCTATGCTTGATGCAGAAAGAAGAAGAGTTTGTATTCTCCAACATACCTGAGCGGCCAGTTCCCTCTTTGTTTAGGGGCTACAGTGCTCCCATCCGTCTGGAAACCGATCTAACTGATGATGATCTATTTTTCCTTCTTGCCCATGATTTGGATGAGTTCAACCGGTTTGTATTTATTTCAAAATTTAAAAAGGTTAATTCAGTAGAATAACTACTGAAGGTCATCTTTTCTGTAATTTTTTGATTTAGTTGGGAGGCTGGACAAGTGTTGGGACGGAAACTGATGCTCCAGTTAGTGGCTGATCACCAACAAAATAAGTCATTGGTTCTTAATCCGAAGTTCGTGGAGGGTCTGAGATCTATTCTTACTGACTTGAGCTTGGATAAAGTATGTAAAGCACTTAGTTTGTACTTCGTTTTTGAAGACAATACTGATGATGATGTAAATTAATGACCATTGGAATCCAGGAATTCATTGCGGGAGCGATAACCCTCCCCGGTGAAGGAGAAATAATGGACATGATGGAGGTTGCAGATCCTGATGCCGTTCATGCTGTTCGAAAATTCATTAAGAAGCAACTGGCCAATGCATTGAAAGCAGAGCTTCTCACTGTGGTATGGACTTCTCTGAACCTGCACTTGAATGAACTCTGAACTATTTGTTCTGTACATAAAATTGTATCTTGAATCTTCTCAGGTAGAAAACAATAGGAGTTCAGAAGCATATGTGTTTAATCATCTCGAAATGGCCAGGCGTGCTTTGAAGAATACTTCTCTTGGTCTGCTAGGAAAAACTAATTTTATGTTCGAAACTTCGAATTGAAGTACCTCTTCAACTTTTCAGGTTGACTAATATCTTCATTTTTTCTTTTGGTTTTCAGCATATCTTGCATTACTTGAGGATGCAGAGATTGCTAATCTAGTGCTTCAAGAGTATAAAAACGCCTCGAATATGACCGATCAATTCGCAGCTTTGGTGGCTATAGCCCAGAAGCCAGGTGAAACTCGTGACGAGATACTTGCTGACTTCTATGCCAAGTGGAAGCACGACTATTTGGTTAGTCATAATTAATTTTATTCTTCCCAGTTGGTGATGTAGCATAATTATGTAGTTTATAATTCTTAATTTGGGTCTATAAAATAGAAAATCTTTGAATATCAAAATATTAGTTGAACTGTTCCTCAAGAGTTTTAGACTCTTAAACGCTTGATTGTATCATGACGAGTTCTTCATCAGAAGGTAGGGAATAGATGGAGATTATAGCAGTAATTATCAGTAGTTTGTAATTCTTAGTTTGAGTTTGTGCTCCCTTAAAGGTCTCAGGTTTGAAACTCACTCGTGACATTAATTAGGTGTCATTGTTGACACCTCTTGTTTCTCCATTCCTTCGATGTCTCCTAGTGCTTGGTTACCCGGTTATCGTGGAGTGAAGCTCTGATTTTCTGGTTAAAAAAAAAGATCTTAGTTTGAGTTTATTTTATTTGTTAATTTGTTACTTGGTTGGTTAGTAGTAGCTTGCAGGTTAATCCTCTATTAGAGTTCAAATCTCTTGCATTGATTTGCAAAAGATCAAGAAAGATTTGGTTGAACCGTTCTTAGTTTTAGACTCTTGATTAGCTTGATTGCATCATTCTAAAAGATCCTTACAAATTGTTGTGACATAATTGTTGTTCTACACTTCACTGTTAGGTTGTCAACAAATGGTTTGCTCTTCAAGCCAGGTCAGACATCCCTGGTAATATTGAGAATGTTCAGAAGCTCCTAAATCACCCGGATTTCGACCTTCGAAATCCAAACAAGGTGTATTCTTTGATTGGGGGTTTCAGTGCATCTAGTGTCAACTTTCACGCAAAGGACGGATCGGGCTATAAATTCCTGGGAGACATTGTCATGCAACTAGACAAAATTAATCCCCAGGTGAGTTCCGGACTCTCTTCAACCGTAGAATCGATGTACTGATTTCTTAGTCCTGATTAAAGTTTCACATCCATCATTGAGTTGACTCCCCCAATAATATCATCTCTGATTCATGTGTTGATTATAGGTCGCATCTCGAATGGTCTCCAAATTCTCGAGGTGGAGGCGTTACGATGAACACCGACAAAAGATTGCCAAGGTATTGTGTGTACTTCCGTGATTGCTGAGTAGAAGAATATGTTTATCATCTGGAATGATTTTTTAAAATATGTGATGATGATGATGATATCTGCAGGAACAACTGGAGAAGATATTGTCTGCCAATGGACTGTCAGAAAATGTGTATGAAATTGCATCAAAAAGCTTAGCAGCTTGAAAATATCTCACAATAATGATAATAATCTATTATGGGAAGGGAAATTAGTCTTGGATTGATGGGTTCATAATAGTATCATCACACACTTAGGATCCTTAAAAGAGTTTGTGCTGTGTTTTAGAGGGTGGTTAAACTGTGTTTATGTTGGCTATGTGGCTCTATTTTGCCTTGGTTATTTAGACTGTCTTTTCACATGTGATATTTGGGGAATAATGCATTTAAGTGATTCACTTATTAGAATGTTTTACCAAGATATGGGTCTTTCTTACCCTTTGATTTCTATGAATTTCAATTCACATTCGATTATAATTAAAAAAAAATTAATTAGTAAAATATTAACCAAACTTCTATTTTCATTTAGAGCACATATCTAAATCAGTAGTAAATCGCTATTTATGTATTTGTTTGAGAATTGATGTTTGTTCGGTGTTTGAGAATTGACTTTGTTGAGAAACGTATGTTTGTGAATTGGTATTTGAGAATGCGTTTAAAAAATGATTGGTGTTTATTTAAAGAGCAACAAAAGTTCATGATATTTGTGGGAATGGATTTTTTCTTTTTGTTTCTTTATTTCTCTTTTGATATAATAATTTTGTAGAAGAAAAAAATAAATCAATTTATATATGTTTAAATCAATCAATATTCCAAACTTTTTTTTTTAATCATGAAAATTGAAACTAATTTACATGTGTTGAATAATAATGATAAGTCTTTTGCTTTGCCATTCAATCTATATATGTCCAAAAAAAAAACAATATAAAAAGGCAAAAACATTTATAAATTAAGTCAACATCTTTTTCCTACAAAAAGAAATAATAATTAAAGTCCTATTTGTTCTTCGTGTTCATCGAATTTTCTCCCCATTTTCAAGGTCTCCAAATTTTCACGATCAAGTTTTCGATAATGGCGCCCCATTTTTCTGGTTCTGATTCAGTTTCTTCATCTTCTTCATCCGCTGTGATTCATCCGCCGTTGAACCCTGATTCCAACATCGTCGCCATTAACGTAGGCGGTCATCTCTTTCAAACGACCAAGCAAACCCTAACCCTAGCCGGTTCCAAATCCTTGTTATCAACCATCTCCGATTCATCGCATTCCGATGCGCCGTTCATCGATCGAGATCCTGATATCTTTTCTCTGATCCTTTCGCTTCTCCGAACAGGTTATCTTCCTTCTAAAGCCAAAGCGTTTGATCTTCAAGACCTGATTTCAGAGTCCCAGTTCTATGGGATCGAATCGCTTTTGATCAATTCTTTGTCTAATCCTTCTCAATTTGAAGCGTTCAACCTCGAGAAATCGCTGATTCTTCCCCTCAATGGCCGGAATACTCCGACGGCGATTACCACGACGCCGTTTGGATCTGTCCACGTCGCTCACGGCGGCAAGATCACCTCCTTCGATTGGTCGCTACAGAGGAAAATCACGATTCTTACTCAATTCTCAGCGATCGATTCCCTTTTACCCTTGTCGCCGTCAGTGGCCGCTGCCGGCGCCACCGATTTCTCCGGCCTGCAAGTCCTCGATCTCGAAACCGGCCATGTGAACTCGATTCTCAATTGGGAGAACGTAACTAAATCCAGTTCCACCGTACAGGCCATTGGATCCTCCTCTGAATTTCTATTCACCAGCTTCGAATCCGGCAGAAGAAACTCAAATTCCATCATGATATACGATTTGCAAACGTTCAACCCCGTCACGGAGATCGGCCACAACGAGATCTACGGCGCCGACATCGACTCGGCGATCCCGGCCACAATGCTGAAGTGGGTTGCAGGTTATAATCTGTTAATGGCTTCTGGGTCTCACAGTGGACCTTCTGGTGTACAGGGCAACATCAAATTCTGGGACATTAGAGCAGGAAACACAGCTTGGGAGCTGAAGGAGAAAGTGGACTGTTTCTCAGACATAACAGTATCTGAGAATCTATCTGCCATTTTCAAGATTGGTGTAAGCTCTGGTGAAGTTTACAGTGCAGATTTGAGGAAGCTTGGAGATGGGAATCCATGGATTTGCCTTGGTGATAGAATGAAGGTGGTGAATGGGAAGAAGGCAGGGGTTGGAGGGAAGATTGAGAGTTATGGAAATCAAGTTTTTTGCAGCAGAGAAGGAGGAGGGAGCATAGAGTTATGGTCAGAAGTGGGAGTTGGAAATGGAGGATTAGGGTTAGGGTTAGGGTTAGGGTTAGAGGAGAGAGTTTTTAGGAAGAATTTGATGGGGAGAGTGAAGGATTTGGGAGGTGGGAAAGTGACCCAATTGGCATTTGGAGGGAATAAGATGTTTGTGACAAGAAAAGATCAGCAATGTGTTGAGGTTTGGCAGAGTTCTGCTAAGGGATTTTGATACTCAACATAGATGTTTCTTTTTGGTTATTAGTTTTGGTTTCTTTGTAAATAATGTTGTATTGTTAGTTATGAAAACCCAAAACTGGGGTTGTGTATCAATAATTGTAATGAGTTTTTTTTAGCCACTCAAGGATGAGCTAATAATATGCATTTTGTATCATTGAAACTTCGAAATTAATAAATTAGGCTTATGCTTTGTCAATTTTGTTGAATTAGAATGGTTGAAGATTTTTCTACTTATATACGGTTCAATTGATAAAAATTATGCTTAAAAAACCATTTTTTTACGAATTCTTGACCTCTAAATAAATTAGCCGAGCATTCATAGTAAAAAATAATTGAGAGAACATTTTATTTTTAAGCATCATTTTCTTTTTTGAAACAAGGGTATCCACACCCGGCTCTATGTCAGACACCGAAAGACATTAAAGGAGTAATGTCATAACTTGAGAGAAACATAACATCAACCACCTTTGAGAATATATTTTTAAGCATCATAGTCTCAGACAAGGTTAAAAAGTGATTAAATTACAATTTATTTGTACAATTTGTGGTCTTCAATTATTATTTCATTTTATTTTTGTCTAATGAGGTTGTTGAACTTCAAAAATATGGATTATTTAGACTTTTCAATTTATGATGAAAAGCAAAAATGGTTGAATTTGAAGCATATTTTGAAGACCTGGTCCTGGTTCAGAGAATTATCTAATTGGCAGAGTCTGTTGCATGATTTGATGATGACACGTGGTTGTTCCAAGTGAGACAGCTTAGCTGGAATTTCCTTTTAGCACTCTTCCCCTTTCTATGACTCATTGGGTTAGCCGAGCTATTAAGCCTAGATTTTGATCGATCATTCACAAGTCGGCTCGGCTTCATGGTAAGCCAGCCAATTGATCTCAAAGACCTCAAGCTTCATTCAGTTTACTATTGACATTTGATGTGAAAAGAAGGGAAATTAATAAGGATCGAAGCCTTCCTTACCTCTATTGATGACCGACTCTCCACTTTTTTAATGTGGAACAATCTTAATATGTCCCTTCAAAATGGTTTTTCTTTTGAATTCATTTGACCGAATATCCGTTTGAGCTTAATGAACTTTAATACCAAATAGTGTGGACTTCTATATAAAAACCAATTGACAGTAAAATAAATAAGTCATCTACTTTTTAAACACTTGAAGATATTTTCACCTTAACAATGTGGGATTCTCAGTAGACATATCTATCTCGAGCCCCATTAGGTTCTCTTAAGAGTTCAAGTCGTAGGCAGTTCAAGGACTTAAAGAGGGGACTTGGTCGGAAAACTCATTTGGTGATTAGAGGTCAATGGGTGTCCACGTCAACCTCATGGAGGATTGCTAGAGAATGTAAGACTGATATTGTTTAAATTATATGAACTTCATATTTGTACTTTTTAAAGATAAAAATAGATAATTTCACAATTGTCTCAAGAAAAAGAATAAAGGATATGTTTCTCTTAAATTTTAGTGAATTTAAAAAATAGTTAAGACAATATACTATATACTGAAATCAAATGTTCAAATCCTCACTCCATGATGTTGAACAGAAAAAAAAAAGTTCAATTTTCAATAGAGATCTCCCTTATTTTATAGTAAAAAGGAAAATGAAATTGAAGAACCAACCTGCAAAACAATATAGCAGTTGTATGTCATGGTGGTGTAATTAAATGAATCAAAGGGGCCGTTTGGCAAATAGTGAAAACTAAGCGGGTATTCAAGTAAATTGACCACACAAACAATATAACCAAAACTTGCTCAAAAATTTTCCACATGAAGGGCAGGGGGTCCTCTGCCGTCAGATCAGCCATGTGATGATGGCAACCGTCGGTGTATCAATCCCCTTTTAATTTACAAAAGTGCCCTCGATCACACATTCAATTTTCAAAACCATGCCCCCCTAGACAAAGAACAAACGAACTCTAACACAGACAACAATGAATTTACAAGCAGTGATTTGGATTTCTTCGATTTCATCTCCAACTTGGGCACCCACCTGAAATTGCAAGAATTGAAGCAGTTATTCAGTGTAATGTATGAAATGAACCAATTTTGTCATGCTAAAGAATGTTCAAGGTCATCAGTTTTGTGAAAGCTGAAAACAGCTAATGAGTAAAATTTTGTGAAGCTAGCTTTGAGGTAGACAATCCAACAAAAGCAAAAATCAACTGGCACTAATGTATGACTTATGATCAAAAGGTCATAAGATCGTCAGGTCATTAGTTCGAATCTCCTATCACATAGATGGTTGAATTCAACATCAACAACAACTCTCAGGTCATTTTTGTTCAAGCTCATTTTCTGTACCTATAATAATTAGCTGAAGGTTGGGGATTCAAACTTGTAGCCTCTTGGTCAAGAATACATGTCAATTATTGCTAAGCTAGTGGCTATGTAGAGCCTATATCATTCTGTGCATAATTTCAAGATGTTATATGGTATTTATCATTCAAATTTCATACAACTTTCTACTTGTTTTTCTTCTTTTTACTAGCAAACTAGGCCAGCTTTCTTATACCAGAACCGAACACAGCAATAAGAATGTTTCATACCGTTTGGATATGGTTTCCCACAGCTATGAAAAATTTGATTGTACAGAATGGTTCATACCGTTGCTATATCCAACCAACGACCAAAGCAACTGCGAAGACATATGGAGTAATTATTCCCTCAATCTGACCAACTTGCCAACCGTCCTTATAGTGCCCCTTGTAGATAAATCACTGGAATTTACACTTGTAATAGCAATTCGGTACTCCACCAGTAGTGTTTCTGCTCCGAGAATGGCCTCCAGAATTTCGATTCCTGTCTTCAACCTTGCATCAATGACTCTCTGGCAACCTGCATCACGATAGAAAACAAGCAAAAGAATAGAATTAGTAATAAAATGACTAGAATTTGCCTTAAATGTCTGCAGTTCATAGTTCCTGAATGGTCGTGGTCACCACGACTGAGAAACACTCTTCTACTCTTCTTTCAGTCGAGTAAATGTCTTCTAATATTGGGGAGATGAAAAAACTTATCGAGGATGACAGCTTGTTAGTTAGTACTTGTAGCACAGAGAGATTATGAGCCCAAAAAACAAATAATTTATTATTTTTCAGTATTGATTTGAAGCATAGCTAACCACTAATTGGGGATTTCCTGGAAATATTCTGCTAATACAAGATTAAAATTCACTAGACTTACCGCCATGGAAATTCACTAGTGTCGATTCCAGCTTGATGAAGTTCATCAACATATTGCAATGCTTCTCTGCATTCCTCTCTATCATCAAAAAAATCCTTTTTATCACCTTCGATTTCATATGTTTCATGGCCCTTGCCAGCAACCACCTACAACAAGCAGTAAATGATATAAATGGCATCACCTCGAATGGAGCTAACTTTAGAACTAAAGGATACAGTTGTACAACCTAGAGAATAAAACTTGTTCAAGTAAGGTCAAGCTAACTATATGGCCACGAACACATTATAGCACATAAATAAATAAATAAAATTACAAAAACTGACTCAATTTTAATTTTTTAAAGTTGTCGAATTTAAGATAGCTTTTTGCAAATAACAAATAAAAGAAATTACAAATGGAACTTTTCTTCTCTTTAATATACAAGTCAACTCAAGGCTTTTTGCAGCCCTACAGGCTAGTTGAGAATTTGGGAGGTTACCTCGTCCTCCCTCTTTGCTCCCATCTTTTAAGTTAACAATGCATTTCTTTATATTTAATGCTAGCTGGGTCTACCTATCTGCTTTATATTGAGAAATTTGTGATATTTTATCTAAGTCTGAAACTTTCTTTAGGCTCAATTAAGAACTATCTGCGATGCATGAACTTCAAACATAACACCCCCATACAAAAGGCATGGAGATGCAGTAACTTACAACCACGTCGCCTTCCTCACCCATTGCAACAGCAGCACGTACAGCCACACGTCTAATATCATGCAAGAAAATCCTATGACCATTTGATAGAGGTGGATAGTAATCATTTTCTCCATGCTTCAAGTAATCCTGCATAGTCCAGCCTATGCCCGCCAACATATCATCCAAGATGTCCACTGATCAAATGAGGTATTTTTATGTCAGAATTGGACCATCGAATACTTTCATTCATGAGTCATGACATTCGTAAGCAAGCAGCCATGATTATTCACACAATAATGCATGCATCTTAGCAAGCATAAGTGCGTACAAGTGATTCTTGCTTACTACTAAAGTAGAAAATTAACATACATGGATCTTCATTCTTTGGATTATCAGAGGTCAGAATTGTAACATCACTTTTGTCAGTTGCAATCTTTGTCATCATGGGCCTTTTCCCTCTGTCATGCTCGCCAGTGCATCCAAGAACTTCACAAACAGAAAAAGAGAATTTTGGTTAAATATGAAACATATTCCTTAAATATTTCCTGAGGCTATAACAGTTCAGAGCTAGAATAATGGGAAAGATTGTGAATTTCCGATTTAAAATAAATAAATAAAGTAAAGAAGACTAAGCTGCGTATATTATAGATGTAGTGAAAGTGTAAGATAAATTTTAAAAAATACATAGTAATACTATTGGAGATGATTGACTTTAGATCAAGCCGTTTGCAACGATAACAGAAGGCAAAGAATTCTTGCTAATTGTAAGTTAAAAAATATAGCACAACAAGATACACTTATTTAGAAGATATGTGAAGCTAAATTAGGAACTAGGAAATGTACCAGTGATAATCCTCCTTGGCCCAAGCTCCCTTACGGAATCAAGCAGTCGGGACAGGCCATTTGGAGTCTTAGCATGATCAACAATTACACCAAATGCTTGCTCCTCATCAATCAGTTCAAATCTTCCAGGAACAGCATCAACCTCTTCGATACCTCTAACAATATCCTCTAATGGTGCTCCAACTGCAATCCCTACTGCCACTGCTGCAAGGATATTGTATATGTTATGTTTTCCAAGCAACCCTGATGATATCTCCAAAATGCCCTGGGGAGTGTGAACCAAAACTTGTGTCTCAAATAGTGACAACTCATATTTCAGGGGATGGACATCAGCATTTTTGTTTTCCATGGCAAAGGTAACAACGGGCACATCTGGATTTCCTTCACCTATGAAGAATGGTGCATTTGGATCGTCAATGTTAACAACTTTTCGATGTCGATCAGGATCCACCATTCTTCTAAACAGCTTGGCTTTAGCATCTTTATACTCCTCTTCAGACCCTTGAAAATCTAAATGGTCCCTAGTCAAATTTGTGAAAACAGCTATATCAAAATCAACTTCATCACATCTGCCACGAGCAAGTTCATCAGAGGAAACCTCCATTACAACTGCTTCAGTGCCATTGTGAAGCATCTTTGCCATTAAGTTTTGGACCAAAATTGCATCCGGGGTTGTATTCGGCGACTCCAACTTATTGTCCCCATGTAAATAATAGGCCACTGAACCTAACAATCCAGTTCTCAACCCCATTGCCTCATACATTCCCTTTATCAAGTAGGAAGTGCTCGTTTTACCATCTGTCCCAGTTATTCCTATCACAGCCATATTCTTTGATGGGTTCTTGTAAAAAGAAGCAGCCAATGCAGGAAGAACTGAATTAGTATCATCTACCATGACCAAAGCTTTACATCCCAAAGTTTCTTCAATGTCTATCTCCTTACTAGCCACCACAGCCACTGCACCCCTCTTATCCGCTTCGGTTAAATATAAATGTCCATCAGTTTCCCTCCCAACACAGCACACAAACAAGTCGCCCGCGCTAACCATTCTCGAGTCATGTTGAATGCCAGTTATTTCTATCTCTAAATTGCCAAAAACAGAAACTGGAACGACCTTGCTTTCATCCAAAAGCTCAGCTAAAGTCATCTTAAACTTGGGTTCTACAATCCTAGCCTTAACTTTACCATAACTATCAAAATCTACATCAAAAGAATTAAAAGACAGTTCATCCTGACCACCTAATCCACTTACATTGTCGCGAAAATTCTCGTTCCCGTCTTCGTCCTCATCCTCGCCCTCGTCCTCGGAAATCACAGTAAGCCCCTGAAGCTGGTTAATCTCCTCCAAATCCGCGACCTCCTCAGTCTCCAATTCATCAATTCCCTCAACTTCATCATTCTCAACCGCTGTTTCTTTCTTAGGGTTAGGCTTGAGAAGACCCTGCTTCACGAACTCCTTCCGCTTCATAGCAATCGCTTTGTCGATTTCACCGAACAAATCATCTCCAGAGCTCTCCAAATTCGAATACTCGGTATTCTCAGGAGCATCCTCGACGTCAGCAATGGCGGACAGATACGTAGATCGATGCTTCTCGAAATCCTCCTCTTGAAGCTTTCTCGCACGAGCCGCTTGGCGGTAGATCTGCTGAAACTTCGGAACTCCGTGGTCGGCATCTTCCATAGCTTCCGGCGGGTCGTCGTCGGCCGGGTCCGGGTAGAACTTGCCGTCCGGCCCGATGGCGGAAGGAACTGAAGGTGGTCGGAGAATTCGGATGGTCGGAAGATATTGGCGGCGGAATTGAGGTCTTAGACATGGAATATTGGGCCGAGGAGAGAGAATTAGGGGAAATTGAAGGAAAGTGAAGGTTGAAGCCATGGAAATGGAAATGGAGATTTTTCAGACCGATGAAGCTCCGACACGGGGACTGAAGAGTCAAGATTCAAGCGGATAACGATTTCAATATCGTAAACGATGACGTTTTGATGGACTTTTATGTGGGCCATTTTGGGCTTTTTAAGATCCATTTGTTAGAAACATTGTTTTATTTTTACTTTTACTTTTTTTTTATATAGAAAAATTACTTTTAAGTTTTTAGTGAATAGTATGAAAGTTTTAAAATCAATCACTATTGCGTTTGGCGTTCAATTTTTTTTGACATTTCGATAACGTTCGATTCTAATTTTTTTAAAAAAATTTGTTAATTACATGATATAATACTAATTAAGATGATAGCTAAATTAATTTTAAATTTTAATATATTAATGAAAATGATTACTTTTATATTGACGTGAATAGATTTTAGAAAATAAGTATGAAATAAACTCTAAAGATATATAATAACTGAAATTGAGTATTATTAAGAGGTTAGAAATAAAAATATTTGATTTTCAAACCTAAGAAACCTTTCCTTCAGACTAAAAATGTACTGTTCTTTTTTTTTTTCTTTAACTAATGTTGTACGAAAGTTTTCATCAAAGTAATTTAAAAAAAAAAAAGTTTTCATAGAAGTATGTAACCTCGACAAAAATATATATTGAATTAAAAAAAGAGATAAATTCAAATTCATTCAAATTTTTATCCTCACATCTTTGAACTTTTCATTTGCGTTTAACATCCTTAAGGCTATGAGCATCAATCTGTTAGAAAATAAAACACAGGACAGGGATTTTAGGTGCTTAAACTTTCATCTGTAGTGTCTTATAGAAACTTTCAAACAAATTTCGTATTTTAATTGAATTATGTATTTTCCGTGAAATTACTCCAAAAAAAAACGGCTGATATAAATGGCACTTATCACGCTGTCTTTTAACTACGCATGTCGACGACAAAAATGTATAGAATCAGTCGAAAAATTGAACGAGTTGAATTAGTTCAGCATTAAAAAACAATTATTTGTTTGAAATTTCAACATTGGAGATGGGGATTCACACCAACCTAGTTACTGTTTAAAACTTCACTGACTAAATTTATAAATACATTAGTCGAGGTACGCACTAACTAATCCGAACAAATAGCATTTTTAAAAATAAAATGTTAAAAAAAATTGTTAACTCAATCAAGTAGCAAGTGTTTGAAGTGCTTCAAAAAAGTGTTTTAAGTGGACAGTTGTGATGAATTAGGACAAAAAGTGCAAAGTTGGGATGAGTTATGATAAGGTATATGTGATCATTGTGATGAATTTTTTTCATAAAAGATTTGTAATATTTGATGTCGGGTCGAATTTTTCAACCCGACCCGACGGTCAAACAGCCCCATAATGAGGTACAAATTCATTGGGGGAAGCATCTACAAGACCTTTTCATAACACTAGAAACTTCTTATTTGCTCAAGAAATAAATTAGTTTGGAGATTTACATATCTGTTGCTCATTGGAATAGCAGCTCCTTAAAATTTGTAAATAGACCATAAAAACGGCAAAATTCAAAAAAGAAAACACAGTAATTAATGCTAAAATGGATACGACAATTCTTTCTCACCTAGTGACCCGGTAAGCCTGCATAAAAACATAGCCCTTCGTTAAACTTCAAGTTTTGAGATCCAATTTCTAAAGCAATTCAATTTTGAATCGAATACAACAATGAACTTTCTATTTATGAATTTGAACAAATCTTGAATGAGTGATCTATTATTTTATTTTATTTTTTTGAAACAAGGTAACCACGCCCGTTCCTAGGCCAAACACCGGAGACATCGAAGAAGTAATGTCACAGTTGAGTCTCAAATCTGAGACCTTGAGAAGAGCATACCCTCAAAATTCAAATCTTCAACCACTGCCCCACTCCCTGGGGACGAGTGATCTATTAGATATTAAAACTTATTAGATACAAAGTTGAGACTGTAGAGACTTACTAGACACCCTATACAGTTTGAGTCTATTAGACACAAAAATTGGAACTGCAACGACCTACTAGACACTTTTTGAAGTGTTCAGACCATTAGATGATATAAGATTTCATCTCAAAATCAATTGGTAATGGGAGGACTAGCCCACTTATCTTGTAAATATTAAAAGGTCAAGATTTCTCAACACCAACACCGAAGTTTAGAAACTGAATATGTAATTTAACTCCACTTAAAAATAATTTCTCTATTTCCAGAAGGTGGCTTTGGTTTGATGAAACTCAGGGAGTTGTATGAGTTTCAGGCTCTCAATATCCCAATAATTCTTTTTTTGAAACAAGGGCTACCACACCCGTCCCTAGGCCAAGCACCGGAGACATTGAAGGAGTAATGTGTCACAGGTGAGTCTCGAACCTAGGACTTTGAGAGGAGCATACCCTCAAAGTCCAAATCTTCAACCACTGTGCCACCCATTGGGGATCATATCCCAATAATTCTAAGAGCTATTAAACCAAACACATACCTTGACTCTCTTCAACAAATCTTTGGCATTGCTATCATTTTTGAAGTGATTTCGTACCGGCTGCACATGGTTGATACAGATCTTAGCTTTATAACACGAGAAGATAGAATCAAGTAAAATGTCCTAGCTGTATCTCTACCTTATCACTGAAGAGCTGATTGTATTTTCATGACAGAACTTCCTAAAGACATGTTTCGAGAGTGATCTTGAAATTGTTAAAATCACTTATAATGTCTTTAATCATTCATAATCAACTTAATGATTTATTTTACATTTTTAAACGTGATTTCTTGAATATGAAAGACGTGATTTTAACCTTTTCAAATTCACTCTCAACGTGAACCAATCCGTACATGCCAAGATTAAAATCAACACTGATAAAGACAATGGGACAATTTGTAGAAGTTTTGTATGCCTATGATATATTGTGGCTTTCTACCTACAGCATCGCAGACCAATTTGTATTTTGCAATAAGATTTACAGGATGATCTATGATAAGAAATTAGGGGTGATTGGATTTTGGAGTTTGGGAGAGGAGAGGAAGAGGAGTGATTTGGAAGAATGAAATATTTGTTTGGGAATTTGTGTTTTGGAAAGGAGATGCTAGAAATTTTTGGGGGTAATTTATGTTTTGAAAAGAGATGTTGGATTTTTTTTTGGGAATTGTTGTTTAAGAGAGAAGATTTTTTATTTTATATTAATTTTTCCTATAATAAAGTTTGATAGGATTAAATATGTTTGACGGGATGTGAGGAGAAGTTGAGAGAGATTGTTATGTACAAAAAAAAACATGGGGTTGGGATGATTTCCTCTCCTCTTCTCTTCTCTCCCAACCCCTAAATCCAATCACCCCCTGTGATATATTTGTAGGCAAACCAAAAATTATGAATTATACTATAGCTAACCATAAAAGATGACAACACCGAATCCTAGAACTTGGAACTTCAAATCAACCCCGATGATCCAGGAGGCATAAAGTAGTACTAGGACATATTGAGCAGAATGAAAAAAACATACCTCCAGTATCTTATTCAAAGCTTTAGACAAAGCTGGCTTGAGATCACCGGGATGCAATACTCCTGATTCGTAGTCGGCAATCAGTTCTTCGAAGGTTGCGAAGGTCCTGAAATATTTCAAAACCACAAACAAATAGGGGGCCAAGATAAACTATTAAACCAACTTCTAGGAAAGCGTCATAGGCGAAAGAAACAAGAACAAATTAGAACTCTTAAATGAGCAACTAAATATCTACAGAAACTTACTTATTGCCACCGTGATCTGGGTTTCGTTCCACAGTGAACTCCTTAAACCAAGGAAAAATGAGAAACTGTATGTACTCTAAGCACGGATTCCCCTCAACGATTAACGGAGGGCAATATGCTTTCTTTATCTTTAAATTCACTTCCGCCTGATATAGCCACAGATTAACATGTTAGGCAATAGATCCAGAATATCTTGCTAACCTCAGAGTCAAAAATTTTAATCAACCTGCGAGTTGAGGCTAAACAGAAACATGAAAATAATAGATGCAACTCAATTCTACTCCTCACATGGCTGCTTAGGGCTCGTTTGATAACGTTCATGTTTCTTGTTTCTTGTTTCTCAGTTCTTGTTTCTTATTTTTTGAGATTAAGAAACGAAAATATGTTTGATAACTGTTTCTGTTTCTTGTTTCTTAAAAAAAATAAGAAACAAAAACGTTTATGTTTGATAATCATTTATTGTTTCTTGTTTTTTATTATTTTTTTAATATTTTCAAGGGGTATTTTTTTGTCAAATTTAAGGACGGCTTAGATTGAGTATTTACTAACTATTCTTAAAAAAAACACATTCAAACGAGCTATTATAACTATTCAAAATAATTCCTCATTTCTAACTATTAAAAATAACTCATCATTTCTAACTATTCAAAATAACTCTTCAATTTATAACAACTAATTTCTAATCACTCATTTCTAACAATTCGAAATAACTCATTTTTAACCACTCATAAAATAATAATTCATTGTTAACTACTCAAAATAACTTTTCATTTCAAATGCACATCCAAACAATTTATAGTCTCTTACTCCTCTACAAAAAAAATACATTTAAACGAGTTTTGGTTGAGCTCCTCTAAAACTACATCGAAACGAGTTATTACAAAAATTAAAAAAATTTACTACTCAAAATAACTCAACGAGGTGTTTGGATGAAGAGTTAGATTGAGGAGTTAAAAATTGAGAGTTGTAGCAAAAAACTCGTTTGAATGTAGTCTTTTTGTAGAGAAGTTAGAGACAATTGCTTATTTGGATGTGGATTTAAAATAAATAGTTATTATGAGTAGTTAAAAAAATAAAATTTGAAATGAGTAATTAAAAATAAGTTATTTAAAAAAAAATAGAAATAATTGATTAGAAATGAGTTGTTAGTATTCGTAAGTTATTTTGATTAATTATAAATGAATTATTAGAAACGAGTGGTTAGAAATGAGGAGTTATTTTGAGTAGTAAAAATATAAGAAGAGTGAAATGTATATTTTAGTGATTTTTTTTCTTCATAATACTAAATTTTTTTCACGTTCCAAATATATTAAAAACTGAACTAAATAAATAAATAGACATATTACAAAAATTTTAAATCAAATCACAAATCATAAATAAAAAAATTACAAATTGTATGAGGCACTACAAACTTAAAAATTTATACAATAAAAAATTACAAAAATTAAAAACCTATAAATTAAAACAGTTAATAAACATACAAAATTAAAAGAATTAAAAAAAAAAAAAGTGCAAACATAGGATTTGAACCGTTCCCCATGGACCAAAATTGAAACATAGGTTAAATATAAAACCATCACACCACAATCACTTACATTTAAAACTTATAAACGCTATAATATAATATCAATAATAGCCAGACTTTAGAAGGCAAAAAAAAAAACGAAACACCAGAAACTGTTTTGAACAGTTTCTCATTTTTCCAGCTAATTTGAGAAACGTTTCTACTATTTTTTTAAACAAGAAACGGAAACGGTTATCAAACAAGTCTGTTTCTCAAAAAATAGGAAACAGAAACAAGAAACAAGAAACAGGAACGTTATCAAACGAGCCCTTAGTTTCTCCTATACCTCATCGTCTTCCATAAATACAGAGGATGATGGATCACTTTTTGACATCTTCTCCTGCCCCTGCTGTAAGCCTGGTAACATGTCTGCAACCACCATTGAGTTATATTACATTGCTTATTCAGAAGCATCCTCAAGATTAATAAGAAATAATGTCGATGCATTTTAGAGCGTACGGTGTGATAGGATGATAGGCTTATTCTTCCTCTTGATGTCATCACAATACTCTCTTGCAAGTACATTAACTTTCCGTTGATCCATTCCCAGTTGGCAGATATCAGCCTGTTGTAGTGGAATGAAGCTACTAGTTAACAAAAAACCATGATAATCTTCCCTCACAAACCAATATATGAGAGGAGAGTGACAAAATGGAGAGCTTACAGGAAAATGCACACCAACAAATTACAGGAAAGACAAATCAAAAGAGAAAAACCTTCAGGAAAAAAATGTCGGCACACTGCATGCACGGGTAAAGAATTTGGGCAGCAGTCAACTCCTCCTGTTCATTTCTTCCCATAATTTGACTACACCTGCAGGGAGGGGAATCGAGGGCGAGTAGCAAACCATGAGTCAATGTTGTTGTGCAGGTAAAACACAAGTACACAAAATGCAACAGATTCTAATGTACCTAAGTATCCTTGGAAGCTTGTTCCTCCGAGCAATATCCATAACAATCGGCCAGTACTCTGCCGCCCTTGAGTTAATCTCCTTTGACGACCATAAGAACTCGACCTTGCCTCCATCCAAATCCATCCCAACTGCTTTCCATATCTCAATCAGGTAGCGTCCAACGGTTTCAATTTTTTTCAGATCACCCCCCATTTTGTTGTTAAGCTGAGCAAACCAATCTGCAATCCATATTTTCACTCTGCACCCAGCAGAAGTAAGCTTGTTGACATTTATTGTCTTCATCACTCCCTGTGCAAGCGAACAAGGGCACAAATCAGCTCCTCGAATTCAATGGATCCTTGGTGAATGAAACTTACTAGGGAATTGTTTAGTTTCCATTACGTTTTAGAATAATCTATTAATTACATGGTCTCTCTCTTTTCTGCTCAAATTAACATCAAGAACTTAGAGCTTACACTCCTCTAAACCTGGGGGCACCCCAAGTCTGTTCCTATGCTACGACACCAGGATACATCGGAGTAATGAAAACATAGGAGGTCTCTATAAATTAATATCACGGTTGACTCTAAAATCTGGGACTTGAAAGGAGCAAACCTTCAAAACCCAAGCCCTTTGGGGCTGTTTGTTTGACATATTTAGGTAGAATTTAGCTTAAGAAGTTATATTGAGGAGTAATGTTGAGTAGTTAAAAATTGAGAATTGTAGCAAAAAATTTGTTTGAATGTAGTTTTTGTGCAGAGGAGTTAGGTTTGGATGTAGATTTAAAATGACTAGTTATTTTTAGTAGTTAAAAAAGAAATGATTAAAAATGAGTTATTTGATTGATTTGAAAGGAATGATTAAAAATGAGTGGTTAGAAATGATTGAATAGTTATAAATGAATGATTAAAAATGAATGGCTAGAAATAAGATATATTTTTAATAGTAAAAATGAAGAGAAGTTAGTAAAAACTCGTTCGGATGTAGATTTTCAAAGAGGAATTAATAAATCCTAAAACTAAATACTACCTAAATAAGCCAAACAAACAGCCCATTTGACCATTGTGCCACCTCTCGAGGAACCAAATTGACATAGTAAACAGGATATATTGGCACGGAAAACTAAATTCCAATTCACTTGGTTTAGAGTTTCAACTATGCATCGAAATGCAACATAATTCATCGACGAAAATAAATTACAATCCAGTTACATCTCAATTACTTTCAAGCTAAGCTCAGTTTGGCTGAGAGTAAATTACAATTTAAAGGAAAAATCCAAAGATTCCTCTAAACATTACCTGAGCAATATGCATTCTCCCAGATGGCTCGAACCCATCGTAGCACACAGGTTCCGGCTTCTTCTCAAGCAAGTTCCGCAGCTCATCTTCTTGAATACACTCTTCTCCAATACTTCTAACAATTTGATACTTCTCCTCCAAGCTCAATCTGCAGAAAAATACATAACAGAAGCAATTTCCGATTCAGATACAGATCAACAAGTCTCGCCCAAAAAGAAAACTTACTGGTTTGAAGAGCTTGATGAACAAGCCGACTCCGGTACTTTATCGTCTGAAATTTCGATCGACTGTAAATCCTCGGATGGGATTTGAGAAGGCGCTTCCGTCGCCATTGAAGCCGTAAGAGAAAATGGATCGGAATCTCAAGCTTACAACTTCGTATGCGTTAGGGTTTTTTTTTTTTGGTGTTGAATTTCGTCTATATGTTACGTTGCACAGTTAGCCTGTTGACTAAGAAATCAAGGCTTTGATTATAAAATTGGTAGATTGTAAATTCGGTCTTCTTTTTTTTAAAGCTGAAATTCGGTCCAAAAAGTTTAAGCAAATTTTTAATTTAGTCTTATGATTTCTACCATAATAATTTAATTCATATATCTGATAGATAGTAAACTCAAAAATATAAAAGTTAATTATTCATGTATAGATATATTTATATTTGAGATTTTTTATGTTTAACAACAAAAACAAAAACAAAAACAAATTTAACAAGTTGCATAGTTTGAGGGTATATTTGGTATTCCACGCCCAGTTTTTATTGTTTTAAATAACAAATCAAAAACATACTTCATTTGAAACAAGAAGTGACTTTACTCCTCGTGATCACAATACCCAATAAGTATTTTAGGGTTTTCAAATTATCAATACAAAACAGGCTATATAGGGATGTTTTCGATAAAGTTTTATCCAAACTATCATCTCCAATAATTACGATATCATCAACATAAACCACTAGTAGTAATGTCACGTGCTTATTGTTGATAGAACACAAAATGATCTGACGAGCTCTTTTCTATTCCAAACTTTTTCAATGCTTGACTAAATTTTCCAAACCATGCCTATGGATTCTATTTTAAGCTATACAATGATTTTCTAAGTTGGCATACATTGGAATTCTCCCTCTCACAACGAACTCGAGTGGTTGCTCCATATAAACTTGTTCCTAAAGATACCCATGCAAAACATACATTCTTTATATTTAAATTGATATAACGACCAAGAGTTCAAAGCAACCCTGGATATAAATTACTGAATAGAGGTCATATTTGCAACTGTGAAGAAAGTATCACTATAGTCGATCCTATAAGTTTGAACATAGCTATTGACAACTAGTTGTGCTTTCAAACGAGCCATTGATCCTTTTCTGTTGGCCTAGTGGCCAATAGAACATTGGAAAACTAAAAAGTAATGTTTAATTCATGATGATCACCTATTCAAAAATGAATTTCTTATTTTTTTTACATCCAAATATTGTAAGGTTAAGTGATATGTTCCACGAACATAGTCGAAATCACACAAGTTGGCCCAGAGAGTCACGTGTGTGTGTATATATATATATATATATAAATAGATTATCCAATAAAATACCTCATATTCATCCATATGTATATTACCAACAAGATAGTTGTTTATGGTTAAATAACTCAAATTTCATCACCGATCCTACTTAACTTCCAAATTTGTCTCTAATTTACATATATCTTAATGATTCTTATCATATTTTATTTCAAATGTATCCGTTTTATAATAATGGTTAGGTTAAATATCATTTTGGTTCATGAATCGTCGTAATTGTTCCACTTTAGTCCTTAAACTTTTTAAAGTTCAATTTTAATCTATGAACTATCATTTTTGTTCGGTTTTGATCCATAAATTTTCAAAAGTCATTAAATTAAAAAAACAAATTTAATCATGGTTAAAAATAAATGAAGTGGCAAAAAATAATAAAGAACATTAAACAACACCATTTATATCTTCTTCATCCCTCTCACTCCTCTCTCTCTATGAAAGAACTTAAACATAGCATAAAGTAGAAAGTTGAAACAATCATCAAATACTAAACCATATATGACCATATATCCTTCCTTTTGTTTCAACCATCAGACAGAGAAATGCTCTTGTAACTGCAAAACACAAATCACACAAATTTGTACAAAAACAACCCAAAACCAATTACATCAGACACACAAAAAGACAATGAACAATGTCACAACTAACCTTAAAAGACAAACATAAAAAAAAAAAAAAGCACAGATCTAATTTCTGAGGGATATATAGTTATATATGGTTTAGTATTTGATGATTGCTTCAACTTTCTACATCATACTCTGTTTTTTTAAGTATAATTCTTTGATAGAAAGAGGAGTAAGAGGGGTGAAGAAGATATAAATGGTTTTGTTTAATTTTTTAATTATTTTTTGCCACTTCATTTACTTTTAATCATCTTAAATTTTTGGTTGTTATAAAACTTTTTAAAATGTATAAATATCAAAATTAGAGTTTTGAAAGTTAAAGATTTGAAAATGGAACAAAAATGATCATCTATGGACTAAAATTAGACTTGGAAATTTATAAATTAAAATGGAACAAACATGATAATTCAAAAAAAAAAAAAGTGTTTTAACCTAATTATGGTTCTAATATACATTCCGTATCTTTAGTCATATGTAAAATATAGATATTTTATAACCCATATTT
This sequence comes from Sicyos edulis, assembly GCA_036507275.1. Taxonomy (NCBI): domain Eukaryota; kingdom Viridiplantae; phylum Streptophyta; class Magnoliopsida; order Cucurbitales; family Cucurbitaceae; genus Sicyos; species Sicyos edulis. The sequence goes on from CM071846.1 coordinate 67,995,405, forward strand.
CCTCTCAGTCAACTAGATTTTATGGCAAACAAAAAAATATATATGTGTATACAAATTTTTTATTTTATTTTGAGATTAATATATACAAAAAAAAAATTAGTACATAAATGGCAATCTTTTTTAATCTATAATTTTCATCGTTTCAAAATAATAATAATAACTTACTATAAACTCGGAGATAAAATGACATGGTTTTAGATACTTCAAAATTATTTTTTTCAAAAAAAAAAAAGATACTTCAAAATTATCAACAACAATATTTTCTAATATATTTGTAAGTTCTCATACAAGTTACACGTATTTTTATGATACTCATATGGCATTGCAACATTTTGGTATTAAATTTTTTTTGGAGAAATCATAAAATGAATTGTTTTTACAAAATAATTATAAATGTGTATAAATTTTAAAACATTAATATTTATGACTAATAATTAATATGTTTTAATACAATCCACATTTGTAAACTACATTTTAAATATTTACTATAAACTAGGTGTTAATATTTTAAAATTTGTACACATTTATAAATATTTTGTAAATACATTTCAAGTATTATAAATAATCATTAATATGTATTATAAATAATGGAGTATTATCATACTACCATACTACCCTTAAAGTGTGGCTTAAGAGGAAAATCATTTTTGGACGATTTTACTCTTAAGCCACGCTTAAATTACAAACATGTCATAATCTTCTATTCAAATATAAAAAAAAATGTAAATATATTTATAATATTATTTAGATTATTTAGATATTTAGATTTTCATCATCTAGAAGATAATATATTTTAGCAAATCTCATAAATTAAGTTATAAGATAAGAGAATCTCATAATATTTTTTATGTTTTATCTTTATTTTACTACTTAAAATGTGACTTATTATTATTATTAATTATTAAAATTTAGTATCTTCAAACTAAATAAGTATAAAATCAAATGAAGATATTGAGTTTTTTTTTTCAAATTTAAAGAAGATTTTGAGTTCCAACTTTTTCTATAAATACCACAAATTTATTGTTCTTCAAAATTCAAATTACTAATAATTCTTTTGATGTTGCACAGATGTACAGATTTTGTTCGGGTTGAGAGTCTTAGCATTGGTGCATTGAGTTGTGTTCGTGGGAGCGACTGTCGTCGAAGGTAAAGAATAATTTTTTCAATCTGTATTTAATTCGTTGTACATAACATTTTCTTCTTCTTCATTTATTTTTATTTTTATTATGTTTTATTTGTGTAATTCTATTTATTTTATGCTTCAACTTTAATTTATAATTTTCTTTTAAATTTATGATGTTGGAGATACTCACCTTGTGATGCAATTATCCCACATTGATAAGGTGAGGATTCTTCAACACATTTATAACGGATATGAGTTACTCCCCTCATTACCAATTGGTTTTAAGGTGTAACATCATATTCTCTAATATGGTATCAAAGCTCCATGTGGGTTAATGGTCCCCCCAAAGTTTGATCCTACCCAAAATGCTTTGAATTCAAAAAAAGTGGGTGTGGACCCCACCCCAAGCGGGCATAAGCTTAAGCGGGTATTTGATCCCAAAGTTTGGATCCGACCTATGCGAGTAAGCCAAAGCGGGTATTTCGGTTCACAAATTAGGATCCAATTCAAGATGACATTTCCCAATATATGGCCGCCATCTTGAGTTACTCCCCTCATTACCAATTGGTTTTGAGGTGGAACCTCATATTCTCTAATATATGGAGTATTTAAAATTTTGAAGAAGTGTTTATCACATTTTTCCATTAATGAAAGGTAATTTTTTATAATTATTATTTTTTCATATTATTATTATTATTATTATATGTTATTATAATAAATATGACTTAACATGTAATTTTTTGTTTATTCTGTAATACGTGATGTCATTGAAGTACTACTCATATTTTGACATACGGGCTACATAAATTTTATCAATTTTACTAATTATATATTTTTTAAATTTAAATATAAATCTATACACCATTATTATTATTGTAGAGAACAATAGATTTAATATAATATTATGTTTTAAATTATTAATATTTAAAAAACTTATGTTTCATCAAAATTCGTAGAAGAGGTAGATAATAGATTTTATGAGTTTTTTTAATCTTTTTTTTTCAATATTTTCTTTATTTTTTATTAGGTTAAAATACCATTTTGGTCCCTCGACTTTGGGGTTTGTTCCATTTTGGTCCATCGACTTTCAAATGTCCAATTTTAGTCCCTCAACTTTGTTGTTTGTCCAATTTTGGTCACTCAACTTTCAAATGTCCAATTTTGGTCCCTCAAATTTCAAATGTTTTCAAATTTGGTCCTTAGACTATAAAAAAAAGTTCAAAAATTGTCCTTTGGTCAAATGAATTTTTGATCACGCCTAAATTATTTTTCTCTCTCTTTCATCTTTCATAATTTCTCTCTCTAGAAATTTTACCTCTCTTCAATCCACCTCTCTTCCCCCCTTTTCTTTTCTTTTTTCTTCTTTATTTTTCTTTTTTGTTCCATGGTAGACTATGAATTTTAGAAAACAAACAATGACAATTCAAAGTAATAAAATTATTATTTAGAAAAATTAGCTCATGTTAAATAATTTGATGAGATGGATTGAGGAGAGAATAAGAGAAAAAAAGAAGAGAAGAGGATTAGAGAGGTGGATTTAAGAGAGATAAAACTTTTAGAAGGAGAAATGATGAAAGATGGAAGAGAGAAAATAATTTAAAAGTGAGAAAAAATTTATTTGACGAAAGGACCATTTTTTTTTAACTTTTTTGATAGTATGAGGACTAAATTTGGACATTTAAAAGTCGAGGAACCAAAATTGGACAAATAGCAAAGTCAAGGGACCAAAATTGAACAAACTACAAAGTCAATGGACTAAAAATAGACATTTAAAAGTCTAAGGACCAAAATGGAACAAACCCCAAAGTTGAGGGACCAAAATGGTATTTTAACCTTTTTATTATTTATAAAATATAAGATGAAATAAGAAAGCACAAATATGATTTTTAAGATTTTAGAGAGGTGGTGGTTTCAAGGTTTTTTTTTTTTTAAAAGATGGCTTCGATGTTCGTAGATTAAACTAAAATAATAAATGAATGAAAAAAAATATTGTGTACAAAGTAAGATTTTAGCATGACGAAAACTTATTTTTCAAATAAGTTTAATTTATTTCATAATTTTCTTTAAAAATTATAATATGTATATATTTTTTTTATTTCACTTTTATCTTGAACTACGTTCTATGAGATTTTTAAATAAAGTAGATAATAAATATTTTACTTACTCATTTAAAATTTATATATATATATATATATATATTATTATTTATAAGTATTTTAATAAATAAAAATATAATCTCACATGCCAGAAAAAAGTTCTAGTGTATTATAAATATTCAATAATACAATATATTTATTAATAATTAATAAATATATTTATTAATTATTTTAAAATTGACCATATTTATAATTCTTTTATAGATTTGATTAATCTTGTAAATTTTCCAAAAAATTAGTAATAATTTACTTTTTAGATAAGTGATTATCATAAATTAAATTTATAACCTCTTAAATTTAGAAGATTCTCCACCTATTGTTTATCGATTAAAAAAAAGGAAGTACTTCCATTCCAATTAATACGCATTCTTTTAAAGAAAATTTGTCGGCAAATTTTATCATCCCTATTTCAATTTTATCAACTTAATTTTTTTTTTTTATGCATAGTAAATTACTTTAATTTTTTCACTTGATCGAAGTTACCAATTTATAAGTTAAGATATCATAATTGAGTGGAATGTTTGTTTATAATTTTTGCCATATTTAATTATTTCTCAAATTTTGATGTCCATAATTTTTATTTTTATTCATGAAAGTTCTTCTTCTTTTTTTTTTACTGCAAATTAATCAATATTAAACATCCATTTAGTATGAACTAATTGATTTGATTAATTTTTACTCAATTTTGTATTTTTTTGGAATTGAGTAATAAATTTAATTAATTGTACATTTCATCATTTAAGGAAAACAAGTAAATGCATTATAGATTACATTAACACTGTTTCCTTTTAATAATGGTTGAGTTTGGCGTAATTCATTGACTAATAATGGATTTAATTTATGAAAAAGAATTTCTCTAACTACAAAAAAATGCTAAACTCTAACAATTATATTGAGTAATTAATCGACATATACATTTCAACTTGTATAAACATACTTAAAAAAAAATGTATAAAACATGTACCCAAGCCTTATATATTATAAGCAAAAAAATTATACCAAATAAAAATGCTATTCAATATAATTCAACTATAAATAAAAAAAATAACATAGAGATAATAAATGAACACATACCATGTCATACCATGTGTAATTATTTTCCACATTCTTCGGAGTTTTGGATCCATCATTAAATGTTTTGACTGTCAGTATACGAATCGAACATGCATCGAATGTGTGTTGTGTTTTTTTTTTCTTCTTTTTTAATATTTTACATTCATATATAGATGATGCCAAATTATAAAACATTATATACCATATATGTTAGAAAATAAAACATTTATACCCTAAACTTCAAAACATTGACTAGTGTTTATTAACTTTCGGAATCGAAAAGGCAATTGATAACCTCATCATTATTCCATATTTGTAGGTTGTATATGTTGATGTCAAAATTTGGTCGATAAATGGTAAATTTGTGTAAAACGATCTATTTATAAAATGAGAAAGAACTGGTCATGGTTGTGATAGGGAGTCACGTGATCTCATATGTTTAAGTCAGATCCCGACAAAAAGGGAAGTAAGAGAGTACTATAGTTCGGGGTTCATAATAGCTTATTTCACTCTTCTACCTTCTAGCAATTTTTTCAGAGGTTGTTCATAACCAATTCCGTTGTTACTTCTTCACTCTCTCGTGGCTTAACGGTGGGAAAGCAATTCTCGTGTTGCTAACGATAGTGGTGCATGACAACTGTCCACGTATATGTCGTGTGGATCAATTAGGCTTAGACCAGGCTTAGCCCACCCTTCCGGTGGCTCAGGGTTAGGCGTTGCCTTTACCCACATGAGGTTTGCGGTCGAGCATCACCTAACCTAACTCTTGTTTGGACATGAGTTAAAATTTTGTTTGATCTCTCGAAAAAAGTATCATTTCCAGCCCTTATTTGTATCATTCGAGTTGGACTTTTTCTGTCGTTAGCTATCATGCCTTATTAAGCTTTAACTCTAAATCTTATCTGGTATACACCAAAACAATTGAGGAAAAATACGATTTTTAGAGCAATTGAGGAAAACATAGTGTATGGAATTAATTTGTAATTAAGACACATTTATCTAGTTTTTTTTTAAACAACATTTATCTAGTTCTTTATGTTTGGTTATTTATTTTTTGTCCACAAAGTGTCTAGGCCAAATTAATTCATCAATAGGTTGTAATCAATTGAAGCTGCACAATCTTTTAGTCTTTTAATATTATTTTAACCATTTGGCTATTTATGGTGATTTTTAATTTTTAATTTTTATTCAGTGAGTTATGATGGTTTACCATATAATTTTTAAAAAAAATTTCAACAAACTTCTTATCTACATTTTACTCCCATAATTCTAACACTACTAGAAAAAGCACATTTCATGACTATAATTTATAGTCATGAACACCTTCCATGACTAAAATCAAGAGTCATTGTATCCGCTGTCACGAAAGGTTCAACTATGACACTATAGTAAAAGTGTCATAGTAGAATCAATTATGACACTATATTATAGTCATAGTTGAACCATTAATGACACATATATAGAGTCATTGATGAAATAATAACGACAATTTACAAGTGTCATCGTACAACTAGTTATGACATTTTATTATAGTCACGATTGATCCATTAATGACACGTATATATAGTCATGATTGAACTATTTATGACATTTTATTTTAGTCAAGGTTGAACCATTAATGATACATATATATAGTCATTGAAGGAGCATTACGACATGTTAATATTGTCATTATAGCTTATATATTGACACTTTTTTATAGTCATCGATTTATGTAATATGACTATTTATTTATGTCAATTTATTAGTTTTCATGACACTTTTTTATGTCTATTTACAACCTGTTTTGTTTGTGTCTTTATCTGTCAAGAAAGATTTATAATATGCATCTCACAAATCTTATTCAACAAGTATTATTTCATATATGACTAAATAATTTGTACATTACACTTGAACAAAAAAAAAAACAAAATCAATATCAATAAATTTATAATTCTTAAAATGTCTACAAGAGGTTTAAAAACTAGAATGTTTACAATATAACAAATAAGCATAGTCTGCTATCCCTTGTGCAAGTATACGTGGATTGAAAATTTGCACGATAACCGTAGATGCAAGCGATTTCTCACTTTGAACAAAGTACATACACACTGTATTAATAGAGATTTGAATTAAAAGCTGCACAAGAGAATATAAATACTCATAATATAAACATCACGAGTCACAAATTTCATGGTAGGGCCAATTGTAGTAGTGATGTAACACCCTGACCCTGGATTTACCTGCACCTGTAACTCTAGTACTTACTATACGCAAAATAGCACCATGCTTTACTACCAACTGTTTAGTCAGAACATCTCTAATATCAGCAAATAATTACAAAGAAAAACCACAATGGGAGAGAGCACCATCCAAAACTTTCACCTGTGTTGAGAAGATCCTCCGTCGTGAAGCTCGATCTCATTCAATCTCGTGCCTCCTACATACAAAAGAGACACCATAAAATATACATGTATTTCACACCATGAAATTCAGTAACAACTTATAAACATAAAATTCACTAAAAACAAATACGCAAGCTTGTTGAGAATAATTTGTAAAGGTATAAAAAAACGTTTTCCTGAATTGGGTTTGACAAACAAAGACTGCATAGAAACAAGTTGGATTGATTCATGTAAGACTTAAAATTAATTAATTAATGTAGTTATCTTAATGGGAATGTGTATCTAACATAGTTTAGGTTTTTTAAATTAAAGAGGAAACATCTAACCCATTATCTATATATCTAGCAAAAACCTTAGTAAGACAAAAATACCTTATTATCCAAAGTTTATCTCTTTCATAAATCTAATATGCATTGCTAGCTTTACGTCAGTTTGCACACTAACCAAAATTTACCTAACTATGTGATAATTAATCTTCACCCATACACAATGCATATAGTATTTTAACATCCTTCTCTTGAAAGAATTTACTTATCTATACTTTAATGTAAATATTCAAAGCCACACAATGAGACTTATCCACTAAAATACCTCACTTATCTTCCAGCTTCTCCTTACAACTCACTATTTTATAACTCTCACATTCAAGGCATGTACCCCCTTCCTTTTGCACCCCTCCTCTATAACTTAAGCATATTGGCTTTTATACATTCTATTTTACAGCCTTAGCTTCCCCCTTTGTAAGTTAGTTATCTAACTATCCCTCTCTACACTTATAACTCAAGACTCAAGGTGGAAACAATCACGATCCTTTCCCCCAAACTTCATCAATACACACTTCACTCCAATATGGTTGGCTTATGCTCTAAAAAAACAAATAAAAAAAAACTCTAATCCATATATCATTACATTCATGCACCCTCAGTACACTAGGATATGGATTAATGCCAACAAAGCCGTCAACTTTATAGAACTATATTATTCCATCAAGATAGTTCAACCAATAGATTTACTCATATATCTATCTAGTGATTCTAAAATCCTACACTAGTAGACACAAAGTTCATTACACATTTACATACCCTTCACCAGACAACCCTTCAGTTTAACACACCACCACATCTTGTACCTCACTACCCTATACCAGTGGAGTTTGCATAAAACCCACTTCACTCTATCACTCACACTTACTTTCACTCCAAAAGGTTTTTTTTTTTTTTTTCCATGTCCACACTAGAAGCTATCGATATAAAAATAAGGAATAGAAGATAACTTGATTTTAACAATTAACAATTCAACTTATGCTAACTCCAAAATTAAACTTCTATTCTTTAACCTCTTAACACCTTCGGGGGCCTGCATCCCACCCAAGAGCCATGAAAGAACCTGGTCGACAATATTTTTTTTTGTTCTACTAGTGATTCATTCTTAACCCTATCTAACAGAAGGAAAAATCGGGTACATTCAAACAGTGCATTGACCCTGATTTTTTTTAATGTATAATCCTTGATAAATACAACATTGGTTGTTGTGTAACTAAAGTTCTACCCTATGGTTACTAGCAACTATCCAGATGCTCACTATCTGGAAACTTCAAACTGTCTGCAACTTTCCGCTTTTGGATACGCATTTCCAAAGTTCACTTTAGAGTCATGGCTTTAGAAGCTTTGCCTCCAACCCGACTAAATCAAAACACCTACACCTAAATCCATTTTACCAACTTCAAATACTTGGGTCTCGTTCAACCTGACTTATCTGGATCTGGCTCTACGACCAAAGACTACTTAAACTCTCCTACAACAAGATGTAAACAACAGTCCCACAATCAAATACTTTAACAATACAAACTATGACAAACGATTATTAATGATACATTGTATTATGAACACTAGAAGTTGAAGCAAACCAACCTTGTTTGTAAACAACCTTCAATATCCTCAAGACCAACCATTTATTGTTGTCATACCGGCAGATACTCCAACATGGAAACCAAACTCTTTTGTAATTCACCCCGACAATCACCTACGCTAGAATGAATATTTGGACTCAACGTAACTCGGTTTTGCTCAATCCCCCAATTGGACACACTTTCTTTCTAAGTAGTTTACACTTAAGACATGATTAAATCCAGGCTTCAAGCTAACCACCCCTTTTTACTCACCTTTATTGCAATTAATAACTTCTTATCACAAAAGTACTGGACTTAACACACATGCCAAAACTGTTATCTCATGGAACAACTCTAATGCACTCACACTTACAAAAGAACTGGACTTAACACACATGCCAAAATTATGGTTTCTTTAATTTTACAATAGATTTCTTTTATAGTTGTTTAACTTTCAATATATTCTCATAACCAAAAGATCATGAATTCTTTTCTGTTTTTTTTTAAATAAGGTAACCACGCCCGTCCCTAGGCCAGACAGCGGAGACATCGAAGGAGTATTGTCACAGGGAAGACTCGAACTCGGGACCTTGATGGGACAAAAGATCATGAATTCATTAATGTGTTCTCATGACCAAAAGGTCATGGATTCGAATCAGCATGTCAGGCTGCTCCACTTTTCTAATACTAGTGAGAATCTTACGAGTCTTACAACTTCACTACGACAAAATGGACGACAAAACAAGACAACTAATTATTGGCTTCACAACAGTTGGAAATAATTTCTTTCAATTCCATCACAAAATTCTCTCTGGCATTTTCACAAACAGTTAGTGCTCATTCCACAACTATTTCATAATTTATCCCTTTTTGTCTCTATTCCATCTGGGTGATTCTATTTTTCATCTACAAAATGAAATTATGTTTGATTTTTATGAAAAGAAATGATAACTAGAATGATAATAGCAACACATACCATTAAGAAATGGCAAATTCTAGAAGAAAAAAAATCTCTAAAAATACTTGGTGAAGATGAACAAATACTTGAATAATTGACTATATATAAACAAAAATCACAAAGAATAGATATCACAAAACTCAAAGAAACCCATAAGACGAAGATGGAATCAAAGAAACCAAGTAATATCTTCAATACCCACTATGGGAAAATTGTAGGGAAAGATGAAACAACATAATACCCATGAGATAAAACCAGAGACAAAGGCTCGAAGCTGAAAATCGGAGAGATAAAGAACAAGAATACCTCAAGCGAGCGTTGAACGCTAGTGACGACAATCGTTGCAACAACGAGTACAAATTGACGAGCGCGATTGACGATGGCGGTGGTGATAAACTAGGGAAGATTGACGAGCGCGACACTAGTGAAGATTGACGACAAATACAGAGAAAGGAAGCTTGAAGTTGTGGCCGACGTTCTGGTCTAAAAGGAAGCCAGCGGCGGCCGTTGAGATTCTGGCGTGTGTTCGTGGAGAAGAAGGGCGAGGGGTTCATTGGGTTCAAAGATGCCAGATACAAGTTTCTTCGCAATGCTAGGGCAAAATGTCGTCTTCTTATTTTTTAAGTTTTCTATTACTGTTTAAAAGATACAATTTTTTTTAACAAAATCACAACATTCCAAGCTCGAACACATGACCTTTTGTGATGATATTTTATTTATGACTCTAAATTTTAATCATAAGTAGTTGAAAATTGGTATTTTAGGCCCTCCGTGTTTTACCCCATTAACGACACTTATTTTCTATTCTTCTCAAATTTTGGTTTAACATAAGAGTCATGGAATCCCACTTTTCTAGTAGTGTAATTACTCTATAATAATCATGATCATCAGTCTAGACTAAGTGCATACCACAAAATAGTGGAATTAATTATTTTTTTTTATATATATATAAATGGATTCATATATATATATATAGAGAGAAACTGTATGTTAATATTATTTATATCATTTAGATCATGTACATCCTTTCAAGTTTTTAATTTGTTTTTCCCAAAAAAAAAAAAGAATTGTAATTTTTTTTTTGTAAATAAAAATGATTTTTTCAAAATAATTAAATTTGACCCTAATATAAATTGAATGGATGGATCCACCAGAGATAGGTCCCTTTCCCATGGTGAAAAATGAATGGCATAATAGAATGGACAAAAATAATTGAAATGGTGTCCATATAAATGCAATTTTGTCATGATACCAATGACTTATTTTATAATTTTAATTTGTAGCCTTTTATAGTTCAACTATCACTTTTTTTTTTATTAGTTTTGGAGTGATTTAGTAGTCAAATAAAATTTTAAGGTGCATAAAGGGATAAATTCAATTCATGATAGCCACCTAAAAATTAATTTCCTGAATTTCAATAACATCCAAATGTGGTAAGATTATACTGTATGTTTCATAACATTAGTTGAAGCGTGAACTGCACAATCACAAATATATATATAAAAAACGAGTATTTTTTTACTTATTTTTGACGAGCGGTACCAAGTAAAAGAAAATTAAAAAGCAAACTGTCTTTTTTGGTTTTATAGATTCGGTCAAAGCTTCAAAATGTCATTAATCAGTGAATTGCACGTCATGATATATATTATTGGTCCCAACTACACAAGTAAAAGATATAAATCATAATTATAAAACCATATTTGCCCTTTTGTGTATACCCTAAAAAACTTTCATGCAAAGTCCATCACCTTTAAGAAGACATTTGTCTACGTCAAAATAATAATAACAATAATAATATTTATTTATTTTTTAGTATAAAATGAGAGGAGAGAAACGGACATGAGCTACATAAAGGGATACTATTATACTGTAGTATTGAACAGTATTTCTATCCGGCAATGAAATTACTAGGTTACGAATCCATCTTCTCTCGAGTACCAATTTTCAAGATCGAGATTGTAACCATCATGGGGTTGAAAAAGATTGCCACCAAACAATAAAACCATCAAGCCATCATCCATTTTTGTATTTTTATTACTTTATTTTACATTTATTAAAATGATGGTTATTGGAAAGGTTGGTTGGTAATTTATGTGGATACTATTTACTTTATCTTATTCTTAAGCAATACTTTTGGTAGTCTTGCGTCGACATGATCACAAGGGAGGAAGATGATGAAGGAGTTCTAACGTAAAATTGAATACTCAGAAATTCTTTTTAACTTATTGTTATCCAATGGTCATTGTAGAATGTTGTCGAAGTAATTAATATTAAGGTCACATTAAAATTTGGTGATCACTTTTTTTTCTTCTTCATATTAATAACTATTTAGGCAGGTGTGTACACATTTTAACTATTGTTGTCATATATACTACCTGCCCTTACAACATTTGAATGCCAAAAAATTTTGTAAAAAATTAAATTTTAGATATGTAAATATTACGGATCAAATGCATTACCTTAAAATTTTTCAACTTATTCACCAATGAGTCATTCTATAAGGATTATGATCATCACATAAATTCAAACTCCAATTACTTCAATATGGTCAATAACTAAATTCAATGCTTGCATTAAGGAGGATCATCAATGCTCTTGGCAATTTAAGTCCATATTTCTTCGGCATTTAAATAAACGATATAAGCATTCAATTTAAACGAAAAAATGGAGGTAATGTTGAAACTCTGGTTGTTGTAAATTTTTGTCAGTGCATAATATTTATAACATAAAGATTTCATCTGTTCGACATAAAATCTATTTATATCTATTTATTTACATAAATTTTTTAAATTGTTTTTTTTCACTCGACAATATATGGTATGAAGGATTTGAACCTATAATTTTTTGATTACGAGGTTGTACAAAATGTTACAACGTTGTTATGATAATAACAACATGAATGATTTCTCAAAAAAAAAAAAAACAACACGAATGACTAGTTTATATTAGTTGACATGAGAGTGAATATCAAAAGAGCCATAATTATATATTGAAAAATAATATATATTGTTTGATCAATCATGGAGTGCTTATAGTTGTTTGAGTGAATGACAAAAAATTAAAGTCAGCTATGTACTTAAAAGGTCGTGTTTAGAGGATCGTTTATGCAAATTAGAGGTTGATTATAATAATCAAACCCATAAATTTAACCAAATCAATACTACGATTCCACATAAATTCTACCGTTGTTTCACATAACTCATGCCTCATTTGAAATTAATTATTTAATTTTGCTTGTTGTAATAATATACATCACAAAAACCATTATATCCTAATACTCCAAATACTGTTTCGTATAATTCTATTATAATACATACCCCTCAATCACAATTTATAATAATTAATCATTGCTTCAAACACGATAAAAAATCTAAAGCGGGACCCACGTTTATATATATATAAACAAATTCCAATGAAATTTGAAAAATTCAAAATAAGAAATAAAAAGTGAAATTATTTAAAGCACAAGGACAAGACGATAAAAACGTATGTTGCAATCCAAATCCTTGATTTTTTTTTTGAACAAATTCCAAATCCTTATTTAAACGTATTGAAAATGAGATATACCAAAACCATTGCTAAATCCGTCATTATTTATTGATAAACATTATCAAAATTGAATAAAAACGTTTGTTAAACCAAACTGAATGGCTAAAGGCGGGAACATGATTCCAAATTTTTCGTGACGGGACCACATGCATATAAATATTAAAGAGTAAAACACAGTCTTCTGAAAAAAAATAAAATAAACAATAATCCTAAAATAATAAATAAAATAAACAAAAAACAAAAGGAACTCCCAATAGTAAGGTTTGGACATTGCATTTTTTTTAATATAATATATATAGTAAAATATTAGGGGATTTTGCATGTATAACAAAAAAAGACAAAATATTTCCATCTATAGCACAAAATCTAAAATAATTTCATTTGTAGCCGAAAATCCAAATTGACTTCTATCACTTGTTGAGTTCTATTAGTGATAGAATTTAATCAATGATAGACTCATTCTATCACTCCTTAAGTTTTCTATCAGTGATAGAAATCTAAATTGAGTTCTATCACTAGGTGTGTGATAGACTATTACTAGGTGAGTGATAGAAATAAATATGCTATAGATGAATTATTTTAAAAATTATGCTACAAATATAATACAAGAGGTAGAATGTGCTGCTGATGGTAAATTCTCAAAATATTACATGCATAATAGAATTTATTAAAAAAAAATTATTCAAAATTTCCAAATTTTCCACAAAAAATATTGACGAAAGATTATCGTCTGAGTTGATTGTAAATTGATATTTGTTTTATGGCTCGAACAGGAACTATAATATAGAACTTATTTTTCACAAAATAATAAAATCATTGGTATTTTGACCCTCTTGTTAATGAAAACTAAATGAACGGTAGACATTTTTACTATTGTATAGAGCCTTCATCTTTTTAATAATATGTAATTATTAAAAAAATAAAAGAGAAAAACTTACTTACACATAGATGTATAGGTAAACCCGACTTAATAACTATATGTCACAATTTTGAACCACACAAATTATTACTTTTTTCATTTTTGTTATATACATACAAAATGATGACATATGGTTAATAAGTTGGATCTATATATATATATATATATTCATATGTACGCTAGTTTTTTTCAAAATAAAATGATATATGGTATTTTCTGAATATTTTTTTGGTATAGATATAAAATACCCAAAAAGGAAAAAAAAAAAGAAAAAACTAAGAAGAAAGAAGAGAGAGAGGAGCTTCTTTCACCCTCCATGAACTTTTTTTTTCTTATTTCACTTTTCAAAATCCATTTCCGAACGTTTACTCAAACACATTTTCTGGTTGTCTCTGAATTTTCGGACCGGATTTGTGGCTCTTACACAGCGGAACTTCTTGATTTTCTTCTCCATTTGCCATCGCCTAATCGGCCTTGAGCTCTGAGTTTTCCGGTCCCAATCTTTGTTGCTTCTTTCCATTCTCTCGTTTCGATCGGGCCCGCCCTTTGACGCTTAATCCATTAGGTTTTCAAGAAATCTTCCTGAATAGCCTCATTTTGTTCAGCTCGTCAAAGGTATGGTTTATGCACTTTTGTTACCTTTTGAGGATGCGTGTCGATCTGTTTCAGCCTCTTTTTCAGCTAATACACCTTTTTTTTGTATACCCATTTTGATTATCTTTCGAGTTCTTTAGGTCGCATTTCGTGATTTTTTACCTTAGATTGTAGATGTTATAGCTCCTGTGATTGTTGGGATTTTTTTTTTCGGCATGTAGTGATGAATTTCTGGGCATTTTAGGGAAATGGGGGCTTGAAACATGGTGTAGCTGGGGCTAAATTTGTATGAACATGTTGAAGTTATTGAAATTTTTTATCTAATTGAAGGATTGGTGGGCAGGTTGGGCTCGGCTGAAATTTGGGTGGTAATGTCTCCTCAGTTTCTCAACTGCATTGCACAGGTAGTTTCTTGAATGCCCATCTGTTCCTGTAGTTCCTCTCAGCTAGAGATCAGGGACCTTAGGTTTATGAACACGTTAAAGTGTCCCAATTTTTTTTTTTTTTTTTTTTAAAGAATTGGGTGTCTCTAAGGGGTGGTCTTGGTGATAGAGACTTGAGATCTCTAAGGTATGCTCGTTTGAAACCCACAAGTGAGCTTACTTGAAAAATTTCTTGTTCTCTCCTAGGGCTGTATGTAGTGGGCAAAGATCCGATTCCCAGTTATAAAAAAAACACAAAATATTGCGTATATAGAGATTGATATTTCTTTTAATTGACAAGCAACATTTCACAACTTATACCGAAAGGGTTAGTGGCCTAGTGTTTTTCATTGGCGATGATAATCTAATTTAACACCACGGTCACAAGTTCGATCCTGAAAATTGTTATTTGGGTTTCATATTACTTGAGAGCAGTAGACAGTAGTGCTCTCTTTGTTTTTTTTTTTGAAACAAGGGTAACCATGCCCGTCCCTAGATCAGGTATTGAGAGACATCGAAGGAGTAATATCGTAGGTGAGTCTCGAACGTGGAACCTTGAAGAAAGTATACCTTCAAAGCCCAAGTCTTCAACCACTGTGTCACCTCTTGGGGACAGTAGTGCTATCTTTGTAGGATTTGTTGGGCCCCTTCCCCCCAATTTGTACTTTAAAAAAAAACATTGCACTACTTCTGGCATACTTTTTAAGTCTGGTTTAATGCTAATTCACCGTCTATGGTTTGCTATTGTCTTCAAAAGTCAAGATGCATCTCATTTATGTGTACTCTCTAGTTTTCATCTAGTAACATTGCATCTATTTTGATCGTTAACGTGTTATGCATCTTGTTTAGCTCTATGTTCACTCGGATCATTAAAAGAGTGGGTCGTTGAGGTTTTTGTTATGAACATACGTTTGGAGCTGTACTCAGTTGGTTCGTAAGTTCTGTTGAATGGCTGAATGTAAGTCTCTTTACCTATCAGAAGTTGTTTGCACATGAGATGTTCTGTTTTTCTCATATCCATATCTAACCTTAAGTTCTCTTCAACATTAGCCAAACTTAAATTGGAGCTTGTGGAGTGGTTAAATTGCTTGCTTCCCCATATAAATTTGCCACTGGATGCTTCAGATGAGGAATTGAGAACATGCTTGATTGATGGAACCGTTCTATGCAGCATGTTGGAGAAACTATGCCCTGGGGCAATTCAGGTTGGATGACATTTGGTGGCCTATGTTTATAACTTTATGTTCTTATATAAATTTTTCATATGATAATTTCCTCAAGTTTAAATCATTTTTTGACATTGATTCCACAAATTTCTTTTGTTTTCTCTAGGGAGGCAATTCAAAGCCCATCACTCCTAACATTGAGAGTTTTTTTATAACACTAGATGAATTAGGGCTTCCTGGCTTTGAACCATCTGTCTTAGAGCAGGTAATTACTTACGTCTGATTGAATCCAATTGTGACAGTAAGTACCTTCTTTTCTGCTATATAGATGATAATAAGCGAGGGAAATACTTGTTTTTTATTCCATACTTTTGAGCATGTCCATTAACTTTTTATTTCTTTCAATTGAGTCATAAACTTGAATTAGTGATGTAATCGATATCTTCTTTAGAGTTAAATAACACGAAAATTACACAGAACCAACTAATAATCACCCAAATCCAACTTACAAACACCTAAATCTTGCCACAAGAATGCTCGCTCAACACAACTAGAAAAATTAGCCCAACTCAACCATAAAATGAAATGATAAAAAAAGCTCAAAGCTAACACTAAAGTTCTCGATCTAAGCTAAAACAAACGCCTAGCACAATCTCAAAAACCAGCCAACAAAAGTCGTCTTGTCCAGCCATGAGAAATTTTCATACTTGATCACATATATCTTAACTGATGGATGGTTTTAATCTCTTCATTTCAAATTCATAATTCAATTTGACTAAATTTAAAATTTTGAAGTCAAATTTGATTGGTTAAAAGAGGGTTTAACCTTGAATAGTAAATGAATCACTTGATTATGACTTTTATCTAGAAAAAGGATCTTGTATTGTGTGATATATTCGATCTCCTCCTTTGTAAAACCTACCTTGTGGCTTGTGCAATCTGACTTTGATTTTATAACCATTCACCCATTCCTGCAAAATATGTAATTACTGGATTAAATGTATCAATTTGATAGTTAGATTTGAAACCTTTTATAGATTGAAATGTGAACAAAAATTATATGCAGGGTTCTATTGCACCAGTTTTGCATTGCCTGAGCACGCTTCGCACTTCTTTTGATTTGAGTGCCGGGGATGAAGACACTCAAAATTTTTCACGAAAGAAATGGAACTTACATGAAGTAGAATCATTAGACAGAATCAATAATTTCTTCGGGCAAAGATACCAGGATTTCCAGAATGGTTCAGTTATATCGGGTATGGTACACGATTCGGTGGCGAATTTAATTTGTGTAAAGATTTCACTCATACATTCTAATGTTTGTTTAGGGTTGAATTTGTTCATGATTTTTGGAAGGTCAATGTCCTTGAGCCGTGATGGTTTTTTCTCCCAAAAATTAAATTTGGCTCTGGCTTTTTATTTTTTCGAGTCACAATTGGTCTAAAATGTATCCAATTTTTTTTTCTAATTTGTTTCAGTTGATAAGCCAAATTCAAGGAATTTTGTCCTTAAATAGGTCAAGTGCCAAAACAGTCATGGAGTGCACCCAATGACATCACTAAGTTTTTTTTTTTTTTTTTTTTTTTTTCGTTTCTTGTTTTCTGCGGCTTGCTTGGGTGAGAAACTGCTGAATTTTTTTTCATTCAACTCAATTAACGTGCTCAAAGGAAGCTCTGCTCTGAGTAAACTATGGTCTACTTCATGCTGCTCTTAAGTATTTGATATTTTCGGCTGTTGTAATATTTGGAGATTTTTGCTTTCTTTTGTTGATTGGTTTCCTTTTCACTCTCTTAAGAAGTTTGTCTCCTTGAACATTTTTCTATCTTTTCACCTATCCACGAAAAGTTTGTTTCATGTTAAAAATGCTTTAGATAATTTAAAATATACCAAAAAAGTGATGAGTGATATTTATAAAAAAAAGTATATATATTTTATCAAAGAATCATACAAATAATGGATTCTCGCGTGATATACTTTTGATCAAATTGGACGTTGGAATTTGCAATTTGGTCGAATTGGATCCTTTCGATTCTATACCGAACATATAATTACAAAGTAGTTTGAACTTATTGATTGACACCAACCCTAGATCTCTACCCTTGATAAATGAATATCAATTCTTTATACTCAAGCTCCATCATGCACTTTTTACATCAAAACCCTCAAAATAATGAGCAGGCAGGTATACAAACTTACAGTAAATATTTTATTGAATTAATTGATGGGGGTCACAGTTCTATAGATTTTTCATTCTTCCTCTTAAAATCAAATGTCAATGTTGCATTTCATTTAATTGTCTTGTTTATTTGTTTGTTCTAGTGCCATTGCATGATTTAAAAAGTCATATTCTGTATGAGGATCATGAGGGAGACGAACAAAATCATGATGTTTCTGGTTCTAACATTTTTGAGTTGATAAAATCAAAGAATTTTGAGGTAAACCACCCTTAAACCTTTTTTTTTTATTGTTTGTTTATATCAATGGATTTCCTCAAATTTGACTAGATTCATTTCTCAAGTATTTCTTCGATTATTTTATGCAGAGTGTCTCTACACAATCACTATTCAGTATGATCAAAGGAATTCTGGATGGCAGCATTGAAACAAAAAATGGAGATGTGTCACATGTATGAGAGTGATTATATTCTTCTAGTGGAAGCATAAAATATTTCACTCTAAGAAACTCGCACACACTATATCTGATTTTATGGCCTTATTTTTATTTGGAACGTTATATTTACTTATATTTCTAACTTCGTGTTTATTTGTTCAATTTCTCTCAGCAAGTAGCATATATTCTGAGAAAAGTTGTACAAGTGCTTGAGCACCGAATCTTGACGCATGCTGGACACCTGAAACATGTAAATGTGCTTAGCATAGTTTTTAACTTGGGACAATATACTATCTTACACTGCCAATGGAAATTGACCTTTGTCACTTTGTATTTGTGCAGCAAAGCAGTCTTTTGAGAGCTCGGGAGCAGAAAATTCAGTCAAGAATTAAAGCCCTTGAAACCCTTGCAACAGGGACAACTGAAGAAAATGAGGTATTTTGACAAGCATCCAAGTGTCCAAATATTTGCTTTCGCCTTTCGGTTTAGAAATCAAAATGTCATATTCAAGTTGGTTTCATTATTTTTGTAGGCTGTTATGAATCAGCTTCAGCGTATGAAGGTAAAATACTCGTTCCGTTTTTCTTACCTGAGAAATTTGTCAAGCATGTTTGTTATCTTTTATTCCTGACATATTGTTGTGGGTTTTCTTTAATCAAGATATAACCATTTAGATGAAATGGCTTCCTTCCACTATGCATTGTGTTTGCCATACTTTCTAATTTTGGCAGGGCACTAACTTTTTGTCTTAGATTTTGGTAGCTTCCTTGCTTCATAGGATCCTATCATGAACTCCAGTAACAAATATCAAAGAAAAAGTTTGAGCTACCATAATCTTGAATTGATGATTTTTTGTTAGTTTTTTTTTTTAATTTTTAATTTTTAATATATTGGTTCTCATGTCTGCTATATAGTTTGCCTGCTACTTTCTTTCACATAGGGCGAAGTACCCGAGTTGTTTCTACTTGTTTGGAAGCCTTTGACGATCAATTTATGCCGTAAATGTTGAATGATTTTTCCGAACATGTTTTAACATCCTATAATTTTTCAACTTTGCTCAATTGAACGAATTGATTTGAGTTTCGTGGGGGAGGTGTGTGAAATTTGGTTGAATTGGGAAAAATCATTAGTGATTTTGGATATTTACGAGGAATCTTTTGCACTAATTATTGATTATTCTTAGATTCAGGCTTTCACTGTTCACCTTATTAAAATCAGGGGTGATTTTTGAGTTTGTGTAGAAGAACGACCTCATTCTGAGATCCACTTTATTTCTATTTATCTCAAAATAAACTCTTTGCTTTCGCTTCGCTTTCTTTATTTGGTGGATCATCATGCACGTTATCCTAATACTGGTTCCTGATAGGCTAATATGGTCACAGTACCAACAATAGATAATCAATCTAAATTTCTAGCAACTCAGACAAAGATATATTCAAGCCTTTTCCAAGATCTAATTCGTTCTCCAAATTAAAATACGAAATCAACGATTGGAAACGACATGCTTAAAAATATAGATAAAGGAATCTAAATTAATAAGCAACAAAGAACGATAATGAAAAGTTTAGAGAAGAGAAATTGACACCAATGTATACTGGTTCACCCAATGATGGCTACTTCTAGTTCTCTGCTACCAATTGCAGGTTCCACTAAATTGATGAGAGAGAATACAACAGTTTACAACACTCTTCAATGAACAAGAAAAATCACACAAGATCTCTCTAGAATTTTTCTCACTGTATTTTTTCTTTCAAAAACCCACAGAACCAAAGCTACTGCTTTCTATTTCTATTTCTATTTCTTTTTTTTTTCTCTCTCTCTCTTGTTGCCACACTCACACACCACACTGCAGTTATTTTTAAATTTGTAACCAACCACTCATTTGATGGCATCAAGGGCAGTTTAAAAGAAATAAAAATAATAGTCATAATTGTTTGGACTCCACATCTTAACAGTTCCAATCCCTAAAATATCACACATTTCTCACATTTCTTTTGGTTCTCTGCTAAACCCATTCCTAGGTTACAAACAGGGCCTAGATTGATAAAGTGAGGACAATATTGTACATATGGACCATGCCACAATTTATCATTGCCTGACAATGACATTAAAATTCTGTGCTAGTTTCCCCGTTCTGTATAGAATGTGTTAACACTCAATTATTTGGTTTTGAAGATTGAAAAATTCAAAGCAGAGGAAATGAAAAATTGCGAGGAGCAGGATAAGATGGCACTGAAAGAGCAAAAGGAACTAAGTGATGTTGAGCTTTCGAATCTTAAAAAGGAGCTAGAAATGGCTAAAAGGGAACATGAAAACCATTGCTTACAGCTGGAAACCAAAGCTAAGGAGGATAAAGCTAAGTTTGAGGAGAAACAAAATGAACTTGAATACTTATTAGCGGATTCTAGGAAGAGGGTGAAGGAGCTCGAGACATTTTCTGAATCTAAATCACTGAGATGGAAGAAGAAAGAGTTTGTCTATCAAAATTTTGTTGATGATCTGCTTGGAGCTTTTAAGGTTTTTGTTATGTCATTTGTAATGTTATTATCCATAGGGTCCATGCTGTGTTGAATAGAAATATGACTTCTTTTTACTATTTTTAGGAATTAAGGGGCTCGGTGGAGTGCATCAAACATGAGGTCTTGAATACAGAAAGAAACTATGCTCAGGATTTTAATTACCTTGGTAGGTTTAGTTTAACCATGAGGTCTTTGTTATTTGTATCTTTTTTTTACTCAATGAGATTTTGTGTTTATCATGTTGTCATAGGAATGAAGTTCAAAGGATTAGCAGACGTGGCTCATAATTACCATGCAGTTTTGAACGAAAATAGAAGATTGTATAATGAGGTTCAAGATTTAAAAGGTATGAGGTATCATTTTTTATTTTCCTTTTGTATACTTGAGCCCTCTAATTTCAATATGACATTTCACAGGTAACATTCGAGTGTATTGTCGAATACGGCCATTCCTTCCCGGTCAGAAGAAGCTAACTACAGTTGAATATATTGGTGAGAATGGTGAGTTGGTAATCATAAATCCTACTAAACAAGGAAAAGACAACCGCAGACTATTTAAGTTCAATAAAGTTTTTGGTCCGACATGTTCACAAGGTATTTATAAATCATAGATAAATTAAGTTACTCTATTATTTCATTCATACTTATTGCTAGTTGAATTTGGAAGAATTTCTTACTCTATCCCTTCGTGACTTTGTACATTTGATTTTATTTGTTGACAGAGGAGGTGTTTTTAGACACTCGGCCATTAATTCGGTCTGTCCTTGATGGATATAATGTTTGTATATTTGCTTATGGACAGACTGGTTCAGGAAAAACTTATACAATGGTATGCTTTATGTTTATATTTCGGACACCATGTTTTTACCGTGTTCATTATAGCTTATATGTGTTATTCTTTGTCAGAGTGGACCTGATATATTATCAAAAGCGGAATGGGGTGTTAATTATCGAGCATTGAATGACCTTTTTGAAATTTCTCAAAGCCGGAAGGGTTCTATTGCCTACGAAATTGGTGTCCAAATGGTTGAGATATACAATGAACAAGTTCGTGATCTGCTCTCTACTGGCGGTCTTCCAAAAAGATATCCTGCTTTGAAAATTTTGATATTAATTAATTATTTTACATTAGAAAAATCTTTTGTTGTTCGTTGCTATTTTTTTTCCAAAGAAACCTCTCAACTAGATCATAGAATTACAAAAAAAAAAAAAAAAAAACTCTTGAATGGACTTGTTTATGAAAAGAAGTACAAACAGTACATCATCAATTCATCCAGATACCTAAAAAATAACTTTATCAAAAGTCTTTAACACTAATAGAAAAAGACTTCTTGAAATTCTTCTGGATTTTTCCTAACAAATTGCCCACAACACCACAGGGACCATAGGCCTCCTAGAAATCTTTATTTTAGCTGTAATCTCAAACCTAAATACCTTGGGCACAAGAGTCTTGAATAGATGGACCTCGCCAATTCACTAAAGAAGGTCGAAAACAATGGTCCCATAGAGAAGTTACAACGAGCAATGCTCAATTAGATGACTCAATGTCTCTTCCTTCCTTCCTTTTACAGGGGGATTAAAGTTTGATTTCCCTTCATAACTCAAAAAAAAAAATCCTATTTAATCAAGCAATTCAATATTCAGCCATTCCAACCCCTTTTAGAATTTGTTTATGCAAAGTGTCCTGTTGATTTTTTATAATAAAAATACTTATTTTTCTTTGACTTGCACACACTTGGGATTTGGAGCACCACTCAACCAAATGGGTTGGCAGTACCCGATGCTGGCATGCATCCTGTTAGATCTACCAATGATGTTCTAGATCTGATGAAGCTTGGGTTGACAAACAGGGCAGTTGGAGCCACAGCCCTGAATGAAAGAAGCAGCAGATCCCATAGGTAGTATTCAAAACACGTTATTGCTCATGATTTATTTTCATACTTTCTTTGACAATATATTTCATGTCTTGTGCAGTGTGCTGACAATTCATGTCCGTGGTGTGGACTTGGAGACAGATGCTATCTTACGTGGCAATCTTCATTTAATAGATCTTGCCGGTAGTGAAAGGGTGGATCGCTCAGAGGCCACGGGAGATAGGCTGAAGGAGGCACAACATATTAATAAATCATTGTCAGCTCTTGGAGATGTAATTTTTGCTCTTGCACAGAAGACTCCCCACATTCCTTACAGAAATAGCAAACTAACCCAAGTTCTCCAAAGTTCTTTAGGTGCTTCTTTGTTTTTGTCTTTGGTTGGACCTCTATTGTTCTATTTTCTGATAATACCTAGTTCATCACAATTTTTCTTTGTTTGAACCTCTAGGCGGTCAAGCAAAAACACTCATGTTTGTACAGATTAATCCTGACATAGAGTCCTACTCTGAAACTATAAGCACCTTGAAGTTTGCAGAAAGAGTTTCTGGTGTTGAGTTGGGTGCTGCCCGCAGCAATAAAGAGGGTAGATATGTTAGAGAACTCATGGATCAGGTCCTGATGACTTATTATGATCTTCTCTATTTCCTTTTTTATAAAAACGAACTGTTGGTTGATATAATTCAATTTACTACAATCCATCAGTTTAAGGTTTTGCGTTGATGGGTGGTTTAACATAATTCAACATGGTATGGGAGCATAAAGTACTGAGTTCGAGCCTCTGCCGAGTACACAATTACACGAGTGTTTATGCTATTTTCTGATTTTATGTTGACATTGCAGGTGGCAGCTCTCAAGGATACCATTGCAAGTAAAGATGAGGAGATGGAGCGGTTGCAGTTGCTTAAGACTAATGCCAATGGTGTAAAGCATGGTGTTGGTTCCCTAAGATTTGAATCATCCTCTCCTAGAAGGCATTCCGGCGTAACTCCTCGGCAGAGCCCAAGGCCATCAGGGAGAAAGGGCTTTGGGTTAATTAATAGATCAAAATCTGACATAGACAATTACTCAGATTATGATAGGCGTTCCGATTCTGGATCGCATCAGTCTATGGATGACGTTAGACATAACAAGCATTCGGGATCTGGACCACATTTGTCTCTAGAGGACTTTAAACATCAGAAGGAATCTTCTTCAAATTCAAGGGGTCTAAGTCAGAATCTTACTGATGATGTTGACCTTATAGGCTTTGGGAATGGTGATTCTGATGAGAGGTTAAGTGACATATCAGATGGCGGCCTTTCGATGGGGACTGAAACCGAGGGATCAATTTGCAGTGTTGTGGAATACACACTATTCCCTGAAGTTGTAAAACCATCAGATGGTTCGATTACTGTTACCAAACCCCCGGAGAGCACGTTAGATGTAAAAAGGCTAGCTGAGAGTGCAACAACTGGGGGGAAGTCATTGGTTTCCATTCCAGAAAAGTAAGTAACTACTATTCCCTCTTAAAACATTTATGGACCTCTTTGTACTCAACTTATAAAGGATTTAGGTTCAGCTTGCTCTCTTCATTTCATGCTTAAAACTTATTGGTGACAACGCCAGCAGCCATGACCCTTTATCTTTCCTATAACCGGGATGTCGAGGGCCTCACTTGACTTATGGTTCACCCCTACTAATGTGTATGAAGACTCCGCTCACTCTATTGCTGGCTTCATGTATTTTTATTTTTTTGAAACCGAAAAATCGAAGATTTGTTCCACTATACACGGGATAACCATGCTCGTTCCTAGACCAGGCACTGGGAGACAATGGGAGATGTCTACACATTAATGTTACAGGTGAGTCTCGAACCATGGACTTTGAAGGAAGCATACCTTCAAATCTCAAGTCTTCAACCACCGCGCCACCCCTTAGGGACTTGCTAGCTACAAGTATCACAAGTGTTGTTTTCAACTTGGGGTTTTACATCTCAGGCACTTACAAGTTACTCCAGCAGCGCATCCCTTGGGGGTCTTACGACGTAATTTCAGAAATAGCCAAATAGGACATCTTTTGTAGTACATAACATTTTAGCTATGCTCTTTCCTCTTTCACTGGTTGATTAAACTTTTGTTTTGGTGCGCGATGTGATTTGGTTGAACACACTTGGATGCGACACAACTCTTACGCACCTTGGTGGTTAAACTTAAATAGGCATCGAGAAATTTATCCTTTTTGTTTTTGTCTTATGCAGAACCAATCCGCCAACAAAGACAGGCCACAGGCCCCCGCAAAAGCCCGTGCAGGCAAAACCGTCAAGAGTTTCACTGACGAAAAGCTCCTCAAAGCCTCCATCAGCATCAAGTATGAAAATCTGAACACTGTTATATTACTCCCATGTTTTCAATATTATTTGCCTCATTTTTTTCTCTTAATTTGTGATAAGATGCCAAACTCTTCATTGATAAAATGAAAAGTACAAAAGGAGATCAAAGGAGAATACAAAAAAGCTCTCCCATTGCTGATAATAACAGAAGAGTTATTACTACTAAAGAGAGTGGAAAGAGTTCACCATCTTGAGGTACTAAAATGATTATTTGCCTTGTGCCATTATTCAGCTCTTCTACATTATTTTAGAATTGCATTATTTCCCAAGTCATTGTTAAATGGTCTCCTTTTGGTTGGCTGCTTTAGCTTGTGAATCCTAACATTTTAGTCATTTTAGTAGTCAAAGTCAACCTTAGTAATCTCATAATCTAGCTTACTAGTAATGAAAGACAAATGACAACATGAGATTATCTACTCCTTTCTTTGTGGAGGTTTAAATCCTCACGTGCATTTGATTGCTAAAAAAAGAAAATAAAAAGGGGAAAACAAAACGTAGTGAAAAACAACTGTGTATCATATTGAAGTCAGCTTGGTACTAGCTCAATTTATTCATTTATTTTTATTATTATTTTTTTCCACTATGCATTCATATCGATATTTTTTGGATTAAGAACTGAGCTTTTATTGAGAAAAAAGAAGAATGGGCAAGTTTTCATGGTCTTATCAACTTTTACATGGTTTTGCCAACTAGCGCACAACTCTAATAACATCTTGTATAACCTAGTAATCACGAGATTACAAGTTTGAATCTCTTCTTCCCCAAATATTGTTGAATTGGTATTTTTTAATGGTTTCAACTTTTTTGTGTTTTCCTAACTCAGTCCACTCTCTTCATTTTGATGCAAATCAGGTGCGAAAAAATCTATTATCGATAGCTCCTCATCGATGAAAAGCGACAAAGGGTGGAAGTGAATCAATCTAAATTTAATGTGGGGTAGACAAATTGTTAGATCCTAATCATTATTTTGTGTAGTTGTGGGTGGTAATTTAACTTCACACTTCTAGTTTGTGGCTTATCCATAGCTTACCTTTTGCCTTTCTAATTGGGATCTCATAATTTCTTCTTTTTGTTGTATATTTGTGTGCCAAAAGGTTAGCAATGGATTGAATACATGTTCACTTTGGAGCTTTCTCCATCTCTCTCTTCCTATATTCTCTCTTTGTGTGCATCACACACATGAAGATAACCATATTTATAGAACATGAGCAACATTTCTCCATTCAACTGGTACCAAGATCTTCTTGTCCATTAAAGATTTGCCAGTTATTTATTTGATGAAACAGAAAATCTCATAACCTTTTTGCATATTGCTCTTTCTTATTTGACAAATTTAATAGTAGTAGATTGAAGATTTATATTTACCAATTAATAGTTGTGAAAGTTGTTTTTTTTGTTTTGAGGAATTAACTTTTGTTTGAAATTTAGTTAACAATCCTCATAAGTTGGCCTAAAAGTGCTTAAAAATTATCAGTTCAATGCATGCTTGTTCACCTGATCTAAGAAGAATTCTTACAACAATTGATTATCAAGTGGGCCTAAATCATACTAATTGGTAAAAAAAAAAAAAAAATTCAAAAAGTTTTTAAATTTCACTTTCAGATTTTAAAACGATAGAAATTAGCTTAGGACAATGTTGAAGTTTTATGTATAAACCTTGTCAATTTGGATGCATTAATTACTATCTCGATGATGGACAGTTTGATGCCTATCTCATAATTATTATAGTAATTGGTATTAATAATAATAATACTATATTAATGAATATTTATAATATAGTATTAAAATATATTAATGAATATGAATGTAAATATATTTAAATTTGCTTACCTTTATAATTATTGTGCGAGAAAAATCTATTTATCCCAATTTCTCTAAAAAGAAAGAAAAAAAAGGGCTAGAAGGCAGCATTCGGTTAACTTAAATGGGAAACATTCACATAACTAAATCCAATTAAAAAATTATAGATGAGTTTTAGCTAGTTTAATCAAGTGCTAAGAAAAATTCAAAATTCAAAAAGAATAATTAGTAAGTTTGGTCCCCCTAAGAAACTTGCAGTTTAATTCTTATAACTTCAAAAACTAGAATTTAGTCTCTGTAATTTAAAAAAAAATGTTATAATTTAGTCTATGTAGTTTTAAAAACTAGAATTTAATCCATTTAATTTGATAATAAAATATAGTAATTCTAAACACTAGCAAATTAAATACGTGCTAACTCACTATCAGACATAAAAAATACGTTCTTTTTTTGTTCAATTAGCACTTAACTCTCAATTTTCATTATTAACACATGAACAACTAACTTTCAATTACTTAACATGCAAACAATTGGAACAAACAAAAGAATATTTTTTACATTTTATCAAACTATATAGTCTAAATTATAGTTTTTATCAAACTATATAGTCTAAATTATAGTTTTTAGAACTATAAAGTCTAAATTCTAACTTTTATAAGATCATGTGGATTAATTTCTGGTTTTTTAAAACCACGAAAAACTAATTACAATATTACAAAATATAACTTTTTTTTTAATATAGGGACCAAACTTGTAATTTATCCAAAATATAATTACAATATTAAAATACTCGTAAATAATAAAATAAAGATTAAAAGTTTTAGCATCTTGTCTGGGTGGTGTAGTTGGTTATCACGCTAGTCTCACACACTAGAGGTCCCCGGTTCAAACCCGGGCTTAGACATATTTAATTTGTTTTTTTTTTCAGTCTCCCTTCAATCTGTTATTCCTAATCTCATTCCACCACGATTACTATTTTTACTAATATATATGGTTTAGGGTTATAATACTTGCAAACATAGATTAAGATTGATAGGTTTTGCCGGGAAGAATAATAGCTCTCAAATGCTCATCAAACATATGTTCATGATTAAGAGGTTATCGGTTCGAATTTTACTAAAATTCGAAAAAAAAAGTTGATTGTTCTTTATCTTCCTAGATAGATGAGTCCTTTTTGTTGTAAGATTGCAAATATAAATACCAGGATCTCTAAGCCATATAGAAGTGTAATTCAAGCCCTCTATAAATAGGCAAAAAAGAAAGTCTGAAATGTCTTTTTAAGCATTTTTTTTTGGCTTTTTTTATTTAAAAGACATTTAAGTGCGAGAGATTCGAATGCACAACTTCTCAGTCATATGTCAATATTTTATGTTGGTTAAGTTATGCTCTTGTTATTTATGTCATTGTTCATCTCTGAATATATAATCTTTCATCAACTAGTATTGAATATCTCAAATTGGAAAAACCAGAAGACTTAAACAATCTTTATAAGATAGGTAAATTACGTTTTTCTTGATACATCTCAACGATACGAGAAGAGTTGAACACCAACCAGATGAGAAGCTAAAAAAAGGCTTGAAGGCATTGGGTTGCTTTACAAGAAAAAGGTTCCCATATGTTGCCTTAAATGGAAAATATTCGCACAACTAAGTCCAGTTAAAAATTAGAGATGAATTTTAACTAATTTATTCAAAATACAGCGCTAAGAAAAATACAACTAAAACTTTTCCCTCTAAAACCAATAATATACTTGACAAATAGACAAAAAATAACAACCAGTTTTATATATTTCAATACTAATATAAATATACGGTTCATACTCTTAGCATCTTGTGTGGGTGGTGTAGTTGGTTATCATGCTAGTCTCACACACTAGAGGTCCCCAGTTCAAACCTGGGCTCAAACATTTTAAAAAAGAATTATTGTTCTTTATTTGCATTTTGTGTATATGTAGATGAGTTCTTTTGTTGTAAGATTGCAAAACCAAAATACTAGGATAATCATTACGGAGGGTCTTCGAATATTTAAAAGTGACAAGGTATATCCCTTCACAATAATCGAGCACAGACACTGCCTTGAACAGTCATGAAATAAAAAAAACACACCTACAATATCTTGGAGCCCATAAGGGAGGACAATTTGAACATATAACTTTTTTTTCTACATAAATCAATATTTTATTGCCGGTTAGGTTATGCTTTTGTTGGCAATATGGCATTGTTTATCTCCGTGTGTATAATCTTTCATCATTTAGTGTTGTAGAACCCAAATTTAAAAAAAATGAGGAGACCTAACAACCTTTATAAGATAGTTGGATTACTTCTCTCTTGAGACACCTTAAAAAGATATGAGAAGAGTTGAACACCAACCAGATGAGAAACCAAGTGTAGTAGGGTAAAGCAATAGTCATATATAGTCAGGTTCAATCTCTTAGCATCTTGTCTGGGTGGTGTAGTTGGTTATCACGCTAGTCTCACACACTAGAAGTCCCCAGTTCGAACCTGGGCTCAGACATTTTCAAAAAGAATTATTGTTCTTTATTTGCATTTTTTGTATATGTAGATGAGTTCTTTTGTTGTAAGATTGCAAAACCAAAATACTTGGATAACCATTATGGAGGGTCTTCGAGAATTTAAAAGTGACAAGGTATATCCCTTCACAATAATCGAGCACAGGCACTGCCCCGAATAGTCATGAAATTAAAAAAAACACACATACAATATCTTGGAGCCCATAAGGGAGGACAATTTGAACATATAACCTTTTTTTTTCTACATAAATCAATATTTTATTGCCGGTTAGGTTATGCTCTTGTTGGCGATATGACATTGTTTATCTCCGTGTGTATAATCTTTCATCATTTAGTGTTGTAGAACCCAAATTTAAAAAAAATGAGGAGACCTAACAACCTTTATAAGATAGTTGGATTACTTCTCTCTTGAGACACCTTAAAAAGATATGAGAAGAGTTGAACACCAACCAGATGAGAAACCAAGTGTAGTAAGGTAAAGCAATAGTCATATATAGTCAGGTTCAATCTCTTAGCATCTTGTCTGGGTGGTGTAGTTGGTTATCATGCTAGTCTCACACACTAGAGGTCCCTAGTTCGAACCTGGGCTCAGACATTTTTAAAAAGAATTAATGTTCTTTATTTGCATTTTTTGTATATGTAGATGAGTTCTTTTGTTGTAAGATTGCAAAACCAAAATACTTGGATAACCATTATGGAGGGTCTTCGAGAATTCAAAAGTGACAAGGTATATCCCTTCACAATAATCGAGCACAGACACTGCCCCGAATAGTCATGAAATTAAAAAAAACACACATACAATATCTTGGAGCCCATAAGGGAGGACAATTTGAACATATAACCTTTTTTTTCTACATAAATCAATATTTTATTGTCGGTTAGGTTATGCTCTTGTTGGCGATATGACATTGTTTATCTCCGTGTGTATAATCTTTCATCATTTAGTGCTGTAGAACCCAAATTTAAAAAAAATGAGGAGACCTAACAACCTTTATAAGATAGTTGGATTACTTCTCTTTTGAGACACCTTAACGATATGAGAAGAGTTGAACACCAACCAGATGAGAAACCAAGTGTAGTAGGGTAAAGCAATAGTCATATATAGTCAGGTTCAATCTCTTAGCATCTTGTCTGGGTGGTGTAGTTGGTTATCACGCTAGTTTCACACACTAGAGGTCCCCAGTTCGAACGTGGGCTCAGACATTTTCAAAAAGAATTATTGTTCTTTATTTGCATTTTGTGTATATGTAGATGAGTTCTTTTGTTGTAAGATTGCAAAACCAAAATACTAGGATAACCATTAAGGAGGGTCTTCGAGAATTTAAAAGTGACAACGTATATCCCTTCACAATAATCGATCACAAACACTGCCTCGAACAGTCATGAAATAAAAATAAGGGAGGACAATTTGAACATATAACCTTTTTTTCTACATAAATCAATATTTTATTGCCGGTTAGGTTATGCTCTTGTTGGCGATCTGACATTGTTTATCTCCGTGTGTATAATCTTTCATCATTTAGTGTTGTAGAACACAAAGTTTAAAAAATGAGGAGACCTAACAACCTTTATAAGATAGGTGGATTACTTCTCTCTTGAGACATCTAAACGATATGAGAAGAGTTGAACACCAACCAGATGAGAAACCAAGTGTAGTAGGGTAAAGCAATAGTCAAATATAGTCAAGTTAGACCGTTGTCACGTAAGAATAGTCGAGGTGAGTGATTAAGTTGACAACCCTACCCGATTCTCCACATTGATATAATATAGTCCACTTTAGGCATGAGGCCTCAAATCAATAGAGATTGTTATTATCAGTTATATACCCATGATCTTGTCCTTATCTAACTAATGTGAGATACTTTGTTAGCATCCCAACAGTGAGCTGTCACTTTGACGCGAAGAACTTGACATGGATTTGCGCTCATAATATTTACGAAAATATGAAGAACTTGACATGGATTAATCGTGTGCTTGGGGAGGAAAAATGCCTCTTTAGATCACTGGGGATGCTTGTCTAAGGCAGAAATTTCAAAGGGGTGTCCCCTGCATTGTAGTTGGAGGGTCTCACTTTGACATAAATGGAAAGGGAATTGATGTTACAGCAGAAATCTAAGAATGGGGATTGATATAGATTCCATCTTAAAAGAAAAAAAAAAGAATCTTTAAACAAAGAAAAATAATTTTATAGAGTAAACAATTGTGAATCTTTCAATGTTAATTTCCATCATAAATGTATAGGTAAAGTATCTCTCATTATAAGCATAGACTATTATGCATATATTTAACTAAAAAACAAATGAACAGATTTCTTTTGTAATTGTTTCCACTTTTGCAATGATGTCTATTCCATTTTTTTTTCCTTTTTCGTTGATATCGATGGGTATTTTGACTAATTTATGCACATCTCAACTATTCTCACGTAATAGATCGTTTGATCCTATAATATTTGGTCTCCTAGAAAATTAATTTCTAGATAAGTAATTATTATGAATCGAACTCATAACTTCTTAGATCTTTAAAATCCTCCAGGACTCGTAACTTATTGCACATTATTGTGTAGCTGTGTTAATGAGAACTTTGACCTCAATGCCAAATTTATACACTTTTTATTGAGGTGTTCACAAACATCCAAGTATTCCCAGTTTTCCCTCTATATGTAGAGAGAGAGTGTGACAGGGAGAGAGAAGGCTTTATTTCAACTCATAAAAGATGGAAGTCATCTTTTTACATCGACAAAGAGAGTTGCAAAAAAAGTTAAATCATCAGCACAAGTCTTGGAGCAATTTCTTATCCACTTGACCACTTTCTGATCTTCCAAAGAAAAGAAAATAGACCATTTTCTAGGAATGAGTATTTTGATCTTTACTTTTGCACAGAGCCACAACCATGGCAATCCATCTCAGTCGGGTTGGTTGAGGCTTGAGATCTCCGAGATGTGTTTTTTTAGAAGTCTCAT
This sequence comes from Sicyos edulis, assembly GCA_036507275.1. Lineage (NCBI taxonomy): Eukaryota > Viridiplantae > Streptophyta > Magnoliopsida > Cucurbitales > Cucurbitaceae > Sicyos > Sicyos edulis. The sequence goes on from CM071846.1 coordinate 68,028,276, forward strand.
GTTTGAAATCCACGAATAAACTTAGTTGTAAAATCCTTGTCGTCTCCAAACTTTATAAAATATATTTCTACTGGTATCAAGACTTTCACTTTCCCTCTTAACAATATAATGTACAAAAAGTCCAATGTGAAGGACAATAGTATCTTTGCAAGTTATCATTTGGCTACTCATCTCCCTACCATATTACAATATGGACAATTAACAATCAAGTTATTCAAAAGGATTTGGTTTCTAAAGAGTAATAAATAAAAAGAGTCATGACAGCCTCTATCACAATGATTTGAGTCCCTAATTAGCATCTTCCCAAGTTTCTTCTACCTGTTCACACCTTCTCTATGCAAGCTCTTGCTCTGTTATAGATAAAAATCCAAATGCGCCGACTCCGAGAGCTCATGCGGTTGCTGAGAAGGTTACCTGTACAGTTTCTCTTTCATTTGAGCTTTTATCAAGTAGCTACAATAACTTGAGTCGAGCGTTCATCGAGGAATCATCTGGAGAAGCCATAATATCTGTACTGATCAAGCTGGCCTTTTTTATCCTACACTCTAGCAATAGGAGAAAATGGAGGTTTGAACAAATATGATGGCGGTGTTTCTTTCGACATTCTTGTTTCTCTTTTCTTCTCCTCCATTGTTACTGTGTCGATCAAGAATTTTACTTCCTCCTCAAGAAGCACTTTTAATGAATTACAATGTTGCAACTCTTTGGTTTCCTCCATTTGGACAGCATTGCAGGCTTCAGTCGCGTGTAACAGAGCAACACAAATGGAGAATGCTTGCAATGTTGATAATCGTGCATGAAAATCGACAGCGTATTGTCCATCTTTTACAACATTCATGGTCAATGCTGGAGTGGTATCCTTTACTCCCTGAATCCATATTAAAAAAAACAAGCTTACTACAAGAAAAAGGTTAAATCAGAAATAGAAATATCTGCTAACACACAAATACCTTATTCTTTCTTCTGTAATATGTTTATTATCAACAGAATTTTTATTTCTAATAAACCATTTGTTGCAGTTCAAGATTGTTCCATTGAAAGTACATAAAATGGCATCTGAAAGTAATTCAAGCGCCTTAAGCTTTTATTGTATAATTGTTATCAAAATTTTGATATGAAACACCAGTCCAGAATTTTAACTGCCAATTATCTTTGAAGTTTGAACCAATAAAAAGCTTACCTGATGAAAAAGCTCAAAACTTTGTTTCCCCTTGTGTGCTTGATTTTCGAGACAGTAGCTATTGGGGGTGCCCAAAATCAGTAGAGGACAACCCATGTCCCAACCACCACAGTCACAACCACCTCCGAACCTCCATCGATCGAGTAACGAAGAAGGGCCGTGGCTTTCAACAGTTGGCAAACCATGGTTCCCAATGGGAATTACCACCTTTAGAGTTTCTTGAGTTGGGTGATGAGGAGGTTCATCTTTCCTTTGTTCAATCTTAGAGAGGTTTTGTATGGCTGAGTTCAATTTACCGCTTGTTTTATCACCTCTTCTATATTTCAAGCTCTCTCTTTTGGTAAATGGGATTTGCATAAGAATAGATGCAGATTCCAGGTCTGGATGTAAATCTGCTGAATCCCAAGGACAAGAACCATCATCACAGATTACAGAAGCATGTTTTTGGAGAAGTTCGGATTTTTCGAGAGGATTCCCACCATTAACATTGAAAGCTTCTCCATCTAAGCCTGAATTAGAAATTTTAGGAGATTTAACAGCATCTTGGATAGAGACGCAACTTTCTTGGGATGCAGTACTTTGTCTCGTACGTGCAGTATCGTACAGAACGAATTCTGTGACCATTGAGTTGTCAAAACCACCATCTCTAAGTTCGGAGGATAAATAACATGAAACTTGCATCTGACCCACCATTAAGGAGTTTTTGCAGCTGTGATTCAATCCAAAACTGCTTACATTACTCTTTTTTTTACGATCTTGGGTATGAAATGTGTATACCCATTTAAAAGGATTGTCTGTCTTCCAAGTCTTGGCCACATAGACATCTTCAGGGGAGCTCTGAGAGAACTCAAAAAATGGCATCCCATGTTTTTTCTCCAACTTGAGAGAACCATGTAAATGCACTGGCGATGATGCAACAACATTGTGGTGGTTATCATTATTCGAAAAACGAAAATTACAACCTGAACTCTTTTCAGTATTTGAGAAATCTTTCAACAAAGATTTTCTGAATGTCTCGTTTCTTTGCAAGTCAACTTTCTTAATAGCTTTATCACCACCAGCTTCGACCGAGTGACTGAAACGGCTCCGGACAGATTTAGATTTCATAAATGGATCCAACATTTTCCTTAAAGGACTTATGTGAGCTTTTGTGCTGTGTCTATACTTTAGATCGCTTTGAAGCTGGTTGTTAGGCATTTCTACCTTAGCAGAGAATGATTTCTGCAATGCATGAACCTTGTCTCTCTTGAAAAGTTTCTTGCCATTGTGAATGGATCCAATGCTTGTAACATTTTCAAGATGATTGCTTGAATCTTTCAATATAGTTTCACTTTTCTCGGAACCTAAGTAGATTTCGATGAAACTATCTGATGAACGCGGGCCTATGCAAGCCTTATTAACTGATGATTGATTCAGTTTTGTGTCCAAAGGTAATGATATCCTCTCTGGGTTTTCCTCATCTGAACTACACAAACTGTCAACAATACCAGAAACCCAAGAAGTGTAATTGTCATGTGAAATTTCTATTTTTCTCCTTCCCCCTTGAATGTCCATCCCTTCTATGTTACCTACATCTTTAGAGCTTTGGTACTTGAAACGCTGCTTAAGCATTTCATCATCTTTCAATTCAACCATGCTAGGTGAATTGTTTTTGTGAGAACTGCGGTCGAGGCCGAATTTAATCTCTGTGAAATCATCCTTCATACTCAATTTGAAATCTTTATGCTCAGTGTGTTCCTCTTCAACTAGGCTAGATGAATTGCTTTTTCGAGACCTGCGGCCGCCACCAAATCTAATCTCAGTAAAATCATCATTTACATTCAACACGAAATCTTTATGCTTATGTTTTTTTCTCGTGCTACTCTTTTTAATCCTCGAATGAAGTGGAATCGATGGAAGAACAGTGTTAGGACTCTGATCCACAGAGCAAAGGCTGTCAAATTCCAATTCTGGCTCTTTTCCCATTGTGTGATCCACACCTCTGCCAGAAGAAAGATACTAAGTTTTGAGCAAAACTTCAAGAAATTAAACGACATAACAGTTCTTGTACAAGAAAAGGCCAAGGAAAAACATTGTAACTCAAATATTTCACAAGCAATGGAACAAGATATAGATGTTTCAATTACAATCAAACAGGGAAAGGAAAAAGGAATCCTTAAAATGACAAAGATGCAGATTAGTAACTGAAAGAAACTATACTGATAAAAATGTACAAAGACAGAACTTGTTACCAACAAAGAGTTTCTGCTATCATTACAAGCACTACAAAGACAATTTTCGCCAAAAAAAACAATAGCTCAACCAGGATAAGTGTGCGCCTATGACTTTGGTCATGAGTTCAAATCCCTAACCATCTCGAGCTTTGCCTATTTCCCAGATTTACCTCAGGAAAGAATAAAAAAACTTAATTTTCATGTTGACCTGAATCTAGTAGTAGACAGAAGTAGAACCAAAGCTAATGAAAACAGATCTTAACAAAAGCTCAAACTGAACAAGATTTTGATTTGTTAACCTTACAACTATTCAGATTGAGAAATGGCAAACAACCCATTAAAACCAGTAACTCTGAGAATCACAGAACATCCAGAAAGAAGAAAAAGACTTGATTCTAGAAGCTGAGATCTTCAACAACAACTCAATGCTCCAAAACACAGACAAAAACCCCAAAATGTGAGCTCAGGGAGCAAAAATCATTTCATCAAACACATTGCAAGCAACATTCAAGAAACCCCACAAAAAAGGAACATAAGAATTCAATTGAAAATTAAGCCTTACCCCACCAGATCTTAGAAGAGTAAAGGCAAGGAAGAACCCAACAAACAACAGAAAGAAGCAATCATGTTGACCAATCTCTTCAGCTGAAAGCTTCAATAAAATTCATGGCAGAAAAGGGGAAAACCCCAAAATTGATGAGAATTTCAGAAAGAATCAAGGAAATGAAGAACTTGGGCAATGGCATTAAAGCATAATGAGCACAATTTTAGAGAGAGAAAGCATGCGTTAGAGAGAGAAAAATTTCACAATTTCTCTCTCACACACGATTGAAGGTTGCTGGGAGAGACAAGATAACTGCAAAACTTCTGTTCATGTCTGCTTAAAAAAGAGCCATTGTTTCTGTAGTCATTATGTTTTTTTTTTCCTTTCTTTCTTTATGCATGATTCATTGTGGCCCAATCAAATTACAAGTTTCATCCTCTAAGCTTTCTTTTTTCTAAAAGAAAGATTAATCTATCTTAAAGCTTCATGTCTCTCTTAAATGTTAAATTCAAAAAATAAGTATCTATGATATATTAGGTAGGAAATTTGCTCTAAGATTGTGTATTTTAAATATAATAATTTAAAAAAAAAAATATTTCATTCATAGTGAAATTTTGAGGGTTTTTAAACTTTTTTTTTCTTTCCAAATCTACTTCTATTGTTTATTTATGGCTATCTGCTACATTAATTGAAACTATTTGTGACTTTTGATTGAAGATGGTTTAACATGACATTAATTGAAGACTAAATATATACTGGTCGAAAACTATATGTTGCACTAATTGAAATTATGAGATATATGAATTTTTTTCATATTTTTACTAGATTCGTTCCAATTTACTGTCATACACCAATTACTATTAAAAATGTTGATATTAAAATAATTTGTTTGCTTATTATTATTATTATACATGAAATTTTTTCTATTATATATTAATTGAAATGCATTCATAGTGTTATCAAATTTCAGTATGTAACCATTGTAAATAAAGACAACGGTTAAGAGTGTTTTAAAGAACAAAAATATTATAAATTTTATCTATGATGATCACCCATTAATTTTTTTTTCATTTTTTTAGACATGTTGTAAAATTAATTGGGTTGCCAAGAAAAAATAGTTTAATGGGTAAGTTGATCTACGTACTCACAAAAAATATATATTTTACAATTTTTATTTAAAAAATTCAAGTATTTGGTTAATACAAAACTAAAATTCTAATAATAATTATTATATGCCTTTTGAAATTCAGATTATATGAAGTACATAATTAAATGTCTAGAGATTTTTTTTATTTTATTACTTATGGAGTCTAGGGATTTATTGTAAATCAAAGTAAAACAAGGCACATATTTAAAAGTTTAAATTTATTATTTAAATTCTTCAATTTTTCTTTGGTTTTGGCTTTTAATTTCTAAAATTATTGTCTGTATGAGAGCTTGAGCCCACTTATATTTCTCAATTTTTTAAAAAGTTTATTTCTCAATAATGCTGTTAGAGAAATGATAAATTTTCAATATCTCAAATAAGTAGCCATGATAGAATCTGAAATAAAATTCCCATTTTCTTGAATGACCAAAGGACCAATTTTAATAATGCTAACAAATATTAATTCATTAGTTAAATCTCCAACATAATAACAAATAAGTGTTTTCAAAATTCAATACTTTAATTACATAAATAAATAATTTATTCATTTTACAATATTCTGCTACAATAGATGAGTTATAACAAGTATTAATGATGTGGACCAAATAATTCTAGCCTAGTTCATTTAAGTCTTACCCTAGAAAAGAAAGTATACCTTTGGGGCACCCCCAAGTAAGAAGTAAGGTTGTACAACTTCTTTTCAAATGAATTTTACACTTTTACCCATTGATAATAGCATCTAACTCATTTCTTGGGGGGCAATATTGAAAATTCAAGTATAATCAACAAGGCAAAGTGCTCTTATCAAAATGGTGGGGGTGCTCATATCACTTAAAACAAAAATATTATTTTTGAGATGTAACAAGAAAAAGAACATTGTTTTAAGGGCTTTGGGAAGTGCAAATATTGAAGAGTGGAATCCACAGTTAATGACTGTTTCAAATTGTTATTAGTTTTATAAGATTGAGATAAACCCCATCAACCAATTGGGGATCATAGGCTGGTTAAAGTTACTATAAAGCCCTTTTGTCACCATGATTTGGATTTGTTAAATTACCAAGGTACACATGAAATAAAAATGTGAAGAAAATGATAGGTTGGAACTTTTGTAAAAAAAAACATAAATAAACACATTTGGGAGTGATTCAAAAGGTGCAAAATAAGTTTAAGGTTGCCACCTAAGTCAAACAATCAACAAATGGTCCAAAAGAATGGTCAATAAAAGATCCCATAATGTTTAAAAAAAAAAAAAAAAAAAAAAAAAAAAAAAAAAGATTCCATAAGTTTCTCCTCTCTTGCAAGTTATATTGCAATTTTCACAAATTCCTTCTTTTTGTCTTCTTTTTTTCAAGTATGTCTAAGACTTTTCTCTTGTGGATTTTAATTATTCTTCCTGTGTTTACTTGTATGGTTCATTTTATATGAACTTTATGAAATATTATATCAAATGGAGGCTAGATTTGCTTGATTTGTTTTTCAATAGGTAAATAGGAGATTATTTTTAACTGTCATAAATTAACTTGGTGATCAAATAGAATTTTTAAAATTAAGAGGTTATAAGTTAAATTCATAATAATCATATATTTAAAAGTTAATTTTATTAATATTTTTTAGAATTAAATGCTATATGCTCAAATAATTTTCTCATGAAAATAATCGAAGTACGCATAAATAGCTTACTCACAATTATAAAAATAAAAATAATAATGTTTTGTGGATAGTTAGAAATTTGATAAAGAGATGTTAAATGTGCATTGATATTACTATGTGAGTGTTGAAATTTTAATGGTTTTTTAAAATTCATAAATATCTTGCTTAGTTTCACAGTTATGCCAGCAAATGTTTGGACTTATATAAGTTCAACAAAAAAAATGTATATATATAAATCAATAAACTGCTTAGGGACTAAATATATATTTAAAAATTATTAAGGTTATGACATGGTATTACATAATCAAAAAAAAAAAAAAAAGAAGATATTTCACCCTGCCGAAACTTTCAAAATTTTGATTAAACGTTACAAATTTATCAGCTAAAATCTAAGTTTTTTTTTTTTAAAAAAATCTAAATCTAAAAATTTAGTTATTAAAAATTTAAAATAAAATATTAAATTGTTATTTTATAATCAACCATGTTTGAGAAGAGAATCAAAATATATAATCTTTTAGTCATTAATTTATTTATTTTTTTGAAAATCGAGAAATTGAAGGCTCGAAGGTAATTTAGTTTAAGCGTTTTCCAACGGCCTCAAACCAAGGATCTCTCAAGGAAGCATGTCGTTTTTTGCCTCAACCGTTGGATTGCTCATTGGAGACTTAATCATCAATTATTTTAATACAAACTCTAGTACAATGACTGAATTAAATACTAATTTTTAGAATCGAAGTGTGACGGTAGAGTTGAATTGAATTTCAACAAAATTAACACTCCATCAACATTTTCAATTTAATTACTAAATGATATATAATGGAATTTTGCTTTTGTATATCAAGTTATGTCGCTGAGTTGAATAATTACATTATTATATTTTCATGAAAATTAATAAATAAATTGTTTTTCTCATTCTAAAAAAATAATGAAAGAAAAACAAAAGGTTAATTATGGAAAAGGGTAAAATAGTAAAATGGGAGAAGAATTGGTGGAATTAGGCGGGAGAAAAGCAAAACCGGGATAGTCGGCCACGTCAGAAAAAACCCACGGAATCTTTGGGCTCCATTTTCAACTTTCATCTTTTGTTTTTTTTCTCCTAAATCTTTTCTTTGTCTGTTCTATTTGAGTTATTTAAATCATATATCAATAAAAAAAAATTAAACAATCATATGTTTATATTTAAACTTGCCGTTGTTTTAATTACTTTTTATTCTTCTTGTTTACAAATAAAAAAAAAATTATGTTTTAATCTTAAATTATTAATTAAAAATAATTTTATTCTTTGTTTTAATCCTACAACAATTGAGAACGAGAGATTTGAATTCGTGACCTCTTGATCGAATCCTACAACAATTGAGAACGAGAGATTTGAATTCGTGACCTCTTGATCGAACATACTCAATAAACTATTGTTATTGTTGGCTAATTTTTTTCATTTTTCATCGGCTTTTCTATCGATCACTTATCAAAAGATTCAGAACTTAATAATAAACCACAAGTATAAATACACATCCGTTAAGTAAATACATAAAATGATAAATATTTTTATACATATTAAAATAATGGGATCTAGTACATTAATATTGGTATCATTGCACCCTTATATAGAGTAGAATGAGATATTAGTAATGTTTAAAAAAATCAAAATATTATTGAAAATGTATTTTTGAAATTTTTTAACCATTTATTTTTAGTTTTGAAAAAGCAAATATTTTCCATTTTAAAAAAATCGCTTGTCAAATTAATGAGCTCGAAGTTTACGTCTATTTGAAAATTTTGTGATATCAATGGTAGGCAAAACTTTCAAAGGAGGAACATTTTCCAACTTCCATCCATTAATATACACTTCAGTCTTTAATAAAAATGCAATTTTTAATACATTCAGAAATTATTTGGTTTGAAATTAGGCCAACTATTTGGTTTCTACCCTAAAAATCTTATTCGAAATTATTAAATTTTCATTTCAAAAAATAAATAAGTAAATAAATAATTTTTGATATAATCTCATTTGCATTCCAAATACGTGGCGAGGCTATTACAACTACAAGTTGAACCTCTACAAAATTAAAAAGTACTATTTATTTTTTGTTTAAAAAGACCGTAACTAATACCCAAAAGCATTGAAGCAAGATATGAACTGTAAAATAATTGAATCTGCACCACGAAAATGGAAGTTTAACTTGTTATGGCAATAGCATTATATAACTTCAAAAGTATTATATACCTCAAGTCCCCATTATATTGAACTATAAACAATAATAATCATCATTATTAACTATTATGGTGTATAACTAAAATGTGATGGATTCAACGAGGGTTAATGACGTAGTTGGTTATCTTATCTACTGTTAATTCATTTCAACTCCACGGTCACGAGTTCGAGTTCGAAAATCGATATTTGACTTTCATATGATTTGAGAGTAGTTGTGTCATCTATGTAGAATTTGTTGTCCTCCTTTCTTTACTTTGTACTCAAAAAACAAAAAAAAATGATGGATTCAAATCATGTGACCACCTACTTGCCTAGAAATTAATTTATTACGTACTTTTTAAAATTCAAATATTGTAAAATTAAGTCGCCCGTAACAATAGTCTAGATGCCCACAATCTGTCTCAAATAGCCATGGAGATCCAAAAAAAAAATTATTGTTATTATTATTTAAAGTATGAGAGGCTGTTTATTTGACATATTTAGGTAGAATTTAACTCAATGAGTTATATTGAGAAGCTATGTTGAGTAGTTAAAAATTGAAAGGTATAGCCAAAAACTCGTTTGGATGTAGTTTTTATTTAGAGAAATTAGAGTTTAACACCTTATTTGGATGTAAATTTAAAATGAGTAATTAAAAAAGAAATGATAAAAAATGAGTGGTTAGAAATGAGAGTTATTTTTAAAAGTAAAAATGAAGAAAAGATAGTAAAAACTCGTTTGGATGTAGGTTTTCGAAGAGGAGTTAATAAATCCTAAAACTAAATCCTACCTAAATATGTCAAACAAATAGCCCCCGAAAACCCATCGATAAATAATAAAGCAAACTATAATAATTTGACTAATAATAATCATGGACATTAGACATCAACAAAAGCATCAATATATACTTACAAACCAAGGAATCATGTATTCACTCTCCTATCCTATTAGTGAACTAAAAAAAAATAAAATAATGGACATTATATTAGCACTCCATGGGAGGTATTCTAAATTCATTTGGCTACTTGCACCTTGATTATTCTCATGAAATTTTTTTTTTCTACAACAATATTTGATAAATGGAGATTCAAACCTATAATCTCATGGTTACTAAGTTGTATAAGATGTCGTTAGAGCTCTGCTCATGTTGACAATTATTCTCATGAGATAACCCATCAGACTCATATTGAACTCATAACATTTTTGTTCTCCGAGACCATTTTGACAGCTAATTGATGGGGGATATTTTTTTTTCTTTCGGTTAAACAACCAATAAAAGAGCACAATTTAAGCGGCCATTGATGAGCCAACTTCAAAAGGTTAAGCAACAACAAAGTTAGCACAATTTGAACAGCCACTGATGATAGCTTCAAAAAGTTATAAACAATAAACGAACACTACGAGAGAGTTGCGAAGTTTCTGCACCATTGTTTGGGATTCCTTGGATAAAAATAGCTCACTTAATAATAGGCTAAATTTTTTAAAAGTCTACTATTAGTCGAACCAATTGAGCAAAAAAAGCTAGGGCTGATGGACAAGCAAAGCCATGAGGACGAGCCATTTAGAAATTTAAACCTTTTTGCTAAACCAATAATGTACCTATGCAAGAAGATTGTATAAACATGGAATCTGCGTAAAAGTCGTGTTTGGTAATGAATTTCAACTGTAAACCTAACTAACTAGTTCGTGGCAGCTCGAGGTCGAGGCGACAGACTAGAGGGTGGGAAAATTTAGATACATATGGCAACCTGTCTAACTGTACACCGAGGTAGATCCAAAGTGTAAACAAGACATAAAACAAGGTCAGCAGATTAGTTACTGTGCATTTTTAGCAGATTCTGTATTATCTTCCTTTTGAGACTAGTTAGATTTCTGGACATCCAAAACGGGTGTGTATGCTTCGGTTGTCTTCTTGAAGAGGTCATCGGCGGCTTTTTTTGATTCCCGGGGACTGGGTAGACTCTTCACTTCATCAAATTTGGCAGTTGCCAACGGTGCGAGGCCAACATTTACTGTAGAATTGTTTGCCGCATCTATTGTCAACATGGATAGTGAATCCCTACAGGCATACCAAGAGTGACCACAGGCAATGCACTCCAACTGGAATTGTAAAATCAGCATGTGTTAGCACAATATATTGTTCTCCATAAGTATTTCCTAGCTATTACATTTTCTAAACAAGAGTATAACTTATAAGAGAACAAAATGTATTGTATAGATCTCTTACTAAATAACCATAGCTCAATGATTAAGGCATTTATACCTCGCGTTTAGTGTTTTTAAAAGCTCAAGATGCACTATATATAAGAACATTCGTAAAAAAAGGATAGTATAGTTGGAGTGAAAATATTAAAAATAAAGCCCCAAGGATTTTTTTTTTTTTGAGAAACATGCCCCAAGGATTAGTAAATGTGTTAAGTGTTTTTAAAAGCTCTAAGGTGTACTACATATAAAAACGTCATTCATAAAAAAAGGATAGCATAGTTGGAGTGAAGACGGGATGCCCGTCCAAGAGTTGATGATGAGGGTTGAGACCCTTGAAGACAAAGTCACACGACCTTGTGGCTTCGAGCGTGGAGATAGCTTGTCGGGCTCTGTTGCCCATATGGAGGAGCGTGTCGAGAACTTAGACAATATTTTAAAAAAAGCCCAAAGGATTAGTAAATGTGTTAAGTGTTTTTAAAAGCTCAAGGTGTACTATATATAAGAACGTCATTCATAAAAAAAGATAAAAAGATAGCATAGTTGGAGTGAAAATACTAAAAATAAACTCCCAAGGATTAGTAAATGTTATTTTCTCAATTAATATGTTGAGATATGCCTTGAACGACTTAATGGCCTACGATTACTTTGTCAGGGGTCTCACTGTCCGGTCAGCGAGTGGGAGTTTCTTATTTATTGTTGTTTCTATTTCATATATGGGCATTTATATTTTGGGTCTTTATCTATAATAGGGTTCGATGAGAGAGCATTATATAAACTCGAATTAAACCCTAGCCCTCATGATGTTCATCTTGTATTTTCGCTCCTTTTAATAAAATCGTACCCCCTCTCTACTCGTGGACTAGATAACACAACCTTAGTAAACCACGTAAATTTTTGTGTTTTCCTTTTTCGTTTTTTCTAATTTTTGATTGGTTGGTTGATTGTCAATTTCATAACCTAATAAAAACCTAAACACAAGGATTTTAACTTTTAGAATTAGTAATTTTTTTAACAATTAATCAAGAAGTTCTAAGGTGCAAACCTAGCATCTTGAGGCTTCACTGAAACGAGCATCTATTCAAGGTTAGGCACTAGACACCTTGAGCCTAAGTGAACCTAGGCACGCATTTGGAGGGCTTTTTAAAACACTACGCATGTTAATTATACGATCACTACTCCATATGTATTGAACTCAAAAAATAAAGAAAATGAAAGGGCAAACAAACAACTGCAGTTAGGTCTTAGTAGAAACACTAGTTCTCAAAGGCAATGCATGCAAAGATATTGTCACAAGTGAGGTTGAATTTGTACAGTCTAAGGCAAAGCAAAGTTTAAGAAAGAAAGAATAGGACCTTATATCGTTGTCCCCGTCCTGTGTGGATGATTTCTCTAACACCCACTTTACATTCTGTGCATCTTGAACACCGAGCATCCGTCATCTGTTTCATCTTATATGGTCACTTATTATGAGCAAATCAAATGGTAAACGAAATGAGAAGAAAGAAATGGAGGAAAGAAGAAAGAATCTGACCTGCATATGCTCAGATTCATCAGGCTCGTTAGTGGTTCTTGTCTCCTCAGCAGTCATTCCATCCTGTATTGAACAATTACCGTGACTTCTACTTCCTTGGTTCGGACATGTAAGTGTGTCCATGAAGACTAAGAAAAATGGAAAGTGTCAAGCAGCTCATGCCAAATCAGTACACAACATATGTTTCTAGAAAGTTATGGTTGAGGCAAATAGAAGTTACCAAATTAAAAAAACCATAGTGAGAATAGCATCTACAATGATACGCACAAAAATGAGACAGAATGGACGGGACGAGACAGGGCAACCCAGACTGTATAAAATTTTAAATTTGGAGGACATGGCCGTCTATTCCGAACGGAATGGCAGCAACCCGTCGTTATGGGTATCCCACGCCTAATAGCTTCATGGGTATATCCAAGAGTACATCGGCACAACTGTAATGACTTTGAAGGTACACAACCATTATAATTCTCTCCCCGTTTATTTCCTACAGGTTTATTTTCTAGGAAATCAAAAACTTTTAAATGATGAATGAAATGGTTACAAAAAAAAATCCTATCGAATGATTACATAAAACATCTCCAATGAGATAGAAGTGAAGTTTATTTTTTAGTTGTGAGAAGTGTAGTAAGCCTAAATGAAAAATATAGACTTCAGTAAGAAAAGCAAAATAAAATAAAATAAACTGGGCAAATGGGTGTGATTGGTTACTTTACTGTAACTACAGCATAGTTTATAGGAGATTTGAATTTTTTTTCCAAAAATAAACAAAATTGAAGCAATTTCAGCTCATATTGCCTTCTGGTTTCTAGCATGATCTTATAAGCACATCGGCTTTCTTTATACTTCATCTATGGATTGCTACACCTATCATGAAACAGAACTTCGAGTGATTCTTCATAGCTAAAAGTTATTTAGAAAATCGTAAAGGAAGTGGAGATTTTTCCTGAGTCCTAACAAGATCAAACTTGTAAAATTGAATTTGACAATAAAAACATACAATATCTACCCAAAAAGTTGTGACGGAAATAAATAGCACATGTTTAAACTTTAAACAACACAACTAATACTATATCACACAAGATTAAAAAAGAGAGAATACACGTTCATAAAGAAAAGGAAGTCACAACGATTCAAATATCATATTCAAATTCCATTCGAATCCAATAAAGGTTGTAGACAAAAGAAATAATAAATATAGAAACCTAGTAGCTCGTTAGTTGAGCTAACTGATTGTTACATACCATGAGTTATACAAGTTGAAATGATGCTAGGGGTTGAAACTTGAAGTTAAAACAAATGGAGAGCCATGATCATTGTCTTACCTTGAGCTCATTGGGAGACATATTCAAGATTCTTGATGGTTCCAACTCTCCATTTAACAGCCGTTGAGCTAGTAAACGATTGTTCTGCCAAGAAAGAGAAATAATTAACCATGGAGTAAACAATGTCAAAGATTATTACTGCACATGTGACTACGTTCTTGATGCAGAGAACACCCTGCTGTTAAACATTCCTATTTAGTGAATGCATCAAACAATGTTCATATTCTTTTTAATAAGAATCATTACATTGATAAATGAAACAACGTTATATTCTCTCTTTTTTTATAAGAAACATTTCATTGATAAATGAAATCAAACATGTTCATGTTCATATTGATAAATGTTCTCTCTTCTTTTCAACTTGGCCCTTCACATATTTTTATCCAATTGAGATGAATATAAAAAGAAATAAAACTCAGATGTAACAAATTCATTATAACGATGGCTCTTTAGAAACGAAGGCTCTCAGAAAGATGGGATCTCATCTATCATGCATAAAACAACCTACTAGCGTGTGTTGTTCATTTTTAAGGATTAAGAGATTTCTGTCAAGTGTCTGCCTACCTTTAAGACAGTTTGATTACTGAAGAGTATGAGTGAACACAAAAAATAAAAGACATATCTAACCTTGAGATTGAATACCAGTTGCCGCATTTTTTGGTTATATTTCTGAAAATCCGCAGACAGAGCATCATAGGACACCTTCTCCAGAGCAGTTATCGCCGAAACAGCTTCATCTGGCCAGAGAAAAAATTCGATGCTCTGCAAAACCAGAAAAATATAGTAAACGTTAATTGATAACAAGACACATAATAACAGTTCAGCTGATCAGCACATCTACCAGATTTTTGCATTTGTGCTAACTGGCTACATACCTTAGCACCGTTCAGTGCTATAATTGACGACTCTGAATTCTTATTTTCATGGATAACACCATGAACATCAGTTTTTCCCATATCATCCTCACGTGTATTCTCAATAGAATAACATATGTACCGAACCCCCTCCAAAAGTTTTTCCAACCATTTATCACGATGAGTTTCACCTGTATGTACGTCAAATATTTCTAATACGGAGTAGTACTCTGATCGATTAGCCATACAACTTCCTGGTGTTTCCGCTTTTAATCTGTGAACAGATCTGGTTGCCTCTGATCCTTTTCTTGTAACATTGAGAGGCGAAATATTTTTTCTTTTGAAACTTCTTTTACTCTTCAGCTGATCTTCCTGATCAGCTGGTGCATCTTCAGGTTCAATATCAGGGAGATCTCCCAATCTTGACATAGTCTTCTTAACAAGTTCATCAATTTCCTGCTGCATAGAGTCTTCATAGTCCTTATCAGTCAGATTCCAAAGTTTTTTTTCAACTGTGTCATACACTTTTCGAACAATAAAACCAGGATGTTGCAGACGAATTGGAAGCTGCTTATGCAATGGAACAAAATGAATGGAACATTTATGCATTACAGATTCTACAGGAACCTGATCACGGTGGAAGCTATAAAACAGCTCTCGAATATCATGTGATTGCCAACTTCCACCGCCCTTTCTTTCAGCTTCCGCAGGACGATAAAACCATTGCCTGGTGACCATCATGCCATCTTTATTCTGAGTAATATCCTATCAATAGGACCAAGTTCCACATTTCAGGGACAAGAGAGTGGCTAGCTAACTTCCTCTGCAGATTACAAGTATGTGCATGTATATAAAAACAAGAACTGTCATACAATAACTTGCTAAACAAAATATCAAGTTGAAAAGGAAACCATCTAGTGAGAGCCAAATGTCCACAAAACTACAAGTTCCTCTAGATCACAGGTTAGTTTCAAATAGCATCAGGTAATCGTTTCATACTTAGTTTTCATGGCCCAACGGGAATGAATAGATTAGGTAGCGTTGCAAAATAGTGGCTACCAGTTTAGAATGAGTCCAAGAATCACCAATGCTTCAGGTTTGTCACAAAGTATCATAACATGGATAAATATTCAATTTCAAAATACCAGATTCGAAAAAAATTAAGCACGTTACCTTAATAATGCCCACATAAGGTTTTTGATCCTTTTCCTCAGGAACTAGAAGTACCGGATCCCCCTACCAACAATCATAAGGGAAATCAATAACAAAAAACAGTGATGAAGGTGGTGTGAGTGAAGTTCATCTGCACTCGAAAACAAGTAAATTAGATAATGTGCACATCCATCTCAAAACCAATTGGTGATGAGAGTAGTAGTTGTCCCCCTATCTTATTAATGTTTGTTGGACTCTTTACTTTTCCCATGCGGGACGACAAGAGTAGGATCCTAACAAAGTATAACGGGATGTTTCTCCTTACATGAAACCACCATTGGCATAAACATCTAGAATTCAACGGAAGAATGTATAAACCAAATTGCAACAGGCCAATGAAGCACAAATGGAGATACTACCATCTTCTTAAACGTTTTGTTTTTTTGGTACAAAGGTAACCACACCCATCCCTAGGCTAGGCACCGGAAGACATCGAAGGAATGGAAACACGAGAGGTGTCTACAAATTAATGTCACGGGTGAGTCTCGAACCTAGCATACTTTCGAAGCTCAAGTCTTCAACCAAATGCGCCACTCCTTAGGACCATCTTCTTAAACGTTTAATCTCACAGACGTTCAAAATGCGCATACTCTTGCAAATGATTGTATAAATTGAGATAAAAAATTCCGAACATGACGCTGGAAAATTAGGTATAGATACCACCAACTACAGGAATCCACACTAGACATTGAAAAAAAAATGCACAAACCTAAACGAAATCTGTATTTTGCTATTTTATTTCATATATGAGCTTTTTTTTTTAAATGTAATTAGAACTTTATCTGTAATAGGATTTTATCGAGAGTGCTTATGTAAATTCGAATTAAAACCCTAACCTCCCTGATGTTCATTTTATTTTTAGCATCTCCATAATAAAATATTTTTCCTATCTGTCCGTGAACTAGCTAACGCAACATTAGCGAACCACATTTGTGTTGTTTCTTCTTCTAGGTTTTCTCTATTTGCGATCGTTTGTTGATTTCCGAAATTTTTTCAAAACTATAGCAACACTAAAAACCAAGCAAGAAAAAACACAAAGCAACTCACAATATCATATCTGTTTCCATCAAATTCAAACGCATTGTAATGATTCTTCCGTCCATTTCCTGTTCCAGAAACCCTAACAACATCCCCGATCGGCTTCGCACCCTCGGCCGACTGATCGTCTTCGTCTTCGTCTTCGTCCTCATCTTCCGCCTGCTGTTCATACGCTTCCACGTCCTTCTCTCCACTGTAGCTTCTACTCTTGCGATTACTCTCTTCTTCTTCCTCTTGAAGCGTCATCTTCTTGCTCTTCTTCTGAACTGACGAGTTGTCGTCTGGATTGGAGGTTTGGTGCTTCGTTGTTGGCGCTTCGTCTTCTTCATCGCTGTTTGAAACCTGCGCAAATCTTCGGTTCCCCATCGTTGAGTGGGCGAAGGTTTCGCTTCAATGGCGGATGATTTCTTCAGTGTTTCGAATCTCTCTGAGACTGGAAATTTTGTCTCACCAATTGAGGAAATGTGGTTTTGGGTTTTCGCGGGGAAGAACAGCCTTGGCGGTATACGGCTTTTAGTAGGACGTGGACTCGGTAAGAAATAATTCTCTCCTCTCGTGAATTCAAAAAAAAAAGAAAAAAAAATCCCTATATACTCCTAAAATATAGGTAGATTGTAGTAAATATGTCCTTAAGAATTATATGAAATTTTAAAATATTTATATTCTTCCTCATTAATATAGTATTATATATTATAAATATTTATTAATATAATATTTATATTAATACTCGATTATAGTTACTAATTATTAGAGATGTCTATTTTTTGGAAATGTATTTTATACCTTCGTTTCTCCAATCTTCACCCCGTTTACATTTAAATATATATATATGTATATATGTATATATTATTTTTTTTTATTAATTTAATGTTTAGTTATAATATTTTGTTTGTAAAAATATTTATTCAAGTGCATATTTTTTACAATAATTAGTTATCTAATTAAAATTAATGTATATTTTCCATGAAAAATTAACTATTTAAAAATATTAATTAAAAAATACTTATAAAATTAACATTAGAAAAAGAAAAAATAAAAATAAAACGGTAAATTTTTCTCTCCCCGACCCCCACCAGTTCACTACGTTGAATCCCCATCCCCATTCGTGCGAAAAAAATGGTGAATTTCGCGGGAATGGAGAATGATTTTGGTGGCAGTGATGGGAACAGTGAGGGCATTCCCCGACTTCGCCCTGTGGACATCTCTACTAATTATTTTTTAAATTGGACTAATTTGATAAGTTTCCTAAATGATATATAGTTTGAAAGCAATCTCTCGTTTATTCAAAAGAACAAAAAATGTTATATTGTTAATTTTTTAAGGGACATTGGTTTTTTTTTATGTATAGTAAAAAAAGAACTACATCAATAATCGAGTTTTGAAAATAATTTATTTATAATTGAAAATGGGGTGAGTCTCACTAAAATGACCAAAATATCTAAATTTACAATTAAATAAATTGATTATCTTCAATTAATTTAACTATTTGAAAGTAATTAGTTCACCTCATTTGGAAGGTAGGTAAGTTCATGCATATAAAATAACATAGTTTTTTTAAAAAAATGTTACAATTAAAACGGTTAAAATGTTGATAAGTGTTTTAATTAATCTATTGCATTAAATTTGTTGCAATTTTTTTATATTATTACATGATAGCACAGTCTAAGGGACCGTTTGTTTGACATATTTAGGTAGTTTTTGGGTTAAATAATTATATTAAGTAGTTAAAAATTAAAAGTTGTGACAAAAACTTGTTTGGATGTAGTTTTTTGTGTAGGGTTAGAGTCAAAATCTTGTTTGGATGTAGATTTAAAAATGAGTAATTATTTTTAGTAGTTAAAAAAGAAATGAATGGTTAAAAATGAGTTATTTTGATTTATTTGAAAGAATGATTAAAAATAAGTTGCTAGAAACGATTGAGTAGTTATAAATTAATTATTAAAAATGAATGGTTAGAAATGAGAGTTATTTTTAAAAGTAAAAATGAAGAGAAGTTTAAAAACTAGTTTAGGCGTAGATTTTCGATGAAGAGTTAATAAATCATGTCAACTAATAACAAAATTCTTAGTCATTTTTAGAAAGCTTATAAGTATGTTAAAAATATATTTTATTAAATTATTTTATATACATATTCAAAATATGTATAATATATTCTTAATTTTGGTTGAGTTGGGTTGAACGAGCCAAAAATTAGTTAACCAAAGAACCAATCCCATCCAACTCAAAATAATTGGGTTGTCGATTTTTTTATACACCCCTACCACTAACTCAGCTAATAATTGTGAGATTTATGATTTAAATTCTTTAATTTAAAAATTAGTGTACAAGTTTAGATCATCATCTCTAAGATAGTGTTAAATTCAAAAATTATAATTTATTCCAATTCATAGTGGCACATAAAAAAGGACACTTATACCCTTCAACTATTATTTACACCCCTCTTAATTAATACATACATATACAAAGTCCTTTTAATAGTTCATTTTGATGCATATAGAAACTAATAACTAAACTGGCAATTTTATAATTGAATGCTTTAATTGTTAATTTATCCTATATTAAAAAAAATAAAAAAA
Organism: Sicyos edulis; assembly: GCA_036507275.1. NCBI lineage: Eukaryota > Viridiplantae > Streptophyta > Magnoliopsida > Cucurbitales > Cucurbitaceae > Sicyos > Sicyos edulis. Next base: position 68,047,942 of record CM071846.1, read on the forward strand.
TGGAATGCTTTAATATATGTATCCTATATTAAAAAAACTAGATAATTATGCTTAAAAAAAACTAGATAATTAAATATCCATAGATTGCTGATATTTTTTAACACAGAATTTTAAAGTAAAATATGATTTTTTTTTTAATTTATGAAATTAAATAAAATCAATTTCCGAGGTACCAAATTGGCAGCTTCAGAAAAAGAATACCTTGTTTGATTATTTAATCGAAGTATGGAAGATACAATAGTGTAGAAAAAATACTCTAGGAAAACAATGCTAAAAACATAAACATTAGTAAAATAAACAGTAAAACAATATTTAAATCAACTCTAATAAATAATAGTAATAATACTGATTCTCTAGTTCAAACCGTGAACAAAACCAAATAATGATTTTCGGGTTCAAACTCATTACCCTAAGATTAAAATGGATTATCATAAAATAAAATAACCAACTACGTCACTGACATTATTGCAAGTACAATTGAGGATTGAGAGACTTTTTTTCCTTGATTCACAATATTCAAGAAATTTACCATTCACACTTATAAACTCTTCTAGGATGTATGAAAGGTTAGAGTTCTATTTTTGTTATAAGAAGATCGAGAGATTTAAACAATAAATTTCATATTTCTTTTCAACTATTAGAGTTTGTGATTATTAAATATACAAGTATATATGTCAATTTTTTAGATTTTTTTTTAAAAAAATTCTGTCAATTGAATTATAAGGAATTTTGTACGTTCCATTAAAAAAACTCTAAAAATTACATGAATAGCCATTTTTAAGAAGAAACTCGTGGGCGAAAAAACCACATGCTTATTGACTTCCATTAATGGAATAAATAATCTTCCATCATGCGTATATAATTTTTAATCAATACCACTAATAATTTATATCATTGTTATGCACATTTTCAATCATTACAACTCTTCGATCAATATATCATATAATATTAAATCAAGTGTCGGTAAAAGATAAAATTAGAATATAAAAAAAAAATATACCCAAAATTTTATTGTGAATGAAATGTTTTTTTTTTAAATACTATAACTAAAATAGACAACAATAAAAAAAATCACCATAGGGAGGAAATTCTCTAAATTATACTCACTTTGGCGTTAACTATAAATTAAGAGCAATACTTACTTACACATGAATGTGTAGGGTGGGTATGCTCCTAAATTAATAGCAAAGCATCCTTTTAAAAAAAATCCATTTAAAAATTTTAAAATTTTTCTATAAAAAATCGAAAATAAAAAACAAAAGCCTACGTGGCAAACGGAGAGATACGCGTGATCAGACTAAAACCATATACTCGGCCGCATCATATCTGGCCACCACCTTTTAATTTTCAATATTTATAATTTTATTACACGAAAGGTTGAGCGACAAGCAAAAACAAAAGTTCAGGTAATTGTTTGATGACTTCCGCAAATATCTTCATGTTCGATCCATATTTTCGAGTGTATTTTCTTTAGGTTTTGGCTTTTCGTGATCATCTCGGTCGAGGCAGTCCATTGTAAGGTTAGGATCTCACGTTATAAAAATCGAAGACTTCATAAATATGGATTACTCCTCTCATCACCAATTGAATATATATCGTACTGAGCTTTCAAAGACCGGTTCGGCTCATCGGATTGGTGCTGGGATTGGACTATATTATGGAGAGGAGGAAATATGACTTATGTCGACTCATATGGAGTCGTTGAAGATGAGGGAGAGAATAATCTTATTGGTTCGTATTTTCTGCGGTGGTAATGTTCAGATATGTTAACTGAGGTGTTTGGATAAGGTTTTTTATGAGAAGTTAGGAATTTGAGATTTTTGTTATAATTTGTTTAGACATAGATTTATTTTGTAGAATTAGAGATAATAATTTTGTTTAGATGTAGATTTGAAATGAAGATTTATTTTTAGTAGTTAAAAATGAATGATGAGTTATTTTAAGTAATTAAATTGAATGGTTAAAAATGAAGAATTATTTTAAGTAGTTGTTTTGAGTAGTTAAAGAAACTCGCTTTTTGAGAAATAGTTAATCAATGTTCAAGGTAAGTTCTCTTTAAAATCGACAAACAAATACCTTCTATTGTGCTGCGTACATTGTTATTTATTTATTATTATTATTTTAAATGCACAATTATTACAATTACATAAAGTCATTATTTATTAATTATTTTATTTTTTTGCTTCTAATATTTTTTTATAAGTTTTTTTCAATTTTTTGAAGAAGATGACTTGTACATCATGTTTGGTGCTGCTGTTTTTACATATCCCACTAAATCTCTCTTTGTGTTTCACACATTTTACATCAAATTGTTATTTTGTCAGGGACAAGATTATGAGGATTAATTACATGCCCATAGTTGGTTCACTTGAACTGGATATGATGTTTGGGACATGTACTGTGTAGGTGAGACATAAACATAATAATATAGTTTGAATTAATCTCCTCTATTTAGGTCAACAAGTCAATTTTTTTTCAAAGCCAAATTATTTATTCAAACATATCTTTCTCTAATCATTCTTCTTTTAGGTCAATCTAAATTTTGATCCAAAGCCTACATGATCAAAAAGTTTCGAGCGGGCCTTGCTTTGCAACGTGTGTGAAATCTTGTCTTTAGAAATGTTCATTTTTCCCACAGAGCCACACCTCTAACAAGGTGGGTTGAGAATCCCCGTTTAATTAGTTGGGATATGAAATTTTTTTACGAAGTATTTGTTGTTGCTCTCTAGTTTATAATTTTCTTTGTTTTTTCTTTAATCTATTCTTAAAATCTATTAGTTAGATTTTGAAATTTGCTAACATTATAAGAAGTATTTTCAAAGGTTTTGAGAAAATTTTCTTTTGTTAACCACAACGGTATGAGTTTTTATCATTCCCATGCAACTATTAATGAATTAGAAAAAGTTTTTTTTTTTTTTTGAGAATCTTGAAAAAGTTTAGAATCTTAATTTAGGAGGCAATGGCCTCATGAGAATGATTAAGAAATTTTTTTTAAAGAAAACATTCCAAACAAAATATTGAAATATAACAAGGGTCGATAGATAGAAGTCAAGCTTAACTAATCAACAAGTCAATATGTCCGAGTGGTTAAGGAGACAGACTTGAAATCTGTTGGGCTTTGCCCGCGTAGGTTCGAACCCTGCTGTTGACGAAAAATAACTTTTATAGTATTTTTCAGGAAAAAAAATAAAAACTATTTTTCTTTTTTCTTTTTTAGTTTTTTAATATTTTAAAAATTATAAAAAAAAACTCAAATTAATTATCAAACAAACCTATTTTTAAAAGTTAAAAACAAAAAACAAAATTTTTATCGAGAAGAGTTTAAATTACTTGTATTGCTTACATATTTGGAGCCCTAAAATCGTCATCTTTATTAACTCTCAAACTAACTTTTCAAATTAACTTCCATCTAAAACCTCATCTAAACACCTCTTAAATCTTGTAAGAAGAAACCCACAAAAAAAAAAAAAAAAAACAGTGTTGATTTCTTTCTGATTGATGGTGTTACTGTTTTATATCTTTTGGAAAATTAAAAGAAATGGACAAGCGGGTGTAGATTAGTGTTGAACAAAATTCTATCTGTATGAACAAAATTCTAATTTTTAAAATTGTAAAAGGGAATTTATCCTCAATGGTATATTTTTTGCTCTTCATTATAATTATAGCACATTTTTAAAAATAATTTCATCCATAGCACATTTTTTAGAATAATTTAATCAATAACACATTTTGCCTAAAATTGCTATTCTAACACCATCAGACTTCTATCAGTTCAATTGATAGATTTTAGACTTCTATCAGTTCAATTGATAGACTTCTATCGCTTCAACTAATAGACTTCTATCCGTTCAACCGATAGACTTTATACTGAGTGATTGAACCATGCAAATTGATAGACTTTTCAATCATTTTTGTGCCACAAATGAATAAGTTTGGGAATTGTACTATACATGGAATTATTTTGTTTTTTTTAATATACATGCAAATTCTCCTTATAATAATACTTTGAGAATTTATCCCCCATAGTATATTTGTTGCTCTTCATTACAATTGTAGCTCATTTTTTAAAACAATTTCATTCATAGCACATTTTGCCCAAAATTTCTATTTAGACTCCTATCAATTCAATCGATAGATTTTATATTTCTATCAATTTAACCGATAGACTTTAGACTTCTATCATTTCAATTGATAGACTTCTACCAGTCAACTAATAGGCTTCTATTAGTTCAACGGATAGATTTTAGACTTCTATCAATTCAACTAATAGACTTTAATCGGCAAATTGATAGACTTCAATCACTTTTGTGCCACAAATGAATAAATTTGAAAATTGTGCTATACATGGATTTTTTTTTTTTTTAATATACATACAAAAACCCCATTGTAAAAATTAAATTTAAGATCAAACTAGACTTTTTTTGACAAAAGTGACTAAATTCTAATCTTCTTCGTATAGAGACAAATTTATAAATTTATAACTAAAGGTTAATAACCCAATGAAACGTCCTCCAACTCATTCTATATTTCAATTATTTCCTTGGCCATTTTAGTTTCAGAAGAATCGGTTCATTATTATTCTTCCAATTTATTATTAAAAAGAAGAAATAAATTCTTCCATTTTTAAGAGGAAATTATGAAATTGATTACAGATGTGGGTGATCACTCAAGTCCAAATTTCTATCAAATCATTTCTAAATAATAATATTAAGAAGAAAAAAAATCCATCAAATCCCACCAAATTAGGAACAAAGCATCAATTTCTAATGGCTAAAATGTCAAGCATCCACCAAACAAACAGTCTAAAATCCTTTTTTACTCCACTAATCTAATGCTTAATAAAAATGAACAACAATTATGGCCTCCCTTTTTTGTTAACCATGTTTCAACAGTATCATGTAAAAATTGGTAATATATACATCTTTTATAATTAGTATCAAATAATCTCTACTAATTGCATTATGTCCATGCCTCACCTTCACTAATCTCTCATAGCTTAGGAGATAATAAAAATTTAATAGTTCACCAATATCAATATTATCTAATAATCAAGAGATCATAGATTCAAATCTCTTCGTCATAAAATTTGAAAAAAAAAATTAAAATAATTTAAATTTCCACAAGACTCCCAAAGCTCGTCTCTCTAAAGATCTAGAGTTCCTACTACCAAGAACAGGCTTGAGAGAATTAATATCTACAATAGTATAAGACATTTTAAATAGAACTTAAAAGCACCATGGTTATTAAAATGGACATAATATTCATTAAAAAAAACTCATTTAACCATCATGAATTGAGGTTAGTGGTAAAGAGAGCGCAACTAAAAGGTTACATGTTCGATCGTTACTTACCTAAGAATTAATTTTCTCCGGCTCACCTAAACATTCATGAATGTAAAAAACTCATTAATGTCTATCTTTTACATATATATTTATAAATATATTTATAAATAAAGATTAGAGATATGACTACTACCAGACACCAAGCAAGATATGAAAATATTTTTTTGTAAATAAAATAATTTAGACAGGTAGGCATGAAGATAAGATGATTGGTTTAATTGGTCATTTATGTTATGAATAAAGACATAAGAACTAGCACTCTCCTTTTCTTGTCATCCAATTCACACAACTCCAATTTTGAATTTGTCAGGTCTCTATTCTCACATACATTTCCACATGAAATTATTAATTGAATCTTCTTCCATGTATTTGATTCTTCAGTTTCACTGCCCTTTTCAACCATTTTTTTCTTCAAGATAAAGAGTAGAAATTCATCACTAGTGCTAACCCACAAAGCATCTGCTAATTCTTTCTTGTTTTGCTCTGTTTTTCTTTTCATCTTTTGAAGCTTGATCCCAATAATACCCATTTGCCATTGCCTTTCAAAGATCATATTTCTTAAAGATTTTGTAGAAACTTCCTTGAAAAATGAGAGAAATCCTACATCTACAAGCTGGACAGTGTGGAAACCAAATTGGGGCGAAGTTTTGGGAAGTTGTTTGTGCTGAACATGGGATCGATCCCACTGGAAATTACACCGGAAGTAGTAGAATTCAGCTCGAGAGGGTTAATGTTTACTACAACGAAGCGAGCGGCGGCCGATACGTTCCGAGGGCTGTTATGGTTGACCTTGAACCAGGAACCATGGACAGCCTCAGGACAAGTCCTTATGGGAATATATTTAGGCCTGATAACTTTGTTTTCGGGCAAAATGGAGCAGGAAACAACTGGGCTAAAGGCCATTACACTGAAGGAGCTGAACTGGTTGATTCTGTTCTTGATGTGGTTCGTAAAGAAGCTGAGAATTGTGACTGTTTACAAGGTATGACTGTGAGAATTTTCTTTCTTGTTCTTCATTTATGGAGCCACTTGAAAAGGAAGAAGTTAACAAATACTCTTTACAGAACGAAAAAAATTTGTTTGGTGTATTGAGACTAATGGAAATTGATGAAATGCCTTGAACTTTGTTTGGTGTATTGGATCAAATGATGTATTAGGATTTATAAGGGGTACACGGGATAAACTCTCTTAAAACTCTTACTCCTTTTACCTAGCATTTTGTATTTTTCACCATCTCTAAATTAAAATGGGTTCTCTCTCCTAACCATAGACATAGTAGAACGTTAGTGAGTCATGTAAATCTGTGTGTTCTGTATCACAATCTCCTAAATAAAACAGTTTCTCTCCTCTCGCTTTGTATGTAGCTAACACAACATCAGTGAAGTATTCTTTGCCTCGCGATTTCCTGAATAAAAACGGTTTCTATCCTCTGCAAGTGGACATAGCTTGCACAACGTTAGTGAACTATGTAAATCTTGGTGGTCTTCGTCTCACGTTATATTTATTCTTGATTGTTGTTCTTCTGACTCTTTCATAAGAGAAGTGATTGGGGATGCATTAGGATTATAGTAATCAAAATTGTAATCTTGGTTGGAATGCATATTTGTGTGAAACAGGGTTTCAAGTTTGCCAGTCACTTGGAGGAGGGACTGGATCTGGAATGGGAACCCTATTGATATCAAAGATGAGGGAAGAGTATCCTGACAGGATGATGTTAACTTTTTCTGTGTTCCCTTCACCAAAGGTCTCAGATACAGTGGTTGAGCCCTATAATGCTACTCTTTCTGTGCACCAGTTGGTTGAAAATGCTGATGAGTGCATGGTCTTGGATAATGAAGCACTCTATGATATCTGCTTTAGGACCCTAAAGCTCACCAATCCAAGCTGTAAGTCTCTATCTCAATATCATAATCTTGTCGTAATAAATTTGTTTGCACGTATCTAAAAATTAATTTTCTACGAATTTTCTTGACAATCAAATGTTATAGGGGTTGACAGTTTGTCATGTGAAAATAGTCAGAGTACGGGTAAAGTAAACTAACTCGAACACTCACAGTTAAAGGGAAAAAGGTAATCTTGTCTGTAGTTATGCATGTTGCTTCAACTCTGTCCTCTCACCATGATGTGGGTTTCCAGTGTCAAGAATGTATAAGAGATTAAACATAGTTTATCAACTTAAAATTTTGTGTTTGAACTGTTCTAATGTCATTTTCTCCACTGATAATCACTCGGTGGTTCTCGTGGTAATTTGTCAACCTACAAGTAAGACAGTGTTAAGAATATATCTACATGATTAAATATATATCTCTTTATATGTTGTGTAGTTATCAGCAAGTTGGTTTTTAGCTGTTGGAATTCTGGCGGAACATTATGTTATGTGGCAATACACTTGAGATGTAATGGTTGTCTTATTTGAATTTTTGTGTGTCTTAGTTGGTGATCTCAACCACTTGATTTCTACAACCATGAGTGGAGTTACATGCTGCCTTCGCTTCCCTGGCCAGCTCAACTCCGATCTCCGAAAACTAGCAGTGAACCTCATCCCTTTCCCGCGTCTCCACTTCTTCATGGTTGGTTTTGCACCCTTGACCGCTCGTGGCTCACAGCAGTATCGTGCACTCACCATCCCTGAGCTCACACAACAAATGTGGGATGCCAAAAACATGATGTGTGCGGCAGATCCTCGCCATGGTCGTTACCTAACTGCCTCAGCTTTGTTCCGTGGCAAGATGAGTACCAAGGAAGTTGACGAACAGATGATAAACATACAAAACAAGAACTCATCCTACTTTGTTGAGTGGATTCCAAACAATGTGAAGTCAAGTGTTTGTGACATCCCACCAACTGGGTTATCAATGTCTTCGACATTCATGGGAAACTCGACCTCAATACAAGAGATGTTTCGACGAGTCTCCGAACAATTCACAGTCATGTTCAGGAGGAAGGCGTTTTTGCATTGGTACACAGGGGAAGGAATGGATGAGATGGAGTTCACAGAGGCTGAGAGTAATATGAATGATTTGGTATCAGAGTATCAGCAGTATCAAGATGCTGTGGCAGAGGATGAAGAGGAAGACGATATGCCGGAGCACGAATAAGAGTAAATTGAAAGCGCATACTGTTGAATCTCTATTTGGGTTGTCAACTATATGGGCCTTTGGGGTGAATAAGTTCTTGTTTGATGAGATGGTTTTGGGTGTATTGATGTCCTAAGTTTGTTGCTGCTTTAAACTGGTATATGGCATGAGTTCTGTAAGTATGATAAAAAGTTGAATGAAATGTATGATATTCCTTATTCTGAACAATCTGTAACATTTGTTTCCCTAAACATTTTAATGATAATTTCTGGCTATTTTCTTCTTCTTCTTTTCTTTTTTTTTATATCTATGAATGTTCTCGCCAGCTCATGCACACTTCAATTACTCTCACGGGACAAACTACATGATCTTACAACATTTTGGTTGTCAAGAAAGAAATTAATTTTTAAGTAGGTGGTCGGTTTCCCAAAATTTTCTTGTCCAGTAGGCCAAGCCAACCTATGATGCATTCCTATCTCCAACCTAAGGAGGTTCTTACCTATATCTCTATCCCATTTCTCGATTTGAGATATGAAGATCATAAAAACAGACCAAAAAGGGTGAAAATCATAAAAACAAACAGGCTTATTGAAGTATTGCATTTTATTAGGAAAAAAACCAGTAATATCATGTAACTAGTGTCACTCTTAATTAGCCCAACAACCGTGTTTCTATAAACTATAAGCATTGGAAGTTGACAAAAGCATTCTCCATTCAATCAAATAGTGAATTTTTTTACAGATAAATAATGTTCTGAAAGCAATATAATCAATCATATCTCATGATGCTACTATTAGAAGAAAAAAAAAGCAAAAGGAAAAAATAAAGGCAGACTACTATAGTTTGAAGAAAGAAGTTACCCAACACCCTCAAAAAACTCATCAAACCAACCCATCAAGAAGTGATGTTAAAAACCTTCAACTTGACAATATGAACAAATAGTGGTGAAGAAGTAGTACCTCCATTTCTCTCCATTCAAACTCTAGATGTTGACAATCCTTGGGCAATGTTTTGTGGTATGTACAAAACTGAGCTCTGTTCTCATCTTCAGAAGAACAGCAATTCAATGGAGAGACTTTTCTTGCATTTTACCAATTGTCAGGTTGTTGTGTTCCTCTTACTTTCAAGGACAGAACCCTCCCGGAGTGCGATATGTGCCTCGTTGTCCTTTCCGAGGCCAAAAAGTGCAGAAGCTTGGAGATAGGATGCAACATGCCAAAAAGGAGATATTACTTGGGCTTGTACTGCATCTTCAAGAGCTTCCTGTGGCATATTGCTGATCAGATAGGACAAACTCCGACGTGCAAATACCGTTGGAGAAATCATGGTCCCGCCCTCTATGAACTGTAATGAAGTGTGGAATTCGTCAATACAATAGCAATTAGCAAGTGCTCCAAGATATGGGGAAACATAATCAAGAAAATGCCAAGAAATAGATAAAATGCACTTTTTAAAAAATATGAGATGCAATTCTCTAAGGCCGTCCACACGGATGCTGTAAAGAAAATTTCCCTTTCCTCATGATCTTTTTGCAAACAATATGGGCGGCTTTTAGTACTAGAATTATATTAAATCACTAATCAACCCAAAAACTTAAAGTTGGTTGGTTGGGATATAAATTTAATATATCAACCAACATTTGTGCACTGGAAATCAATATTAATTGGGGTTGAAAACAACTTGGCAGGGACTCGAACTTAGAACCTCCTGCTTTAATACCATGTTGAATTATATTACATCATCAATCAACCCAAAAGCTTAAGCTGGTGGGTTGGGGTAGATTTAATTATATCAACCAACAAAATAAGAATAGCAAGTCGTGGAATATTGTAGTATTTACCAACAAAGGAAGAACCATTTTAAAGAACGAACAATAACAAGAGTAATTAAGAAAATTTAGACCTGGGTGAACCACTCAGTTGCAGCTCTAAATTCCTTCTGCCGGAAAGCAACGTCGCCTTTTTTCTTTGAAGTCAACGTGTCTTGCATTTGATTGGTCCACATTTGGAATGAAAGCTGCATACAAGACGGAGGGCATAGCAATTAACAGACAATTTACTAAATGCTAAGCATCTTTCAGACTAGGATCACTCGGAAGATCACTAAACAGATAAAAATATATGTTAAGTTTTTTATAATGGGGACTATATATGTCCACTCTTCATAACGAGGACAAAAAATGACGAGGACTGAACCCCGACGTTAGCACATCACGACTTAGTGATGGAAGCTAGAATTTGAGATCAGTGCATGACATACCCTAGCTTTGATGCAATTGCAGATTGACCCCAACAGTCGAATGAAAATGGTTTTTTTTTTTTTGAAACTGGAAAATCAGAGCTTCGTCCCACTATATCTGGGGTAACCACACTCGTCCCTAGGCCAAGCACCGGGAGACCTCGAAGGGAAAAAAAAACCTACCCTGCCCCCCTTTCTACCAACACTTCAATGATGTGGTATCTTAAATGTATACCATATTGCTCTTCTTTCGCAAACATACCCCTTAGATTTGATATAATCGCAAACCTTGCTATAGTTTGGTATCACATCAGCAATAGAGGCATGTTTTACAAATAGTTGTATTTCATGGTAAAAAAGGACTCATTTTCACTTAATAAGGGGCGAATTTGCAATTGCATTAAACTACCAAATTGCCACCTGGCAACGCAGCTGGTATCTATGGAACTGATATTATTGGTTAGATGTTATTTGTCAGAAACAAACCTCAGCTGCTACACCCTCATCATCCTTGTACCCAATATTTTCTAAGATTTCATGTATGGCTGTCAAGTCCATTCTTAAGCTAGCTTCACCAAGAGATGACAGATTCATAGCTCCAGCACCATGTGGTATGCCCATCAATGCATGAGAAGGAACCTGCCAAAGAAATTGACCATGAGCTCATTCAAACCGATAGTCAAAAAGCGTATTATATAGTAACACTAAGCAATATGGGTGCAATCATTTTTAAAATAAAGGGAAATTGCACTGGATGAGCTTTTCTCCCAAAATAATTACAAATGTAGTCAAATTTTAAAGTATTTTCATCCGTGGTCAATAATACGTTTTAATATTGTATAAGCTCTAATATAGTATTATTTATTATTAATACAATATTATAAAAAAGTTTGTGACAATAGTTGCTATTTTTTTTTAAAAAAGTGACCATATTTGTAATTATTTTCTAAATGTGACTAAACTTGTAAGTTTCTCTAAAATAAAATATGCATACAACCAAACTGACATTGGATCTATATATTGGTTTGACAAAAATAAAAACTAATGCCAAAACCAAGTTTTTTTAAATCAAGCCAATGAAAATTCAAGCCAACCAAAACCAAAAAATGTTTACCATCTTTTAGTTTTGGCTTGCATTCATACTAGCAACTTCTTGTCCAATATCTAGTGGCTCATACAGTAAATATGAACTTATGCGTCTTACAAGTTACAATAGAGATTGACAAGGGAGATACTCGAAACAATAAATAATAACTAAGCAGATAAAGGGAGTGGGTAAGCAACCTCAACATCTTTCTGAAGAGGAATCAATGTTGCAACTAATGATTTTGTATTGGGACGTTCTCTTGGTTCGTACTGTAAACATCGTGAAGCAAGCCGCATTAATTCGGTAACTTCATCATTTGAGAACTTCCCTTCCAAACAAGAATCAGTAAGCATCTGAAAATTCCTGTCCCGTATGAGGTCTAGAGCCTGAGAGATTGTCCAAACAAATATTAGTTGTGAAAAATAAAACCTTGGTACCATAGTTAAGAAAGACAAGATACAGAGGTAACAATAGAGATTTCCATGACTAATTTTTTTTGTTTCATTTCCATACCAAACATTGCCAGATTTTAAAGTATCTGACACTATAACAATATAGAAACAGCTTTTTCCAAAAATAAGCACTTACATGGTTTGGAGGAATATGTTTTCCACTCAGAAGGTCAACCAAAAGAGTTCCAAAGCTGTAAATGACACTTTCCGGTGTTATTCCGCCTGCATAAAGAATCATAAGTACATAGAAAAGCAAAACTCAAGAGCATTCATTAAGTGTATAAGACAAATATGTGCATAAACCAACGGTTAAGGCATCTCTACTTCCTTTAAGATGTCTAGGTTTGAATTTCCCTCCTTATATTTGACGTAATATTTAAAAGAACATCTTATGCGACAAACCACTGAACTAATGAAGATATGATAACCATAAAGCACTAGAGATAGACATCTTTCAAGCTAAGAAAGAACAATACCAGGAAATTAATTGTCTTCCTTTCTTTTTTTTTATAAGACAACATGGATAGATAGACAGAAAGATTAAGGATCCTTTTCTTTTAATAGAAACCAGCTTAGTTCCTAAAGCAACATGATCTCTCCAATAGATTTCATATTCACTGATAAGGCTTCCTAGAATAACACAAAGTTATTATTCTGTAATCTGTAAAAGATGGATAGTTTTCAAGGACATTCTCCTTGAAGGCTAGGTCAAGTTGGGCAACAGAAACGCCTAACAATAATATGAACATTATTTAAACAATAGATGTCGATGAGAATAGGTCTTTTTATCCACAAGTGTTCGAACCAATTTCCAATCACTTCAAATAATTTCCCAGGACATTTGCACTTGATTGTCAAGAAACTTAGAATTGTAATATCCTAAGTGGCCGCTGCGGTTTGAAGTTTGAACCCAATATATGAGCATAATTTAACATGGTATAATTAAAAGACCATCCAGCTAATACCATTGGTGTTAGGCTTGTACTAATCAGATTTTTCTTTGGTTTTGTCCTATGTAGTTGGCTTCTTCTCCTCATTCTATGCTCTCCACATTCTCTTCCTATGTTCTATCTTCTTTGTAAACTCTTTCAACTATCCATGAAAGGTTTGTTTTCTATCAAAGAAAAAAAGTTCATCCAGCTAGAGAGCATATACCTGTCCTTAAATATTCAGGGGGAGTAAAGGCCAAATTTGTGCTGTAACTTCTTCCATCTCTACTATTTTTCATCAGACCGAAACATGAAAGTCGAGGGTTTCCTTCCTAAAAGATGATATGCTAAGTGTGAACAATTTAGTAAAATCATAACATGAGAGTAGAAGATACAAAAAGAAAAAATAAAATGATACCCACATCATCAAAAACAATTCTGTAAGCATTTAGATCGTGATAAAGTGCCCGCCCTTTGCTGGTGCAATAATCAAGAGCCTGTGCAAGATATAGTGCCACCCTTAAGCGAATGGACCACTTCATAGGTTGATTTTCCCCTGAATATCACATATAAAAATTAGGAAACAACATGAGGCAGATGAATAGAAAAAAAATTAATGAACACTAAAGCAACAAAGCATGCCAAAGGCCTAAAACATTCACCCTACCACAGGTTAACTTTTCTTTTTATAGGAAGCATATAAATCAATTCATTGATGTATGAAATCGATAAAAAAAAAATCTATCATGGATAATTGCAAAAAGGATCTCCATTAAGATAATAGAATCGTTAATTCATAATTAGAAAAAGGAGATAAAACACTCAAGGTAAAGCTTGATAAGTTGTATTTTCAATTAATAAAGGAACATTTATCTGTGAAGACACAATCATTACTTTCCAGCCAATTATTCCACAGAAAAGCATATATGAAATTTAGCCATAGGGTCTTCTTTTCCTTCTTAAACTGGTGGCTAATAATCAGCATATTCAGAAAAGTAAACACATCACCTGGACAAGCAGTGAGTACCAACCAAACTCATGCTGAAGGAAGGGCAAAAATCCAGTAGCAAAAGAACAACTACTGAAGTGATGGATAGCTGGTTCATTACATTATTGCTATCTAACTCATGCATTACATTAAGCCAGTTGATATGTAGTTCAAGTATCATAAGAAAAATAACTTCAATGAACTTACAATGAAATAAGTGCTTTGCTAATGTTTCATTGGGCATAAATTCTGCAACAAGCAACCTCTCCTCACCCTCGAAACAACAGCCAATTAAATTTGCCAGTCTATGGTTCCGAAGCTGACCGACAGCCCTAGCTTCGTCCTAAAAATGAACATGTTACAGACATAAATAACACAATATTCTCATTTCACATTCTAATGCAATCATTTTAGTCGATGTGTATAACTCCTCTGTGAAGACAAATGTAAAAAAAATACATTAAAATAAATAAATAAAAGAAAGGTCATCAACGTCCAAAAAGAAACATAGAACCTAGTAAGAGACCACACATCATAGGGTCCTTCTCAATTACGCTTGAGGTCACACTATTTCTCTCTCCCCACAACATTGACCCCTACCTTCTACAAAAACTTCCCATTCACTCGAAAAGGAAATTGGAGAAGAAACTTCCACACAAGCCAAGCAAGACAAAGATTAAAAATTAGGTCCTTGACCATTTGAACAAAAATATCAACACATAAATAATAAGCCCAGTGCCCTGTGCCCCTACATATATAATTGGTTTTAGTTAATAGAAATTGGAGGAAGTTTTTGTAATCATCTTTCAGGAAAATGTTCACCATCTGCTAGAAGGGTCGTCCCTACCAAACTGGGAAGGGAAGCCTAAACGAAACTCGAAATGAATACGTTGATATACATTTGAATGCATGATATGGCAATAAAAGAATGTGAACTGGAGACTGAACTAACCAAAAATTGTCTAGCATCTGGCCAGGCTGATCTATTAAATTTTTTGACAGCAATTCGTCTCTGGTTATCAAGCTTCCCCTTGTAAACCATGTTGGGAGCCTTTTCCCCGTGTTCAGATACGATATTTTCAACAGCAAATCCAGATGTAGCCGTCCTCAATTGATCAATGGTGAACTCGCGAAATGCGGGAAGATCCAGCTCAGTCTTCTCTTCGCTTTCTGAATACATAAAGAACATGAAACATAAGCATAAGAATTCCCAAGAAGCTCTAAGATGCACAAACGTATTACCATTTTGAGGAACACGAACAACTGGTTTGATTTCCTCTGAACCAAAACAACAATCCGCAAACTTCGAACACTCGCAACCCATCTCAATCACCAAATTTAACCACAGATGCAATGATTTCAGAGCTTTAGAATCTTAGATTCCACAATTTTTCTTGAAGAGCTCCTCTAGTCCATCCAACTTCACATGCCAATGAGCCAATCCAATATAACCCCTTCACCACAAATCCTAATCAAAAGATACTCAAGTCAATTTATCAACTCATTTCACATATAGCCACACATTAGCCAAACATTCAGCTCAGAAAAGCTAAGCAGATGGATAAGAAAAGATACCCAAATCATATCAAACTGCATAAAAGAAAGTGTGTACTAAACAAGAAGCCACAAATCCATTCAGAACCCACAATTCCAACAACAACACTTCAAGAACACAAACAAATGCAAAAGTAAACACAAAAAACAAGTCAAACCCAAGTCATTTGGAACGAAAAATCACTCAAAGAAACACATAGCTTGAAAATTCCAATCTGGGTCAACCCAGAATGATCCAAATTAAGCCACCACTAACAAAAATTCTCAAAACCCACTTGATTTTACACAAAACAAGCCAACCCCACATGAATTAAATAGCAGAAACCGTGCGTCCTAGAGCCAATCGCCGAAATCCCCTTTTAATCATTTTAGTAAAAGCTCATAAAAAGCAAGACCAAAAGTGTTTTTAGGAAAACGAGGTGAAATCAAAAAAAGGGGTTCAAGCTACGAGAACCTGAATCAGGAAATTTAAGTACCTCGTACTTCTGGATTGAGCAGTAAAGAACTTCAAAAATAAAATTGAAGAGCTAAGAATCAACGGTCTGAAAACAGTGATATCGCTTTTCTGGGATTCATGTTTAGAGAAATTCACAAGAACGGCTTAAGAATGAATCCAACCTAAGAAAAACTTGAGTGCTTTCAGATTTGGATGAGAAAAAATGATTATTAAAAATAATTGATGTGTTTTTGGGAAAACAAATTGTATAAAGTTTGGTAAAAAAGAATTCATATTGAAAACTAATTATTTTGTCTTTTTTCTTGCGGTGAGCGTGTGTTTGGTCGTCTCATTACCAATTTCCACCGACATGACCCATTTTTTCTCTGTTTTTTCAAGGTCGTGTTTGGATAGTGAGAAAAAAAAAGGTTTTTTTAAAAATAAAAAAATTGTAAAATAGACAATAATTAAAGAGAGAAATAAAGAAACACACGTTTATGTAAAAGTTGTTTTGGTTAGGTCTACCTTTTTTTTTTAGTACATGGAGACAAATATTGATTCTCGAGTTCGAACCTACGGCATTGTGAACTGGTTTACAACCAAATAATGAAATCATTGCGTCACTCACTCATTCGGTAGTTATGTCTACCTTTAAAATAAGAAATTATTTTATTTGGGTGATGAGTATACAAAAAGTTTGGCAATGGAGGTAAGGATTTTGAGATAGTTTATAGAATATATTAAAAAAAAACTTAATACAATCTAAATAATAATAATAAAGAAAAAAAATAGTTTAAGACTTCCAATAAATCTCGATGTTAACTAAAATTCTCTCATATATAAAACTAACATCTAGTTTGATTATCTTTGATTTTGTGTTTTGAGTTTTTGAAATTTAAGCTTATTTGTACTCGTATTTTATATAATGTACACTTCGTCTTTTCTATAATTTATCTAACTTTCTGTTAATCAAATTTTAAAAATAAAAATAAAATTTTGAAAGTTTTTTTTCTTCTAAATTTTGGTTTAGTTTCTACAAATATAGGTAAAATGTAAATATTCATGTAGAAAAAAATATATATAATATAGTAGTTGTTGAAAACTTAAATTTTAAAAACTAAAAATAAAATAGTAATCAAACGAGATCAAGATTACTCGTTGCACTCATACTTTTTCATTTGTTGCATATGGTCCATATAGGAACCTTAAGAACTTAAACATTTAACAAGTCAAAACAATAAAAAACAATGTTATGAATATTAACAATAAAAACAATGTTGGAACTAATGATGTGGTATTGTTTTGGTGAACATAATAATACGATTATTAAAAGTGTCACTTTCATCACATTCACCTTCATTTTTATTTCTAAAAAAAAGTAATACTTCATATTCCACATGCACATTTGTCGGTGTAAAATAAGAGAATTTATCATCAACAACACATTCTATCTCTTATATTATATTTCCAACAAAGTTTTTTAAATAATTTATTTATAGCATATTAATTTATATCGCTTAACTAGTGATAAAACTCAATTTGAATTTCTATCACTGATAGAAAATTCAAACAGTGATAGAATGAATTTACTATTGATTGAATTCTATCACTAATAGTACTCAAGCAACGATATAACTCAATTTGAATTTTCTATAAATTATTTTTTATTTTGTTTTATAGATGAAATATCTTACTCTTCTTCTCTTTTTTTTTTTAAATAATAACTCAATTTTGAAATATCTTATTCCTTTTTGTTATACATGCAAAATCTCATTATAATAATCATTTGGTAACAAACTAATTCTTAAATAGGTAGCATTATATATTAAATTTTGTAGCTTTTAAATCCTTAAAATTCTCTTTGACTAGCGTGTCAAATATATGACTATGGTATACTTATATAATCTGCTATTTATTGGATATCTGAGATTTAATACCCTGTTCTTTATTTTCTCCAAAACAAATCATACTTTTAAACTTGATAAAAGTAGTAAATAACTTTATACATCTTCTATATTCATATTAAAAAAAATGTGTTTAATTGTAGCGATATTGCGTCATTAATTTGATTAGTTTAAGGTTACGTTCCAAATAAAATTCTTTTGACTTTTGATTAATAACGTACTGTTAACGGACGACAAATCTAGCCTTCAAGAGGTGTTTGTTTAACACATTTAGTGAGGATTTGACTTAATAAGTTATTTTGAGTACTTAAAAATTAACATCGATTGCAAAAAAACTCCATTAGATATGGTTTTTGTATAGATAAATTAGAGTCAATCTTATTTGGATGTAGATTTAAAATAAATAGTTAATTTGAGTTGGTTAAAAAAGTAATGATTAAAAACGAATGTATAAAAATGAGTTATAAATAAACGATTAGAAATAAAAGTTATTTTTAAAAGTAAAAAAAAAGAAAAGTTAATAAAAACTCGTTGAAATGTAGGTTTTTGAGAAGAAGTTAGTAAATCCTTCAACTAACTCCTCCTTAAATATGACAAACAAAAATCCTCTCATAACTTTGTTCTTGGACATCCCTAATATGTCTCATACCAATTGAGATATTTGTCTCTTATTTAATTAATGTGGAATTCTTCAACACTTTAATCCTCCCCTCGAATAAAGTGCGCGCGAGTCTCTCTTAATGATAGTCATTTTCTTAATCACACTTGAACAATGTCTCAACGACTTATTTTTCATCATGACTATTTATATACTTGGATAGTGAGACTCACGGATCTTTGTTTCATACTGGATATTCTTTTAATATGGCTAAGTCAGGAGTACAACTTTGATATCACTTGTTAAGGGACAACAAGCCTACTTGGATCTCCACATTGGTATAATATTGTTTGGTCATAAACTCTCGTAACTTTATTTCTGATTTCATCCAAAAGACCTTTATTAATGAAAATATTTGTCATTCTTTATAAATTCAATATCTACCCTTATTTAAATAATTTGAAATTTTATAGCACTTTATTTGTATTCTGCACGACCATTCTAGTTGAAAAGTTTGATGCCAATTTACAACCATATAGTGGACTAAGTTTTGTAAATTTGCCAATGAAATATTATGAAATACGCAAATTAAATAATTACTCGCTACTGAGGGTCTGTGGCGCAGTTGTACCTTCTATACGTGAGGTTTGTTGGCCCCCCTCTTCCAATAAATACTAATATATATATATATATATATATATAATTGAGGCTTTTGCATGTATATTACAAAATGGATAAAATATTACATGAATAGCACAATAATGAAAATATTTGCACATATAGCAAAAGTTGTAAATTGATAGACTTCGTATTGATAAATTCTACGATAAAGGGTGATAGAATCAATTACTAATTAATAAAGTAAATTGATAGACTTCCATCAGATTCTATCAATAAGAGTCGATAGAATCAATCATTGATAAAATTGATAGACTTTCATCACTAGAGAATGATAAATTATATCAAAAAGGTAAATATATTTTTTTTAATGGCATAATTTGCTATAAAAAAATTTATTTTTAAAAATGTGCTATAATTATAAATTGTGGTAAAAAAGTTGCTATACAACCCAAATTCCTTATATAATTACTCGCTGGACAATACATATATATATAATATTCATGATTGTTGTGGATGTACATGACCCATTATTTTATAATTAAGAGAAAACTCATTCTTATAAAGTAATCATTTATTTTGGGGCCCTTCAAGGGATTTTAAATGGCCAAATAATTGTAAGGTCGTGCCCTTATTTTTGTCTTACTTTCTTTGTCTTTGTGTTGGATTGGACCTTCACAACGTGGGCTCATACCGATCTAATTCTTAATTACACAGAAAAGTGTAGCACTTAGATTCTTCTAAATCTAAAATTCATATGGATAATTAAATTATAAACAATCAATTTTTTTTTATTGAATGAGTCAGTAACGCAATGGTTTCATTATTTAGTTGTAAATAGTATTTGTTTCCCCTTCCCCAATATTAGTACATTAATATTGAAATATTGTTTATTGAGAATTAGAGAGATAAAAGAATGAGTGAATCCACTTGAGAATGAATGAAGTTTTTCATTATAAAGTAAAGTGGTGGAAACATATAGTGTTGTGATGTAAACAAATTATCTCACAATGATGGTTAGACGAGAAAGAAATCATAATATATAAGTGATGACAATCATGAGATATTTGAATGAAACAAAAAAATAAAGTCATAAGAATATATGTTCAAAGTAGACAATATCATGCTAATATAAAAATTTAAGTACGATTGTCATATTTATCGCATATTATCTCACACTTACAACCTTAACATCGTAGGTGTACATATAATAAAGCATAAATAATATGATCTAAACCTAAGTCTACTTGGCATTACATCATTAAACATAACTAACATTAATCTAATACTAACTGATATTGTTAAAAAAAAAAAAAAAAAAAAAAAAATACTAACTGATATTAATCTAATGCATTAAGCATGTAATAATTACTCTAATATAAAGCACATGTTGTTATAATTACATAGACTTATGTACGTGATATTCACGTGACAACAATAGTAAATTTGTATCGTAGGAAAATACGACTCGAAAAATAAGAAGAAAAAAAAAAGCAAACTGGTGTGGTATAAGCCATGCATACACTTCGAGAGAGTTTGAACCACCGTTTAAAAGTATGTTATGTTGAGTTATAATAATTAAATTCGTATTTGTGATTTGACATTTTTTATTTAAAAATATTAGAGAAGGAGGATTCAAATTTGTAATTTCATAGTTATTAAGTTGTACAAAATGTCGGTAGAAGTTCTATTTTTGTTGGCCATATTTGTGGCACTTAATCGGTGGTTAGCTTATAACTCCTCACATCAAATTATAATAATCCTCAACATCATCATGATAACTACTCACGTTATAATACAAATTTATAAATGTAGACAAATTCTAAAATATTTACATTCATAATTATCTATTATAAATATTCATTAATGATAGTATTATGGGTTGTTTGGCTTAAGGTGAGATGAGATGAGATGTTGATAGCAGAAAATCTTGTTTGGGGTGAGATGAGATGACATAAAAATCTTGTTTGGGGTGCAGGGAGATGAGATGAGAGGACAGAAAAACCTTATTTGAGATGGAGAGAAAGGAAATGAGATGTTAAGATTTTTTTTTTTTTTAAATCTGTTCTTATATATTTTTTTAACAATAATATTGTTCTTTTTATTTTTTTAAAAAAATAATTATTCTCAAATATTTAGCTATTAATATAATAAGTATGTAAATATAACTACTATCATAAATAAAATGTAAGTAATATAAATTTAATATTAAGCACCCTTAATTATATTAATATTTTTATTAAAAAAACATAGTTTCAATAATATTATATACGACATAATAACCATGAGGTTAAAAGTTTATAATCTTCCATACTTAAATATTGTTTCATTAAAAAAAAATTATGAGAAATTTTTTTTTTCACACCACCAAAATAAAGTTTGACTAATCTAAAATATTTGTACATCGTTTATAACTTAGATTTGTTAGACTTAAATAATAATAAAAATTAAAAAATACCATGATTCTATTTATTAAAAAATAAAAATAAAACAATTTGGTCAAACTAGTCATTATAAAATCTTGATAGCAATTTTTGTTTTATTTAAAAAAAAATTATCTTCTTATACCTTTTATACATTCATATTTATGTTCATAGTTACCGAAGGTCAAAAAATTATTAATAAAATACACTAATTAATAGGTAATAATAAATTAAATATATTTATCTTATTAGTCATTGATACTTCTAGGTAACCATAGACACCCCTAAAATTTTTTATTTATTATTTTTTGGTAGTTAAAAGATAACTCGATCACATTTTGATAATAATTATTACATAGAAGTAATAAAATATCCCTCAAATTTTAGAATTTATTATTTTTTTATTAGGAAGAATATGTCTCAATTCTCATACAAGTCTTAAAATTTATAGGTGTTTTTTTATATATAATCAAGACTCTCAAAATTATTTAAATTAATTTATCCTTTCAAAAAAAAAAATTCACTCTTACTATTATTTCAACGTGCAACGCTGAATGTAAGAGTATAAAATTTGAATCTCATTTTTTTAACAAAAAAAAAAGTTTAATACTTTTAAGTTTATTGAAAATAAGTTCATACTTTTAAATCTATTATAAACTACGAATAAAAATTCAATGTGTATAAATTATTTAAATTTAATTTTAATTTTAATAATAAATTGATATATTTATTGTTAATATTAAAAATAAACACATAACTTTTAATTATTAATTTTAAATATGATATTTATAGTTTATCTCTAAACAATTGAAATTTTATAACTTTTTTTTGTTATTAAAGACTATTAAAAAATGAATAAAAATATG
The DNA here is from genome assembly GCA_036507275.1 of Sicyos edulis. Taxonomy (NCBI): domain Eukaryota; kingdom Viridiplantae; phylum Streptophyta; class Magnoliopsida; order Cucurbitales; family Cucurbitaceae; genus Sicyos; species Sicyos edulis. The sequence goes on from CM071846.1 coordinate 68,070,454, forward strand.
AAAATTTAACATCATATATTAATAGACACTACAAGAAAAAAGGGATTAGCCGACGTTTTTTTATCGTCGCCTAAGAAACGTCGGTTAATAGTGGTTTAACCGACGGCTTTATAAACGTCGGTTAAACTTTATTTTAAGCGGCGGTTTCAAAAAAAAGGTCGGCTAAACATATTCTTAGCCGACGTTTTATGGAAACGTCGCTAAGTTTTTATTTTCCCTCATAAAATTCATTTTTCCGCTTTTATTTTAAAATAATAGCCGACGTTTTTAAAAAACGTCGTATAAAATAATCTTAACCGACGTTTTAAAAACGTCGCCTAAGGTTCTGAGTAAAATTCGAGTTCCTCTTTTCTTTTCTTCTTCTCCTCTTTTCTTTTCCTTTTTTCTTTCACTCTCTCCCTCTTTTCTCAATCTGCTGCCTCCCGTCCGCCGTTTCTCCATCTCCTCCGCCGTTTCTCCACCGTCGCCAAAGGGTCCGCCGCCTCCTCCATTCAGCCGCCGCCGCCGTTCGTCTTCTCTCTCGCTCACTTCCAAATCCCTAACTCTAGGTAAATCTTCAAATCCCTAAATTTATTGAAACTTTCTTTGATTAAACTATTTCTTGTTCTTTATGTATGTGAAGTTTGATTAAACTATAAAAGTAAGCAATTTAATTGATTTTTTCTTGTTCTTGTTCATTTGAAGATGAGAGTATTGCTTGGTTTTAGAAGATGTTGAGGTGTTGGTTTTAGAGCATTTTTCTTCAAATTAAAGTTATAATTCTGTTTTTTATATCCAAGTTTCGAATAATTGTTCGATTTGAAAGCTGTTGAGATGAGAGTATTGCTTAAAGTTTGTTACTTAGAGAGTAATGCAAAGATGAGAGTATTGCTTAAAGTTCCATATGTTACATTGCATTTGGGTAAAAAGAAAATGGAAAAACCTTTATTGAATTTCTCATGTTTGGTTATTTGTCAATATCAAATCATAGGTAATTGGTGGTCATGATTTTTGGAAAGGAAAAATAATAAAAGGAGGTCGAGAAGAGAGATGGTGGATGTGAGTAAAGGGCATCTAAATACTTTGATTTCTATTGGAAAATATGTACAACTTAATAATCTCTATTGTATGTATTTTCTATTGGAAAAATTGTGTCTTTCACTAATATTCCTTTTTAGTGAAATTTTCATAATTTGATAATTGGGAGGAGAGTTATTTACCACTTCCCTTTTGTGTTGTCAATTTGTAGTTGGTTTTCCCTTCCTCCTCCTTTGTACTTTAAATATTAAATTCAACATTTTCCTTTATACTCTTATAGTTAGAAGGAAGATGTAGTTAAGATTTTATAATTGGACATAATATACATACGCCTTTTTTATTATTTTATTATTTATTATTTTATTTTATAATATTGAATATTAATGAAACTCTTATTATTTTATTTTATAATATTGAATATTATTTATTATTTTATTTTATAATTCGTCTAAATCCTGTAGGATAGTTCAACATTAGAATCTGAGAGTGGTTATTGAAAGAGATTGAAGATGAACAAAGATTGGATAAAAAATAAAAATAGGTTGTCCGTTGAATATGCTGAAGGCGTCAAACAATTTTTCGAAATGACAAAGTCTCATGTGAATAGTGTTGGAAAAATGAGGTGTCAATGCAAAAAATGTATGAATGTGTTGTGGCAAAGTATTGAAGGAGTAGAAACTCATTTGTTCATATATGGAATTGTCGAATCTTATAGTGACTGGATATACCATGGGAACCTGTGAACTTACCTACATATGAAAGTCAAAGAGTTAGGTCAATACATGTCGAAATGGTCAATTTAACTGAACAAAGTGGGCATAATGACGAGAATGAAATAGTGACAATGTTGAATGACATGAACCGTCGTACTTTGGAATCAATTTTAGTTGAAGAAGAAGATAATTATACTTATGAAAATGTTGCACCCAACAATAGTAGACAAGATGATCGATCAACATCGTTTGATGATTTGATGAAAGAAGCATCTATTCAGTTATATCCAGGATGTACTAGATTCTCTACTTTCCATTTTCTCGTCAAATTGATGCATCTGAAGGCTATGAATAACTGGACCAATACCTCATTCGATTTGTTGTTGAAACTGTTAAAACAATCGCATCCTGACGGTGCTTGCATACCTGGTTCATTCTATGAGGCTAATAAGAAGTTTCGAGAATTGGGGTTGACTTACGAATCAATTCACGCATGCAAGTACGATTGCGTGTTGTATAGGAACGAATACAAAGATGCCGAACAATGCCCTACATGTGGAGAGTCTCGATATATGATGAATAAGGATAATTCTAAGAAACTGCCCCATAAAGTTTTGCGACATTTCCTGATAATACCTCGACTAAAGAGATTATTCTCTTCTAAGCATTATGCTTCCGATATGAGATGGCACAAGGAAAAACGTGTTGAGGAACCAGGAGTTTTGCGCATCCATCGAGGCAGTGCAAACTGAAACATTTGGACCTTCAATTTCCTGAATTTGCATTGGATTCTCGAAATGTACGATTTGGATTGTCTTCAGATGGATTCAACCCTTACGGTCATATGAGTACCACGTACAGTATGTGGCATGTACAATTAGTGGCGTACAATCTACCACCTTGGAAATGCATGAAAGATACAAATATAATATTATCCTTATTAATTCCTGGTCCAAAATCACCGGGAAGGGAGATTGATGTGTACTTGCAACCACTAATTGACGAGTTGAAGGAGTTGTGGAATACTGGTGTTCGCACATATGACTCATTCAAGAATGAGTACTTTCAACTTCGTGCTTGTTTGATGTGGACCATAAATGATTTCCCAGCATATGGCGACTTGTCAGGTTGGAGTACGAAAGGTTACAAAACTTGTCCTATTTGTAAAGAAGAAACTCCATCCGTTGCTCTGAGAGGGAAGAGAGGTTACATCGGACATCGACTATATCTACCTAATAATCTTACTTGGCGTAGAATTAAATTATTTGATGTGAAGAATGAATCTCGTGAACCTCCAATGATATGAGATGGAGAGGAGATCTTGCACCAAGTTAGTCATATGCGTTTTCCTGTGCTTAGCAAACATTCTTCTAAACAAGATAAGAAGAGGAAACAATCCGAAAACAATTGGATAAAAAAGAACATTTTCTTCGAGCTCCCATATTGGTCTAAACTTCTGTTAAGACATAAGTTAGACATAATGCACATTGAAAAAAATGTGTGTGAGAATTTGCTAGGAACTATACTTAATATTGAAGGGAAGACAAAAGATACAATGAACGCTAGAAAAGACCTCGAAGATATGGGAATACGAAGGGAATTGCACGTACAAAAATTAGGAGATAAAGAGCTTAAGCCACATGCAACATATGCGCTCAGTAAAGACGAAAAAGTTGAATTCGTAAATTTTTAAAAAGCAATCAAGTATCCCGATGGTTTTGTTTCTAACATAGGGACGGTGCGTTAATGATTCAAAGTTAATGAGGTTGAAGACACACACATCGCCATGTTTTGCTTCAAAGACTAATCCCTATTGGTGTTCGAGCATTTTTACCTAAGGAAGTGTGTACTACGATTGTTGAATTTTGTCAATTCTTTAGTTCTTTGTGTTCTAAAACATTACGTGTGTCTGATTTGGATCAGTTGCAAAAGAACATATTATAATCCTTTGTAAAATGGAGAAAATCTTCCCACCTGCGTTCTTTGATGTAATGATTCATTTGACTATCCATTTGTCGTACGAATGTAAGTTGGTTGGACTTGTAAACTATAGCTGGATGTATCCTTTCGAGAGAAGTTTAAGAATATTCAAACTATTCGTTATGAATAAAGCACGTCCAGAAGGGTCGATTGCTGAAAGGTATGTGAACAAATAATGCTTGAACTTTTGTTCATTATATCTCACCGGTATTGAAACAAGGTTCAATAGAGGCGCACGCGCAATGATGACCACAACACTAATAACGAACGGCTTGGAGAATATGAAGTATTCAAACAGAATGCACGACCAATGAGAGAAATGACACCAAAAACTTTATCTGATATTGACATGCGAAGATTACATTGGTACATTCTCCATAATTGTGATGAGATAAATAGTTATCTTATTCAACATTTAGCACTACTTCGTCGTGTGTGTTAATCATTTGCCGACTTGTATACAAAACACGAGCAACAATTTCCAAGTTGGTTTAAAAAAGAAGTTCTCAAAATGAGAGAAAATGGACATAATTGTGATGATTTGTATGCAATGGCAATGAGACCTAGTAATTTGGTTCGATCATTCGAAAAATGCATAGTTAATGGTGTAAGGTTTCACAATATTAAGGTTCAAGAGCGTCGAACAACACAAAATAGTAGTGTTAGGGTGCCGGGCTAAGGGGGAACCAAAGATGACCCCTTGTACTATTACGGGGTACTAAAGGAAGTGTTTGATCTTGTGTACGTTAATAGGAGACGAGTTATGATTTTCAAATGTGATTGGTACAACACTGACAAAAAACCAGGTAGATCTCATTTCGAGCTAGGTTTGCGTTCAATTAACACGTCTCAATTTTGGTACAAAGATGAGCCATTTATCCTTGCCACACAAGCAGAACAAGTGTTTTATATAAGCGATCCAAAGTATGGTCGCAATTGGAAGGTAGTGCAATTAGTACCTAATAAAAAAGTATGGGATGTGCCTGAAGTGGAAGAGCAAGAAGATGAAGAACCTGATGAAATACAACTAGAAGGTCGAACGACTCTCGATGAGTGTATAGAAGAAAGTATATTACATAGGATTGATGTCGAACCTGTCATAGTCGATTTAACACGGAATAAGATACAATCGTCAAATAATTTAGATGATTTCATTGACGACCATGAGATCCAAGATGACCAAGAAACGTCTTCTGAGAGCCTCTCGTTGGATGATTGTTATTCTGACTGATTAGTATACTTAATTACTTATGGACTTCAGTACCTCGCATCCTAATTTCATATGATAATGATTATCTATTTTATGCAGTGTAGTCATGCCTGCTAATTTGTCGGGGATGTCTAGCATATTCTTTGATGAGAGCACTGATGATCATGATATTGTTCCTGCCACTTTGCCTTCTGAGGAGACCCAGCCATCAGGTATGATTTCATTTGTTTTGTTCATTCACATTTTTTTATTGGTTTCAAACATTCAACCACGTGCAGGTAGTACATCTAGACCTCGACGCGGTCGAGGTATTTCAACAGGCTCTGAGTTGGAGAGAAATGTGAATAATCACGGCCTTTTCAACGTTGAATTTAATCAGGAGTATGGAAAAGCTGTTGGACGAAATGCAAACAGCTTGAGTAAGCAAATCGGGGTGCTTGTCAGAGGGTCGTTTCCTTTGACTCTTAATAAATGGAAAGAGGTCACTCCAGAATTGAAGAACCTAGTGAAACAGAGACTCTCGTATGTTTAAAAACACATAGTTTCGTATTTTAGGCACTATTTTGTTGTATTAATCTATACATTCAGTATTACAGTCACACTTTAACTGGACCTCGGTAATCCTTAGGTCAACAAGCATATAGAGGACGTGATGCAAACCACGATGAATGAGTACAGATGCACGTTGCACAAACATTACAAGTAAGTAATATATTAACTTATACTTATGTTGTTCCATTTCTAATGCATCAAACTAATCATACATTATCATTTTTCAGAGTTTGGATCCTCGCGGTTCGACGATCGAACCCACATACTTCCATAACGGATCCAGCTGATTGGGAATATTTGTGCAATAAATGGGAGGACCCAAATTTCAAATCAAAGTCAAAGAAGGCTGATGAGAGTAGATCTCATGTTCAATACCATCACGTGGCTGGGAGTAATTCTTTTTTTACTATACGGGAACAGGTAATACTTTATTGTGTAATACTTTATTGCGAACGATTCGTACAATATACTAACGACTTTATTTTATGTTTCTAGAGAAAGAGGGATGGTCAGCTCATAGGGTACATCGACCTATTCAAAGAAACACACTTCAAGGAACAGACTGGATGGGTCGACAAGAACTCTAAGGAAGCTTATGTAAGTGCGTTGATTTTGCTTTATTCATTCAAATTTTATCTTGATACTAATGTATGTTTAATTTTTGTATAGGAACAAATGATAGAGATTAGAACGACGGCGATTGCCGCTGAACTCCCATACGACGAGTTAGAGATCACTAGTAGAGTTTTAGGTATTAGGGGAGATAGCATAAATGGCCTAGGTCGGGTTTCTTATGAGGTTGGATCACATGAAAGGAAAGAGAGAGCGTTCTCATCAAGTTCCAGTGCTAGTGAATCCATGCCTTCTCAGCGTGAGTTACAATTTCAAGAACAGTTGGATTTTGAAAGAGAGCAGAGGGCAAAATTAGAAACAGAGCTCGCCTTGACTCGCGAGGAACTAATGAAGTCCCAAGAAGAAACTCGCGAAGGCATGAACCAGCTTCGAGAGATGATGGAGTCATTCAAGAAAGCAAGAACGTGATGTTACACTTAGGTAATTAATTAAATCTCTACATTTATGCATATTTTATGTCAACTATGGCTACCCTGCAGCAAAGGTAGCCATAATAATGTAGACTATATGATTTTCATGGTTAAAACAGGTGTAATTTATTTTTGGTTAGTCATAGGGGTCTTTGTTATCTTTGCTTAGAAAATTCAAATTTTCTTTTATATGAGTATAATTTCTTTTAATTTTTATTAGCTAACTCATGGTTCATTTCATTTTTTCAGATGACGTACGGACTTTGGTTTAGGAAAAGGAGACACAATGTCTGGATTGAACCTTTTTTTAAGAACTTTTTGTAGTGTGCTACTTTTTTAAGAACTTTGTATTGTGCTACTTTTTTAAAAACTTTGTATTGTGCTACTTTGTATTTTGTTATAAGAGGTTGTATTATAAATTTAGCAATTTCTATTAGATGTGATTTAGTTTACCTTTAACTTGTTTTCTGGTTGAATAGTAATATCATATGCGCACACAAAAAAAAGACAAATAAAATTATATAAAAAAAAACCAAAATATACCCTTATCCGACGTTTTAATAAAACGTCGGTCATTATATTCTTAGGCGACGGTATAAAAAACGTCGGTCAAAATACCTTAGCCGACGTTTTTTAGACCGTCGCCAAATAATATAATGACCGACGTTTTAGAACACCGTCGTACAAAGTCCGAATTGACGACGGTGTCGCAAAAACGTCTGCTAAGGCTCTTCCGACGCGGTTTTGCCGACGTTTTGGGCGACGGTTTGTTTACCGTCGCATAAGCCTTATGCGACGGTTTTTTGGTCTTAGGCGACGTTATTTGCCGTCGGCAAAGACCCTTTTTCTTGTAGTGAGATAATATATCTATTTATTTTAATTTTTAAAATTCAAATATATTTAAATAAATATTTGATATAATAATAATATAATTATTATAATTATATATTGATATATTAAAATAATAATATTATTATAAAAAAAATATATCAAACATAAAATAATAAAATAAGTAAATATATATATAAATAAAAAGATGAAAAAATTTTAAATTTAAAAAAAAAAGAGAGAGAAGATGAGATGGATGAGACAAAGGTGAATAACACATTTGGCCAAACAAGGTGTTAGACTTCAACACTCCACCTCATCTCTCTTCCTCTTAAAACAAACACCTCCTATGTATATTATAAATACTCATTCATACTATAATCATAAAAAAGTATGTAACGATACTCATTAATATCAATAACAATATTTATTATTTTTAAATAAATTTATTTATAATTATTTTATATATTTAACTAGTCTCCTAAGTTTCCTATAAAACTGCCACCGTGCACTTCAAAACTCATGTTATGTTACCATAATATAGGTTATAATTATTGGATTTTAATTTTTTTTTCTCTAATTTGAGTTTTATTTTTTATTTTTTTGATTTCTAATGGATTTCATATCTCTTAACAGAAAATATTTGCATATATATATATATATATATATATATATATATGTTCAGTATTTCGTTTTTAAAAAACGTTTTCTTTCTATTTTTAAAATATGACTAGTCTTAGAAAACATAAATGACACATTGACAAAACAATGAAATATATAGTATTTTATCTTTGTTTTGGAAAAAGTGTTTTAGCTTAATTAAAACAAAAAATGTCAAGCAGAGAGTATCTCAACCACATTAGTTTTTTTTAACAAAAAAACTCAACAATATATTTTTTTTGAAAAACAACTCAATAATATTAGTCTACGCCCATAGACCACGAGTTCATGAATTTGAATCTTTCCCCTAGTAATCTAAAAAGAAACTAAAACAAAAATTAAATCTAAAATTGATATAACCCTTTCATTTTAGGGTTTTAAAATTTAACATTTTTTTGTCAACCATATTTGATTTTTTCAATGGTACATTGTGAAATATTGTTGAATTAAAAATTTCTTAAATCTAAAATCTAATTTATTTTAGATGGCAAATTCTTTTTTTTTTATTCCATTGGTGGCTACTTTTTGTTGTTTATTTTAATTATAGTATATTTGTTAATAGGAATATTTAACATATAGTAAGATTTTGAGCATTCATTTACATATTCCAATTACACTTTTTTATCGTCTCTTAATTAAAAACTATTTATTATACTGATTGAAATATATTACGTTGATTGAGAACTATGTACATTAATTGAAGCTATCAACACATGATTATTTTTTTTATTGAATATGTACCAAATTTTATGCTACATGCGAATTTACATTTCTACTCATCAAAATTTTCCCCTTAAATTTACATGAAAATTCACCTTTATATTTCGAGTATTACAACACTTGAAAAGTGTTAGAATATAAATTAATAAATTCTTGATCATTGGATGTATCATTAAACTATTATTTTTGTTGGTTATTGGTGCGTGTACACATTTAGAAAAGAGTAATATTTTTCAACACATTGTATAGGAAACTCAACTTAAAACACATGTGAACCGTTTTGAATCCCATAAATAATTTATTTTTATTTTTCTTTTTACAAAGTGTATGTGAGTTGCCATATAAGTTTATACCTTAATACAGTAATACGTGGGGAAGTTTTTGTCTTTAGAAAATATACTTTTATTTAAAAAAAAACCCTTAAAAATTGTCGAAATTAAACTAAAAGCCAACATCATTTAAATTTTCGATAATTGAAAAAAAGAGAAAGCCAATCCCATTAGGCGAAATTTAAAAGTCAAGTCAAGTCAAGTCAAATACCAATCAAGCCATCCGGATGACACGTGTCCCCACCGAAAAACGGTGGCCGGCGGCGGCGAAGTCTATGCTCATCTACCACGCGCCGCCGCATTTCGACCAATGGCGAGGCGAGTACGAGCGCACGTTCTCAACACGCGCGTGAGGTTGCAAAGAAGAAAAAGCAACGAAATACGCGGCCCAATAAATAAAGCCCAAAAAGAAAAAAAAGAAGAAAAGAAATGGCATTTTCGTAAATTAGTAAAAGTCTAGACCCTAAAATTGCAATTTCATTAGGCTTTTATAAGCCCTTCAATTTTCCGTTTCCTTTCCACCAAATCTCCCACGAAACTCTCTTAAGAAAAAACGCTCAGAGCAAGTCTTCTTCTCCTTTACTCACTGAACAACAAAGGTAATTTCTCTGTAACAAATCTTTGTAGTTTCATGTTTTTTCATATTCAAAAGTGTTGTACTGAGTATTTTTGTATGTTTTTTTGCTTAGATTTATGATTGTATGTATATGAAGAACAATTGATAGAAGTGGGGTTGGTTTTAATGGGGAAAGGGAGACCAAGAGCTGTGGAAAAGGGTGTATTAGGGCAAAATTTGAGTGTTTGTTCATCAGCATCATTGAATATACCTTCTGGACCTGTGTATTATCCAACTGAGGATGAATTTAGAGACCCATTGGATTATATTTATAAGATCAGACCCGAGGCCGAGCCGTATGGGATTTGTAGGATCGTGCCTCCCAAGAACTGGAATCCTCCATTTGCATTGAAGTTAGATGATTTTACATTTCCCACGAAAACTCAGGCCATTCATCAGTTGCAGGTTAGACCTGCTGCCTGTGATTCAGAGACTTTTGAACTTGAGTATAATAGGTTTTTGGATGATCATTTTGGTAAAAAGAGGAAGAAGAAGGTGGTTTTTGAGGGGGAGGAGTTGGATTTGTGTAAATTATTTAATGCGGTGAAGCGTTATGGTGGATATGACAAAGCTGTGAAGGAGAAGAGGTGGGGTGAGATTTTTAGGTTTGTTAGAGCAACAAGGAAAATTTCCGAGTGTGCGAAGCATGTATTGTGTCAATTGTACCGAGAACATTTATATGATTATGAGAATTATTACAATCAGTTGAGTAAGGATGTCCCTAAGAGTTCAAAAAGGAAAATGCAAGATGAGAAGCTTAGGGAATGCTTGCCTGAATTGTCAACCTCTAAAAGGAGGAGGCGGCAGAACACCGATGATGGTAGAGTCAAAGACTCAAAGTTTAAAGATGAAGAAAATAACAATCAGATTTGTGAGCAATGTAAAAGTGGAATGCATGGTGAAGTGATGCTGCTATGCGATAGGTGTGACAAGGGGTGGCACATATATTGCCTCTCACCACCCATAAAGGAAGTCCCACCAGGGAACTGGTATTGTTTAGATTGTTTGAATTCAGAAAAGGATAGTTTTGGTTTTGTGCCTGGTAAATGCTTCTCCTTGGAAGCATTTAAGCGTATGGATTGTAGGGCCAAGAAAAAATGGTTTGGCTCGGGGCCTGCTTCTAGAATGCAAATTGAGAAGAAGTTTTGGGAAATTGTAGAAGGTGCCTTTGGTGAGGTTGAAGTTAAATATGGAAGTGACTTGGACACATCGGTTTATGGCAGTGGCTTTCCTCGTGAAAACGTTCAGAGACCAGAATCAATTGATGCTAAAGTGTGGGATGAATATTGCAATAGTCCCTGGAATCTCAATAACTTGCCTAAATTGGAAGGGTCCATGCTTAAAGCCATACGTCATAATATTACTGGTGTTATGGTGCCCTGGTTGTATATTGGGATGCTATTCTCATCATTCTGCTGGCATTTTGAAGACCACTGTTTTTATTCAATGAATTACCTACACTGGTATGTACCTATTTTTACCCCTCTCCTCCCTTCATATGCTCTTAATTTCAATTTTATTGATCATTCTTGCTAAAGTATGTTCGTATATTTTATTTTTGCTATCTTTTGCATAAGCTGCGTACATTAACCTTAATTTTCAGGATTGTTATGATATACTTTAACTAGTTAAAAAAACATGGAGTATGTGAGGATGCACTGGCCCACCCTTAGGTGTGCCAATATGCTTGTCCTTACACCTTGTATGCATTGAGATTTCTTGATGATGTGTATATGGGTCCAGGAAGCTTCTATTTTACTTCTAGAAACAAACTTCAACGCTGGCTGGTTATGCAATTTCTCATTCCTCTTTAACATGGTCAAATTTTGAGTTGCTTTGATTTCACATTCACTTCCATTTCAAACCTTTATTTCTAACTATTGTGAATCGTGATATCTTGGGTTCTCATGGAGATGTTATAAAAATATTGGTTGCGATTGTGGATTAGTATGATAGATCAAATGCATAGAAGTATGTCGTACATTTTACTCAAATACTTGTGTTGTAGAAATGAGCTTTCCGTTATGAGGCACTGCTTGTATTCAGTTGCTTATTTCTCCATCAATGGAGAAAAACATGTTCCGTGTCCTGATCTGTTCTTGCCTTCTTGGTTTTATTTCATAATACTCAATATTTTTCATTCTTATATAATTCTATTTTGTCCTTTCTACATTTATTGTCCTGATCTATTTTAATGTTTTGATTTGTTTTCATTGGTATGGTATCTAATATTTAAAAAGTTTCAAATCAGTCCCTTATGTTTTAACAAATTTGAGTCATACCCTCATCATTAGGAAATGTTAAAATTGGTCTGTGATAAATTTACATGCCATCATGCTTAGTGAGTTATATAATTTTAAAGGATAAATTTTGTCTCCTAAAAGAAGAAAATATTATATTTTTTTGACAACCAAAAATCTGAAGGAGGAATTAGAAAAATTTATTTTTTAGGGGTCCAAATGTTTTCTCAAATTTTCAACCTATTCAATTAGTACTTTTATGAGAAGCGAGTTTTAACATTTTTCGCTAATGAGGTCCCCAAGAGGTGGCGTGGTGGTTGAAGGCTTGAGTTTTGAATGCGTGCTCCCCTCAAGGTCCTAGGTTCGAGACTCACCTATGACATTAATTTATAGATACCTCCCGTGTCTCCATTCTTTCGATGTCTCCTGGTGCTTGGCCTAGAGACGAGTGTGGTTTCCCCGGGTATAGTGGAATGGACGATGCTTCGATTTTCTGGTTTTAAGAAAAACAGTAATGGGTGTATACTTGAAAAATTTTAAAATATGAGAGGTTATAGAAACTTTTTTAAACATTATATTGGGGGACTCCGTTGAGAGAATATCAAATATTAGGGATTATAGAACATACATTTAACCTTTATTATCTGGGTAAATGTTCTGACGGGAAGTTTTGTTCTCCAGCTTGTAGATACTTTACTTCTGTGTACTGGATGCATTCTATACATGATTATAATGTTTTTTAGGTTATTTTTTATTGGAGAGTTTCTTCTCACTTCTTTTAAGTTTTCAGGGGCGATCCAAAATGCTGGTATAGTGTACCTGGAATTGAAGCTACTGCTTTTGAGGAGGTAATTAGATTTTTTAGATTGAAATGCATCTAGATTTTGTTGACCGGATATCATATTTTTGCATGCCTGTCATGGAATATGTATATGGCATATGCCTTATGGTTTTTCTCCTATTATTGCTTGTTAGTTTTTTAATCTAGTGACTAAAGAGAGCTCTCTCCAAGAACTCTATTAAAGAATCTTTATTTCAACCATATGTTATGCAATACAAAAGATAAGTTCCCTATTTATAAAAAATAAAATCAAACTATTAATAAATTAAAGATACTTATAGGGATTAACCTAGGAATTAACAAAGGTTTTTATCTAATTGATCTAAGATGTTCTTTTAATTGCTAATCATCTTGCTCTGTAATCTTCTTAGATTTTTTGTTTCCTATCAATTAAGATATATGTGAATTAACCTATATACTTCACATGAATGTAGGTTATGCGGAACAGCCTTCCTGATCTTTTTGATGCACAACCTGATTTGCTTTTCCAACTTGTCACCATGTTGAATCCATCTGTCTTACAAGAAAATGGCGTACCTGTTTATACTGTACAGCAGGTCTGAAATAAAAGATGCAGTGTATATATTCATGCATCTGCACATTTAAAGTTGAATTGTCCTTGCATGCATCTGTTACATTTTTTTGATATGATTTTGTTCTTCTGTTCGTTGTATCTATCTCCTTTTCTCATACTTAATTGGTTTCTGGATTTTATTCTTGATTTGTTTGCTTGGTACCAGGAGCCTGGAAATTTTGTTGTGACCTTCCCTAGATCTTTTCATGGAGGTTTTAATCTTGGTACGCTTGCCTAGTTTGATTTAATTAACCAAGATAGTCTGATGCCAAGTTAGGCAACTAATTTTAGTTTTTTAAACTGTCTCCCTCAATTATTTTTAGGATTAAATTGTGCCGAGGCCGTAAATTTTGCGCCTGCTGATTGGATGCCTTATGGTGGGGTTGGAGAAGAACTCTATCAGTTTTATCACAAACCTGCTGTTTTTTCTCATGAGGAGCTTATTTGTGTGACAGCGAAGGTTGGAAGTTTTTGGACTTAATTTTTTTTCTAAGTTATCGTTTTTTAAATAATGAACCAAACTTTTCATTGAAGAAATGAAAAAAAAGACTAATACTCAAGATATGAAAGCACCTTCCGAGCTTATCATTGCATTATCTCTTTGTGACTTAGCAACCTTTTCAGGCCTCTTTAATTGATACTATTTAACTTGTTAGCCATCAGTATCACTATTTGTGAGGTTGAAGCTTAGTTTTGTGGATTTTGTTTCATTTTCTCAATCTACTCTACTTTTTGCAGATGGACTGTAGCGCCAGAGTTTCTCCTTACTTGAAAAGGGAGTTACTTAGGATATATTCTAAGGAGAAAAGTTGGAGAGAACAACTCTGGAAAAATGGTGTAATCAGATCTTCTCCGTTGCGCCCTCGAAAGTGTCCTGAATATATCAGTACGGAGGAGGTATCATATTATGATCTGATACTTGTGTCACTCTCTTAAGAAGCTTTTCTTTGATAGACGTTCTGGTGTTGTTGCAGGATCCAGCTTGCCTTATTTGCAAGAAGCACCTTTATCTTTCAGCTATAGGTTGCCGTTGTAGGAAATCTGCTTTTGTCTGTTTGGAGGTGTGTGGACTGACGAACCCTTCATTTCAAAGTTTTTTTTTTTTTTTAGAGAATTTTATTTTTGTAGGATCTCTTACCTTTTTTTTTGGAAATGGGGAACTTATCTTTTGGGTGTCTTTTGAAGTCTATGTGCACAAAAAATTGTTGAAAACAGTGTTTTAAAAGGCGTGCTTGGGCGCAGGTCGAACCTTTAGCGCCTCGCTTGGGAAAAGCGAGGCGCGGTTAATTAGGCGCGCGGTTACAGTGAGACCCCTGTACTAGTCATTCGAAGTGCGACATAACTGATTCAAGACATTTCAATGCCTTAAATAACTTAATTTTTTAACTCACAAAGACAACATTCGCTTAAAATGAAAGGTTAATAGTTGAATCTTATGTATATTTTATATAGATTCTTTGTTAAACTTCATTTCTATTCATGAATGAAGGTTAATAGTTAAATGTAATGTATGTTTTATATATGATTCTTGGTTAAAACTTCATTTATATCTATGGAAATGTTTTTATTGTGTATAAACACACACACACATATATTTTTGTGTTTTTTTTATATAGTGCGCCTTAGGTAAAAAAGCCCTCGCCTTTTGGTGCGCCTTGCGCCTCAGGCTCCAGAGGGCCATTGCGCCTTGCGCTTTTTAAAACATTGGTTGAAAATGACCCGTCTTAGAAGCCCGCCCAATCAAATTCTAACAAGACTAAGTTCCTATTCATTTATCTTTATCCATGTAAATTTGCACTTTCTTATTCTTTAATTTATTTCGTTTCCTTCTATGTCAGATTATTTTCCTTTTTTCTCTCATTTCTTTATCAGTTAACGAAGTTTCCGTAGTTCATTCTTCTTCTCTTGAAACCTAGGGCCGTACCATTGGGTTGATTATGAAGAGATAATTTCTCTCTTTTTAAAAAAATAAAAGCAGTTGGGAAAGTGTAGTATTTGGAACTTGTTATTTACTGCAAGGTCAAGTGTCTTCAAACTGCCAAGTAGGTAGACACCATAGAGGTATAGCAAATTAGCAACCTAAATTCCATATTTATGAGGTTCATTTTACTCAATACTATAGTCCATAAATTTTAGAACTTCTACTTAGCTTGGAAAGTGATAGAATCTACCACACTTTTCTATTAAAATAAGATAAATCTTCCGAGAGGATCTCTCTAAGAGCCAGAGTACAAAATACGACAATTCAATGGATGAATAACAAAGACCTAACCTCACCTATTTATAATAACTCTAAACCCTAATTTGACCTAATTAATAAAATACTAATAATAGGCCCAAGCCCAATACATTTAAAATAGCAATTAACTAATAATAAATACTAATATTCCTAAACTGCCAAGGCCGGATCGTATCAATACTTTCCCCCCCAAGAGCCACCTTGTCCTCAAGGTGTTCCATCTCCGATGCCACCTTCTGCGCACTCCATCTTCCGGAGAAAATTCAGTCACCTCAACATCACGGTAATCGGCGCATCTCGAACAACCCACACATCCAATTTCCAAGCTCTTTCTTCTTACAACGATGTCGGGGACAAATTGTTCATCGCAGTGGAAACATAACCCTTTGTCCTTCCTAGCTCGAATTTCAGCTTCTTGGTGAGTTTTTACAAGACGTCGGGTGAGCGGTTGTAGTCTGTGGGACAAAATCTCTGTGCTTCAGTTCCCGATCCAATCGTTCTCGCTTTAGGCTTAAGCATTTGCGAAGTACTTCCCTCGTTTTGGGAGGCACGAAAAGCAAAATCATCCTCAATCACTTGGGCCATAAACATTTTCTCTTCAATGCCCATCTGGTCGTAGTTTACGATTGCGCTCCGTATCTCCTCTTTCAGTCCGCTTTCCCACTTCCCCTCCAATGCACTCATACTGATATCGCGCATTCCCTTAGCAAAGCGCTCAAAGCTCCGGCGATATTCCTTTACCGTTCCCATTTGCTTCAAACTCATGAAGTTGACATACTTATTGGCCTGGGCCACCGGTTGGAAACGCTCCAACAACCCATCTTTGAATTCGTTCTAGGAACGAAAAGGAGCACGGTCCTCCTCATATTGAAGCCACTCCAATGCCTCCCCTTCTAAACATAACCCTGCTGCCTCAACCCCTTCATATTCACCAACTTGTTTACCAGAAATAACGCTCAACCCGACTCAACCATCCTACAGGATCCTCATCAACAAGGCCCTTGAAAATCGGCATCTCCAATTTTCTAAATCTCCTCACAACCCGGTCCATCCCTTCCTCCTACTCTCTGACGACTTTCCCGTTCGGATCTTTCTCCTCCTCCCCACCCGAAATCTCGTCCCTCTTTTCGTACATTGTCACTCCACCCCCGATCGTTCCAAGGTTCTCCTCGTGGGCCAAAATCTGGCCCCGTGCAAGTATCCCCTACAAAATTCCCACGAAATTCCACCCTCCGATCTAACCTGACGGGCCCACCCTGACCCGGTCCGCCGTGCGACACCCGCCCGACCCGCTCGGACCACCGGCGCACGCTGCGCCGGCGTCCCAGCCAGCCGACTCGCCCGAGCCGAAACCCCTCTCGCGCTCGCCAGACCACGCCAGAGCGGCGCCGGATCCCCGAGCAACCTCGCCCCGGTCTTCGCCACGGTACCTGCCCGCAGTCACATGACCGGGTTCGTTTCCCGGTGGCGTCGCCACGCCGGTCGCCAGCCGATGATGCCACACCCGCGGCCCGACATCACCACTCGCCCCCGTTGCTCCCGCGCCGCTCGCGCTGCGCAGCCACTCCGAGCCCGCGTGCGCGCCCCCCGTACTCGCCTCGGCCCACCCTGGCGCGACCTCCGTCGCGCCCTGCTTCGCCACGCCAGCCGCCGCCGCCCCTGCATCACCAGAGCTAGCCCCAGCCGCGCCGCTCGATCCTTCCCCTGCGGCCTCGGGCATCGAGCCCTTCCCCTTGTCTGCTCGGATTGTCTCCACTAAAAGTTCCAGATTTCGGTTCATCGTCTCGAGCTTCGAATCCTGCAAATCCAGCCTTTTCCCTAACCTTTCTTCCATCGCTTCCATCTTCGCGTTAGTCTCCTGTAACTTCCTAGCCAAGTCGGCCGTTCCTTCTTCACACGCTTGCATCCTGGATTCCATCTTAGTAGTAACCATTCCCGGATCGGCAAACGGCTCTGATACCAAAATGATAGAATCTACCACACTTTTCTATTAAAATAAGATAAATCTCCCGAGAGGATCTCTCTAAGAGTCAGAGTACAAAATACGACAATTCAATGGATGAATAACAAAGACCTAACCTCACCTATTTATAATAACTCTAAACCCTAATTTGACCTAATTAATAAAATACTAATAATAGGCCCAAGCCCAATACATTTAAAATATAGCAATTAACTAATAATAAATACTAATATTCCTAAACTGCCAAGGCCGGATCGTATCAGAAAGTTGTTGTGATTAATATGTAGATGATCTTGTGGCTATGTTGATCCGACTTTTATGTTTCTTCCTTTCTGGCAGCATTGGCAACATCTTTGTGAATGCAAGTACAGCAAGCGACGGCTTCTTTATCGTTATACACTTGCACAACTATATGATTTGATTGCTAAAATTGATCAATGTGATTTTGGGGAGACAACTGAAAGTAAGGATTTGCGACGGACAGTCTTATGCTTCACTGAACGATGTAGTTTGACCAAAAAGGTTTAAATGTTTCTTCTTATTTCTATAAATGGCTGCATAATTCTGAATGATAAAAAAGACATACTATTCTCTTTCTTCCTCCACTCCCTTCTCTCATCTTTATTCGTTCAGTTTTGATATTTTAGCAATTTTAATCATGTTTTCATTTAAATATGGTGACTTAAAGTACTTCATAGCTCTTTTTCTTGTATGATTGAAGTAAGTCCTTTAATTTGTCATTTATTGAGGAGATTTTTTTTAGGGGGTTGATTTGGTTGAGTCAGGGAGCCATCCTTCCTAAATGTCATTTCAAATCTAGTATTAGCCAAGTTTATGCAACATAAGAAAGACCCTCTCACGCGGGCTAAAATAGACTGTTAAGAAAATAAAATTTGCATATACTTCTAGTTCTATTACAATTTGTTTCTTATAAAATAAAATAAAATAAAATTAAAATTTGCATAATACTCAACTAGTGGAAGTCAATATTAATTGGAAAAGAAATGAAATTATAGAAGTTTCAAACCCAAGACCTTGTGCTTTGATTCCAACTAGAGTTTCTGGAAGAAATAAAATTGTTATATTTCTTCTATATTTCCTATCAAATTCAAACCATTCTTATACAGATAGAAAGACCATCTAGCAGTAAGGAAAAAAAATTAGAAATATAAAATGACCTTGAATAGGATTTGTTCTATATGCTGTACATTTTTGTCTTTGATTCTTTAAATAATAAATTTAAACTCATAATACACAACTAATTTTACGGAAAGATAAAAAGGAAAACCTCTTATAAAAAATATAAAAGAATTCTAAAAACGATTGAAGTAGTGTTTTCAATGGTTTTTTTTAATAAATAATTTGTATTTATTTATTTTATGGTTCCATAAAAGAATTAGTATATCTGTATAAGTAACTCATAGGCTTATAGTATTCATAAAATTTTGAGATAATTGACACATACTCTCTGATTTGTGTTCTGATTGGTCTATTTGGAAGCCTTAGATAATTGTTTTGAACAAAAGAAATTGAGGAATGGAACTAATTATCTTGCTTTTGTTTTATGCATGTAGGTGAAAGGTGGTCATGTCACCCTAACTCAACTTGCAGGAAAATGGTTACTGCATTCGAGTAAGATTCTTCAAGATCCATTCTCAAATGATGTATATATTAAGGTTTTGAGAGAAGCCGAGCAATTTCTTTGGGCTGGTCATGACATGGATCACGTATGTGAAACCCTTTATGTTTATCTTTTCTCAGACTTGCATACATCATATCGTGTACTTTATAATTGTTTTTATTGGACTATCCAATAGGTTCGTGATGTGGTAAGAAACTTAAGTAAAACACAAAAGTGGGTTCAAGGCATTGGAGATTCCCTTTCTAAAATTGAAGCATGGTCGTGTAATCATTCTGAAAGTTTAGAGAAGATTTGCTTGGATGATGTAAACGATTTGTTGAGTCTACCCCCATTATCATGTTACCATCCTGAGTATTTCAAGTTGAAGGTTTGTAAATACTGCATGATGTGTTGGTTTATTCTTATGTGTTGTCTGCTAATAGCTAAATTTGTCATAAAATTTTGATTATTTGACAGGGTTATGTTGAAGAAGCAAAGACGTTGACACAAGATATCAATAAGGCCTTATCAACATGTCCTAATGTAACTACTTTTGTGCTCCATAGCTTGATGTTTCCTTAAACACTTAATGGAAAATTACCATCATGAAGTGGTCTAGTGGTCAAGAGGTCCTTAGGGAACTAAGAAATGAAAGTTTAATCCATGAAAGCCACCTACCTAGGAATTAATTTCCTATGAGTTTTCTTGTCATTCAAATATTGTAGGGTCAAACGAAAAGTTTCGTGAGAATAGTTGAGGTGCATGTAAGTTGGCCTGAAAACTCACTGATATAAAAAAATTGTAATTAAATACAATTGTTTAGGTAGTTTTTTCCTTTTTATGATAGATCACCCAAATTTCCCCTTCTTACTATATAAATTTACAGATCCTTATTTTAAACTCTCAATCCAGGTTTCTGAATGGGAAATTTTGCACTCAAGAGTGTGTACCTTTCCAATCCATATCAAAGAAAGTGAGAAATTATTAGAAAAGATATTGATAACAAAGGTACCATGTCCTTACAATTCTATACAATTTTGTAGATCTCTTCGTTGTATAGAAAGAAGACGACGCTGTTCTTTGACAAGTGTGAATGGGAACAAATTTAGAGGGTTTTAAACAACCTAGACTGTTGAAACTTCCTTTTATTGCGTATTATGTTGATGTTTTTCTTCTTCTACTTTTGAATCAGTTGGTAAAATGTCGAAAGCTAGTAAGTTATCTGGTATTTTGTTGATTTTGTTAAGGTTTCGTACACAATAACAGTTGTTAGTAGTTGGGTATTCTTGAGCTTTTCAAGGAAATCGTTCCCATCTTCTCATTGTTTTTGGGCCCCATTGGTCATTTGTTGCGGTTCATTGCAGTAAAGGCTATATTCTCTAAGATTTGGTTCATAAGTTATCTCTCTTTTGAAGATTATTTTCTAGGATTAATTTCTTGTTTAAAAGTTGAGCCTCTTAAAACGTCATTTGGGTCGGTGTTCACAAAGCGCAAAGCACATTCTTAGGCGACAAGTCTCGTAATCGCTTTAAGGCAAGAGACGATAAAAAAGCGCTGCTCTTTTGGGCTATTTTCTGTATGGTTCTTTGTTTAGTTTTATTTTCTTTCATTCTTTTTTCAATAAAAGTTCATTTCATTATTAAAAAAAAACAATTGATTGGGCATCATTGTCAATTTCTTGGTACTAACAACTTTGCTGATTATAGTATGGTGGATATGAACTTTGTTTTTAGGATTGTGCATCTGTCTCTCTCTCAATTATGTTCGATTCTAATATACTTCAATTGTGATATATACAGTCTTGTATAGAAAGAGTCGGAGAAATTTTGGAGAAACAGCCTGCTGATTTTGAGGTTGAGATTATTTACCAGTTGAAGTCTCAGGTGATTTAACCATTTATTAGTTCTTGATCTTGATGGGGTTCATATTTTTTCATTTTCATCAGAAAATTATATTTATCGAAATACCTGGTTTAATGTCAAGTAGATTTTGGAACTTGAAATCCAGCTTCCAGAGACAGAAATGCTACTGGATTTAATAAGGAAAATTGAATTACATCGTTCTAGATGTGCAGAAATTATGAATGCTCCCATGAATTTGAAGGTTACCTTTGCTATTTGTCAGTCTCTTTTGCCCTCATTTGGTATTTGGCAATTTAAGACATGAATATTTCTGAGTTATGCCTTGCAGAGTGTCGAATTGTTCCTTCAAGAATCCAACGGTTTTTCTGTTAATATACCTGATATGAAGCTCTTAAAACAGTATCATGATGATGCTGTTTCATGGAATGCCCGTTTTAATGCTGTTTTAGTTAATGTTCATGAACGGGAGGATCAACATAACGTTATAGAAGAATTAAGTTGCATTCTAAGAGATGGATTATCATTGAAAATAAAAGGTTTGTTCGCATGCTAATTCATTTATATCCATGATATTTTCTGTTAGAGATTCCATCCATTTTGTATTTTTTAGCAAATGCTGATGTAGTTTCTTTCATTCATGGACTATTGGGGGTGAAACAGTTGACGTTGTACCTTTAGTTGAGGTCGAGTTAAAGAAGGCTTCTGTCAGGGAAAAAGCTCAAAAGGTGATACAGTGTTGCACTTAAAATATTTGGCATGTGATTATCTATACTTGGGCATTTGTGATCATTTACAGATCCTCACTTCAATTTTACAATCATTTTCTTCCAGTTGTGATTTTTCCTCATGAATTGATGGAACTTTGATGCAGTTATGCAATACCAAGGTTACAACGGAATTCATGCAGCAACTGTTGGAGGAGGCTGTAGAGTATGTGTTATTGTAGAAGACTTTTTTTTTAAGATAAAAAAATCAATAACTTTAGACATTGGTTTTTCTTTTGAGATAATTACACGTTGGTTATGGTTATATATGACTGTAAATTCTTGAGTTCCCTCTTCTCCAGATTAGAAATTGATAAGGAAAAATTCTTTGCTGATATTCGTGGAGTTCTCGATTCAGCAATGTGTTGGGAGAAGAGGGCAGTGGGTTTTCTAGCCCATGGGGCCCAGTTATCTGATTTTGAAGAGATTATAAGGTTTCCAGTCTTTCTCTCATTAATGAATACAAACATCAGCTCTATTGCTTCGATATTCTTATGTAAACTATCACAAATTTTAATTATGTGCATGTGTTAGGACTTCTGAAGATTTATGTGTTATTCTACCTTCTCTTCATGATGTCAAGAATGAAGTATGCTGGGCCAAGTCCTGGTTAACTGTTTCAAAGCCTTTCTTAGAATCTGTTCTCTCTTTGTCATCTGCATCAAGATCGCAGCTGAAAATTGAAACACTACAGGTTTTTATCATCTTTCATGTATGGTATATATTTTTTAGTACCTGGAGTCTGGACTTAGATATTTGACGCACTCCAATTTTGCAGGAGTTGGTTTCACAGTCAAAACTTTTTAAGATCACTTTGGAAGAAAGTAGAGTGCTTGCAACGGTTCTGAGAAACTGTGAGAAATGGAAAGATGAAGCAAATTCTTTATTGCAAGATATTGATAGTCTCTTGAATGCGAGTGATATAGGGGATGGGCTGAGCCATTGTCTTATTCCTAAGATCGAACAATTAATTGATAGAATCAATACTATTATTACATCTGGTTTATCTCTTGGTTATGATTTCCGTGAGATCTCCAGGCTTCAAGTTGCTTGTTCTAAACTCATTTGGTGCAATAAAGTTCTTTCCCTTTGCCATGTTATTCCTTCTTATCAGGTAGACTTAAAAGTTCATATATGTAATTTTGTGATCTTGAATTTATTTGCTCTTTTCTTTTCTATGAGGAATACTTCTACGTGTGATAAGGTAAAAAATGTTTGATTGGACCTGCAGTCTGTTTGATGGAATAGACTATAACTTTGTGGCAGGATGTTGAGAGCTTGATAACGGTTGAAGAGGATAATTCATGTTCATATACCTCTAGTGTTATGTTGAGCTTATTAATGGAAGGCGTCAAATGGCTGAAGCAAGCCCTAGAGGTGATTCCGGGATCGTGCAATTCTAAACAAAGAATGCTGAGTGATGCCGAGGAATTACTTTCCAGCTTTCAGGTATCTTTACATTGAAATATTGAAAATATAACGTTCACTTACCTATGTTTGTAGACTCTTGATGCTTTTTCTGTTTTTAGAGGTTTGATTGTCTTCTACTTGCAGAGTATCAGAATCAACTTCTCAGCCATGAATGCTCAACTTGTAAATGCTATTCAGAAACACAAGTAATTTTCTTGTTTTTTGACTTATTAATTTTTTCTTTTTTGTTGTATGCATGCATGTTTCTTCCAGCTTCTACTAAAGCTTCTTTTGCTTCCCTTCTATTGCTCTCCCTGTAAATCTGCAAGCATTGCTAATACTTCAGAATTGAAGTGCTCAATCCTAACATCAAATATTTCTTCTTTGCCTGACACACATCAGAAAGTGTTAGCGTTTTCTTTTGGATGTGGGCATTGTTCTATAATTCGTTAAGTTACATCGTTATAACTGTTCATTGACTTTTCATGAAAAAGATTATCATTTCTGAAACTAACCTGGATTCGAATATGTCAGTGAACCGCCACTGTGTGTATGTCTCTGATTGTTCAGTCATAGCGGTACCTTGGATCTACTCTTACTTACATATTGTGCTATCTATGGTATTCTCTCTACACGTAGGTCCTGGCAGGAAGAAGTACGGCAATTTTTTATTAAGAAGCGTGCTGAACGATCGTGGTCTCTGTTATTAAAGCTTAAGGTATGTTATTTTGCTCGATTCTTCTATACAAGGATTAAGTAGATGGACACCTTCGTCATATTCTTTTAAACATTCAGGAAAAAGGAGACCTCGTTGGATTCAATTGTTCTGAGTTACATCTAATTTTATCCAAAGTTGAAAAGGTCGAAAAGTGGAAGAAATTTATGGGAGAAATGATGCGAACATCTTTTGGGGATGAAAGTTCTTCGCTTGGTTGTCTACTAGAGGTTCTGATGAAATAATACTTACAGGACATTTCTTTTGAATGAATTTCTAAGATCATTCTTTTTTGTTGTTTAGATCTAATATGAATTTTTTTTGCAGATAAAGAAATCACTGGATAGATCTCTGTTCATGTATAAGAAGTCGTTGCTTTACACTGATCAAAACTTATGCGTGTATTGCTCTAGCGATTCACAGGATCAGCAGCTTTTGACTTGTTCAGTATGTAAAGAAGGGTAATGCAACTTTTACTTTGACATTAAGCTTTTAACCTAATATTCTAGGTTAAATTCCAATTTCGCCAAGTTTCTGTTAAATAGTTTCAAATTTAAAACTACCTAATACTCTAGGTTAAATTCCAATTTCGCTACGTTTCTGTTAAATAGTTTCAAATTTAAAACTGTCTAATATGTTTTTGAAATTTTAAATTTAGTGTCTTTAAAATTTCAATTCTGCGTTTGGTTCCCCAAGGGGTGGCGGTGGGGTGGCACAGTGGTTGAAAATTTGGGTTTTGAAGGTAGCTCCCCTCAAGGTCTCAAGTTCGAGACACAGCTGTGACATTACTCCTTCGATGTCTCTTGGTGTCTGGCCTAGAGACGAGCATGGTTACCTTTATTTCAAAAAAGAAAAAAATTCTGCGTCTAAGTCTTTCACCTATTTAACATTTTTTTAAAAATTCATTAACCTATTATACTACATATATTTGAAAGTTAATGTTCTAAGTCTAATTCACTCGCTAAATTTCAAAAAGATTTGAATATACCAATGGCTTACTAGACATAAAAGATAAGTTCAAGGATCCAATTGGACATTTTTAACAGTTCAAGTTTAAGAATGAGAATCTATTATGCACAAAATATGAAAGTTCAGAAACTCTACTTATAATTTATACCATTATATATATAACATGAAACACGTGTTCTTAGTACATGCACGTGGCACTACATTGTCTGTGATTGATTTTTTTATTATTTAATTTCTATAAGAACAATCTGTAACTTCATAGATGTTCTTGGAAACAGCTACCATTTGCAGTGCCTAGGCCAAGCAATAGAAAAACCAAGCAATACAGATGTCTTTATATGTCCTTATTGCAGTCGTTTACGGGGTGTATCGATTGGTAAAAGTGGCGGTCCCTTGGTATGGTTTTCACTCTCACCCTCTTTTTCTAGATTGTCAATACCATCCTTCGTTGCAAAGTCATTATACTTGTCTTGAACTGTATTTTTCTTGTTGCAGAGATTTGCAGCAGATCGTCCTGAACTTAAAACGCTCACTAAGCTCAAATCTGATGCCATGAATTTTTGTGTCTGGTAACCGCACTTTTCTTTCCTTAATAACCACACCAGCTTCTATATGATCCCTGCAGATTACCTCTAGTTGCTTTATTCATAATTTTTGTTTAGTGTAGGCGTTGTTTTTTAAAGTTTGGTTTCTCTTTTCTTTTTGAGTTAAACACATGGAGGGTGGGTATTCAAATGTCGGACTATAGAATATATATTTTGACCAATTGACTAATGTTTAGATTGACTTACGGAGAAAAATGATAGGAGATGAAAAATTAATTGTCAAAATTTCAAAGAAAACATGTGAAGGCAAACGGAAACATTCTTAGTTCTGAAAATTTTCTTTAAGGTTAATCTTCCGACAGGTTTTCTAGGTTCGGTGCTGGTGGTATGCCTCGTGATAATAGTTGAGGTGCGCGTGAACTGCTGCAAACAGTCATAGATATAAAAAAAAAACTTTTTTTTAAGGTTAATCTTCCAAAAAGACTGCCACTGAAGCTCTTTCAGAAATATAGAATCTCTCATGAGGACCAAACTTTGTTTCTAATACCTACAAATCCTCTGTTTTTACCCCAATTATATCTACCCAACAAAGCTCCTAAAATATTTTACCCTAATTTATGCTGAATATATATGTTCATTCATTTTTTCATTCATCATACTACTATTAATAAAATATATATCACCTTATCTAAACTTTTTTTCATTCAGGGGTTGGGGGTTCAAACCTGAAAAAACCTGCTTGATTACCAAAGTGGAAAAATGCAGCGTATAATAGTAGAATGTTGCATTTGTGCCTTTTGCAATAATTTTAATTACAAAGACCAGCACATAATTTAAATGATTGAAACATTTTAAAATACACGAAATAAGGTGATAAAATATCAAATTATAGGGACAAACTAGTCAATCAAACCAATACTTATCTGCAAGATGCATAATTTCTTCCTAAACTGATGCCCACACAACTTGATTGAGATAATCCTTAATGTAGAATAAAAGTTAAATAGTACTGCTTGAAAAGTTTTCTTGCATCTCTTGATGGTAAATGTATGTAACTGCATTTCACGAATCATTTTAAAGTACCTCTTGGGTGGTCTTCAGGATGGAAGAGGAAGATGTATTAGAACAGCTGATAGAACAGGCTTTAGCATGCAAATCTCATTTGAGAGAAGTCCTGGACTTTGCATCACTTTGTCTTGATAAAGATTTTGGTATTGCCTGCGAGAAGTTAACTGTAGCTTTAAAGGTTGAGTGGTTCTCTTTCCTCTTAGATTATTCATACTGCTCAATACTTGTGAGAGTTTCAAGATAGCGTAGTAGAGTAGTAATACTTCCTCTATGTATATGGTATATCGGTGAGATTTTCTAAAATGACTGTAGTTCACGATGACAGGCTATGGACGTTGCAGGCATTTACGATCATGAAGGTAACTGTGATCTTGAGATGGAACTAACGAAGAACGTGTGGAGATTCAGAGCCAATGAAGCTCTTGAAGGTTTCGAAAAACCAACAATACAACAGGTCCAGCAGCTTCTCGAAGAGGTAACCGTATTCCCAGTCAAAATCGTTGCAGTAAACAAGTTTGTTGCTTTTAATTGACAATGCTCGTGCTAAATTTAAGACCCTTAGAGTCCCCAAGGGGTGACAAGGTGGTTGAAGACTTGGGTTTTGAAGGTATGCTCCCTTCAAGGTCCTAGGTTCGAGACTCACCTGCGATATTACTCCTTCAATGTCTCCCGGTCCCTAGCTTAGGGACGGGTGTGGTACCCTTGTTTCAAAAAAAAAAAAAAAATTAAGATTGTTAGATGGTGAGAAAATCTCTACTCTAAATACTTGAGTTGAAACCATCACGTAGTGGTCTAGTGGTCAAGAGGGTCTTGGAACTAGGAGGTGATGAGTTCAATTCATGGTGACTATCTACTTAGGAATTAATTTCCTACGGATTTCCTTGACATCCAATTGTTGTAGGGTCAGACGGTATGTCCCGCGACAATCTGTGACAATAATCAAGGTGTGCACAAGCTGACTTGGACAGTCAGAAATATTAAAAAAAGATACTTGAGTTTAAAAATTAGCGATTAGAAAGGAATATGAAAACAATAACGTACTTGAGAACAAAATTTGGGATCGTATACCACACTTTATGTGAAGTTCTTTATTACTTATAAGTTATAGCGATTTTTGAGGTACTTTTAATGGTACTAATACCATGCTTAGAAACGCCCCAAATTTGCATATGGTGGGGAAGTTTAGCACGGTCTTTTTATTGGACTTGGCGAGATGCTGTTAACGGCTCAACATTTCTTTCTGTAGAACAGTCTGTAGTTCATTAAGCTTTGATACCCAAATTTACACATTTGGCAAATGAAATAAATCCCATTTCGACCAACCTTGATTTTTAATCTGTATTTCTCATCGTGATAATCTTTTATTTGTTGGATTATCAGAAAATATAGGCTGTCCATGCCATCTCTCTTTTATTTTGGCCAAACTGGAGTAGAGATATTTATAGGGGAAAAAAATATAAAAAAGGTTATGATGTGCATATATTATATCACGTATTATATAAATACCGACTTCATAATCACGATCAATTGAGATTCAGCCCTTCGTCATTCCGATTCATTTATATCATTTTTTAATACCGACTTCAATAACACGTGACAGGGATCGGCTATTAACATTCCACCTGAAGATGGCTACAGACAGAAACTTTTGGAAGTGAAGATTGTTTGCTCGAAGTGGAGAAGTCTTGCAAGGAAGGTTTGTGAAATGTTGATATATGCTCGACACACACACACCTTGCTTTATATTTTACCATATTTTGTTTTCCACAGATTTCAGCCGACTGTGGAGCCCTTGAATTGGAGAAAGTGTTTGAATTGATTGTAGAGGGCGAAAATTTACCTGCATACCTTGATAAGGAGCTTAAGGTATGAGCTGTTCATTCTGGCAACCATTTCACATTGCTAACGAGATAAAATAAAGAATCTGTATCCCTTGTTGCTTAGTTCATTGAACCTTATGGGTGCAGTTATTACGAAATCGAAGTATGCTTTACTGCATTTGTCGAAAGCCTAACGATCATAGACCAATGCTTGCGTGTGATATTTGTGAGGAATGGTATCACTTTGATTGTGTCAAGATAGAATCTACTCCGAAGATATACATCTGCCCTCCTTGCAAACCGCTAGTAGACAATAAAATGTTGATTCAGCTATCAACAGAATATGAAAGGTTAGAATTCTGGCCATGCCAAACTTCTTTCAAAACTTTTGATTGCAAATATTTGTTTGTTGTCTTGTTTTTGTTTATATCTCTGTTTGCAAAGCCTTGCCTCTCCTTTCATACTACTCTTTAAAGTATGAGGGAAATGGTGTAGACCGTGGAATCTCTAAGCAATTCATGCCCATAATTTTAGGCAAGGTTACGTGTACTTTAACCATTTTTACGGGAAACAATTTGATTCTACAATATTTGGTTGTCAAGAAAGTTCCTAGAAAATAAATTTTAGGTAGATAATGACCATAAATAGACTATTTACTATCTAACCTTACAATATTTAGTTTTCATGGAAACACTTGAAAAACAAATTTTGGGTAACTAGCTACCTTAATTTTTTTTTTTTTTGAAACAAGGGTAACCACGGCCGTCCCTAGGCCAAGTACCGGAAGACATCGAAGGAGTAATGGCACAACTGAGTTTCGAATCTAGGACCTTGAGGGGAGCATACCTTCAAAGCCCAAGTCTTCTACCACTGTGCCATCCCTTGGGGACCACCATAATTCTTTTTTAATTCTTGTTTTGATATTCGTCTGGGTTAGCTTGACTCACTTTAACTAATGTCACAAGACATACCGTTTGACTCTACTATATTTGAATGTCAAGGAAAGCTGAAGGAAATTAATCTTTAGATAGGTAGTGATCATGGATTGAACTCATCCTATATTAAATCTATAATCTCTTAGTTCTCCGAAGCCTTCTTGACTACTAAACCAACTATGAACTTAATTTCCATTTTGTAATTTCGTAATTGGTCGGTATTATTGTGGTCTGCAAATAGTAAAATATGACTGTTTGTTTGTTTTATTGGCCACTATTTTCAACAGTTCGATCAGCACAAAATTTGTGGAGCCAAAGACCCCTTCTCCTCAACATGCAAAGTCTAGATCAAAACCGAAACCGAAAAAGACGAAGCGAAAGTTCGTTCGAAGTGTGACAGATTGCTATAGAGAATTTAGGAGCTCGAGTGGAATCGAAAGCTTATGGTGGCTAAACAGGAAGCCCTTCAGGAGAGTAACCAGAAGGAGATCTGAGTTTGGAAGTCTTTCTCCATTTCTCCTCAATTGAACAATAATCAAGAGTACATGGAGGTTAGGTAGTTTAATTGATTTGATTCAATTGTTCATATGATCATTTCCTTTCAGGCTCAGCACAATAATGTGAAAGGGAAATTTTCTAGTATGTTTCTGTTTTTGTTTAATTAAAATTTTTATTTTGCTCCTTGTGGCCCAGATAGGACGTGTTAGTGAAAGATAGTTTAGACATGTAAAGAATAATTGAGTATTAATTTGTATATATTTGTGTAAGAATTTCATCAATACATGACACTTAACAGTCATGAGATGATTAATATATTTTTTTTCTTTCTTATTTTAGTCTTTAATGTTTCATATTTATACTAAAATAAAAATCCATTTTCTATTTCGTTTCGTTCCTAAAATTTTAAATAATTTGTTTCAATTCCCCATTTTTTTTATTATTATAATCCGGGGGTTGAAGTTCAGGAAAAAACAACTTCCAGATATTTTGTTTTAGTCACTTGAGAAGCACATCTTCATCGTTTTTTTAAATTATTATTTTGCTAAATAATTTAATAAAATAATTGACGGGCAAAAATGGCATTTTACGTGACAAAGAACTAAAGCAACATGTCTTAACATTTTAGAGTAAAAGTTTCAAACTCTAATGAAAATAAGATTAGGCAACTCCAAGTCAATAAACATTATTTTTTCTTATCAATTAATTTGTTTAAGTCTTGCTTTATAGCGATTTTCTCTATCCTTAAATGAATTTCATAATTATTTTTGTAACATTTTTAAAAAATATTAATTTCAACAAACAATTTGATTAAAAAAACAAAAACAATGACTGATTTTAAAAGGTTATTATAATCAGAAATGGAGGAATATTTACATCATGCTCGGGCAAATAATGCTCACATGTGTGGTTCAATATGAACCACAATCTATTTGATTTTAAAATTAAAAGATAAAAAAATAAAATAAACAAAAATAGATTGTGGCTCATATTGGGTTACATATGTGAGCATTATTTATACATCCGAACATAATGTAAATATTTCTCTCAGAAGGCCGTACAATATTTGGGCCTTTAATAATGGGCTTAATTAATTTCAAGGGTTTCTGAATGAACGAAGAACCAATCCCGACAAAAAAAGGGGTTTTTTTTCATAAATAGACCCTATTTGAAAAGTATTTGCAAATATATATATCTACAAAAATATTAGCAAAAATAGATTTTGTTTTAATACATTATAAAATCCGAAAATAATGAATTACAATCATACCCTCATATTGATTGTTTTTTAATCTTGGAAGAAAAATTTCAAAAAAGGAAAACTATTTCACATTCCAAAACCACAAATCGCAAATTTATGGGCATTAATTGTAGAAAAATATATCATTCGAAATCACATTTATTAGAGACGTTTCATCTTCTTTTTTTAATACCTTATAAATTTAAAAAATAACGATCAAATTATTGGTTTTTCATTTGGGGAGTAAAATTTTAAAAAAGGAAATTCGTCTCACATTCCAAACCAGAAATCGCCAATTTATGGTGCATTAATTGTAGGACGAGAGTGGCGACAATACATTATTAGATGTACTGTGTTGTGATTTACATACAGTATCGTTCGTAATGTACATGTTATTTGATTCTAGTAAGTTTATTTATAAATAAACCGTATGAGCGGCTGAACGTTCAATTTCGTTGATTGAAACTAGAACACGTTTGATAACCACACAGTATTGAAACAACTTAGTATATACGGTACAACCATAATATATCATGTATCATACCGTATTTTTAAAACTTTGTGTTTTTTTAAAGTGTTTAATTTGCTGATATGGATACTTGTAGTGTGATTTAATATGTTTATGACAATGACAAGTAATTTTGAATGTACAATACCGTATAGTAAAACATTGAGAAATAACATATGTAATATTTGTGAATTGATAGAGATTCGTACTGTTGGAACAACTTTACACAAAATTACTATTCAAAGTGAGATCAATAGTAAATAAAAAAGGTCTCATGGGTTACAAAATTGAAATTGAAAGCATTAGACATAAAAAAAAGACTGTAATGTAAAATCATCATTGAGTGAATGCGTTCCTCAATATTTATGCGACGCTCTTCAGCTACTTCATGATTATGGTACATCTCATTTTCATCCTACTGACCATTATGTGCAATACAGATTGGAATGCTTGTTGAACCTATAAGGAAAAGTTGTATAGTATTACAAAAATGTCCAAATAATATTGCTCTACATTATAAGTCGTATAATATACATGTATAAACAATACCGTATTGCGGAATGAAAATTTAATGAATAGTAATATGAGTACGAAAAATGTATTACACATTGAATAAAAAAGAATAATAAACCATAAATGTATTGTGTAACTTATACAATATGTATAATGAAATAATGAAACATATAGAGTTTTGTATAGTCTATACAGTAATATAACTCACGGTACATGGAAAACTACAGTAGATAATACTCAAGTATACATGACTTGAACATTTTAGTATGTAGATAATACTGTTCTACATATGATTTAAATACATTTCTAAATAGAAATATTGACATTGTAAATAACACTATGTGCAATTTCAAATGGAATGATTAATGAACCTATTAGGAAAAGATGTACAATATAACTAACCTAAAAATATAGTATGAACATACGATATATAGTCAATTATACAATTTCTTCAGTATATACTCAATTATACAGTTTTGTAGATGTATATACAGTCAATTATACCACAATATAAATTGGAAAGTACGAAAATACTACTGTTCTACATATGATTTGACTACATTTTCTAAACATGATTTTTGACATTCTAAAGATTGGAATATAAATGAATTAAATGTACAAAATTGACATAAATAGAAATAAAACATATCATACTAAACAATCTGAGACATATCGAATCACGACTATACTGAAAATGAACAGTAACATGCTAATGGTGATGGATAAATAACAAAAACGTGATACAAATACTGTGAAAAACGGAGATTATTGAGAGAAGATGACTTAACTCGTATGATTATACCATCCGATCGGAGCTTTGTGGTTGAAGAAAATTTACATTTTACGTGGTGGCCGGAATGTGAAAAGAGAGAATGAATAGAGCTGAAGAAACGAAAATGGAGGAAGAAAGTGAAACAGAAAAGGAAAAGGAAGAAAGATGGAAGATAAATGAGAAAAGGAATAAAAATCTTTTGCATTAAAAGAGTTGACAATTAAATATGGTATGTTTTAAAAGAATGAAAAATATGTTTAAATGAGTGTTTTAATTCAAAAATTTAGTATTAAATGTGATAAAGGGCAAAATGGTATTAATGAAAAATTAATAATTACGAATTTTAATAAAAAAATTAACTTTGCAAAAAAAAAACTTGGGCGCCTATATTTGCAAATACTTTTTGGATGTGGTCTAGTTACTATAATTTCCCAAAAAAAAAGAAGAAACAAAAAAATAAAAATCAAATTGGGATTTCTTCAAAAGGATGAAGATTTTTGAAGAGGAATTAATAAATCCTAAAACTAAATCCTACATAAATATGCCTAACAAACCCAAGTAGTTATCGGATTGAAGTTGTAGTTAATAGAACATGATTAGTATTAGGTTTTGTTCGTTGCTGGAAGGTCAGCAAGAAAACAAATGTGCATTTCATGGCTCGGGATTTTCAGAAATTGGTGAGTTTTTTTTTTACTCTGTTTCTTTATCTTTTCCCTTCCTATGAAGATTTGTTGAATGATATTTGATGCAATGCTAAAGGTTTTTTTTTTAAACAAGGATAACCACGCCTGTCCCTTGGCTAGGCACCGGGAAATATCGAAGGAGTAATGTTACAGCTGAGTCTCGAACCTGAGACCTTGAGGAAAATATATCCTCAAAGTCCAAGTCTTCAATCTCTGTGCCATCTTTTGGGGACATGCAACGCTAAAGGTTTAACAAGGATTGAAAGGTGGTTCCATAAATTCTGGAGGGAGAACTTTAATCTTATCGTCTGTGAGTACCTTTTTAGGTCTAAAATGGGATTTTTTATGATGACACTATGATTTGTTTGTGTTACATAGCTCTAGGTTAAAAATCTCGACTCATCAGAAATATCGAGGTCTCAGAATTTTCAATGTCAATGGATTCTTTTAGAAAAATTATTTAAAACATGAAAATAATAACCATCACATTCATGGTTTTGGCCAAGCGGAAAGAGTTTTGAGCATCCAAGAGGTTATAGGTTCCATTCATGATCTAAAAAAAGTGTCCTTAACATCTAAATATTTTATGGTCAAATAGTATATCCAGTCATAAGCACCGATATTTTTCGGTCACCTTTAGTATTGGTGTTAGTTTAGACACAGACACCCATGGATGTCCAAACAAAATAAAACGGTTATTTAAATAATAAATAGACATTTATACCTTTAAACTTGTTAAAAATGTTTATTATTTATACCACCCTGACATTTTATTCCTTTGTTATGTTTAGTATATTTTGTGAAAATAGTCAAGGTGTGCGTAAGATAGCCTGGACAGTTATGAATAAAAAGAAATCATCATTGGTGACCTATGTCAACTCGGAAACTTGAAGGCGTAAAATATTCTTTTTGGGATGAGTCTTTTACATCAAAGGTGATTATGTAAAGGGTACCTTTTTTTTCTTTTTAAAATAAAAAAGTTGGAGTTTCGCTTCTATACCCGAAGAAACTACAATATGAAATCTTGAGGGGAGTACATCTTTGAAACTCAAACCTTCGACTAACGTGTCATCCATCGGAGACCGATTATGTATAGGCTATTGGTGTAGCAAGCCCTTCCTATTAGTCTTGTGACATGCCTTTCAATCACTCGGTCAAAACAAGTGTGTTATGTTTGAATTGTCTATCCCTCCTTTTTAAATTGTGGTATTGACTTGTGAATAGGCCGCTGTATTGCATTTCATTCAACATTGAAATTGAATTTGTGATTTTGATCTCTAATACACAGAATGCGAAACTTCTAAGAAGGCCATTGGAACTGCCTCTTATTTTGTCAAAGACAATAATTGACAAGTTTGCTGCCCTTGGAATACTTTAAGGTCATTTACAATTTTCATTCACCCCTTTGATTTAGCTTTATATTCTATTGATAGGGTTGGTAGGTCCTTAAAAAAAGTTGGCACGTACCTATTAACAATCAGCATAAATGTGCATTTATGATTAAGATTTTTTTTTTAAAAACTGGTAAATCGGTACTCCACTATATTTGAGGTAATAAATTAATGTTACAAGTGAGTATCGAACCTTTGATTACCGCGCCATCCTTTGAAGACGAGAAGTTTGACCCCATTTGTAGACATGAAGGTGTCTACAAATTTCAAGATTTTGGTGAAATGTTTATAAAAGCTTTTGAAACATTTAGAAATCTCAGCCTATCATTAAAAGAAATCATTAAAATGTCTTTTGTTTGTGAGTTTTAAATGTGAATAAAATATCAATGTTTGAGATCAAATGGAAACTTAAATTCAAAGGACATAGATGGATGGTTTTGAAAACATATGGACCTAATCAAAACTAAGTTCAAATTACTAGCACCAAGTTTCATACAAAATGTTTATGCAATAGCCATATTTGGAAATATTTATCGATTCTTAAAATCATATATATTTTTAAAAAATATGTGATTTTAAAGATTTAAGCATGTATTTAATTTTCCTATCATTTTCTAGGAATTTAACATTTTGACCTCTACACACGCAGACACATGATTCTCCCAGTTGATTAATTTTGCATTCAGTCCAAAAAGGGATGCTGGATTTTTGTTGCTCTACTACATATATGAATCACCAGTGTTTGTTCTAAAGACTCAAACCCGTCAAATATCAATAGATTTTATAATTAAATTTATTCGTAAGTTTTGCATCTAAACTTTCGAAGAGAACGTATATTTTCAAGAGAGCTTACGTTAAAGAACCTTAAGCCTCACAAAAAAGAAAAAAAAAGATATTCTTTGATTTTTTTTTTATATTCTTTGATATTGTCGTCAATTTTATCTTAAATTAGCGTATTGTGTGCTGAAAATTGACTAATTAGCGAATGGGGTCTCTCTCTTTGGAATTTTCCTTGTGGAAATGAAGATCAAGTACTCATTTTCATGCTTTTGGTAATGACAACTGTATACCGTATAGTTTGTTTATTTTACAAATCATGCCATTATATTTTTAAAATGGCTTCAATGGTCTGTATAACCACTTAATGTGTAATTGGAAAAAAAAAATAAAAATTAATAACCACTTAATATGCATATACTCTTTTTTGGTTGGTATGCTTTGTATGAATGGGCATTTAGAATGAATTGTGTGCACCTATTCTATGGATGTTAATGACATTATTTCGAAGATAAATGTGATTTTTGGATTTCAAGATATGGGTATGATTTATGAACAACTCACCATTTGACTTCCATTTGATGGGAGTAATTAGTAGGTATTTAAACTTTTCATTTTGTATGGAATATTTTTCTAAATTGTATGAGTTATATGATGTCTTTGAATATATATAATTTTTTGTGAGAATTTGAACTTATGATTCTTTAATTCTTTAATTTTTCTTAATCAATCGAGTTATCTTTCTAACTGTGATAATTTCACTGTTTTTAAAAAACAATACTAAGTATATATTGCACACTTTTTAAATAGAGATATGGTTTTCAAAATAAACATATAAAACATATATTAAAAAACATCAAAGATATAGAATGCAAAGTTTTTTTTTTGTCAAGTCTTTAATCAAAATTTATTTTCAAATCATAAGCAATGATGAGATGGTAAATTTAATTCATTAAGTTCTTACAATTTTTTTTTTCTTTTGATATTCAAATATCATAATATATTTCATAAGAATTGTCTTTTTGATTGACCAAACCCTCTTGAAATATATATATATTTTAAAATTATGATAGCTTTTAAATCTACTAGATTCAACCAATAAAAAGGTAGAATATTGAAGGTTAAACCCATGATTGCTTTCTCCCTTCCCTCTTTTTTCCCTCATAAGTCAAAACCCAATTTTCATGAGAATGGCCTTACCAAAACCAAAGCAACTCTAAAGCTAAACCATTAAAAAAACATTTTTATATAACACAACACTGCAAGCAAAAATAGCCATAGAAGGCAACAAAGATGGACT
Organism: Sicyos edulis; assembly: GCA_036507275.1. NCBI lineage: Eukaryota > Viridiplantae > Streptophyta > Magnoliopsida > Cucurbitales > Cucurbitaceae > Sicyos > Sicyos edulis. Next base: position 68,107,370 of record CM071846.1, read on the forward strand.
TAGCTTCTTTTTTTTTCTTCACAAAAAAGACCCTAAACCCAAAAACCAAAATTATTAATTAAAAAAAGCAAAAAGAAAAATAGAAACACTCTGGTAAGTACAACAATAGATTTGGTAATTTGGTGGGGCCCACCTAATTACACTACTTTTTCCACTTCTTTGAAACCTTACACACCCTCTTCCCCATCTGACTTATTTTTTAAGATTAAATAATAAATAATAACAATTAATAATAATAAAAAATAAATAAAACTGATAAAGGCAATGCCTTTAGTCTCTCTCACTTCATACAGACACAGTTCACTCACACTTGTACTGTTGTACACATAGGCATATTCAACTTTAATTCAAAAGCTCAAAATTTTCTATTCATTTTCCTCCCATTCCAGCCCTCCCACATCTTTGTCTTTTCTTTGTTTCCCTTTTTTCCTCTCTTCTTTTCCACCCTCCTCCATTTTCCCTTGTCAAAACCCTAGATTCAAAATCTAGGGTTTGATTTTTCCTTCACTCTCTCTTCCCTTTGATCTCACTTCTACTTCAAGTTCATCTCTTTTTGCTTCCATCTCTACTCTCCCTCCTAATTTCTCTGCATTTGACATTTCTCATCACTGGTTTTTTGTTGGGGGCAAAACCCATTTCAGTTTCACCTCCATTTATCTTCTTTTTGTTGCTTTAAGTTAAAATCTAGTTCTGGGTCTTGCAGTTCTCCATCTCTTATTAAACCCCTGCTAAACCCTTTTCTTTGATTCATTTCTAAGAGGGCTTGAAAATTTCATTTTTCTTCACATGTTCTTTTCAAGTTGTTCTAAAAAGGGTATCTTGTAAAAAAACAACTCTTGATCAGAAAATGGCTGTTGGGTCTTGATCTTTTTGACTGGAGTTCCATACTCCTGTTGTGCTTGGAGACTTGGGTTTAAAGTGTTGTGAAAAACACTTTTTGTAGCCAAAAAAAGCATTTTCTTTGTTCTGTGAGGGTATTCTTGGAAGTAAATGAATGGATGGGAGAGAAGGCATGGCATTGTCTAGTGGCCCTGGTTCTTACTACATACATAGGGGAGGCTCTGGATCAGGGCTACAATCTGCTGGATCACATGCCTCTCCTGTATTCAGGCCAATGGCTAACCAAGGTGTTTTGTCTCACTCAAATCTCAGAGGCAACTCTGTTGGCTCAACTTATGCTGTTGAGCCACAACATTCCAATTATCTTCATGAAATGAGTATGAATATCTCACCTAGAGTGGCCTCTGGTGAGCCTGTCAAGAAGAAGAGAGGGAGGCCAAGGAAGTATGCTCCTGATGGGCAGGTCTCATTGGGTCTGTCTCCCATGTCTGCTGGCTCTAAGCTCACTCCGGGGTCGAATTCGTCTACCTTGAATCGACGGAGAGGGCGGCCGCCTGGTTCGGGAAGGAAACAACAATTAGCCCTCCTTGGTAGACTTACTTTTTTTTTTATTTGCTTTCAATGTGCATGTTTGTTCAACTAGTTAAGAATTTATCTGCTACAGCTTAGTATCGCCTCTAATTGTTCATACCAGCCAAATGTAGTAGGGACAGTCAATGTCCCGCTGATATTAGTCGGAGGGGCAAGTAAGCTGACCCCGAACATTGATCAATATATAAAGAAAACCATCTCGTATTGTTGGTTTTATGTGTATTGGTCTGCCTAAAGGTTTATATTGTCTCTTAAACATGTCATCATGTGAGGAGAAGGCTATGGCCTTGATCATTCATTTCAACTTGGTTACATGCTATGTGTTTGTGTTGTTAACTATGGAAAGTTTAGGGCCATTCGGTTTTTGGTTTTTAGCTTTAGAAAATTAAGTTTGTTTTCTCCCAAATTCTCTAAAATGAGTTTCATCTTTTCTAAGTAAACATATGAATTGTTAACCAAATACACAAACAGACACTAAGACACCAGTTTTTGTTTTTGTTCTTTTTCTTTTTTCAAAACTTCACTTGGTTTTTGAAAAGTTTTCAAAACTTTACTTCAAAAAGTAGATAATAATGCAAGGTAAACCATTGGTGGTAGTAGTATTTATAACCTTAGTTTTCAATAACTTTAGATTAAAAAAAAAAATAATCAAATGGTTATCAAACAGAGGCTTGTTGATTGCATTTACATTTTTGTGTTGCCTTGTTATATTTTTCAATGTTGAGGTTCATGCATTTGTTGCCTTTTCTCAGGTGAGTGGATGAACAATTCAGCTGGACAAGCTTTTGCCCCACATGTTATTCACGTTGGAGCTGGAGAAGTATGCTATGATCTTCTCAATATTCTTAACTACTAATTTCAATTGTTTTTTTTTTTGTTAGATATTTAATTTGAATACCTTGAAATATGCAGCCATGATAGCTTTATAAATAGCAATAGATCCTTTTTATAACCTAGCATTAACTTTGTAATTATATTAATGAAACTGATTCTTATCCGAAAAGAAATATGTAGCCATGAATATAGCTTAAAATGCTTATTCTAACATGTAAAAGGAAAATTTTATTTTTATTACCTGGATTTCTTTAGGTTGTGGTATTTACCGGCAGGGAACACTTCATTTTAAATTTCCACACCCGCCATCTCAAGAAAAAAAGTAAGGAAATTAAGTATTTGAAGTAATATCTTTGTTTGCAGGATATTGTAGAAAAAGTATTGTCATTTGCACAGCAGAGACCAAGGGCTGTTTGCATCTTGTCCGGCAATGGCACCGTTTCTTCGGTAACACTACGTCAGCCTGCATCTACTGGCGTGAGCGTCACATATGAGGTTGAAGAATTATTTTATTTGATGTTCTATAATCTTCTCGTTGGAAATCACATCACTTCGATTTCTCTGCCTATATTCATCAGTATATGAATCTTGCAATTTTTTTTGTAGGTTTGAATATGAGTTACTTATTGTTTTTATACAAAATGTTTTTCCTGAAATCTCACCATTACATTACCTTTATATGTTGTCGCCTTTTGGAGATGATGTCCAACAAAAGAACTAGCCTTGTGATGTATCCTTCAATCACCATGGACTTTATTCAAATTGTGTTTGTGAAATTTTCAACTAGAGAATGACTTTTTCCCCAAAAAAAAAAAACCAACCCCACCTTGGGGCTAGGAGAGGTATGCTTCAAATGTTTCAATCTTCTGATAGAATCTACCACAAAATATTATTAAACTACGATAATCTCTCGAGAGGATCTCTCAAAGAGCCAAGTACAATGACGACAATTCAATTGCATGATTGACAATGACCTAACAACTCCTATTTATAACCCTAAATTCTAATTTGACCTAATTAATAAAAGACTAATAATAGGCCCAAGCCCAATACATTTAAAATAGCAATTAATAAATACTAATATTCCTAAAATGCCAAGGCTGGATCGTATCAATACTTTCCCCCTCAAGAGCCACCTTGTCCTCAAGGTGTTCCATCTCTGGTGCCATCTTTTACAGCCTCGTCTTCTGGCAAAAAATCTGTCACATCAGCATCCTGGCACTCGTGCGCATCCCGAACGACCCACACACCCAAGTTTTGGAGCTCCTTCTTCTGACAACGATGTCCTGGGACAAATTGTTCATCGCAGCGGAAGCATAACCCTTTGTCCTTCCTAGCTCGAATTTCGGCTTCAGTGAGTTTTTTACAAGATGTCGGGTGAACGGTTGTAGTCCTGTGGGACAAAATCTCTGTGCTTCTAGTTCCCGATACAATCGTTCCTGCTTTAGCCTTGATCATTGTGAATACTTCCCTCGTTTTTGGGCACTGAAAAGCAAAATCATCCTCAATCACTTGGGCCATAAACATTTTCTCTTCAATGCCCACTGGTCGTAGTTTTACGATCGCGCTCGTATCTCCTCTTTCGGTCCACTTTCCCACTTCCCCTCCAATGCACTCATACTGATATCGCGCATTCCTTTAGCAAAGTGCTCAAAGCTCCGACGATATTCCTTCACCGTTTCTATTTGCTTCAAACTCATGAAGTTGGCATACTTATTGGCCTGGGCCACCGGTTGGAAACGCTCCAACAACCCATCTTTGAATTCGTTCCAGGAACGAAAAGGGGCACGGTCCTCCTCATACTGAAGCCACTCCAATGCCTCCCCTTCTAAACATAACCCTGCTGCCTCAACCCCTTCATATTGATCCAACTTGTTTACCAGAAATAACGCTCGACCCGACTCAACCATCCTACTGGATCCTCATCAACAAGACCCTTGAAAATCGGCATCTCCAATTTTCTAAATCTCCTGTCACATCCCGGTCCCTCCCTTCTTCCTACTCTCTGACCTCCCCGTTCAAATCTTTCTTCTCCTCCCCACTCGAAATCTCGTCCCCTACTTCTTCGAACATTGTCACTCACCCACGATCATTCCAACCGTCATGCGCCAACGACCTATCAAAGCCCATGCGCAACCTTCTCTCCTCCAGAACCCTGTTTTTTCTCTCCACGACCCTTGGATCCCCCTTTTGGCCGAACTCTGGTCCCTGTAAATCGTCAACCCAATTTTGGCCCCGATCGTTCCAACCGTCATGCGCTATCGGTCTATCGAAACCAACGCGCCCTCTCCTCTCCTTTGGAAACCTGTTTCCCCCCCGGTCGTTCCTAGGTTCTTCTCGTCGACCATAATCCAGCCTCGTGCAAGTGTCCCCGTCAAAATTCCCTTGAAATTCCACCCTCCGGTCCAACCCGACTGGCCCACCCCGACCCGGTCCGACCAGCCCACCCCGACTCGGCCCACCCAAGCCCGACTCGCCCCGGACCACCCACGCCGCCCACTCCCGGCTCTCCCCAGCCCACGCCCCGCGCACGCCCACGCTCGGAGCTCCACGCCCCCACGCCGACGCGCCCATCCGCACTCATCCGAGTCCCAGCGCCCTCGCGCCCGTTCCCGCTCGCCTTGCCCCCCCCTGTCGAGACCGTCGTCGCTCCTGCTGCGCGCCTTGCCTCGCTAAACCGGCGCCCGCCCGCGGCCGTCGCGCCTCCGACCCTTCTTTGAGCGTCGATTAATAAACCCTTCCCTTTGTCCGCTCGGAACGACTCCATCAACAACTCTAGATTCCGGTTGATGCTCTCGATTTTCAAATCCTTTGAATCCAACCTTTTTCCCAATCGTTCTTCCATCGCTTCCATCTTCGCATTAGTTTCTTGTAACTTTCTTGCCAAGTCGGCCGTTCCTTCTTCACATTCTAGCATCCTTGTTTCCATCTTAGTAGTCACCATTCCCGGATCGGCAAATGGCTCTGATACCAAAATGATAGAATCTACCACAAAATATTATTAAACTATGATAATCTCTCGAGAGGATCTCTCAAAGAGCCAAGTACAATGACGACAATTCAATTGCATGATTGACAATGACCTAACAACTCCTATTTATAACCCTAAATCCTAATTTGACATAATTAATAAAAGACTAATAATAGGCCCAAGCCCAATACATTTAAAATAGCAATTAATAAATACTAATATTCCTAAAATGCCAAGGCCGGATCGTATCATCTTCTTTCAATAGTCAAGTAGGGAAAATGTACTTACTCCACTTGTTGTTTAGGTTAGTAGATCAACTTTAACTAATTTTGGTATTGTTATCTACTAACCTTCCTTCTCTCACAAATTCTAAGGAGTGTTAGTTGGTCGATCTTGATAACTCTTTATACTGAGTCTCTCATCCCCATGAGGACACTTATCTTTTGTCTTAAACTGTGCATTTTCCAGTCTGGTGTATTGGCTCATTTGAAATGCCTCGAGTATTTTAGAGTTTAGTTGATGGTCTTCTGTATGCCAGTTAGAGTTCACTTACAATGAAAGCAAATTAGTTTGGACTAACTTCTTCTCTGATTATTTTCAACTTTGATATTCTTTTCTATACAACCATCATGTGTTATCTTAGTGGTGAAGAGAGTTTGGAAAACCCAAAGGTTATGAGTTCAATTCATGGTGGCTACCTAAGAATTAATTTATTGTTAACTTTATTGACACCCACATGTTGTATGGTCAAGCGGGTTGTACTGTTAGAATAGTTGAGGTGTACGTAAGCTGACTTGCAGACTTATGAATATCAAAATAAGAAAGATAGTATTTTCTATTTGGGGAAATGTCGTCAACTCAATAAGACCAAAACACTCCCGTTGAATTAAATTATGGGTCATAGGCCCATAACCCCAAGTGGCAATGCACCATTGTAGTCCAAGCACAAGCACAAACAAGAATTTTGCCCTAAAAAAATGGTGTTCAATTTTTCGAAAAGAATTACCGCCTTTCAGTGTTTTGGCCTTCTAGAGCCTTGTAATATTCATCCTAATGTTCTTCTTCCTTTAGGCTCCACTTTGAGGACCGATTCCTCTATCAAATCTATCAACACCCAAGATAATCTATCAACATCCTTGAGATTGATATGACCCATTTGCACCTTACTAAGTTAGTAGTTAATCTGTTTGAATTATGTTAAACTACCAATTAACTCAAAAGTTTAAACTGGTGGGTTGGGGTAAATTTAGTTATATCAACCAACACTTTCCCTTAGTTGTGGGCTTAGAATCTTGAAAAATGCCCTACAAGTAAAATTCAATTTTAATTGAAGAGCAAATGACTCTAGCAAGGGCTCAAACTCAGGACTTCTTGCTCTAATACTATGTTGAATTAGAGAGTAGTTTAGGTGATGTCTTGACATCACCTAAATTTTGAAGCCCACGTATGTGGCTCAATGAGAACCACATCTTATTATTCTCTAATTTTTAAAAATAGAAAGATAAAATTTAAGAAAATTATAGTGTGGCTCTCATTCATCCATGTGGGTGGGCTTCAAGAATTAGGTGATGTCAAGACATCACCTAAATTGCTCTGGTTGAATTATGTTGAACCACTGATCTAAGTCGGTGGATTGTGGCAATTTTAATTATATCGATCAACATAATCTTAGTTACTTAGTGTGCCTATATAAGTACTAACCTAATCTTGTAATAGGTTGGCAAATGTATTGAGTAAAGAGTTAGACCTTTGAGGTGGGAGATTGGAGAGTTCTTTAAACATCTCTATTTTAATAATATCGAGATAGGACTCTATCAGAGATCCTCTAAAATACTTGTGTTCTTCACTGCATCAAATTATTGCTCGAAGAACTCCAACTCTTATGAACTTTATAAGTTTTCACCCACCTTGAGTTGTGCTACAAGTACAGCCACATTTTCTCATGTTCTTTAACATAGGAGAATACCTTGTATATAAGGTAATTATAAGAAGATAATTATATATAATGGAATGAAGAAAGTTGGCAATGCTGTCAACCACCGCCAAACATATATGCATATTGTGTAACAATGCTATTTTCCTTGCATTAACATAACAATGAAACGGTGTTGTTCGTAGACCAATGGATATTCTCTGGTTGATTAATGAAATTGTAAATAAGACTCAGAACCGGCCTTCTCTTTACCTCTTTACCTCTGTAACATTTTCATTTACATTTTATCAATGAAGATGTTTTCGTTTCTTATAAAAAAAGAAACGTTTCTTATAAAAAAAAAATATTGTAACAATGCTATTTTCCTTGTTATGAAATTTTGCAGGGTCATTTCCAGATACTGTGTTTGTCTGGTTCTTACTTGGTGGCTGATGATGGCGGTCCTCGAAACAGGACCGGTGGTATCAGTGTTTCCCTCTCTAGTCCTGATGGTCATGTCATTGGTGGTGGCGTGGCAGTTCTCATGGCAGCCGGCCCGGTTCAGGTACACCCCATTGGTCTATTTAAGCAACACTACCTTGCAAGTGAAGTGGATTACATCTTAATATAATTTGGCTGGATAATAGTTTGCATCTGCAAAATTCATATGATGTTGAAGCCTCATGTTAACAATGTTCCCATTATTCTTAATGTAGAAAGAAAAACATTTTCATGTTTATGGTCCTTAATCATCCAACTAATTCTCTTGCAGGTAGTTGTATGTAGTTTTGTTTATGGTCCCAAGATCATCAAGAACAAGCTGGTGGCTGGTCCGAAAAGTAACGATGGTTCTGAAAATGACCACCATGATAATTTGGTTTCGTCAACGAGTGCCCCATCTGCTCAAACCTACAATCCATCTCCAGTTGGCATATGGCCTGGTTCCCGCTCAGTCGATGTGAGAAATCCCCATACTGGAATCGACTTGACGCGGGGATGATGAATATGTTGCAACAGACACATGTTGATTTTGTACATATGTGTTGTTGTAAATGAACCAAAACCTTGTGAGGACTGTACCTTTTTACCAAGTCGAGACGCCTTTTTCGCAGCGATTAACAGATCGACGCTAACATGGTGTGTAGCAAGAGGCTTCATTTCAAGTTTCTCGAGTCAATGTTGATTTTATTGGACAGAGTTTCTGGTTTTGGAGGGTTTATATGTTGCAGGGGGCCAGCTGTAACAGGAGGAAGAAGAAATATGTTTTGTCTTTCAATCTAATGAAATATTAGGGAGCCATAGAGAATATGCTATGTTCTAAGATGTAGTTTTAAGTTATATATAATAGTATCCCATTTGAAATTCATTTGCAAGGGCTTGTACTTGAGATGAAAAGGATTTAGGGTGGTGTTTGGTTATAATCAGAACTGGAATGGAATAGGAATGAATTAGTATTTTGTTCAAAGACTTGTAGTTGATCCATTCATTATGTTTATGTGGGATTTTATAGATCAAGGATAAATTATATATGATCTTCAATTGTGTTATCAGTTATGGATCTTGGAATAGTAGCTGTTGCAAGTTTTCAACTAAAAAAATCAACAATGCTGTAACAAGCAAAGAATCTATTTTACATTATGGATTCACTGGAGTTGGGGCAATTTCAACATAATAATTTTTAAAAATTAGAATTTAATTCTATAGTTGGTAGAAATACAGAATTTGGTTTTAGAATTTAGTCTCTATTATTTTAAAAATTAAGATTTAGTTGCTATAATTTTATCAAATCTCAAATAGTCTCTTATTGCATGTAATCACTGGCTTTTTTTTTAGGGAAAAACTGGCTTATTAAAGCTCATTTGGTACGAATGTTTTGTTATATCAACCACATAATTTATAATTTTATTATTGGTATATGAATAAATAACTAATTTTTAAGTTTTTTATTTTTATTTTTATAAATTTTTTAAAGTACTTAATTCGCTAGTGATAATGACAAAGATTATTTTTAAAATTTGATCAAACTATAGAAATTAAATTTTAGCTTTTAAACCTATAAGAACTAAATTCTATATTTTTTCAAAGACTAAAACAAAATTCTAACTTCTTTCAAATTATTGGAACTAAACTTATATTTACCTAAAATAATATATTATAAATTCACGTTTCAAGTATTTGTTAACTAAACTCTTGCACAACTGAATTGGAGTATTTGTTTGACGAGATCTCTACAAGTTAATTTCAATATAGCTCAACTGGAATTCAAATTCTTCATGACTTTCTTCTCATTTAAATATTTATTTTCGAGTTTTTTGTTTTTATAATTATAAAAACAATATTCCGCATCTCGCATACGTTTACGTATCTGGGGCACTCCGCCAGCACAAACTCATATCGCATTGCAACAAAGCATAACATGCGTATGCATTCTGTAATAGGGTTTAATGAGAGTGTTTATATAAACTCGCATTAAATCTTAGCTGTAATATGACGTTCATCCTGTAACTCTGTAATTTGCTTCTTCTTCATAAAATTGTTCTCCCTTTCTACCCGTGGATTAACTAACACAATATTAGTGAACCACGTAAATCCATGTGTATTCTTATTTCTTCTTATGTGTTTATCGTTGTCTGTTTTTCATGCGATTGTTGATTGCCGTTTTCATAACCATTTAATTCTCAAACTTAAATTGAAGCTTGTGGAAGCAAATTTATAGGTTGGAATTTAAACCCGAAAGAACGGAGAAAAGTTCCATAAATCGAAATCATTTTTGGATGAGAAATAGTATACGAAATCTGCATCTCTTGCACAATCTGCCAAGAACATTTCTATTTGAGCATTTAAAAAAAAAAAAAAACATTGCATAAAAACAGCTACATTTGGAATCAATATCTCCACCTACATAAAACCTCGAGAAGCTTATTACATAATTATTAACTTACAGTCTTATAAAATACATGGAATATTCAGAAACCACAGATATCAGAGAGAGCAAATACATAGCAACTTTATTATTGATGTTTCTAATAACAATTGAAAGAAAAGGCACAGTCTTCAGATTATTTAGCAACTCCCAACAGCTTCTTCACATCCTTCTGCAAAAAACAAAGCCAACACCAAGTTCAAACTGTGAGTTGATTGATTCATGAATTATTAACTAATTGCAATGATGGGAAAAAATGAAAAGACTATTCAAAACAACTTAGTTTGAGTCGCTTCCCTCTCAGATTTGAAATATTTGATCATAGTTCAAGATTTGATATATTATTAAGAGTGTGCTTAGATTGAGAGTTTATTTGATGAAGATAGAAACTTGTTTAGGTAGACGAGTTATGAGTGGTTGCGACAGAAATGACTTTTTGAAACTATTTGCCAACCTTTGAACAAAGTCTCAAAAACCCTCTATCCAAATAGACCCCAAGGATATGTTTGAAGCACCGGTTTGGTTATGATTGACGAACGGTAGGTTATAATAAACAGTGGATCATTATAAACGGTGTTTGAGGGACAAGTTATTATAACATGAATTATGATAAACGGTGTTCGAGGGGCAGGTTACGTAACAAAAAGTAATATATGTAAGGTTTAGATAAACGACCACGTAGAATTTAGGTAATCACCGTTTATAATAAATGGTGGGACAAACAACGGTTGAGTTATTATAACCAACCCGACCATTTACATAAACGGGGGCCCAAACACACCAAGAGTTTAACCACTTAAGTAGGGGCCACATTAAAAAAAAAATAATTCTAATTGAAGTGGAGGATTCCAACTCATAAATCTTATACATCAATGTTAGAGAAGGTAAAATTTGGCCCCTACAAGGACTATTGGATTTACCTCAATGCTGAGAGGGGAAGTTGTTGGGGCGTAACGGTCGACCACTTTTCCATCTTTGTTCACCAAAAACTTAGAGAAGTTCCACTTAATGGCGTCTCCAAAGACCCCACCTTTGCTAGACTTCAAGAACTTGTACAGAGGAGCGGTTTTGCTTCCATTTACATGCACCTATTATTATGAACAAGAAAATGAGCTTGGTAAAATGCTCATCTTGACAGTTCTATATTTTCAAAGGTTTATAAGCAAGCATTCGCATATCGATCTTACCTTGTCAAAAATAGGGTACTCGGCCTTGAAACGAGTGCACGCAAACTGTACAATCTCTTCATTGGTTCCTGGCTCCTGGCTTCCAAATTGGTTGCAGGGAAATGCAAGAATCTCAAGTCCTGTAAATTAGATGCAAACACAAAACGTAAATAAAGGCTTAGATGGAAAAGAAGAAAGGATGTATTGATTATTGAAGCAGAAGAGAAGAAGTATTGAAGGATGATTAGAACAAACCTTGGCCCTTGTATTTTTCATACAGTTTACTCAATTCGGTGTAATTCGAATTAGTCAAGCCACTGCAATGGATCAAAAACTGAACATTAGGAAGAAAGAAAAATGATGACAAAGTGTCTGCCCTAGTGTATAATATGGATAATATGTTTGTCCTTAATCAATGTTACAGAGATCTTTCTCTTTTATATTCAAAGGGCATATCCAAGACTTTCCTACAGGAACTGTTCATTCACATTTAAACCATGGTTAGATTTTTTTCCACTCAAGGACTATTTTTAAGATTATGACAAAGTTCAAGGATCGAAATTGGACTTTTGAAACTCAAGGGACCAAAATGGACAAATGGTATTTTAACCTTAAGAATATGATCCTACCATCTTGACTAAATAGACAGCTTAAGGTTTCTAAAAAAGCAGCCAGTGACCAAAGATCATTAGCTCAATAACTTTCAGACAAAATTGAAAAGAATCTTATGATTTTTGGAACAAATAAGGCATTAGAAAAGTTTGTACGCTACCATTGGGAGGCAACATTGACAATCAAGAGGACTTTTCCTTTGTAGATGCTGAGGTCAACATCATTACCCTTAGCATCCTGCAACACAGAGGCAAAAATAATTAGAAACAAGCCAAGAAGTTGATTAGATCCCTTGAAGCGGATCAAGCAGAGCTTCACAGAAAAAAGGAATTCCCCAACTTAATTATCAAACCAATTGAAGCTCAATGATTCAACCAGCCATTAGAAAGGCGTGGAAACAGCTGAATTGAAAGAAAATCATAAACGGAATGTTAAGATATGCCTTGAACTCGAACTATGCCCCACGATTACTTAGTCGGGTTAAAACCAAACCTTTTCTATTCTTATCTCCTAAAGTAATTAAACAGTTCCATTTTCTCCTCTGGCATGGAGGTAGCTAATACATCAATAATGAACCACGTAAATCTGTGTGTTTTCTCTTAAATTTTTACGGTTCTCGATCGAATGTTGTTTCTGTTTTCATTACACACAAAAAAATTACCCACCCCCCACCTATACTTCAACGATAATATTTCTGCACAATTCTTTCAAAAGAAAGGAAACTATTCAAAGTTTCGAATGATAGTACTCGCTGATGTGATTTGATTAAAATCAAAACTATCTTGCACCTAATAAGTTCAGCAGCAAAAAGTTACAAGGAAGACAAAAACCCCTAAATTCCAATTTCTCACGCTTCCTCTGATAACCATTTTGTTTTTTGTTTTTTTGTTTATGAAATTTAAACTTACAACAACTACATTACTATACATTTTTCCTTATTTAGATATCTACATCTTACCTATATTTTAATAAACAAAATCAAAATTTGGAAATAAAAAAAGTAGCTTCCATAAACTTATTATTGTTTTTAAAATTTAGTCAGTATTCACCTACTTTTTTAAGGAAATATGAATATATAGTAGGAAAAATGGAGCACATGACAAAAAGCCAAATAGTTATCAACGGGCCTTAAATTTTTTGTTTATGGTTTTTGAAATACTTAACTGTAAATTTGACCTTTTTTGTTTTTACAAATTAGTTACGTTCTGAAGGATGGTACTAAATTTGAGTAAAAATATATTTAAATTTCAAAAATCAAATCGAGTTTCAACTCGATCTACAACCGAAAAAAATCCAGAAAAACAAGTGAAAAATGAAAAAGAAATCAAACCTTGACGGTGAAGTCGAAGATTGAAGCCTTGGATGAAGCGGCCATGGTAGGATCCAACGGAACAGAAAACAAGCCGAGACGCAAAGAATCTGAATCAATTACTGAAACGAAACGATTCAACGAAGAACACTGCGGATTATGTAGAAGATTTTGCTTCGAATCGAGCAAAATCGGATTATTCAAAACCAAAGACGAAGATAAAGATCGAATTGAGATACGGAACACGAAGGATGAAACAAAGATGAACAAATGGGCCTAATATATATATATATATACCGGTAGCTGGGCCCACGGGCCTGTCGAATTTATTAGACGCGTTTGACACGTGGCCTTGAGGATTCAGACCACGTCAGGCTTTTGCTGGAGTTTGTCAAACAACCGAACCAACTTCGACCGGTTGGTTTTTATTACGCAAAACCCCCACATATGGATCTGTCGGCGGCAACAAAATGTGATTCGGACCGAACCGAACCGACCGGATCCTTGTTTTAAGAAGATAATGTGCATTCCCAGCGCAATATTCAGCCGGCTATATATATATTATATTAATAAAATATAAATATTATATTATTATATGATTATATGATTATATTAAAAACTTCAGACTTGAGTCTGAACGCGCAGTGTGGAAGCCGGAATTGTTGCTTCCGTTGCTTAATATTTAAGCTTTGATTATTCTACATAATATTATTTTCAATATATATATATATATATATATTCTAGATGATATTGATATGGGCATAAATTAAAAAAATTAATAAATAACAAGCTACTACAAAAAATTGCTATGAAGTTTTCTCATGTGCTTAATAAATTATGATTTTTTAAATAACTGACTTTTTTTTTTGAGATGGAAGAATATCACTGTTAATTTGTACGTTGATGAAACTTATTTTTCCTAACCAATTTTATCAATAGATTAATTAAATTTAGAAAATAATTATAAATATAGTTACTAAAAAAAGATCAACCCCAAATCATATGACCAATTGAGTCATCTACCCATTCCAGAAGTAAATGTAATTATTGATATTAATGAATATTTATAAGGAGTTTTTGCATGTATATTACAAAATGGATAAAATATTACATGAATAACACAATAATGAAAATATTTGCACATATAGCAAAAATTGTAAATTGATAGACTTCGTATTGATAGATTCTATCGATAAAAGGTGATAGAATCAATTACTAATAAATAAAGTAAATTGATAGACTTCCATCAGATTCTATCAAGAGTCTATCAATAAGAATCGATAGAATCAATCACTGATAAAATTGATAGACTTCCATCACTAGAGAATGATAGAGTCTATCAACGTCTTCTATAAAAAAAGTAAATAACTTTTTTTTTAAAAATGACAGAATTTGCTATAAAAGAATTATTTTTAAAAATGTGTTATAATTGTATATTGTGGTGAAAAAGTTGTTGTACAACCCAAATTCTATATTTATAATTTAATATTCAAATATACTAATAATTATGAATTCAAATACTTTAAATTTTATCTATATGAATTAAGTCTTAACTATTTTTTTTAAAAGCCAACAAAATTTGAACTTTAACTGACATTAAATAATAATTAAGAGATCGCAAATTAGAGTTCTTAATTTCCCAAATAATGTTGAATTAATTTAAACAAAAAAAAAAAAAAATAGACGACAACATTTTAACTAATTAAATTTTATTTTAAGTTGGCAATATCTTAACGTTAAATTATCACCAAAATAAAACTACCACTTTTTTAAGTCAAACAACCATGGGTGATGAAAGGCTCTAAAAAACAACTGGGATAAAAGCTTGTAACTTATAACCTAACATAAATACACTTTTTATGTGAATTGAATTAAACTATATGATACTTAAAATATAAAAGAGTTTAATTTATGATGTTTATAAAATTGAGCTTTGCATTTTTTGTATGGAATCAAGTAGCTAATCGTGTCTCCTTTTTGGCCGAAAAGTTAGAAATTTTAATTTGTGGATAAAACTGATGGTAATAAAAACTAAAGGAAGACATTTGAATGAAAATCAAGATTCATTTTCCTTACCTGTGTTCTGAAAGAGATAAAATGAAATAAATAAGTTGGGTTCACATTAATGTGTGATGGTCTCATGGATGAGGTATGGGTTTTTCCCTTAAAGTTGGATTGCAATTTTATAAATAAAAAATAAAAAATAAATAAAAAGGGTCGGTTTTTTTATTGGGTTTTTTCCGGTTTAACCTAAACAACCCAAACTAAGAATATTGATAAGATAAAACTAATATAATATAATGTGTAAAATTAATTTATAAGGTAGGTTCTTTTTTTTAATTATAGAAAATAAGATATGCTCATTGGGTTATTATGATATTGATAAGAATACTGTACAAATAATATATGTAGCATTAATTTAAATTTAGTAAAATTTAATTTAATATTTCTCAAAAAAAAAAAAAAATTAATATAATTTTTCTTTATTTTTTAATTACAAATCTATACGTTATAGGTTGGGATTAAAAGAGAAAAGCAAAAAAAAAAAAAAAAAAATCAATTCAATCAACTAAAAAATATATGAATTGAGTTAAATTACTCTAATACATAAGCTTAGATAAGTTGATAAATTGAACGGTTTAAATTTTTAAAAAAATCTCTTTGCCAACTTAATTTGGATCATGTACACACTCTTCGTAGGAATATATAAAATTAGCTCTATTTAAAATAGAAACCAGAGTCAAATATAATATTAAATAGTGTGAACTTTTTTTTGAAAATGAAATAGTGTCAACTTGATACTTTAAAATATGGGAATTAAATTCAAATCTTATTAGTTTTGACTATTTAAAAAAACATATACTATTTTTTAAAATTCAAGAACCAAATATAGACAAATTTTAAATTCGAGTGACCTCAGTTTGCTTTTTGTATAGAGATTTTAACTGCCAACCACTTTGTGTTTATGAATTACATTTGCAATTCTACTTTATCAATGAACATGAAACATTTTTGTTAATTACATCTGCATTTCTAGTTATGAATAAACATTAAACAAAGCTTAGCTTGTTTGTTTGTTTTTGGTACAGGTTCCTATTGAAGAACACCAATTAGTATTATATCATTCAACCACTATTCCTTTCATTTGAATTTCAACTTCATCAAGCTTTTTAGGTCTTCTGTACTTCTTCAACATCAAAGAACTGCATACCACACTAACAGAAGAAGCTGCCATGGCGGCTCCGGCGATCCACGGCGGTAGCCGAAACCGAGTCGAAGGGAACAGGACGCCCGCGGCGACCGGAATGGCTAGAAGATTATAGCCTAAAGCCCACATGTAATTCAGGCGAATTCTAGCAAAGGTTTTTCTTGAAAGATGAATGGCAGTTATAACATCTTGCAAGTCATTTTTCATCAGAACAATGTCTGCTGCCTCAATGGCAATGTCTGTGCCAGCTCCTATCGCCATCCCGACATCGGCTGCAACTAGAGCGGGTGAGTCGTTGATCCCGTCTCCTACCATCGCCACCGTGTGTCCCGCCGTCTGATCACTCAAAGCCAAAAGTCTAGTTTGTCATTTGGTTTACAAAGTAAGATCTTTAGTCCTCAATTCTTTTTTTGGCAAACTTGGAAGGTTAGTCAAGTCTAGAAAATAATTGCAAATATGGTCAATTTTTTAAAAATTAGCAAATATAGTCATTAAGTTTTAATAAAAATACTGTATTAATGAGTAATTATAATACATAATATTGTATTAATAAATATTTATAATGAGTATTTATAATAGAGTATTCAAATATATTAATGACATGCAAATATTTTAAAATTTGTCTACATTTGTAATTATTTTGTGAAAATATTTCATCCACTGCAATTTTTTCTTTTTTTTTCAGTACATCAACAATTTTTTAAACTGAAGATTCAGACATGCAACTTCTTGATCGAAAATACATGTCAATTACTATCGGGCTTAATCCACTTTCACCGATTCTTTCTAAGTCCTTAAATATTAATGTATCTATTTGTAGGTCTCTCAAATTTAAGAACTATCTAACAAGTCTTTTAACCTTTTCAACTTTGACTTTGATCCATAAACTTGAAAAATATCAAATTGTTCTAGAGATTAAAACAAAGTATTTGAATCTAAAGCATTAAATCAAGGCCTTAGAGAGGATTGACATTGTACCTGAAGATTCTTCACTTCCTCTGCTTTCTGCTGAGGCTTGGCCTCTGCAATGACAGTTTCAATTCCAACTTCTTTGGCAATGGAATTTGCAGTTCCCCAATTGTCACCAGTTACCATGATGCTCTTCACTTCCATAGACTTGAGAATTGAAATGACTTCTTTGGAACCCGGTTTCAATGGATCCGTCACCGTGATAACTCCCGACACCGTTCGATTTATGGCCACCAAAACCGCAGTTTGAGCCATACCTTCTGCATCGATGAGGAAGCTCTCCGCTTCCCCCGGAATTTCTATGTCATTGTTCATCATCAAACTCTTGTTTCCAACTATTATTTTCTTGTTCCTTACAGTGGCTTCCACTCCATGGCCAGGAATAGATATGAATTCTTGAGCTTCTGGCCAAATGGGATTCTGTTCTTCCTTCAATTGCTTGGCATATTCAACAATGGCCTTGGCTACTGGATGCTCACTGTTCACCTGATCAAGAAACATTAATGAAAAGACCATTTGAGTTACGAAATTCATTCTCGAAATTTCGAAAAACTATTCAATGACGAAAATGAACCTCGGTTGCAGCAGTGAGTTCGAGCAATTCTTCGAGTACTACATTGTTCATAAGTTCTACATTTACAACCACTGGCTTTCCAATTGTTAGAGTTCCTGTCTTATCAAACACAATGCAGCTCACCTACAAGGTATGAATAGATCAAAATATTATAGCTTAACAAATGTGGTTTCGAGTCTTTCAACAATGACTTGTAAACAATTCGAACAGAATCACATGATTTTTGGGTTGTTTGGTGTATGTAAGCTTGATATAAAGGGTGTGTTTAGTGTTGTTGATGTCAGGGAGTTAAAAGAAAGATATGAATATGTATGTACCTTATGTGCAAATTCTAAAGCTTGACCGCCTTTGATTAGTACACCTTGAGATGCACCAACACCGGTACCGACCATCACGGCAGTCGGGGTGGCGAGGCCGAGAGCACAAGGGCAAGCTATGACCATAACCGAAATCCCGAATTGGAGTGCAAGCTCAAAACTATCCATTGAACTAGGCAGCCAGGATTTGGGATAGAGATGCAACTTTCCAGCTAAAAACCAGGCAATCCAAGTGAGAAAAGAAAGCAAAATTACCTGCAAAAGTGTAAAGAAAGAACTGTTAGGATCAAAGGCAAGTATAAAACAATCAAAAGGAAGCCAAAAAATAGTAAACTAATTGGTTTTAATAGTACTAACTAGAGGCACAAAATACTTGGAGATATGGTCTGCAAATTTCTGAATAGGAGCTTTTGCCAACTGAGACGATTCGACGAGTCGAACAATTTGCGCTAACGAACTCTCCGAGCCGACATGAGTTACCTTTATATGCAACACCCCATTCTCATTCACAGTTCCTCCTATCACCTTGTCGCCCGTCCTTTTCGCTACTGGCTTCGCTTCTCCCGTGATCATACTCTCATTGACATGACTTTCCCCCCATACGACAAGACCATCGGAAGCTACTCTCCCACCCGGTATGATCTTAATTACATCATTCTTTTGAATCAATTCACTAGTGATTTCTGCTTCGCCGATCACATCTCCGTGGTCATCTAGAGTCAAGAGCGTTGCAGTCTCCGGCGCCAAGTTCTTAAGCTTGGCAATGGCCTCAGAAGTTTTTCCTTTTGCAAGAACCTCTAAATATTTACCAAGTAGGATGAATGTGATCAGCATTGAACTAGTCTCAAAGAAATCTGTTCCATTGAAAAAAGGGGATGTAGCTGATCTTAACACTATATAGACAGAATAGAAATAAGCTGCATTTGTTCCCAGAGTGATCAATACATCCATGTTGGCCGAACCACGACGCACTGCTTTGTAAGATCCAACGTAGAATCTCGAACCTATGATGAACTGCACCGGAGTTGACAAATTCCACCGAATAATGTGTCCGACGTTCATCATATTAACTACTTTGATATCTAAAGTCTGCTTGATCCCAGGTATATACATGAATACCATGGATGTTAAGAAAACAGGAATAGAAAGAGCACAGCTCCACAAAAGGTACTTATAATGCTGTTTAATTTCTTTCTCCTTACGAGTTTCTCGTCCCGCTTCTTCGGGGTATATTGTTGCCTTGAAATGCTCAGATTTGATCGACTCGATGACTTCAATGAAAGTTCTAGGTCCTGTTATATCAGGCCAGTAAGATATGGTTACTTTGCTCAATGCCATATCTATATCAATATCTTCGATTCCCGGGACCGATTCAAGCGATTCTTTAACTTTTATAGTCGAGTTTTCGCTATGCATACCATCAATCTTGAGCTCAATCTTGCTAATGTGTTCACCAATGGTTATAATTAAAGCATCAAAGCCAATATCTTGTATGGCTACAATGAACTGATTGGAGTTAACAACCTTTGGATCATAGTGAACTTCTGCTTCCTCATTCAACAGAGCAATGTGAGCCTTTTGGACTCCATACATTTCTTCCAAAACTGACTCTACCATTGAAGAGCAAGATTTGCAGCCCATCCCGTTTACTCGGATTCGACATACTTCCCTCGATCGATGATTGGTCCCGTCCTTCGATATCGTAGCTTGAAATCCAGCATTTTCGATTGCTTTAAGTAATGATTCTTCCTGTTATAAATGTGATCAAAGAGAAACTTAGGTCCTGTTTGATAATCATTTTAATTTTTTATTTTTGAAATTTGAAATTTAAGCCTACAACAACTACCTTACCATAATTTTTTTTTTCTTATTTGGATATCTACATCTTACCTATATTTAAAAGAAACAAAACCAAAATTTGGAAGAAAAAAAAAGTAGCTTCCAAATACTTGTTTTTGTTTTTAAAATTTAGTTAATATTCACCTAATTTCTTAAAGAAAGATAGATGCATTGTAGGAAAGATGGAATACATAGTATGAAATTTTAGATGAAATAAGCTTAAATTTCATAAATAAAAAACAAAAAAGTTATCAAATGGGCTCTTAATGATTTAAACAAGAATATGTGGAGAAAGATATTGGTGTTTTTTTTTTCTCTCAACCATGGGAAACAGCACCATCAAAGATTCAAAAATCATATCAAGTTTGAATGATGTATAATTTTATGATCTAAGAATTACTTAAATTTAGTCATGAACTAGATAATCTCTTGGAATATATTTTAAAATATATATATATATATATATGTAAATAATTGACTTAATTCAATAATTGAAACAGTTTTAAACTTATAATCCTAATCATAAATTCCAACCATACTTTTGTTGGTTTTGACTTAAACTTGTGTTGGCAAATAGGATGTTACCGTTTTATTTATTTATTTTAATTCACCATTTTTTAATGTTTGGATTACTTTGGAATGCAGCATTCTAGAGTTGGTGCCTCAAAAACTAAAACTTCTCCCTAATTTATTATATAGCAATTTTTGGGTTTATAACCAAAATTTATTTAAATATTATAGGATTTGTTATGAGATCTTGAGATTTGATATTTTATATATATTTGTAGAAAGTTAGCAGAAAATTAAAAGGCTCATGCCTTTCTCACAAATTTATCATGTTATGAGAGCCACTTAAATTAAGAGGTTGAAAAAAAATTGTCATGTAATGTGATCAACGAGAATTTTACAATTCCTAAAATTCGCGCAATTTGTGTGATGCAATAACGAATTTTATTAGCGGTATATTTTGTTTCGACAACAATTTAACGAATCTTGAAAGTGCAATAATGCATCTTAGTAATGGTATATTTTGTTAAGCGACCTGATTAACGACAATTTGACGAATTTTGAAATCTGTGCTATTCGTAAGGTACAATTATGCATCGTACTAGCGGTATATTCTGTTCGACGGTGTGATTGACGACAGTTTGATGATTGGTGAAATCCGAGTGATTCGTATAGTGTAATAATGTATTCTAGTAGCGGTATATTATTTCGATGATGAAATCAGAAGGAGCATCCATGAGTGCAATATAACTTTGTTTTTAAAGTTGGTCATGTGAACTCAACTTGAGCAGAGTTTTAGAAATAAAATATGGATACGATATTCTTGTTAGGAATAAATATGATATATTAATATATTCATTAGATATTTGATAGAATTTATTCAAATTTGATATTTCATGTGTATATATTTGTGAAAAAAAAAAAAAAAAATTAGAAGAGTCATACTTTTCTCACAAATTTATCATGTAGCACAGCAAACTTTTCAAAATTTATCAGTTTAGGAACTTAAAAAAGTAATCGAGTATAATTAAAGTGGTCAAACTGTAGAACCTACTATCATTCGTCCAGGTAATTTATCATGCTTTTTTCGATACATTTTTTTAATCTAAGTTTTTTTTTTTTTTTGAACCAATTTTTTAATCTAAGTTTTGTACGTTGGTTTTTATTGTTCTTATCCTTTACAAACAAATAATTTTATTTTTAATATTTTAATAATAATCAATTTAAATTCTACATAATTATTAATTACATGAGACAAATTTGACTAAAATGATATTTAATATAATTTTAAATTTCACTATAGTGTGATGAATTAGTTATATAGTCTTTGCCATAAATTTATTTTTTAACAAAAATAAATATAAAAGTAAATTAAAAAGACATACAAAAAAAATTAAAATTGAACCTCATGGAAATGTCAACAATAAAAATATTTAATTTGAAAACATAGAAAAACTTAGATCCAAACAGATTCAATCGGGTTAAAAAAAAAAAAATCCCTAGGGCCAGTTTGACAACCATTTTTTTTTGTTTATGAAATTTAAGCCTACAACAATTACCTTATTATAACTTTTTCTTACCTATATTTTAATAAACAAAATCAAAATTTGTAAAAAAAAAAAGTAGCTTCCAAAAAAAGAAAGATAGAGCCCATATAGAAAATTTGAATAAAAATAGGCTTAAATTTCATAAACAAAATGGTTATCAAACAGGCCTAGATTATCTCATTGAACAGTTCATTTCTACATATTTAATTGGAAAATTTTTTTTTTAAAGATTTTTTTTAGTACATTTTTCTAAAGATTTTAAACTATCTAGTTTTCTTAAAAAAAAAAAGATTAAAATTATAATCTATAGGTATAAATATTAAAATATCGTTTTGATTTTTCTTTTTTGAAATTTATTTAATTTTGATTTTTTTTCTTTTTCTTTTGAAACTGAATTTGATTTTTTTTTTTTAATATACGTTGGGAAAAGGAAGTACAAATACCGATTCTTGTGATCGATCCCATGATTGTAAAGTGAAAATGGATTAACATCAAAAAAATGAATTTTAAACTTTCTAATATCCAATTATCTCTATACTTCAAATCAATATAATAAGTTTGTGCTATTTTTTTTTAATTACTCCATTATTTTATAAATTTTAGAAATATGATTCCATTTAATTTTTGTAATTTTGATTAAACTTAATTTTAAAATTATCATATGAATAACTTATCATACTACCTTAAAGTGTGGCTTAAGAGGAAAATCATTTTTGGACGATTTTACCCTTAAGCCACACCCTAAATTTATGACATAATCTTCTATTCAAATACAAAAAAAAATGCAAATATATTTATAATATTATTTAGATTATTTAGATATTTAGATTTTCATCATCCAGAAGATAGTATATTTTTAGAAAAATCATTTTTGGACGATTTTACCCTTAAGCCACACCCTAAATTTATGCCATAATCTTCTATTCAAATACAAAAAAAAATGCAAATATATTTATAATATTATTTAGATTATTTAGATATTTAGATTTTCATCATCCAGAAGATAGTATATTTTTAGAAAATCTCATAAATTAAGTTAGAAGATAAGAGAATCTGCGTAATATTCTTTATATTTATATTTATTAATTAAAATGTGACTTATTATTAATTATTAAAATTTAGTATCTTCAAACTAAATAAGTATAAAATCAAATGAAGATATTGAGTTTTTTTTAAATGGGCGGTTAGCAGGATTAGGCTAAATATAGAAAAAATTTACAAGAATAGTCATATTAATAAAATTTAGCAAAAGTAATCAACGACTTTTCAACAAAAATGTTAAAAAGACACAAATACCCCCACTTTAAAGTAATGTTTTAAAACTACTGTATAAGATATATTAGCCTCCTAACAAATCTCCCCAAAATCGTGGAGGGTTTCAAACATTTTTTTTTTTTTTTTTTAATATTTGGTACAGGTTTTTATTTATTTATTTGTAGAGAGTTGTTTTGATTTTGTCAATATACTTAAAACCTTCAATCATGTATTAATAAATAAATACGAGTATCTAATTCTCAAATAAATAAATAAATAAATAATTTTTTTTAGGAATGAGTCAAATTGGAAAAATATTTACAATTTTAGGCAAAAGAAATAATAATAATAACAATCATATGTATTAAAAAATAAATACATGTTTTAAATAAATAAGGATAATGAATATTGTTTTTGTTGTAATCTATCATGTTATGCATAAGTATTGTAATACTTTTTTTAGAAAAATTATATTAGATGAACTTTTCTCACGATTTAATTACAAATGTAGATAAATTCTAAAATATTTGTATCAGTATTATAAGAAAAGTAGGCGATAATACTTAATAATATCAATGACTTCTCTTGCTATTTTTTAAAAGTTGCGGTATTTTTGTAGAAAAGATAGTGAACAAGTAGCGGTATGATTATTAAGTAATATAAGATGTCATTATAATTTAAAACTGTATTTATTTTTTAATACCAAAGTTTTAATGTAAATACATATTTTATGAATATTGTTTTGTGGTATTGATTATATTTTTTATAGGAAAATTGAATTGTTTCTCATAACTTAATTACAAATGTAGAGAAATTCTAAAATATTTGTATTCATAATCATTAATATATTTTAATACTCCATTATAAATACTCATTAAAACGAGTATTATAAGAAAAGTATGCGACAATACTCAGTAATACCAATAACTTCTTTTGCTATTGTTTTTCTTTCCAAAGTGATTGTATTTTTAGAAAAAAGATGAACAAACGAGTTGATGTATGTTTTTTAGGTTATTTGATGTCATTAAAATCTAAAACCTGTATTTATTTATTAATTCAGAAGTTTTAATATAAATAGATATTTATGGATATTGTTTTTATGGTATTGATCATGTTATGTATATGTACTCGAATTCTTTTTTAGAAAAATTGTATTGCTTCTCACAACTTAATTCCAGATGTATACAACTTCTAAAATATTTGTATTCATAATTATTAATATGTTTTAATACTGTATTAAAAATACTTATTAAAATGTGCATTATAAGAAATTTTTGTGATAATACTCAATAATACCAAATACTTATTTCACTAATTTTTTTAAGTGACCGTATTTTTAGAAAAAAAGATAAACTAACAAAAAGTCGTATGGTTATTAGGTTATGGAAGATGTCGTTAAAATTTAAAAACTGTATTTAACTTTTAATATAAATAAATATTTATATATATTGTTTTTGTGGTATGGAAATGTTAGGTACAAGTATCATAAATTTCTTTAGGAAAATTGTATTGCTCCTCACAACTTAATTACAAATGTAGGTAAATTCGAAAATATTTGCGTTCATAATTATTAATATGTTTCAATATTGTATTGTAAAAACTCATTAAAACTAGGATTATACAAAAATATGTGACAATACTCATTAGTATCAATGATTTTTTTTTCTTTTCTTTTTTAATTTTTTATACTGGCCTTATTTTTAGAAAAAATATGAAAAAACAAGTAGTCTGTATGATTATCAGGTTATAAAAGGTGCCACTAAAATTTTGCTCTAAAAAAATCCCTAATGTCATATTATTCTTAGACAATTTGACATTTGGAGCATCAAATAAACCTTTTTTATCTTAAGTTTCAAATCAATTCAACTCATTAAATAAAATTATGATATGGAATTTAAATGTCTTTTCATTATTCAATAATCACCGTAGCTGATTCAAAAAAAAAAAAAAAAGTCATCGCTTGGGAAGCATTAAAAAAATTGAGAAAATGGAAATCCATCCCATAGCAGATAAAAAATATAGAACAAAATAAAAATGAAGATTTGAAAAAAAAAGAGTTAAATTCAAAGAGAGATGGAAGTGAAGAGAATCCATATGTAAAATGGCGGTGGGAGAAAAGAAGAAAAAAAGCGTGAGAAGAAAGGGTATAATAGGTATTTTCAAAAAATATTATTAATTAAATTTAAAAGAAAAAATAGATTTGCAAATACTTTAAAAGATGTCTAGACATGAAATTATTTTGTTAAAAGTGACTACCCACTACAATTTCCCTTTTTAAATTAAAGAAGATCTTGGCTTCCAACTTTTTCTATAAATACCACAAATTTATTGTTCTTCAAAATTCAAATTACTAATAATTCTTTTGATGTTGCACGGATGTATAGATTTTGTTCGGG
The DNA here is from genome assembly GCA_036507275.1 of Sicyos edulis. Lineage (NCBI taxonomy): Eukaryota > Viridiplantae > Streptophyta > Magnoliopsida > Cucurbitales > Cucurbitaceae > Sicyos > Sicyos edulis. Next base: position 68,133,139 of record CM071846.1, read on the forward strand.
TTGGGAGTCTTAGCATTGGTGCACTGAGTTGTATTCGTGGGAGCGGTTGTCGTCGAAGGTACAGAACATTTTCTTCTTCTTCATTTATTTTTATTTTTATTATGTTTTCTTTGTGTAATTCTATTTATTTTATACTTCAACTTTAATTTTCTTTTAAATTTATGGAGTATTTAAATTTTTGAAGAAGTGTTTATCACATTCTTCCATTAATGAAAGATAATTTTTTATAATTATTATTTTTTCATATTATTATTATTATAATAAATATGACTTAACATGTAATTTGTTGTTTATTTTGTGATACGTGATGTCATTGAAGTACTACTCATATTTTGACATACAAAACTACTTAAATTTTATCAATTTTACTAATTATATATATTTTTAATTTAAATATAAATCTATACACCATTATTATTATTGTAGAGAACAATAGATTTAATATAATATTATGTTTTAAATTAATATTTAAAAAACTTATGTTTCATCAAAATTCGTAGAAGAGGTAGATAATAGATTTTATGAGTTTTTTAAAAAAAAAATTCAATATTTTCTTTATTTTTTATTTTTTATAAAATATAAGATGAAATAAGAAAACACAAATATGATTTTTAAGATTTTAGAGAGGTGATGGTTTCGAGTTTTTTTTTTAAAAGATGGCTTCGATGTTAGTAGATTAAACTAAAATAATAAATGAATGAAAATAAAAATATTGTGTACAAAGTAAGATTTTAGCATGACGAAAACTTATTTCTTACAGAAGTTTAATTTATTTCATAATTTTCTTTAAAAATTATATTTTTTTTATTTCACTTTTATCTTGAACTACGTTGTATGAAATTTTTAAATAAAGTAGATAATAAATATTTTACTTACTCATTTAAAATTTATATATATATATTATTTATAAGTATTTTAATAAATAAAAATATAATCTCACATGGCAGAAAAAATCTTTCGTGCAAGACACGTTCCAAAGTTCTAGTTTATATATATGTAACTAACTTTGGAATTAAATCGAACAAATTTGAATTTAAGGAAATTAAAATCATATTCATCTTTTTATTATCACAGGAGAATGAAGGATTTTTTTTTTTTTGACAGGAATTATTTTCTTTTTAAACATTGGAGATGAGGACTTAAAACACAAACTTTGGTATTCAAAAAAAAAACACAAACTTTATAATTACTAATACATCAAAATGTGGAGTGACGGTTATTATTAGCAAATCACATTGGATTAAAGTCATAATCGTTTTCTTCTCAAAAAAAAAAAAGAGTCATAATCGTTTGGTTTCTAACGGTTATCAACAGGCGGTTAATCTGCCAGATGCCAGCCTATATTTCGTTTTTGTCCTTTTTTTTTTTTTTTTCTTTTAAGAATCTCTACTGAACTCAATGATGATGGTATGGTAGTTGGTCATGTTGTTTGATGTTAATCTATTTTAATTTCACGCGATTTAGAGTTTATATTTATGTTTTTTTATGTAAGGTTTGTTGGTACTCTTTTTTCACTTTGTACTAAAAAAATGAAAAAAAGAATCTTTACTAAAAACAACAAATTAGACCTTACATCGATGAGATTGGGGAGATAGCTGATTTGAGCCCTATCGTTCAAGAAATCGACGGCGGCATTGATAACGCCCGGAAGGTGTTTGATGGAGTTCTCAACTGAAACAGCGCAAGCAGAGCAACTCATGCCCGAAACCCACACCACCGTCTTCGCTTCGCCGTCCTCGACATGCTTTGCATTCTCCTCATTCGTTGCCGCCGGCGACCGTTTCCGCCGCGGCAACTTCACCATGTTGATATCGGAACTCCGGCGGCCACGATTCGATTGAAGTGTTTGGTTCAAAGCTTTTGATCGCCGGCCGGAATGTAAAAATGGTGAAAGTTGAAGCACTTTTCTTCTCTTAGTTGGAGAGCTTTTTAGTTGCAGAGCTTTTTATTTGCCATTCGAAAGGTTAAAAGAAAAAACTTTAAAGGAATGGCATTACAATAGGTATGCAAAAAAGTTTTTTTTTTTTTTTTTTGTTAGAAGTGGAATTTTACTAGGCACTTTAATTTAGTTTTTTTTTTCTTTTCGTAAATGGAGAATGAGAATACAGAATAAAATTTTTCATATTGTCCTTTGAGTTTGAATAATGGAGGCGGCTAATAAAATATTGATTTTAAATTGAGAATCGTTTCACATCAAATCTTTTTGTCTCTAGTTTTTTTTTTTTAAAGATTAAGTTGAATAATACAATGGGGCAATGATTTCATATAGTTATAAACCAATTCAACACCAACGTTATAGGTTAAAATTCAAGAATCCGTATTTATGCCCCTGATAGGTACTAAAAAAAGAGTAATATATACAGATATAAAGTGAGCCTAGTTAGAAATTGATTTACTCATTTTACATATTGCTAAAAAAAATAATAAATTATGAGTGAATTTGATATTCTTTTTTAGTTTAACAACAAAGATTTTTAGTCATGCATGCAGGTTAAGAGTGGAGCTAAACTCGTTTTGACCAATTTAATAAACTCTGTTTTTTTTGGAAAGATAATAAACTCTTTAATTGTGATATTGGAATTTTAGACTCGTGAGAATATATTTTTTAGATTTTATAAAAGGAAAACCAATATAAGTATTTATATGAAACTTTTAAGATAATTTATTTAAAAAAGTATAGACACTTAAATGGAGTTTTTTTTTTTAATGATATGAAATTTAAATTACAAAAATTAAGATAATATTTAATTTAAAAATTTTATGCTTTTGTAGTATGAATCTATTTTTCAATATAAACAAGTCATGTATCAAAATTTCAAAATAAATTAATATATTATAGTATTAATGAAATTTTATCAAAAGATAAAATACTAAATGAAAAACGAGAGAATAATAAAGATTTACACTAAAATGATAAAATAAATTTAACAACCTATTATAAATGTGTCAATACAAATATAGAAGTCTACTATTAAATGTTTTGGAAACGAGTTCATCTTTAATTATGATTAAACTAATATATATATATATATATATATATATATATATATAAATTTTAGATTGGTTTTCTTTTCATCATTTTTTAGATAAAATATTCAAGTTCTTTTTATCTAAAAAGGGATAATGTCAAATTGTGTTTTAAGAAAGTTAAAACATTATGAAATATCATCCTGTGATAACTTAGAAATAAAAAATAAAAATAATAAATTTACTTTTGTAATGGTTATCTATCATATCTATTAATTTCTAAATAATTTCTTAACTTCTAAATGTTATATAAGTTCAAAAAAGGTTACTCGTAAAAATAATCTACGGGCATAAACTAACTAAATACTTATCAATAAAAAAAATGATGAATAAATATATCATTGCATGAGTGGATTCTTTAATGGATGTATCAAACCATTAAATATACAAATCCCACTTTCTATCCTTCCAATAAAGTGATTTTCTTTTATGAATAAATAAATAAATAATAAAAATATCAATAATCCCTTTTGAGAAACTCCACTATCACCCACCCAATTGTCTTCCACAAGTTTATATGATATGTAAAAATAGGCACTTTTTCTTTCATAATACATGCTTAAAAAGTTATCTTATGAGGGAGAAAACTTGGAAAATTATACTTTAATTTATCTAAGTAATACTAGAAGTTTAAAAATGAGATAGCCTTTTTAGGTCAAAGTTATAAAATTTCAAAATCATCCATGTTGTAACATGGTTGTTTTTTCAAATAAATTATTAACAATCACAATGAGAAATATATCTTCTTTTTAAGTTTTAATTATTATGCTTCAGTTCTAAGATAAGACACTATCTCATGATTTATTATTAATATTTTTTAATTTTAAAAAAACAGAAGGATGATGGAAGGAATAATATATCAGGGAATGTACCTTATAATATAGTGATTGTTCCATAATTTTGTAAACTATATTATGTTGGCTTTTTGGCCATCTCAAATTAATTAATTTTAACTAATTAATTGATTAATGTTTTGATGATAACAAACTTGAAATTTATTTACCAACAAATATAGTGTTTTGAAGTATACATTTTGTAGAACTTGAAATAATAATTCAAACGCATTTTGAATTACTCAAATCAAAGTTAAGATGAAAAAGTTATGGCCTAAAAGATTTTGAATGGTAAATCCCGATGTGATGACGTAGCAAAAATTGGCCAATACAAGAGCGACATGTGAAGCCTTGGATGTTTGACATTTAAGATTTCTTTTTTGTGTTATAAAAAGTCAAGGTAAAAGCAAAATAGAAAAGAAAAACAAAGGTATCCATTATTATATTATTATTTGAGGATGTGTCTAACGGTAACTTTCTTAAAAGGGAAAGAAAATTATATATTGTTATACTACTTTTATGTGTTTGTCCAAATGCAACTTTTTGAATATTATAATATTATTATGTCTTGTGTCTAACGGTAACTTTTTGAATATTATAATATTATTATGTCTTGTGTCTAACGGTAACTTTTTGAATATTATAATTTTATTATGTTTTGTGTCTAACGGTAACTTTGCCCTTTCATGTTTATTTAAACTTCATCTTCTCCACCAAATGAAGACACCAAGTTTCATATTTCTCAATCCTCCAAAATAAAGAAGTCTTCATTGTTGCTCTCTCCAAGCTTTCAATTTTCATCTTATTCTTGAGAGAGAAATTATTGTATTGTGAGGATTTGATTTGTGAGAGTTAAATTTGTAAATCCACTCTTGGAGAGAGTTTGTTCATCTTGATCTTACATTTCCAAATCATTTTACGGTTTTCTCTTGATCCATAAAAAGAGAGGTTGTAACGGTTTGATCTTGAGCCGTGGAAAAGATCGGGTTTGTTCTTGCTCCCGCAAAAGGAACGTTGTAACGGTTTGACTCTAAGTCGTGGAAAGAGTCTTCATTGTTTTAGTGGAATACCCAAGAGGAGCTTGGGAAGTGGAGTAGGTGCGCCGAACCACTATAAATTCACGGTGTCAATTTCTCTATCCTTAACTTCTTTTATTTTTGCAATTAATTTATTGTTATATTATATTAATTGCTCTTATATGTTTTGTTTGGTTGTTATAATTTTATCTTGACATATTCTTTACCAATCTTTATATTATAATTAAATAGGGTGCTTGAAATCGGTCTTTGATAATTTCTTATTTAATTTACATGGTATTCTTGGTTAAATTGATTGTTTAGTAAAAAGTAAATTCATTTGTTTAATTGGGCCCACATTAGGAAAAAGTTTCATAAAGTTTAAAGAAACCCTATTCACCCCCTCTAGGGTTGTCATACCGATCCAACAATTGGTATCAGAGCGGTTGCTCTTTGAATAAAAATATTTTTCAAATATTATTTTGATACTTTTAGTATCTTATTAATATTTTGAAGAAATTATTTTAAAAGCTTAATTGCTAAGAGCTATGATAACTTTAAATTTTGAAAGTGATTCTAATGATAGACCTCCTTTCTTTGATGGTTTAAATTATAATGTTTGGAAAAATAGAATAAAGACTTTTATGCTTGGTATGGATTTTAATATTTTATATGTTTGTGAGCATGATTTGTCCAAATTGGAATTGAATATTGAGTCGCTCACTTTTAATGCTAAAGCTTTAAATATTATATATTGTGCATTAAATAGAAAAATATTTGATATAATTTCACATTTTGAATATGCATATGATGTTTGGAGTTTTCTTGAAAACATGTATAGTGTAGAAAATTCTCCTTCTATTTCTAATGATTTATTTGATGTGAAGGAGAATTATAATTCTCAAAATCAAGAAATTATTCATGAAATTGAAAAAGATAAATGTGATAAAGCTTCTTTATGCTTGATGGCTAATTCAACTAACGATTTCGATGAGGAAAGCGACGAAGATGAGGTAACTCGAGAACCTCTTTCTTACGATGAGTTATTTGATGCATTTGAAAGCATACAACAAGATTTAGAAAAACTTGCATCTAAATATGCTAAATTATCAAAGAAGTATAAATTTTTATCTCTTGAAAATAAATGTTTGATAGATGAAAATGTTTGTTTGAAAAATGATGCTAATACTTTATTGTTGCATAATGATATTGATAGTTGTTGTGATGAGAAAATCATATTGAATGATAGAATTAAATTTCTTGAGAAAGAAAATGATGAGCTCAAATCTACATCTTGTTATTTGAAAATGGAATTAAATGAATTGAGAAATAAGAATGGAAATATTGAATCTTTTCGTTGGATTTGAAATTTGAAATTGCTAGTTTAAAAGATAAAATTATTATTTTGGAAAATAGCAATACTTCTTTAGAAAAGAAAAGCTTTCTTTGAATGATAAAATTAAATTTCTTGAATGTGATAGTCTTGAAAATAATAATCTTTTGCAAATACTTAAAGAAAAGAAAATGCTTGCTACTAAAGAGCTTGAAATTGCAAAAACATCTTTTGAGAAATTGGCTACTAATTCTCAAACTAATAAGACTATTGACATGAACAAACACTTTATTGATAAAAGGGATTTTGCAATGAAAATGAAAATTGTTTATCTAGTTTTAACACTAGAATGATTAAAACTGCTCATTGTTTACCCAATGTGTCAAATTTGGTTAATTCTAATTTGAGGTCAAAACATGAAAAAGGTAGAAACATTTATGAGAATTCAACTTTTGTGCCTAAACAATATCATGTTAGATCTAAATGTACTCATAATAAACAATGTAATCATAAGCTTGAAAAAGATAGAGAGTCCCATGAAAAATCAAAATGTATGCTTAGAAATACTAGACATGTGCATTCAAAATCTAAATTTATACCAATATGTCATTATTGTGGAGTTAAAGGTCATATTAGACCAAATTGCTTTAAATTGAAAAATACTCCAAGAAAGAATTTCTTTGTGAAAAATCATTGTGTTAAAAAGAAATTCATGTCAAATGTTATTTGTTATTCTTGTGGAAAAATTGGTCATAAATTCAATACTTGTTATTTGCGAAAGTTGAATTTTAAATGTATTGGACCTAAAATGAAATGGATTCCAAAATCTATATTTACTAACAATGAAGGACCCATAAGATGGGTACCAAAATCCTTTGATTGAACTTTCTTTGTAGGTGTAATTTTCAAGAAGCAATTGGTTGCTTGAACTTCAAATTTGAAGTTAATTCAAATGGAGCAACAATTTTGACTTGCTTGAAACCAATAAAAGAAAAGTTGCTTAGTTTGGTAACTTATTTTTGAACTTTGGAGATAAGTATTCTTGTTGGTATCTATTATGGAAACTATATCTCATGAATGATTTAAATGTTTGAAATTAATTTCATTATTTTTATTGATTATTGGGTTATGTCTTTAGGTAAAATGAAGATATTTTTTTTATTGCTTTATTTTCCATAAATTAGGTTATTTATTCTTTAAATGTTGTGGCCAATTATTTCCAAACTTATTCAAAATTTCTAATACCTTATTATTTTAATTATTGATACCATGGAAAAATATTGAATATCTATTTGTGGTATTATTGTGATTTTTGGTTGATTGAACATATAATTCTTGAGAAATATTATATTATGATAGTTATTGAAATGTGCTATTATTTTGATTGAAAGTGCTAATAGTTTTATTATAATTATAGTTCAATACTATTGTTGTTTTTTGAACATGAGCTATGTTTTGTGTCGTGATGATATTTGCTCACTATAAATTTTTGTTGCCTTAGAAAATATTGAATATTTGTTTGGCTTTTGTCTCATTATATGAAGCATGTTACTAATCAAAGTTTAATTTTATACATTGTTTGTCTCATTTGAATAAAATGTTCTAAAAAAAAATGTTTCAAAAGAGTAGCATAATTCTTTTTCATAGGGGGAGTATTTTATGAAATTGATATATATTCTTGAATCCGTAAGCATTTTATTCAAAATTATTTTTTCTTGAATGAGATTTTTAATGAAAAATTTATAAATGGTTTATTTTGTGATAGTTTGAAGTTCAAAATTTTACTTTTATATTGTGTAAATTATTATTCTTGAATTTACTCAAATAGTTTTATCTACTCGGTATTTATTTTTTAAAATTAGAAGATTATTATTTGTTTTAAGGGTGAGTACTACTTTATACAATAATTTTGATGTTGTTTTACCTTATAGTCCTCTTTTGGTGATTACCCTTTTTATGCATATTGGTTATCTTTTTAGGGGAAGTTGTTATTGTCTTCGAAGTAATTTCATGAAAATATTTATTTTATTGATTAATTTCTTTAAATGTCTTTTTGTCATTTATCAAGGGGGAGTATTAAATTGATTTCAAAAGGGGGAGAAATTAGTGATTATTTAAAAATGGGAAAATGTTTATTTAAAATCATCTCTATATTAGTTTTCTTATTTTTCCTTTTTGATTGATTCCAAAAGGGGGAGAGATGATAAGAAAAATGAAAGTATATTGATATTTTGTATGTGTGTTGATTGTGCATCTAGTTAATATCATATATCATACACCACTTTGAATTCATTTTTCTTGTATAGTTTGTCATCATCAAAAAGGGGGAGATTGTTGGCTTTTTGGCCATCTCAAATTAATTAATTTTAACTAATTAATTGATTAATGTTTTGATGATAACAAACTTGAAATTTATTTACCAACAAATATAGTGTTTTGAAGTATACATTTTGTAGAACTTGAAATAATAATTCAAACGCATTTTGAATTACTCAAATCAAAGTTAAGATGAAAAAGTTATGGCCTAAAAGATTTTGAATGGTAAATCCCGATGTGATGACGTAGCAAAAATTGGCCAATACAAGAGCGACATGTGAAGCCTTGGATGTTTGACATTTAAGATTTCTTTTTTGTGTTATAAAAAGTCAAGGTAAAAGCAAAATAGAAAAGAAAAACAAAGGTATCCATTATTATATTATTATTTGAGGATGTGTCTAACGGTAACTTTCTTAAAAGGGAAAGAAAATTATATATTGTTATACTACTTTTATGTGTTTGTCCAAATGCAACTTTTTGAATATTATAATATTATTATGTCTTGTGTCTAATGGTAACTTTTTGAATATTATAATATTATTATGTCTTGTGTCTAATGGTAACTTTTTGAATATTATAATTTTATTATGTTTTGTGTCTAACGGTAACTTTGCCCTTTCATGTTTATTTAAACTTCATCTTCTCCACCAAATGAAGACACCAAGTTTCATATTTCTCAATCCTCCAAAATAAAGAAGTCTTCATTGTTGCTCTCTCCAAGCTTTCAATTTTCATCTTATTCTTGAGAGAGAAATTATTGTATTGTGAGGATTTGATTTGTGAGAGTTAAATTTGTAAATCCACTCTTGGAGAGAGTTTGTTCATCTTGATCTTACATTTCCAAATCATTTTACGGTTTTCTCTTGATCCATAAAAGAGAGGTTGTAACGGTTTGATCTTGAGCCGTGGAAAAGATCGGGTTTGTTCTTGCTCCCATAAAGGAACGTTGTGCGGTTTGACTCTAAGTCGTGGAAAGAGTCTTCATTGTTTTAGTGGAATACCCAAGAGGAGCTTGGGAAGTGGAGTAGGTGCGCCGAACCACTATAAATTCACGGTGTCAATTTCTCTATCCTTAACTTCTTTTATTTTTGCAATTAATTTATTGTTATATTATATTAATTGCTCTTATATGTTTTGTTTGGTTGTTATAATTTTATCTTGACATATTCTTTACCAATCTTTATATTATAATTAAATAGGGTGCTTGAAATCGGTCTTTGATAATTTCTTATTTAATTTACATGGTATTCTTGGTTAAATTGATTGTTTAGTAAAAAGTAAATTCATTTGTTTAATTGGGCCCACATTAGGAAAAAGTTTCATAAAGTTTAAAGAAACCCTATTCACCCCCCTCTAGGGTTGTCATACCGATCCAACATATTATTAGGGATCATACTCTTATGTTTATTAGAACTTTGGAATGTGCCTTGCACGGGAGATTTTTTCTGGCACGTGAGATTATATATTTATTAAAATACTTATAAATAATATATATATATATATATATTTTAAATGAGTAAGTAAAATATTTATTATCTATTTTATTTAAAAATTTCATACAACCTAGTTCAAGATAAAAGTCAAATAAAAAAATATACATATCATAATTTTTAAAGAAAATTATGAAATAAATTAAACTTCTTTAAGAAATAAATTTTCGTCATGCTAAAATCCTACTTTGTAGGCAATATTTTTTTACATTCATTTATTATTTTAGTTTAATCTACGAGCCATCTTTTAAAACAAAACCCCGGAAACCATCACTCCTCTAAAATCTTAAAAATCATATTTGTGCTTTTTTATTTCATCTTATATTTTATAAATAATAAAGATTAAAGAAAATATTGAAAAAAAAAGATTAAAAAAACTCATAAAATCTATTATCTACCTCTTCTACGAAATTTGATGAAACATAAGTTTTTTAAATATTAATTTAAAACATAATATTATATTAAATCTATTGTTCTCTAGAATAATAATAATGGTGTATAGATTTATATTTAAATTTAAAAAATATATAATTAGTAAAATTGATAAAATTTAAGTAGCTTCATATGTCAAAATATGATTAGTACTTCAATGACATCACGTATCACAAAATAAGCAACAAATTACATGTTAAGTCATATTTATTATAATAACAAATAATAATAATAATAATAATATGAAAAAATAATAATTTTAAAAAATTACCTTTCATTAATGGAAGAATGTGATAAACACTTCTTCAAAAGTTTAAATGCTCCATAAATTTAAAAGAAAATTATAAATTAAAGTTGAAGCATAAAATAAATAGAATTACACAAAGAAAACATAATAAAAATAAAAATAAATGAAGAAGAAGAAAATGTTTTGTACAACAAATTAAATACAGATTGAAAAAATTGTTCTTTACCTTCAACGACAACCGTTCCCACGAACACAACTCAGTGCACCAATGCTAAGACTCTCAACCCGAACAAAATCGGTACATCTGTGCAACATTAAAAGAATTATTAGTAATTTGAATTTTGAAAAACGATAAATTTGTGGTATTTATAGAAAAAGTTGGAACTCAAGATCTTCTTTAAATTTGAAAAAAAAAACTCAATATCTTCCTTTGATTTTATACTTATTTAGTTTGAAGATACTAAATTTTAATAATTAATAATAATAATAATAAGTCACATTTTAAGTAGTAAAGATAAAGATAAAGATAAAGATAAAGATAAAGAATATTACACAGATTCTCTTATCTTCTAACTTAATTTATGAGATTTGCTAAAAATATATTATCTTCTAGATTATGAATAGAAGATTATGGCATGTTTGTAATTTTGGGTGTGACTTAAGGGTAAAATCGTCAAAAAATGATTTTTCTCTTAAGTCACACTTTAAGGTAGTATGATAAGGTAGTATGATATGATAAGCCACACTTAAGCCACACTTTAAGGTAGTATGATATGATATAGAGTATTAGTTGAAGGTCCTCCTGATTTTTTTTTTTTTTGAAGAAAAAAAGGTCCTACTGATTAGCTTATAGAATTTGGAATATATATATATATTTAATAGTTCATAATTAATACTTAATAGAAATTTTTTTCGGGGCCCATAATTTTAACTAAACTATTCAATTAACATATTTACAATTTTTAATGCAATTTTAATTTTATGGACGACTTTTTTTTTTGGGCATTTTTTTTAGTGGACGACTTACACCAAGGATAAAGTTGTATTTATAAAATTAAATACTATTGAATAGAACAAGGCAGCGCAATTATTTTTTTAATTAACGTTTAAAAATTAATATACATATATTTATTTTATTTTTTAAAAAAGTTTAAATTCATAATCTCTAGATTATTATGTCATATACATATCATTTCAGCTTTTAACTCTTTTGGGTGAAATTTATTCTTATTGATTTATGCAACAGTGGTTGATTTTCAATTTGTCAATGGGGTAAATTGCTGGTGCTTACTTCATTGCTAAATGCTGATTCTTAGAGGAATATATATATTTCTTACACGACTCCACATCTATGGTGGGAATATATATTTATTCATGTAAAAAAATGGTGGGAATAAACTATTTATTATTATTTCTTTGGTTTGAGAATACAAAATTGGAATCTCTCTGATTTATTTTTTAATATTTTCTAAAAAAATCAGAATCTCTCTCTCATTTTGGTCGAGAGGAAATATGGTTTAACCAATTATATTATGTTCCCTTAAATATATTTTAAATTTAGCCTATTATTTTTAGGAAAATTGTGCTCAATAGTCTAATTTCACAAAATAATTGTAAATCTAGGCAAAATTTTAAAATATTTGTATTCAAGGTCGAACATCGGGTATAATTAATATTCATCAATGGGATAATTTAGGATATTAATACAACATTTTGTATTATTATACATTATGATGTATGACTTATACTGTATAATTTGTGTACGGTATGAATATGATTACTAAATTTTTTTTGTATAGTATAAGTATTTTTCCAATTTGGCCTATTCCTAAAAATAACCCTTATTTTTATTAATATCTTTTTTTAATGAGAAATTTTGGTAAATTAAAAATTGGTCATTATTTATAAATTAGTGACAAAAAATAATCAAATATTAGATCAATTACAAATCAATATTAGTTTTTATATTTTTGGGTATTGTTTTTATCTCTTTCCTATGTTTAAAAATCCAAGTCAATTATTTTTATATTTCAGTAATATTCAATTTTAGTCTATATTTTTTCATTTACTTTTTTTTTCTTATTTTGTTTGAAAAAGAATAAAAACAAAAATAACCCCTTAATTTTTTCTTATTTTATTTGAAAAAAAAGCATGTAAAAAACAAAAATAACCCCTCATTCATATACTATAATTATCAATTAGTCTATTATGTAACTAACTATTTTGTTATCTCAAAAATTAAAATTAAATCTTATTGAAAAGTTAGATGTAAAAGTACTATTTGGCTCCACGGTCACGAGTTCGAACGCGAAAATCGGTATTTGACTCTCATATTATTTGAAAGTAGTTGTGTCATCTATGTAGGGATTGTTGATCCCCTTCCCCCACTATGTTCTAAAAAAAATGTAAAAATATTTGATTTTGAATCATATAGACACAATATAAACCACACTTAAAAATTTATGGACTAAAAAAATAATTTTCTCTAAAATTAATCGAACACAAGTTGATTCATTGAAATTTGGATCAAAGTTAAATTAAGGCCATATATAAATCTAATGGCCAAGTCCATAATTTAAGCTTGTAAAATTAACTTTATAAATAGAGATTTCCACCTCAATTGATAAAACTAAGACTTGAGATTTAGAAAATTAAGAGGATCCATTAAGAAAATAAACAATTGAAATCAAGATTTTTTTTTTTTTTTTTTAAACTGGTCTTTAAAACCCTTTATAGTAAGTTTCCAATTACTTATTTCAATGACGTTAGAAAAAAAGACAGAAAGACAGTAGTAAAATTAACTTTATAAATAGAGATTTCCCCCTCAATTGATAAAACTAAGACTTGAGATTTAGAAAATTAAGAGGATCCATTAAGAAAATAAACAATTGAAATCAAGATTTTTTTTTTTTTTTTTAAACTGGTCTTTAAAACCCTTTATAATAACTTTCCAATTACTTATTTCAATGACGTTAGAAAAAAACGAGAAAGACGATAGTAAAATTAACTTTATAAATAGAGATTTCCCCTCAATTGATAAAACTAAGACTTGAGATTTAGAAAATTAAGAGGATCCATTAAGAAAATAAACAATTGAAATCAAGATTTTTTTTTTTTTTTTTTTTAAACTGGTCTTTAAAACCCTTTATAGTAACTTTCCAATTACTTATTTCAATGACGTTAGAAAAAACAGAAAGACATGAGTAAAATTAACTTTATAAATAGAGATTTCCCCTCAATTGATAAAACTAAGACTTGAGATTTAGAAAATTAAGAGGATCCATTAAGAAAATAAACAATTGAAATCAAGATTTTTTTTTTTTTTTTTAAACTGGTCTTTAAAACCCTTTATAGTAACTTTCCAATTACTTATTTCAATGACGTTAGAAAAAAAGACAGAAAGACAGTAGTAAAATTAACTTTATAAATAGAGATTTCCCCCTCAATTGATAAAACTAAGACTTGAGATTTAGAAAATTAAGAGGATCCATTAAGAAAATAAACAATTGAAATCAAGATTTTTTTTTTTTTTTTTTTAACTGGTCTTTAAAACCCTTTATAGTAACTTTCCAATTACTTATTTCAATGACGTTAGAAAAAAAGAGAGAAGACAGTAGTAAAATTAACTTTATAAATAGAGATTTCCCCCTCAATTGATAAAACTAAGACTTGAGATTTAGAAAATTAAGAGGATCCATTAAGAAAATAAACAATTGAAATCAAGATTTTTTTTTTTTTTAAACTGGTCTTTAAAACCCTTTATAGTAACTTTCCAATTACTTATTTCAATGACGTTAGAAAAAAAGACAGAAAGACAGTAGTAAAATTAACTTTATAAATAGAGATTTCCCCCTCAATTGATAAAACTAAGACTTGAGATTTAGAAAATTAAGAGGATCCATTAAGAAAATAAACAATTGAAATCAAGATTTAAAAAGAATTTTTTTTTAAAAAAAAAACTCATCTTTAAAACCCTTTATAGTAACTTTCCAATTACTTATTTCAATGTCGTTAGAAAAAAAAGATAGAAAGACAGTAGTAAAGTTGCTTCTTTTATTTTGTGTTAATCCATTTTAATTTCTAGCTCTCATATTATTTGAGAATGGTTGTGCCTCTATTAGAGGTTAGAAAAGAGATAAATGGAAATTAAGTATTTGTGTCATTTTTTATAAATAAGGTATAACTGAATGTCATTTTCCAAAAGCAAATTATTTATTCTCTTTTGTTGCCTTTTGCAAAGTGTTTCACTGTATAATAATAATAATAATAATAATGGTTCATCATATAAAGGTTTGAATCAGCCTTCATTGGATAATTCAAATTGCATTAAAATTGTAATTTGTTGGTCCTTAAGTTCACTACTTCTCCCTAGATAAATTTAACAAACTTTTGAGCAAATTACTTTAAGATTATTGGAAATGTGGGGTTGTGGTGGAGCTGGTGGCCATGTTATATTTGCACCATTTTTAAATCATGGCCATGATATAAAATGCATTACTTTTTGTAAAAATTGTTTTATTATATGAAGTTGATATTTAATTTAATTAGGTATATTTGTTTTTGTTGGGATCAGTCTCATGTTCGACCAACCATATAAGAGGAAAATGGTCATTTGATTAGATTTTACCATTTTCAATAAGATACATTACCACACTCTTCTACAGAAGCGGTTCATTTTCCTTATTAGGATATAATATTACAAATGGATTCGAATACTAAATTATATTAATATTAAGATTCATAAAACTGACTAATAGGGGATTTAGAAAAGTTAAATCTATTATTTTTTTAATTCATATTTTAATCATTTACATATCCTTTCATATAAAATATAAAGTTGATCAATGGTTGTATTACCAAAAAAAAAAAAAAAAAGTGGATGAATTATTTTGGGTGAGAAAATCTGAATTATCTTATTTTACTACCTTAAAGTGTGGTTTAGGAGGAGAATCATTTTTGGACGATTTTGCCCCTAAGCTACCTTATATATTTACATATATGTCATTCTTTCTTTTTTTAAAAAAAACTACAAATTGGTCAATTCATATTAACCCACGTATTTGTTCATTTGAGATTTAAATACATGCATATTTATTGTGTTTAGTTAAGAAAAAAACTCACATTTGCTGCATTAAGAAAAAAATCCATTGCCCACGTACTTTTATTAATTAAAAACAACCCACTACACACATCTATATTTAAGAGAAAGAAAACAACACTTCACGTACCTTTTAAAATCAATGTTTAAAGATGCTCACATTTATTTGTTTCCTTTTTTTTAAGAGAAACGAAGAAAACATAATGCATTATATTTAATTATTAAGTTTCTTTTAATGTATTTAATTATTAAGTTACCCCATTAATGCATTATATTTAATTTTTAAGTTACAAAATAATTATATAACTCATTGAAATAATATGACATTAATAATTAGATGACATTATTAATGGAGGTTAGAACATGAAAAGTTTAAGTTTATAATCAATATATATGTTAAATACGGGAGGTTAGAATATGAAAAGTTTTATTCTTATTTCTACAATTAAATTTTTTTAAAAATTTATATTTACTTTTTTCATGTGGAATTTTAAAGGTTTTATAACTTTGATCTCTTACGACTATAAATAGGAAGTTTTTTTCCACATTTTCTTGCAAACGTTTGAGTTTCTTCTTTTTGGTTTAAGTTTATTTACTTTTTTTTTCCTCTAATAATTGTATTCATTAATTTTTTTGTTGAATTACTTTCTCCAACCTTCATATTACTTTTTTTTTTTATAGCAATGTTAGTTCGTTGAATTTTAAGCACATGTTTGAAGGTGTGGAGAAAAGAAAGCTTGGCGGTGATAAAACAATCATTTAAAATTATAGGTATGCTTTATGTTAAATTCATAGTTTTGATAATATATTTAACTTTTATACAACTTTTTTTTATTGCAATGTTAGTTCGTTGAATTTTAAGCACATATTTGAAAGTGAGTTAAGTATCGATATACTTTACGTTAAGTTCATAGTTTTTATAATTTATTTAACCTTTATAAGTTCATAGTTTTGATCATTTATTTAACCTTTATATATATTACTTTTTTTGGTTGCAATGTTACTTCGTTGAATTTTAAGCACATGTTTAACGTTGAGTTGAGTATCGATATATTTTACATTAAGTTCATAGTTTTGATAATTTATTTAACCTTCATATTATTTTTATTTTTGTTGCATTGTTAATTTGTTGAATATTAAGCACAAACTTAAAAGTGTGAAAAAAAATGAAGCTTGAGGATGACAAAACAATTGTTTAAAGTGAAGTAGAGATTTGTTTTATTTTAGACATTTTTTTTACAAATGTACATATATGTTTATCATGAAAATATATTTTGGAACTAAACATAGACTTTATGATGAATATAAAATTATATCATAAAAGTAACTTAGTGTAGTTTAGAAAAAAAAAATTATTTTTGAACGATTTTACCTCTCAGCTACAAAATTCCATTGTTCCATTAATATAAAATTCAATTATAAGATTTCAAATTAAATAAAATTGATTCCACAAGAAAAATGTTGAAGTTGAAAACCCACCTACCCGAAACATTTGAAGACAAAATAAATGTACCATTAAAGAACATGAGTTATGCTTTAATATTGATATAAAATTCTCTATTTAATTGGAATATAAAAGATTTTCTACTACTAATTTTTTTTATTAAGAGTAATTTGTAATGAATGATTGGAAACTTATAACTCTTAGAATTCAAAAAGTTGTACCTAAAAAAAAATTAAAAAGTTTTTGAAACTCTCTAGCTATTTCTACTATCAAATGAGTTTTCTTTACTATTCCTTCTTACCATTTTAATCTATTTATCTTTTCTTAAAGATCTTCTCTTACTTCTTAGTTTTTAAAGGCCGTCCAATTTTTAAGATCTTATAATTTGTTGTAGTTGTCTTAATTTTTGTCAAATTACTTCAACTTTTATAACTCTTCTTTTGTATTACAATGCTTTATTATAGATTTTTTATTCCAATGTTATCATCAAATTGCAAGAGATACACATGTCGAATTATTATTTGAATCTGATTTGGAATCTTACAAATTAAGTTGATAAACTGTCAAATGATCAATTTAATGAGTATCAATAGTTATGGACTTACATAACTTCTTACTTCATAATGAACATGAATTACATATATATATATGTAACAACCCCATTTTGTTGATTTATTATAATGAAAAGGTCTAAAAGGGCATTTTGAAGTTAAGTTCAAATTTAGGGGCAAGTTGGTCTTTTACCCATTGTTATTTAAGTGAATTTTGAGATTTGGGAAACCTAGGTTACTGTTCATTCATCTTCTTCATCTTGAACTACATTGTTATCATCTGAAAATCGAGTTGATGTCCCCTTCCTTCGTTGTTGCCGTCGAGTTTTGTGCTTCAGCACGGTCGTTTGTCGAGATTTGGAGCGTCGTTCATCATCCCTTGCAGCGTCGTCGTTCATCGAGGGTCGCGGCGGCCGAGTCCGTCATTGCATCGCTAGATCTGCTGTGGCGTGGGTTGGCTGCGCGCGTGTTCTGTCGCCGAGTCTTCTTCGCGCGTCGGTTGCGAGCTCGATGTCGCGTGTCGGTGAGTCTCGCGATAGCGGCCGAGGTCGTCGTTGTTTGCTAGCCCGTCGCGCGAGGGTTAAATCAAGCTTCGCGCGCGTGAAATTTGCCGATTGCGTTGCCGCAAGAAGCTTCGCTGCTGTCGCAGGTGAGCCGCCACCGGTGGTCGTGTGAGTCTCTCTCTCTTTCTCTTTCTTGTTGGGCTTGTTTTGTGGGCATCCAAAGGTTGAAGAAGGGTGTTGTTTGGTTGAGGTCTCAAGACATTCTAAATGAGTTTTTAAGCTTGTTTGGGATTGGGTTAATGCTCATTTAAATAAGGAATATGGAGTGTTTGTTTGCAAGGTTGAAATTAATTAAGTTGAGTTTAAACTTGTTTGGTTGCAAGTGTAGCTTATTTAAATGGGGATTAAAGGTTGTTGTCTATTGGTTTAAAGCTATTTAAGTGAGGAATAAGGTTTGTTTGGTTCTTGGCTTAAGTTATTTTTAAGCTATGGATAAGGGTTGTTTGTTTACAAGTATAAGACTATTTAAATAAAGAATAAGTTGTGTTTGGTTTGATGTTTAAAATCATTTAAGTCATGGATTAAATATGCTTGTTTATGGAGTTATGACTATTTAATTGATGGGCAAGCTTGTTGGGCTAGAGATATCTAAGTTGTGAATTAATGTGTGTTTGGCTTGGGTAAAATGATGAGCTTTGACCCATTGATTTTTATTGACAGATTTGACCCGAGCTATTTTCTACTTTCGAGCCGTGTTTATGAGGCACGTGTAGCCGCCAGTGTCTCGGAGACACGTTTTTGAGGTTCTTCCCGGTTTGATAAATTCGATATTCGAATCCGATTTTGATGGTCCGAGGTACTAGTTTTGGCCGGTTTGTTCGTTTGGGGCTCGAGAGTTGTGTTTGGTGTTTGAGCTTCTAAATGTATTCTTGGAGAGCTATAGTGGATTGGCCAAGGTAAGAGACCTTTACCCCTTCTCGAGGACACCGTGGTTAATACATGTGTCGGTTTACTTGCATTAGTTGATTTGTCTGATTGTAGCATAACTATGTGTATTGTATGTTGCATTTGATTGCATCGAGAGCATATACATTTCATGTTTGTCTTTTGTATGACTAGTGATGCATGAATCATGTACGTATGCCGATATGGTCGAGTTGCACATGGTTGCATGATTGTCCGATATGGACTTGCATGATGTTTGATGCACGACTTTATGCCTCGTTTGGACCCAAACGAGTCATGAAGATCGGATAGAGAGACTAGTAGGTGGGTGTGGACGAAGAGATTCGGGCGCACACCCTAGCTTGAGGTGATATTCTCTCGCTCTGCAGGACTTCCGTGGATGGTCGGCCGGCCAGGCTCACGGCCCTGGATGGTCGGTCGGCCAGGCTCACGGCCCTGGATGGTTTCTACTAGTAGCCTAGGCTCTCTCCAAGTAGGTGGTATGTGTCTGATATGGTTCCTTGGTGATTGGTGTGGCACCACCTCTCGTGAGTGAGTACGGGGCACAGGGCCAGCAGGTTGCTCGACTCACCGGTTCCTATGGAGTAGGATGCCAGATTGCTCTCGAGTCAGAGGACTCTTGTGAGCTTTTGGTCTTGGGGTCTACGACCTTTAGACTGCTCTGCGAGGTGCTCGTCAAGGACGAGGTTTCTTGACCTAGCATCCAGGAGCTTGGGTTCTGTACACCCTTCGATTATGTTGCTGATCATACTTGTTTTGCGATGTTTGTATTCTTGTGCATGTCTGTCCCGAGTGGGAAGCCTTACTGAGTTTGCGAAAACTCACCCTTTCCATCATGGAATCCCCACAGGTACTACTAGATTGTCTTGAGATGGATGATCGACGGAGTGGAGATGACCATGGGACCTATTTGCATTACTTTGCGTGAGAGTCTCTTTAATTTATTCATTTCGCATGAACTATTTAAGGGCATGATAAATTGTACATATTTACTCGGGCTTTCATATTTTGACTCTTGGGTACCCAATGATACTTTAATCGAATTTTATGGTTTTTATAAATTTTTTCTTTAGTGGATTTCAATAATATTATTTTACCAAATCTAATTATACATGCCCTAAGTGTCGAACACTGTTTTCATGCATTTAGAGTTAATGACTTAAGTTTAGACCCTGATTTGGGTCGGGTCCTTACAGTTGGTATCAGAGCTCAGAGTCATAGATTCTGTAGACTAGCTTACATCGTAAGTTGTTGTTTTGGTCCCTATGGTCTTCAGCTGCCGATCGACATCTGGTATTCTAGTAGGGAGGTTAAGGTTTTGTAGCCTATTTAGTATGATCAGCTATATTGCATTGCATTGCATTTTTTTTTATTGCATTATGTCACTTACTTGCTAGCATGAAGTTTGTGGACGAGACTGAGATGTCCACGAGACTGTTGTACAGTGTGGAGATACCTAGTAGAGTTACTAGAAGTGATGTTTAAAGTCCAAGATCTGTTGAGCAGAGTGAGCTTTAAGCTCAGGAGGTGCACCAATCCTTAGATGCAGCCTAGAGTTGGAGCAATAGAGACATCGAGTTGTTGAGAAGCTATTGCGATTGCAAGAATGGGGGTCGGAAAAATTTGAGTTATTGGCGGATTTGCATGCTAAGTAGCGATTGAAGGATGTTTTTGGATCGGGCAAGATGTTGCTTAGGTGTCTACGCCCGATTCTGAGATGCTCGAGGTTAAGCGCGATGATGGGAATTGTAGAATTTTCAAAGATCTTAGAAGAGTTTAAGAAGTGGGATCCGTACCACTTTGTTGGATTATCTAAAATCTCCTTTGTAGTTGAGGAGTGGTTGTCCTTCATTCAAGATGATCTTCAACCACCAAGTTGCATAGAAAGGTAGAAGATTCAACGTGATGTTTCACTTGAGAGATTGAGGAAAAGATCGGTGACGGTCTATCTTGATTTTGACCTAAAGGGTTCGACCGTTTCAAAGTTTAGTGACCTTAGAGAGTGGTTTATCCGTTGGCTTGCCAAATGTTGATAAGCGAGAGGGTGTTAGTCCAGGTTCCCTTACTTTGGATAGGGAATGGCGCAATGTCGATTATGAGATATATGGTTTGAACTTTTGAGGTGTGCCAAAGATTCGATCAATATGGGTTGCAAAAGAGAAAGTTTGGGACTAACGGATCGTGCTGGGTCTAGGAGTCGTGGCATGGTTAAGGACTCGATAAATTTAAGGTCAAGTCCGGTTAGTAGGTTGTGTTTGGGAATCACGGATGTCTCCCCTGGTGGCTGCGAGTGGATCGATTTGATTCTTGGTTTGGAGTGGTTGTTGAAGAACCATGTTGTGATTGAAGATAGTTGTAAGTGGGTGTTTCAAGTGTCTTGGAAAGTCAAGCCTCTAGTTTAGAGGCAAGAAGCGAGAAAACGATCTCGTGTTGGTTTCAACCTTGAACGTGAGGAAGCTGTTAGCTAAAGGAGGGTGAGTTGTCTAGCCCAGTATTCAAGAGTAGAAAATTTTTGTGGGTGTGTCATTCGGTTTTGAGTAGTGAGCAAGGTTGTTGTTGTGGTTCATGAGGATCCACCGGGGTTGCCTCCACACCAGAGTAGTGTTCTTTAGGGCAAGTTCGAAGTGGGAATGACCTCATCTCAAGGTTTCTATTTATGGTAACCCCGATGGAGTTAAAGGAACTTGAGGTTAAGTTGCGGGAGTTGTTCGACCATGGATCGGTTAAATCGGTGTGTCCTTGTGTAGCGCACAGGTGTGGTTGTTAATAAGAATGTCGGTTATATGGAATGTGTGTTAGTTTCTAAAAGTTCTTTAAGCTAGTGATTAAGTCGGATGTTTGTTGCTTAAGATCGATGACTTATCCAGAGGAGCTTTAAAGAGTAGTGATATTCGAATACCAATTTATTTTCTGTTTTGCTAATGTTGGCGGAAAGGCAGTAGCATTGTGGGTTTAACTATCGGAAGGTCCCGAGACTTTATGATCGGGTTTATGATCGTGTTCATAGTTGCGTTATGAGCTTGTATAAAGTTAGCATTAGATCATGCTGGGAACTTGAGAAAAGTTTTGGGAATACTTTGAGAAATTCAGTGGCGTTCAAGTTTCTAAATGTGAGTTATGATTGGAATCAATAACCTTTTTCAGGTTATGTAGTTTCTCGTCAAGAAACTTCTGTGGATTTTGCTAGGACCGATGCAGTGAGCAGTTGAATTAGATCAGCATGAGTTATTGAGGAGCGATGACACAGTTTCCTATAGAGAGGTCAGGTGTTGGGTGATTAATTTGGTATAAGATCGATTCAGTAATTCAGGAAGAAGTTTTATTTTGGCATCATTTGGTTAGTACCTGAGAGGTCAGTTAGCTTGGTGGCTTGTAGTTATGATTTTGAAAGGGTTTATGGTGTGCTTGGAGATCCTAGAGGCGTCGCTTATTCGAAGAGAGGTTGTTGTTGTTCATGGAAAATAAGAGTCAGAAGTTTCTTCACCAGAAAAGTAAAAATTTGAGATAACGCAGATGGTTGGAGTTGGTAAAGATTATGGTTGCAAGATTCCTTACCACAGTGGTAACGTTTTTGGATATTCATGCCTCGAGTAGAGAAGTTCATTTTTAGTAGTATTTATTGCTTCTCTATTTTGTTGTAGCCTTAGTTCGATTGAGCAGGGTTGTGTTGATTGAAAGGCTTTAGCTCGGTTAGCAGCGATTTCCGCTTTAGTTGTTATTGGTCGAGATTTGTAGTAAGCGGTAGGGTGGCAATAGTTGTTGGGTCGGTTTTGCAGTAGCAGATTCAAATAGAGACTCTATGTGTTTGTTGATGTTAAAATCAGACCCAAGTTCATGTTAGAGGTGTATAGTTCGTTGTTTGCTTGACACTATGGGGATACCAAGATGTATGGAGACCTAAAGATTCTGTGACTACGAAGTATCGAAAGCGGCGAGATTCTTTGCATTGCCGATCTTAGTTTGGACTGATGGCTGGTGAGTTTGCATTGTTATTGCATTAGGTAAGTGTTCTAGAGTGGAAGTGGGATGAGGTCTCTATGAGTATCGTTTCAGTACTCCCTAGGATACCAAGAGATTTCACCATGATATTGGTGATTGTGGATCGACTTACCCAGTGCACTCACTTTACTCTAGGGAATCTGGATTGTTCTATGGAGAAGTGGCGCGATTGTACTTGGGAGAGATTTTCGGGTAGCATGGGATTCTGTGAGTATCGTTGTAGATAGAGACATTGATCCACTTTGCACTTCTAGAAGAGCCTTGAAAAGGCGGTGGAACTACCTATAGGTTCACTTCAGCTTTTCATCCATAGACAAATGGTCACACCTAGAGAATCAGTTAGAACTTGGAGGATATGTTAAGTTCTGGTGAGTTTTGCTCTCTTTGTGGTTGAGACAGGTGGATGTATCTGTAGGAGTTCTTGGTATCAGTTATCAGTCCATTTCTCAGTTGACACCATTTGTGTCATCGTATGGAAAAATGTAGATCACTTGTCCATTGGGACGAGGTTCGAGAGAGGAGTTGTAAGTTCTGAGTTGTCCTAGTTGCGTTATGAGGCAATTTAGGAGGTCCGTGTTGGAATGTTTTCATTTCGAGTGTCGTTAGAAAAGTTGTGCATATGATCACCACAGAGATAGAATTTGAGGTTAGCAGTCATGTGTTTCTTGAAGTGGCATCAATTTGGGGATTACAGAGATTTAGAGCAAGGAAAAGCTAAGTCTGAGTTGTTTGCTCGTTTCTGATTCTCGAGTGAGTTGGTGCAATAACATGTTGTTAGCTGTGCTTTTGTTGTTGTGTTCAATGCTTCGGGTTTCATATTTGATGCTTCGTTAGTATGTCTCAGGCTTGTTCCATGTCGAGCATGAGCATTTGCAGTTAATTGAAGATTTATCCTATGAGAGAAGCTTGTTCAATTTTGGATCAAGATCGTAAAGATTGGAGGATTAGTGAGTTGCTCAAGTTAAAGTGTTGGGGAAGTGGTTTACACTCTTGTTAATCTGGGTAGTTTGAGCCTTAGTTAACTTTCGAGGACGAAAGTTTTCTAAGGGGGGAAAATTGTAACAACCCCATTTTGTTGATTTATTATAATGAAAAGGTCTAAAAGGGCATTTTGAAGTTAAGTTCAAATTTAGGGGCAAGTTGGTCTTTTACCCATTGTTATTTAAGTGAATTTTGAGATTTGGGAAACCTAGGTTACTGTTCATTCATCTTCTTCATCTTGAACTACATTGCCATCATCTGAAAATCGAGTTGATGTCCCCTTCCTTCGTTGTTGCCGTCGAGTTTTGTTCTTCAGCACGGTCGTTTGTCGAGATTTGGAGCGTCGTTCATCATCCCTTGCAGCGTCGTCGTTCATCGAGGGTCGCAGCAGCCGAGTCCGTTGCTGCATCGCTAGATCTGCGCGAGTGGGTTCGGCTACGCCGTGTTCTGTCGCCGAGTCTTCTTCGCGTCGGTTGCAAGCTCGATATCGCGTGTCCGTGAGTCTCCGCATAGCAGCCGAGGTCGTCGTTCAGCTGCTAGCCCGTCGCGCGGCGGGTTAAATCAAGCTCGCGCGAAATTTGCGATTGCGTTGCCGCAAGAAGCTTATTTCTTTATCGCGGTGAGCCGCCACCGGTGGTCGTGTGAGTCTCTCTCTCTTTCTCTTTCTTGTTGGGCTTGTTTTGTGGTCATCCAAAGGTTGAAGAAGGGTGTTGTTTGGTTGAGGTCTCAAGACATTCTAAATGAGTTTTTAAGCTTGTTTGGGATTGGGTTAATGCTCATTTAAATAAGGAATATGGAGTGTTTGTTTGCAAGGTTGAAATTAATTAAGTTGAGTTTAAACTTGTTTGGTTGCAAGTGTAGCTTATTTAAATGGGGATTAAAGGTTGTTGTCTATTGGTTTAAAGCTATTTAAGTGAGGAATAAGGTTTGTTTGGTTCTTGGCTTAAGTTATTTAAGCTATGGATAAGGGTTGTTTGTTTACAAGTATAAAACTATTTAAATAAAGAATAAGTTGTGTTTGGTTTGATGTTTAAAATCATTTAAGTCATGGATTAAATATGCTTGTTTATGGAGTTATGACTATTTAATTGATGGGCAAGCTTGTTGGGCTAGAGATATCTAAGTTGTGAATTAATGTGTGTTTGGCTTGGGTAAAATGATGAGCTTTGACCCATTGATTTTTATTGACCAGATTTGACCCGAGCTATTTTCTACTTTCGAGCCGTGTTTATGAGGCACGTGTAGCCGCCAGTGTCTCAGGACACGTTTTTGAGGTTCTTCCCGGTTTGATAAATTCGATATTACGAATCCGATTTTGATGGTGCGAGGTACTAGTTTTGGCCCGGTTTGTTCGTTTGTGGCTCTCGAGTTGTGTTTGGTGTTTGAGCTTCTAAATGTATTCTTGGAGAGCTATAGTGGATTGGCCAAGGTAAGAGACCTTTACCCCTTCTCGAGGACCTGTGGTTAATACATGTGTCGATTTACTTGCATTAGTTGATTTGTCTGATTGTAGCATAACTATGTGTATTGTATGTTGCATTTGATTGCATCGAGAGCATATACATTTCATGTTTGTCTTTGTATGACTAGTGATGCATGAATCATGTACGTATGCCGATATGGTCGAGTTGCACATGGTTGCATGATTGTCTGATATGGACTTGCATGATGTTTGATGCACGACTTTATGCCTCGTTTGGACCCAAACGAGTCATGAAGATCGGATAGAGGAGACTAGTAGGTGGGTGTGGGACGAAGAGATTCGGGCGCACACCTAGCTTGCAGGTGATATTCTCTCGCTCCGCAGACTTCCAGTGGATGGTCGGCCGGCCGGGCTCACGGCCTGGATGGTTTCTACTAGTAGCCTAGGTTCTCTCCGGTAGGTGGTATGGGCTGATATGGTTCCTTGGTGATTGGTGTGGCACCACCTCTCGCCGCGTGAGTACGGGGCACAGGGCCAACAGAGTTGCTCGACTCACCGGTTCCTCTGGAGTAGGATGCGGATTGCTCTCGAGTCGAGAGGACTCTTGTGAGCTTTTGGTCTTGGGGTCTACGACCTTTAGGATCGCTCTGCGAGGTGCTCGTCAGGGCGAGGTTTCTTGACCTAGCATCCAGGAGCTTGGGTTCTGCACACACCTTCGATTATGTTTCTTGATCATACTTGTTTCTTGATGTTTGTATTCTTGTGCATGTCTGTCCCGAAAGTGGGAAGAAGCTTTACCGAGTTTGCGAAAACTCACCCTTTCCATCATGGAATCCCCACGGGTACTACTAGATTGTCTTGAGATGGATGATCGACTGTGGTGGAGATGACCATGGGACCGGCTGCATTACTTTGCGTAGAGTCTCTTTAATTTATTCCTTCTGCATGAACTATTTAAGGGCATGATAAATTGTACATATTTACTCGGGCTTTCATATTTTGACTCTTGGGTACCCAATGATACTTTAATCGAATTTTATGGTTTTTATAAATTTGTTCTTTAGTGGATTTCAATAATATTATTTTACCAAATCTAATTATACATGCCCTAAGTGTCGAACACTGTTTTCATGCATTTAGAGTTAATGACTTAAGTTTAGACCCTGATTTGGGTCGGGTCCTTACAATATATATATATATATATATATATATATATATTTTTTTTTTTTTTTTTTTTTTAAATAATCAATATGATTAATTTTTCTTTGTTGAATAGTTTTCGAATTCTATATTTGTTTCTAAAATCAATTATTATTTACTACCTCTTTAATATTTGTTTATTTAAATGTTTTAATACGCGTAAATAATTGTGTGATAATTTTAAATAATATAAAATTATTGTAATTTAAATTAAATTTGAAATAATATAAGCTTTAATATTTAAATTTTGAAATATAAAATTTTAGAAAATAAATATTTCACGTGCAACGTACGTCGTGATTAGATAAAAGACCAAACCTTTTTAGTTCAATAACAGTAATAGGTAAGGTTAATTAACTCAAAATCATTTGATATTTTGATCTAGAATTTTTTAACTATGTTTAGGATGGATAGAGCATATTAGATACTATGAACATTTATTTCAAATTGGCAATAAGAGAAGTAAGTCTACCTATCTTTTAAGCATTAGGAAATATTTTTATCTTTGTGAGATTCTCAATATGCCCCCTCAAGATGATGTTATTTTAGGCTATCAATCTTGAATCGTATATCAATTTTATTTTTATTGAACCGAATACCTATTTGGGTTTTAATGAGCTCTAATATTGTATTAGATAATGTGGATATTCATCTCAAAATTAATTTACAATGAGAAAAATTAGGAGATATCCCCATCTTATCGACCCGAGATTGAGAAATGGAGTTTTGAGCTTAAAATCGTACTTTTTTTAGAATACATAAAATCTTACTGATAAAAGAGATTTATGTAGAAATCTGTTTGTTTTTGTTTTTTATGTCAAAAATATATGTTTGTTTTTAGTACATTTTACAACCAAACAATGAAACTATTGCGTCACTTACCCATTCGATTGTCAAATATATATCTATAGGTAGAGTTTGAGGTCCCATTTTTTAATTTGTATTAAAAAAAGTTGGTAGACATGCATTATGCTATTTTTATTTAGTATAAATTGAAAAAAAAAAATAAAGAATCAAATATCGATTAATTAAGTCTCTATAATATTGAAATAAATACAACCAAACAATAAAATTAATATATTATCCAACAATAAAATTAACATATTACCAATCGTTTCTATGAGTATTATCTTATTATATATGAGTGATAAATCATGTGCATTATGTTATTATATATGTCGTATCACACTCATTTATAATATTAGTTTCATTAGAATTTTGTATAAATGGTAAAAATCATCATTAAGGCCTCGTTTGATAATCATTTTATTTTTTATTTTTTGTTTATGAAATTTAAGCCTATTTCTATCCAAATTTTCTACCATGTGCTTCATCTTTCCTACAATGTATCCATCTTTCCTTAAAAAAGTAGGAGAATACTAACCAAACTTCAAAAACATAAACAAGTTTTTGTAAGCTACTTTTTTTTGTTTACAAATTTTGGTTTTGTTTATTAAAATATAGGTAAGATGTAGATATCCAAATAAGGAAAAATGTATGGTAAGATAGTTGTTATAGGCTTAAATTTGATAAACAAAAAACGAAAAACAAAATGGTTATCAAACGGGGCTTAAATCGTTCAAAAGAGAGAGAGAAAAAATCTAAATTATGGGAAATGTTGCAACCACATATTTTCAACTTTTTTTTTCATGATCAATCATTTACTTTAAAAACTTTTCCATCAAACCTTTAAAAAATACTCCAAATTACATAAAATCACCTATAAGTAATAATGATTGTTCTTCAAAAATAATAACAACAATAATAATAAAAATAAAATAACAATGATTGCAACAACAAAACTCTTTAATTATATTTTTTTTTAATTCAACAATAATTAGAGTGGGATTCAAGGTGTAGTTTTATAATTATTCGATAATATAAGATATATTTTTTTTTGTACAATATGGTAGCAAGTAAGAAGTTATGAATTTGAATTTTTCTCTAAATTATCAATAAATTAAAAAAAACTAAGTTAAAGATTTGAGACTTAAAATAAAAAACAAGAAAGTTGAAAGATTAAAAAAATCCTATTAACTTTTCTCTTTATGAGTTTTGATTAAGAAATAAAGTATAACTAAGAGTCTAAAACCTATAAATTATGATATGGCATATTTAAAGTATTAAATTATCATTAATGAATTATGTTTTTATTTTATTTTAAAATTTAGAAGAGAAGATAGTATGTTCAAATTCCAATCCTCAAAAGCTATATTTAACTAAAATATTTTTTTATTTGGACTTGAGTTAAATAAAATAATAATAATAATAATAAAGAAGATGCCAAATCTATCCTTGAACTTAAAAAAGAATAATAATTCACATCAATGTGAGTTGTGAACTAAGCTAACCTTTAGAGAAAGGCTCTTCAACCTTTTAAGTGAGAAGACCAATCCATGCCATTATCTTTTTTCATTTTTATCCTGTTGGTGGTGGTCCAAAATTATTTAGCAGTGTCTTTAAAGGATGACGTCGTAATCGAAGGTTTGAACTTTGAAGATCAACTCTTTTTAAGATTTTAAGTTTGAAACTCATTTGTGACATTAATTTGTAGATATTTGCATCTCCGATCATTTAATGTCTTTCGATGTCAGTATGCACATGGTTATTATGGGTACATGTAGTGAAATTCTAATTTCCCAATTTAAAAAAGAAAAATTAGTATTAACCTTTTTAAAATAAATGTGAATAAAATTATCATAAAAAATAAATTAAAAGTTCCATGCATTTAATTAAATACTAAAATAACTTGAGCATAATCCAACTAGTGAAAGTATTAGTTACATTCATTATAGTTAGAAGTCTCACTAACTTATAACGATCTAATGTATCGAATGGGTCAATAACCCAATGATTTCATTGTTTGGTTATAAACCATTCAACACCAGCGTCACAAGTTCGAACCCGAGAATCGGTATTTGTCCTCCTCTCCCAATATATACTCAAAAAAAAAAAAAAAAAATTAACGATCTACTGTCAGAAAATAAAAACTTAGATCATATAGCATTTTTTTTAATTGAAAAATGTAAACATAGCTAGACTCTAGATTGTAGAAATTCATTTTTATTTTTGCTATTATTCCGTTCCATTATGTTAATGGAGATTTTTTAATATATATATAGAGAGAGTGTCCAAGCTAATTTACACAGACACCTCAATTATTATCACTGTAAGTAATTATCATAAATTAAATTCGTCACCTCTTAGGTATTATTATATAACATAGAGTTTCATCTAAAAACTAATTAACTTTGAGGTAGAACCCTAAATTATTTCATATGATATCAAAGTTTCATATTAGTCATTAAAATTTTAATTCAACTCAAGCAAATAATTTAGACCCATCCAATCAAATAATTTAGACCCATCCAATCAAGTATAAACTTTAGTTGTATTAGATCTCATTAATTTGGTTCATACTCAAGAAAGTAAGTTAAAATATGTATTTCAATTCCCAAATTATGATCTAATAAAAAAATATATATTTCTTATAATATCATCATATTTGAAAGAACATGTTGACTATACTTAAAACTCTGATGACTATTGGTTCACTCCAAAATAATTATTTTAATGGAGAATATTGTTTTTCATGCATGGAAATATGTATGTTACACTCAAAAAAGCTTATAGGTGACAATCTTTCATTTGGAAAAAGGATGGTATTTGTATTCTTTTTCAAAAAAATAGAGACATTGTCCTTGTCCATCAAAAGTTGGAACTGGCAAATTTTGTCCCACCATTATGTGCTAGACCATTAAAATAAGTGGCTCATTGCAAATAATGTCCACAACCAAATTAAATCACAAAAGGGAAAATAATGCCACAAAATATTTCGCATGTAAGTTGATGTTAAAATCTGAAATTACTGTCGGTGTGAATTTTATTTTCACCTGTAATAATTAAAAATAAAAGAATTATAATTATTTATGTAATGCTCAATATTAAATACTTACAAGATTAGTTATTCATCAAACACTAAATTTACATAGTCATCGTAGACATATAAGTAACTCATTTTCATATAATTAATTCGCTAATGGGTATTGAAGACAATAATTTTTTTTAAGTTTTATCAAATCATAAAAAGTAAGACTCCGTTTAATAACGGTTTAGTTTTTTTATTTTTGCTTTTTGAAATTTAAACTTATTTTCCTCAAGTTTTGTACAATTTAATTTATCCATCTTTCCTTAAAAAGTAGGTGAATACTAACAAATTTTTTCAAATAAAAATAAAATTTTGGAAGTTTTTTTTTTATTTCTAAATTTATGTTTGGTTTTTACAAATATAGGTAAGATATACATATTTAAATAAATCAATAAATATATATATATATATATATATATATATAATAATATAATTGTTGTAGGATTAAATTTCAAAATGATTATCAAACCCGAACAAATGTTAAATTTTTTTTATAGAAACTTAATATAAACTTTCTTTCAAATTATAAAAATTAAATATTAGCTATAAAGAAAAAAAGGGTTTCTTTTAAACCACAAAAAGAAAGGCTAAAATTGAAAAGGCCTTCAATAAAGTTTAGCCCAAAACTAGAGGTAATGGACCAAAAGCCCAATAAGAAAACATAGAGCCCTAATTTTCCTTCCATAAAACCCTAAATTTCCATCGACGCTAAAGCCCTAATTTTCCTTCGTTTTCTTCTCATGGCTTCGACGGATTCCGCCACTCCCACTTCCAGAGTTCGCCGGGAAACGGCGGAGAAAGCCGTTGAGTCTCTCCTTCAATGGCGGAGTTCCAAGCAAGAGAAGCCTCAACTCTTCGACCAGGAAGATTTTCTGTACCTCGTCGCAACTCTCAAGAAAATCCCTCCAAAAGGTCGCACAAATCCTTACAAAATCCCTCTTCCTCACTCTCTCCATTCCGAATCCTCTGAAATCTGCCTCATAATCGACGACAGATCCAGGTCTAATCTCACCAAGGATGATGCCAGGAAGAAAATCCAGTCGGAAAACATCCCGATCTCGAAGGTTATCAAGTTGTCGAAGCTTAAATCTGATTATCGCGCCTTTGAAGCTAAACGGAAGCTTTGCGATTCGTATGATGTGTTTTTCGCCGATGATCGGGTTATTCCGCTGTTGCCGAGTATGTTGGGGAAGCATTTCTTCAAGAAGAAGAAGATTCCTCTGCCGGTGAATTTGCGGCATAAGAATTGGAAAGAACAGATCGAGAGGAGCTGTTCGTCGGCTTTGTTGTATTTGAGGACGGGGACTTGTAGTGTGGTGAAAGTGGCGAAGACGTCCATGGAAGTTGAAGAGATTGTGAATAATGTGATTGCCGCCATTGATGGGATTGCCGAGCTTGTGCCTAAGAAATGGAGTAATGTGCGGTCGTTTCATTTGAAGGTCCTTGAATCTATTGCATTGCCACTTTACCAAACTGTGCCGGAAATGAAGTTGAAGATTGAAGCCGCCATGAAAGGGAAAGAAGCTGAAATAGAAGAAGCAGATGCAGGTAAGAGTCCTACTCCTGTTAAGGTTTCTAACAAAAAAGAGAAAAAGTTGAGCAAGAAGAAGGGGAGGATTCACGAAGTTCGCTATATGGACAGTAATGGCGGGGATTTATCTGAAGAGGATGAACTGGTCTGTGATCTTGATGAAGACATGGATAATGTTGAGGTCAGTGAAATTATCAAAAAGGGTAGTGATGAATTGAAAGGTAAGAAACGTAGTAGAGTAAACAAAGTGAAAGAAAAGCTTCAAAGTGAATTGAATGTTGAGAAATCAATGAAAAAATCAGTTGGTGTGAAGAAGAAGAAGGATAGTGTCAAACAAAGTAAAGATGAGATAACTTTGAAGAAGAAGAAGAAGAATGGAGATGAAGAATCTGCTGTGAAGAAGGTAAAAAAGAATGGGGTTTCAAAATCCAAAGCTTCTGATGTTACAAAGGTGAAGACAAAGAAGTTGAAAGCATAAAATTGATAGTTGTAGAAGGATGAAGCTTGAGGACCTCTATAAAGGTACCTTTCTCTTCATGAAACTTCTTCCTTGATCCTTGTCTGCTTACTCATCCCTCTTTTAAATGACAAGTTTTGAGTATCTCTAATCATTTTCCATTTTTCCATTAGGTTTGGAAAATGAACTGATTGATTTATATGTGTAATGTCTGTTCTTACTTGAGAAATTTTAGAAAGCTTGATGTTTGATTTTTTTTCGTGTGTTAAAATACTTTCTGTTTGTTTACGATTAGATTTCACCATTGAATGAATCAGATATGATTGCCTAGTAACCTTAGCCTTGAGTCAACTTGATTACCCAACAAAACTAGCAAAGTCTTGTTGCTGGTTATGAAGATTTTTACATTGCAATGTCAAAAAGTAGAGATGAAAGTCAGATGAGGCTACCTGGTTAGATAAATTGTAGAAAATAAATCAATCACTACTCAAGGACATAGCAGCAATTCTAATGATAGGCATTCCTACATAGAAGCGGAGAGGGGAAGAGTGGTGAAATGGGTAGAGGTAGAAAAAAACCAGTCACAACTCAGCATAGAAGCCATTCTAGTGAGGCTAAGAGTAAGGCATATAGGCCTAAGTGGGTTGATTTAGATTAATTATTGGAGGGAAAAACTAGCTTTTGTACTTGGCTTCTTATTGTACTCTGGTTCTTATACCTCCAAAATGTGAAGTACTGTGAGTAAATCTTGGAAATAAGTTTATGTTGGCTTTTCTGTTCTATTGGCAGGGGTCACTGTGCAGATAAATATAAATTAACGAAATCTTCTAGGATCGCCAACTCCTCCCTCCCCAAGTAAAGCAAATCCCTTATTGGAATTCTTTAAGGGTGTGTTTGGAGCACCGGTTTGGTTATAATAGACGGAAGGTTATGATAAATATGATAAACGGTCGGTTATTATAAATGGTGTTTGAGGGGAAGGTTGTTATAACATAGATTATGATAAACGATGTTTGGGGGGCTGGTTATGTAACAAAAAGTAATATGTGTTAGGTTTAAATAAACGGGCACGTAGGTTTAGATAAACGGACACGCAGGTTTAGGTAACCACTGTTTATAATAAACAGTGGGGCAAACATCGGTTGGGTTATTATAACCAACCCGGCCGTTTACATAAATGGGGGCCCAAACACACCCTAAGATGATTGATAGGATAAACCTTGATACCTGAGATGTCTTTATCGCCTATTAACAAGCTGTAGAAATTAGTGTTTAAAAGATGTTGTAGGGTTAGACAATTGTCCGTGAGTATATTTAGATTTACGACAGTTACATTTTTGGAAAAAAAAAAATCCCTTTGCCAACTACCAACAAATCTCCCCCCACTTTTCTTCAAACTCCAAATCTGGGTGCAATCACACCTGCGCTAATGCATCAAATTACATTAGAACTCTGCATGTGAAGCGTGTTTGGACGTGAGTAGTACTTGGTTAGGTGACCACGTGAGAAATACATGTGTTGTACCTCTTTATAAAGTCTTAAGGGGGTTGCACGGTGGTTGAAAGCTTAGACTTTAAGGGTGTGTTTGGAGCACCGGTTTGGTTATGATAAATGATGGGTTATGATAAACGGTGGGTTATTATAAATGGTGTTTGAGGGGCAAGTTATTATAACATGGATTATGATAAACGGTGTTTGAGGAGCTGGTTATGTAACAAGTAATATATGTAAGGTTTAAATAAACGGGCATGTAGGTTTAGATAAACGGGCACGCAGGTTTAGGTAACCACCATTTATAATAAACGGTGGGGCAAATATCGGTTGGGTTATTATAACCAACCCACCTGTTTACATAAACGGGGGCCCAAACATACCCTAAAGGTATGGTCCCCTCAAGGTCTTAAGTTCGAAACTCTCATGTGATATTAATTTGTAGACACCTCCCGTTCCGTGTCTCTGATTTTTTGTTTCCAAAAAAGAACAACAAATTAGATCTACAAACGACAAATTAGCTTGTTCAAACTTTAAGGGTGCGTTTGGAGCACCGGTTTGGTTATTATAGACGGAAGGTTATGATAAACGGTGGGTTATTATAAATAGTGTTTGAGGGGCAAGTTATTATAACAGGGATTGTGATAAACGGTGTTTGAGAGGCTGGTTATGTAACAAAAAGTAATATATGTAAGGTGTAGATAAACGGGCACGTAGGTTTAGATAAACTGGCACGCAGGTTTAAGTAACCACCGTTTATAATAAATGGTGGGGGCAAATATCAGTTAGGTTATTATAACCAACTTGATCGTTTACATAAACGGGGGCTCAAACACACCCTAAAGGTGTCTTCCGCCTAAGGCTTCTTCTTTATCTGCCATACTCGTCTCTTTGTCTCTCTTATCTTTTCCCTCGTTAAAACCCGTTACCTTTGAAATTTATGCCCATTGGTTTTAAGAAGTTTTCACCCATTCTTTCAGTTGGAGTTTTTTTGGGTGAAATTAATAGATTTGTGTGGCCATGATAGATGTAGGTTAACAGCAACTTAACCGAAACCCAAGGACAGGAATAGTTTTTTATACAAGGAGATTGATTATTTTTAACATTTATTATAAGTATAAAAGCCTGAAATGTATTTTTTAATGTACCAAGTTGGATTTGAACTTGAGTCTAGGATGTCAACTAAATTTTATATTCTTGAGTAAAATGTTATTTTTAAGTTCAATAGAAATGCATTAATGTCAATTTATTCACCATGCATAATTCTTTTCTCCCTTTTATTTTAATCTTGCTTTAATTAAAGAATTTTCTTTAAAAAAGTTCTCAATTTAATGATAAGGGTCCAAAATCAACCCACCAAGACTTTTGACATTCATGACTGTTCTTCACCCTTCCTGACCAGAAAACATTGTCTATTAAGGTCGGGATCTATATCTATCATCTTAGAAGTGGAGGATTTTTTTGTTAACCATAAATTGGAGCTTCGTCTCATGATATTTTTAGGGTCACTTGTGTCTATCTCAAGGCTTCGATAATATGTTCATCATAGACTTCAAACCTCTATTAACAAGGAACAAGGCTGTCTTCGTCATCATAAGGGACAAGGTTGTCTTCGTCGTCATTTAATTGTTGAGCTCAAGACAATAAGTATCTAAGTTATGGAATGGCCCCTAGTTGTCAAAGAGGGTGTTTAAGGTGAGGGGTTTAATTCATGGTAGCCACATACCTAAAAATTAATTTTTTACGAGTTTCTTTGACATCCAAATGTTGTAGAGTTAGATAGTATATCTTATGGGATTAGTCAAGGTGTGCGCAAGTTGATCTAGATAATTAGTGATATAATAAAAAAGACAACAAATATCATAATTAAGGATTGTCATATTTATTTTGTAAGCATGTCAGAGTCTTTAGGCTAGCAACATATCTATGAACGAAAGTCAATAGAACAATTTGTCTCTATTATTTTCTTTCATCTCAGTAGGCAAAGACAAGTACCATCATTCATGGTTATTCATTTCATCATTTAACCTCTCTAGATTTTTTTATTATTTGGAAAGAATTTAGATGTAGTTGTGGCTACACAGTTTTTTCAGTTGAAACCCGCGTAGCATAATGTTATTGGTCGGGCTGTCACCTAAATTTGATCCAAAAAATCATATATTGCCATTCAACAAATTACATTTTTCCACGTGTGTACGCGGCAAAATGTGTTTTAGTTTATAGTTTTTTTCCCTTTTTTTTGGAAAAGTAATACAATCTTCCTAGAAAGTGGGTCAAGTAAAAAATAGAGGTCTTTCAACAAAAATAAGTAGAAGTTTTGTGATTGGCTAAAAGATCCTTCAATGAGAAATGTTTACCGTCTAGTTCTGTTCGATAACTATTTAGTTTTTAGATTTTTATTTTTTAAATTTAAGTCTATAATAATTATTTTACTTGAATATTTACATTGTATTTGTGCTTCTAAAAAATCAAAGCTTTCATAATTTTATTTTTGTTTATTGAAATTTGGTTAGTATTCACCTATTTGTTCAAAGATAGAATTCATTGTAGGAAATTTGAGTAAAATAAAGTTTAAATTTTATAAATAAAATGATTAACAAATGGGGTCTTAATAACAAGGGTCGTCCAATGCTGATAAAGGAAATCAATGCATATTTGCTCGAACAATTGTTGTCTTTTTAGCAAATATTGGGTATGCCTCTACCATAAATTTCTTATTGTGTCTCCATTGTACTACCAAGTTCCCTTTTTCTTTTATAGAAGATAAACTATTAGCTTTATTCGAAACATTTACTAGTCAAATGAGAAGTTCCAAAAAGACTCCTACCATTCTCTAAATTTTATTTAATTAAAAAAAATAATTGGGATCAGATATTTGAACCCATGTCATGGTATACACGTGTGTTGTCGTTGCTGTTATTGGCTTCTCTCTCTTTATCTTTGACCTTAAAGTTAAAGTTCAAATTTTTACCTTATTTGTTGTACCAAACAAAATTTTTAATACCCCCACTTTCTTGAACATTGACTCAAGTATGTGCTTTTTCAAAAAAAAAAAAAAAAAAAAAAAACTGTAGTATGTGCTATTTTTTTTTCTTGAAGATGATCATTGCATTTGTTACCATTGTCTCATTATCTCGGATAAACGTTAGGAAATGGTGTTTATGATCTTGTTTCTTGAATAAGATTTATTGTGCACACAATCATAATTAAGTTTTATTGTGTATATAATCATGTTTGGTTAAAAACAATTTGCAAATGTATATAAATGTTTATGATCATGTTTCTTCAATAAGATTTATTGTGCACACAATCATAATTCAGTTTTATTGTGTATATAATCATGTTTGGTAAAAAACAATTTGCAAATGTATATAAATATGGTAAATTTGGTATAGTACACACGATTTCCAAGTAATTGGTCTCCTAAACATATAACTTATAAAACCACCCTTACTTATACTTTCTACTATCTATTTGATAATCATTTTATTTCTAATTTTTGGTCCTTATGAAGTTCTATTTCTCTATTCAATTCATTAGAAAGAAGAGAATAACAATAATATATAAAAAGATATTTTAAGCTAAAAGAATAATCGCCAAAATAAGAAGAGAATAACAACAATATATAGAAAGATTAAGAGATGAAAAGACTCTTGAGCGAAAAGAGTAATCCCCAAAATAACAAACTAAACAAAAGCAATGAATTAAAGTTAAAAATAGAAATCTTCTAGAACTAGGGAAGTTCATCGTCCGTGTCGGTTTTGGAAGAAAATCATTGTCGATCGCCGACTAATCGATTAATATCGGTTGGTTTTCAACAATATTTTCGTAGTTAGAGAAATTGGCCGACCAATCGCCAGTTCAGTCGGTTGGTTTTTCTTTCTCTTTATACTAAAAAAGCCATGAAAATTAAAAGAAATGAATGTAAGAAAACATGAAGGTCTAAAAAAAACATAGAAGAAAAGAAGGAAGAAGAAGGCTGTCAAATGAAAAGAATTGGAAAAATATGGTCTCGTAAATGAGGGAAGAGATAAGAAAAGACTAGGGGTGTTCATGAGATAAACGAAAACTGTTTCGACCGATTGAATCGACGTCGATCGATTTTGTTGAAAGGGTGGTCGTTGTCGGTTTTGTATATACCAAACCGAAAAATCGGTCGATCGGAGTGACTGGTGAAATTTTTTTCGACTGACCAAAAATTGAAGTTACAAAGTTCTAACATGTTTTAAGTATTCTGCATTATCAATAAAATTGAAGAATAAAATGTCGACGGTAAAATTATTAATTTTTTGGTATGTTATTATTTTATTGAAGATAATCCTTACCTTTCTTTATAAATAATATTAATATATAAAAAAAGTAATCATTACTTTTTTCAATTAAATAGATATATAATATAAATGTATTTCTAAATAATTTTAAAATATTAATAAATTTAGTTGTCTTTTTTTATCTCTTCCTTCATTTAAGAGACTATATTTTTTTAATTCGTTTCATTTTATTGTCTTCTTCTTCCTCCTATTCTTCTCTGTTTCGTTTTTTTTTCTTTAGATCTTTGTGTTTTCTTACATTCATTTTTTTTTCATTACTTTTTATTTGTATAAAGAGTAAAAAAAATGACCGAAACAAATCGACCGAACTGGCGGTTGGTCGGCCAATTTCTCTAACTACAACAATATTGTCAAAAACTGACAGACATTAATCGATTTTTCGGTGGTCGGCGACGATTTTCTTCCAAAACCGATACCGATCGACCGATGAACACTCCTAAGAAAGATAACTAAATTTATTAATATTTTAAATTATGTAGAAGTACATTTATATTATATATCTATTTAATTGAAGAAAAAAAAATCATGATTGCTTTTTATATATTATTTATAAAGAAAAGTAAGGATTATCTTTAATAAAATAATGTTTATATTTCCAATACATAATAAAATAATAATATACCAAAAAGTAATAATTTTACCAATGACATTTTGTAAAGTGTTGTCAAATCTAATTATTCTCTAATTTTATTGATAATACAGAATACTTAAAACAACTTATCAGAACTTTTGTAACTTCAATTTTCGGTCGGTCGGTCAAAAAAAATTTCACCAGTCACTTTGATCGATCGATTTTTTGATTTGGCCTTTACAAAATTGACACCGACCGACGTCAATTTGATCGGTTGGATCATTTTTTTGGTTATCTCATGAACACCCCTATCTAAAATATAGACAACTGACAAATCTCTATCTATTCTTGTCATCTTGGGACTTACGAGTCTTCACCATATGAGTCTCTTTCCTAACATGTTTTTAAAATTTAAACTTATAACAACTATCTTATCATATATTTTTTTTCATGTACTTTCAAAAGGATTGTTTTTATTTTTTAAATTTGGTCAGCATTCACTTACTTTCTTAAAGATGTATTTATTATAAGAAATATGAAATACATGTATGAGACCTACATTATTTTATTTTTGTTATTTATTTACGAATTTATGTTTTAAAAAAACAAATCCACCAAATATGACTCTCAAGCTTATGAAATCCACCAAATATGACTCTCAAGCTCATGACAGTATGTGAGAGAAAGACAATGAGGGCCGTTAGATAAGGCAAACTAATAATAAAAGTAAAGAAATAAATTAAAACTTTGGGGTGTTTGGGTGAGGGTAAAATAAGATGAGAGAAGATGTTGAGAGTAAATTTTTTTTATTTAAAGTGAGATGAGATGACAAAAAAAATTTATTTGGAGTATAGTGAAATGAGATGGAGTTTAAGTGGAGGGAGAGGAGATGAAATGTTAAAGTTTATTTTATTTTTTTAAATTCTTATGTTTTTCTAATAATAAGTTTATTTTCAAATCTTTAGCTTAATAGGGAAATATAATTACTATCATAAATAAAATATAAGTAATATAAAATCAATAATCATACTGTCATTGATTATATTAACAAAATTTCAGTAATATGATGTACGATTTAATAATCATGGAATCAAAGTTTTGAGTCTCTCACACTTAAATATTTTTGAATTAAAATATATTAATGAGTAAAAACCAAAATTGAAGTTTAACTAATTTAAAAAATTTATTTCTTTCAAAAAAATTTAGACTTAAATAAAGAATAAAATAATAAGTCTGGTTGCCAAATCACCCCTTTTCTATTTCGAAAATCTAAATCTGTTCAAAACTGGGTGGTCATCTAATCTAATTTGTCTACTTCTTTGCACGTCTTCGCCCACTTTTTTAAAAATAAATTAAAAAAATTAATTCGCTTCCCTTTCTTTCTTCTAAATATAATATTTTATTCATTTTTAAATGGAACATATTCGCAAGTTATATTTTGAATTATATTCTGTTTTGTCGAGTTTAATACAATTAAGGAAATTTGTTTTAGATGTCAAATTCTATTTTTATTTTAATTATAGCAATTTTTAAAATTATTTTGTTGAAATCTATTAGTTTCGTTAATTAAAGTTAGCAATTTTAAGTCCTTTTTGAAAAAAAAAAAACTTAGATTAAAATTTATCAATTTTGTGCCCATCAATATAAGGTAATTACATTTTTGTTATGTTTGATTTTATATATATATATGTATTTGTTTTTATGAGGAAAAAAAATTTCCTATAATTAATTTATTATAATTTTATTTTTGATATAAAAATATTTGAGATAGGGGATTCAAATCTATAATCTCAACATTATTAGACAATATATCATTAAAGCTCTTGTTTAATATAAAATTTTAATCTAACTTAATTTTCATTCACCCAAAATAATGCCATGAGTGATTACTATTTTTCTCCATGCCATGCAATTTTTTTTTTACAAAAATGAGTATAATTCAGCAATAATTGGCATATATTATAATTCTCAATTCTCTTTTCATTGTATTAAAAAAAAATATAATTTTTAAAAAAATGAAAGTTTCTACATTTGATAATTCAATCTTCCCTTATCCTACAAATGATGTTTAGAATGCATATAACCATCATGAATTCAAGTCACCGAATGAGCCAGTGGCACAATAATTTTATTGTTTTGTTGTAAACCAGTTCAATATCAGTGTTACAGGTTCGAGCCCAAGAATTGGTATTTATTCCTCCAATTATAAATTCCTCAATTATTGTGGAAATGGCATCTTTTCCTTTTCTGATTTGTTTGAATAAAAATTGGATAACAATTTAGCTAATTCCTATATTTATAAATAGCTGAACTAATTTTAGTAACCAATGAAATATTCGGTTGAATAGATACCAAAATTGATTTTTTTTACCCTATCATATAATTTAATATGTATTTGTACAAATTGTATAAAAATAAGATTACAATCGTACAAATTTACTTTTTAAAAAAGGTAAAGTTTAAACATGAAATAAAAAATCTATTATAATTCTGAATTTTAAATTACAAAATTAGGATACACAAAAAGTAAAAATTGTTTTCAAAATTAAACGGTAGATTGAGAAAGGAATTTTCAAGGAAAATCAGAAATTTGAGTGGGGGAAAATGTGTACAGTTTCAACCTCCACGAGTCCAACCTTTCCTCCACCAAAATTCTATATAACGTTTCGTTTTTCTATTCCCTTATCAAAAACACCCATAAATTTCTGGATAGATTTCCAAGTTTTTCTTTTCATCTTTAAAATCCCCAGTTCTTCAATCCCTTCATCGATTTCGAAGCATTTTGATTTTGAAATAACTGAAAAAAAGAGAGAGGAAAAGAGATGAAGAACAGTACCTTGACTGGCTTGTTGAAGAAGGCAGCTTCTGAATTTCCTCACCGCCGGGCTCTCTCCGTCGCCGGAAAATTCGACCTGACTCATGAGCGGTTGCAGGAACTCATCGAACATGCCGCCTCTCGCTTGCTGGATGCCGGAGTTAACGCCGGCGATGTGGTGGCGCTCACCTTCCCCAATACCGTTGAGGTTCGTCTTCTCTAAACTCCATTTTCTTTTACATTTTTTGTGATCAAAATCAAAGGAATGTATGGAATTCATGATGAAATTTTGTGAGAAACAGTATCAA
Source organism: Sicyos edulis (assembly GCA_036507275.1). Classification (NCBI taxonomy): domain Eukaryota; kingdom Viridiplantae; phylum Streptophyta; class Magnoliopsida; order Cucurbitales; family Cucurbitaceae; genus Sicyos; species Sicyos edulis. The sequence goes on from CM071846.1 coordinate 68,175,430, forward strand.
AATAAAAAGGGAAAAAGAAAACAGAAATCAAAATTCACCTGATTCTGTGAGAAACTGATGATTTTGGTGTATTGTGTCTTGCAGTATGTGATCATGTTTTTGGCCGTAATCCGCTGCCGAGCCACCGCTGCGCCATTGAATCCGGCGTACACGGCGGAGGAATTCGAGTTTTACTTATCGGACTCGGAATCGAAGCTTCTCCTTACATCGAAAGAAGGAATTCCATCGGCACAAACCGCCGCATCGAAGCTCAATATTCCACAAGTAAGAGCAAATCTGATGAGCAGCGACGAGTTCATCGATCTCTATCCATCCGCCAACGAATCGAAATCGAATGTTGCAGAGATCGTTAACGATCCGTCCGACGCCGCACTGTTCCTCCACACCTCCGGCACCACCAGCCGGCCGAAAGGCGTGCCGCTAACTCAACAGAACCTCGCCGCCTCTGTTCAGAACATCAAATCGGTCTACAAGATCTCAGAGTCCGATTCAACTGTGCTTGTTCTTCCGTTGTTTCATGTCCACGGATTAATGGCCGGATTGCTCTCATCTCTGATCTCCAGCGCTGCCGTGACTCTTCCTTCCGCTGGACGTTTCTCTGCTTCAACGTTCTGGTCCGATATGGTCGCTTACAACGCGACGTGGTACACGGCGGTCCCTACGATTCACCAAATCATACTCGACCGCCATTTCAGGAATCCGGAACCGTCGTATCCGAAGCTTAGGTTCATCCGTAGCTGCAGTGCGTCGCTTGCGCCTTCGATTTTGGAGCGATTGGAAACCACGTTCGGAGCTCCGGTTCTGGAATCTTACGCAATGACGGAGGCGTCGCATCTAATGGCGTCCAATCCGTTGCCGGAGGACGGCGTTCACAAGGCCGGATCGGTAGGAAAGCCGATCGGTCAAGAAATGGCGATTCTAAACGAAAACGGCGTGAAACAACCGGAAAATGTGAAAGGAGAAGTGTGTATCAGAGGATCCAACGTGACGAAAGGATACAAGAACAATCCAGAGGCTAATAACGCCGCCTTCTCGTTCGGATGGTTTCACACCGGCGACATCGGCTTCTTCGATTCCGACGGGTACTTGCATCTCGTCGGCCGAATCAAAGAGCTCATCAACCGCGGAGGTACATCATTCAGATTCCAACTCAACGAATTAAACAAATAAATCGACATTCAACATTCAGAAAAACAGATAAATCGAAATTCAACATGAAAATTTGCACAAATCTGACCTAATTTGGCCGTTTTGTTTCAGGTGAGAAGATCTCTCCGATTGAAGTAGACTCCGTGCTTCTCTCTCACTCCGACATTGCTCAGGCCGTCGCCTTCGGAGTTCCCGACGAAAAATACGGCGAAGAGGTAAGAAAAACGCACCGTCGATTCTGACCGATCAATTTCACTTCTGATTTTTACCTTCCAAACCTCTAATCGATGATTCCGCAGATCAATTGCGCCATAATTCCGAGAGATGGAAGTTCGATTGACGAATCGGAAGTGCTGCGATTCTGCAAGAAAAACCTTGCGTCCTTCAAGGTTCCGAAGCGGATCTTCATCACCGATTCTCTGCCAAAAACTGCTACCGGAAAGATTCAACGCCGATTTGTGGCGGAGCATTTTCTCGCCGCTAAAGCTTGATTCTATTGAATTGGAGCTTTGAATTTTCAAGGATTGTGAATTTTATTATTATTATTATTATTATTATTTCCTTTTTCCTGTATGGTCGGCGAAGTTTGAACGTATATCTTCTTAGTCGAGTGAGGAAATGGACCGAGTCAAGATGATGACGTGTACTCAATGTGGGTTTTTTTTTTTTTTAATGGGTTCTCAATGTGGGAATTGGAAATTGGAATAATGTGGTTTTTACATTTAAAGGAAATGAAATAGTATAGTTTTTAAAAATAGTTTGAAAACTTTGATAGGTGAGGTGCATGAATAAATTTGTGAAAGAGATATTCGCATAAAACAACTTTAAATATTGTTGAAATTGATATAATGATATAATGGAATGGAGAGGAATTTGGGTGCATCTCACCCATGAAATCACACATACATTTTAATATTTTTTTATTAAAAAAAAAAAAAGTGGGCTGAAATGTCACATATGTTGACTTCATGGGTGGGCTGCACCCAAATTCCTCTCGAATGGAATGTATTAAGATTGTGAAGTCTATAGTTAAGATGAATCCTATTATACCAGGAAAAAGAACAATTGAGATCATTTATTTTTAATTCCTATCCCAATTGTTTTTTCTGTTTTTTTAAATATATGAGAGAATTCAAGATTGATATAACGATTCAGTTGTTGTTTTTTAGGTGATGTAATTGCTATTTCTAATTTCTCATGCACATAAATAAAATGTGGAAAAATATATATACCAACTTAATTAGTATTAGAAAAAATATACATACCAACAATAACACCTTAATTAGATTGATCCTAACAATATATGTAATTGACCGAAAAAATGTTAGGTTTGAATTTACTGGATACTATTGATATTAATAATTGTATTTATTGTTTTTTTAGTTGTATAAGAATTGGCTTAAAATTTTGAACCATGACCTCATTGTTATTGTTTTGCTATTGTGATTAGTAAATGTATTAATGATGTGAAATCTAAAATGTTGAGTTTTCAGTGTTTTATTTCTTCTGTACTGAAAAAAAAAAGGACTGGAATAATTCATTTCTAATTCTTTTTTCAATTGTCTTTATTTGAATATATGACAGAATTCAATATTGACACAAGGATTTGATTGTTATTTCTAATTTATCGTATAAATAATAAAATATGAGGGGAAAAAAACCAACTATAGCATCTCAGGTAGCATAAAATTTACACTCATTTTTGTTTACAATATCTACTCTCAATTAAAAGGCAGTGATTTTAAGCTCTAGAATAGCAAACAACATTTTGTTTAATCTAATAACTACGAGATTATAAATTTAAATTCTCCTTTCTTTGATTATTTTTTTAGATTTGACTGTTTTTTTGTTGTAAGTTTTCCTTTATTTTTGGATAAGCTAGTGTCCGAAAAATGAGAATTAAATACCAATTTTAAAAATTAAATCCATAATCATGGTGTTAAACTAAATTTTTACCAAACAATAAAATTATCAAATTACTATTCTTTCCATTTTTTTATTATGTTTTTTGAATCAGAGAACATCCAAATGTACTTAAATTGGGACCACATGATACAGGTGTACCTGTGGGTATTAAAGGAGAGGTGGCATGATATAAACTGTCATCTTTAATCTAACTTATAAAACTGTATCTAAGACCCTAGAAAAAGGTGACATATTCTTAATTTTTAGAAAATAAAAACAAAAATTTAAGTTTACTTTTTACTCATATTTATTATAATGAACTCAATCTTTCCTATAATGTATTTAACTTTTTTTAAGAAAATGTATAAATACTAACTGAATTTCAAAACCAAAAATAAATTCGTGAATATTAACTAAATTTCAAAAACAAAAACAAACTTGTGAATATTAACTAAATTTCAAAAATAAAAATAAATTTTATAATTTTTTTTGTTTCTAAATTTTGGTTTGGTTTCTACAAATAGAAAATGTAGAAGTCTATGTAGAAAAATATAATATAATAATTGATGTAGGCTTAAATTTCAAAAACCAAAAATTAAAAAATAAAATGATAATAAACAGGCTTAAATTATCCCCAATAAATTATATTGAATTAAACAATAACATATTTAAATACGTGGCTTAAAATGTTATTTTAACCTTCATATTAATACGTGGCCATCCTGTCTATTCCCAAACGGCATCGTTTTGAGTACCGAGCAGGAAGGTGAAGAAAGTGATAACGAAGGCAAACACATTTTCAACGCAGCGAACGATTTGACTTCAAGTACCCAAAATACTGTAAGTTCTTAGAACATTTCTGGATTTTATGTTCTTAATTTTTTGTTCTAATTACAGAATTTTTAAGTACACAGATTGAACTGAAATAGGTTGCGTTTGATGATTACTTCCCTTTTTTTTGTATTTAATTTATGAGAAAGCCAATCCAAATTTTATCATGAAATTTCAGCTGATAATTAGGGTTCTTCATTTTGGTTTGTTTGGTTGAAGATTACCATTAGGTGGGCTTATGTTATTGAAGTTGGAAAGCTTAGTTTTATGTATCTTTGCGATGGAACTCTGTTGATCAATGAGTTTCTTTAAATTTGTGTTTTTTTTTTTAACTTTATGATTTATTTAAGTAAATATTTAGGTTGAGAAATGGGGTGTTACAGTTTAGATATTTAGTATAGCTCCATGTAGCATATTGAACCAACAAACCTATATTTGAAATTAGTAAATTCCATTTAATTAATAAAACTGAATTTACATCTCTTTGTCTAGACTATACTTTATAAATCTAGTCTATGAGCTATAGGCTACACGAGTGAGATACTGAAGTAGGAAAGCTAAGGCCCCATTTGATAAGATATATATATTTTAAAAAGTTAAGCTTGTTTTCTCCTACTTTATCTTCGATAGTTTCATTGCTCTAAAGGAAGCATTTATGTTCTTTGCCAAATTAAAAAAAAACATTTTTTTTTAGTTTTCAAAACATGGCTTGGTTTTGAAAAACTTAGGTAAAAAGTAGATAACAAAACAATGAAATTGCCTTAATTTTTTTTAGGTGAAAGTAGAGATTGTCGAATTTATAGGCTTAATTTGAAAGCTGAAACCCGAATGATTATGAAACATGCCTTAATTTTGTGTAGTGTGTTTTTGAAACTGCGTTGATAACTGTTTATGTTCACTCTTGTTTGCTTTATGAGTTTGTAAGTTTATAGGATTAGAAGTAAATCCTTAGTTCAAATGTTGAAGGGTCGGATTGTTGTTCAATGAGAATAGTCAACATGCAAGATTAGACTTTCATGAAGATTAAAAAAGAATAAATATTTAGTTTGAAAGATATAGGATTAGAGTTTAGATAGGTAGTATTTATATTCCTCCATAAAATGGAGAGCCATTTTCTATATGAAGAACTTGACTATTGTGCTTGAACTTGCTCTCAATATTGGAGCTTGGTGCATTGTTGATTTTTGACAAACCATCAAGTATGCTGCTAGGTGCATTGTTGATTTTTGAACCATAATTTTGTCAACTGACAATTGTGCTTGATTTTGCTCTCAGAATTGGAGCTTGTTGCAAAAATTCTTTCACCTGTGTTGTTTCTTGCTGATAAAATGAACGCGGAGAGTCAAAACGAGAAGAAAGAGTATGCTGCTGATCTTTCCTCCATAAAAGAGGCCCGGATACGAATCCGACCTTTCGCCCACCAAACCCCAGTTTTTTCTTCTGAGACTATTAATGCTGCATCAGGAAAACAGCTTTTCTTCAAATGTGAATGTTTCCAGAAGGGGTGAGTAGCTTAACCAATGGTGAAAGATTATGTGTTCTGATTTAAATTGTATGTGGTCTTTGCAATGCTGCCATGCTAAAAGATCTTTGACTGCTTTATTAAAGTAGAATCGTAAAGTAAATGATGCCAATTTGGTCATTACAAAGTTCATACGAAAAGCTCTTGGATATTTGGTCTTTGTGCTTGGAGCACTCTTTGAGTCTTTGTGCATTGGAATTTTACTTTCATAATAATTTTTTGAAAAAAAAGTTTATATGACCCTACAACATCTGGATGTCAAACAAATTTGTAGGATTTTATTTTTTGGGTAGGTTAGCCTTCATAGATTGAACTCATACCTCTTGGGTCCTCAAAGCCATCTTTGCTCACTAGGCCTATCCATGATTATTAATTCAAGGATGAGTTTGAAAATTGTTAAGAAAGAATGTTCTGTTGGTTGATACTTGATACAATTAAATTTATCCAACTTATCAGCTTAAGCGTTTGGGTTGATTGGTGGTTTAACATAATTCAAGATAGTATAAGAGCTAGAAGTCTTGTGTTGGAGCTCTCCTTGAGTCATTTCATCTCCAATTAATATTAATTTTTGTCCCTAAGGGGAGGCACAAGTTGTTGAAGGCTTGAGCTTTGAAGGTGTGCACCCCTCAAGGACCCAGGTTCGGAACTTACCTGTGACATTAATTTGTAAACACCTCCCGTGTTTCCATTCTTTCGATGTCTCCCAGTGTCTGGCCTAGGGACAAGCGTGGTTATCTCGAGTATAGTGGAGCGAAGTTCTGATTTTCCAATTTAAAAAAAAAAGAAAAATCTACTTGTTGGGCATTCTAAAAATTTTCAAGCTCACAAGTCAGGGGAGTATTGGTTGATATAATTAAATTTACTCCAATCCATCAGCTTAATTTTTTAGGTTGAATGGTAGTTTAACATAATTCAACATGTTCTATTAAAAAATGTCAATAGTACTGCATTGTCAAATAAGTGTGGAAGAACTTAGTACTTAGAAAAGAAAATCCATGTTTTCTAATGGAAATCTAACATGTGTTGCTATCTCACATGGCTGTTCAGTGGAGCTTTTAAATTCAGAGGTGCCTGCAATGCTATATATTCACTTGATGATGATCAAGCTGCTAAAGGGGTTGTGACACACAGCAGGTCCACTCTGGAATAAACTATATAACTTATGATTTTTGAGAATATTCATCTGATACTGCTCTTCAAAATTAGTGGCAACCATGCTGCAGCTTTGTCTCTGGCTGCAAAACTGCGAGGGATCCCTGCATATATAGTTATACCAGAAAATGCTCCAAAATGTAAAGTTGAAAATGTGATACGTTATGGTGGTCAGGTTATTCGGAGCGAAGCCACAATACAATCGAGAGAGACGATTGCCGCAAAGGTTATGCAAGAAACTGGTGCACTTCTTATACATCCATATAATGATGGACGCATAATAAGGTAAAATGCTGTCTTGTTTTGTTCAATTGGCTTTGAAACTAATGATAATATACCATTTTATTAGATCAAGAGATCAATTTCAAGGCCACATTTTTAGAATGTCACGTCCTCCCTATTTCATATTGATAGTCTACGTATTGATTCATGCAAATCAAGATGAATATCTAATCTCACTCTTCGATTTACTGATTTTTTTTATATACTATATACAAGACATGACATGCATAGCCAACATGACATTTGCATTTTATGGTTCAACTCCCCCAAGCAGACCCAATGGGAGGAACTGTTATATGATAAGGTTGGGCCTAGGGCTCGATTGGGCCTAGGGCTCTATTTAGCCATTACTTGGAGAATAAGTTAGTATTTTGTTATAAATAGAGTGGGTTAGGTTAGAGTGTAGGCATCCAATTGTTAAATGAGTTATTGAGTGATTTATTGTAAGGGCTCAAGAGATTCTCTTGAGAAGGGAGGTTCCAAGTTCCTATCAAAACTTGGTTTATCTTTATTCTTTTATCTTTTGATATAATCTAGATCCTGGATCATATCAATTGGTATCAGAGCCGTTTGATTCTTGGTTGTAGAGATGGATCACGAGGTTCTTCGTTTCATTCAAGAAAAGTTGCAAAGTTTGATGGTGGACTTGAAAAAGACCTCGAGAGAAGAGGTAGCTTCTCTAAAAAAAGAATTTAGAGAAGACCTAAAGGAGAGTTTCAATGACCTAAAAGCGATGTTTTAGGGAGGAAATTAGGTTGGAAAAACAATGACGGCTAGGGTTTTGACCCCGCCACCACCGCCTCCTCCGTTGCCGCCTCCGCCTCCCCCACCGTCGTTTGCTGCCGCGTTGCCCCTACCTCCGCCACCATCACCAACCCCACTGCATGGCTGCTGCGCTGCGCCGTCACCACCTCCGCCACCACCATCCCGCCATCTCCACCGTCACCACCTCCCGACTGCCGCCGCCACCACCACCGGTGTTGCCGCTCTGTCATCACCACCACCTCTGTCACTGCTGCCTCCACCAGCGACGCGCGCGCTGCTGGCCATGGAAAAAAAAAAAAAAAAAAAAATCTATTTTTGTTTATGCCCACCTTGAGGACAAGGTGCTTTAAAGGGGCGGGTATTGATAAGGTTGGGCCTAGGGCTCGATTGGGCCTAGGGCTCTATTTAGCCATTACTTGGAGAATAAGTTAGTATTTTGTTATAAATAGAGTGGGTTAGGTTAGAGTTTAGGCATCCAATTGTTAAATGAGTTATTGAGTGATTTATTGTAAGGGCTCAAGAGATTCTCTTGAGAAGGGAGGTTCCAAGTTCCTATCAAAACTTGGTTTATCTTTATTCTTTTATCTTTTGATATAATCTAGATCCTGGATCATATCATTATATTATAATGTTTTGATAGGTTTGGGCATTTAGAGGAATTAGAAATAATATGAAGGTTATTTGGTCAATTAGTTAGGGTATTTGGGCATTTTATTATAAATAGAGAGGTTGAGGGAAAGATGAGGTATCCAAAAATATTGAGTGAATTCTTAGTGGGCTCAAGAGAATATTCTCTAGAGAAGGAGGTTCCAAGTCCGGTTAAAATTTGGTTATCTAGCATTTTTTTTTATCCTTTTGAATCTTTGATATCAATATGCAGTTAAAACAAATTATTGTATCTTAACTCTCAATACATTCTTTGACTTTGGATCTATGTTTTTGAGTTCGGTGGGAGATTTGAACTCATGGCCTCTTGGTCATGGACGCATTTACGTCGATTAAACTATTGTTCTTGTTGGCTTGACTTTGGATCTATGTTTTCAAAACAAGTGCATAAAGGAACTCGGTTCTAGTCAACTGAAATGGATGAGTTATGGCATGTTAAATGGTTCTTGCAGCGGGCAAGGTACCATCTCGCTGGAGCTTCTGGAACAAGTCCCACAAATCGACACTCTAATCGTTCCCATAAGTGGTTCGTTTGATCGGATTTTTATACGTTCATCGTGTATTTTGTGCACTGTCTTAGTTGATAATCTAATGCTTTCTGAAACCCCTCACCATGAAAATGTAGGTGGTGGTTTGATATCTGGAATTTCTGTGGCTGCAAAAGCCATCAATCCTGCCATCCGGATTTTTGCAGCAGAACCTAAGGGAGCTAATGATGCAGCCTTGTCAAAAGCAGCTGGTAAGATAGTTACACTGGCAGAGACCAACACCATTGCCGATGGCCTTCGAGCTTTTCTTGGTGACCTTACTTGGTAATACAACTCTTACCTTATTCGAATTTAGGTAGTGTTTGGCTCACAAGTTAGATTTGCATAACTCATAGCTAAGGAAGTGGAGTCTATGTTTGACATGTAGGTCTACATATCTTAGGTTTCTGGTTTTGTAAATTTTTTTTTTTTTTTTTTTGATATTTGTGACTGTCTTGGCCAGCTTGCGTGCACTTCGATTATTGTCATGAGACGTACTGCCTAACCATAGAACATTTGGTTGTCAAGGAAACCCGTAGTAAATTAGTTCCTAGGTAGATGGCCACCACGGATTGAACCCATCACCTCTTAGTGCTCTAAGACTCTCTTGACTACTAGGTCACTCCATGATGGTTTAGTAATCTAATGTTCTCAGAAACTCGAGCTATTAAGATCATTATAAACTCACTTTTACAACTCATAAACTAAAAAACCAAATATAGGTTACAAACTCAAGTTTCCTTGGCATAATCCAAACACAAGCTACTTGAATCTAAGCTACAATGAAGGAATCAGACATAACTTATGTACAAAGCATGTTTGTTTGAGGAGAGAGAAACTATAGAATTTTTGGAGGGGTAGAAGATTATCCGGATGTTTGATCTCATTAAATTCTATGTTTCTCTTTAGGCCGCTTCCCTAAACTATTTTATAAGTACTCCTTTAGTCACAACTTCTCTAGATTGGAGACCGTACATCTAGAGGCTCCGTTTTTTGTTTGAATTATCTTTTCATATGTCGTATTGTAATTTCATTCTTTTCTCTATGAAAGTTCGGCATTTTATCAAAAAAAGAAACTTTTAGGGTTTAGGCTCGTTCTAGGCCAAAATCACTTTTATCATGCTCTTTTTAGTGATTCCGAGCATGGCGAATGTGATTTTGACCAATCCAAAACTCTCAAACACGCCATTTTCATAAATGCAAGAATGCAGTTCTTGTCTTATGGTTCAACTGTGCTTAATTGGTTATCCAATAAGGATCTCTTCGCTTTCTATTGATTTCATTAACTACTCGATAACTCCAATTCCTACTAAACTGATTAGGCCGATAGTCCGGGATTTGGTCGATGATATAATTACTGTGGAGGACGCGGAGATAGTTGAAGCAATGAGACTTTGTCATGAAGTGCTGAAAGTTGTTGTGGAACCTAGTGGGGCTATAGGCCTTGCTGCTGTTTTCTCTGATAGTTTCAAGCATAACCCTTCATGGAAGGACTGCAACCGCATTGGCATTATACTTTCAGGAGGTAATGTTGACCTTAGCATGCTGTGGAATTCATACGAAAAATGAAGCTCGATTTCAATCCTCGATCCTCGATTCTCGATTCGCTTCTAGCTTTCCTAGATTCTCAGTTCATGTGAACTGCGAAGTAAATATTTTGTCAAGTTGCATACTGCAGATTGCAAAATGGTTATGTTTACACTGTTGCTTTATTTGATAGATTGGTTCTGTGATGGAACATGAAGTTTGACTTGCAACAATATGGACTTGAAATTCCCTCATTTTCATGACTAAATCTATTTGTGGCAAACTGGTAATCTACTTTTTTTTTCTAGTAGTTTTGTGGACTTCTAATATTTTTATCTAAAAAGTTCATAATTTAAAATAACATCTCATAAAGGTGAAAATTTTAAAAAGATCTAATAGCATTCATTCAAACAAGTTTTAGAAATTGTTTAGACAATATTGAACTTGCAACATCTTGAATGAGAATGCATTACAATTAATGCTAGATAGAACTATTCAAATACTTTTAAAAAATAGTAGATTTTGTTATATATTTTTTAGAAAATTTTATTTTTAGATTCGGGATGCATTTAATTTAATTCTTAAGTTTCAAAATTGAATACTTTTATCTTTTGAAAATTTCAACAATACTCACTTTTAGTCTTGTTGTGTGTTTTTTTTAAAAATTTACTTGTGTTCTTATTGTCTGTTAAAAATTAAATTCACACAAAAACTAAATTAATCACTTCATCAATATATATTTGAAATTAATTTACTTATCATTTTAATCAACATCGGGTTATATAACCAACAATTTTATTATTGACTAAAAGTAAATATTATTGAAATGTCATATATAAAAATGTTTAATTTTGAAATATAAGAACTTTATTGAAATTAGACTTAAAACTTTTTTTCCTATATTTTTGTGCAAGTACATTTACAATAAAAAAGGGTTATGTTATCAAAATAAACTAAAAAAAATAACTTCCTCCTTCTCGAATTTTTGGCTAAATATACGAAACAATTCATAAAAATTTATGATATAACAGATAATTTTATACATTCTCAAAAAAAAAAAAAAAAAAAAACAGATAATTTTATAAGACCTATTTTATTTTAGAGAAAATAGAGAGTTTATTTCCTATTCTAGGGTTTTAGGATTTGAATAAACCCCAATTTTTGCAGCCATGGAGAATCCTTCTCCGGCTACATGCTGGAGCAATATCGTCAGATCTCAACCAGCTCCAAAGCCGCGGAATCAGATTCCGACCACCGTTCAAGCATTCGCCGGTAGCTGCAAGTCCAGCAAAGGCATTGCCGTCGCCGTCGTCGATGCCAACGCCATCATCCAAGGGGGCGACAATCTCTCCACCTGCGCTGGTAAATTCGTTTCGGTTCCTGAGGTTTTGGATGAGGTTCGCGATCCCGTGTCTCGCCACAGGCTCGCCCTCGTTCCGTTCGCTCTCGAGCCCATGGATCCCTCCCCTGAAGCTCTCAATAAAGGTGGAATCCTAATTCTAGACCATGTATGTTTCTGCGCGTTAACTGTGTTGTTGGTTTGAAGTTGAAACGGTTGTTGCTCGTGAGGAACACTCTGATTTTAGGTTTAAGCTGTACCGCTATTAGAGTGAGGTTTGTGAGATTATCAAGAGCAGTGTTTAAGCAATTTTTTAGCAATACTGTAGCTTTTAACTTAAGTTCTTGGGGTGTTCATGCATTCCCCGAAAACTGATTCGATCAACCGAAACCTATCCAATTAGTTTCGGTCGGTTGGTCAGTTTTCAAATAAATGTCAGTTAGAAAAATAATTAACTTGTAAATTTGTCAGTTAACCGAAAATTTTCTTTATACTATTACTATTTTTCTTGTAATTTAATTAGATTCCTTAATAAATTGTTGCAAAATTAACTTGAATTTAGATGTGTTTCAAAAAATTATTGATGGGTTCATTTTACTAAATTAATTCTTAAAGTTTCATTTAAAAATTGTATGTTCTTTTTTTAATTAAAAAAAATGATTTAACCGACTTAACCGATCGGTCGGTTCGGTATAATTTTTAAGTAAACTAATAGGTTGGTCCGGTGTCAATTTTCACTGAAAACCGACACCAACTGATCGACAAACACTCCTACCTTTTGTGCCCTTTGCTTTCCCGAGGCTTCAAATGAGTGTAGTTAATTATGATATAGTTCATTGGATGGACAGGTTCTCCTCTTTTAGAACCTGATGTTTAACTTTTGGAGAGATTTAGATTTGTATTTGCAGAAGGGTCGAAATCTGGTTCACAACCTCCATAACACTTTCATCTTTATCAATTAAAATGCTTTCATTTCCAATTAAAAAAAAAGCTTCAAAAGAGAGAGTTATATGTTATTAAGTTAGGATCTACCTTGGCCATTAGAGGATATCCCCACATATGTTAAACTTTTGTCACCAGGCCCCTCTTGAATGAGAAATATAATGATTCAGCCGTTCTTGTAACTCTGATCTTCTTGGAAAGAAATTTGAAGCATGTGAGTTATAGTTTTGCGATCTGGTGTTTTTTGATTGGTTTCTCCCACTCGAGTTCTAGGTACTAACTCACCTATTATTATTGATTTCATCTTGTGCATTCCTTGTATCCACGGTTCTTATGCATTTTCTGTTGAATCTTACAGTAATCAAATTTGCTAGGGCAACTGGTGACTTACAGACGCTTTCAAAGGTTGATACTAAACTTATTGCCCTCACTTACACGTTGGAGACTCAGATCCATGGTACCAAACATCTCCGCGAGTGTCCTCCCCCTGTCCATATGGTTAGTACAAAAAGGTTACCTGAGAAAGAGTTGCCTGGGTACAGCTCGAACGTTCCTAATATGGACGAATGGGAAGCATTAGAGCAAGATGCTGATCTTCTGTCGAATTCCACATCGAACCATGTGGAGGACCAGAATAACTCTGAGCGTCAAGATGAAACTGAGAGTGGCCCAAGAAGATCAAGGAGTTATCCTCCAAAGAAGGACACTAACATTGAAGGGAAGAAGATGGTGGTTGGTGGAGTTGATGCCTCTCAGGGGCAATATGATGATAATGAGGGTGACTGGACACCTGCTGTCGGTCGAAGTACTCGGAGAAGATATCTTAGGAGGAAATCCAGACGTGAATATTACGAGTCCTTGGCCGAAAAGGGCAGTCACCAAGATGTTGAAACTACAGATGGTGACATCCAAATAGAAACTGACAGATCAAGTCAGCCACAGGATCAAATAGCAGAAGGGACAAACAACAATGAAATCCTCTCTGAAAGTTTGAAGCAGATGAGGCTGGAAGAAGATTCATTAAATGATCTTCATGTAGAAGGTATCGGTGAGGGGGAGGATGTTGTAGCGGTTGAGGGTATGAGCGGTACAGCCGAGGATGAGGTGGAACATTTAGAATACTCAAGTCAGACTAATGAAAGTTTAGACACATTAAATGTAGATGATGTTAACAGTGATCAGAGTTGGATGCTGAGATCCTTGTCTGAATCAAGCGTAGCTTGTGTAACCGGTGACTTTGCAATGCAGAATGTTCTTTTGCAAATGGGTTTACGTTTGTTGGCTCCAGGAGGAATGCAGATCCGCGAACTACATAGGTACAAATATTTAGTGGATGATTAGATACTATGTGGTCCTTAAAGTTTGTTAATTCACCAATTACTGTTTTTAATCAAATACTTGAGTAGTTTGTTGTCGCTAAGGCGTTTGGGTTAGACTTGGGGCCTCTAAGGTATACTCCTTAGGAGGTTTCAAGTTTGAGACCCTTAAGTTGAGCTTAATTGTAAAATCCTTTGTTGTCTCCCGAGTTTGGACCTTGGAATGAGCGTAGATGCATTCAGGTCATAGAAAGAAAAAACTTAGAGTAGCTTGTTTGAGATAAAGTGATCATGTTATACTTATACACTTATGTACTCGAATCTTCATGATGACTCAGGTGGATCTTGAAATGTCACGCCTGCTACAATGTCACAGCTGAGATTGGAAAGATCTTTTGTCCAAAGTGTGGAAATGGTGGAACTTTGCGCAAGGTAGCTGTAACTGTTGGCGAGAACGGAGTTGTTTTAGCTGCCCGTAAGCCGAGGATTACTCTGCGAGGCACAAAAGTGAGTATCTCTGATAGAGAATAATTCCCGACTTCATTCTTACTTTTAATTGTCTTTCTCAATGGTCATTTAGTTTGGAAATACTCACTAAGACGTTGATGAGGCATGATTTTAATATACTTATTTTCGTACCTAAGGGACTGGGGCTTTCAAGGCATTTTTTCTTGGAGGCCTCAAATTCGAGCCCTCAGCTTAATTGTAAAATTTCGTGTTGTCTCTTAGGTCTAGGCCTTGGAACGAGTCCTGGTGCCCTTGGGTATAGTATAGGGGAACGAAGCTCCATTTTCCCATATTCTATTTTCAACTTTAAGACTTCGCTACAACCATCTTGAAATGTGCCTTCTCGTTTTATGTACAGTTTTCACTTCCTCTACCGCAAGGTGGAAGGGATGCCATTACCAGGAATCTTGTTTTACGTGAAGATCAACTACCACAGAAGTTTCTTCATCCCAAGACTAAGAAGAAAGTCAACAAACAGGTTATTTTCGATCGAAATCGTCTCACCTTTTTATCTTTATCAACTGTCTTATTAGTTTATTATGATTGGATTTCATTGAAGGTGTGTTTGGGTCCCCGTTTATGTAAATGGCCGGGTTGGTTGTAATAACTCAACCTGTGTTTGCCCCACCGTTTATTATAAACGGTGGTTACCTAAACCTGCATGTCTTTATCTAAACCTACGTGTCCGTTTATCTGAAGCTTACATATATTACTTTTTGACCCTCAAACATCTTTTATTATAATCCATGTTATAATAACTTCTCTCAAACACCATTTATACTAATCCACCATTTATCATCTCACCCTTTATCATAATCTTCCGTCTATCTTAACCAAACTGGTGCTCCAAACGCACCTAAGATCTTCCAGACCAAATAATCTCCATTTTCTATTTTCAGGGAGATGTTTTCTTTGCCATGGATGATTTCTTCAGCCACCATAACACTGATAAGAGAGCTTCTTTGCAGGCTCCGGTCAGGCAGGCTTTAGCAGTCTTTAGTGGGAGAAGAAATCCAAACGATAACCATTATCGACCCAAGCATAAGTAGAATATTCTTTATTGAATTGATTTTTCAGTACTATTTTCTGATATTTTTTATGTATAATTTAAAATGCTCAGCTTACCTGAGTCCAATTTTGTCCTGAATTTCCTTCAAAATACTTGTTGGGGTCTGATTTTGTTTATTTTCTCTTAAGCCTAGCACGTCCTGAGTGCTTGGTTTTGATTTGTAATTTCAGCAATGTTTCCAGTAAATATGTTAATTTTTTACTTTTGGGCAATTTTGTCATTTTTACTGTTAATTATGAGCAATTGTCATTTTCTTCATTGTCTACTCCTGCAATAAAGGTAGGTAGTATACATTCATATGATGTTAAGAGAAATTAGCACTGGAGAAGCACGGACACAAGATATGTATATGATAGGACTCGAAGATTATTGTTTTAAAATGCAGGACACTTCGTTAGAAATAGGTTATTTATTATTATTTTTTGTGATATATTTTTAAAATATCAAATCCAAAATATGTTAGCGTTTGAATTCAACTCACATAGTTACTTATATGAGCCATTTTAAATCCAATAAAGAAGAAAATCTCACAATCCTTTAAATGTTTATCAAAAGCTCACAAATCAAAGTTTATAAACCTAACTCTTAACATTCCTTAAAAAAAATTGGCCTTTACCTCATTTCCATCCTCTCCATTCTATCTTTTCTCTTTTCTATTTTGGTCCACCAATCTTCAAACAAATAAGTCTAAAATGTCTAAAATTTAAAGAAATAATCATTATAGCATATCATACTACCTTAAAGTGTGCTTTTAAGGGGAGAGAGAATCATAAAATAAGATATTTTTATCAAATCTCAAAAATTTTATGACTAAGTTAGAAAATAATATATTTCACATATATTATGAACAATCAAATAACGTATGAGATATTTACAATATTATTTAGATTTTTGTGTAAATATTCATTTATTTTCACGTCCATGTAATTATATTCGGTTGATATTATCTTCTTAAATTTCATAACAACAATAATAAATTGAATTTTCCAATTCTATAAATAGTTCTCTCCATTTTTTTTTATAACCACATGCACTTTCTATACTTTCTATTTACTTAGATTTACCTTTTGTTTCTTTTTTGTTTTTTGTTTTATAATAAGTTATCTTTTTTGTTGGATTATTTAGCTTAACTTTCATCTAATTTTTGTTTTGTTGCAATAATTTTTGTAGGGATTTGTTTTTCATAATTGTGGTCTTTCAAAAAAAGTTATATATCATTTCTATCATTTATATTTACACTTTTTTTAGAAATAGAAGTTGTGACAAAAAGAAAAAAAGAGAAAGAAATTTAAACAATAAATTTATTTATTTATATACCATTGTTTTTTTAAAAATATTTTGTCATGTATTACTCAAGTTTATCAAAATAGTTAACTGTTTCTATCAAATTTTAAGAAAACAATGGATCAAAATAAAAATTTTAAAATATAACTCTTATAATTTTTATAATTCAATAGTAATTGGTCTATGAATAGATAAATGAAGAAAAAATTAAATCAGACATAAAATTTAATTTTAATGTGATAAATTTTATTAATTTTTTTTTTAAATAATAACACCTATTATTTTTTTAACTCAAAATTAAATTTTAATTGTTTTTTACATAAATATGAATTTTAATAAATTTAACTAACATAAAAAATAATTATAAAATTTAATATTAGATTAAAATTATTATTTAATAATTTAAATTTCTTACTATTTATTGTACTCAATTTACATCTTTGGCTCTTGAATGCCAGGTTTGTGACATGTATTTTTTATTTGTTTCTTTATTAATATATAAACCTTAAATTAATTTTTTTTTAAACCTTAAATTAAATTTTAAAAAAAACGCCAACATCTTTGACGCTGTTGGCGTAGGTGTTTGAGTGCCGGATATGAGCGTTTTATAGGGGAAAAAAAGGGGAAATTTGAAATTTTGGTATTTTTAACTTTTATCTCCAATATTTGGAGATTTTCGAATTTTTATTTTCAATATCTAATATATTTATTAATTTTAAGATTTTGATCTTCAAGTTTTTAAATCGTTATCCTCAGGATCTGAGATATTCATCTTTTAAATCAATATCTATCTCCAACTATTTCAAATCTCAGATCTTTCCACATTTAAAAATAATAAAAAAAAATAAATGAAGTTGTTGAAAGATATTTGCTTTCCATTTGAAGTAAAAATAAAAATTCTAGCGATTTTCTCCCAATAGTACTGTTTTTGAATAAATTCTCGATTTATGTCAAAATTGGATTGTTCTAACAAGGTTTTGGGATCGTCCAACATTATTTGGGTATATGATATGAACCGAATTTTATTCAAATTTGGAATGTTTTCATGATAAAAGTTGAATGGTTCTGCAAAATGTCAAAACCAAAAGAAAAACAATTATCTAATTCAAGTTTAAAGCCCATTTGAAATTTGGTTCAAATTTATAATATTGAGTAATTACCAGCACTCCAAATTTCAATATCAATTTTAAGTAATTTTTTTCATTCTCTTTTTCGAAAAGAAAAATGAAAAATCTTTCATTGATTTTATTCGATTATAGACTCTATTAACTTCATTAAAATATATCCTCCCTTATTTTTAGAGATTTGTGGGAATATACTCTATTCAATTTCTTAGGATGTAATTGAATGAGGTTTTAAATTATGAGTTAGTTTGAAGAGTTATTTGAGTACTCAAAAATTGATATTTTCGTGAAAGTTTGTTTGGACATAGATTTTTAGGGAGGAACTGCAGTCAAAAACTTATTTGAATGTATTTTTTTTGTAGTGGAGTTTGTGACAGTAATTTGTTTGAATGTAAATATAAAATATAAGTGTTATTTTGAATATTTAAAAATGAATGCTTAGAAAAGAGTGGTAAAAAATGAGTTATTTTGAGTAATTAGAAATGAATGGTTAAAAATGAAGAATTATTTTGAGTAGTTAAAAATGAATAATTAAAAATGAGCGGTTAGAAATGAGAAATTATTACCGAATGGGTCAGTGGCACAATGATTTCATTGTTCGTTTGAAAACCAGTTCAACACCGTCACAGGTTCGATATCGAGAATCGGTATTTGTCCCTCTCCCCCAATATGAACTCAAAAAAAAAAAGAGAGAAATTAAAAAAAAAAAGTTATTTTGAATAATTACAATAATATATCTGTATTTCATGTGATAATCATGGCTTCACATAACTTATATGCTAATTAATATATGTGCTAATTAATATACAAATGCCGGTGAGCAAGTGCTCTTGTTGTCTTTTTTTTTTTTTTTGAAACATAGTGCTCTTGTTGTCTAATCACTCATTATTCTAGTACTAGATATGAGTTTAGATTATTCTAGTACTAGATATGAGTTTAGATTAATGATAGATTGACCATATATAAAAATCATAGTAATAATTCAATGATATCTTTTTACTATATTTATATTTATAATTTCTATTTGGAGTTTTTTCCCCCTCTCTCCACAATCATGCTACATTACATCCCTCTATTTTTGTATGGGTCACAAAAATAGGACCATGGGCCTTAGGCCTTCGAAATTCATTGTTCCAATTAATAGGGGACACATTGTAGGAGAGCCCGTTCTCTTGGTCCTTCGGCCTGCAGCCCAACTCAACTGAAGTTTATTTTTGTGAAACTTTGAAGATTAATCAAATTTAAAAAATATCTAGAAATATGATTAAAACGGAAATGTAATATTAATAACATATAATAATGTTGTATTAATAATACATAATACTATATTAATAATATTGTATTAATGAGTATTAATATTACAAATTGTACATCTGACTATGCATATAAATATTTTCAAAATTGACTATATTTATAATTATTTTGTTAAAATATGTCATTTATTACAATTTCCGTTTCAATAATACCAAATTTTCGATTTTTTTTTTTAAAAAAATGAGTTTTGTAGACTCGTTTGATAACGATTTACTTTTTGTTTTTGAAATTTAAATCTATTCTTATTCAAATTTCCTACGATATGTTCCACATTTCCTACAATATATCCATATTTTCTTAAGAAAGTAAGTGAATACTAACCAACTTTCAAAAACAAAACACAAGTTTTTTGAAGCTACTTTTTTTGTTTCCAAATTTTGGTTTGGTTTCTATAAATATAAGTAAGATGTATATATCCAAGTAAGAAAAAAACGCATGGTAAAGTAGTTGTTGTAGACTTAAATGTCAAAAACTGAAAATAATATCATTTATGCCTCGTTTGATAACTTTTTTTTTTGTTTTTTGTTTTTGAAATTTAAGACTACAACAACTATTTTATCATAACTTTTTTCTTATTTGAATACCTACCTCTTACCTATTTTAAGAACTAAAACCAAAATTTGGAAACAACAAAAAGTAGCTTTCAAAAGTTTGTTTTGTTTTTGAAATTTGGTTAGTATTCACCTACTTTCTTAAGAAAAGATAGATACATTATAGGAAAGATAGAGCACATGATAGGAAACTTGAGTAAAAATAGGCATAAATTTCATAAACCAAAAATAAAAAACCAAATGGTTATCAAACGGGATCTTAATAATCAAATGAAGTTGTAATTTTCAAAATTTACCTTCATTATATATATATATATATATATATATATATATATATATATATATATATATATATATATATATTTATTTATCTTAAACACTTTTCAAAAATAAACAAAAAAGTTTTAAAAACTAGTATACTTTTCAAAATTGAGCTTATGTTTTAAAGATGATAATTTTACTAACAAGAGCACTTACTCAATGACATTAGTGTATACTATATAATTAGAGAGGTCATGAATTCGAATCCAACTATTTTCCGTGGTTATAGAACAAAAATACAATTAAAAATAATATATTTTCTTCACAAAGGGTAGTAATAACGAATCAAATAATTTGGAATGTTTAAAATTAAAAAAATAAAAACTAAAACAACATGAAAAACAAAAATCATAAAACATGTTTCATGCAATAACGAAACCCAATTTATTTTTCTAGAAAAAAGAAAACAGAAAAACAATTTAGTTGTTGTCGTTTTAATAAATTATTATTGTTATTATAGAATAAATAATTATCAGAACCGATCTTCCCGGACAGAGTGGCAGCTGTCACACATGGCAAATTTTTTGTGGTTCCCACTTTGCCACTCTGCCAGAAGACCAACGTCAACAAGCGGGTCCCACAGCCCAATGAGTCATGTTCCCCTGTAGTCTAGCCTACCACAGTATATTGTTACTGCACACGTGGGCCACTAAAATAATAGGTTAAATTATTTGATGTTATTCATGATCTCTTAAATTATTATTATTTTTAGTATAAGTCCAAGAAGGGACACATAAACTCTACAAATAAAATACTAAGTTCTTAAATAAACGAGAGTTAAATACTGATTCTCAAGATTATGACTATCTCTTTCGGTTGATTTTTTTAATTATTTAATATTACTTCTAAATGAATGACAGAAATTAGCATAATTTTTTTTAGTTTAAATTGAGGATGGAACCAAAAATCATACATAAAAAGTATACTAATAGTTTCAAATAAGATGAAAAATTAAATATCGATTGAATTTATGAACATGATTAAGGGTGATATTAGATTAGTTTTCTTCGATTTTTTGTCAAACTGATAACCGAACCAATCCAATCAATCTGACAAAAGAGAAACTGAACCAATGTCTAATAAAAAAAAAAAAAATTATTGGTTCGATTTTTCTTGATTTTTGGCAAAAACCGATAA
This sequence comes from Sicyos edulis, assembly GCA_036507275.1. Lineage (NCBI taxonomy): Eukaryota > Viridiplantae > Streptophyta > Magnoliopsida > Cucurbitales > Cucurbitaceae > Sicyos > Sicyos edulis. Next base: position 68,196,660 of record CM071846.1, read on the forward strand.
CCAATAATTGATCTGATTGATTTGACATAAAGAGGAAGCGAACCAATGTCGATAAAAGATAAAATCATTTACTCGATTTTCTTCGATTCGGTTCTCTACAGTTTAATTTTTTTTTTTGTTATTATTTTATTTGCTATTTCACTTACTAACATATAAAAAGAAAAATGAAAGTAAAAAAAATCAATATTTGTTCGGTTTGGTTTTTATTGATTTTTATAAATAGAAACTGATACGACCAATAACTTTCGATTTTCTCTAAATAAAAATCAATACGTCCAATATTATGTGAAAAATTCAAATCAATCCAATAAATCAACTTGATTCGATTTGGTTTTGTCGATTTTCAATTTTTATTACCACCCCTAAATCATGATCGAATTGAACTATTTTTACTTAATCAAGTCAATACGTCATTCACTCCCTCAATAATTTATTGCAGGAGTAAGTTATAAATAAAACGGCGTTGATGTGGTTTTTTTTCAAAAAAAAAAAAAACAATAAATCGTGTCAAGTAGGAAAAATCTTAAAACCACATTTTGTTGTTCATTGTTTTGCCCACCTCCCATGTTATTGATTATTGGGGGCATGTTATGTGTGAGTAGCAAGTTAATTCGAATTAACTTAATTTCTCTAATTCGTGTTTGGAGGTTGATTAATTTAATTCTTCAGATTAAGTTAATCATTTACGAAATCCAACAATAATCTTCTTATATTTTTTCTTTGTCTCGTTTTTCGAAACCATCTTTAATTCTATTTTTCAAATAATTTATTCAACTTTAAAATTTAGTTTATTCAAATTATTTTTTAGAATAAAATTATTTTTATATATTATAGTTTATTTAATATATACTTGTATGATTTCCAAATTTAATATTAAATTTTAAATAATTAAAAAAAATAAATGATTTAACAGAACAAAAGAAATGTATTTGAATTTTAAGAGACAATTACTTGAATTGTAACAAAATTTTGTTATTCTCCTAAAAAAATAAAACAATTTTTTTTTTTATTGAAATATAATATAATCTTTTTAGATTTAGAATGAATAGATATTAACAATATAATTAACAAACAATTTGAAATAATTGATATTAACAACTAAATTAACCACTCTTAAATTTATATTGAGAAAACTTGTATAAATTTTTTTCGATTTGTAAAATATAAAATGCATACATCTAATACAATGTCAAGAAATTTGTTTTGTTCTTTTTTTTATGGTATTTAAAAATGGTTCGAATCCCCTTATCCTAGTTATTGTAATTTTTTTAAAAAAAAATTTATATTCATTTTAAAAGATATTAATGAGTTTTATTAAATAAAAAATCAAATATAACATGTTACATATAAATTTTCAAAAAGAATTTGAATCCATTTAGATACTTTAGTATAATTAATTGAAAAAACACTATTAAATAGTTTAATTCACTATTTTAAAATTATGTTCGGTTGAAATCAATTGTTGGTAGATAAAATGTCACAAAAATTGTTAAATTTTAAAACTCATTTTTCTACCTAAAATATAATTTAATTTATTATTATATACATAAGAACTTTTACTTGTGTTATTTTATGGTTTGTTTTTAAGTATTTAAATGGGTTTTTATTTTTATGTTTCTGGAATATATATATATATATATATATATATGAAGTACTTTTGTTATTTCTATATTGACTATAATTTTAATTTGAATTATTATTAACAATATATATATATATATATATATATATATAATAATAATGTTAAAATGCATGAAAATTAGATTTACACTTTTAGTATAACTTTCGTCAATCTATTTGAAGTTTGAACTACTTTTAAATATGAATAAAATTGAATTTCAATACCATTCACAAAATTTATGGTGTACTAAATAAATTAAATTGATATATTTTTTATTTTAAATTATTAAATTATAAATTAGGATGTACTAAATAAATAAATAAATAATTTAATTTTAAATTTATACCAACGTTATAATTAAGCAATTTAATTAAAATATTTTTTTACTCTTTCTAAATTTGTTTAATGAATATAAAATTTGCTATATTGTTTTTAATTTAATATAGATATTAAGTTAAAATTTAAATAACTAATAAAATATATAATGATAAATATATTTTTTTAAATGAATATTTTATTGTTATTATTTCAAATGAATGTCATTTTGTATTTGTCTATTATCGAGAGAAAACAAATCAAAGAGTAAACATTAAAATAAATGTTAAATTAAAATTCAGTTTAGCTTAATCTATGTACCAAACAACAGTCAGTTTAAAATAACATGTCCACCAAACACATATTTATTTAATCTTCAGCTTAACTTAATACTGAGCTTAACTTAATCTTAATTCTTACACCAAATATAATCTTAATTCTTACACCAAATATGCCCTCGTTGTTTATTTGGTACATGTCATTATGTCGTTCATTTTTTAAAAATGACAGTTGACGTTGGTTCTTTAAAAAACTCAACAATCACATCAATTTATATATCACTCGTTTTATTTATGAAATGGTTCAAAATCTCTTACATCCATTTTGAAGGAAAAGTAGAATCAAATAAAATAAGAAGCAAATATACAAAAGAAGCAAAATTCGTAGGATCAAAATCACCACAGTCAAATAAAATAAAGGTTAAAATCATTTTTAGTTATTTATTAACTTTTAATGGATGGTTGTGGAAGAAAGTAGTAATTATGAGGGGTATTGAAAGATTATAAGGAGTTTGATAAAGATAAAATATTATTTAATTATGAGTGGTTATAACAAAAAAATAATAATAATAATAAAATTATTATTTAATTTTTCAAGAGAGTTAGTAAATTTTCACGAAGAAAAATGACATTCTATATAGAAAGTTTACCAAGGGCTTACAAGGTTTTTATAAAATACTTATAAATTTTTTGAAGTCGTTGAATTATCTTAAATCACAAGTCCATAAATTGAAAGTAAATTTAATTATATTAAATATATGAGCTTGAAAATATGAGAAATATTATACAAATAAAATTTAATTTTAATTAAAGAGGAAAATCACTTATGATCTCTTCTTATACAATGTTGAATTATATTAATCTATAAATTAAACCAAAAATTTTAATTAATGAATTAAGACCAATTTAATTATATCAACCAACAAAAATTAAAATATAGATAACCCTCCCATTCAAGAAAAAAAAGAAAAAAGATAATCCTCTGATTAAAATATATATATAAACCCTCTTACAAACCATCACAAACCCCTATTCAAATAACTTTTACTTTGTAAGAGTATAGTTTCTATATTTTAAATAATAATATATATATATTTTGAATTATCGCTGGATTATGTTTTCAAATAATAATATGGCTACTCTATAGTCAATATTTAATATTTTACTCGAAATATCAGTCTTATCTTCATATTTTTATATACTAGAATTTTGGAACGTGCCCGAAGATTTTTTATGGCAGGTGACATTATATTTTTATTTATTAAAATACTTATAAATAATATATATATATATATATATATAAATTTTAAATGAGTAAGTAAGATATTTATTATCTACTTTATTTAAAAATCTCATACAATGTAATTCAAGATAAAAGTAAAATAAAAAAATATACTTATCATAATTTTTAAAGAAAATTATGAAATAAATTAAACTTGTTTAAGAAATAAGTTTTCGTCATGCTAAAATCTTACTTTGTATACAATATTTTTTTTTCATTCATTTATTATTTTAGTTTAATCTACGAACATTGAAGCCATCTTTTCCAAAAAAAACCTCGAAACCATCAACTCTCTAAAATCTTAAAAATCATATTTGTGTCTTCTTATTTCATCTTATATTTTATAAATAATAAAAAATAAAGAAAATATTGAAAAAAAAGATTAAAAAAACTCATAAAATCTATTATCTACCTCTTCTACGAATTTTGATGAAACATAAGTTTTTAAATATTAATTTAAAACATAATATTATATTAAATCTATTGTTCTCTACAATAATAATAATGGTGTATAGATTTATATTTAAATTTAAAAAAGATATAATTAGTAAAATTGATAAAATTTAAGTAGTTTCATATGTCAAAATATGAGTAGTACTTCAATGACATCACGTATCACAGAATAAGCAACAAATTACATGTTAAGTCATATTTATTATAATAACAAATAATAATAAGAATAATATAAAAAATAATAATTATAAAAAATTACCTTTCATTAATGGAAGAATGTGATAAACACATCTTCAAAATTTTAAATACTCCATAAATTTAAAAGAATATTATAAATTAAATTGAAGCATAAAATAAATAGAAGTACACAAAGAAAACATAATAAAAATAAAAATAAATGAAGGAGAAGAAAATGTTATGTACAACGAATTAAATACAAATTGAAAAAATTGTTCTTTACCTTCGACGACAACCACTCCCACGAACACAACTCAGTGCACCAATGCTAAGACTCCCAACCCGAACAAAATCTGTACACCTGTGCAACATCAAAAGAATTATTAGTAATTTGAATTTTGAAGAACAATAAATTTGTGGTATTTATAGAAAAAGTTGGAACGCCCGAGATCTTCTTTAAATTTGAAAAAAAAAACTCAATATCTTCATTTGATTTTATAGTTATTTAGTTTGAAGATACTAAATTTTAATAATTAATAATAATAATAATAAGTCACATTTTAAGTAGTAAAGATAAAGATAAAGAATATTACGCAGATTCTCTTATCTTCTAATTTAATTTATGAGATTTGCTAAAAATATATTATCTTCTAGATGATGAAAATCTAAAAATTTAAATAATCTAAATAATATTATAAATATATTTGCATTTTTTTTATATTTGAATAGAAGATTATGCTATGTTTGTAATTTAGGATGTGACTTAAGGATAAAATCGTCCAAAAATGATTTTCCTCTTAAGCCACACTTTAAGGTAGTATGAGATTTGCTAAAAATATATTATCTTCTAGATGATGAAAATCTAAAAATTTAAATAATCTAAATAATATTATAAATATATTTGCATTTTTTTTTTATATTTGAATAGAAGATTATGCTATGTTTGTAATTTAGGATGTGACTTAAGGGTAAAATCGTCCAAAAATGATTTTCCTCTTAAGCCACACTTTAAGGTAGTATGATATGATATGATATTTATGGCTTACGTGCTACGCATCAATATTTTAAAAGATATTTCTTTAAAAAATGTTTTAAAGATAAAAATTAATATAATGACCCAATGATTATCCCTAGGGGTGCAACAAAAAACCGAAAAACCGAACCGAACCGAACCAATGGATCGGATCGATTTTTTACCTCAAAATTGGACATATCGGTTTGTAATTTGAAAAAACCGAAAATATTGGATCGGTTCCGGTTTTCATTTTAAAAAACCGATCCAAACCGATATATATATATAGTCAATAATTCATATAGAGTAATCTTCTTTCCATTAATATTTCTTTAATTCACCCCTATTTCAAGTAAAAAATATCCTTAAATAATTTTAAATAAGTTAAAAATACTTCTAACCTTTAAAAAAATAGTTGTTTACGAGAATGTTGTTTTTATATGAGAAATATTATTTTTGATATATTAAAAAAATTGGACATTGGATCGGATCGGATCCATTTTTGGACATTGAAAAACCGAACCAATGGTTCTATACTTTATTGGACATTGGATCGGATCCATTTTTTGAAAACCGAAGATATTGGTTAGGTTGTCCGTTTGGTACAAAACCGACAAAAACCGAACCGAAATCACCCCTAATTATCCCATAGCAACCTACAAAGAAATGAATATTCCCAAGGCGTTATCTTTTTTATACTAAATTAATTACAAATTCAATATTTATAAGAGGACAATTTGGTTGCAGCCATGGCTGCACCCCACTAGAGATGTCAATTTTCCCCATGGGGTCGGGGCCCGTGGGGACCCGCCCCTATAGGGGCGGTAAATCCCCGAATAGGCGGTGAATGGGGGAGTGAGTGGGGATGAAAAATTCCCCGCAAGCTAAATGGGGATGAAGACGAGGAATGTATTTCTCATCCCGTTTCCCCGTTCCTCGCCCCGTTCATATTTTATATATGTATTTTTAAATTTTTCTAAATACATTAATATATATAAAGTAATAAAAATACTTATTTGGATTAATATTTTCTTTACCTAATTAATTATTTAGTTAAAATTCAGTAAGCATTTTTTTAATATTGAAAAAACTATCTGAGATTTAGAGAATTGAGTTAACAATAGGGAAAGTTTGTAAAAAGTTAAAAATAAGAAAAGAAAAGAAGAAGAGTTAAATGGTGAATAATTCCCCGTGGGGAACCCGACCCCCGTAATTTACCCGTGGTGAATCCCCGCCCCGTTCCCCACAAAATTTTATGGTGAATTTCGCGGGGATGGGGATTGAAATGAGTAGCGGAGATGGGGACGGTAAAGTCATCCCCGTCCCCGCCCCGTGGACATCTCTACATCCCACACATGAAGTCACACACATATTTTAATATTTTTTTATTAAAAAAAAAAAAGAAAAGAAAAGAAAAGTGGGCTGAGATGTGTGGCACCCAAGGTGCCACATGTTGACATTATGGATGGAGTGCAGCCACTAATTACCCTCTATTTATAATCTAACCTTAATTTTGGGTATCATTTTGATTTGATGTTCTCGTTTAAGGATGTACACTAAATAATTCATAATAGGTTGGTCACCTTTGATATTTATTTTATTTTTATTTTTTGGTTTTTGAAACTTAATTCTACAACAATTACCTTACTTTTTTCATTTGAATGCCTACATCTTACATATATTTTAAAATTTGAAAAAAAAATAGTTTCCAAATTTTTTTTTTCTTTTTAAAATGTGGTTAGCATTCACCTATCATATCATATCATACTACCTAGTGTGGCTTAAGGGAAAAATCATTTTTGGACGATTTTACCCCTTAATTCATACTTTAAATTACAAATATTTCATTTATTGGAATATAAAAAAAATAAATGCAAATAATGTAGAAAATATTTACAATATCATTTAGATTTTCATCAGAAAATAAAATATTTTTATGACTAGGTTAGAAGATAAGAAATTTCAACAAAATATTTTCAATATCATTTAAATTTTCAATATCTTTACCAAATCTCATAAATTTTATTTGACATTTTAAATTATAATTAAAATAATAAATTTAATTTTCCAATCTGTTCTCTGCATTTTGTTTACGATAACAGTTTCTCTTTACTTGGATTTACTTTTCTTTGTTTTTGTTTTTTTTATAATAATTTATTTTATTTTTGTTGGATTATTTAGCTTAACTTTCATATGGTTTTTCTTTTGTTGCAATAGTTTTTGTAGGATCTTTTTTGCATAATTGTTGTCTTTCAAAAATAGACTTGGAGATTTTGAAATTTTTTTTGAAGAATGAGGCTAAAATGCATGAATTCTTCCGTTTCAAAATTTTGGTAACAATGATTTTCTCTATATATATATATATATATAGTTTTCTATATTTTGTTTACAAACACAGTTGAAACTTTCTCAAAATTTAGTTATCTTATTTTTGTTGGATTAATTACCTTAACTTTCATCTAACTTTTTTTTGTTGCAATAATTTTTGTAGGGATAATAATTGTTGAGACTTGGAGATGTGGAATTTTTTTTTTAAGAATGATAAAATTACCATTTCAGTTAAAGGTAAGTTCATATATTTATACTAATAAATATATTTAGCTTATTTATATTTATAATTATAAATATAATATAACTCTTATAAATTTTATATAATTCAATAGTAATTGGCCTATTACTAGATAAATTGAGAAAAAACTAAAAGAGTATCAATTTTTAAAAATCATAGATAAAATTTAATTTTAATGCCATAAATTTTATTAAGTGTTTTAACATGAATTTTAATAAATTTAATTAATGTGAAAAAATAGTTATAAAATTTAATTTATATTGAAATTATTATTTGATGATTTAAATTTAGGGCAAAAATGTAGGAAAAAATTTATAAAATATATATATATATATTATTTATTGCACTCAATTGACATATTTTATTCAATATATATAATTTATCATTTAAAAAATTATCACTGCAAGGCCGTGTTAAAAATTCTAGTTTTCTTAAAGAGAGATAGATATAGATATATTGTAGGAAAGTTGAAAAAATTTGAGTAAAAATAAATTTAAATTTTAAAAATTAAAAAAAAATTAAATGATTATCAACTGGCCTAAATCAAATAACCAAGTTGGATTAGGAAAAACACTTAATATCAATGGCACTGTCAAATTTTATTAGTTTACTTTTCTCTTTTTAGCATACTTTTAAAATTTTAGACAATTTCCAAAAATAAAAAAATATACTTGTGAAAAAAACTACTTTATCAAGTTCTTAAAAATTGGTTAGAATTTCAAAAGCATTTATAAAAAAAAGAATGGATTAAAAATTATAAATTGAGAATTCATAGCCTTTTGAAATTTAATAAAAAAGAACCAGAATGGAAACAAAATCATAACTAGTGTTCCATACATGTTTGCTAAATTTCAATTACCCAATTATGCATGTTTGGAAAGTGGGGTTGGCAATTAGTTATTAACTAATTGCATTAATTAGTAATAATTTAACCAAAATGCTGATATAATTTTTTGAGAAAACAATGAGAACTGACACATCACAAAGAAGGCTTATGAATCAGCATACACTTATGGCTAAAAATCCAAGTAAACGGGGCTCATGTTAGCAACTCCATTTTTCTTAATATATATAAAAAAAATTAGACTAAAACTACAATATAAACCGAATGAGTCAGTGGCACAATGGTTTTAATGTTTGGTGGTAAATCAGTTCAACACCAGCGTATAATAACACAGACCAACTTAAGGCAATTTGACGGAATGAGCTCATATTTATATGGATAAATTAAGTTGAAAATTATTTTGCTTTTAATTTTTAATTTTTGAAATTTAAGCTTACAACATTTACCATATTATATATATTTTTTTTCTATATTGATATCTACATTTTACCTAAATTTATAGAAATCAAACCAAAATTTGAAAATAGAAAAAATAGCTCTCTAAACTTGTTTTTGTTTTTGAAATTTGGTTAGCGTTCACCTACTTTCTTAAGAAAAGATGTATACGTTTTACAAAAGATGGAACTCATAGTTAGGGGTGATATTGGTTCGGTTTTAGGTCAAACCGATAACCAAACCGATCCAATCAATTTAACAAAAAGAGCAACCGAACTAATGTCCAACAAAAGAAAAAATCATTGGTTCAGTTTTTCTTGATTTTTAGGTCAAACCGATAACTAATCCGATCCGATGATTTGACAAAAAGAGGAACCGAACTAATGTCCGATAAAGGATAAAATTATTGGCTCAATTTTCTTCAATTTGGTTTCCTATGATTTAATTCTATTTTACTTTTTTACTTGCTATTTCACTTCCAATTCATATTTAATGTCGTTTTCCTTAAAAAAAAATCTCATAATTTTTAATTAAATTAAACAAAAATAATTAATTACTTACCGATAAAAAGTTTAACTAATATATAAAAAGAAAAATGAAAGTAAAAAAGTTAATATCGGTTCGATTCGGTTTTTATTGGATTTTACAAATAGAAACCGATCCGGTCCAATAATTTTCGGTTTTCTCTAAATAAAAACCAATATTTTGAATATTAAATAAAAAAATCCGAACCGATCCAATAAATCGGTTTGGTTCGGTTCGGTTTTTATTATCACCCCTATTTATAATATGGAATTTGAGTAAGAATATATTTAAATTTCAAAAATCAAATGGTTTTCAAACGAAATTGGTATGATTCTTGAATTGACCTTACAATTAATTTATTTGATTCTCTCAAGCTAAAACAGAATTTATTAACAATTTTTAGAAATATATATATTACTTATAATGCATATTTATTTTATTTAATTATTACTTTAAAACTTTTTATTCTCTAAGTTTCTTTAAAATATTACTTTGTCTTCAATTAATGGTATTGAATTGTTAATAGTTATTATATTGATTTATATAAAAATTAATAACAAAATTAATTTATCAAATTAATTTTGTTGAGTTGAGTTGCTCAAACACATCCGGTACGAAGCAATGGATTTCCTAACTCTAAAAAATTAAGATTAGTGGCATATATAGGTTTTCTTTTTTGAAAATGGTCGAATATATAAGTTTAGTAGTAACCCTAGTACTTCTACTTTAACTTTAATTACCATCAATTACTTGTCTCTTTCAGCCAATAGAGCAATAACACAAGTGACATCAATCTAGACTTAGAGGTCTTAGGTTCGTGTCTCTCCCACCCCTAATTGTTGTAATCTAAAAAAATTACTTGTCTCTTTCATACATCTTCTCTTATCATATAATATTTCCCTTCCCTATTTTTATTATTATTCTTTTATTTAGAAAACATATACCCATATTATATTATTCAATTCAGGCATATATAAACCAAACTTGATTTTCATCATTTTTTTTTTTTGAAAACCAAGCAATTCATTAAGCACCACGCGCAACAACCACACAATCGTCTAAAATGGCAGAAACAATACAAGGGGGGAGATTCCTCCTCCAAAACCCAAAAAAACTCTCATCCGAACAACCGAGAGTACAAGACCAACAAAAATCACCAACACGCATGGAGGACTTAGCCAGAAGATCGACCACCTTATTACAATCCCTCCTACAATGAAGAAAAGAGACAACACCCAACTTTGCAGATAAATCTATTTTGGCGATCTCTTTACACCTATTTTCATGTGTCCAATGCATTTAAACATATATACAATTTTCTCTCTCTTGTATATTGTGCTAGTCTCTTTCAATTGTGTATATGTAACGGCCCAGTTTTCTATCCCGGTTCTCGAGGAGCTTCCGGTTCAGATTCAGTGGTTCGGTTGGGCCGTTAAAGCTGTTTTGTCCCTTAGGGGCATTTTGGTCTTTTTGCTCCCTGGGCAGGATTTGTGGATTTTCAGGGATTCGAGGCAGCTCCTGCCTTTGTTGAGGCTTGTTTGTTGTGGGCTGCGAGTCCCGAGATGTTTGGGCTTTTCGTTTGGGAGTTCGGTTGTCATTTGGGTTTTGGGCAAAATGATGGTTGTTTGGGTGTTTCCTTCGGGATTCGAGCCGGCTTCATGTATGGGTTTGGGAGGTTGATTTCAGTGAGTTTTGTTGTTTGGAAAGGTTGCTTCAGTCGGGTCTCGAAGGAGGAAGCCGGGAAATGAGATTTAAGGATTTTAAGGATTTTTGGAAAAATTGGAAATTGGATAAATTGGATTTATTTGGATAAGTTTGGATTTTAAATAAAAGAGAAAAGAAAAGAAAAAAAAAAGGAAAAATCTCATTTTTTTCCCAAAATTTCCCTTTCTCTCTCCTTCTCTCTCTCTCTCCCCGAGCACCCCCACCCCCGACCTAGCCCATGGCTCGCTCGCCCACCGCCCCAGAGCCCCTACTGCGCCCGAGCTAGCCTGACCCGCGCTCCTCGCCTCGCCTTGACCCTTGGTCGCCGCGAGCCCGACCGCGCGCGCCCTTGCGGCCGAAGCCGCCCTGTGACGTCGCGCGCCCGCGTCGCCAGTCGCGTCGCCAAGCCAGCCGAAGTCGCCCGCCTGATGCCGCGCCCTCGTGGTCGAGCCGCTTCGAAGTCGCGTCCCTCAGCGCGTCGTTGCGCTCGCTGCGCCGTCTTCGCTTTCGCCGTAGCGTTCGCGTTCGCGCGCTCTCGCCAATGCCGTGCCCAGTAGCGCCTCGGCGCCTTGTCTTGTCGCGCGCCCAGCGCTGTGCAGCGCCCGCGCCAAGAATCGCCTAGCCCGTGCGTCCGTGGTCATGTCGTCGTGTGTCGACCATGCCTCGTGAGTTGCTCCGAGCCGAGCTCTGTTTGTTTTATTATATTTGGGCCTTTTGATTGTAATTATTGTTGTTTTTGTTAGGTTCTCGCTAGCTAGCTCGGGTTCGATCGCAGCTTAGGTTTCTTGTGTTTAGAGGTCTTAGGCCGGTAAGGATTTCTTCACGGAGTTGTGTGGACTCTGCGATATATTATGCAATTGCTTGATTGTATGCTTGTTTGTGTTTATTGACATGTTTGGTGATAAGTGCTCTAATCTGAATTCCGATTAGCATGACTTTCTGGTTAATTCTCATGTTAATCCATGTTAGGTTGTTCCTTTCTCGGCATGCTCGTATCTCATTCTTTGCTTCGTAGTATCATGCTAGGCTCGTTGTATTCTTATTGAGCACGTATTGGATTTTATGGAATTGTTTCTTTGTTTGCTAGGCGAGTTAGAAGTGGGGTAGATAGCATCATCCGGGCCCGATGCATAAAGAACCTTGCATCCATGGCGGGGACGTCGAGCAAGTCATTCCGTCCCTGGACCCCGTGAGGATTAGCTAACCCAAGCGGTAGGCCCCGCAATCTTGGGTGAGGGAGGCGGTTGTTAATGCCCCAAGCGGTCGGGATGATGACTTGGCATTGCCTCGTCCCCGCGCGGCGGCATGTCCTCGGCATGTTTGGCGGTAGCCCCCGATTGCCACTGTTAAGGCAAGGCGGCTTCTACGGTGTAAGCCTACCACGACCGTTTCTTGGCCCCAGTGCGGTGGTTCAGGTGACATAGTTTACGTGTCCGGTCTCACACCCCTATGTCGGTGACACCGATCCAAAGATTTAGTTAGGCGTGGATTGGATATGGGCGGCTTGCCTTCGGACCCTAGCAACCCCCATAGTCTGCGTGAGTACGCGGTGCATGCTTACGCTCATTACTGGCGCCGATGGAGAGCTCCTCGGGATTGTGAGCGGTGTACCTTTCGTCGACGAGAGAGCAGTGAGGCCGGGACTTGTTTCTCGTATAGGGCGACTTGTGTGATGTGTTGTGTGGTGATTGATTTCCGGACTAAGACCCTGAGTTGGCATCCGAGGCCCAAGTGTGGGCTAAGCTATGTGCTCTATCTGTGTTTATATTCATAGCTTGCTTATCTTCTCGCTAGATGACCATGTATATCGTATTGTACCCGTTGGGGATTCTTCTTGAGTAATTCGTTACTCACCCTTACTTATATTTCAGAAACCATGGCGCGGCGCAGGATGGTGGAGGAGGAGCTGTGATCATGGAAACCCGTTGTTCAACTCGAAGATTATGTTTATGATTTAAATGTCCTCTGAATGCATGTAGTTGGGCACGGAGCCCTAGGGTGTTTTCTGAATGTATTTCCGGATTCTAGCATTGTTGTAAAGTTTGTATGTTTTAAATAAATCTCTTATCAGAGTATGTTTGGAAATGTATTTGTCTTGGAACAGGTGCTTGGAAACAGGGACAGGTTTCAAGAATTTTGTATTGACTTTTTAAATGAACTCTTGCCGGTTTTTGGTTTTTACTTAGAATCCGAAACAACCCTATTGCAAATTCTAGTGTTGATTTCTATGCATGCATTGAGGTAATGGCCTATTTAGAACCCCATTCGGGTCGGGTCGTTACAGTATACGTGTAATTAATTCTTTCGTGTTTGATCTCACTATGTTATGTGGGCTCAACCTAATTTTATTTTGTACTAAAAAAAAAAGCTAATTTTATTTTATACTTTGAAGAATATAATTTTTACATTATTTTATACCTTACAAAAAAAAAAAACTTCTCAAAAGTAGGTGAATAATTCTTTAAAAGACATTATAATTGAAACGATTTTTTTAAATATATGTGAATGTTTAACTTGCAAGCACCTAAACATTCTGTGTGGACATATTTTATAAAATCTCACAACATTTAAATATTAAAAGAATTAATATTTAGATGGATGGCAACTTTATATCAAAATTCTTAATTTTTTAGTTTTTAAAATTTTTTTGATCACTAAGACTCTCTTCGATAACTATTAGTTTTTTTTTGTTTTTGGTTTTTCAAATTTAAGCCAATTTTCACTTAAATTTCTACAATATGTTCCATTATTCCTACGATTTATTCATCTTTCCTTAATAAAGTAGGTAAATACTAACCAACTTTTAACAACATAAACAAACTTTTGAAAGCTGTTTTTTTCCTCCAAATTTTGGTTTGATTTTTATAAATACAGGTGAGAGGTCGATATCTAAGTAAGAAAAAAACTATGATAAGATAGTTGTTGTAGGCTTAAATTTTAAAAACAAAAAACAAAAAACAAAAAAACCAAATGGTTATAAAAAACGAGACTTGAGTTAATCAATGAGAATTTTGCATATATAACAAAAAAAAGGTAAAATATTTCCATCTATAGCACAAAATCAAAATTAATTCATTTGTAACAGAAAATTCAAATTAAGTTCTATCACTAATTGAGTTTTATTGGTAATAGAATTCAATCAATGATAAACTCATTCTATCACTGCTTGAGTTTTCTATAAGGATAAAAATTCAAATTGAGTTCTATCACTAGTTGAGTCATATAAATTAATGTGCTATAGATTAATTATTTTAAAAATTCTGCTACAAATATAATATAAGAGGTAGAATATGTGGTTGATGATAAGTTCTCTTAATCTATAATAATTTAAACTGAACAAATTAAGCAAGTCAATATTCAACTCTATAAATATTTGCAATTAGAAAAAAAAAAAAAAAAATCCCAAGACCAAACCTAAATACAAGAATTACATGAATAATCGTTTTATTTTTAAATAAAAGTATGACTGTAGTATTAGACTAAATTACTACCGAACAAAAAGAAACCAATAAACTACTAACTTTCTCATTTCTCAGTATGTGAATAATCATTTTAAATAATAATAATAGAAATTGTAACTTATAAAATATCTTCATAATCGTTGACTTCAAGATCCCTGCCACACTTATCTGCAAACCATATTTTGACTTTATAGTTGCACAATCAAAACTGAGAAAAATAATGTAAATTATATTCACACACGTATTTCCATATAATTTATAGATTTATTCCATTGAATTTACTAAAAAAAAATGGCATATTTATATTGAAGTCTTTTCCACGTGTGTTCTCTTTCTTCCACAAAACGGAGAAAAAAAAAAAACACTTGGCCTGAAGGGAGCGTGTGAGATTCACATTAATATTTATTATTCTAATGAAAATTCCTTTTTAAAAAATATATATTTGGACATTTTAGTCAAATAGTGCTGATTTTATAATTATTTTTGTTGAAAAATGGAAGACATAATGATAAATGGAAAGATTTGACAATGTATAAAGGTAAGACAAAACATGTTGAGCAAATGAGGCCACATAAGTTGGGAAATAAATGGACATAACATGCCCTTTAGAAATTATTGTAGGGTCACAATTTTGTTCAAAGAAAATAAACCAACAATTTGATTTTTTTTTTCTTATTCTCATGATAATGAAATGCACTTGTATAATGTAACACTAGCACATAATGAAAACATACCTAAGTTTTTTTTTCAGTTAATAATTAATCTTACATTTTAAAAAAAATCATCCATGTGCATATAAATACACACTCACAAGTTTATTATTTGTGGGAATGTCAATTTTTTCTTCTCTCAAATATCTAGATATTATTATAGTGAGGATACTATTATTATCCTACAATAAAAGAGCGGAGAGTCGTTTAAACATTTGTAAAATAGGTAGACTACGTCATCCTCGCATCTACAATTAATTTTGAGATGAATATATGTACTATCTAATATGATCTCAAAATCCATTAAGTTCAAAAGAGTATCCTGTCTAATTTTATATGTTATTCAATGATCATTCAATTTTTTGTTTTTGATTTCTGACATAAAACTTATTTTTCTCTTAATTTCTTTATTATAGTTTTTTACTCAATACATGAAGTACTTGAATGTCAAAGTCAAAGTCAAATTTAAAAAATAAAAAATATTTTTAAAAAATTTTCTTTTTTAATTTCTAAAATATGAGTTGATTTTTGAAATTATATCTACCAAGTAAACAACAAAATAATAAAATTTATATAAGAAAGATGTAGATTTACTTTTTAAATACGTTTTTATGCCATAGAAGTTAATTTTAAATAATTAAACAATGTTTTAAAGTGAGTTGGAAGACTACAAAACTAATTTTAATCATTTCAAAATTATTTTGTTTTTCATATGTCATTAAAAGATGTTAAATATTTATAAAAAAAAAAACATTTTCTCAAAAAAGAAATTTTTTAAAAACAAAAAATATTACTATGTAAAGTTTTATTATGTTTAAAAAAAACTATGTCAGTCATAATTTTGAAAAAAAAATTCTAAAAAGAATGCTAAATTTTTTATTGAGTTTCTAACAACTATGTCCTAATATTTTAGTTTTTTAAAATATAATTATATTGAATTATTTTAAAACTTTATTCAACTTTAATTTCAACCGCTAACTATAGTTATTTTAGTTCTTAAAAAAACTATATTTCTTTTTAACCTAATGAAAATTTGTGTGTAGTTATTATATTTCATCTAAACAAGTTATTATATTCGATTGGAACAATCACAACATACTATATAGTATGTTAAAGGAGTAGAGTCCAATAAAATTTATACAACCTGATAGCTATAAATTACATGTTCATATATTAAAAAAAACATGTTAAAATTCCCAATCACTAAATGTAGTTAATTTTTTTTAATATATATAATAAACCTATGCATGCAAGTGTACCTTCCCAACACACGAATAACATACCAATTCAATTCAAATTTTTGTAGTCTTTATATTGAAAAATTGATATCATTCCGTTATCTAAATTAATATTATTTAAAAATGGTTCACACGAATGAATTCAATAAATATATATATATATATATATGTAAATTGTGGGGCTCAACAAAGAGTTGGATATTTTATTAACTCATAATTATTTAATTTCATCAGGAAAACAAAATGATGTCTAGTCTTAATACACTAATTTATGCCTTAAAAAACACTAATTTGTTGACCCCACAAAACATGATAGGTCAACTATGGCTTTTGTCGAGGCATTTAGGACGGCGTTTGCCTACATCATTTTTTTTTCAAAAAATAAAACTATAACACAATTATTTAATTATTCTATTATTACCCATTACAATTAAAAAAAAAAACTTAAGAAATCACTTTGATTTGTGAATTTGGTGAACTTTAGCACTTTAATTATTCAAGTTTTGATTCGTGTAATTACTTCGTTCTTGAAGCTAAAAGATTTTAATCGTTAAAGATTCAAAATCAACATTTAACTATAATGATATTTTTATAATATAATATAAAATTCACAATTCACAGTTTATTGAGACTAACTATAAATTTTACGTGTTTTCAAAAATTTTTTTTATAAATTTTAGGTAAAAGATATTATTGTTCTCAAAAGAATGAGAGTTAAATAACAATTTTTAAGATAAAAAATTCATGGTCATAAAATTAAATTATATTCAATTAATCAATCAAGTTAATACATCCTTAACCATTTCAATTTTTAAATATCCCTTTTAACTTTAAAATGTTAACCTTGTATTTGGTAGGTTGAAAAAAAAAAGGTGGCTAATGGATCAATCCCATTATCAAAAAATAGGAAAACTTTTTTTGTAGGATTAGTTTGAAAATGAAGGAATAAATGGACAAAATAGCTTGGACCTGTGAGACTAACTATCTAGGTCTTCAAAATTTTCCATTTGTTTAATAAAGCATTAGGGAAGCATATTTAATTGGGTGGGCGGTTTTTTTAGTTAAATTAATGATATTAATTAATTGTCATTAGCAAGGTGAATTTGACCATGATAATATTACTAAATACCACACCAACATAGTTAGGCCATGCCATTAGAGTGCATAATTAATTATATTTAAAGATGATAATGGATAACTAACCCTACTTTTGTGTGCCATTTTGCCTCCCACTTAGGCCTTTATTTATGTGCTTTTATTAAACTCTCCTCCCTCTTTTATTATAATTAAAGCAATGAACCCCATTATCCTAATATATTTTTTTGTGAGACTAGGTTTTTAATTTAGACAATTTTTTTCAACATTTTAATCTTAATTTTTAAACCAATGACCTAAATTGGATAATGCTTCCAAACAATGACCTCTATGTAGGGTTTATTGGTCTCATTCTCCCACTTTGTATTAAAAAAAAAAAAAAAAACTTCCAAATTATTTTTCATTTCCAAATGTATTTTTGTCTACCGAACTATGATTCCTTTCGCTCTTCTAATTGATGTAAGACTGATTTTGTCTTCTTCTTCTTCTCGGTTGAACTACTACTTTTGTTGGGGATTTTTGTCATGTTTCTAACCGATAATAAAGTATGTTTGACTTTACAACATTAGTATAACTTGAAGTTAAAAGGTTGCGTTTTTATTTTGTATGATTATAATTTACTTATCATAAATAGGATGCGGATTTTTTATGGTCCTATAAGTTCTAATGTAATCTTAGGTTTATACTAAAACATTCTATTTTATTGTATATATGTACTTTTTAAATCATATTAATATATTCTTTGCATAAATCAAACATAGGCTATTTAAGTCCAAGATCGTTATGTTTAAAAAAAAAAAGGCCAAGATCGTTAGTGTCGTTAAAAATGAAAGTCAAAACAATTCTCATATAAAAAAGAAAAAGTTGATGAATATTATTTAAGGATTCACTAAATAAAATCACTATACATAGGAGAATTTACCATGAGCAACACATTTTATTTCTTGTATTATATTTGCAGCAATTTTTTTAAAATAATTCATCTATAACGCATTATTTTCTATCATTCAACTAGTGATAAAACTTATTTTGGATTTCTATTACTGATAAAAAACTTAAGCAGTGATAGAATAATTCTATCATTGATTGAATTCTATCACTAATAGAACTCAACCAAAGTGATAAAACTCAATTTGAATTTTATGTTGTTAATTATAGGTAGGTCAAACAAATAACAAAATAAAATGGGACTTTCCAATTAACATTTTGGGTTGTTATATGTTATGATCAAATGTACCCAAATTTTCCCCCATTTAAGCTTGAATTTTCTAAGGATGGTTTACATCAACTTTGATTTGTCATCTTTGATTTTATTATTAATATTTTCTTGATTAAATTTACCATATCGATGATATACAGTAAATTACACAATTTACCATATTATACTAAAATTGTTTTTAGGGCTAGGTCTCGTCATCTAAACATACTTTAATACTCAATGAAAAATCATCCATAATTTCACAACTTATAAAATATTATATCAATATATAATTTAAAATATCTCTACACCGAATACTTCTTCAAAGCTCTCCATTTTATTTATATGAACTTTTTAAGGAAATTTTCTCCTTGGCTTCATTTAAAACTCGACATTTTTATCTTTGTAAATAATGTGTTAATTAATTGCATACATGCATTAATAATGCTTGAATTTGGATTATGGGAGTTTTTTCTATTAGTAGAAATTAAATTATAGTATGGCTCATCATAAGTACGTAGAAAAAAGTATAGTTTTTAAAAGTGGATTATTTATGGAAAATTCAAACTCAACCGCCATTAATAACATTAATGTTTTTTTTATAAACTTTATTAATATGGAACAAATGGAAACAAATAAATGTATCTATTGAGATAAATGGTTGGCCGCCGTCACCTTTGTTTGTCACTATTCAGTTAGGTGAAAAGCTCCTCTTCTCTCATATTTTCTTTAATTTACACTTTATGTTTAAATCTTATTTTAATTTAAAAAAATTATTTTAAGCCGTTGGTGCTAATTTCTCGTCCTTCATTCAACAAAGTATATATATATATATATATATGCACGCCCTAGATATAAAGGAATATAGTGTCTCAAAAAAAAAAAAGATATAAAGGAATATAAAAAATAATTATTTTTATTATCAATTAATTTAAAATAAAATTTTATATTATTTAATATAATATGAGTATTTGTGAAATTCAATTGAACATTTAACTTATTATAAAAAAAAGTTAAAATACAATATAAAATAATGAATTCATAAGAAACATCATCAAATATAAAAAAGTTTAGTAATATTTTGTATAATTAATAGCTATAAAGCTAAGCATTTAAATCTCCCTCTAAAAAAGACATTTTTTTAAGGTGAAATAAAAAGACATTAATTAATATAGAGAATAGTATTGAATGGACACAAAATAATTATAAATATAATCAAATTTTAAAGTATTTATATTTATATTTTAATATTATATTAAAATATTTATTAATACAATATTATATATATATTTGTTTCTAAAAATATGGTATTATACATTAATAATAAGTAAGAAAATATATAATAATACTCATTTAATACTAATGAATATGGTTGCTAATTTTTTGAAAACAATAATCATATTTGTAATTATTTTTTAAATATAATTTTCTGTTAATATAATATAATATCTCAAAAAGTTCAATGACTGTAGTGGGATGAACGTAACAAACAACCAATCCGATTGGGAAAAGAAGAAGCAAAACATTAAATAATTTTTTATTTTTTGACTATAACATTAAATAAAGTATTTTCCTTTTCTTAACATTAAATAAATGTTAAACTCTATTATTTTTTTGGAAATTAAGTATTCAACTATTATAAGACACCGTTCCATTTTCAATACCTAAATTATATTTGTCTAAAAAAAACCTAAATTATATTTATATATTCAATTCCTAATTATATATAATTTAAATCTTCATTTACGTCTTTTTTTCTATTTTATTTGAGGAACTTCGTTTAAATTTTTGTGATTGTACCAATACTCCATAGACTTAGACCATTTTTATTTTTATACATTGAATATACCATTTTACTTCCTAAATTTTCAAACATAATACTTATTTTACAATCCACTCTTGAGAACATTACAAGTGTCGAATTTGTTTAATTTTCAAAACTCTAAGCCATATATTATACCTTCATCTACAATGTCAATCAAGAAATTAGTAAATCAAATTTTTACTATTATATATTTGATAAAAACTAAAGTTTGTGAACTTTTCCTAATCAACAACAACATTAGTTCAACAATATTAAGTATATTTTTATAATTAAAAATTTATGAATTTAAATTTCTACTTCCAACAAGAAATATTTAATTCATGTCAATATTAATCTAAAATTTTCTCTTATGAGAATAACCTAAGTTAAAGTGGGCACCTTTCATAAATAAAAAGACATCATTTAGTAAATAGGTTAAGACAGCTACAAAATAAAAATAATAAATAAAACAATAATTATTATTATTCTTATATACTACAATTATTATTTTATTTTGTTTGATTTTATTTAAATTCAACATCATTCGAGAAAAACTATCGATTGGAGTTTATACAATATTTTAAATAGCACCCAAGTTTGAAATAATGAAAGCTATAATCGAAAAATTAAAGACTTGTTGATTAAACAAGATTATTCAAAACAAAATTAATTACCCTAATTAGTATTAGTATTATTTATTTTATTCACTAAGCAACATTAAATCAAGAACACGCTTTTTAGAAATTTGTCAAATCAATCTATATGATTGGAGCAAAACGGGAGGTATATCTGGTGGTTTTTAGAAGACTTTGGGATAAGAAAGAGGAAAAAATAAAACTTTTTTTTAATTATTTTTGTTTTTATTTTCTAATATAATGTAAGCAAAAACTATACAATATGCATGTATGCCTTTTTCTTGTCAAAGTCCAGATTTTTTTTTTTTTTGTTTAAGCTTGATTTATAAAACCCAAGGCTTAAGATTTGGTATAATATATATAGATGTATGTTAATTGTTTCTTGTCAAGTCTAAACAAGCTGAGTTTTTTTTTTTTTTTTTTTTTTTTTTTTTTTGAAGCTTAATATATCATGCCCTAGGTCTAAGATTTGTATAATATATATGCATGTATGTTAGTTAACCTTTTTCTTGTCAACTCCAAACAAGCAATTTTTTTTTTTTTTTTTTTTTTGCCTTTTGAAGTTTAATGTATGATGCCTTAGGCTTGAGATCTGGTATAATATGCATGTATGTTAACCTTTTTCTTGTCAAGTCCAAGTAAGCTATGAGTTCTATTTATTATTATTTTTTTAATTTAATATATTATTTTTTTGAAACTTAATGTATGGTGCCCTAGTCTTAAGATTTGGTATAATATGTATGTATATTAGCCCTTTTCTTGTCAAGTCCAAGCAAGCATTGATTTTTTTATTTTTAAAGCATAATTATAATGTCTTAGGCTAAAGATTTGAATCAGTATTTGAAATCTGAATTGGATATCAAATGACTCAAATATTTTTATACATCATCACATGCCAATTATGTTATCTATTTGCTTTCAATTACTTTAGCATGATTTTTTTTTTTTTTTTCACATGCTTCAAAGGAAATTTTACGAACAATATATCTTAGGATTATTCTAAAGAGAAACATACATAAGTTTCAAATTTCTATGATTGAATCATCTAAAAGAAGTATATTTTAGTGGTGGGGATTTTGCATGTATAACAAAAAATGACAAAATATTTTCATCTATAGCACAAAATAAAAAATAATTCATTTATAGCAGAAAATCCAAATTGACTTATATCACTTGCTTGAGTTTTCTATTAGTAATAAAAATTTCAAGTTGAGTTCTATCATTAATTAAGTGATAGTTTCTATAGATGAATTATTTTAAAAATTTTACTCCAAATATAATATCAGAGGTAAAATGTGTTGATGGTGGTAAATTTTTATTCTATTCTAAATCCCCACAAAAATGAATTTTATAAAAAGAAAGTAATTACATCCAAATTTGTTTGGGACTCCATACCTTTTCTCATTTTTAATACATAATTTTGTTCTTAAAAAAAGTATAAACAAAAAGTATTTTCATTAAAAAGAAAAAGGAAAGGAACTAAACATCTATAAATTCCCCTTTCTACATTCAACCTTCTTCATCAAACTTTCAATTCCTCTTTTCCTCTTCCATTTCAATGGCCAAAGTGTACCCTCAAACAGCGCCGTCGCCGTCGTCGTCGTCGTCGCCGTCGTCATCTCCGTCGTCTTCACCGCTTTGTTCCGATTCAGAAACCTTCACAATCTGGATGAAATCGCTGATTTACCACACAAATGGCTGCACAGTTTTCGATTCCAACGGCGATATCGTCTACAGAGTCGATAACTACGACAGAAAATGCCGTCGCGAAGTTTTTCTCATGGATCTCAGAGGAAACGTCCTCTTCACCGTCAGAAAACAGGTAAGCCTAAAAAACTGCGGTCTCTGAGTTTTTTCCCTTCCAATTTCGATCTCAAATCGTTGAGATCCGTTCAATTAACCACAGATCTGGATCAATTCCTGCAGAAATTCTCGATTCTCGGAGGATGGAAAGGATATCGATGGATCGAATCGGAGAGAAGTACAAACCCTAGTTTTCGAGTGAGGAAATTGTACAGATCTGGATCGAAGAATCAATCGATCTGTGAAATTATAGTAGGATTCGAGCGGTTTTCATTAGTGAAAATGGATGGAAAATTGGCGTTCAGAATAATCAACATCAACGGAGAAGTAGTTGCAGAGGTTAGTGTTATTGGAGTGTGCGAAAAACGAATCTGAATCTCATTTTCTTTCATTTTCTCGGCAGATTTTCCGTCGAGCCAAACAGATTCTAAAAGTTCAAAATCATTGTTGTTGATTTTTGCAGGCGAAAAGAAAAGTTTCTTCGAATGGAATTCAATTGGGAGATGATGTGTTGAGTTTGAATGCAAATTCTCAGATCGAAAGATCTTTGGTTATGGCATTGGTTACGGTTTATGGCTTAATCCGTCGCCAAATGTAATTAAACAATATTTTATACAAATTTTTTGTTTCTTTTTTTCTTGAGGATTTTCTGATGTGCATAGAAATTTACACATTTTTTTAGTTTCTTTTGAAGGATTAATGTAGAAGTTACAAAGGAATATACCATTAATACTTTCATACATTAGTTCTTTTTTTCTTCTTCTTTTGTTCTTGTTATTTCTGTCTATTTTGTATGTGTTATAACCACTAGGGGAAGGAAAAAACTAAAAATTGAACTAAATGTATGAATACTAAAAAACAACTGAAGTGTATTTGTATTGAAATTTGATGTAAGATCTAAGTTTTTTATAAAATATGAAGTAAAAAACAAAGATTGCTATTAAAAAAAAGCAATATAATTACAAAAATGTTGTTTTGCCTCGATAAATTTGTTATTTGTTGAATTTTGTTGGACTTCGATTCAAATCGGTTAAAAAATGAAAAATATTGGTTTGATGTTCGATTTGAAACAAAACCAAAAAAAATTGAATAGACAACACCCTTTATATACACAAAAGGACAATGTCATAACCAGACGTAAATTGTTGATAAGATGTTAGTTTTAAATTTATACAAAAACACAAACTTAATTTTATCAAAATATTTTCCCTTAGAAGTGGGTGTTTTCGAATGTTTCATCTCTACTTTTGCAATGTAATTATAAATAAATAAACATCTCGTAATATTTTTATTTTTGAGTTTTTAGATATTGGTTACTTGACCGTTTACAATTGTAGCAAATTTTAATTAGTACTGAACAACTAAAGGAAAAAAAACATTGAATTCAGAAGTAGATATCCATCTCATAATTAATTGTCAATAAGAGGAGCAATTCACCTCGATTATCAATATACTCTTTAAAATGGTATTTTTTGGGGTATCAATTTAAATTGAATTTCAATTTTTTTTTATTACATTGAATACTCGAATTTAATAGACTCTAATATCATATAAACATCTATTTTAAAGTTAATTAGCAATGACAATAGTCCACCTAGATTCTCGACATAACATGCAAACATTTTTTAGTTTCAATAAAACTATAAATAAATAAATGAAGTGATTTTCTTACCCACAGAAAAGAGGGAAAGAAAAATTCAGTTTTTTTTTTTTTTTAATTACGGGAAAGAAAAAAATTCAGTTGTCCAATTATTTAATTGACATTTTGTTTTCTACTATGCTATAATAAACTTTACAATTTATAGTTTCTTAGGCGATCATAAGTTAGCACTTTTTTTAGTTCATATGCTAACATTAGAAATACGAGATTGGTGGGAATCAATTTAATGTTTGATTTTATACTTTTAAAAACATGTTTTAGAATATTTTTTAGGCCAATAAAAGAGATTTTGACTCTTCTGAAATTTCTCAAGAATGCACGAATTCATTTAAACTAAGTTTAATATCTAAACTATTTTCACATCTTTTAGTAATATATTAAAAATTAATGAGAGATTAATGGCTCTTATCAACTACTTAATTTAATCTATAAATTGGCCTTCATGATAAAAATACTAAAATTAACTCAAAAAAAAAAAAAACATACGATGTAAAGTAAAGCCAAAGGAAGAAAAAATATAAGTAACAATACAAAAGATAAGATTATTCTAAAAAAAGAAGATAAAGATACTGAAAACAAATAAATAAAAAGACAAAATATCGACAATCACGTTATGTTAATCATGTAATTTCTCGAGAGCTAAATGAACGGATCACAAAAGTTCAAAAAAATCAAAAGAAAAAAAGAGGAGGACAATGATTATTATTTTTTGAGATTATTGAGAGGATATATTTTGAAAACTTATTATTATTTTTATTATTACAGAAAACTTTATCTCTTATGTCTATCTTTAATTAATAAATCTATAAACTTAAAAACAATAATTTACCTTGAAAGTTGATAATCGAGAGATTATAAATTCTAATTTTCTATCTCCAATGTTGAATTCAAAAAAATAATCAACTTTAAGGGTGTGTTTGAGCCTCGTTTATGTAAACGGTCGAATTGGTTATAATAACCAAACCGATGTTTGCTCCACCGTTTATTATAAACGGCGGTTACACCTAAACCTGCATGCCTGTTTATCTAAACCTTATATATATATATATTATTATTTGTTACATAACCAACTCCTCAAACACCGTTTATCATAATCCATGTTATAATAATTTGTCCTTCAAACATCATTTATAATAATCCTCCGTTTATCATAATCCACCGTTTATCATAAATTAGAATCATTCTACATGAAATTCGTAAATAAACAAATGAAATGTTACTCATGCATGGTTACGATAGTGGTTTAAATATCGACATCAATAGACTGTCAATTTAAGAGATGTCAACAAAAATATTGGTAAAATGTCGGCGTTGATTGATATTTTATTCCATTAATAACCTTTATATGGTCAAGTAGGCATTTATTAAATCAGTTTTAAGAAGTGACAAATCCTATCATCAAACCGTTCCAAAGGATTAAATATATTTAGAAAATTTATCTAAGAAATTATTTAGAAGAACAAATTCAAGGCTGTAAAATCCCTAGTCAATATACTCACCCTATCAATAATTCATTATATATATATATATATATATATATACACAAAAACATGACTTCAATTTGAATCATGATGGTAATGGCCAATATATTTTCAAAATGATATGTATATATATATTTTATTAGTTTGGTAGTTTATTCATCTTCTACTTTAATTATGAACTCAACTTATTTCTATAGTTCTCTCTCTAAACCTATGATTGTTTAAG
The DNA here is from genome assembly GCA_036507275.1 of Sicyos edulis. NCBI lineage: Eukaryota > Viridiplantae > Streptophyta > Magnoliopsida > Cucurbitales > Cucurbitaceae > Sicyos > Sicyos edulis. The sequence goes on from CM071846.1 coordinate 68,223,186, forward strand.
AAAAAAAAATTATTATGTTTACGATTGAGGCCGTTTAAAAAAAATTTAAATTGGTGATATTATTTTTTCATAGAACCCATGTGTTATAATTATTCTCTAGTATCTAGTTTTGGAAAAAAATGTTTTTATTTATTATTATTATTTTTCATGGTTAGATGTTCAACATGCATAGGGCCTCATAAAAATAATTGACTTTTGAGGTTTACTATTTTTGGATAAAATTCCTTTCTCTCTTTTACCAAATATAGGAAGACTCTAAATCCTATACAAATGGGGTTACTGTTTTTCAATTTTCAATTAAATATCCATCTTTAAGATTAAATTTATAATTGTAAAATTAAATTGAATTATAACTAATCAACTAAATCAATTTATCTCTTAACTTATCTATTTATCATAGTACACTTTGTCCTAAGAAGGTTCACTTTTTCCCAGGAAGATGTCCACTTTTTCATCACATCCTTTATGATTATTGTATTTAATATTGCATTAAAATCTATGATTGAAAAACAAGACTTGTCTTGAATGAACAAAACTAATCACCCAAATTAGTATGACTATTCATTATTTATAGAATTAAAAAAAAAAAAAAGTCAATTTGCGTTACATTAAGAACACGCTTATAGTAAATTTGTCAAATCAATCTATATGATTGGAGCAAAACGAGAGGTATGTAATGGTTTTTAGAAGACTTTGGGATAAGAAAGAGGAAAAAATAAAACTCTTTTTTTTTTTTTTCCTTCTATTATGTAAGCAAAAACTATATAATATGCATGTATGTTAACCTTTTTCTTGTCAAGTCCAAACAAGCTTATGTTGACTTTTTGACTTCACAATTAGGAAATGATTTCTTAAAAAAATTAAAGTCATTCTAATTTGATGGCTTTCCAAACTAATTGAGATGTGACGAAAGAAATGGGGTATGAGTTTTTGCCTTTTGAAGCTCAATGTGTAATGCCTAGGCTTGAGATTTGGATAAGTAATTGGAATTTGAATTAATTTTGAACCCTCGTTTGATAACATTTCATTTTTTGTTTTCTATTTTTATTTTTTGTTTTCTTTAAAACAAATTTGTTTAATAACCAATTTTGATTTTTGTTTTTAAAACTTTAAAAACTAAAAAAAATAGTTTTTTGCTTTCTTTTTGAAAAAGTATAAAAAAAAAAATCAAGAATAGATAGTAAAAAACTAAAAAATTCAAAATAAAATGGGATATTTGAAAACAAAAAACAATTATCAAAGCTTTTTATTTTTTGAAACAAAAAACTAAAAATTAAAAATGAAAAACTAGAAACAAAAAAACAAAATACAAAATGGTTATCAAATGAAGTTTTCGTTATTAGACGGCCCAAACATTTTCATATATCACATGCAATCTGATTAAACTGTGTTCAACTGATTTATCATGAATTTTTTTCTCTCACTAAATAACTTTAGGATTGGTTTAAGTCAAACGCCCATAATTTTGAAGTTTTTATGATTGAATCATAAAAAAGAAGCGCACTTTATTGATACATATAGTAACTGTGTTCACAATTTATTCATATAATTCTTAACGTGTTACGTAATGATTATAAATTTGAAAAGAGAAATTGTAGTAGATAGCCACTTCTAAGAAAGTAATTACAAATTTAATCATATTTTAAAGTTTTTGTAAATCTATTTTTTATTTTAAATTTAATTAATAATATTTTTTTACGATACCTATTATAGCCTTGGGTGTAATTTGGAAGCCAAATCTCTCAGCCTTGCGTTACTTTTTTTTCTTATTTTTTTGTTTGATTGAATTTGTGCATTCCAACTGCAGTTTTTTCCTTTTTTATAGAAATCTTGTCTTTTCAGTTTTTTTTTTCAAAGATGTCTTTTCAGTTTTTTTAACTTTATTTTTATTAATTTTTCAATATTTTTTTAATTATCTATTAAAATTTCATGATTTTAATTGCTAGATGTAATGGATAGATTATTTTAAAAAAATAATTATACATATGGTTAAATTTAAAAATTTTAATATTTTAATCATAAATATAATTCAATACTATAGTGTTAATACTCATTAATACAGTATTATTTATTATTGATATAGCCGTACGTATTATTAATACAATATTATTTATTATTAATACAGTATTGTATTTTATTACAATATTATGTATAATTAATACTGTATTACTATTAATATTCATGACTATGATTGCAATTTTTTTAAAAGCTATCTTAATTGTAATTATTTTCTTAATTTGACTAATTATGTAAATTTTCCAAGATAATATCCATAAATCTTTATTTATTTAAAAACTGTATTTATTTATTAATACATGATTAAAGATTTTATGAAATTACTATCCTCTTTTTTCATTAAGTTTTACTTTTAGTCCAAAACAATGACGACCTTTTGCAATTCAATATATTTGAATAATTAAATAAATTCATTTTTATTAATATTTTTCAATTTTTCCAAAAGAGAGTTCATTCTCAAATTATATTGCATATTCATACACATTATTTATGAAGTATTAATGTATTTAATTTTGGAATCATAATCGTTTCTTTAATACGGTATATTCATAAAATTATTATTAAATAATATAAATAAATATAAAGTTTGATGAATTAATACTATAAGATAAATAAATATAAGTATAAAAGATATCTTAATCGTGAAGTATGGTACTGATTCAGTATTTATATTCAAGTAAAATAAATATAGGACTTATATATAATACAATCAACATCAATCTAAAAATCCTTATTTATTTAAAACAACATCAATCTATAAATCCTTATTTATTTAAAACTTGAATTTATTTATTAATATAATTATTAAAAGTTTTGGAAAAATCAAAACAACCAAAAATAAGTTTTCTTAAAAAATGCCTTAAGCTTCATATATGAAATGAAAAGGAAACTATAAAACCCATAATTTAAGGAGATTATTTTTAGATTAGAAAGTTGAAAAAAAAAATTATAAACAGAAGTATGCAATCATGGAAAGAGATATTTTTAAACGTGAATTTGAGAAGGTAGAGGATATTTGTGTCTTTTTCTTTGTTAAAGGAAATTTCTATTGAAATACGCTTAATTAATTTTGCAAAAATTTCTACATATGAATATTTTTGTAATTATTTTCTTTATTTAATCCAGTCCTGTTAAAAGCTCATTTGAAAACTATATCTCGACCAAAGCCTTATGCAATTTGATAGAATTTGGTATTATTATTATTATTATTTAATTTGGTAAGGTTTTAAAATTTGGGAATAAAAAACATTGAAAGTACTTGAGCATGTGGCTTTGAAGGATTGGAAGTCCAAAATATAGTTAGAATGGGTGATTTGATTATCTCTTGGAATATTAGAATTACTTTGAGGATTATGTTTAGCTTATTATAGTAATTCAAATAAGAGGGCAATTTGGGCTTCAAATAAAGCTTTAGACGTGGATGCAATGCGATAAGCGATGGAATTTAGTTTTTTTTTTTTTTTTTTAAAGGTTAGTCTACTATTTTGGTAAATGTATATTCAAAAGTTAAATTTTAGTCCTTAAAATTTGTTCGTATGACAAGTTTTTTTTGTTAATTTTTTTATTTTAAAAACTTTTAATCAAAATGATTTGTCTTCTATAAATTTTAAAAATATATATTAAATATTAAATAGTGAGAAGTTTCTATCTCAAAATTAATTAGATAAATTTTATTTTATTATTATTGTTGTTGGACCAATTTTAATAATAAAAGATAATAACCAACAAAAATGAGTACGCATGGTATACACAAAATATCGATGGTACTTTAGTTTTACAAACTACTTTTTTTAATTAAAAAAATATCTTTAGAATCTTGTTGAAAGGCTAAGATTTTAAATAGTCAATGTTTAATTAAAACCACTTTTTTTTAATTAGTCAAGGTTTAATAGCTTAAAAATGGTTTTGAATTATTGTTTGCAATTAAAAAAACTAAAAAACAAAGCAACTTAATATTTAAATGTCGTCTAAGACCTTTATCTAGTTACTATACATAACCAATACTAATTTTATATTGAATTAGTCGATGAAATCATAAAACACATACCTAATAATTGAAGTAAACATCTAATTATCTACCTAATTGTTTTTATGAGATGCTAATTGCTAATCTTTTTTTTTTATTAGATTCGAAGTGAATTAATTACGATACACAGATAAATGTAATAATCTATAAGTTTGCCAAAATGATCTTTAAAACTTTTTATTGTCGCTTTCAAAGGTTTAATTCATCCACCTCACATACTGTCAAAAATAATAATAATAATAATTGCCGGATATGCTTTTTCCTTGCATTTTCATCATCATTATCCTGTTCTTTTTAAAAAGTTTGAAATTTTGATCTTGGTTTCTACATTATGTGTGGAACTCGTGTTTTCATTTTGTCTGATTTCATGTAAAATTCAACTTCCACTCAATTATAATTATGACAAACAGAACAATTGGCAAAAATGTCCGCCGAGAGCATTTTCAATGTGATTCGAATACCAAACTCAAGATTTTTATGAGCTTTAAATAAATAAAAAGTCCTGCCAGTAGTAATACTCATTTTGTTGGTCAACTATTTGACTTATTATTTTTAAAAATTAAGCATATAAAATACTACTTCTATATGTGAGATTTTCTTATTATGTAATCAATTTTTAACCTAAAGGGAAACTTGCAAGGATAGTACATTAATGTAGAAAATAACTACAAATAGAGTCATTTTTAAAAAAAAGGAGCATAATTATTGATATTAATTATACTTTTTTTTTTATAATATTGTATTAATAATGTGTAATACACTATTAATGAATATTTATAATACAATATTAATAACTATAAATGCAAATACTATAATTATTTTGTGAGAAAAATATATTTAATGCAATTTCCTTTTTAAAAATCAACTCTCAAGTTTTGGAAACTAAAAAATAATTTTCAAAACTTTAAAAAAAAATTCAAAATAACTCAAATGTTTTTTTCCCAAAAAAGATGAAAATGATCGGAGAAAAATAATGAGAAAACAGTATCGAATTACCAATTTTAATTTCTAAACTGAAATAGACAGAACGGAAAAAATTTAGTCTAAAAATCAACTTTCTTTTCTATATCTGGCCTTAAAAATCTACTCTAAGTTTTGGAAACTAAAAAATAATTTTCAAAACTTTAAAAAAAAATTCAAAATAACTCAAATGTTTTTCTTCCAAAAAAGATGAAAATGATCGGAGAAAAATAATGAGAAAACAGTATCGAATTACCAATTTTAATTTCTAAACTGAAATAGACAGAACGGAAAAAATTTAGTCTAAAAATCAACTTTCTTTTCTATATCTGGCCTTAAAAATCTACTCTCAAGTTTTGGAAACTAAAAAATAATTTTCAAAACTTTAAAAAAAAATTCAAAATAACTCAAATGTTTTTCTTCCAAAAAAGATGAAAATGATCGGAGAAAAATAATGAGAAAACAGTATCGAATTACCAATTTTAATTTCTAAACTGAAATAGACAGAACGGAAAAAATTTAGTCTAAAAATCAACTTTCTTTTCTATATCTGGCCTTACAAACTAATGATAGTACATGTCTTGATTCTACAACATTTAGATGTCCAATACTATAAACAATTAATTTCTAAATAGATGAATCTCATAGATTGAGGTTTAAGGTTTAGAATTTTTATGTCGTGGGGTTAGCCTAAACCTTACAACATAAAAGAAAAGTAATTTAGGAGATATATTCTTCCCAAAATAATATTGATAGCAATAATAGGAAGATAGTCTCCTTCAAGGGCAAAATGTGTACACAAAAATGTCAATTTAAGTTAGTCTCATTCTAGGGCAAAATGTGTACACAAAAATGTCAGTTTAAGTTTTTTTGTTTTTGATGACCAAAAAACTTGGAGCTTTGCTCCTCTAAATTCGGAAGCACCATTGACCTATCTCTGAATTGTGACATCGAGATACATCATAGGACTGTAAATAAAATTAGGAGTCCCTTGAAAAATTAATATCCACATATACCACGAATCTGAGACCTTGAGGAAAGCATACTATCAAAGTTTAGACGACTACGCCGTCCTTAAAGGACAATAATGTCAATTTAAGTTAACCAGTTATAATATATATCTTTGGCTTATGAAGTTAGATGTTCGAATCTTTCTCTCAAATGAACACACATATATACATTGCATATACACACATGCATACGTAACTTCAATTTATGCATGATCAACACACGTTGAGTTCCATTTTAAAACAAAGCTAAACAACCCAACTCAACCCCACGATTTATTTGTGAGTTTCTTCTCTTATTTTTTGTCTTCTAACTTGAAAATTTCTATACAAACAAAACTAAGATATTTCTGAATGATCATGGAGACCCATAAAGTTATTGGGAAAGGAGACAGAGTCATCTCTCCCAAATGGCTACAAGTTTTGTTTTCCCCAATTTCTCTCTTGTTGGATGATGAAGCTGCCTGTTTTCATTATATGAAAGCTGATTCAAAGACAGAAACTTTCACTGTGTGGATGAAGTCCCTTATCATACAAGGAAATGGTCTTACTGTTTTCAATGAAAATGGTCAGATTGTTTATCGCTTGGACAATTATGATGAGAAGAGCTGCAGGGAAGTCTTTTTGATGGATCTCAAAGGGAAACTTCTCTTTACGGTGCGTCGAAAGGTCGGTTTTAATGCGAATGTTGTTGTGTACATTTGATGCATTGTTTTTTTCTCATTGGTTTCTTTGTGGTTTCATTTGGCAGAGAATTCGTTTTTTCAGTGATTTGGAAGGATTTATGGAGGATGATGATGTAAATACAGAGGAAAGAAAACCATTTTTTAGAGTAAAAAAGGTTCTCAGAATTTTCAGTAAGAAGCTTAGCTGTGATGTAAAATTATGTGGAGATGAATCTCAGGCGAGTTTGCGCTATAGGTTAGAAGGTTTTTGGGGTAAAACAGAATTCAGGATATTAGACAGCCGCGGAGGACTTGTTGCAGAGGTAAGACTTTTTGTTTCAAACTAAAATGACAAAACTTCATAGGCTTTGGGTTTACCTGTTGTTAGTTGTTACACAACCAGCCCTTCTATTCCATTGTCTTTTTATATTCGTGAGTGTTCGGGTTAACTTTCGTGCTTTTCGACTATTCTCATGAGAAATTGGTTGATCCTACCACCATGACTTGAGTCCATTCTCACCAAGACCCTTATTATTTACATTTTTTCTTTATAACCCGGGAATTTAGAGCTTTTCTCTTCTAGACTCGGGGGCACCATTGGTCCATCTGTACACTTCGGCATCCAGATACATCGGAGTGATGACACAAATGGAGGTGTCTACAAATTTGTCACAAGCAGATCTCGAACTAGAGAGCTCAAAAAGAGCATACTCTCAAACCCCAAGCTTTTGACCAACTCCCCCACCTCTCAGGGACGACTCTTATTATTTACATCGCTCTTATTAATTACGGTTGAGTGACATAATTAAATTTACCGAGACCATCAACTTAAACTTTTGGCCTTATTGATGAGTTAGCATGATATGAGATTAGAAAGACTCGCGTTCAAACCTTTATCAAGCCATATCATCTCAATTAATATAGATTTTTTACTTGGTGGGCATTCTCAAATTTACCTCAACACTTGCATGTTATCATTTTTTTTTATTTTTTACTTCAGACCAGCAGTGTCAAAAAGTGATTGAATGAAGTAACTAGAGTTTGGGTTTGTGCAGGCAAAGAGAAAGCAATCATCATTGGGAGTTCAATTGGGAGAAGATGTTATGAGTTTGGTCCTAGTACAGACTAATTTGGATCATTCTCTAATCATGGCTCTTGTGACTGTGTACCTATTGATTCAACATAGAATATAATTCATTTATTTCAAAAGAGACAAACCTGGAAAGTGCCTGGAAGTGTCTGACGTGTCTTTGCTTCCCGCAGCCAAAGTTGCAAAGTGGACCAAAAATATCTTGCTTCTTGACCAAGTCTACATGCAGCACTTTTTCTCCTGTTAGTCCTAATTTATTGCAAGAGAATTAGAGCAGCCATTGAAAAGTATGGAATGCAATTCTTTTGGTATACCTGTAAAGCACGATTATTTTTATACACTATGTTAGTAGATTTCCTCTATCTGACAAGGCATGGTTTGTGGAAGGTGCTTCAGTTTGGTGCGCTGAATTATTTGTTAAATGCAACTGGCGGCTTCCCTGCCAAAAAAAATATAATAATCATAGGAGATTTACTTTAAATTTCACAAGTAATGGTCCCTTTCTCCCCTTTCACATTCCAAATTGTTGACTATGGAATCATATAAGAATTATTATAAGAAATAACAATAATAATATAAAAATAAATAAATAAATACCTCGTGGATTTCATGGCAAGCTGTGGAAGACAATTACATAATTTAAAAATTAATAAAGAAAAGTTCAATGGACAAAAAATATTTGGCTTAATCGGAAAGAAAATACTAGATAAGGGAAATTCTGGATTTTCCGTTTGCTTTTGCCTTGCTTTTTTCTTCTTTTTCTAGTGGGGGAGGGGGGGCTAGGCTATATAATTTACAAACAAATTATTTATTCACTCTAACATAATGTCTTGTGTGGTAACACTCTACTTCATCTACATAAAGTGTATACTTTTTTCTATATAATGCTACAAATTAATTACTAAATCTTCTTGTAATGTTTAAGACTCCGTAGAGTCATTACAAGCTGTTGTCTTTCACCTTCAACCTCTGCGAACTTGAGACTTATCTCTGAATATCTCTCTTGCATTTCCTTTAGTTCACTTTCCATTAGTTTGTTTCTGTCCTTCAATAATTCTAATTCTGAAGAAAAATTGTCAGATTTGTTGTCATTGTTGTCAAGTTTGCAGGCTTTCAGTTCTGTCTCTGATGAAATTCTATCATTCCTGCAGATTGAATAATATAAGGAAAAGAATTAAGAATTGGTCGTTTCTTTCTTTCAATTGGACAAACAGAATCAGAAGTTGATAGAAAACTTGGGAAAGAAAGATAGAGATTATTAACATACCTCCCAACTGATACAGCATTCTTATATTCTACAGATGATGAAGACTTTATGTTTTGGCCTTGGTTCATAGTTGTATCCTCAGATATACTACAGGTCCTTTTGATGTCGATTCTACATACATTTACCTGCTTTCAAATTCAAGCCAATCACGAGATGTTATTTAACGATATACAAATATATGCTACTTCAAAGAAAATAATATGCAGCCTTGTGATGCATGTTAACAATATGATACATGAGTGAAGTGTGTGTTTTGTATATAAATGAAAAGGAAAACGTTCCTTTGTGCATTGAGGTCAGAATCTGCATGCTTTAAAGTAATGCATATTTCCGACCTCTTGGAATGTGTAAGCAGGAACAACTTCTACCAATCTGCACTCTGACTCTTCAATTGTGTGCTGAAAATCCATTGTCTTTTCTGAACTTCTGCTTGCTAGAGTTTCTATGGCGTCTTCTTTCAAACAAATCTGTCTCTGTAAAGGAAAACAGGATCCATAAATTGAATAACATAATTGAAAAATAAATTTTCCATTTACAAAAACTTCCAAAACAAATTATTGATGTTTCTGTCCTTCAATTTTTTGTTTTTATTTAGATTTAGAATCCTCTTTAATGTAAGTAGGGATTTCGAGGATACCTCAAGAAACTCAGTTTTCTCCTTTAGAGTTGCGATTTCCTTGGGACTACTTTCCGGATCACAGGCTGTTGTGTGTTCCTCGCTGTACCAGAGCATTTCAACACCATTGAATTCTTTTGCTTTCTTTAGGTCATCATTTAGCTGAAAAACCTGATGTCTAAGTTTATCTTTCTCTATCTCCACTTCGACCAAAGAATGTTTTAAGTCACTGCAGTGATCTCTGATTACCTCCAACTCTGTTTGTAGACATCCCATTGATATCCCATGTTCATCCTTCCAATGTCTTAATCTATTTAACTCGTTTTTAAACTTCTCGCTTTCTTTCAGAATCAAAGCAATGGTTGTTACCAGCTCATTTCTTTCCATGTTATTGTTCTCACTTTCCTTGAGTGACCGATTCTCTGTTGTGAGCCTTTCTAAAAACATCTGTTCGATCTGACTTGTTTGCAAATCTACCTTGTTTGAGAGTTCAAAGAGCTTTGCCTCATACTCCTCCTTAACAGATTGAAGCTCTTTACTCGTAGACGCAAGTTTTTCATCTAATTGAATTTTCTGCAGTTGCAGCCCGATAGATTCTGCCACTGCTTTAGCAGCTACCTTCTCATTTGCATCAAATGTCGAGGCCATCTGCATAGAAAGTCTCCTGAGCTCGTCTTGGAGCCTCTCAGCTGTATTAGCATTTTTCCACCTTGTCTTTCTCAATTCCTCCTCTGCTAGGATGGCTCTTTGTTCCTGCTCAATTTTGGCCCGTGCGATACCTTCTAGATCAGCTACAAACTTTTCAGCTTGCTGCTCTAGTTCTTCTTCCAAGGCCTGGACATGGGCTTCAAGTTCTTTTATGGTGCTCAAGGAATCAGAGAAGTCTTGGGACCTCTGCTTAAGTTCCCTACCCAAGTTTTCTATGTGGGTTTCCAACTCTACTATGGTAGCGGAAGGTGTGTATTCTTCTTTCATGTCGAGTTTCTCCTCCAGTTCACACTGCTCCAGTTTATACGACATGCCATGATTTTCTTGTTTTAGTATTTCATAGTCAAGTGCTAGTTGTTCCATATGCATTTCTAATTCATCCTTTTCTCTCTTGTAGAATTCTACTTCACTATATAGGTCAATAACCTTTTGTTCCAGAAGATATGTTTCATTTGCACTACTATGCTGCTTAACAAGCTTTTCTAAAGCCTTCTGCTCTTCATCATCCTGAGATTCACACTTCGTGATAGAATTATAGAACTCTTCAGCATTCTCAGAAAACCTTGATCTGCCATAGAGATGGACTCTTTCACCATTTTTATGCTCTAACATTTCCTCTAGGTCTCGCATTGCTAGGTTCAATCCATCATTAGATTCCTGGATCTTCTGGAGTTGTAGTTGAAGATTCACATTTAACTCCTTCTCCTGGTTTAGTTCTTCCTTCAATTCTTCCAGAACAGCTTCCATTTTCTTATCCTCCAGTTTCAAGTTGTTTTTGGATTTGGCTTTCAGTTTCTCACATTCCACCCTGAGTGAATCTCTCTCCTCTTTCAAAATGACGATTTCTTTTGACAGATCCTGACCCTTTTTACTTTCTTTGACAATTTGCTTTCGAAGCGTCTGTAGTTCCAATTCTGATACATCTGCTTGCCTGGAAAAGCCAACAAGCTCAGCCTTGAGCCTTTCGATCTCAGTATCTGCAACTCCTTCAGACCTCGTAACTGGTCCAAACCTTTCTCTGGGAGGCATATCATCTGACGATTCATCTATGCTTACTCCATGATCGGAACCAAGGGACCACATTGATTGTGATCTCTGATTCTTCTTCTCAGGGGTCGTTGAAAGGAATGTCACTGGTTTCTGAGAAAGTGATGATAAACTAACAGGTTGAAGCTGGTTATTGTTTCTCACTCTATGCTCTCGTGGAGTATCAAGTCCAGAGCTGCTCTCAGAACTTGACAATGTAATATCAGATCCACTTGATTCTCTACATTCACTATTTAGTTCAAAATCATGAGGGTTCTTGTTAATCTGCTCATCCTATTTACACAAAGAAGATCAAAGAATTAGTGCAGGAATAACAATAGCTGTAGGAAAACACAATTGTCTTATCTACTCTACTGTGAATTTTTAAGAGAATAAAAAATACTGCAGTACACGAGTTAAAAGCTAAGCTGGAAAATGGTAATGAAATATCTGAAAAACAATAAAAGAGAAAAAGGTGCTTATTATGCTAGATGGAAATGGAGCTTACATCTATTTCACTGTTGCTCAAGTATGATTTCAAGTTCGGTTCCTGGGATCTAATGCTGACATTATCAAAATCTTCATTCTCTCTGCATATCAAGAGCAGAGCAAACCCTCAGTCAAACATTGGCAAAATATTCTCTCAAAAATTTGCAAACACCAAGAAAGGAACAATACAAAAACCATAGATTCACACCTTGGCTCAATTTTAGCCTGCAACTTCTGTATCAAAACCTATGAAGCAACAGAACCAAAAGTATTATCAACACTGGATGATAAAATTTCAGTCTCAACACAAAAATTGAAAACACTCACGTGCAAAACTGCATCAGAATTCGAGTTCTTTAGGGGAAGAGAAACGGTAGAACATTTTATGGCATCAGCATAATCAGCTAAGTTGATAGAAACCTCCCCAAACACCTTGGATTTTGCCCGTCCCTGCATGAATACCAAAACCAAAACTGCATATTTAGTATACATTTCAATTGAATCGACAACAAATAATAAAATCTACAGCTACCATACATACATACCACTGAGACGATGAAATAATAGATTTTCTCATTGATTTTCCCAGATTTTAAGTCTCGCACGAACTTGACTGTTTCATAAACTGGATTTTCCCATTTGCAACATCCATCACAAATTATACCTTTATCCAATCTTGCGGTTGCCTTTCCCACATCTCCAGAAACCACGGATAATGTCAATCCATCCACCACTGACTGTGAGACCTGAAATTAAATTCAATTCACAATCCTCACTATACAGCCAAGCAACTAAACGCACAGCCAAACAATCTTGCTCTGTTTGCAGTGAAGAAAACAAAAATTAGGAAGGTTCACGGGCATGAATGCATTAATCTACTTCTTTTCTGTCCATTCAATTCGCCAGAAAAGTCTCAAAATCATTAATACACTAAATTCTCAGACATCAAAAACACAAATACTGTTCTCATTTCCTACAATCTCTTCAGCTAACTTCAAGTAATGCTACAAATTCCAATACACAGACAAAACCTAAAACAAGCCATAAGCAATCCAACACTAAGCAAGAACTTCCAAAATCTAGGTCTATATGCAAGAGCCAAAAGATCGAGCAATCGATTCATCTAAAACGCACCTTAGTGACATGAAACTGCAACCTAAACTCCGCCTTCACCTTATTCTTCTCGCTCCTCCATCTCGCCGACTTGAACATCTCCGCCTGTCTCCGGAAATGATTCCGCCGGCGGCCGGTTTAGAGGTGCGGCCGGAACCTCATTGCTGCAACACAAGAAGGCGATTAACAGAGGAGATCAAAATGCAATGGAGTTGCGATCGGAGAAGGAGAAGAACGACATTGAAATTCGCATTGGAGAAGCTTGATTGAGAAAGAACCTGAAATTCAACAAAGATGGAATAAGATTATGAATGGCATGAAGAAATTGGGAGATCTGAAGGATTCTCTCATTGTCTTTTTTGGGGGAAAATAAATTAGAGTGAAAAAAGAAAAGGAAAAGGAAAGGCTGCTGAGTGTTGTATTTCTATTTTTTTTTTATCAGAAAGGTGAAGTAAATGATTGGTGATGTAAATTAATCAATTAATTAATTTATTGTTTTTTTTTAGTAAAGTTGAGGGAGAGGATAGATTCTAGTAATCAAACTTATGACCGTGGAATGGAAATGAACTAACACAAAATCAAATAATTAATCGTGTGACAGACTCATTTAATAAATCAATAGACAAGCTCAATTGCTACTAAAAAAAATGAATAGACAAGTTCTGCTTACTATATGCATAAAAAGTATATGCATGAAAAAAATTGTGCCACTCCTTACCTACTACTTATCCATGAGTAGCCAAAATATTTTCTTTTCTTTTTTTAGGATTGTTTTGTCTTGAAATTGAACCGTAAATCTATTCACATATTTCTATATAATTTATAAATTATATCTAGTTAAATATAATTTCATTCAATAAATTTGAATTTTATTACATTTTAATTTCCAAATTTTAAAACATTCAATTTTTTTTAGAGTTTAAGGTTTAGACAAATGATTTTAATAGATAATTTTTTTTTTTTGTTAATTTCATAAACATTTTACTCTTTAAAAAAAATAAAGATTTTACTTTCTTTCTTAAACAATTTAACTTCAAATTTATACCGAGACAATTTAAACTTTCGTGAAATTATCGTGATTAATATTCAGGGTATATAAATTAAATTATAGTTTAACCTAAATATTTCTATTTTGTAATTGGCATAAATACATGCATTTTTTGTTAAGTAACAATAACAATAATCACATAGTTTACTTGGTTGGATAGAAATATAGAGTAAACAATAATAAAATCTATTTCTATGCAAGAATTTATCTTGTTCATTGTTTCATTATAAGAGTTAAATGGTGAAAAATTATATTTATCTTCGTGTTTTTTTAGAACATATTATTTTCAGGTTTAAATCTTTGTTATTTGCAACATTTTTTTGCAAGAAACATATTATTTAATTCTTTGTTATACAAGGATATATTAATGAATCTTTACCTTTTTAAATAGTTTTTTAAATTTAGAATTTTATATAGTTTACAAAATAATTGTGATAAAGACAAATTTGTTGTCAAAGAAACAAATGATCTGAACTAACTACTATGAAGTAATTTAATTAATACGTAGTTGGATGACGATTTTTTTAAAAACTTTTATGAAGTAATTTGTTGTAATTTATTACTATTATGAAGTAGTTTTTTTGTATTACATATTTTTGGATGGAGATTGATTATTTCTTACGTATTTTTGTTTTCATAGTGAGATGTTATTTTTGAAATTTTTTGGGTTTAATAATATTTGAATGTACAAATTTAATAACTTCTTAATTACTAAATCAAACAAAATGTACCAAATGATGACTGACGTAATGAATTCATTATTTGGTTGTAAATCAGTTCAACACTAACATTACAGCTTTGATCACTTAAAACTTTTAAATATTATGTGTTGTGTTGTTAATTAAATTCGATTCTAAAAAATGACATATCATATAATGAACGAACCTATTAAATTTATTTGTCTATTTCTTTATACTGAATTAAACTAAAATTAATGTGACATAATAAAATGTCATAGGATTCCTTGGGATTGACATGATTAAGAGAGCCCTACTTTCTTTTCCTTGTCCCATGCCCAACCGTATATTTCTTCCTTTAATTTCACCTTTGTCATTTTCTTTTGACCCTTATAAAAACAAACAAATAATATACACTAATTTATTCACTAAATGAAATAAAATATTAATATAAGCTAAATTGTTTTGTTTTTTTTGTCACCACTTTTATAGTTTAATAACGGCAAAGTTGAAGATTTAATGTTTTTTAATTAGTTAAAAAATTTGAAGATTCCGACCTATAATTTGGTTGTTGAATATATATCGATTGCTGTTAAATAAAATTAGTTTAACTTAAATTGAACAATAATCTTTGAGATAATAATTAATATTTTATGAATAAATTATATATAGATTGAATTCATACACATACTGATACTTTTTAATCATCAACTTGTAATTCTTTAAAAAATTAATCACTAAAAATGACCATATAAAAAACTATTTGTTTTAAAAATAATAATGTCATAAGTAGAAATATAACAAATACATGTATTTTTATCCATTTATGGTTAACAAGTTTATAAGTTAGTTTAAATATAACTCAACTACTAAAATATGCCTCATAAATTAAGAATGATATATGTTTGAAATATCTCGACCTATCTATTAAGTTTTATTTTACAAGAGCACAAACAAATATTTAAAAAAGAACATTAGTGTTAGTGGGTTAGGTATTTGATTTACAAATAAATAACTTTATTATTATTTTGTAAAAATTATAAAAGTTATAAATAAAAATAAACATATAAACCAAATACCCAACTAACACAAAAGCTAGATTCTCAAAAAAAAAAAAAACTAACACAAAAGCTAAGAGCGTGTCTTGCCAACTAATGGTGGGAGTTAATGCTAAAATACGGTTATTTAATTTATTTATCACCTAAATATTACTATCCATTAGGGAGGTACAAAAAAAACCAGTAACCCTAACAATTCGGACTATTCAATCCAATCCAATTGAGTTGAGTTATAATTCTTTTGAATTGAGTTATGGTTTTATAATTTTTGTTGGATTGGATTGGCCAATTTCTGACTTATTCAACTCAAACCAACCTGAGTTATGGTTTTATATATATTATGTGTGTAAGATAAATTAATTAAATAAGTTCTTAGCTTACTTGTTACCTTTCTAAAATAAATATATGCATTAATAATGTAAGTAATAAGTTGAAATACATTATCATGTTTTATTTTTTTACATATTTATGAGTCTATGTATTGAATGTTAAAGAGAAAAAAGAATAGTAATATAACTGAGAATCTAACCCAACCCAACTAGAAAATATAGGGTTGAGTTAGGTTGGGTTGTGCTAATGCATAGAGTTAGGCGGGCTGGCGAATTAACCAACCCAAAAAGTTGAATTGGTCCAAAAAATTCATTTAATCCTACATAATCCGAATAATGAACACCCCACTATCCATCTCAAATGTAAGATATTCAAGTCACATGTATTATTATTTCTCATATTAATAGATACAATTTAAAACCAAATGAGTTGGTGGCGTTTGATTTGGTATTATTCAATTTCCACTATGGTCACGAGATTGATCCAGGGACCCATTTTATTTTTATTTATTTATTTTTAGAAGTTAAAATAAATATATTAGAATACAATTTATATTAAAACAGGCGCATAATGTGGCAGGGTATTTTGGTCATTCTGTTTTTGTTTGTTTGTTAGTTTTTTGTCTGCTTGTTCCTCAAAGTTGTTTTTGTTTCCTAAAAAAGTGACGATGGGACGACGACAGATCCCGCAGTTCGCAAGGTAGCGGTTTCCAACGGTCGTTAAATGAACATTGTTTTAAATATTTGAAAATAACAAATTTATTTGAAGCATATGCAATTCCTCTTTTGCCCCACAACTTCACATATTACAACCTTAAAAATACACAATTCCAATTTTGTTCTATTTTAATACTTTAAAATGTTTTTTTTAAATCCAAATACTTATTATAAAGCATAAAATTGATCTTGTTAATTTTTTCTTACAAAAAGTCACTATATTTTACTTTTCTTCAATAAAAGGCAGAAATATATATTTACATTATGTTTTTTTTATATTAATATTAGTATTATTTTGAAATAATTTTGATAAAATTAATTTTTTTTTAGAATATTTGATAAAATTAACTTCAAACTTATGATAAGAAAAAATAATTAATTATATTAGAATTTTAAGACCTAAAATTAAAAAGTACATGAGTCGTGTTAAAAAGGAAATGCATGAATCAACAGAGTCAACGTGTGTTTTTGGCTTATTTTTAAAATATTACTTTTAAATTTTATCTTTTGTTTTAAGAAAATATTGTTTTTTAAAAATTGATAATATTATCTTTCACCTTTTTAAATAGTTCAAAAATACTTTTAAAATTAAAAAAATGATAAAATGTTTTAACAAAAATTTGACATATAAATGTCCTTTAGAAAATTCAAATAAGTATTTTAGACATCAAACTTAATTTAGAAAAATGTCCTGATCGTTGTGGATCATTACACGACCATTTTCTGATTGACATTCTAATAAATTTCTACAACATAAATAATTTTAGAGCTTTTAGAAAAGGTATAAGGGTCAAGCAAATATTCAAATTACTTTTTAAAGCAACACATATTTTGAAAGGAGAAAGATTTGGGTGTGTTGGAGATACTCACTTGTGGTACAATTATCCCACATTGATAAAATGAGGGATTCTTCAACACATATATAAGGGATATGAGTTACTCCTCTCATTTTGCCAATTTGTTTTGAAGTGGAACCTCATATTCTCTAATAGGGTGGAGGTATAGCTGCACCTTTCTTTTTTACAGCTGAGTCTCTCGAACCTACATCTTTCTTTTTTAAAGCAGCTCCATATGTGCGGGTGCAACTACAATTACACCTTAATTTTTTTATTTTTAAAGGGACGGTGCCTTGATGGTTTATTGTTTAATGGTAATTTAGTTCGACACCATAGTCAAGAGATTCGATTCTAAGAATCTACATTTGACTCTAATTTAATTGATAGTAATAATACCTTATTTGTAGCTTTTGTGGTCTTCCGCACTCAACTTATACTATATATTTCAACAAAAAGGCTTGATTTTGGTTAGAACATCCTCAATTTAGGTAAAACAAACAATGAAGATACCAAAACAACCTTATCTATAAGTTGAAAATTCTACCAAAAATGACGATGAACATGATAATTTCATTGTTTGGTGGAAGTGAAGTTCAACATCATAGTCACAAGTACGAGTGTCCGTCGATCGGTCGGGGTCGTTTTTTGGAGAAAACCGACATTGATAAACGACATATCGGTTTTCTAATAATAAAAACCGAAAAAAAAAAATTTGAATCGAGAATTCCGACTGACGGTCGGTCGGTCGGTTAAGGCTTTTTTTTTTTTTAAAAAATCTAAATATTTTTCATTGGAAAACCATGGATGTTACTCTTATAATTTAATTTTTTTTAGAAAATTCTCCGACCGACCTACCTTGATTCGGTCGTTTTTGGTCGGTTGGTCGATTCGGTTTTCGGATAAAATATGAACACCCCTAGGACTCACAAGTTTAATTCTGAAAATTAGTATTTAACTTTCAAAATTGAGAATTAAAAATATACCTTTTTTCTTGTCTTTTTTAATGGCTCCTCTAATTTTATATTTGTTACAATGTACTCAAAACATGATATCATATCATCCTTAATAGTTAACTATTTTGGCTTCATTAAACCCATGATTATTATTTAATATTTTTATTATATACATGAATGACATCAATTTATGCAGGATTTGACTATTTTAACAAGACAAACTATTTGACCTCCTAATATAATTTAGTTATCAAAGAAATGTTGAGTAGAAAAATTGCTAAACTTAAAATTAGAATATATTGAAGAAAAACATAAATTTTATTTGGAAAAAAACAACAAATACATAATTGAGCAAAAAGCAACCATTTCACCATTTGAGTATAATGATAGTCATGAGTGGAGCGTGAAGAAAAGGTCAGCGTTGTACATTAGGAGTCCACGTGACCCTCGCCATGTGGGCAAGAGCTCCACGTCAGCCGCTCTTCACGGACTTTATTCCCATTTTGTAATTTACACGTCGCAATCAAAATAATGTTTTATTTTAAGTTTTAATCCACTCATTTTCACCAACCTCAACCAATGTATATCGCAGTAAATCAAAGATTTCAACATTAAGTTGAGAATTAATAAATATCTTCAATTTATTTTGTAAAAATCATTTCAATACATATCCATTAACCCTAATATAAATGTATACACTATTGATAATACTTATAGCTTAGTTTGAAAATATAAACAACATAACTATTAATTTAAATATAAATTTTTATCAACTTTGATCTTTACAAATATATTTATTCATTGAAAATTGTTCAGTAGAGAGTTAGATTATAATTTTATAATTTTTTTTAGTTGGATTGGTTATCCAAATTGCCAGTATTTACTTCTTCAACCCAATATTGTATAAGTGTGTATGATTAATAAATAAGATATGTTATTAGCAAGTTGGTAAGGAGATCGCACTAGCAATGTAAACATCTTGAAATTTGTAATATTTATCATGTAATTTTGGTCATCTTTTTTTATAGATGTATGAGCAATAGGCCGAGCCTTAAATTTGAAATAGGAGATAAATACAATACAACACTCAACCTAAAAATATATGAGTTGACTGGGTTGAATTTCTCTAATATTTAGTTGGACGAGTTGACAAACTAATCAACCTAAAATTTTGGGTTGTTCCAAAAAATCTTCTTAATCCAACCTAAGCGCTAGACTATGTATACCTCTAGTTTTGAGATGGAATTATTTGGAGTCCATTAAATTCAAATGGATCCCAACAAAAATGAAATTAAAATTCAATGCAAAATTGATGAACTCGAAGAGACATTCATCTTAGGACAAAGTGTGTTAAAATCTTATATCGGAAAAGTGAGCCTACATTTTAACATTTATAAAATTGGGTGAATTACTTCTGACACTTAAAAGAAAAATAAAAATACTAGTTAATTTCTACCGTATAAATAAAATGATATGAAGATTATTATTATTAGAGAAATTAGTATTGGTAGACAACTTTTACCTCAACAATTTTAATTATAACATTTTTTAAAGATTTCATGTATAACATATTTTGTGTTTTTTCAAAGAATTAAGGAAATTATAATGAATGGATTATTCTAACAAAACAATTACAAACGCAGTCAAATTTTAAAATATTTTATCCTCAATCATTAATACACTAAATAAAAGTTAAATATCGATTTTCAGGATCAAACTCATGATCTTAATGTTAAATTGAATTACTACCCAACAATAAAATAATTACGTGATTGGCCCTTGAAATCGAAGTATTGAGATCCATTATGTAAGAAAATATAGAGTTTAAAGACCAAAGTTATAAAAGCATAATAATGTAACAAAAGCATATTAAAAGTTAGATATGGTTTCAATCTGTGAGACAAAACCTAAATTTGCTAATGGAATAATTAATGCAAAATGGGACCTAGCAATATGTCCATGATGCCAATTTATTAAAAGCAATTGGACCCTATGCCTATATAATTGTACCATATATAGAAATGCAAGCACATGCCCCCTTGTCACACTATTGGCAACCTTGGTTTATTCCTTGCTCTCTTCATATTTATCCTAAGAAATGTTACTATGTAATTCATTTACGTTTAATGGGATTTTGCCCTAGTATAATAAAATAAAATCAAAATTTGCATCATGGTTTCAATTATAAATGTAACGATGTTTATTTTTTACGATGTTAAATAAGATGATTGAGATGTTCAAATATGTTATGAAAACACTTTTCACGAGCATCATAATAATTAAACTTGTAGAAGCAAAATTGTAGATCTATACCAAATCAAAATGCAAATTCTAGATCTACTCTAAATCAAACCAAATTGAGATGAAAATCAAACCAAATAAAGAAGGATAATGGAGAAGAGAGACAAAGCACACCAGATTTATAGTGGTTCGGGAACGTCCCTACTCCACTGTTATGGATCGATTGAGCTTATTCGATCCACCATCATAATGTCATTGCTAAGATTGTACAAGGGCTCTCAAGGTGGTGGCTAGGGGTTCTACTCTCACTCTCAAATGAAGAAAACCCCCAAATGAAGCTTATATACTAGCTTCTACACATCTCTCATGATTAGTTAAAACTAATCCTCTAATTAACCCAAGTTATATTTAACTCATCTAGGTTAATTAATGATGTGTAATTCACCTATCAACAAAACTAATGTCACGAAATTAATTCATAAGCAGGCGGTCACATCATAAATTAAATTCACCACCACCTCTTGGTTTCGCAACGTCCTATTAACTATTAGATCACTCTATAATAGTTTGTTATTTTAGGTTACTATTAATTTCAATAAGATAAGTCTCAAATACTGATTTTTCAAAATTGAATTTGTGACCATGAGAATTAATATATAATAATTATTTATCTAAGAGAGTTTTAAAAACTAAAAAATGATGAACTTAATATATATACATACTACATACATACAGTGGTCATTTATCTAAGAATTAATTTCTTACGAAATTATTTTTCACATCCAAATATTGTTTTTTTTAAATGAACGTGTGATATATTTCGTAAAAATAATTAAGGAATGCATAAAAATTGATCCAAACCCTCACAAATTTACTTATTTTTTTGAAAGCTCATAAATCTTTTAAATATTTTGTGAAGTAAAAATGGATAAAACACAATATTGACGTTTAGAAATATAAATTGTAATTTAACCTAATAAATGAACCATTTTTACATTTAGAGTAAATTAACATGATTTGAAGTAGAAGACATGGTAAAAATATATTTAACAGCTTTATATATTAAATCTGCAAAAATTGTCTTGTGTAAGGCCATGAATGGTGGAAATTACTATTATATTTTGGAGACAAATATTTCTTTTTCCAACTTGAAGGAAATGAAGGAAATGTAAAGATGAGGGTAACTCAGAAAAGGCTGTTTTTGATGCTTATGGAACATGAAATCATGTTCTACCAGTAAATAATGTCTCTCCAATATCTTGTGAGTGGGCCCATTTAATAATTGTCCATCATAAAATTATATAAACATTTTGTTTTCTTCTTGCAAAATAATCCAATTGAAAACTTCCAAAGTTTCATATTACAATCAAGGTTCAAGTTCTCATATTTGTGTGTTTGGTATGAACTAACAATTAAGCTTTCTTGATTCAATGTATCCATCTACACTTGGATCATTTACTCACATTATATGTTTTTGGAATAACTATTTTATCAAAATTATATCTTTAGATTTGTACTTTTTTTAAGTCTTTAGTTATATACTTTTAATTTACATTTGTGCCGATTTCGTGCTTGTTGACCTTTTTTTTTTTTTTTTAATTTGATTTTATATCATTATTTTACAAAATTTATCAGACTCTTTTATTCATGATCTTCCTTCTACTTCTTCTTTTTTCAATTAAACAATGTTTAGAATGAAATATTCAAATTTATAATTTATTGATTATTATATTATATATCATGCTTATTGAATTTAACTCTTATTGATATTCATAAACCGTGTTTACAAAAATGATATTTAAAAAAAAATTACATTTATTGATGTGAATAGATGAGTAGAACATTGGTGCCATACTCAATAATTTTATAATAAAATATAAATAGTATATCTTAGTAAAAAAAAATTTGAATTTACAGTGTTATGATCAAGGATGCGTATGAATTAATGACCTTTTTTAAGTAAAAATTGGGAAGTGAGATTACAAATACTAATTTCAAAAATCGAATCCACTGTTTTAACTTTAACTACTAACCTTAATAATAGAAAATATTAAAAACATTAATGAGTTAAATCAAATTAATGGAATTCAGAATTTTAAAAGAAACGCACACTAAAAATTATGGGAATGACAGTCATTAATCGAGTTTATTCCTTAATTCTATGACAAGTAAAAATGACAGAATTTGACTTTCTTTTTGTTTGTTTGAAAAAAAACATAGATTGACTTGTTTTCCTTTCCACGTGAAGATGATTCAAGTCCACTTTATCTCGTATTGTGTAATGTGACAATATGATTATTTTTTTTCTAAAGTCCAATGTGATTATTAATATCCCATGATTATTATACAGCTTCTCCAAACAAAAAGACGAACATTGAGGGACATTTTTTATATTTATATTTATGTCATTTTACCTTCATATTATCTCCAACCCTACTATCCAAGGTCTTGGAAGCTTTTATTGCATACTAACCCTTCAAAAGTTGTTAATAAACGGTCTAATTTAGTAATTAACTATAAAGTTATAAGTTCGAATCTTACGTTTGATTTGATATGGTAGGATATTTAATTTTTTTAATTCAACAACTTTTGAAAGTAAAGAAAGATTTAAATTTATAAGTTCTTGATTATCGGATGATGTATTATATTAGTTGAATTCAATTCTCTTTGACTAAATGAAAATATTTTCTTTGTAAGAATCAATGTGTATTCATCTCAAGACCAGCCAAAGTAGAGTGAGCACGCTCCTCCAATACCACGTAGGCAATCTGCAGGGGAAATTTCTCCGCTCCAAAAATATGTCAGAGTCAGAAACATCGTGAGAGTCAGAAATACAACAAAGGACATAACCATGCGAAGGGTAGAGCTTGGCAAGCAGATGAGTAACCTGATTGCAAGCCTTACCATAAAACGAAAAGGAAATGTTCCTAGAATGAGGAATCATAGCTCTAATCTCAACAATAACAATGATGAGTTTAGTTACATCTTGAAAAATCTTATTAATAATATGACATAATTAGAATTAGATTCCACCAAGATAGAGAAGAAAGTATCGAGAGAACTATTCAACGAACATTTGTAATCGCTAAACCTTCCATCAAACTTTGTTCAACAAGAATGGATACTGCCTTTTTGTTTGATGTTGAGATGTTTAAGGGGCCCATATGTTCTTTTGACCCTAAATTTCCTCACCCATGTGACAATTCATCATCCTAACATTTCATAAAGTGATCCCCACTATCTATCATTCATAAAGAAAATGCTTCAACTTATGAAATCATTGAAGTTGGAAAAACATTTCATATGGTTTTTTTTTCTCACAGAAAAATTGAGAGGTGAAAATTATTAGAGATATGAGAGACAAGAAAACGTGTTCGGGGTCGGACCCATTTTTCATTTTATTTTTATTTCTTGCAACTGGTTGCAAAAGTGCTGTCACGACAAGAACTTGCCTTAATTTGTTTTGCTTTTTCAAATTTCTTTTCATTTTTAGCTGTAAGGTAGAATTGAGCGAATTCTTGGAGAATCTCGTTCACAATGATTTTTGGCTGTAACTATAACGGTTTTAAGGTAGTGAAATTTCTTGTCTTATAAGTTCCGACCCGCACGAAAGGCGTAACGATCTAGGTACTCTCTAGAAGAGGGGCTCAATGAAATAGACATGTCTGTGAAGATGCGGACTACCTGCATCTAGACAGAAAGACCAACATATATGAGATCAAAGTTTCAAACTTTAAACAAAATAAATATCGTAATTGGCATATAAAAATGAACATTGTAATCGACATATGCCAAATGAACATTATGAAAACTCTCTTAAAAAAATCATTCAACTATTTAACTTTTCAATCTATTGAAAATAATTTGTTCTTATCTTATACAACTATTATTCTATATAATATATTACATTATGTTTGATATAATTTAATGATGAATTACATTGTGAGATTATAATTAAGGAGTTATCCCTTTTGGATACGATTAGAATAGAACCATTAACCTTTTTTTTTCTTTTGGATAATGGTTGGATTCATTTTCTAGGTTATATTAAATTCTCTCTTTCTGAAAAGTAGTTTGCTTTGTACCATAATGAAAATAAGATTTATTCTCTTATCCAATTAACTTATTAGGTAAAGTTCAATTATTGTGAGATGGAGAATCAAAGGCTCAAAATACTCAAACACTCAGTAGACATAAGGGATTTCATATCCATTTAATTTATAAGTCTAGACAAGAATCTCAATAATGCAACGGAGAAATGATATGTGTTGGCCTTATTTCTTAAAATTTTAATAAATCTTTAGATTTTTTTCAATATATTTTTTTCTTATAATTTTAAAACTAGTAAGTTTTATATACTTTAGGCCCATAGAACAAAAAGTGGATCATTTTGCATAAATCTCCTATCCATATCAAAGCAGCCCATAGAAGCCCAACTTATAAGGAGTTTGGTCAGAGGTGTCTAATAGGCCTTAAGCCCAACCATTTGGCCCAAATAAAACAAGGGAAGCAAATGTCTAGATTTTTTATAAATATTAAGAGAATGTCTGCGATATCTTGGAGTTTAAATAAATGTCTCTTTTTAAATTTTGAAAAATTAATTATTAATTTGTAAATAAGAAATGGACAATTATACCCCTCTACTTAATTTTTGTTTTTTTTAAATAAAAATATCATTTGAAATCTCTTTTTCTCTGTAACAACCTTGAGAAAAATCTTAACAACATTCTTAACAAGTCTTTAACCAAAAGATGGAAATTTAAAATTTATTTCAAAAGATAAAAAAGAAAGTATATTGTTAATTATTTGAAATTATATTTCGAAAGATTTGAGATGAGCATTTAATCATAACAGTATACCTAGTCCACGTGAGTGAATTCTTTAATATTGAAAGAAGTAATAAATATAAAAATATAAAGTGAATTCACCTCAAATCCTCTCTTGAATACGAACGTTGGATGCGAAAAATGCATGTTTAGCTTAATTCTTTGGTGTTGTAGGTGTCTTTTGTTCCTGGTTATATATCATGTGTACCAAAACATATTATCATGAATTCAACTTTCGCATCTTTTGTTTCTGGTTATATACCATGTGTACCAAACATACTGTCATTATTTCAGCCAGTCCTGGTTATATACCAATTGTACCAAAACATATTGTCATGATTTCAACTGCTTTTGCATCTTTTGTTCCTGGTTATATAGCATGTGTACCAAAACATACTGTCATGATTTCAGCAAGAACACATCAGTTTGTGTACACAACATTTACTAACCCCGCACTTCTTTATCTCTATTAACGTCAACTTTATATTTGTAAAGAGAAAGGCTAGACACTCAGGCTTTTATCCAGTTTGAGACTTGGGGTGAAAGTGGATAAAAATTGGGATATCGTGTATCCGATGTCAACATATTTGTGGTGTAATTTGAATATACATTCGCATCGTCCAAACTCCGTTAAAAGCAATTGTAATCGGCGTCACTTTTATTGATGGAGAAATTCGTGAAAATCAAACAAAAACTTGTGAATACCTCCCCTCAACGAAAGTGAGATCCAACAAGACTCATGAAATATCTTGGGTCGCAATTGTATCCCCAATCTCCAAAAATCAAAATCATGAACAAAAAGTATGAGTGTGAAAGAAATCATGTACAAAAAATGCGAGTGGGAGTGAGAACGATCGAAGAATGTGGCAAATGTTGGAGGCAATGAGTTGTAAAATGAATAAAAGGATAATTTGCCTTGGCATGGAAAAGACGATCAAAGACGATTTGGCTAAATAAAAAAAGATTTGACAAAGATATTAAATAAATTAAATAAAAAATTGAAAGATATTAAAAACAAATATATGACTTAGTTGTATGGAGATATTCTCTCCTAGATGTGAGGGTGTTAGTCTTGATAAAAGTAACGTTTAATTAAGTTTTTGTAATTAGTAAATATATTTAAAAATAAATAAAATCAAGGGTATTGTGGAGATATTTTAATTATTTATTTCACTTATTTTTAATTTAGATACTCATTTAAAATCTTAAAAAGTTTATATATTTTTTTAACTATTTTTTAAAAAGTAGTTATTTACTACTATTTCCCATAAAACAATAAAAGTATGAAATACAGCCCTCCCTTTCATTAATATCTTTTTCAATTTTTCTTCAGATCAATAATCGAAACTACCGTTATAAAATTTAATCTTATAAAATTAAATTAGATAAAAACTATCGAATGGATTAGTGTCGCAATGGTTTCATTATTTGGTTGTGAATCAATTCAACAAATGAAAGTTTTTTTTCCTTTTGAAATCAAGGAAATCAGAGTTTTACTCTACTATGTTTGGGGTAACCATGCCCGTTTTTAGGCCAGACACCAGGAGATATTAAATGAATGAATAGAGGTAGGAGATGTGTCTACAAATTAAATTAATGTTACAGGTGTGTCTTGAACTGAGATATTAAAGAGAGCACACCTCAAAACCCTCAACTAATCTGTCATCCCTTGTAGACAATAAATATAATGAAAGTGAAAATTTGTTATGGGGAAATAAAAAGTGATTATCAAAATGTGATTTTAGAAAAAATTAGATTATGAAGAGAGAATAATTTTGAATAACTGAAACACGAAGAATCATTTTTCTTTTAATTCTACCCACTTCATCCCGAAACACTCACAAAATGACATGAATGAGATTATTTAAGATACCTTAAGACTCATGATTCTTTTTTAGTAAGAGCAATACTTATCTAAGGGTAGATAATTATTTGAAAATACTTACCACCATTTTAGACAACAAACTTGTAAACTTTAACATTTTTCTCTCCATTAATTAAAATCAATTTTAAAAATAAAAATAAAAAGATGCAATAAAAAATAGTAATAAGTATTTCTAATATATGTGCCACCTAAGTTTTGCTGTTTTACTAAAAAAGAGGGTGTAGTCTTTTCACCAAACCAACAAACTTCTCTTTTTCTGTGTCTCAACAACTCCTGCAAAAACAGAAACATTTACAGAAAACAAAAGAAAAGAAAAACACTTACCCTTGTTCGTTCACAAAAAACGGATAGTTTTTTTTTTCTTGTTTTTCAAAAACAAAAAATCAGTGTGGCTAAGCTAAAGGAATACGTTATGGGGGTCGAGGATTCTGAACCTGATTCACAGCCTCCACTTCAAAACAACGGTATTATTGTTTTTTTTTTCTATTTTTCTGTTTGGTTCCCGGGAAAATCAAACAAATTCTTTTCTTTTTTCCTGGAAAGTTTTTGTTTAGATTGTCGTTTCCTTGCTCTGCTAATTTACTTACTCCTACTTTTCTCTCTGTCTCTGTGTTTGGTTTCCGGGAAAATCTTGTTTTCCTGGAAAATGCTTCCCTTCCTTATCACTTTTTTTTTTCTTTTGCTTGATTATAAGTTTGCCCTTTTGGTTTCTGTGTTGAAGAAATTAGAGATCGTTTCAATGGATCGTTGTAAATAATGCACGTTCCATAAACATTTGATTTTTTGTTTTTTGTTTCTAGTTTTTCATCTTTTGATTTTTAGTTTTAAAAACCAAAAAACATACTCGATAACTTTTTTTCGTTTTTAAATATTACCTTTTGTTTTGATTTTTTTTTAATTTTTTACTCTTTATTTTTCATTTATTCATGCTTTTTAAAGAATGTAAACAAAAGCCTATTTTTAAAAGATACACATTCTTTGGCTTATAGAATTTCTTTAATATTTTAAAAACATTTTTAAAATAAAAACCAAAATTGATTATCAAACGAATTTATTTTTAAAATATCAAAAACAAAAACAGAAAACTTAAAACGAAATGGTTATCAAACGTTATTATGTTTTTTTTCTTTGTTGAATAAATTCATCTTGTATCATTTGTCTCACATTGAGAAGTTTGAGACTTTTTGACATTTTATGAAAATATGAATTACTTCTCTCCTTAATAATTAATTAAAAATAAAAAACTCGAAAAGGTAAATTTATAGGTTTATTTTTAAAAAATAAAAAACAAACGGTTATAAAATGTGGTTTTGAGTGTATGAATTTATTTCTATTAGAGAATATGAGATTCCACCTCAAAATCAATTAAAAGAAAAAGGAAAGTGGGATATTTGTGAGATCGTAAGACAATTTCATTTTTATTGGACGGATACCCATTTGAACTTTATGGGTTTTGATACTATATTAGAGAATATGAGATTCTACCTCAATATTAATTGACAATGAGAAGAGTAACTTATATTTCTTTTATATTGATGTTGGACTCTTCCAATTTTCAATATAAGATTTTTGTGAGATCCTAACAATTATTTTTTTTTTTTTTTTACATAAGTTTATGAATTTTTAAAACTTTAAATGTTGTGATAACGATGCTTCATTTTTTTTTAATATTATTGTTTGAAAATATAGATGTATGAACTTAAACAACGAAGGTAACAAAATTGTTTTTGAACTTTGAATTCTTTGTTTAATGTTTTTAAAATTTAACAACTTTAATGGTTGATCAATTTTTTTTGTGATTTTTTTAGTTACGATTGATAATTTCAGCTAAGTTGTGAGATCATTGTTATAGAGTAGAATGATTTAGGTTCATAAATTTTTTAATGAACCTTTCTGTTTAATTTCTAGTTTTAAATAGGTTTGATTGTGTTTCTGCCCTTTTTCATTAAAAAAATGTCATTTGTATTTTCAATTTTAGTTGAAATGTTTTTAGACTTTTTATAGTTCCACTAGAAATTAGATGGTAAAATATTATTATTATTGTTATTATTTTAACATTTTTGCTTATGAATTAGTTTTGTAGAGTACAATAGTTTTGTTTTTCTATTGAAATAAGAGTACAATTGTATGGATGCACCATGATGACTAATTAAATGATACACTGAAAAGTATAAAAATAAATGGAAACTAATATGGTAAACTTTTTATATTATTTCTTCAATAATTGTGTAAAAAAGTTTAACTGCTTTTACATAATTTCCACTTATATACAAACCAATAATGCCGTAGTTGAAAGCAGTATTCAGAATTAAATGTTTATGAAAATATTTTTAAGGGAATTTGCACACTATAACAACTTTTTTACTACAGTTTACAATTATAGCACATTTTTAAAAATAATTCTTTTATAGCAAATTCTTCCATTTAAAAAAAAAAAATTATTTACCTTTTTGATAGAAGACTTTGATAGAATCTATCATTCTCTAGTGATGGAAGACTATCAATTTTATCAGTGATTGATTCTATCGGTTCTTATTGATAGAATCTTATGGAAGTCTATCAATTTACTTTATTTATTAGTAATTGATTCTATCACCCTTTATCGATAGAATTTATCAATATGAAGTCTATCAATTTACAATTTTTACTATATGTGCAAATATTTTCATTATTGTGCTATTCATGTAATATTTTATCCATTTTGTAATATACATGCAAAAGTCCCTATTTTTAAGCTAAAAAAACTGTAAAAACAAATTCAAAGAATCCCTCGAGGCCTCAACTTAATTTTGAACCATTGAACCAAATAAATTTTTTTTTCACTTCTGCCAAATATTTATTTTAAAAAATGATTTTTTTAAAAAAATCAAAAAGTGGTTTTTTGAATTTACTGTTAATACACTGCCATGACTGACCAGCTTTTTGTCTACTTCACAGCTTTATTGCCTTTTCTCAAGAATCTTTCAATAGGGGAGTTTTGTCCAGGATGTTTTATTAAAAAAAAAACTTTTGACAATTTTATTTTGATCTCATTTAGATGCATTTAGAGGGGGTTTTTTTAGATGCATTAGAGGGTTCAAGATTAATCCAATTACAACTTCTTTTTTTTCTAATCTCAAAAAAAAAATTCCAAATACACTTTTTGATGGAGTACTCCAAAAAAAAAAACCTTTAAAGAACTCCATAAACGCCCTTCAAATTATTTATTAACCTTCAAATACAACATCACTTTTATTTTACATCATCCTTCAATCTAATTGAACATTTAAAAAAAAAAATAAACTAACAAGATAAAATTAATTAAAGTCAAGAAAGAATGGTTTTTTTTTTATAATTGAGATAAGAGATTCGAACTGATAACCTCAATCATAAATATACTTGTGTTATTAAACTATTGTTTTTTGTTTTTCTCAAAAAAAAAAACTATTATTTTTGTTGTCAAAGCCATAACAACTAAATTTAGATATTTGAAATTGTAGGAACTAAAATATAATTAGTCTCAGACATTAAGAACCAAACTAATATCTATGTTGTCCTTTTTGGATGCTAAACAATTTCAGTTTCATTGTCAATTTATTTGTTTTCCATTATTTTGTTAGTCTTCTTTGGAAATAAATCTGCAACTATCAGGAAAGTAATAATATTTGCAAATCACATTCTTCATCAAGTTATATAGACATTTTTCCAAAAAAAAAAAAAAACATTTTTTATTTACCATTTTTTCTCCCTATAAATAAACAGCTTTCTTTGCTTCAATGTGATATTTTCTCCTAATAGAGGCTAATTTCTTCTCTAACAAAGACAATAAAATGACAGAGCTTCCAGGTCCTTCTGTTGAGAAACTTGATCCTCCAAAGGACAGAGGTAAAAATCTTCAATTACTTATTTGTTTCTAGACAATACAATCTTCCCTTAAGGGATTACACGATGGTCGAAAGGTTGGACTTTGAAGGTGTGTTTCCCTCAAGATTTCAAATTCGAGACTCACCTGTGGCGTGACATTAATTTGTAGACATCTCCCGTATCTTTATTTTTTTGATGTCTTCCAATGCATGGTCTAGGAACGGGTGTTGTTACCTCGGGTATATTGGAGTGAAGCTCCAATTTCCCGATTCTTCTTTTTAAAAAAAGATCTTCAATTTAACAACATTTTCAAAATCGAAAACATCTTTTAAAGTAGATCACTGCTTGTTATGAAACGAGGTTAAAGATACCGTTTTTCAAGCTTCGTTTTCTCAGATGTTGCGATGGCGCTGGTCGAATGGGAGAAGAAGTTGGCATTGATCAAAGCATGGGAGGAGAGTGAGAAGATCAAAGCAGAGAACAAGTAAAATATAGAAATCAATCCATTGATGAAATTTGAATTCTATTTTCTTTTGAGTTTTCAACATGTTTGATATATTTGGAACAGAGCTTACAAAAGGCTCTCTGCTGTTGATTATTGGGAGAATAACAAAAGAGCTTCCATAGAAGCACAGCTGATGAAGATAGAGGTAATTTTGCTTTTGCTGATGTACATTTCTTGTCTTCTCACTGGTTACAGACTCGTTTATCGATACGCATTTTGAAACGTAATGGTTTTGTGAAATGGAAGGAGAAGATGGAGAAGAAGAAAGCGGAGTATGCCGAGCAAATGAAGAACAAGATTGTTGGAATTCACAAGCAAGGCGAAGAGAAGAAAGCAACCATCGAGGCAGAGCAGAGAGAACAGTGCCTCAAGGTCGAGGAAACTGCAGCAAAATATCGAGCTTCGGGTTTTGTCCCAAAAACTCTGCTTAAATGCTTCAGTGGTTGAGTTGCTGGGGGTTCCTACCTCAGATTTAGACTCTGGTTTTAGTCTTTGTTTGGTTTTGTGCTGAGTAAGTTGATGATGACATTCAAGTGTTCCTTTTTTATGTATAAAGATTGTATTATTTGGCTGCATTTTACTCACTAATCAGTTTTCTTATGTTATATGCACTGATTCAGTTTAAATGGTACTATTATTTTATTTTTATTGATATCTATGACTGTTCACACTAACCTATGACATTGACTATTATCACAAAACATATCGTCTGATCCTACAACATTTAAATGTCATAGAAAGTCATATAAAATTATTTCCTACATAGGTGCCCCCTTGGGAAATGATACTATTAATATATGTCTTCTTCTTGTTTTGCTAGACAGTGTGGGAAATTAATACCCGGATTCGGTCCTGAAGAATGTGGATATGTTAATCTTTAGTGGTTGAGTTTTGCTAGAAAGAACCTTTTTCATGTGACCAAGCATGTCAAAAATGACAAATGATGCATCATCCAATCAATCGAGAGATTATAAAGCAATGGGAACAAGACTGGTAACGATTTTTACAGTCGAGAACCGAGTACGTGCAAGAAAAATAACGGTTCATAGACAAATACAGTTCGATACCAGAACGAATATTAGTCAATGTACTGGTTGAATAACAAACTTTTTACATACAAATATAGTGCACATATTACACGATGAAGGAAGCAACACCATATGGCAAACTTCATTCTTTTGCTGAAATTCTACTTCCAAAAAGCATCACTTATATGTTGTGAGAGGATTTCGATGTTGCAGCAGCGTGCCGAGGCACAACGGGTGTCCCGCTAACCTTTAGACCGATTACTAGCAGCTTTTCGTCGAGCACAACATCCGACTAAGTAGATAATCAGCTGAAAACAAAAAATAAGTGTCATGAAATAAGGAGCAAATTGAAAAGATCTGAAAGTGTTAGCAGTAATCTTAACAGTAGGAAGTGTCATACCAAGACCACAAATAGACCAACGTTGAAGATCGCAACCAATCGCCATTCGGTTTTCATGTATTGTGCGACTCCGGCCCTAAACGAGCAAACAACAAAATATGATGAAAATTTTTGCAAGGAGGAGGCAGTGAATGGGAGAATAGAAGAATAAGATTACAAGATATTTACTTGCATGAATCACAATCATAACACTTGACTGCCTTGGAATTCTTGTATAGTTTGCAGTCATGGTTTGAATTGACAGGATGAAAACTCAAGTCATAATGTGATGCATTAACAGCAGGATAACCACATCTGTTATTCGTATCAGCATGCCGAAAAGATAACGTCAGTGACAAGAATTAGAATTCACCATTTCTAAAATATCATCAAAATGAAGTCGAATTCAGGTCATAAATCGATTTCCTCTTCGCAAAAAGATTGCGAAAAATAAAAAGTAAGCTTATGGCCAGATGGGAAGTACATGGATTCAATTTCTTCTTTTGTTTGTTACAGTTATAAACCTAGGAAAATGAAAACTAAGAACTTGAAAGTTACACCTACTCGGATGGGGGCCTGCAACAACCCGCTTCGATTGGCGTCAGCTTTGCCAACTTGTACTGCTTGAGAGTCTGAAATTGTCAAACAAAATGACTTCATGAGAAAAAGATAGAAAAAGAAAATCGAATAGTCTTTTATACAGATCGACCGAGCTTGAAACAAGGACCTTATATCTATTTGAAAGATTATTGCAGTCTTCCGATTTGACGAGACAGCTTTTCAAACGCATCCAATTATCGGTATTATTAAGCTGTAACAAGGAAACAGACGTTAGCACAAATAAATCATCTAGCTCTGCAAAAAGTAAAATTGTACACACCTGGTTTAGAAACCATGGACTATAATCTTGTAGTTGATACTCCTTATACCTCAACAATGGGAAGAAAAGGGGGAAAAAATATCAGTCCATAGCAATGCTAGCTTATCGATGCAACAAGTACCGAGCGTTTAGAATAATGGGCTTTGGTTATTCTTATTAGCATAGATAGAAAATTAAATCATTTCCATCCTCTCAATTTAAGCATTCTCAAAACAAAGTTGCTTAAAATTCACTTTTGTTGGATGAGATCAACATATCCTCACCTTAGGCCAGCAGCAGAATGTCCCGAACCATTATTTGTTACAATAAACCTAACCGAGATTGGAATTATTACGTTAGGTACAAAAAGAACATGACAATACAAATTACATACTGACTACAAAGCTAGCAAAGCGAGATTTTCGCAAAGAGGAAATGTGAGTCATGTAATGTTGCTAGCTAAAAGATGCCAACACTTACGATACTTCCTTTCATATTTTGAAGGGATCATGTGAAGACAACAAAGAAAATAAAAGTAAAGACAATGTAATTTGTTCAAGATGATAAAATTTTGGAACACGAGACGAGTTGCAATCATGAGTTCCAAAATGTATACTTACGCCAGCACCGTAAACACCAGAATCCCCACCAATGTAATGCACAACATGATCAAATACTACGAGCAAAAGGTCAAGGTCAAGAAAATTCCGTGAAAATTAATATAAATGTTAAGATAAGTCTTCATTTAAAAGGATACAATCCACAGCAATATGGAATTGCTCTTAAGAGCACCCAAGAAACCAACTATGGACCTGGATCAAAAATTTAGTAACAACAATATTGGGTGAGTGAATCAGTCGATACTTAAACTAAAGCAGATAATACTCCTAATTGATTAAAAAAAAACTTACACCACAAAGATGAATCCACCAAGTCCCATAACAGGAAGAGTGAGAGACTTTCGACAACCGTCATGGTGCGTACCCATCCATATCCCAAATATTATGACAAGAATAGCTAGAAGCTGTAGAATGAAGATAAAGAGTTGTTTAATTGCAAGATGAGAAATTCAATAGCCCATAACTTATGTTTGTTTAGAACCCTGCTCAATTAACTCATTCTCATATTACATCATCTTCAAAAGTTGTAAGTCTTTTATGATAACTGGTAGTAGGAATATGAAGGTTGTCACTGATGTAATATGTTTACCTTGTAGATGGAATTATCCAGCTAAATTTTTCGTAAGTATCCCCTCACCTTTGGTTCGTGTCAATTTGAGAATATCATTAAAAGCTCTCTTAACCATTGAGCGGGAAGACAACTCGTCTTCTTCCCCCTTAGATCTTGGTAGATTTTTAGGTATGGACAGATAAACTCAAAAGAACAACTCTTTCATTCATTAATTCAAATGTACTAAGGGGTGTTGCGGTAAGGAAGATGAAAATGATTATGGGGAGAATAATTCTCTTACCAGTGTTTGGGCCACCAACAATCATTCCCCCATAAATTATATTCATTCCGCTCATAATCTCGTCCCCCCATAACCACTTTTTATTCTCCCCATACTCACAATTTTGTTTCTCATAATTATTATTTGCACCACAACATAGATAATTATTCTTCTCACTCCAAATACGGATAATCATTTCCAACAATCATTCTCCTCACTTCCAACATTGATAATCTTTCTCTCTCATGTTCTCCCTCATATTCTCATCCTCCTCATAATCATTCTTATTCTCCTTGCTCCAATCACCCCTAAGACAACACTGATTTCACTTATTGGGGACTAAGCTATAAAGTTGATTTTGAAACCACAAGGGCCAGAAGAAAAAAACAAGCTCAAAACTCACATATAGATACATGAATCCTCCAATGGGAACTTAACAGTCCAATAACTTTGAGAACAAAATAGAATTCAAGTCTAAACTTCATTAAACAGAAATTAAAATTATCCTTCATTTGATTTAACATCAAAAGGATAGGTTTAAAGTTGATTTTGAAACCATAATGGCTAGAAGAAAAAAAAAACCAAGTTCAAAATTCACATATAGATACATGATGATGAATCCTCCAATAGGAACTAACAGTCCAATGACTCAAGGCTTAAGAACAAAATAGAGATTAAACTTACCCTTCATTTTATTTAACATCAAAAGAAAAGGTTCATCAATATGTATCCCAAAAAATACATTGTGAAACAAGAATGAATAATCTGCAAAGCTAAACCATTCCATGCAATATCAAAAACAACCCAACAAGTACCTCAACAAGCAACCATAACAGAAAACAAAAAGAATGATGAAACTCATCGAACAAATGACAAAATTT
Organism: Sicyos edulis; assembly: GCA_036507275.1. NCBI lineage: Eukaryota > Viridiplantae > Streptophyta > Magnoliopsida > Cucurbitales > Cucurbitaceae > Sicyos > Sicyos edulis. The sequence continues at coordinate 68,259,684 of CM071846.1, forward strand.
TCGACAGCCCGGCAACCAAAACCCACCAAGCACACAAGAAACTTAAACAAACACACAAGCAACAACATAAACAAGACCCTATTCACACAACATTCAACAGAGAAGAAACAAAATCCAAAGACATGAAGCAAAAACTAGAACAAACATCCACAAAACCAATGTGATATGAAAACATAATCTTTGAAAGAAAACAAAAAAAGGGTAAAATCAAAAGGAATCAAGCAAACCATGGTGAGAAAATTGATCCATCTGATGATAAAGATGCTAGTCCCCATTCCCATTTTGCTCCTCTGCCTTTTTACCTCCTTACCCTCAATGTCACAGCCAGAAACAAAAAAAATATGTCCAAAAAGGACACAAAAAAATACAGGGTGTGAAAATATAAAAAGGAAGAGGGGAGTTTCTTGAGAGCTTAGCTATGGAAGTGGCACTTGCATTTCAAGCAAAGAGAACGGCTAGGCTGAGAGATGGGGTGGAGTGGGGATAATGTCAGAAGTGCAAGGGCATTTTCGTCAAAGCAAAAGAAGAATCACATGGCTCCATGAATGAACCCTGATTTTTTTTTTTACAGCACACACAGAACACAATCCGACAAGACATTCATTAAACGAAAAGCCGTGATTTTGGACTTGAATTTGTGCTTAATCAAATTATCAGTCTCATTAGCCTTAATCTTTATTGTTAAAGGACCAATTTTTACGCCTGTAATGGGGCCTTGTCTCCTTTATATGTTCATTTTTCTTGATTACTTTAATTAAATCTCTTTATTTCTTATCTTGGTTTGTTTTTCTTTCACTAAATTTGCTTCTTTTTTTTTCTTTATTTCTTTTTTTTTTGTTCTTTATCTTTCTTGGTCAGCACTTTGCCATACCCAAAAAGTTGGAATCTTTACCACTTATCTGCATAAAATGTTCCTTTGTTTCTGGTTCGATCTTTGATTTTTATTTGGACAATAATTAGTGCACTTTTTATTTTGAAATGGATTTTTTTTTTTTTTTTACAGTAAGCAAATAATAGAAGACTCAGAATCTTGAACATTTTAGAGATAGTAATATCTAATTTTAGTGAAAAAATCGAATCTCTAGCCTTTTATATTAAAATTTTAAATAATAATCAAACTAGTAATGTCTTGGTCACTTAACCTTCCATGTTAAAATTTTGTTGTATTGGATTATAGTTCATGACCATATTTATCTTCTTTATTTATTATTATTATTATTATATTTTTTTTTTTTTGCATTTTCACTTTTCATAAACAATACATAAAACTTTATTAAATGAAATCTATTTTAATCATGGATATTTAAAATCTGTCCACAACCGTGTGAAAGAGATCATATTTTTCCTTTGACATCATTTACATCTATCTAGAACAATGGGGTCACGTCACATCAATTTGCATTTGAAATTTCAATAGCAAAATTCCAAAATCAGAATTCAACATTTTATCATTACCTATTTAACCACCAATTAACTCTATTTCAAAAAAAGAAAAAAAACACTAAACTACTGTATATAACTTAAACCAAAATTCATTCATTTTGCCAATAACGAGTATAATCTTTCTTTTTTTTAAAACGAGGTAATTACGCCGGTCTCTAAACTATAGATCGGAAGACATAAAAAAAATAATATTACAAGTGAATCTCAAACCTAGAATTTTGAAGAGAGCATACTTATACTCTAAGTCTTCAACCACTATGCTACTTAGAAACATAATCAATTTACATTTAAAATTTCATTAACTTTACTAAAATAAATATAGTTCAACTAGTCTAAGTATGAAATTAATGACATTAAGATCGCAGATTCGATCATCCTACACTTATATATTTAAAAAAAAAAACCTTTAACAAATCTTCAAAACAGGGGAATGAAATTGAAAGCTCAAGTGTTAAAAGACTAGCCAAACATTCCTACTTGCACAACCTTTCCTAATGACTTCAAATTTTATGTTCCACTTTTACTTAGCTTTAGTTGATGCCAATTTATCATGTTTATTAGTCTAACCATTTAGTTGCAGCACAGTTAACTATGATTTTTATAAATAATATGTAATTGTTAGTGTCCAATTAACAAGTTTAATGATATCATGTAAATGACAACACAATCTAAAGTATTTAAATAAATTTGAATTGTTTTTAAAAAGTTTGGACTACTCCAACTGCACATATAACCTACTAACTACAAATTTACAGTAAAAAAGATGTTGAATTTGTATTGAGGGAAGAAAAATACAATGACATGGCTGGATTTTAATAAACAGTTGCCAAGTTCTTTCTACTTCCCACAAGAAATTGGGCAAAAAAACAAAATTACAGACTTCTTCTCACTATGAAGCAAATTGGAAGAGAACTATTTTTCCAATTCTTCTAATTCAGAAGATCAGTTTCTAATGCTGCTTGCTTTGTGTGCCTTTCACAGCCAAATTTGCCTTCAGATTAAGAGCTTTAGAATCTCAAGTTAGTGCTACTCTACCCTGTTGGCGCAAGTTAAGATAACAGATTTCACTGTTTCTTTATCCAATGATGTCTGAACCATCAGCTGCACAAAATATACATATATATATATATATATATATATATATATATATATTTCATGTTTCAATATACCATTCTTCATTAGGTACAAAAATAAAGATCACGAGATTATACAAGTTTTAATAGGCAAATAGCTTAGAATGGTCTTAAAAAAGTAGATGTATACGTCCGAATAGAGTTTCTGATATTTTTTTTTTATATATTTGTGACTGTCCAGGCCAGTTTATGTGCACCTCGACTAATGACACAGAACATATAGCCTCACCCGACAACATTTTAGTGCTAAGGAAACTCGTAGAAAATTAATTCTTAAGTAGGTGGTCACTATTGATTAAATTCATCATCTCTTAGGGTGTGTTTGGGGCAAGGGGAATGGTAATGAGGAGGAGAATGATTATGGGGGTAATGATTATTTGTGTTTGGGGTGAAGGTAATGATCATGAGGAGAATGGTTATTTGTGTTTGAGATAAAGGTAATGATTGTGGGAAAAATAAAATAATGAATATGATGTGAGTGAAAAATAGTGATGTGATGTATGAAAAATTGTTGGAGAGAGAATTAAAAGTAGCTAGGGGGAGAATGAAAAAAGTGATTTTTGGAAAACGTGATTATGGGAGGAATGATTCCTGGTGGCCCACCAACACGGGGAATCATCCCCATTCCCATTCTCCCCCTTATTCTTGGTGGCCCAAACACCCCCTAAATTCTCAAAGACCCTCTTGATCACTAGGTCACTTCATGATGGTTAATAGAGTTGCTTAATTGAAAGGGTTAAGTCGGTTTACTATAGGAAGATATGGGTGTTTGTCTAATAAGTCAAGCTTATGTAATCTAGAGTTGAGAAGTCAAACTTATGTTTAATCCACAAGGCTACAAGTTTGTTAATCTCACAGGCTCTATAATCCACAAGCTAACCTACAACTTAGTCAAGCCTGCACAACACCTCAACTATTCTCACAGAATAAACATCTTACTCTACTACATGTAGTAACCAAGTACCTCGTAGGAAATTGTATTGTCAGTATGTCGGAGAACACATTCTACACTACATACTAACATGTACAAATTATAAAATCCAGAAACCAGGGATATTTACCTCTTGTTCTATAACTTATGCCATTGTACAATCTGACTTACAGTCCCAAGCTTGATAAGAATATGAGTGACTTGCAATAGCAAAAGAATAATGTTTCTGAATATTTACCTCTTGTACTTTGTTTCCGGATCGAGCAAGCAATTTGTACTGATTTTCGTACATGGAAGCCATATAAACCTGCAAAAAAGCTTATAATGAATACCACAGATCACAAGAAAGCTTGGAATGATATGAGAGAGTTTTCCTTTCATTTATAGGAGTGAAGAATTTTTTGGTGATGCGGCCAAACATAAAATATAGCATTCTCTACTCTTAATGGTATTATATTCAAGTTCCCAAATAACAATAACAAATCACAAAATGTAAGAACATATTTTATTTTTAAATATTATCCTCATGATCCACAACAAAAAGGAATTCTCCAGATTACCTGAAAGGTCGGAGCCAAGCCAGGGCTAAGGAAAAATCGCCCTTTGGATACAGACTCAATACCTTCAATATTTTGCAGTTCCATGATGAGAGAATCTACATCAGCCCACTGTCCAAAAATAGAACTTGTAAGGAAAAACCATTTAAAGACTTCTGAAAAAAGTCAAAAAAAAAAAGAAAAGGAAAAATGATATTGCACATTCAGTTAAATTACCCAAGTGCAAATTGAATTTTCATAAATGCCAAAAGGTGATTGTTAGTCTTCTGATGATAAGTTATGACATAATTACCAATCACTTCCATCAAATTCATAATGTTAACTAACAAGAGAATACAAAAACCTCGGTATCTACATCGGCGGATTCTAATCTTCCATCCATGTAATCTTGATCACCAACAACAGACTCTAATGTTTCAGTTAGCGGATCGGGCTGCATGAAGAAAAACATGGTTTCTACTCAGAATAGTTGCTAAAACCAGATAGAGATGTTTAATTTAGGAAGACATCTTACTGTAATCTGCTTCAGCGATAAGAATATGCGTTCGAGTGAAAAATCCAACTGGTGAACTTTTGCCTCGACAACCTACAAAAGAAAAATATGGAGAGAACAATAAACTATTAAAAAAAAAAAAAAGTAAAATGAAACTTTGACATGTGGAAGCTCATAGGTTTGTGGCCAGGTTCCACCGCCATGTGAGGGGTTTTGAGGCCTATTCTCCCCTTCCTCCAATTTGTGGAGTAATGTAATTTAAATTATTTAATACTTTCATAAGAAAAAATATTTTTCTTTTAAGGAGAGTGGTTGCAACTTGACTCTTAAACTTAGGCTGGGAGAGTCAATTTTCTTCAAATTTTTTATTGATTAAATAGAGACTAGCATCGGAATGAGTATAGCTCAATTGGCATACTGAATGTGTTAACAACCACGAGATCTGTGATTTGAGACCCACAAACTCTTATTGTACAAAAAAAAGAAACTATCATATTTGGCAAAGAATGATGACAAATACCTGACCAATCTTAAAGTATGATGCAGGGTTTAAAGTAGCATCCCAAGAAACCTCTGTCTGATGAATCAAAGCAGGCACTCCTTCAATCTATATCAAAGTGGTTGCAGAAAAAAAAAATCTCAAAATTTTAGAACACACGTAACAATTAATTCAAGAAAATAAGTCTGCAAGAGCAACATGTGACGAAGAATGTGCATTTCCATTCCGAAAACGAACCACCAATTATTTCTTTATAAACTATATTTTTCAAAGTATGCACTATATCACGCTGGCATACCATTATACAGTGTAGAATTTTTTTTGTTTACCTCGACAAAAATACCAAAATAAGCAATCTTCTTGATGCAACATTTGACAACATCACCTACTTGCAGCTTGGCCTGGAAAAGCAGTTAAATGGGAATAAATTTTCTTCAAATAAAAGCACCATAAAAATTAGACATTTTATGGAAAAAAAAAATCATCAGCACTTCCAAACAGCTAGTTGCTAAAAGCCAACAAACGGGGTTATGATAAAAGGAACCATAGACCTATTTGAAGTGTAGAACTCAGCTGGTTGAATCATTTTTCACATTTAGCAGTGCCAAGATTTATGTTGATTTATTTTTGTATATGCTGCAACCCTTAAATTGATGTGTGTAGTATTAGAATATAAATGTATATTTGTATAGTTTATTATACTATTAGTATGAAGCTCATTAGGCCCGATAGGCCCGTTGTAATCCCTATATAAAGGCATTGACTATCGATGAATAAAATAGATGGTTTTTAGTCCAATTACTCTTGACTACATGGTATCAGAGCACAGTTAGGTTGAGATTTTTTTTTTTTAGGTTTTTTTTTTCCGGGTTGACCGCCGCCGTTGACCATCACCGCCACCGGGAAATCGCAGCCCAGCCGCCGATCTACACAATCGTGGAAGTCGCGACTTCGTTCGGTCCAAAACGAAGCCGCACGTGCCGCCGGAACCCTCCGCCAGCCGAAAATCGCCGCTGCCGTCAACGCTCCGATTGAGAATTTTTTCGGTGGGTTTTGCTCGCCCTGAGGAGTAGTTTAAGTCTGTCCAGGTTTCAACTCGATCCAACGGTGGGATTGCTCGGAAACCTCTCGAGTTTGTTTTGCTTTACTGTTTTAAGGAGCTGTTTTTTTTTAAATCTCACTGCTTGAAGGGCTGTTTTTTAGACTGTTTTGGGCTGTTTGTTCTATTTTTTTGTTGAGTATACATGGCTGATTTTAAGCAAACAAGTGTGATTTCGCATTCAATGGAAATCACGAAAAGGAAGTTAAATGGCACTAATTATCTAGATTGGAATCGGACGATTCGCAATCACCTGTTGAGTAATGAATTAGAAGGACACATGGATGATGAACCGCCTAAAGAAGAAGTTGAGAAGAAACCAGGTCACTTAAAACAGGATTGCAGGAAACTGCAATATGATAATTAGAAGCATCAGAAAGCCAATGTTGTATCTAATGAGAAAGCCAATGTTGATGAGTTTGCTAAACTCCGGGTGTCTTCTACTTCATCACAGCCATTGTCCTCCGAATTCCACTTCATTGCGACCATCGCTGAAACAGGTAACAATCACTGTCTTCTTTCGTCGTCTACGAAGTGGGTCATTGACTCTGGGGCGACTGCTCATATGACAGGTAACAACAATTTGTTTTCTACTCCGTTGTCATCTGATCATTTTCCTAGTGTTACCTTGGCTGATGGATCTTTGTCTCCTGTCCAAGGGGCGGGATCAGTCACTCTTACCCCCACCTTGTCATTGTCTTCAGTTTTGTGTCTCCCTACATTCTCGTATAACGTAATTTCTGTTAGTCAGATATCCCGAGACTTACGTTGTTTTGTTTCCTTTTTCCCTGATTATTGCTTGTTTCAGGATCATTTGACGAAGAAGACTATTGGTAGGGGGCATGTAGAAGGGGGTCTCTATATCTTGGACCAACTGCCAGTTCCAGCGGCGGCTTGTGCAAGTTCTGCATCCTTGTTTGAGATTCATTGCAAGTGGGTCATCCCTGTTTGTCTGTTTTGAAGAAATTATTTCCTGAATTCAGTAAAGTTTCATCTTTAAATTGTGAGTCATGTCAGTTTGCTAAGTTTCATAGATTGAGTTCTAGTCCTAGGATCAATAAACGAGCGGATGCTCCTTTCGAGTTAGTTCATTCTGATGTATGGGGTCCGAGTCCTGTCACGTCTAAAACGGGATTTCGTTACTTTGTTACTTTTGTTGATGATTTTTCCAGATACACTTGGGTTTATTTAATGAAGAATCGTTCTGAGTTATTTTCTCATTTTTCTGCCTTTAATGCAAAAGTTCGTAATCAATTTAATGCGTCCATCAAAATTTTGCGCACTGATAATGGGGGTGAATATTTTTCGGGTAACCTTAGTTCCTACCTCCGTGAAAAAGGTATTATTCATCAATCTTCTTGTGCAGATACCCCATCTCAAAATGGTGTGCCTGAGCATAAGAACAGACATCTTCTGGAAACCGCTTGAGCTTTGTCATTCCAGATGCATGTTCCACGACATTTTTGGGTTGATGCCGTGTCTACTGCGTGCTTTCTCATAAATCGAATGCCGTCGTCCATTCTTAAAAATAAGATTCCTTTCCAGGTCTTGTGTCCTTCTAAGGAAATGTTTCCACTTCCGCCTAAGATCTTTGGGTGTATGTCTTTTGTTCGCGATGTTCGTCCTCACAGGACTAAGTTGGTGATACGATCCGGCCTTGGCAGTTTAGGAATATTAGTATTTATTATTAGTTATTTGTTATTTTAAATGTATTGGGCTTGGGCCTATTATTAGTATTTTATTAATTAGGTCCAATTAGGGTTTAGAGTTATTATAAATAGGTGAGGTTAGGTCTTTGTTAATCATGAATTGAATTGTCGTATTTTGTTGTACTGCTCTTGAGAGATCCTCTCGGGAGATTTATCTTATTTTTAATAAAATAGTGTGGTAGATCATATCATTTTGGTATCAGAGCCGTTTGCCGATCCGGGAATGGTTACTACTAAGATGGAATCCAGGATGCAAGCGTGTGAAGAAGGAACGGCCGACTTGGCTAGGCAGTTACAGGAGACTAACGCAAAGATGGAAGCGATGGAAGAAAGGTTAGGGAAAAGGCTGGATTTGCAGGATTCGAAGCTCGAGACGATGAACCGAAATCTGGAACTTTTAGTGGAGACAATCCGAGCAGACAAGGGGAAGGGCTCGATGTCCGAGGTCGCAGGGAAGGATCGAGCGCGCGCGGCCGGGGCTAGCTCGGAGGTGCAGTCCGGCGGCGGAGTTGGCGGCGCGAGGGCATGAGGGTGTGCGGTGAAGGCCGGGGCGGCGTAGGGGCGCGAGGCGGTTGGGGTGGTCCGAGGGTGGGCTTGGACGAGCGGGCGTGGAGCAGCGCCGGGGGGCGAGGTTGCTCGGGGGGTCCGGGCGCTGGCCTGGGCGTGGGTCTGGGCGAGCGCGAGAGGGGTTTCGGCTCGGCGAGTCGGCCTGGTTGGGGGACGGCCGGCGCAGCGGCGCGCCGTGGTCCGAGCGAGGTCGGGCGGGTCTGGCACGGGCGGACCGGGTCAGGGTGGGCCCGTCAGGTTAGATCGGAGGGTGGAATTTCGTGGGAATTTTGTAGGGGATACTTGCACAGGGACAGATTTTGGCCCACGAGGAGAACCTTGGAGCGATCGGGGGTGGAGTGACAATGTACGAAACAGGGGACGAGATTTCGGGTGGGGAGGAGGAGAAAGATCTGAACGGGAAAGTCAGAGAGTAGGAGGAAGGGATGGACCGGGTTGTGACAGGAGATTTAGAAAATTGGAGATGCCGATTTTCAAGGGCCTTGTGGATGAGGATCCCAGAGGATGGTTGAGTCGGGTCGAGCGTTATTTCTGTAAACAAGTTGATGAATATGAAGGGGTTGAGGCGCGAGGTTATGTTTAGAAGGGGAGGCATTGGAGTGGCTTCAATATGAGGAGGACCGTGCTCCTTTTCGTTCCTGGAACGAATTCAAAGATGGGTTGTTGGAGCGTTTCCAACCGGTGGCCCAGGCCAATAAGTATGCCAACTTCATGGGTTTGAAGCAAATCGGAACGGTAAAGGAATATCGCCGGAGCTTTGAGCGCTTTGCTAAGGGAATGCGCGATATCAGTATGAGCAGTGTTTTAAAAGGCGCGCGCCTCAGGCGCACAAAGGCGCAAGGCGCGGCTTTTGCGCTTCGCCTGAGGAAGGCGCAGCGCGCATCATTAGGCGCGCGCTTTACGCGCCTTCCGTATGAGGCCTTTGGGTGCCAGGCGCGCGCCTTGATGGCTTTATTTTTTTTCTTTTATTCTTTCGTTCAACCATCTTGAGACTGAAAAAAGAAACATAAAACACCTAGGGAAGAAAATGGCTAACCTGTGATGTGTTTGGAGAAGAAGAAAAGTCCATGAGAAGAAGAAAAAAACATAAGAAAACTTTGTATTAATGAAAGGAAGAAGAAAAAATATTTGTTGTAAATGAAAAGACACTATAGTTAAAGGAAAGAAAATGAAGAAAAGAGAGAGGAAAATGAAAGGTCAAGTACATTGAGAATTGGAAAAAACAAGTAAAAATAATTAAGGTAATTGTAATTGGGTACATTGAGAATTGGAAAAAACAAGTAAAAATAATTAAGGTAATTGTAATTTTACTTTTTAGTTGTCCATCACGTGGCTCAAGATGACTTTTGAGAGTCTTCAAAATAGTACAAATTTATTGCTTTTCCATAATCCATAATATTTTTATTTGTTGAGTTTTAATTTTGCATTATGTCTATTACGTAGTTCAAGATGCTTTAGAGATATCTCAAAATAGTACATTGCTTCTTTTTTATTTAATCCTTATTGATTTCTATTGGACAAGTTTTTATTATTAAATGTTTTATGTATTTTATTTATCATACTAACTTTGAAATAGATAATATGCTTATATTTATTTAATATTTAATTATTTATTTCTCTATTATAAATTAGATTATCTAAATTGTTCTCTTGAAAATATTAGATAGATTTATAATTTAATATTATTTTATGGTAAATATATATGGAAAGAGATTAATATATATGATTGGTGGTAAATATATATATTTTTTACACTTTTCTATATATGGTGCGCCTCGTAAAATAAAGCCCGCGCCTTTTTTGCGCCTTGCGCCTCAGGCTCCACGGGAGGCCTTGCGCCTTTGTGCGCCTTGCACTTTTTAAAACACTGAGTATGAGTGCATTGGAGGGGAAGTGGGAAAGTGGACTGAAAGAGGAGATACGGAGCGCAATGCGTAAACTACGACCAGTGGGCATTGAAGAGAAAATGTTTATGGCCCAAGTGATTGAGGATGATTTTGCTTTTCAGGCCTCCCAAAACGAGGGAAGTACTCCTGCAACAGTTAAGGCTAAAGCAGGAACGATTGGATCGGGAACTGGAAGCACAGAGATTTTGTCCCACATATGTTTCCGCTGCGATTAACAATTTGTCCCCGGACATCGTTGTAAGAAGAAAGAGCTTCAGAATTTGGATGTGTGGGTCGTTCGAGATGCGCACGATTACCAGGATGTTGAGGTGACTGACTTTTCTCCGTAAGATGGAGTGCGCAGAAGGTGGCATCGGAGATGGAACACCTTGAGGACAAGGTGGCTCTTGGGGGGGAAAGTATTGATACGATCCGGCCTTGGCAGTTTAGGAATATTAGTATTTATTATTTGTTATTTGCTATTTTAAATGTATTGGGCTTGGGCCTATTATTAGTATTTTATTAATTAGGTCCAATTAGGGTTTAGAGTTATTATAAATAGGTGAGGTTAGGTCTTTGTTAATCATGAATTGAATTGTCGTATTTTGTACTCTGGCTCTTAGAGAGATCCTCTCGGGAGATTTATCTTATTTTTAATAAAATAGTGTGGTAGATCATATCAGTTGGATCCTAAGTCTCTGAAATGTATTTTCTTGGGGTATTCTCGTGTCCAGAAGGGTTATCGGTGTTATTGCCCAAGCACAAACCGGTATGTCGTTTCCTCTGATGTCACCTTTTTTTAGGATACTCCATTTCGTTCTGGGAAACATTCTCCACCTATGGAAGATGATTTGCTCATATATGAAGTCGTGTCTTCTCCCGACCCGCCTCCTCAACTGCCACCTGTTCCGTCGGGACCTTCTTTTACTCAGGTCTATACCTGGCGTCCACGACCCTCGGAGACATGCCCCGTACCTGTGGATTCTTCGTCATCTGATTCGCAGGCCAGTAATGATCTAGACTTGCGCATTGCCCTTCGCAAAGGTAAACGTTCTTGTACATATCCTATCTCTTCATGTGTCTCATATCGTCAGCTGTCTCCTTCTTCTTTTTCATTTCTTACTTCACTTGATTTTATGAAAGTTCCTCAGAATACTCGTGAAGCCCTGCACATCCAGGATGGCACCAGGCCATGGTGGAGGAGGTGGCTGCGTTGGATGCGAATGACACTTGGGAACAAGTAGCTCGTCCCGCGGGAAAACAAACCATAGGATGTAAGTGGGTATTTGCGGTCAAGATGAATGCTGACGGGCCTGGTTGGTCGCTCCCAAAGCCCGCCAGTTGCGAAAGGGTATGCTCAGACTTATGAGGTTGATTATAGTGAGACGTTTTCTCCTGTTGCGAAGATGTCGTCGATTCGCCTGTTTGTTTCTCTGGCAGCCATGAATGATTGGCCATTGTATCAGCTTGATGTTAAGAATGTGTTTCTGCACGGTGATCTTTTAGAAGAAGTTTATATGGAGCAACCACCTGGTTTTGTTGCTCAGGGGGAGAATGCCAAGGTTTGTCGCCTCCGAAAATCGTTATATGGCTTAAAACAAAGCCCTCGTGCATGGTTTGGGAAGTTTAGTCAAGTTCTTGAGAAGTTTGGGATGAAAAAGTGATCATCCGATCATTCTGTGATTTGTCCGTCACCAACATGGGGTTGTGTTCTTTGGTGGTATATGTTGATGACATCGTGATTAATGGAAGCGATGATTCAGGATGTCCTCATTAAAGGCATTCTTTCATAGTCAATTTAGTACTAAAGATCTCGGGACTCTAAAATATTTTTCGGGCATCAAGTAATGAGAAGCAAGAAGGGAATTTTTCTGTCACAAAAGAAGTATGTTCTTGATTTGTTGATCAAATCGAAAGCTAGGAATGAAACCATGTAGTACCCCAATGGTACCAAATCAACAACTTGTTAAGGAGGGTGCAACGTTCCCGATCAGAGAGATACAGAGGAAGATGGTTGGAAAAATAAATTACTTGATCGTGCATGAGACCGGATATTGCCTATTCTCTGTGAGTATCGTGAGTCAATTCATGTCATCTCCCACATCGAACATTGGATGGTAGCTTGTTGAACAAATTCTAGGTTACCTTAAATTTGCTCATGGGAAGAAGGGGGTTTTGTATGAGAACCATGGTCATTCAAATATTGAGTGTTTCTCGAGATTTGATTGGGGTGGTCTAAAGAGGATGAGACGGTCAACTCTCGTTATCGTGGTATTTATGGGGGTAATCTGGTTTCTTGAGAAGTAAGAAACAGAACGTGGTGTCTCGCTCGAGTGCCGAATCGAATATAGAGCTATGTCACAGTGACATGTGAGATAGTATGGTCGACCCAACTTCTTGACGAAATTGGAATGAAAGCCGCGACACTGTTAAGCTATGGTGTGATAATCAGCAAGCAATCCATATCGCCTCTAACCCGGTGTTTCACGAGAGAACTAAGCATATTGAAGTGGATTGTCATTTTATTCGCGAAAAGATACAACAAGGATTGATTTCGACAGGTTATGTGAAGACATGAGAACAGTTGGGTGACATCTTCACCAAAGCATTAAATGGCGCTCGGATAAGTTATCTTTGTAACAAGCTGGGCATGATAGATATATTCGCTCCAGCTTGAGGGGGAGTATTAGAATATAAATGTATATTTGTATAGTTTATTATACTATTAGTATGAAGCTCATTAGGCCCGTTAGGCCCATTGTAATCCCTATATAAAGGCATTGACTATCGATGAATAAAATAGATGGTTTTTAGTCCAATTACTCTTGACTACATGTAGAAGGCGGACACGAGATGCAAGAGAAATTCCAATTGCATAATAAAGGACTATTGTAACGTATGAAAAGAGCAGCACTTATCTTTATGCCTATGGTTGTAAAAAAAAAGTGCTGATCGGCATATCCCAACAACATGAGTAAAATTATCTCCAATGTTGCATTTGCTTTTTTACCATCAAGCTACAAGGAACTGAGTAGTAAACAATGAAAGCTTCTGTTTCTTGCATGGTAACTTCTTAGTCATTTTAAGAGCTAATGAAAAAATTAATTATATTCATGCATGAGTTAAAAAACTGAAACTAGCATTCTAACATCCAAGAAATGCTACAACAGGGTATATTAGCTAACCATTAAACTCCTCTTTTTCTCGACCAATTCTTCCCTTTCTTTTGGCCTTATGGAAAATACCAGCTTCCTTGATTTTCTGTTAGCCAACACCACATTCACTTTGATTTTCTGCAAGGAATACATTTCATCAGTACTCTAACATGAATAGTTGTGTTTTCTGAAATTAGTGAGACTTCTATACCTGGCCAACAAATGATGACAAAAATTTGAGTTTCTCTCTATCATAAATCTGAAGTAGATCCTCCAATTTCATATCAGGTGTAAGTTCTTCCCCACTTTTTACATCAATTTCTGAATCTGGCTTAGTACTGGCAAAATTTTGGCTTCCACTATCAATACTTCCAATAGTTCCTAAGTTTTGCCTGTATGTTGATGGATCTAAACCTTTCTGTCTTAGCCATGACTCAAAAGCTAAGAACTTCCACTTGGCAGCAAGATTACGATATGGAATAAACCCTACTATGGAGCCGAACGATACCTTCACAAATCAAAGTAAAAAAGAAGCAACGCAAAAATGTTAACTTCAAATATAATTAGGACAAACCATATGTACTGACCATAATATACTTACAACAAAACCTCGGGCACTCGAGCTTATTACTTCCACGTCAGCTCTATCTCCCGACTTTGCCAGATCCTCTGCTTTTGTCCAGTCAGCAAGTTCATGTTCCTACAAATTTTTAAGCACCCGAGACTTAAAGACTAGTGATTGACATAAATACGGCAAGTAAAGAATAATATGCAGAGCCTGACCTCCAAAGCAGGGATAGCAGAGAAGTTCTCTGTCTCAACGGCACCGTCAACGTCAATTCCAGGGATGGAGGCCTCGTCTCTACTGAATTTTAATGTTTCATTCGAAGGATCATCTCTGTATATTCAGTGACATTCAACCAAATTTACTTGAGTATAAAAGAAACAGTATATTACAGATCATAAGACTGCAATTGTTACCTTTTTGGTTTACCCAATAATGAAGCTCTGTTGAACAACTTTATAGTTGAATCCAAAATATCACTAAATGGTTCACTAGAAGCTGCTGGGTCCTCAATATCACTCGGCTTACGAGGCTGTAACCCTTCAGATGACCAAATACATAATTGCATTTTAATAAGTTCACTAAAAACGTTTTTTTAGTTAATATAAGAGAATTACCTAGAGCATCAATATCTATCCTGTTTTCTTTTGATGATGAGGCTTCTACAGTTTCTTCCGACGTCATATTTGAAGGCCTTTTTACAATGTATAAGCCTTTGATGTCATTCTCTTTCTTTTCATCAACAGTACCACTTTCTGAATTAGCAAGATTGTTATGATCATTTTCATCTTCAAAACTTGTTTTGTCACCTCCTATATCTGGCTTCTTAGAAAGAGCAAACCGATCAACTCGGTCACTTGTTGATCCATTACTAGCTTTATTTTCAATATTCTCCACAATATCAACATTCTCATCACCAGAGAGCTTTTCCTTCTCGTCAATAACTTCATTTGGAGTCATTGGTTCCGGCTTCCTCAACAGTGTCATATCACTATATTTCTCCTTTGTTGATGCATTGCTCATTCTTAATGATAAATTCGGCTTCATTCTTATCCTCGATGGCTTGTCTTCGACATCGTCCTCATTATAAATCGTTGGTTTCCTCAAGATAACATTGGGAACCCTGCCTTTTGGACTACCTGCTGGCTTTGCAATTGCTTGGCTTGGTTTCTTTAAATCTGATGCAGTTGGCTTATTGACAGCTTTCAACTTCATTTCCTTATTTAACTGAGGTCTAACCAAATTCAAACCATCAAGAGAAATTTCCTCTACCTCCTTGGATTTACCCTTCTTCTGGTAAAATGATTTCTCAACTTCAAGATATGAAGCATCCGGATTCATTTTTTTGCTCATTATCTGAATTATGAACACTTGCCAACAATTTAGATATAATAGACAGAATTCACCCTCACAAACACATAGCATATGATACATACATGAAACCAGAATTTCAGGCCATGAACACAAATAAACCTGATCAAATAACCTGTTAAAGTCAATATTAAACCCAAAAGTTTCGACTTGATAGACTAAGGTAGTTTTTAATTATTTATTCAATTTTTTTAACCACATCTCACCTTTTTTTTTTGGTACCTCAACAATATTTGGGACCAGGGGGTATGAACATGTGACCACTTGGTCGGATAATATATGTAAATTATCGCTAGGCTAAGCTCGTTTTGGCAAGCTACGTCTTATTGAGGATCTCACATTGAAAAAGCGAAGAGACCTCCTGGCATTTATAAGATAGGTGGGTTACTCCTCGCATCATCAATTAGTTTTGAGATGGAACCTTATAACAACTAATATGGTATCATAGCTCATTAAACCCAAACGGGTGCTTGGTCCAATAAAAAAAAAATTGGATCTAGTTCAAGATTGATGAACCCAAAGAGGTGCTTCTTGGGAGGGCATATTGAGGATCGCACATCAAAAAAGTGAAGAAACCTACTATCATTAATAATATATGTGGGTTACTCCTCTCATCACCAACCGGGTGTTCAGGGCAAAGAGGTTAAATAGGAAAAATGGAGAGAAGGATAATTCTTTGTGTTTGAAAAACAACCAGAATCATTCTCCCCGTAATCTCGTCTCCCCACAAATATCCTCATTGTTATTCTCTTCAACACAACCACAAGTAAAGATTCTCCCCAAGATATCATTCTCTTTTTTTCAAACTTAGATAACCATTCACCTTCATATTCTTTCCCTGATTCTCATCTTCCCCATAATCATTCTCTCCAATTAATTTGGAGACATAACCCAATTCTCTAACAAGTCTCACTTATGGACTTAGAAACTAACACAAAAGCATAAAGAAGATAGATTGCACAAATTTTGAATGCAATACCCATATTCTTATCTCAAAAGCTCAAGCAGATAGATACCCATTACTTCTAACACAATTTAGATTCAAGAAACCACTCTACAGAAACAAAAAAGATAGCCGAGAAATACCTTGGCCATTGTTAACTTGGGGTCTTCCCCAATCAAGCGACCGAACTTGAGCTCCATTTGGTCCCAGCGGTCGAGCTCAGCCTCTTCTTTGGAAGCGAGAACCGAAAACTTAGTGGGTCTGCCATTAAAACACAGATTTCTAACGGATACTCTTCTGGGTCGGAATAAATCAACGGGAGTGAAGAACGAGGAGGAGGCCGTTAGAGTTCGACCGTCCATTTCTTGGGATAAGGAATTGCAGAGTGGATTACACTTGCTTCACAGTGATTGGAGTCATTCAACTCAATGAAATTAGAGATTTTGGAGTTTTGGGGAAGGTTTAATTTAGGAGATTATGGATATGAGATTGAGCTATGGAGCTATGGAGGTTTTTTTTTTTTTTTTTTGGCAGAAACTGTGGAAGTATGAAGAAGGCGATAGAAAATACAGAACTTCGAGACCGTGGCGTTTATCCGCCAGAAATAAATTAATATCCGGAAGAAAACATTAAAATAGAATAATTGATAAATAAAAATAACATTTTGTCAAAAAATAAAAAAAATAATAATAATAACATGATACAGGTAGCCTAATAAATAAATATCCATACTCTACACCCATGCTCTTCAAACATTTTTTTTCCAATGGGTTGATAGTATGATTAATTTATTGTTAATTTATTTTTACTCTACGGACAATAGTTTAATCCCTAAAATATATATTTATAATTAAAAAAATAATTTTTTTTCAAATATAAATTTATTAGGATCTCTTTTTAAAACAACAAATTTTTCTATAATTTATAAGTTTTCACGTAGCTTTTCTTTTTTTATCATTACATTCAAATTATCACACTTACCAGTTTTAGTTTGAAAATTTGTATTTGCCTTTTATATTATTTGAGAGTAGTAATATCTTTGATTGGATTTGTTGGTCCTTCTTCTTCAATTTGTACTAAAAAATCATTTAATTTATCATATACAAATCATTTTCTTCTTTCCAATTCAAATATGTTCCTTAATACTCTACACCAATGTATGATTTGATAATCCAAAGAAAATATATTCAATTATTTCAATGTATTGTCAAATTAAATGAATAATAATATTCTTCAATTATGAAAATAATATAGAAGTTAACAAAATTAATAGTTTAACTGATATAAACATTGGCGGCATGAGCAGTTGCTCAGCGGCACTAGTATATGCCTGATGGCTTGAGATATTGGGTGTGAGTCCCACACCCCCAATTGTTGTAATAAAAAAAAACACAAATATAAATACTTACTTATAACTGTAGTCATGACTCACAAATTTGTGTTAAACTAAAATAATGTGAGAGAATAAAAAAATGTATATATATATCATATGTATCATACTACGTTAAAGTGTAGCTTAAGAGAACAATATATTTTTTAAACGATTTTACCCATCATACCCTAAATTACAAAAATGCAATTTATTGGAATATAAAAAAAATCAAATAACGTAGAAGATATTTATCATATCATTTAGATTTTCATCCGTAGAAGATAAGATATTTTTATAAAATATCATAAATTTTATGACTAAGTTAGAAGATAAGAGATTTCAACAATCAAATGGAGATATTTACAATATCATTTAAATTTTAATGTAGAAAATAAGATATTTTTACCAAATCTCATAGATTTTATATTATAATTAAAATAATAAATTGAATTTTCCAAACCCGTAAATAGTTGTCTACATTTTTGTTTACAAGAACACTATTTCTTTGCTTGGATTTATTATTATTTTTGTTGTTTTGTTTTTTCGTTTTATAATAAGTTATGTTGAATTATTTATCTTAACTTTCATCTCATTTTTCTTTTGTGCAATCATTTTTTTAGGATTTTTTTTTTGCATGATTGTTGTCTTTCAAATAAATACTTGGAGATCTAGAAAAAAAAGTCTGAAGAATTATAAGATTATCATCTGAGGTTAGTGCATGAATTCTTCAATTTCAAAAGTTTGGTAACAATGATTTCCTACCATATATATATATAGTTCTCTATATTTTGTTTACAAACACGTCTGAAACTTTATTTTTGCTTGGGGTTACTTTCTTAGTTTTTTTTTATATTAAAAAATTTAGTTATCTCACTTTTGTTTGATTATTTACCTTAACTTTCATCTAATTTTTTTTTGTTGCAATAATTTTTGTAAGATCTTTTGTTACTTAATTGTTGACTTAGAGATGTGGGATTTTTTTTTTGAAGAGCGATAAAATTATCATTTTACTTAAAGGTAAGTTCATAGATGTATACAAATAAATATATTTAGTTTATTTATTTTTATAATTATAGTAATGATATAAGTCTTATAAATTTTATAATTCAAGAGTAATTGGTCTATTAATAGATAAATTAAAAAAAAATTAAAGAGCTTCGATTTAAAAAAATAAAAAAAAATTAATTTTAATTCAATAAATGTTATTAATTTTTTTTAAATAATAACACCTATTATTTTTTAAGCTAAAAATAAATAATTAATTGTTTTTTAACATAAATGTGAATTTTAATAAATATAACTAACGTGAAAAATTGTTATAAAATTCAATATTATATTGAAATTATTATTTGATGATTTAAATTTAACCTAAAAATGCAAGAAATAATTTATAATTATATATATAATTTATTATTTAAGAAATTATCACATGCAACGCCGTGCTAAAATTATAGTGTTGTTAAATGCTATAAAACTTATTTTGAGATCGAGGTCAGTAGCGCAATTAATTATCTTGTTTGTTGTTAATCCATTGCAACTCCACATTTGAAAGAGTTGTGTGTCCTTTGAGTTTGTTGGTCCTATTTCCCGAATTTGTACTTAAAAAACTTTTTTTGAGAAAATTACCAATTTTGCCCTATCCATGCAGAAAATCCTTGAACCATGGGCCTTAGAATCGGGCTTGGGCTTGATTTGGCCCAAATTACATCACAACGCAAAATTCTCATGTCGTCTTCTTCCTCAAGCTTCTGTGATTAACATTAAACCCTAAACCCCTCAATTCATTTCCTCTAAACACACTGTTTCTCGCCGGAAAAATGACATCATCAGCTCTTCTAGATCGCCGCCGAACATTTCCGAGCCTTCTATGTAAGCTTATCTTCTCCCGGTCAATGGGCGGCGGTCCCCGGACCTTCCCCGGAGGCCTCAACAAGTGGCAATGGAAGCGAATGCACGACAAACGGGCTACAGAGAAGGAGAAACGGCTCATAGGACACGAGAAACAGCTCTACCAGGCTCGAGTTCGTTCCGAGATACGCTCCAAGCTCGCCGGCGTACAATTACACGAAGCTTCGAACAATTCAGATTCGTCTACTACTGATTACTCCCCTATGAGCCCTAGCGAGCATGTTAAAGCTCTGGCTGATAGGTTTCTGAACGAGAAGGCGATCGACTTGTGGAATGAAGATGATGGTCCGTTGAAGACTCCGCTACTGAGGCGCCAATTGCACGGAGGATTGAGACTGATTGCGGCCGGTGTTCGGAGTGGATCGATTCGATCGCCCATTGATGTCAAGAAGTTGTTGTCTGATAAACATGATGGACTTGGAGGGTCTCAGGATATGGGATTTGGAAAAGAAAATGGTGGCGATTTGAAGAGGAGCTATTCGGTGCAAACTCGAAGGAGCTTCTGCAGGAATGAGAGCGACACGGAGTATAACTCAGGTGTGGATTCGATAAAACCTTTTGCGTATAAGTTTGCACGTAGCCCTGATAAAAGTTTGAATTCAAGAAATGTTAATAGTTTTAGCAATGATAGGAAGGATGTAGGACAGAGGAATATGAAATTTTGGAGAAATGGGAGTTCGACTGAATTGGATAGTGTGGATAAGGACTCGAGAAGTTGGAAAGATTTGAGAACTGGGAGTAGTGCTTCATTGGGTAATGTGGATATGAAAATTCAGAGGAGGATACCTGTAAAATCATATGATGATGAAAGTGATTTTGCTGAGAAAGTTGAGTTGCTTAGACGTAAACTCGGCAAGAAGAATGCAGCCGAAGACGAAGGTGAGAAGAGGGAGGAGATAATTTTCACTGAGAAAAGGTACTGATGATGGCTTCCCACATTCTTGGGAATTCAGTTTTTTGTGAATTAATGCACGCTGATGATATTGTATCTTCTTGTTTTCGTCAGATTTGATGAGTGTGGCATATCTCCTTTGACAGTCAAAGCACTTTCTTCTGCTGGATATGTTCGAATGACTCGAGTTCAGGAGGCTACTCTTCCTCTTTGCCTTGAAGGTATGAGATTCGTCTGTGTTTTATCTGTTTATTACTAATTATATTGGAACATTACTTCAAATTCGAAGTTATGGAGAAAGCTTAAGCATCCCCCTCCCTCCGTGAGTGTCTAGGCAAGTGCATTTTGACATTTTTTTACTGGACAGACGACCCTACAATAGTTGATTGTCTAGAAAACCATAGGATTTTTTTTTTTTTGGTAGGTGACTACTATTGATTGAACCCATCATCTCTTAGATT
Source organism: Sicyos edulis (assembly GCA_036507275.1). NCBI lineage: Eukaryota > Viridiplantae > Streptophyta > Magnoliopsida > Cucurbitales > Cucurbitaceae > Sicyos > Sicyos edulis. The sequence goes on from CM071846.1 coordinate 68,280,668, forward strand.
TCCAAGATCCTCTTTAGCCACTAAGTCAATACACGATGATCCACGAGCTTTTTCATTGTGGAAGTGTCATGGTCGTATTTATGCCTACCTTTTTGTTAAATATGGATAAAAACTAGAGTTATTATTTGATATCCTAGTTCCTACAATTCTTCCTTTGGTATTCTCAAAAGTTCGCTACTTTCTCCCTTTTCAAATCTATTCCACCAAATAATTCCTGTCTTGTCCTTTTAAATCTAAATTGTTGAAGGAGATCTAACCAAAAGAAGAGTACAGCTTGAACACCTCTTAAAGCTTCTCAATCTTTTATATAGTATCGATGAGAGTTTGGCCGGTTTGTTTTCACCTAAGACTAACTCACGTGAGACCACTCAAACATATAACATTTTGTTGCCAAGGAAACTCCTAATATTTTAAATTCTAATTTGGTGGCTGTCATCATAGTTTCCTTTAAGCCCCATTATATTTTTCACCAACTTTGATGGCCATTAGGCCAACATAGGGCAGTTCTAGAGCTTATTAGTCATCGTTAAACTAAACTATATTCGTGGTCTTGCAGGCAATGACATCTTGGTCAAGTCAAAAACTGGCAGTGGAAAGAGCGTTGCTTTTCTGGTACATTTCTATTTCTTCTTAAAACTTTAAATTTTAGTGCATTCGGTTGTTTTTTTTTAAAACTTTGTTATTAAAGATAAACAGCTTCCTGCCATTGAAGCAGTTTTGAAGGCTGCATGTAGCAGCAGTTATCAGAGGCTTTCACCAATTTCTGTTCTGATTCTCTGCCCCACCAGGGAACTTGCTAGTCAGATTGCTGCAGAAGCAAATGTTCTCCTGAAGTACCATGATGGTGTAGGAGTGCTAACGCTCGTTGGAGGCACTCGATTTAAAGATGATCAGAAACGACTAGAATCAGTTCCTAGCCAGGTTCTACTCCCACGCTGTCCGTTTAAAGCTGTTCATTTTTTGTAATTTTCCCTTTTCTTGAATGTAGGAAAAACCAAAAAAGGAAAAAATAACATTTTTCTTTTTTCTCTGGCTAACTTTATGGTAATCAATGATTCAATTGTTTGTTCACCTCATTTCGTGTTATTTTACAGATTATAGTTGCTACTCCTGGTCGATTGCTGGACCATGTTGAGAATAGGGGCTTGTCTGTGCGACTAATGGGGTTGAAAATGCTTATACTTGATGAAGCTGACCACTTATTGGACTTGGGATTTCGGAAGGATATTGAGAAACTTGTTGACTGTTTACCCCGCCAGAGGCAGTCACTGTTGTTTTCTGCCACTATCCCAAGGGAGGTGAAGCCATTTTCTCTTCATTATTCAAGTTTGAGAATAAATCATCTTTATTTTAAAACTCCATCAATTTTGTTTGTGATTATGGACTTATAGGTTCGTCGAATATCTCAGCTAGTTTTGAAAAGGGAACATGTTTTTGTCGATACTGTGGGCCTTGGTTGTGTGGAAACTCCTACTCAGGTAAAACAAGATGACATCACTTGAAACTTACTTTCTTCAAGCGTTTCTTTCTGCAATAAGAATGGTAGAAAAGACAAAGACAAAGTTTGAGTTTCTCAAATGCAGGTCAGACAGTCATGTCTTATAGCACCACATGAATCTCATTATCAAATTGTTTGCCATCTCTTGAAGGAACATATATCGTGCACTCCTGAGTACAAGGTTGATTGGATAGTTTCTTTCCTTTCCTCAATTTTTTTGTTTGTGTGACATGTTGTATTCAACTTACTGCAGGGAGTAGACTGACCTCTTACTTTCACTCAGGTTATAGTTTTCTGTACAACTGGGATGGTAACCTCACTATTCCATGAGCTTTTCCTGGAAATGAAAATGAATGTCAGAGAGATGCATTCCAGGAAGCCTCAACTTTATCGAACACGTATCTCAGAGGAATTCAAACAGTCAAAATGTCTCATTCTTGTGACATCTGATGTTTCAGCTCGTGGTATGAATTACCCCGATGTTACCTTGGTCATACAGGTATGCGTTGATGATTTATTCTTTTGGTTTGTTTCCTGAATGGATGACTTTTCTTTACTTTAGCATTAGTTAAAGGATTTGTACATTACTCAAGTGTCGCTTTCAATTTGAAATTCAGAACCATATGCCATATAATGGTTTGTTTTGGCCATATTTGAGCTAAAATTTTCCCGTATTAATTGTTTACTAATAGGGTTTACTCCATCATTATTGCAGAAAAGAGCTATTGTTCACCTTAATTAAGCATATCTGTCATAATTGTTTTCAGCAAAAACTCATTTATGTGCAATTATTATGGATATACACAGGTGGGCATACCATCCGACAGGGAGCAATATATACACCGTCTTGGAAGAACAGGACGTGAAGGCAAAGAAGGTCAAGGAATCTTGTTGATTGCACCATGGGAGATATATTTCCTGGATGAGTTAAAAGATCTGCCTCTTGAAAGATGCCCTCTGCCCCAGTTGGATTCAGACTTAAAGGTAAAGGTTTTTGTTTAAAGCAATCAATGTCTTTTGTTTTTTTGTACAGCCAATTTTGTTGTCTTAGCTTTGGTAGATATAGGTTTTATAAGTGTGTGAAAATTGATTGAGCCATCAAAAGAGAAGAAATGGACATTCAAGTCTGGGTAACTAACAGGGAAATATAAGAAGCCATAATTGCAGTGTTGAAACGTTGAAAGATTATAACCTTCAACTTTTTTTTTTGGTTTTTGATATCCCTAAAACCTGTAACGTTTATTTTACGATCAGCTCCCAAGAGTTGGCAACAGTAGTTGAAAACTTGGGCTTTGAAGGTGTGCTCTCTCTCAAAGTCCTAAGTTCAAAACTCACCAGTGACATTAATTTGGAGATACCTCATGTGTCTCGATTCCTTCGTTGTCTCCAGGTGTCTGACCTAAGGATGGGCGTGGTTATCCTGAATATAGTGGAGCAAAACTCCGATATTTCGATTAATAAAGAAAAAAAAACATTTATGATCTGGGAATTTGGAAATTTGTTTCTCTAAATCTGGGGCATTAGTAACCCGTCTTTAGACTGTGGCACTGAAACCATTAACTTATTGAGATAAGGTAAATTCAATCCTTTTAGTGTATTCTCAAAACTCACTCGTAGCAGCTATTCATGCAGCAAAGATTGAACTTAAGAACTTTCCACTACTTAAACTCAAGTTTCAACTATCTGAGTGAAGTTAGATTTGATCTTTGCATGTATTGTCATTGTCGTTTAATCTATATACACATTTTCTTCTTTACCTTTTTCAACCATGTGATCTTAAATCTAATATAACACTCTAAACCATGAACACAAGCTTGTGCTCGTTGTACTCGGTAAATGATATGAATGTCTGTTCTTCCAGGTAGAGGAGTCCATGGCAAAGATTGATACCTCCATCAAAGAAGGTGCATATCATGCATGGCTAGGTTATTACAACTCAATTAAGGAGATTGGCAGAGATAAGACTACTCTTGTAGAGCTAAGCAAACGATTTTCCGAGTCTATTGGTCTGCAAAAGCCACCTGCTCTTTTCAGGAAGACAGCCCTAAAGATGGGTTTGAAAGATATACCCGGCATAAGAATTCGGAAGTAGTTGTCCTTGTCGGTATGAACATCGATAAGATATGTATATTACTTACATACAATCAGGAGAAGAATGAGAACATTTTTGACACTCAAGGTAGCACACCCTCCAAACATGACTGCACGATCTGAGTCGTCGAAAATGGAAAAGGGTCGCCCATAAATGTGCAGGTTCGTTTATCTTAATTATCATTGTGGTTCAAGTATTTTTTAACCTTGCTTTTATGCTTCATGAAAGCATTTTTGTCATTTAATTTAGAATAAGCTGCTGAGGACTGAATGTGAATTACAATAATTGAGTGACATTGCTACCTTTGTGTATATTTCTCTTATTGTGTACTTCAAACATTTTTGTATCACTTATTCTTATTGTGGACTTCAAACCTTTTTGTATCACTTACTGAAAAGTGAATGATAAAATATGCTGCTTTTAAGTAGTTGGCAGATTTCAAGAATTGGTTGTTCTCAATGGGTGATGTGATTGTTTTTTTTTTCCTATTCGTGAATGTTTGGATTAGCTTCCTCTCCATTAGATTAGTTGTAGGGGTTGAATTTTTTTTTTGTTCTGAATTTGGTTTATTTCTAATTTATTTAATAAAATTTGGGCTATCTTGCTCTTTATAGTTTTGTATGGAAGAAATGCCATTTTCTTTTCACTCTAGTGTACTAGTTTTCAACTTAAAATTGTAGTTTCTGGTGATTGAATTCTTTGAAAAATCAACCCAATAAGCCACAAACAAATTAAAAAACTACTTAAACTCAATTGATAAAATTTCTAAAACTAAGTTCAAATTATTAAATAAAACACACAACATTAAATGTGATTGGCACAACATAGTTGTCTTGCTTGATGATTATTTGATACATTTATCATTTTTTTTAAAAATTTCTTCCTTGCCTATCCAACCATATAAGCTTCCAAACAATTTCTTCACTCTTTCATTTGTCATTTCTCTCCTAACATAATTGACATTCCACGTGGCATTATAGCAAAAATTCAATATGGGTCAAGTATTCACTCTAAAATTTCCCATTCAATCTCTCCTTTCACTTTCATTTCAATCCAAATATAAATGAGTTTTGTTGTAATTAAGATGCTGAAGACCACCACTTTTGGATTTTTGTGGGCCTCAATTATTGTAACACATAATATAACTCAATCTATTGCAATATCCTATTATATGCCATGTATATAGAAAGGGTAAATATGTCAATTGATTTCCTACTTTGGTATCTTTTTTAAGTTATTCCTACAATATATTTTAACTTATCCAATATGCTTGATCCAAAAGAAAAAAAAGAGTTTATCCAATGTGCTATAATCTAATCAAACATCATTTTGTTAATATCCTCTAATATGAGTTTTCAAAAAATATATATATATCCTCTAATATGATTTACACCAAAAAAGTTTTGATTTCTATTTTGGATGTAGGTTTTGAGTGAGTTTGTTTGAGATTTGTTTTCTAATATTTTGTTAATCGATTTGAGTATGGAACGTAGAAATATGTAAATTCTATTTAAGAGAGTTTGAAATAGAGATGTACATTTTTTCCCAGGGGTCGGGACCCTGCAGGGATCCGCCCCGAATGGGGGCGGTGAATCCCCATTTAGGAGGTGAATGAGAGAGTGAGCTGGGATGAAAAAATCTCCACAACCTAAACGGGGACGGAAATGTATTCTCCATCCTCGTTTCCCCGATCTCTGCCATGTTTACATTTTATTTTTATTTTATTATTTTTAAAAATAATTTTTCCTTTTTTTAACTTTAATCTTAGTTATAGATTTTTTTTTGTAGAAATATTTATTCAAATGCATCTTTTTAACAATAATTAGTTATCTAATTGAAATTAATGTATATTTTTCATGAAAAATTAACTATTTAAAAATATTATTAAAAAAATACTTATAAAAATTAAGATTAGAAAAAGAAAAAATAAAAATAAAACTCTCATCTCAACTATAATAAGTTTCGCAATATATAATAAAAAAAAATTATAACATTTTCTTTGCTATAATAACATGTATTCTAAATATAGATATCACAATTTTAGTGTTGCCTCAAATATACTGTAAAAAAGTTTTTTAAAAAAGTAACAAAAATAATATTTCAATATTCAATGTTTTTAGTAAAACACGAGATCTGTGATTAGAATCCGTTTAAACTCAATTGTACTAAAAAAAACACCTTGACAATTCTGTATAAATAAACTGGGCTTGGAAAATCTATGCAATGGAAAGAATTTCAACTGCTTAGGATCATGTCCAATTAGTTGTGTGTGATGTTTGGCGGGAAGAATTCTAATTTTAATTTTGTTGCCGCAAAAAGTAAACAAAATAATAATAAATATGAAACGAAAATAAGATAATAAATTTTAATTTAACAATTTATTTTTTTAAATTGTATAAGAAACCCATCAGAATCAAATCCCATTTGGGGTCCATTAATTTGTTTAGTTGTCATCAAAGTAACTGATCATTACTTACGTTCTGTTTCTTACTGTTTTTCTTGCGTAAAATTAAAATAACCGTTCATTTTATTTTAAATCATTAGAAATATATTTCCATTTTAATTTTTAAAGAAAATTGGGTGTAGATACTAAATTTTAGCCTCCATAATTCAATTATAACTACTTTTTAAAAACATGTCAATAAATAATAATATTATTATTATAATTTTTTATTTTTATTAATGAGCATCATCTACTTGTTTATATAAATGAAACTAAGATTCTCTTTGATAACTATTTAATTTTTTATTTTTGGTTTTTAAAATTTAAACTTATTTATACTCATATTTTCTATTATGTGTTACATCTTTTCTATAATATATTCATTTTTCTTTAAGAACAAAAACAAATTTTTAGAAACTTTTTTTTCTTCTACATTTTGGTTTGGTTTTTAAAAATATAGGTAAAATCTATAAATTCAAGTAAGAAAAAACATATGATAAAATAGTCGTTATAAATTTAAATTTTAAAAACAAAAAATTAAAACCAAAATAGTTATCCAATAAGATCTAAGTATTTTTAAAAACATATTGATATATGTAGCATCATTAGACCAAAGTTTTAATTGTGGTCCTATAATTTATTCTTGTATTTTTCGTTCAAATTTCAAGATGAGACTTTACTAATTTTGTTTTACGTGTGGGATTACTTTATTATTATTATTATTATTATTATTTCTTTTTTAAAGTAAAGTGTGGGATTATAATGGGGAAGGAAGTGGAATTAAAAAATAGATAAATATATATAGTCACAATAATTTGCTCAAATAATAGGTTTAAGTTTTAACAATAATTTTCAAAAAAAAACAAAGAAAGAAAGAAAGATAAACCTGTGTCATTAAATAAGTTGCATAGCTTTATCCTACAAAAGTCCAATTTGGAGTCTTATTGAGATCAAGAAAAAGTTTTAAATCCAATGTTAGAAAACGACATGTCTCAAGGGATCCTTCAAAACTTTAAAAAGTTAACTTGGAAATCTAGGTTAAAGATTACTACAAATATTTTTTAAATATTATTTTGTTCATGTTGCAAGTTATTAATAGCAATTTTATATTTACTTTTAAAATACAGTTTTATCCAAAAATGACGCGATAGTTTGTCATAAATACAACCTTTAATTAATATTGTATACTTAAAGGAAATAAATACCAATTTTCGAGATCGATCTTGTGACAGTGAAATTGAACTGATGTACAACAAACAATGACGCAATAGTTTGTCATAACTACAACCTTTAATCCATAGGGTAGTTTATAATACATATTAATTACAACCTTAAACATATTTTGGTTGCGTTTTTATTTAATTTAGATTGTGTTGATTAAGATATTTTTAAACGTAACTTACCCATAATAATTTATAAGAATTTAGGTTTATGTGTGAATTTTGTAAAAGAAAAGTTTTAATTTATAAAACTCTCAATTTTGTAATTATCAAGCTGTTTTAATCGAATTGATAAATTTTTTTTTATGAAATATGATCATATAGTTAAAAACTCAAAGACCTATAAAATAATATTTTAATAGTCTAAAAACGTTAACCTCCAATGGTGCTAAAACTCTATTTAAAAAAACTTGTAATTTAACTCATATTTTTATATCAAAGTTAGTTTAATTCATTTTTTCATATCAATCTTCTTACAAATAAAATAAATAAAGAGGTTAATTTTTCACGAGTATAATGATTTTTGTAGGTTGACCCTAGCTCATTTCACAAACACACATGACTTCATACATATAGATATTTAAAATTTAAAAATAAATAAATAAAAACAATGAAACAAAACACATGTTTTTTAATATAAATATTTGTGACTGTTGTCCGGGCCAGCTGGCATGTATTTTGACTATTGCATATACCATTTGATTTTACAATATTTAAAGGTAAAATAAATGTACCTAAAGTTAATTTGTTGTCACCATAAACTATAGAACAATTCACTTCTTAACTATCAAATCTTATTGACAAGTACTAGGGTGTACATGGGTTGGATTGGGTTGAAGAATGTCTTCAACCCAACCCAAATTTTCGAGTAGGTCACTTTTCCAATCGAACCTAATTCAATTAAAGAGACAACTCAATCCTTATATTTTTCGGATTGGGTTGGGTTACGTGATTGGATTCATCAAAACATTGCAAATATAACTATTTTTTATCAAATCAGTAGATATTGTGCATAAACAAAGCACAATCTTCGATCATTATCGTATTAAATTAATGAAATGAATATAAATATTAAATCAAAAGTCACTCATTATTAGTCCTACTATCATTAGTTCATATAGAATATCTCTAACTCTATAATATAAAACAAATAGATAATTAAAACAAACAATAAATGACATAATTTTAGTATATATTTTTAACATATGACATATAGATTGTAAAGACTTAAAAAAAGTTAAAAAAAATAAAAAAGTGATAATAATAATTAAATATAAAAAAATTTAATAAATTTGGATTGGTTGGATTGAGTTGAATTAATTTTAGATATCCAATTCAATCCATAAAAAATTTATAACTATAAACTCAACTAAAAAAAAAAGTATTAAATTAATCTAATCTATCAAATTGAATTGAATTGATTCAGATTACTCGACCTGTCCACCAACAAAACGCGATTAAAAGGGTATATCTTTAAAAATTCGACGATTTTACTTTTTTTTTTTCATGAGGGTAATGATTTTACTAAAGATTTGTTCAGTTTGTTAATTTGACTAAATATTTTAGTAAAAAAAGTTACTAAATGTTTTTATATCCTGGTCAAAGTTAAAAAATAATTTTCTTATAAGCAAAACTATAAAGTATTTATCATCACATAAGGTAGAGACAAAGGACTAATTTTGATTAGTCCAAATTGTTAATTTTTTTCAAAAATTTTATATATTTTTTTTGTTTTCCTTGGAGAAGCACGTGGGACATGGGTGGCACTAATTTTTTTTTTTTTTTTTGACAATATGTGTGGCATTTTGTCAAAGTACCAAGTACCCACATTTGGTAACACGTGTCAATGTTTTTTACCAACAAAACTTAATATGATTTTATTAAACTGAAGTTTTTTCAACAAAAAATCAGAAAAATAAGGCGTCCAATTAAATTAGTCAACGCCTACCATATTTTCAGAAAAAAAAAAAAAGTGAATTTTACAACTCAAAACACGGTGGAAGTTCGAAATTACCGGATTACCCTTCCACCTTTCGCGTTATATCACGTTTGGCCAATGGGAATATTTCTTCTTCTAAATTAATTACGATTATATTATCAATGTCATCCCCAACGTGCTTTCTGAACATAATTCTTCTTTTATTATTATTATTTTTTAAATTTTCATTGCATATTTTAAAACTGAGATTGTAAGTTTAATCATAACTATTTGATTTTTAATCCGTTTTAGAAAAATATTGATGAAAATTTTAATAAAAATATTGATATTTATGAACATTTTTAAACGAGTTAAAATGCTTATTACAGTGTAGAGAAAAAGGCTGGTTATTATAATATTATATTGGCTAGGTTTATTTAAACGATTTTATAATATCGATGAAAATGAAATCTAATACTTAAATTATTTTTTTTTAATTTCTTTTGCAAATTTGGTTTTGAATAGTAATTCTTTTCTTCTGTTTTTGTTTTTTCAATGGAAAAAATAAGTTTGGGATATTTTTGTTTTGAAGGAAGTGGCGTTTCTTCCGAGAATTTAATTTGAGGATTTATTAATTTTTCATTGAAAAAATTGGATCCAGACAAGTTTTTTATAACTTTTCAATTTTATTATTAGAAAATAATTTTTTAGTTTTAAACACTAATTTTTAATTATTTATTTATAACTGTTCAAAATAACAGCTCATTTTTAATAATTCATTTTTATTCTTCAAAATTATTCATTCTTAACTGTTCATTTCTTATAATTCTTTTTTTAACTATTCAAAATAATTATTCATTTTAAATTTACATTTAAACAAATTATTATCTTTAACTCTTCTGCATAAAAACTACATTGAAACGAGTATTTGATTGCAACTCTTAATTTCTAAATGTTTAAAGTAACCGATCAAAAACTAACTTCTCAACTAAAACCTCGTCCAACCAAGATTCGGAGTCATTTGTGAACAGATACAATTTAATCTTTATGACACGTCACAGAAATCATTGACCTTTCAAATGTAAACCTTTTTACCTGTATTTTAATATGAAGAAGGTCCTAAAGTATACAATATATTTTTTCTTAAAAAACAATATTTTTCAAAAGCTACTTTAGGAGGATTATTTCATATGTTTTTTTTTTCAAAATCAGTTATTTATGGTCAAAGCGATTACTTATGGAGGATCATGTGATTATCACATGGAGTATGAGTTAATGCAAACTATTTTGATTAACAAAATTATTCATTATTTATTACAAGTATCTTTTGAAAATATATTATTAAATAATGATAAAATATTTGAAAGATTCTGTTTATAACATTTTGCAATATTTTATTCTAATATAAATAGATAATTTTGAGTAAAGTTTTTTTTAGAAGTCCCATTCTTATTATAATTTTCTTGACCAATAATTGTCGTCTACATAGTCTAATATTAAATTAGGTCGTTTTAGTAGACATCTCATCAAAGTTAAGTTTTTTTTTTTTTTTGAAATCTCATCAAAGTTAAGTTTGATTATATATTTTATATACGTGTTAAATAAGGTGATAATAGTACTAAAAAAAAAATAATAAGTTGATAATCTTACTTTTCAACCTTCACTAAATTTGAAATATCAATTGTCTTTTATAATTGAAAGAGAAATCAAGCCACCGACATAATTAGGCTTAGTGACTAATTATGTATAAAAAAAAATTATATCAACAAGATAAGGTTAGAATTCTAATTCCCTTAAAAAAAAAAAAATCTAATTCCCTTCGAGACAGGTTTATTTTTGGAGCAAATTTATTTTTACTGTTCCATTTCAAGAAAAAACAGATTAAAATCTACTATTTTACACATTTTGTTATATCGAACAAAAAAAACTAAAATGTGTGGTTTTTGGAGGAAATAAAAAAACTAAAAAAATGGGGGATTTTGCATGTATATCAAAAAAAGATAAAATAATTTCATCTATAGCATAAAATCAAAACTAATTCATTTGTAGCAAAATATTCAAATTGAATTCTATCAGAATTCTTTTAGTGATAGAATTCAATCAATGAAAGACTTTTCTATTACTGCTTGAATTTTCGACTAGCGATAGAATTTCAAATTGAGTTTTATCACAAGTTGAGTTTTATCATTGATAGAAATTAATATGACATAGATGAAATTATTTTAGAAATTGTGCTGCAAATATAATACAAAAGGTAAAATGCTGCTGATAAATTCTCAAAAAAAAAATTTTAACAAAAAACTCCAATTAAATAATTGATATGTCCTAAAAATGTTACAACGTTGTTGTTATTATTATTATTATTATTTTTGCTATATCTTTTCCCATCCTCTACTACTACTGCAACTACTACTATTATTATTATTTATTTTTCTTTTTTATTTTGCAATCTTTTGCTAACGTGAGTATCTTAGAACCTGTTGAGTTTTGTTTCAAAAATAAAAAAAGCCGTTGAGTTATGATTTCCAATTATTGTTTTTATTTCTTTGTTTTTTATTTTGTAAATAATGAAAACATAGGGACTGTTTCTCTATTTTTCCTTTAATTAAATTACGAATTTAGCCCTAAAAATGGGCTGCTTACAGCTTTAGACCAAAATAGGAAAAAAATTGCAAGCGTGTTTCTATTTAAAAATATTAGCAAAAGTAAACCATTGCTCCCGTAGAGAAAATTCGTTTCATAGCAAAATTACATAAACATCATTTCTTGTTAAACCAACACTTAATAAAATAAAAATGCATTAAATTCTTTTAAAATAATAATAATAAAATCTTTTTAAATAGTGCAAACTATTTTTAGTTCCGAAGAAAAATTATATTCTTCTTCAAATAATGGGTTATAAATAACGAAATTTTTTATATATAGAAAAAAATTACGATGATATTGAGTTATGCAATTTCTTTCTTAATGATAGTTGCTTGTATTTTGTCAAAAAATCTAAAATCTTGCGATTATGTATTAATAAATAAATATTAATTTTTTGATATTATTATTTTTCTAGTATTAATCAAATGAAGTAAGTTACATAATGTATTTAATGGTATTTGTTTTTACTTGAGTAAGTATAAGTACCTTATTAATACTGTATTATATATTTATCTCTTGGATGAATATCAATTATGATGTATTGTAGGGAAATTATATTGAATGTTCTCTTCTTACAAAATAATTACAAATGTAAGTAAAATTTAAAGTATTTGCCTCTATAATCATTAAAACTGTATTACGAATACTCATTAATACAGTATTTTGGTAATTAATACCGTATTTTGGTTATTAATATAGTATTATGTATTATTAATACAATTTTTTTGGTTACTAATATAGTATTATATATTATTAATACACTATTTTGGTTATTAATAAAGTATTACATATTATTAGTACGGTATTTTGTTATTAATACAATATTATGTATTATTAATATAGTATTATAAGGACATATTATTAATACTAATGATTATAATAGTCCAGCAGGGGTGGTTCGGTGGTTGAAGACTTTTATAAAATATCTAAAATTTTTCAATCATGTATTAATAAATAAATATCTATATTATTATTTTTCTAGTATCGATCGAGTAAGTTGTGTAATGTATTAGTAATCGTAAAATCTTCTAATACTGTATTTTTTGAACTTATGTCTGCATAATTATTTTTGTTAGAATAGTTCATATTGTATTAATGAGTATTAATAATATAATATTGAATTGTATTTATAACTATACATGCAATTATTTTCAAATTTGATTAAATTTGAAATAATTTTGTTAAAATAATTCATAATGTATAAATAATACATAATATTGTATTAATTATATATGATATTGTATTATTGAATATTAATAATACAGTATTAACCATATTTATAACTATGGATGATTATATTTGTAATTATTCTGTTAGAATAGTTCATATTATATTAATAATACATAATACTGTATTAATAACGTAATGTTGTATTAGTGAGTATTAATAATACAATATTAAATGTATTTATAATTATAGATGTAAATATTTTTTTAAAATTTCACTACATTTGTAATTATTTTATTAGAATAGTCTATCAATTATAATTTTCTAATCTCAAACAATTTAATATTTGGAACATCAAACCTACAAAATTGAAATCCATTCAATAACAAATAGAAAAAAAAAAGTAAAAACAAATATTTGAAATGAAAAACAAAATAAAGCAAAATCATGAAATTTTGAAAGAATGAAAAAACGTAATTAATCAATTTATTTTTTAAAAGAAATTGTTTTAAAATATAATAAAAATAAGTTAAAAAATTAATAATTTTTCACGTAGTCATCCCATATCGCTCAAATAAATGAAATATGAAAAAAAAATGTAACACCAAAAGGAGGCGTGACAACGTAATAAGAAAAAAGAAAAAAAAACATGACAACAAGGGCAGACTGGACATTATTAAAAAATATTATTAATTAAATTTTAAAAAGAAAATAGATTTACAAATATTATCCAATATGACTAGATTTGTAATTATTTTACTAAAAGTGTCTATTCACCACAATTTCCCCCTAAAAATTAAACATTTTTATTTAATATAGGCCGTACAAAATTTAAAAATGTCTAATACATCCATGTTTTCAATATAAATAAGTAATTATCATAATTGAAAGTTTATAAATTGAACAATTGTTTTAACTTATTTTCAAACTTATCCTCTTAACTTTTATTATTTTTAATTATACTATACTTTTTTTTATACAAGAATATAGAAAAGAATATTCAAACTTGTAACTTCATAGGTACTTAATTTATATAAAATGTCGCTAGAGTTCTTTTCTTATTAGCTAATAATATTATATTTTACATGAACATTAGTGTTCAAATAATATTCAAAATTATTATACTATGCTCCAACTTTTTGAGCATTGCTTAAAAACAATAAACAAAAAAAGACCAGTTACTCAAATACTTAATTAATATTTCTTATACACTATAATAAGATCATTAAGTCGAGAGAAAAAAAATTATGGTACGAATACCCGACAATTTTATATATAGCATTAGATGTTACACAATTTTATTTTATAAATAAAAATATTAAAAATAAATTATTTATGTGACACCAAATAATATCACATATATAAAATGTTAGTTTTTATAAAGGTATTGACGTCGTGTATAAACGTTTTTCTCTTTTAACTTAATGGCATAAGTACATGTTTGTAAAACATTAAAAAAAAAGAAAGAAAAAATAGTACATGCTTATAAATAAAGAGCCTATGAATTTGAACTTCCAACTTATACGTTAATAACCATGATGTCCAAGTCAATAGGCTTTCCTCACATTTGTGATTTTGAATAAAATGTGAATTTAACAAAAGAAAATTGAAAGGGTGAATTAAAAAAATTTAAAGGGCAATTTATCATGATATTTTTTATCCAACTATAATTAGGAAGAGATTCAAACCCATTAAATCTTAGTTCTCCAATTAATGTTACATAAACTATGTTATTTTTAGCAATTATCAATAATATTTAATTTTAGTGGTACTCAAAAAAAAATTTAAAAAGAGTTTTGAGATCCCAAAAATGATGAGTTAGTATATGGGGTTATTTATAGAAAAGACAATTGAAAAATATTTAAGTCATGTTCGACCTAAAAAAAATAATATTCATGGCTCAATATGAATCATATTTTATTATTTTTCTTTATTATCTTTTGTATTTAAATTAAAATAGTATGTAGTCCATATTAACCTACTTACGTCGACATTATTTTTTAGGTTATGTCCATGCATGACCTAAATATTTCTTTTTTTTTTTTAAATGGCAAAAAAAATTTGATGTAAGGTCAAGTAGTACGTTGGGTAGAATAATCAAGCTGCCCGTAAATTAGTCTGGGCATGCACATCTAATTAAAGAAAATGAAAGGGCAATATCGTAAAATCCCACACCACAAACAAATGAAAGATTTTGGATCCACATTTTCATCAACAACTTGGCTGGGTTTTCCCTATTAAAAAGACACTTCCCCCATTTTCCATTTCCCATTTCCCATTTTCCATTTCTCTCTCTCACACACAAACAATGGCTTCTCAAAACCCAATTTCCCCATTTCTCTTCATCTTCGCAATTCTCCTCACCGCCGCCGCCATCTCCGCCGCACGGCTGCCGGAAAATGATAATTCTTTCCAC
This sequence comes from Sicyos edulis, assembly GCA_036507275.1. Taxonomy (NCBI): domain Eukaryota; kingdom Viridiplantae; phylum Streptophyta; class Magnoliopsida; order Cucurbitales; family Cucurbitaceae; genus Sicyos; species Sicyos edulis. Next base: position 68,296,068 of record CM071846.1, read on the forward strand.
ACAGCCTCCACTTCAACACTCGTATTATCACAGCCGCCGGCCACCGTGGAGGATGAAGCTTCACTCCGCAAAGTCCCCGCCGGTCCGAACCCACTCCATAACTAAACCGGCCAACCCCGGATCTCGGACCGGATCCAAAAAAAATATATTAATAATTCAACACTCTCTCCGTAACAATTCTTCAATACAGGTTCGAAATACAATTTTCGAATTATCTTTTGCCAATTTAGCATCCCAACAAAACTTTTTGCAGCCTATTATAGGGTCATTTTTCTGCAATTCCTTCTTTTATATATATAAATAAAATTGTGTAGATCAATAATATTTATATCATATAGTCTTTATTCTTTTTTCTTCAATAATTCTTGTTGGAAATTTGATTGATTTTTGTGAAGAAATTTATAGAAACAATGTGTTGAATGTTATGCACTGCAGTAGATGGTGGGTTCAAGTTCCACAGTGCCTTTTCAATTTTGTAGTCAACATATTAATAATAATTAAGGTTGAAATAAATATTAATTTATTTGTCTGCTAATGAATTTTTTTTTTAAAATTACGAATAAAAATAACATTTAATGCGATTGCAATTTTGGTGATAATAAAAGCACTACATAAACTAATACTCTTTTGCCTTTTGTGTTCACATAAACTAAAGGCAAGGGATATAGATGCAAAAATACATTATTGTTATTATTTGGTAGGAATACGAAAATGGTATATGTGATATAAATGAAAATTACATTATTATAAATTCATACCTTGTTAACTTATGTAGACTAAATAATTAAGAAGTCATAAAGTCATAAATTTGAATATAGACTTATATATATTTTATGCATTTAATTTTTTTAGTTATATCTTTATCAATTAAAGTGATAGTTCAATCATCCATATAGATATATATTGATGAACTAAGAAATTATGAATTCGAATATTCACCTTAATTGGGTTGAACTAAAAAAACGTTATCCCTAAATATTGTTCCATACTTTTATATAATTTTTATGGTTTATTTTATATTTTTGTACTTTATTTTAATGAAAGAAATATCTGGACTGTGATCTTCCAAAATTTGGAAGCTAAATTTGATTATTGGACCGAAAAATTTACAAAATAAAATTTGATTAATTTGTTTGACTTTTAGAACCCATATGTCATATAATGTAGCCCATTATTGTTACTATTTTGTAAAATATTTGTTTTCTTTTAATTCGTACTGCAAATTGGTTGACAATAATATTCAATTAAATTTCCAAGAATCAATCAATTATATTAGACATAGTTGTTAGAGTATTGTAATATTGTGTAAAGGCCCATTTAATTAATTATTAGATTTAGTTGTTTGTAGTTTATTACATATATAATTTGTGATGCTAGGGTTTGTGTGAGTTTCACAATTTTGCTATTATTTTCTCAATATCAATTTTTCTCTATAATGTCTCTAACTCTCTTAAACTCTATCAAGTGTGAGTAAAAAAAAAACGTATTTTTGAAATTTGAAAGATTATAAAACCATATAAACTATACTATAAATGTAGTCACATACTCTCGATAATTTATCGTACATTCGAACAATAGGTGTTTGTGAATGTTAATGTGAACATAGAAAAATTTTATGATGAAAGAGGAGCTAGCAATGGAGGAAATTAAAGCTAACCACCAACTTGCACTTCATTTAATTGTGACAATGTAGAAGAGTTGTTAGTTATGTTCCCTTTGAAAATAGAAGGTCAAAATACATTGCCAACCCTTTTCTTGACCTTAATATAAATTTTATATTACTAAGTGGCCCTAATTAAGCATACCCATAAATTTCTCTATGTGACAAAATGCAAACAATTCCTTTTCTTGACTTTAGTTTGTGTACATGTTAAAGTCGGAATCATCTTACCGTGCACGTATTAATATTATGAACTTACTATATTTAATTGTCAATAAAATTTATAAGAAGTTAAATCTTGTGAAGAAGATCTCATGAATGGAACACATTCTCTTTAATTTTTTATGATTCTTTTGATTAATAACTGACTCATAATAATTAATTTACATTTATTATAAAGATCACTTGATATATTCGTCTTCTGATTTTACTGGATTTTTTTACTGTTGATTTTACTGGATTTTTCAAAACTCAAGAAACCTGAGTTACATTTATAGAAAATTTATACAAAAATAAACTTTATAAGTTAAATTACAAGTTTAATTCTGCATTTTTTATACTAAGAAAAACGTCAGGTTATTATTATTATTATTTTTGTGTTCAAAAGGTCTCAAAACTTTAAAAGTGTTCATAAATCTTTAAATCTCAAATTTGTGATCAATATTGGACTTTCAATTTTATGTCTAATACATCTTATACGTCCATGCTTTTTGTTTAAGTTTTTTATTTTTGTGAAAGTTTTTTTGTTTAAGGTTCCATTAACATAAAATTCATTTTTTTAAATATTTAATAATTTTTTTTTTGAGTTATAATATTTAGGAGAGGAAAGATTCGAACTCATTAATTTCTTTATTAGTCAAGTCATGGTTGACTTATTTATAGAATAGTTAAAATTTAACCTTTTACATAGTGATAAAGCATATTAGATAATGAGAATGGTTGATTTTTTTTTTCCTGTGTACCACTTGTAATAATTTTGTAAGTATATTATTGGTTGGTGACTATTGTTTTTCTTGATTATAGTTTGAGATTACGAATCTTAATATTAATTTCTTATTCGGACTCTATCTTCCTATTCCAACCTTTTTTTAATAGGGAGTTTTAGGGGGTGTTTATTTTAAAATGAGGTGAGGTGTTGAAGCCCAAACAAGGTATTCTTCACCTCATCTCATCTTTTCTCTTTTTTTTTTTTAATTTAAAATTTTTTCATCTTTTTATTTATATATATATATATATTTACTTATTTACTTATTTTATGTTTGATATATTTTTTTTATAATAATATTATTATTTTAATATATCAATTTTTTTTAAAGCTATTTTAATATATCAATATATAATTATAAAAATTATACTATTATTATATCAAATGTTTATTTAAATATATTTGGATTTTAAAAATTAAAATAAATAGATATATATTATCTCTTAATATATGACGTTAAATTTTCATATTTTTATTCATTTTTTAATCGTCTTTAATAACAAAAAAAAAGTTATAGAATTTCAGTTGTTGGAGATAGATTATAAATATCATATTTAAAAATTAATAATTAAAAGTTATGTGTTTATTTTTAATATTAACAATACATATATCAATTTATTATTAAAATAAAAATTAAATTTAAATAATTTATACACATCGAATTTTTATTCGTAGTTTATAATACATTTAAAAGTATGAACTTATTTTCAATAAACTTAAAAATATTAAACTTATTTTGTTTGTTAAAAAATGAGATTCAAATTTTATACTCTTGTATTCAACATTGCACTTTGAAATAATAGTAAGAGTAGATATATATATATATATATATATATATATATATATATATATATATATTTTTTTTTATTTATTTATTTATTTTTTTTTTTTTGAAAGGATAAATTAATTTAAATAATTTTGAGAGTCTTGATTGTATATACAAAAAACAACTATAAATTTCAAGATTTGTATGAGTCATAGGGATTGAGATCTATTCTACCTAATAAAAAAAACAATAAATTCCAAAATTTGAGATATATTTTATTACTCCCATGTAATAATTATTATCAAAATGTGACCGAGTTCTCTTTTAACTACAAAAAAATAATAAATAAAATTTTTTAAGGGTGTTTATGGGTTCCCTAGAAGTATTAATGACTAATAAGATAAATATATTTAATTTGTTATTACCTATTAATTAGTGTATTTTATTAACAATTCTTGACCTTCGGTAACTATGAATATGAATGTATTTGGAATAAGAAAATAATTTTTTTTAAATAAAATAAAAATTGCTATCAAGATTTTATAATGACTAGTTTAACCAAATGATTTTATTTTTATTTTTTAATAAATAGAATCTTGGTATTTTTTAATATTTTTATTATTTAATTCTAACAAATCTTTTAAAAAAAGTTATTAATGATGTACAAATATTTTAAATTAGTCAAACTTTATTTTGGTGGTGTGAAATTTTTTTTTCTCATAATTTTTTTTTAATTAAGCAATATTTAAGTATGAAAGATTATAAACTTTTAACCTCATGGTTATTATGTCGTACATGATATCATTGAAATTATGTTTTTTTTAATAAAAATATTAATATGATTAAGGGTGTTTAATATTAAATTTATATTACTTACATTTTATCTATGATAGTAGTTATATTTACATACTTATTATATTAATAGCTAAATATGTGAAAATAATTATTAAAAAAAAAAACAGAGGGTCAATGGCGCAGTTGATTATTTTATCTAGTGTTAATCCATTGTATTTGACTCTCATATTATTTGAGAGTAGTTTTAGAGTAGTTATGCCCTCTGTGTGGGGTTTGTTGTCCCCCTTCCCCCATTTTGTACTCAAAAATTTTTTTTTATATATATATATATGTCACTAAGGAGATCTTAGCTATGTAAGTTTGTCTATAAACCAAAAATTGGAAAGTATTGTTTAACAAAAATGTCTTGTGATACTATATTCATATTTTCTAATTACTTTTATTTAATTTTTTCAGTACATTTAAATATTTCATTTGATTTAAACGGTATACAATAGAAATGTGTTTTTTTTTCGTGGATGGAAATGTGAAATAGAAGTGCAGACATTAACAATATTGTATATTGATTTTGTTAGGACATATAAACCTTGATAAATAATATTGAGAACATCCACGTAACAATATTGTTGGTTTACGAACAATTCACATAATTTGAATTTTCATCTTTCAACAAATATATATACTAAGTCATGTAAAATATATTTTTCTTTTTTAAAATTCATCAATATTTAATACTTAGGGGACCAATATCTAATATCTTGATTACTCAATCATATATGATACTAATAACTATAATTTCGTTGATGCTATTAAAATATTAACTAAAAGGCTATACAATTTGTTTCATCTCTAACATATAAAAATAACAAATTTACTAGAATTTTTCGAGTACATATACATTAAAAGATGTTTAACTCGTCAAATATAAATCATCATAAATTGCTAACTAAAAAGTTATAGATTCATTTTAAAGAAGTGATACAATAATTGAAAACTTTAGTTTTGATGGTATGCTCCCTTTAAGATCCCAGTTTCGAGACTCACCTGAGATATTACTCTTTCGATGTCTTCAATGCGTAACCTAGGAACAGACGTAGTTACCATTGTTTCAAAAATTATAGATTCAGTCCATAAAAATTTGATACTTATGTTTCTTTAGGCAGCTTGTCTTGAAAAATTGGTAACAAGTCCAAACACTCATAAATTATTTATAAAATATCATAACTTATTAAAGGTGTACATGAGTTGGGCTGGATTGAGGGAGATTTGTGGGATTAGTCACTTTTTCAGTCCAATTAAAGAGATAATTCAACCAAACTCTTATATGTTTGAGTTGAGTTTGGTTGGATTATAGAGTAATTTGATGCTGACAAATATAAATATCTTTCATCAAATTAATCCTACAACATATATTAAAAAAATACAATTTTCAATAATTATTATGCATGAAATGAATATAAATATTAAATATTCGAAATATTTAATTAAAAGTGAGTAACCATTAATCCTACATTTATGTTTCAGACACAAAATCTCAACTATAAAACTTCATAATAAATACATTTAACTTTACAAATAGGTAATTAAAACAACAATAATATATGACATAGTTCGATTTTCAAAAATAATAAAATAGTATGCGTAGATAATTATAATACAAGCCAAAAATATTTATTCCAAATATTGAATTTGTGACAATCGAGTGAAAATAAATCAATATCAAACTAGGTAACCAATCACACCACCGACCCATTCCGTATAATGTTGGTCAATTTATCCTCCATCAAAAAGATATTTCAAAACCAACTAGTTAATTTGGAAATAACTGAGTTGTTTGAACACCTCTTCTATTACCCATCTTTAGAAGAGTTTTCATATTCTCTCCCCTATATTCAATAGATACTAAGATGAGGGTACTTTTTAACTATAAATAAATTGAACTTGTACTGATTTTTTCAACGACCTTTATTTATTTATTTTTTTTAAAAGACCTTTAGGTGAGTGTAATATTAAATTATGTGGTAAAAGATTTATGACTCGATGTATAATCTATGACAAAAAATTTTGTAATTCAAATCTCGTTCTTAAATATTGTGGATTAAAAAATCATCATGCTATATATGATTTTGGCACTTCCAAATTTATTTATTAAAAGGCAAATAGATTTTGTTTTTTTAAAAATAATTATTTTATTCTTAAAACACTAAAAAATTTATTTCCCTAGTTGATCTAAGTTATATTTAGATGATATATTAAAAACTGGCGAGTTCATTAAATCACAAAGTTAAGAAGTCAAACTCTTCTCATTATCTACTCGTGGTTAACGACGATAATATATTAAAAAAATCCATTGTATAATTTAATTTTAGTGTGTATTATTAATTTTCCTTGATATTAGTTTAACACTGAAGCAATAGGAACAAAAAAAAAACATTTTTTTTTTTTTTTTTTTTTGAGGAAACAGCAAAACAATTTTAAATTCATAATTAACTTGGGTGAAAAATATATACAAAGAACAATGCATTCTTTCAAATGGTTTTCTTTTCTTTTCTTAGAAATCGTTTCTAACAATTATCCCTCCTAAGCATCATTTAAAATATATATACACACACATATTATGATAATTTTATGATTCTATAAAATGTCACGTTAAATTTTATTAAATTGCATATCAAATATTGATTCAACCATTATTAATATCAATTCTTAGACAAGTAATTATTACTCAACTATTATTAAACACAATCTCCAAATGAATAGTTAACTACTCCAAACTATCATTAACCACTTAATTCCTTTCCGCTCCATTCCATATCACTTATTTTCTTTTAAAAAAATTAAATTTACATGAAAGTTAAAATAAAATTTTTATTAAAATATTGTCATTTAAAATAATTTACACGATTATTTTACTTTTGCATTTTTTAAAATTTACAAAACGTGTATATATAAAGTGAAAAAGTTGGGTAATTACAGTGAAGCCATCAAATCAGAGAGCAGGAGCAGCCATTAGAGGGACGAATCGATCTGGTTGTTCGAAGCTTGAGCTTCAATCTTCAGCCTCTTTCATTTTAGCCCAACGGGTTGAACCACAGCACCCAAATTCCACGAACCCCAATTCCAAATCCAAACAAAAAGCTTATTCTAAAGCGGAGTTTCTTCCATGTTCGAGCCCTGAGCTTTTTCCTCTCTGAATCATCATCTTTTTGTCAACACAAACATTAAAGAGAAGAGAGATCTCCATTTGCAATCCACCCACGTGTCCTCAGAGCTCAATTTCCTCCTTCCCCTTTTCCTCAATTTCTTTGACCTAATCGGGTATTGTTCTGGGAGATCTCGATTGCTCCGAATCTGGAGCTGGGTTGATTTGTTGTTGTTTTTGTTGATTGTTTTGGGAAGATGGTGGCTAAGGGTTCGCCGGATTGGCTTCCCTCCGGCTGGACTGTGGAGTATAAAGTTCAGAAGACCGGCCGCAAAATTAGGGTAACTTTTGTTCTTCCTGTTTTGTTTCATTTTTTTTGGAGTCTTAGTGCGATTTTTTTGTGTTTGTTGCTTGTGGGTATGTGGGTTTTGTGGCGGATTGAGTTTTTTTTTTTTGTTGGGGTTTGTTGATTTTGAGTTTTTTTTGTTTCTCTTTTGTTCTTTATTATTGGGTGTAGTGCTTTGTCTGTTGAACCCTTTTTCTTTGATGGGTGTATTGTATAGATATCTTTGTGTTTTTCAAAGGAAGAGAAAGGGTATTAGATTAGTACTAGGATGTTTCGTGGAAGAATAGTTTTGGTTCTTTTTGTTTCGATTGTAGTTTTGCTTCTTGGTTGGTTTCTCATAACCTACCTTTGATTGTCCCCGAGTTAGTTTATCTGTCGTTCTTGCTAGTCAGAGTGGAGTTTCTTTCCCTATAGTGAACTTCCACGATCTCTAATGAATTAGGAATGGATTTTTTATCATCTCTTTGCACATCCTATCCTGAGTAATTGAAAGGAATTCGTACCCAAAGGGTGGCGCAGTGGTTGAAGACTTGGGCTTTGAGGGTATGCTCTGCTCAAGGTCCCTGGTTTGAGACTCAACTGTCACATTACTCATTCGATGTCTTTGGTGCCTGACTTTCACCTGCAAATTTTGAAAATAAAGATAGGGGTGCAAGAACACTTCGTGATAATATACAGTGGTGGAAGTTTATGGAGCTTTTACAAATTACAACAACCTGTCAAAAAAGACAATATATTGGTATGGTTAGAAATGTTATTCAATGTGAGGTTAGAAACGTTATTCAATGCGAGGTTAGAAACATTATTCAATGAGAGGACTTCATCTGCAAATAAATTATAGTGGCACAAGGCAGGGAAGATATTATTTGGATATCATCGACTGTAACATACACTAGGTGCGTTGCACCACTACTACTCCCCACAACCACTACACTGGGTCATCGGAGCACCTATTAGCTAGGATGAGACATGAGTTGTGTTTCTAGTGAGATAAAAAGAGAGAAAGAAAGTGAAAGTACAGTTTTTTTATGTGACCCAATCTTGAGTATTGATAAACACACCTTGAGGATGAGATCTTTCTAAAAGGGGTGTAATTGGAGAGTGCTAGTAAGGGGTAGGTCAAGAATATTAGTATATTATTAGTAAGCGCATAGTTGTAATTAGATTTTGTGTCTTGGTTATTAATTGGGGGGTTAGGGTTCTTAGTATTGTCTCATTGTTTGGAAGGCTATTGACATTGATATTAGTAAATTATTAGACAAAAATAGCCTTTTTCATAGCTTTTATTTGTCCTATTCCCACTTCCTAACATATTTTTACCATGTCCATTCCCCTAATTTGATCAATTTAAGTTGAAAAAAGAATCCTCAAATTCTCTGTAAAGATGTCTATTTCTTCACTTGTCTAGCTATGTAAGCACATATATATACTTTTAAGGCATATGGGATGTGATTTTCTGAAAACAGAATCATAAGCTTCTAAGCCTACTTGTGCACCTTGACGAAAATCATGAAATAGCTGTTGGTTTTACCATATTTGATATCTGTAAACTCTCAGGGGTGTTTGTTTACCATATTTAAGGTGGATTTAGCTTAAGGAGTTATATTGGGGAGTTAAATTTGAGAGTTGCAGTAAAAAACTCGTTTGGATGTGCTTTTTGTGTAGAGGATTTTAGAGTCAAAACTTTGTTTGGATGTAGATTTAAAATGAGTAGTTAAAAAAAATGAATGATTAAAAATGAGTTATTTTGATTGATTTGAAATGAATGATTAGAATTTAGAAATGAGTTGTTAGAAATGACTGAGTAGTTATAAATGAACGATTAGAAATGAGGAGGAGTTAGTCAAAATTCATATGGATGTAGGTTTTCAAGGAGGAGTTAATAAATCCTTCATCTAAATCCTAGTTAAATATGACAAACAAACAGCCCCTCAGTATAGTTGATTTCCTAAAGTAGGTTACCCTTCTAAAAACAAGAAAATATAAAAGGAACAAAAACTAGGTAACCTCCATGTTTTGACTTTTGAGCATATGAGCTCAAAGATATGTGTTTACGGCCTACCCTTTTGATCATTAAGCCAATCCATGTGGTTCACCTCGAATAAATTATTGATTAGGAAAAATCTCGAATTACTGTATAGCAACAATTTCATTCACATTACTGAACCGTCTTTCATTTCTACACTTCGTTTGGGATATTGTAGCTATATACAAACGCAGAGAATGGAAAAAGCTTTTATTATAAGGATGATGTTATTGGCTACATTAAAAGTATTCAGTCTCAAAAGTCTCAACCAACTTCAAGCCGCATCAAAACCCAGTCAGAAAACAGTCCTGTGCAAGTGAGTTTGACTCCTGAACATTTTTACCTTCAAACCAATCCATTCTCTTTACAGTGGTTTCGATTTTGTTGATATAGCTCACGGTAATAACAAATGAACGCCCCGAGTGGTTGCCTGTTGGCTGGAAAGTGGAGTCAAGAACACGATTGAGTGGTTCAAATGCTGGAGGGGTATACAAGGTATTGTATATGTGCTTAATCTTTTATCTTCTACCACAAATTGTTTAGCTTTCTGATTCTGTCTCCCATTTCCACTAATGAAATACTCGTAAGATGGTTGTGTTGTAGAATTGCCAATTATTTTAGTTTTGTACCTATGATTTGTTAGTTTTCATGGGATTGATAAAATGATACATGTTTTTTTTTTAATTTTTTTTATATCCGCGAGTATCTAGGCCAGCTAAAATGCACTTTTACTATTCTGACGGGATAACCATGGTCGTACTATATTTAGATGTCAAGTTAACTCATAGGGGCTGTTTGTTGGTGGGTATTGGTGGAGCTGTTATTTACCGCTCAATCTTTTTTTTTGTTTTTGGAGCTTTTCCAGAAGCGAATACAGTTTCAACCACCTCACCATGTGGCGCAACAGTCATGCGCCACGTGGCTAGCTTATTTTCCCAAAATGTTTAAATTTCCATTCTTTTCAAATTCAGTTTTTTTTTTATATTATTCTGCAAATTTTTTACTTCCGTTTTTTTCAAATTTCAGTTTTTATTTAGTTATCTATTAATGTCAGTTCTTTAATTTTTGTTTTTTCTAAATTTTTATAATATAATATTTTTTAAACAATAAATAAGGCATATTATTAATATAATATATATTTGTTATATACATATGTTTTGTTTCTTCTCATTCACCTAATTTCATAATTTGAAAATTATGATTTGTATTTTAAATTATCAAAATTTTCACAATCAATTATATATTTTTTTTAATATTTTTTTTTATCAAAATAATATATTTAATTTTCAACTAATTAATTATAAATTATGATAATAATATCATGTGATAATAATATTTTTGTTATTTTATACTATTGATGGTTTCTATGATTATCTAATTAAAGAATAATTTCATTCACATATTATCACATTAAAAAAATTATTTCATCTTTTTATATATTTAATATTATTAATTTTCAACTAATTAATTGAAAATTATTTTCTTTCTCATAATATTATATTTTGGGAATATATTTTATAATTTAAAATTGACTATAGTTTCATAATTATTTTTTAATATTTTTTATTTATCTATTTTCATCTACTTAGTATCATTAGTTCAAAAAAATTATTTTCATTCGTATAATAAAACAAATTAATACTTGTTTCATAATCATCATGATTTTTTGAAATATGAAAACAAATTTGTATCACAAAAAAATATTAATACAAAAAGTATTCTCACAAAAAAAAAATTTAATAATACAAATCAAAATTACAAATGAAGAGGTGATATTCAACCACAAAAAATAATTTAAGAATTGAAAAACAAATAAATAAAAGAACATTATTTTCCCTTATTTTTATATTAAAAAAAATAATAAATGTCACATCATTAAAAAATAATAATAAATCTTTATTACAACCCCTTCACAAAAAATCACACCCAAACGAGCAATTAATATAACCACTCTATCTAATCACTCTATAAATATGCATCCAAACAGCCCCATAGGAAACCACCATGGATGGAACCCATTCCTACTATGCACTTTATATACCAAGGCCTTTATTTGACCACTCGGCCAACTCAGTTAAAATGATGCATGCAATTAAATGACTATTCCTTCCTGTGTTAGCAGAATGATATTTTGTGAATTTTAAATTAAAAGAGTAAACAAACGAAATTAATATCACAAAATAAATAAACGAGCCATTGTTTGATTACTTGAGAACAGAGATCATATTTTCCTCTAGGTTTTGTTACTTGCAAGCAAGCATGAATTATTTTTTTAACCAGTTTAAAATGATTGCCACAGATGCCATGAATGTTGACACTTTGAATGGATGATTAAAGCTAGCTAAGTTAATGCTTTATAGAGTTCTTATATACTTCTCGCTTGTTGCAGTGTTACATTGATCCAGTGACAGACAGCAAATTTTATTCTAAGCCAGAAGTATTTCGATACCTCAGAACAGTGAAAAACAAAGTGTGTACATTGAAAGAGAGAAAGACAAGCAAGGACACAAAATCTAGAAGCCAAGTTTGTTTCCCTACCGATCTCTTTTCTTATTTTATGTTTTCCTTTTCTCCTATCTTTTTTTTATGTCATATGTGAGTAATGAAGGTTAATGGTACTAATATATGCTGGATGATCTCTCTCTCTCTCTCTCTCTCAATTTAAATTTTAGCATAGACGAGGAATGCACGAGAAACTCAAAACAACTTGTTTAGCGTACTCTTAAAAAAGAACTTGTTTAGTGTACGGATTTTCTATGCACTTGTTCTTTCTGTCTCATCATTACACCAAGATAATACACATGCTTTAAACAAAAGGTCTAATGCTTTAGAATCAGTAATGGCCCTCAACTCTACATTTACCGGATAGCAAACACTGTTAAACGTAATGAGAAAGGGCCAAAGGCTCAGAAAATATATAATACTGACTCATAATATGAAGTTTTTAAGATATGAGATGGTCTATTATTGTATTTGCAACTTTTGAATGAAACTTAAATAGGTGTAAAAAGATTCTCTTAACATGGTTTAGGAGTCAACCACCATACGTTGTCTTTTGAGTTATTAAGGCAATTGAAAAAAGTAAGGATTAATAGAGAATGGTGACTGCTTGCCTAGGACAAAATCTTGTAATTTTCTTGGACAACTAATTATTATTTTTTTGTAGGAAACAGAGACATCCATTCATTGATAAATGAAAGATTAAAAGTTTGGACAACTAATTATTGCTCATCTATTTAAGCTAGCTTAAGTAATCGTAAATAGATACCAAAATAAAAAAGTTTCTAGGAGATTGAAATGCTGCTGCTTGCAGACATTTGTCATGGCTAGACAGAGGCACGCCAGAAATTCTTCGTTGGAGCTATTGTCTTCCCCTCCCTTCTGTGAGAGAGGGACTTTTTTGTGGCATGGTGGAGTTTGTGCCATTCCGTGGGGTTGGGGGAGAAAAACAATAGAATTTTTAGAGGGATGAATATGACTTGGGTTGATGCGTGAAATCTCATTAAATTCTATGTTTCTCTTTGGACTTTGGACTTTAGTTTCTAAGCTCTTTTGTAATTATTCCTAAGCACTCTTGATTGGAGACACGTTTTTATAAGGCCTCTCCATTCTTTCGTGGGCTCTGATTTTGTATGCCCCTCATCTTTTTCTATTCTTGTATTTTCCTTTCATTTTTTTCTCAATGAAAGTATGGGGCTTTTCATAAAAACAGGTGCTTTTTGGACTAACTTATTGAATGAACTAGGTTGTTATCGAGCGCTATAAAGATGAAGATTTGCCGCCTGGATGGATAAAGGAGGTCAAGATCAGAGGCATCAGGAAAGATACCGTAAGAAATAACAGCCTCACACTTGTACAAAAATGAAGATTATGCTATCATTGTCTTCCTGCTGTTCCAAGCATGATTCTTCTGCATTGTTATAAATAAAAATGATTCATCTGCATGGTTCCTCTCTTAGTTATATCCAACCCTCTTATTGGCTACCTGCTGCAGTTTTACATAGATCCAAAATCTGGATATATATTCCGCTCCAAGAAGGAGGTTTTTCGCTATCTCGAGACGGGAGAGATCAGTAAACATGCATTTAAACCAAAGGAAGGTGGCAATAATGATCGAGAGTTGGTTAATGACAAAGCATCAGTAAGTCCATCTCTTGTTAGACTTATGTAGGAATGATCTATAGCATCACTCGCCGCATTCGGTTTGGTTTTAAATTTCGTCCTTCTGACTTCACTCTGTCCCCATTATGGTAACCCTCTCGTGTGGCACTATTAATAATTTGTTTATTTATTTATTTATTTTTTGAAAATTCGTTTGTTTAATTTTAACCTTATATCTATAAAAATAAAATGTCACTTTCTGCTGTAAACATTTTTAAAACGTGTAGGGAAGTTTACATTTGAGATGTTGCAATGCGAATCCTTTGTGGGAGGCAAGCTGCACGCGTAGTTCATATCATTGCTCTTTGTTAGATCTGTAGATACAACATTAACAAAGAATGCAGTAATTTTTTAGGAAACTGGCCTGTCTGAAAGCCCAAATAACCCATTAATGGAAAGATTCATAGCAAAATGAACCCAAATTACCACAAGTTATTTCAGCAACAATGCTTCAATCCCTTTTTAGCTTCGCTACAATGGTTTCTTATGAGGATGGTTTAAAAATTCTGAATTGTTGCTTGCTCCTATTTTAGCGACCTTCTACTACGAAAGGACGGAAACTGAAGCACTCTGCAGCAACCCCACAACCTCTTGCAGGTAGAGTGTTTGTAGAATGCTGACATCTGCTGTTACTTATTCATTAACCAAACCATATAGCTATTCGATATGCATAGAAATTTAATTTTTATCCAGTTCTATATCATCTTTGGTGATTTAATCTGCATTAGATGTTGTAGGAAAGGAAATGCCAACAGAGAGCAGTTCAGAACTTCCAGGGGACGAAAATCCACAGTCGGGTTCTGAACTGAGAGATGCTTCTGTTCCACCCGTTGAGAAAATGCCAACAGAGAGCAGCTCAGAACTTCCAGGGGACCAAATTCCACCGTCGGGTTCTGAACTGAGAAATGCTTCTGTTTCACCCATTGAAACTGTTCAAGAGATCGATTCATTGCGAGAAGAGGTCAAGGAGTCTTCTGAAATCAAAGAGAAAAGTCGTAAGAGATCGGCATCTCCTAAAGCTGATCCTCCAGAATGTAAGGAAACTGAAAGAGCATCTTCTGATAATCTACCAGTTTCAACTTCTGCATCTGAATCAGACCAAGAGAAGGCATTGCCAAAATCTGAAAAGCTAGAAAGTAATAAAATGGATGTAGTAACTCCTGAAAACACTCCACCTTCGAGCACTGAATCGAAGTTGGAACAAGTGAAGACTCCAATCTTTGATATGATGGAAATAGATGTACCAGTTTCAACTTCTGCATCTGTGTGGGACAAAGAGAAGACATCGCCAAAATCTGAAAAGCTAGAAAGTAATAAAGTGGATGTAGTAACTCCTGAAAACACTCCACTTTCGACCTCTGAATCGAAGCTGGAACAAGAGAAGACTGCTATCTTCTTCGATATGATGGAAATAGCTGACAATGGAGAAAAGATGGAGACGAAACAAGTCGACAATGGGGAAAAGACAAAGACGAGGAGGTCCAGGTCTAAAAAGAAGAAGGATATCAGCTTGCCTCGTAGGTCTTCAAAACGACTTGCTGGACTTAATCCAGAGTTGGTGCCTAAAGCAGAGGCCAACAAAGTTCTTCAAGCTTCATCAAATCGAATTAGTTTCACTGAAGTTAGTCCAGATGCTGGCCTAACTGTGGACACTGATGCAGATAAAGCAGGTCAGCAGCTCAATGTAACAAAGCCAGAAAGGGACAATGATGATCATGTATTTAATCTCAAGGACATACCCTTGCATGAAAATCCTTCCAATAAGAGGAAAACCCCTCTTGAATGCAGCCTAGATGTCCCAGAAGAGAAACTTCAGAAGATGCAAACTGATAAAAAGAATGATGGAAAGATGGAAGCGGAGCTCAGCGTTCCGATTGCCGAGTTTTGGTCAGACCCATGTCTTGAATTTGCAATCAAGACCCTTACTGGTGCATTGCCAGTGGAGAATGCCACGACCACGGATGAGCCAGTTTCGAATCCTATGTTTGATTTCCTGCAAGGACAGAACTCAGTAAATAATGGGTCGGATAGCATGAATAAGAGAACTCAAGGGAACAAAAAAGGCAAGAACAAGAAACAGCCCACCTCAAATCGTCGATCTCCAAGTATAAATGGTCTAAAACCGGTATTGGCATCAAATATAATATCCTTTCAACAATCAAAACATCACTCAAATGAAGCTGTTCTGGGTATGCATTTAACAGACGTTGGAGTACTTGGACAACCACAAAGTAGCTATGAACAGTGTAAAACACCTTTCCAAATATTGCCACACAGAGAGCTGCATTATCCCTCACCCGAGGTGAATTCCGAACAATCAAACACGACCAATACGTGTCACGAGAACAACAAGATGGTGCTTGATGATCAGCCTCAAAATCTTCAAACGAAGGACTATATGACCACAGAAACTCCACTGGCCTTTCCATTTGGAGATTCCTGGGCTGATCCATGCTTGGATTTTGCATTCAAGACTCTTACAGGTGCAATACCCATCGAAGATAATTTGGAAATTCAGAGCTTCTTCGAGGAGCGAATCGAGTCCTCTCGCATCCAAAAAGACAGTAGCATATCGCTTCCAGATTTCGGATCTCCCAACTTCTTCCAAAACGATATATCGTCTCACTTTGACGGACCCGAAAAATCAGTTTCGGGACAGCACCTGGGGTTGGATCCTCAGCTGTCTGTGGGGAATGCAGGTGTACCAAGCTGCAGTGGTTTCAGTTCACAACAGGTAGATAGAAACAGATATTTCAAGGGAAGGTGAAGTTTAAAGGAAAGTGTAGGTTTGGATGTAATAACAGCAACACGTCTTGAGAAGAACAGCTTAATGCTCTTTTACTTGTTTTTAGCAAATCTGTATCATAATGGATGCTTGAATCTGGCATTTCACATTCAGCAGCTCCCACGTTAAAACTCGAACCACCTGTACCATTTGCCAGAAATAGAAGAAAAACAAATTCCTAATTTTTAACCTGAGACTAACTAACTATAGTTTTGAATTGTTTTGATGTAATTTTCTAGTAATCTTATATTTATTAATTTAGTAAAACCCTTAAGCAAAAACACAAATATACAAAGAGTATTTGATCCCTTGTTGGTTCCTTAAGAAATGAGCTGAAGGATATAACTATTCTAATTCAATGAAACAAAAGGGATAAGCCCGCAAACACAAATAATAAGAAATAACTGTTTAATATCGATAGATCACAACAATATTTATAAGAACAGAAGTAATATCGATAATATGGATATAGATTGATAAGAATAGAAGTATCGATAAGATGTAATGAGAAATGGCAACAAGATACCGAGTAGATTTGAGAGTATCAATGATCTTTTTCCAAGGTTCCATAACCTTTAGACAAAAAGCATATCTTCCAACCGAATGAGTCGGTGGCGCGATTGGTTATCTCGTTTGGTATTAATTCATTTCCACCCTACGGTCACACGTTCGATCCCTAGAATCGGTATCTGTAATCCCCCTTCTCCCAACTTGTACTATAAAAAAAACGCATACCTTTCCGCTATTGAGAGTACTGGTGGTGACCTCTCCTCTCAAAATTTCTCAACCTTCGGACCAAAAACATACCTTCCCTACTCACCTCAATACACTTATTTATATCATTTCAAAAAAAAAAAACACTTATTTATATTCAATATTTCTGGAGAATGACTAAGCTGCACCCCCAAAAATGCAGCCGCTAGCGTGGCACTATATGACCCACAAGTTTTTTTTTTTTTTTTTTTAATTTATAAGATTTTTTTTCTTGTGGCCCAAAAAAAATTGTATTTGGAGGAGTACAGGCTGCACCTAAATCTTTCTCATATTTCTCTTCTCATACGAAAATAACCAATTCATTAACCCTTCCCCTTTACAGCATCCATACTATATAATTATTTGGGGTCCTCACACACAAGAGGTCATAATAAGTTGAAATCTTTGCAACAAAGATATACAAATAGAATACCAATTCTCACAAACCATACAATTAACAATGGTGGAGTGTTAGGAACAGACAATTTATACCATTAAAATAGTTTAGGTGAACATAAACTAGTTTAGAACCTTACATATATTTTTAAAAAATAAAATAAAATAATCACAGAGTGTTGGTGGTTCTCAATCTGCATATGAAGACTGCTTCCATCCACCATACTCTTCTTCAACCTGATAATCTCTTGACATTCTCTCCTGCAGACAGAGGATCGAAGTGTCAATAGCATATTTAACATAGCAAATGCTTAGGAGACAAAAAGTCTCAGTTTTTCCTGCTAATCCTGCAACATAGAATAGAAAGGAAAAGAGAGTGACCTCAGGACAAAAAGTAAGGCCAACTCGAATCTCTCCGCGGAATTCTTCATCCTTGACTACACTGTATGCTGTTGCTGGGAGGCTTCTTTCAAGGTAAACAGGTTCCAGAGGAATGCTGCAAATAATATAACACTGCATTTGAACAGTCTTGTATTTTCATTTTCAGTCATCATACAACAAAATATACAATATGATCAGACAAGACCACCATTCATACCAAGCTCAAAAATCCCAACCTGTTTTTTACCTACGGGATATACTGTCTGACCCTAGTAGGTGGTCATCATGCATTAAACCCGTCACTTCTTAGTTACTTAAGCCACTCCATCATGGTTAAATCCCAATCTAACACTATATCCCCAGCTATGATTCTACGAAACAATGCTTCCTAAACTATCCATTTTTCGTCGAAGCTTATGTATCATTACTTTTTTTTTTTCAATTTGATTTTCTTGAGTGTCCAAGTCAACCTAAGCACATCTAGACTATTTTTACGTGACATACCGTCGAACCCTATAACATTTGGATGTGAAGAAAATTCGTATGTCCTAGGTTAAATGACTACCATGGATTGAATCCATAACTTTTTGGATGCTCTAAGATTCTTTTAAACTACTAGACCAATCCGTGATGGTTAGCTTTTCTTTTCAACTAAAGTCGCCTTTCGACTACAAGGAACAATGAAGAGGCATGTTACTTACGTTACTTGGCCAACAAAGTCATCTTGTGTGCCTTTATCACTGTCCAATATCTTCAGGGTGATCTCTTCAGCCCCTTCAGATATGGTGAATGCAAAAGTTTCATTCCATTCAGGCTCAGACCCCTGACCTGTATGTATGCAATCAATAAACATTTTTTTAGGGTAAATACACTTTGAACTTTTGAAAATTGGGTTAGATGGGCCAACCTGATGCAACACCGCTTTTCTTCTCCTGTGAGCGGCAAGTAAGAATAACATAAGGATCCATGTTAACTGTTCAAATCCGTCAAGACCTTGTTAGGACAACAATACCCTTATGTTCTTTAAATGATCAAATAAAATTTTTGATTTGGGAAACAGTGATTATGAAAATAAGTATGAGGGTAAAAGAGGCAATAATGTGCCAGCAGTTGCTCAGCGGCACTAATGTATGTCCAATGACTAGAGGTCTTGGGTTTGAGTCGCCCCATTCTCAATTGTTGTAATAAAAAAAAAAAAAGGCAATAATGTAAATACATTAACCCCTTCCAAATAAACAACAAAGCTAACGCCGCATACACACCTTTAATATAATGGATACAATGTGATGTCGTTAGGTTCAATCTCTAAGGACCTTATTCCAATATATACTCATATTCATAGTTTTTTATATTTTAAAAAAGAATTAACTCAAAAGTTTTTTTATGAAACAAGGGTAACCACACCCGTCCCTAGGCCAGACACTGAAGGCATCGAATGAGTAATGTTACAGATGAATTTCAAACTCGGATTTTTGAAGGCAGCATACCCTCAAAATCCAAGTCTTCAATCACCGCGCCACCTCTTGAGAACTAACTCAAAAGTTTTTAAGTACGTGAAACGTGAGAATGAAGATTCAACTCACTTTTAAATAACTTTTATCATCTTTTTTTAGTTCAACAAACAATGTAAAGATGATGATAATTGAACCTATAACTTCTAATCAAGGATGTATGGCTATTGACATTAATCAAAAAGGTAAATATATTTTTTTGGAGAATAACGGAAAAGATGATTTAAAAAATTATTGTGTTTCAACATATTTTAATGATTTAAGAATTTCATAAATTAAGGGAAGAATAGATTAAATAATATCGTCAATGATTATGCACGAACCATGACAATTAGTTTTTGTTTTCTTTCCCATCTGCCAACAAATGAACTTTCCAAATCCCAAAAAGTTCATCACTATTAAAAACAGGGGAAGAAAACAAAAGGAAAACTCGAAAAGCCACATTTCTGAAATTATTTTCAACAAAGAAAAAACTTCATAGAGATCTGCAAATAGTGTAGCCCTTTTAGACAAAACTAAAAGAATTCGATTAGTTTAGGATCCACATATGCAGGAATATCCACCACATCATTAAAAACACAAACACACACACTATTAAAAAAAATCAGGGGTGTTTGTTTGGAGGAATTAACTAGCTATTAGGAATGAGATCTTGCAGCTCTTCCTAAAACAATCAGATTCAAATAAGCTATTGTAATCACTTAAAATAATCACTCATTTCTAACCACTCAAAATAATAATTCATTTCTAAATTTTAACCACTCATTTCTAATCATTTATGTCTAATCATTTATTTATAATCACTCATTTCTAACCCCTCAAAATAATCTCTTGTTTCTTAACACGTCCAAATGAGCTATTGTCTGTAATCCTTCTACAAAAATCATAATCCAAACGAGCTATTAGCTACAAGCCCTCTACAAATAACATCCAAACGAGCTATTACTAAAATTCAAATTTTTAATCACTCAAAATAACCTCTCATTTATAATCACTCTACAATTTTACATCCAAACACCTTCAAATTAATTTCAAGCTTCACCTCTCGAAAATACTACATTTTTGTTAGATGATATAATTAAATTTACCCTAAACCACTTTTAAATAATTCAACATATTATCAAAACATAAGATTTTGAGTTCAATTCCTTATACACGTCTTTATAAGACATGTCTTAGCTTACAATTGAAGAAAGTGTTGATTGATATAATTAAATTAAACCCAACCCAATCGCTTACGGGTTACTTAAAATCATTCAAACAGTTTTGTCATTATTTACAAAGTTGACACTCTAATAAACCCCAATGTATGGAAGATCAAAATCAAACAGAAACTCAAAACCCTATAAGCATTTTAACCTATAAGTTTAATTTTCTATCAGTTTTTTCTCATAAACAAAACATTCAATTGAGGATCAGAATCAGAATCAGAATGTTGGACTAACAAAAAGACCCATAAAAGATTTCGAAACTTACAGATAAAATCGGTGTTCTCAAGGCCCTTGGCGGAAACAAGAAGAACTTCAAGAGTTCCGGCCGGCATTTTTGGCCAACGAATTTGATCAGAATTTGATCGGAATTTGGGGATTTTGTCACACAAATTGCTTGCTTTAATATATACGCGAACAGATCCGGCCACATGAACCGGGTCGGTTCGGGTCGGACAATGGTCCGCCATCAAAGCCGAGAAATTAGAGGCCGTTCGTGGTGTGGTGTGGTGTCCTTTGTATATCCTAATTTTGGAGGAAACCACCTTTTTCCCACCCACGTTTTTGCTCCTCTTATTTTGTTTTTCTTTTCTTTTTTATCATCCATATAATATTCATTGTTTTAATTAATCATTTATAAATGATTATCAATTAATCAAATATCTCTCTTTTTTAGTACAAATTGAAGGGAGGGGACCAACAAATTCTATTGAAAGAACACTTTTACTTTTAAATAATAGGATAGCCAAATATTGATTTTCAAAATTAAATTTGTAACTGTAGTGTTAAATTATATTACCATCAAACAAGGTTTTTCTACGACCTCTCTTTCAAACAATCATATTTAAATAAGGTTTTCGTACAACTCCTGTTTCAAACTATATTCTAATAGGATTTTCCTGACAATTTTTCATATAAACAACCATATTCAAATAAGATTTTCCTACCTCCACTCTTTCAAACTCCACATTCAAACCTCTCCATTTTTTCTCTTCTTCTCGACTTCCCCTAAGCCAAATAGCCCCTTAGGTATGTTCATTTTCTCTGCAGGGACCCGCCCCTAACATGGTTGGGAATCTTTGGTTAGGCGGGGAATGGGGCCGGGGACGGAGAGAAAAAATTTGACTAAACGAGGACGGGGACGTATTCAACATCCTCGTTTCTCCGATCCCCGATCCCCGCTCCGTTTGTTTTATTTTATTTTAATATTTTTCTTTATTCTATCCTTTTAATTTTCATATAAAATATGTTTGTAGGTAAAATTAGCTATATATGTGAATACTTGTTAAGATTAGAATTCAAACCATAGATATTTTCTAAGAAAAATCAAATTATTTAAAATTATTGTTAAAAAATATGTAAAGAATTAAAAAAATCCCCACAGGGTATCCCCACCCGATCCTCGAGATTAAAAAAAAACATGGACTTTTTTGGGGAAGGGATGGGCCCCACCCCGTAGACATTTCTACAAATAATGAAATTACTCGGACCTCTAATTCTTTCTATAAAATTGTGTGAGCCTCCATACAAATAAAATAAATAAAAATTGTGTCAATGCATGTACAGGGTTAAAATACAATTTTAATTCCTAAACTTGACTATTTATTCTATTTTAGTCAGTCCACGCATAACTTTGTTATGGCCGTCTCAATTATTTTAGTCCCCAATTATTTATCATTGTTCATTTAAAGTTCGTCATTTCCTTTGCTTTTTCTTTACCCTGCCGGCTTTGTTTGTGTTTGAGTTCTGCCTTTTCATGAATTGAAGAATATTATTTCTCCATGAGTTCTCAAGAAGAAAAAAGGAGATGAAGTTTGAAGAGAGTAAATAAATATATTAATTGCATTCTAATGTGTAGTAATTTTAAGTTGACTATTTTAAGATTAATTACAAAATAATAATAAGAGTAGTAATTTATGCTTGAATGCTTCTACTTTAAAATTTTAAAAATTTAAGAAACGAGTTAAATCTATAAAATAATCATAAAAGTGATAACCAAAATAATAACTCAATGCCACATCATTGGTCATAAGAATATGAGTTCCAAATCTCCTTCCCTTAATTATTATAATCTAACCATATTGAAAACTGCATTCTTGATCAATTTCCATGCTTCCACGCAAACTTAGAAATAAATGAAATCTAAAAAATAATTATAAACTATAGTAAATATATTATTAATATTAATAAATATCCTCACATATTTTCTTATAATACTTATATTAATGAATATTTATGATAATATTAAAATATATTAATGAGTTTGAATACAAATATTTTAAAATTTACTCACCTTTTAATTATTTTATATGAATAGTTAATTTACTAATATTTTCCTAAATTTATTGAGTAGAAAGTGTTCTTGTGTAGCTTGACTTGGAATAGTATTCTCTCCGAGTTGTGGAAGTTGGCCGAGGTGGAGCCCAAAGCCTAAAGCCACAATGACCTAAATATTGAATCTAGCCCACACTTCATAGAAAATAATTTCGTATCGTTTCTAAATAATAATAATAATAATAATAATATCTTTAAATAAAAATAATAATAATAAACGTGACAAATTTAATTACATAACTAAAAATCAATATTTAGGGGGTGTTGGTTGAATTTAGGGAAGATTTAAAATAAATATTTACTAATTATTTTTGAAAAAATCATTCAAACAAGATACTTAACGATTTAGAATAATTAATTATTTTTACTATTAAAAGTAGCTCATCATGTTTAATTACTTATGTTTAATCTCTGAATCCTTGTAATTAAAAAATTCACTCATTTCTAATATTTATTTATAGTCAAAATAATTCATTATTTCTAACTTTCCATTTTTAACAATTCATTTCTAACTGTTTAAAATAATTTAATTTTGACTACTCTTTTTTAATTACTCAAAATAATTATTCATTTTAAATTCACATTCAAATAAATTATTGTCTCTGCCTCTTTTATATATTTAAAAAAAAAATCACATTCAGATGAATTTTTTCTCAATTTTTAATTCCTTAAAATAATTTCTCAAACTAGTCTTTCCTCCAAAATCGCATCCCACTCTGGAAGATGAAAGGATATAAGTAGATATTGAGGTTTGACTTGGAATAGTATTCTTTGTAATTTATGGAAATGGGCGGAGGTGGAGCCGAGAGATGAAAGGACAAAATTAGATATTAGGGTTTGTGGAGGTGATTGGATGAGATTTTGATGTAACTAAAAATTCGTTTCGAACTTTGTTTAGACGTACATTTAAAATATATAGTTGTGGTTAAAAATAATTTATTTTAATTAATTAGAAATAAGGAGTTATTTTAAATAATAAAAAGGAATCCATAACTTTAACTCTTTATCCTAAAGTTCAAGACTCACCACAAGGAAGGTAAGATCTTTAGCCTTTGGTCGTATTAAAGGTTTGTTAGGCACCCTTGGTGGGTCAAGTACTAGACCCTTTGGCCGAGTCAAATATAAATCGAACCATAATCTATAACAATGAATTTAAATCGAATTACAACCAAACCAGCAAACCACAAGCCATAACCCTTAACTTGGCTAGGCTAATTTTCACCCCAATTGAAAACCAAAACCAAAACCAATTAGAAACAATAATAATTACTCCAAATGAAAATAAATAAATAAAATAGAACCAACTAAAAAGCACACAGAGTAATCTTTTTTAAAAAGAGTAAACACACTTTAATATATAGCATAGACTCACAAACTTAATTCATAGAAAGGAAACCTTGACTGGATAGAAATAAACCTCACATATAATATATGAGGATCTAGTGATTAACTTCAAAAGTGAGGTTTTCACTTATTCAAATTAGGGCATGCATAATTATTAGCCTATTAGTGTTTCAAAATTTAAGGGCAAAAAACAACTCTATAATTGGTCCCACCAGGGCAAGAGAAAAGGCTTGTAGGTGTTGAGGCATAAGTTTGGTTATGTTCTTTATAACTGTTCTCTCTTTCTTGTGGAGCTTTATCTTTACCAACTCTTGTAATCATTGGTAGTAGGTGTGTCTTTTCTTCTCTTCTGTTGCGTGTATCGTGAGCTTGCTCTCCCTATAAGAAGCAGCTCCCTCTTTGGTTGTAATGCTGAGGAATACAAAGACACCCAATACAAAGAGAGTTTCCCAATTCCTTCTTTTCAAACTTGGTATCGTGAGCCACTCGATCTCTCGATGGCCGATTCAGCAAAAACACCCAATCCCAATCCTTCCAAGACCATGGGTGTTGATGACAAGAAGAAAATCGAAGAAATGGTTCAGGCCTTTACCCCTTTCCGACCCGAGTCTGAGAGAGAGAAATACGAGGTCCGCTTCAAAGGCCAATCCCTAGGAAGCCCTTCTTTCACAAATCTGATTAATCAAAACTCGTCCATAAAGTTGGACAGGGATAACTTCCTCTTATGGAAAAGTATCGTTGTACCTTATCTAAGAAGCTTCAAGCTTGAAGGTCATCTCAGTGGCAAAACCCCATGTCCGGAAAAAATGATCTGCCTTCCACCATCTGAAGACGACCCAGAAGGGCTAGTCATGGATAACCCGGAATACGACCTATGGGAACAGGCGGATCAACTTCTTGTCGGATGGCTTTACAACTCCATGACCCCTTCAACTGCCGCTCAAGTAATGGGCCATGAGAAAGCAGAGTCCCTGTGGAAAGCAATTCTGAACTTCCATGGTATCCATTCAAGGTCTCAAGAGGACCACAATAGACAGCTGCTGCAAACCACCAGAAAAAACAATATGAGGATGGAGGAATATCTTCAGGTGATGAAGAAATATTTTGATAATCTTCAATTGGCAGGTTTTCCAATTGAGCTAAGAAGTCTCATCTCTTACACTCTTGCCGGGCTTGATGAAGATTACAACCCAATCGTTTGTGTGCTTCGAAGCAAGGAGATTACCTGGGAAGATATCCAATTTGAGTTGGTTTCATATGAACTACGACAGGAAAAACTCCAAGCCTTGAAAGGTACGATGTCAATCAACCAAGCATCTGCTAATTTTGCTAATCTTGATAAGCCCAGGTCCTCCAACCATCACTCAAACTCCAGTCAACGAGGAAACTCTCAGTCAACCCGAGGAGGAAGATGGAGAGGAAGAGGCCGACACTCTTACAACACATCCACGAGTGAAAGGTTCATATGCACAAAGTGTGGAGGAAAACCAACTTGTCAGATCTGTGGAAAGGCAAACCATATTGCCTCAACATGTTATTATCGGTATGATGGACATGAACAACAAGCAGAAGGCAGTAACCACAATAGATCCTCTTCCTCAAATCCCACAGCCTTGATGGCTTGCCCTGAAGTTGTTCATGATCCAGCCTGGTATTTGGACAGTGGGGCCAGTGACCATGTCTCTTCAGCTCCAGAACACCTTGACTTCAAAGGTAATATCTCAGGAACTCCAACTATCATGGTAGGAAATGGTTCTAAGGTCCCTATTGTTAATGTTGGTTCCACATATCTAAAAACTAGAGGACTGAACCTAATACTAAAAGATGTCCTATTTGTGCCTCAGATGAAGAAAAACTTGATAAGCATCTCTAAACTGACTAAGGATAATAATGTGAGCATTGAATTCTCTGACTCAGTTTGTGTTGTTAAGGAAAAAGGGTCCAAGGAAACATGTCTTATCGGGAAACTTGATCAAGGACTCTACCGACTACAACACTATCCTTTGAAAGACCAGAAAAAGGAAGTTGATGAAGGACGAGTTGTAGCCTCACCATCTACTAATATTTTGAAGAAGCTGTGGACTTCAGGGCATAGTAGCTTGGGTTCGAACAAACCCTTAACTTTTGTTGCTTGTACTAGGGATATTTGGCACCAGAGATTGGGCCATCCCTCTCCACGTATTTTGAGCTCAGTCTTGGACAAATGTAATGGTTATGTTATGAAGAATGAAAAACAGTTTTTTTGTGAAGCATGTAAATTCGGGAAAGTTCACAAATTACCATTCAATTTGTCTAAATCTCGGGCTGCTAAACCTCTAGAATTAATTCATATGGATCTTTGGGGGCCAGCACCTGTTCAAACTCTCAAAGGATATCTGTATTATGTTGCGTTTGTTGATGATCACAGCAGGTTCACATGGATTTTCCCGTTAAGATTAAAGAGTGACACTGCTTCTGTCTTTGGACAATTTAAATTGGCTGTTGAGAAACAATACAACACTTGTATTAAAAACATCCGGTGTGATGGAGGAGGAGAGTTTAAACCAATTCTTCAGATAGCAAAACACCAAGGAATTGAATTTCAAGTTTCATGTCCTTATACCTCGGTTCAAAACGGCAGAGTTGAAAGGAAGCATAGACACCTAGTTGAAAACTGGCCTTACCCTTTGGCACAAGCTAAAATGCCCCTGTGCTATTGGTGGGAAGCATTCCATACTGGTAGTCCATTTAATCAACCGCATGCCAACACCTACCTTGAATGGAAAATGCCCGCATTGGGTTCTTAAGAAACAACAACCGATTACAACTCCTACGAGTATTTGGAACGACGTGTTATCCTTACACACGACCTTACAATCAACATAAATTAAATTTCCATACGGAAAAATGTTTGTTTATTGGATATCCAGATCACTACAAGGGATACCGGTGCCTAAATGCGGCTGGTCGTGAGTTTGTAACCAGACATGTTACTTTTAATGAATCTGAATTTGCTTATCGATTCTTTGTTCCCACCAAAGATCAACCTCTACCACCACATCGAGGTATCCATCGGGCTATGGGTGCCACATCCCACCAATCTTGGCCCTCCCACCTTGGTGCCCGTGGACCGCCCTCTACTATCGCTCTGTCCAACCCAACCAGCAGTGTGGTTTCTACCATTGATCCTTGTCCGGATTTGACCCCCTCTGCTACCAACCCAACCCCTTCTCTCCCTCTTGAGTGCCCACTCACTCCTCCTCCTTTATCTCTAACTGATAACTGCCCACTTTCCCAACCGATCAACCAGCACCCTATGCGCACCCGTGCCAAGTCTGGCATCACTAAACCGAAGCATTTCTTTTCTGGGTACTCTCAACTCTCTCCTACAATTGATTGGTCTTCCATCGAACCCAATACATATAAGGAAAGCGGTGACATCGCCTCAATGGAGGATGCTATGGATCTTGAATTTGGTGCTTTACAGCAGAATCGCACCTGGTCCTTGGTTCCTACTCATCCATCGCAACATGTTGTAGGAACTAAGTGGATCTATAAAATCAAACGTGGACCTACTGGCACAATTCAGCGCTACAAAGCTCGTCTAGTTGCTAAGGGGTATCTTCAAACTGCCGGCATTGATTATGGTGAGACTTTTAGTCCGGTCATCAAACCATCCACGATTCGCCTAGTGCTCACATTAGCTATTTCTTGGCGATGGCATATACGTCAGCTTGATGTGTCAAATGCCTTTCTACATGGCACACTCAAGGAGGATGTGTATGTATCTCAACCGCTCGGCTATGAAAGTGTTCAATTTCCCACACATGTCTGCAAGTTACATAAAGCCCTGTATGGTCTCAAACAAGCTCCACGCGCTTGGTATGAAGAACTCACTGCCTTCTTAGTTCGGCTTCGCTTTCGCCAGTCTCAAGCCGATCATTCCCTATTCATATATCACTCGGATCAAGGGACCATCTACCTTCTCATTTATGTGGATGACCTTCTTCTCACTGGGTCTAACTTGTGCCTCATTCAACAAGTTACACGGCAGTTGCATCACATGTTTGCCATCAAGGATCTTGGCTCACCTCATTACTTCCTTGGCATAGAGGTGTTCCCATCTGCTGAAGGAATAACCTTGTCCCAAGCAAATTACATTCGTGACTTACTGTCCCGCCTGCAGCTTCAACACCTCAAACCTGCCCCCACTCCGATGACATCTGGCAAGCAACTTTCACTTCATGAAGGTGAGTTACTCACTAATCCTCAACGCTATCGGAGTACCATTGGCTCACTGCAATACCTTCAGCATACACGCCCTGACATTGCCTTTAGTGTCAACAAACTGAGTCAATTCCTCCAAGCGCCTCGCATACCACATTGGCGGGCTCTTAAACGCCTCCTCCGATACTTGCAGGGTACCATACACTACGGGCTCACTCTATCACCTTTCTCAAACCTCTCCATCACTGGATTCTCTGATGCCGACTGGGCGTCTTCCCCTGACGACCGGAAATCAGTGAGTGGCTATTGCGTATTCATTGGGAATTCTCTGATTTCTTGGTCCTCCAAGAAGCAAGCGGTCGTTGCTCGCTCCAGCACAGAGTCAGAATATCGTGCTCTCTCGCATGTTGCCTGTGAAATCCGTGGCTTCGCGAAGCGCTCATCGACTGCGGGTCCACCGCACTCGACCCCGTGGCCTGGTGTGACAATATCTCAGCTGGTGCATTGGCTCGCAACCCCGTATTTCATGCTCGTACCAAGCACATCGAGATTGATGCTCATTTCATCCGTGATCAGGTTATCTCCAAGCAACTGGTTGTCCATCATGTTCGTTCCGAAGACCAACTTGCTGATTGCCTGACCAAACCCTTGTCGCCGCAGTTATTCTCTGAGTTTCGTACCAAACTCGGCCTTCACCTTGTTCCCCACCTCGTTTGCGGAAATTTTGTTGAGGCATAAGTTTGGTTATGTTCTTTATAATCTGTTTCTCTCTTTCTTGTGGAGCTTTATCTTTACCAACTCTTGTAATCATTGGTAGTAGGTGTGTCTTTTCTTCTCTTCTGTTGCGTGTATCGTGAGCTTGCTCTCCCTATAAGAAGCAGCTCCCTCTTTGGTTGTAATGCAGGGAATACAGCACCCAATACAAAGAGAGTTTCCCAATTCCTTCTTTTCAAACTGTAGGATCATCCTTAGGGTAACTATAAACACCAGGGCAACGATCCTTAAAAAACCTAGAAAGAGGGGTAGGACCACAACTACTGTTTGGTGCGGTGCAACAATACTGGTCGCCACCGAACCGGGTGCACGGATTGTTGCACCCTCCAGGGACCCGTAGCTCGGCTGGGCACTGCCCATTTATATCAGCGGTGCACCTCGCCCCCTGCGGGCGACCGCACCCCGCACCCGAGATCGGGCTAAACTCCATTGGAATATTGAACCCGTCGATCACAGATATGTCTATAAAGTCCAAATTGTTCCATTGGTTCAATGCGAACTCCGCTAGGGTGTTTGGTGGGCTTCCGTAGCCTCGACACTCTAGTATACCGCCGCAGTCGCCCGTCTGGCATCTGCCTCGGCCTGCTCCGTCGAAGTTGCAGTTGGTTCGACCCCAGATCCGGGCTTGGCTTGTGCCCGGGTTTACGTTCAATGACCAAACTCCGTTTCGGTCGAGTCGTCGACCGCCTCCCGGGGAGGCCGCGGCCCAGACGGTGTAGGGACAGTTGTTGCGGATTTCGAAATTGGCTGCGTTGGTGTTGGAATAGAGAGCTGAAAGAGAAGCAATGAGGAGAATTATGGAAAATATTGAGAGTCCCATTGGAGAAGGATAAGTTGCTCAAATGGAGGGATTTGAGATGTGTGTTTTTTTTGGGAGATGAATTGGATTTATATAGAGTTTTTTTTTGTATCCCCATCACATCTATATTTTAAGTCAATGTGATAAAACTAGTCAACTTGAGTAAATTACATTGTATATTTTAATTCACATTTATTTGGGTAAACAATAATTATTTACTTCTCTCGTTAAACAAATCACCATTTTCATGTATTTTTTACAAAAATATTTATTTATATAATACGATTAATTACGTGACACATTACTTAAGTCCGTATAAAAAGTATGTGCAAGTTACTCTGAAAAGTTAGACAAGTTTTGTTCATAAGTTTAAAATTGAGTTTTAGTTTTCTATTAAATCTCTCAAAATCAAATATTTGTACCTTTTAATAATGCATATTTTTAGTTTTTATATAGTTTTTAAGATTTTTAATTTTATTTCAAACTTAAATTGACATCAAGACCAAAATAAATATTTAATAATTCATAAATATTTTAATAATCATTTTATCTAGCTAACAAAAGCAGTAATGACCAAGAGGTTTTGGATTTGAATCCTACACCTTTAATTGTTTTAATTTTTTAAAAAAATTGTACTTTTTTTCATGACATTTTCTCTTTTACATTTTATATATACGTTTTTTATATAAATATTGTTAAACATATTTTTTATTACCTTTAACTTTAAGTTTATTTATACCTAAAATAACATCATATTTAGCCACACAAGAGCATCGGTAATACTATATATCTAATGACTAAAAAATCTTGGGTTCAAATCAGTTCAATTGTTGCAATAAAAAAAAACCTCATATTTATTAATCAATTTCAAGTTTTTTTTAAATATATGGATTAAAATTAACATTTGAAAAATTCTATAAAGAAATTGAACAAACTCTATGGAAAATTACATCCAAATGAGTTGAATAGCTAATTCCTCTTTGAAAAAATTACATTCAAACGAGTTTTGTAACTACTCAAAATAAATCCTCATTTTTACTATTGAAAATAAATCTTTATTCCTAACAATTCATTTTTAATTATCCATCTATAACTACTCAATATAAGTTCATTTTCAAACCATTCATTTCTAGTTCATTAAAATAACTCATTTGAAGTCATTTATTTTTTACCTACTTATTTTAAATTTATATTTAAATAATAAAACATTTTCCCCCTAACTTCTCTACAAAAAAAATCTAGTTTTAAAAAATTACAACTAAAGGAATTTTTGTTGTTGTTATTCTCAATTTTTAATTATTCAAAATATCTTTTCTTTGAAATCTCATCCAAACACTCATAGCCACCATAATTAAAGAAAGACTTCTTGAGTCGTTGGCTTCTACCCAAACCCGGGTGACATCATTTATATGATGTCACGAGAAAATCCTATTTCCTTTTTATTTTCAATTTAAATATTCTTTTACTTTTCATTTTGTATTATTTAAAATATTATAAATATCATTACTATAATATATTTTTTATTATAATAAATAAGTAGGCAAATGTTTCTATAAATTAAAATCATTCAATTTAATATGCATCATCAGTACTTATTAGAGAATATGCGGTTCCACCTCAAAATTAATTGGCAATGAGGGGAGCAACTCATATCTCTTATAATGCTTGTAGGACTCACCCATTTTCCAATGTGGACAATTTTTAGATCCTAACATGCCCTCTCAAGATGATACCTCTTTTGGACTTACCAATCTTGAATTGGATCTCAATTTCATTTTTATTGGACCGATAACCCGTTTGGGCTTTATGGGCTCTGATACCATATTAGAGAATATGCGGTTCCACCTCAAAACCAATTGGCAATGAGGGGAGCAACTCATATCTCTTATAATGCTTGTAGTACTCAACCATTTTCAAATGTGGACAATTGTTAGATTCTAACAGTAATCATAAATTTTTTTATTATCATTTCATGAATTAAAATTATTAACATTTTTCTGATTCATCCATTCTTAATCAAATAGTATTATATTACATTTTCAATTAATCAGTTAAAAATTAATATTTTTAAACAAAGAAAAATGTATTTATAATATTTTAAAATAATGGAGAGTATGAAGTAGAAGTAAAAATATTATAAATTTAAAAAGGAATTTCATATTGTCGAATAAATTGTGAACATATATTAAATGAAAAAAGAAAAAAAAAATTGAATTGAAAAAAGAAAAGAAACATAAACCTCTGGGAAACGAGAAAATGATGTAGAAATGATATTATGTAATATTTTCAATCAATTAGAATTTAATAGTTTAAATATAAAAATGCAATAAAATAAAGTTAAAAGAATTTTTAAATTTTGTAGGTGACGCCTTAAAAATGACAGGATTCAAATAGGCGAAATTGAGGCATTTGTTGGTCAATACCGTGACTATACTGACCTAATACATGAGCCACATATTTTTGTTTTAGATGTTAAATTAATCTCTTCATTAAACATTTTTTTAGGGCTAATAAAAAATACGTGGCTCATGTGCTAGTAAATATGAATATGATACTTACCAATAAATACTTAAGTTTTGCTCATTAAAATATAAACTACCCAAATTTGAGAGGAAAACAGAGTTTTTGTGTAACTCATTCCAAACTCACCATTAATATATTAATAAAGGAAGGAAAACAGATAAACTTAGTTAAATTTAAAAAATAAGATCACTTTTTGAAAATTTTAATAACTATAATAATTATTAACAGAATTGACACCTACTTTTTTATAATCTTATATTTAATAATATATAATATCATCTTAATGAATATTTATAATATAATATTAATATATATTAATAATTATGTAGGTAAATATTTTAAAATTTAATTATATTCCTCGTTGTTTAGTAAAAAAAATTCATTACAATTTTTTTAATATAGCTAATTATTTTAATGTTTGATATGCCGAAAGAAATTTCAAACATAGTGTGCATAATTGATGGTGGCACGATCGTAAATGGATATAAATGAAAGTGGACTTGTCTAAAGCTTGACTGGGAATAGTCAAGACTTTGGAGGCTTGATCATTATGAATTACTTTTTTTTTCTTTTTTTTTTGACGGTCTATTAATGTTTGTTTGCACGTCGACTAATAATATGAGATATATTAATTAGCTTTATAACATTTAGGTGTAAAAAAAAATTGTAGAAAATTAATTCGTAGGTAGATGACCATTTAATTTGCTATCTCTTAATTCTTTAAAATTCTTAATGACCATTAGATCATTCTATGATGATTGAATTAAGCTTTCTTTTCCAGCGTCTTATTCCATAATATTTAGCTATTAAAGAAATTTGTTGCATCAAAGAAGTTAAGTGAGTGATTGAAACAATTTTATATCATTTATATATGATCAATAACTAATGTTTCTTTTCATAACCATTTTGTTTTTTGTTTTAAAATTTAAACCTACAACAATTAGTTTATCATATGTTTTTTCTTACACGGATGCCTAATCTTACCTATAATCTTAGAAACCAAATTAAAATTTGGAAACAAAAAAAAGTTAGTTTCTTAAAACTTTGTTTTTATTTTTGAATTTTACCTAATATTTACATATTTTTTAAGAAAAAATAGATGTATTGTAGGAAAGATGAAACACATTATAGAAAGTTTGAATACAAATAAACTTAAATTTTAAAAATAAAAAATAAAAAACAAAATCAAATAGTTATCAAATATGACTTAATTTTTATGTATTTAACCTACTATAATTCTAAATAGTATGAACTGTTTTTTCTGGTGTCATTGAATCATAGTGACTATATTTTAATTTTTAAAATTATAAAGAATAAATTTTTAACTATTTTAGAATCATATATATTAAATTTTAAATTTTGAAATTATAAATATTACACTCTTACATCTCGATTTATAACCATTTTGTTTTTAATTTTTCTTTTAAATTTAAGCCTACAACAAATTGTATTTTATTACTTGAATATGGATATGTTGAAAGAAAGATGGAACACATTTGAAGTAAAATAAATTAAAATTTCAAAAACTTAATCTTTTTATTTTTTCAAATTACACGGACTAATATTATAAAAAGATTTTGTCCTACAATTAAATACGAACAGAATAAAGTGACTATTACGAACGGGGTTTTCTATATGTCCCTAAAGTTTTATTTTTCCACAATTGAGTGTTGAAAATCAATAGAACAAAAATAATAATTGAGTGCGAAAATAAACATTCCCAAGAAGAAAAAACTTTCACGCAAGTCGTTCAAAACAGATGTCTTGTCTAAGAGCATTCGAAAAAGAAAAAAAAATGTGGTGAGTGTTCAATGGATTATCCCTTTTTCAATTGTTTATTTTTTAAAATTTTAAAAATAATTTAATACTCGTTTGATAATTATTTTATTTTTTATTTATTATTTATGAAATTTAAGCCTATTTCTATTCAAATTTTCTACGTTTGCACCATGTTTCTTACAATATATCTATTTAAAGTAGGAGAATACTAACCAAATTTCAAAAACATAAACAAGTTTTTGAAAGCTACTTTTTTTTAGTTTACAAATTTTGGTTTTGCTTATTAAAATATAGATAAAATGTAGATATCTAAAAAAACAAAAATATATAATAAAGTAGTTGTTGTAGGCTTAAATTTCATAAACAAAAAACGAAAAACAAAATAATTATCAAATAGGGCCTTAATATTTCAATATCTATACTTGCGATGATTTTCAATTTTGATCAAACCTCATAAATCATCATAAATTGTGCATTTATTGCAACAAGTTTTTGTTGGACAAAATTTGAACTAGAAGAAACATGTTTGAATTAGTTTAGGTATTTTTTTTTTACTATTTTTTATGGTACAAACTGCATGATCCATTTGATAATGGGAATCGTAATCATGAGCTTATTCAACATAATTTAGTTGATTGAGGAAGCATATTTCCCTTATGAATTTGTCAAATTTTGAGTTTAATGAATTCCTTAACTTACAAAGTTTAACATTTTTTCACTTTTCAATCCCCTAAACCCTAAAAACTTTGAGCTTTCAAATATATATCTATATAATTTATTAACTTATTCAATATTTTAAACATTGATTAATTTATTAGATAGATAGTGGAAAGTTTAACATCTAAATGTATGCGTAATAGATTTGTCAGGAAGCTTATCAAACTCTAAATCAATAAATAATAATAATCTAAGGAAAAATATTTTTTCAATTCTTGGTTATAATTTCAATTTGATCCATTTATTTAAAATTTAAATTTTTTTACGTATGACATTTCAATAATACTTATTTTTAATCTTTGAGATAACAAAATCATGAATTACACAACGTAATATTGATTAAAATAATTATCATACTAATTTTCAATTTTAATATATTGATAGAGTGATTATTTAAATTTTTACGTAAAATTAATTTTTAAGAGTAAATAAATTTGAAATCTATAAATCAAATTAAAATTATATCACAAACCTAAGAAGCAACAATGTAATTTTCCCAAAAATCTATAGACACTTGAGTGATTTTTTTTTTCTTGCTTTAAACTAGAAACTTTGTATTTTTTTTTTGAAACAAAGAAACTTTATAATTTAACCCAACAATTATTAGACAAACTTTAGAAATACGCGTAACCTACAAGAAGGGGCAAATGGTAAATATGCATGTTTGAAATTGGAAAAATATCAAAACCAATATTCGTATCTATTTTTCTTCTTTTTTTTTTTAGAAAATCCAAACAAAAAGTTGAAGGTAGAAAAAATATGTGGAATGTATTTGGGAAAGAGGGTGAGGAATATGTGTAGCATTTTAAAAGAATAGTGGAATTCAAAGGGAATGTACATTGCATAATGCATATGGACACTTGCTTCCTTCCTATAAAAAGCATGAAAATTTTAAATGAGAGGATATGACCCCTCTTAAGTGCTCAAATTTAATATAGTTTTTAAAGATGTTAAACTTGGTCAATTTCATCTCTAACTTTGTTAAATCTTTTTTTTTTTTTACTTCAACATTTTTCACAGAGAAATTTTAGTGTAGTTGACATTTTTCTAAAATTAAAATGAGTTAAAAAAAGAGTTTATTTGAGATTTTGGTCAAATTTAAATTAAACTCATAATCATTTAGCATAATTCTATGTTAACAAGTCTAAAAAACGAAGTCCTAATACTTGGGTTTAAGGTTTCAAATCTAGATAGACAAGCTCAAAGACTGTTGAATCAGAAAGATGAGGAAGATGAAATGCCTATTAGAGAAAATGAAGAACAGAGTAATTGAGAGAGAGGGAGAAGAGAAAGTAAAACAAAAGGAATTAAGTGGTTCGGCTATAAGAGCTTACGTCCACTGATCTAGCACAGTAGGAGTATTTTTATTTCCCAAATGGTTATATGAAATACACATTGAATGGGCCCTTTAAATAGCACATCGACAATTTAACCAAATCAAAATATTCATTAATAATCAACAAATGCCCTCTTAATGAAAATTCCCACCAAAATGGTTTAAAAAACAAAATGAAGAACTCCATTGTGAAGGTGCAGAAACTGATTTGTCATAGCCACAACCCATCTTCATCAATCCACACAGGAACATGAATATTTCAATTGGCAGTGATTTTGCCAAGGCATCAGCAGGATTCTCAGATGTGTGAACTTTCTCTAATGTCAAAAAACCTTTCTGAAGAACATCACGGATATAGTGAAAACGTATGTCTATATGTTTTGTTCGATCGTGATAGGCTAGATTTTTTAGAGTGCAAGAGCACTTTGGCTATCACAAAATATCTTGGCAGTCATATCACAAAAAACCATTTCAGAAATCAGCCCCTTTAACCATACAACCTCTTTAGTTGCATCTGATAACGCAATATATTTAGCTTTCGTGGATGAGAGAGCTACCACGGATTGTAAAGATGACTTCCAACTAATGATGTTATCAAATAAGAAAAATATGTAACCTGTGATTGACCGTCGTTGGTCAGGATCCGTAGCATAATCTGAATCGACGTACCCAATAATACATTTATTATCTTCACAGTGTTTCGTGTACACTAGGCCTTTGCTGACAGATCCTCTTACATATCAAAGAGTCCACTTCAAGGCTTCCCAATGTGTTTTACCAGCACAACTCATGAACCTGCTAGTTACACTCACTGAATATGCCAAATCAGGTCTACATGCAACCATGCTATACATTAGACTTCCAACTAAATTTGAGTAAGGATAGATCTTCATCTCATTGATTTCTTCTAATGTGCTTGGAGATTTTTTTAGCGACAACTTGAAATGTTGTGCAAGAGGTATTTTCACTGGTTTACAAGACTCCATGTGATATTTATTTGCAACCTTCTGCAAATATTCTTCTTGAGATATGGTGAGTGATCCAACTATTCCTTACTCAATTTCATGCCAAGAATCTTCTTTGCATTACCGAGGTCCTTCATTTCAAATCTAGTGTTTAGATTCTCCTTCAAAAGCCTTATTTCATTTATATCATTCGAAGCTATCAGGATATCATCGACATATAGCAGTAACAACACAAATTTATCATTTTCACATTGTTTTCTATAAACACATGAGTCATAGTTATTTTTCACAAATCCTTTCGAAGTAATGAAAGCATCGAAACATTTGTTCCATTGTCTTAAGGATTGTCTCAACCCATAAATTGATTTCTTGAAAAGACATACCATGTGTTCTTTACCAATTGCTTCAAAACCAGGTGGTTGTTTCATTAAAATGTTCTCATCGAGAGTTCCATATAAGAAGGCCGTAGTTACGTCCATCTGTTCAAGTTCCAAATCATAATGAGCTACCATTGACAACATAGCTCTGATGGATGTATGTCGAACAATAGGCGTGAAAACCTCTGAATAATCAATTCCTTCTTCTTGGGTGAAACCTCTCGCTACTAATCTTGCCTTATATTTAGGATGACTGAATCCTCTTATTCTAGGTTTTATCTTATAGATCCATCTACAATCAACTAGTTTTTGCTCACCAATATTTTCAACTAAAGTCCATGTGTTATTCTTGGCAAGAGAATGAATTTCATCCTGCATAGCTATTTTCCAAATAGCAGCATTAGGTGATGAAATGACTTATTTAAAAGTGCTTGGTTCCATTCCCATCAATTAAGCTTCTATCAATTGATCACAATTGAGTGCATATCCCACAAAACCATCTTCATATCTAGATGGTGGAGTTATAATTCTTTGAACTCTGTCCCTCGCCAGCTGATATGAAGCCAAATCACCTTCACTTGAAACATTTTTTGTTGATACATCAGTTTCAATGTTTTCTGTTGATACATCACCATCTTCTTGCACCTCAGTTTCAATGTTTTCATACAAATTTGAAGCTTGTGGAGGATTAGAATTTGTAGGACCAAGTTCAATTTCTAAGAAACTTGTTTGTTCTGAATCATTTTTTCTTGTTTCAGCTGTTTTCAAAGGCATTAAATCTTCATTGAAAACTACATCTCGGCTAATAAAACACTTGCATTCACCTTGTTTAATTGACCATAATCTGTACCCTTTTACCCCTTTAGGATATCCTAAGAAAACACATCGTATGGCTCTATTGTCAAGTTTTCCTTGCTTTATATGTGCATAAGCTGCACACCCAAAAATCCTTAAATGCTTTAAATTTTGGTGCTTTACCAGTCCAATATTCTTGAGGGGTTTTGAAATATAAAGCACTCGATGGGCTCCTATTAATCACATATACAACTGTTTGTACGGCTTCACACCAAAAAGATTTAGTTAGACCAGAGTTAGATAACATGCATCTTACTCTGTCCAAAATGGTTCTATTATATCGTTCTGCCAATCCATTTTGTTGAGGGGTTCCTGATATAGTCAAGTGTCTTTCAATACCACACTCGCTACATAGATCAATGAACTTTTGACTCAGAAATTCCAATCCATTATCTGTCCTTAGACATTTTATCTTTTTATCCAACTGGTTTTCAACTTGTTTCTTCCATTCAACAAATTTGCTATATACTTCATCTTTACTCTTTAGAAAATAAACCCAACATTTTCTTGAGAAGTCATCAATGATGCTTAAGAAGTATTTAGCTCCTCCCTTGGATTCTATTCTTGAAGGGCCCCACAAATCAGAGTGTATGTATTCAAGTTGACCTTTTGCTCTACTGGTAGCTTTCTTAAAAAGCTTTCTAGTTGATTTTCCCAAAGTACAGTGTTCACAAAAAGGAATTGCAGTGAACTTTTGGGTTCCTGACAGCTCTTGTTTAAACAAATGCTCCAATCCTTTATTTCCAATGTGTGCCATCCTACAATGCCATAATTTTGTTTCTTTTGAAACACAAAAAGAAGCAGTACTAAACTCACCTTCAATTGCTACACCATTAAGAACATATAAACCATTACTTAGCTTCCCCGTTAGCTTGGTTTCATTTTCTTTATACACAGTAAGAATTTTGTTCTTTGACGAATAACAACAACCTCCTTTATCAAGAGTGCCAAGTGAGATTAAGTTTCTTGAAATTCCAGGAACATATCTCACTTGTGACAAAATCTTGTGAGTTCCATTGTCAAGTACGAATTTAATAGATCCAATGCCCTTTATCTCACACTGTTGACAGTTTCCTACTAATACCTTTCCACCAGCTAATTCTTCTAAGTTGAAGAAAAAATCTTTGAAATGACTCATGTGAAAAGTGCATCCAGAATCAAGTATCCATTCTTTCTTTGTT
Organism: Sicyos edulis; assembly: GCA_036507275.1. Lineage (NCBI taxonomy): Eukaryota > Viridiplantae > Streptophyta > Magnoliopsida > Cucurbitales > Cucurbitaceae > Sicyos > Sicyos edulis. The sequence continues at coordinate 68,336,173 of CM071846.1, forward strand.
TCTAAATTTTGAGGAACGTCAACCATTAAAACCACGACAGATTCATAACCTTCTAAAAGATTTGCTGAATCCTTTTGTTCCTTTCGAATAGGTAATTTACCCTTTCTTTTAAGAATCGGACAATCATATTTAATATGGTCATCCTTTCTGCAATAATTGCGTATCACTTTAGATTTCTGACTATTTGAATTGTTCTTTGTGATATTGCTTATTACTGCCTTTTGAATGCTTGCTGCCATGAAAATTGCCCTTTGAAAATTTTCCCTTCACATATAAGGCTTATGTAGTTTTTCTTTCAGATTGTAAATCAAGATTCCTTGATCTCAATGCATCCAAAATATCATCAACAGTGACAGTCAGTCTACCATATTTCAAAGCTGTTTTAACATCTCTGTACCTGTCTGTTAGAGAATTAAGCAATATGAAAGCTTGGCTCTCATTATCCAATTTTTCACCACAATTTGATAGATCTATACAAATCTTTGAAACTCATCTATATTTTCTTCCAATTCTTTTGTATCATCCATTTTGAAACTGAGAAATTTTTCTTTCAGATAGAGTTTATTTGCCAAAGATTTCTTGACATACATATCTTCTAATTTCTTCCACAGAACACTCACTTCATTAATGTCATTCACCCTTCTTAAAACATTATCAGACATATACAAAATAATAGTGCTAAAAGCTATATTTTCCATTTCATTCTTTTCAGATTCGGTTAGGGTAGTAGAAGATTTACCTGGATCTTTCGTCTCCTTTTCAACCTGACTCTAAGCCGCTTCAATGTCTTCAAGAACTCCATCCACCTTCATTTGCACAAGAAGGGCCTTCATTTTTCTCTTCCACAAAGTAAAATCCCCCTTTCCGTCATATTTCTCAATCTCAAAACTAGTCATCATTCTTGCAAGAAGAATCTAACAAAAATCCCCAAATGACTCGTTATCAAATCTGTCATCGTCGAAAGGCTGCGTTGAAGGTTATGGCAGAGCTGACCCAAAAATAGTCAATATTTCCACAAACGCACTAATCTTGCAATTTCCCCCTCAAGAACCAAAATCTTTTAGCCTTTGCCGTCGGAGATTTCATACACAAAACGACCATCTAAGAACGATCAATTTTCCAAGGACGAAAGAACTAAAACAGAACGCTCAGAACGATTTCCAAAACCCGAGCTTTGATACCATTTTGTTGAATCAGAAAGATGAGGAAGATGAAATGCCCATAAGAGAAAATGAAGAACAGAGTAATTGAGAGAGAGGGAGAAGAGAAAGTAAAACAAAAGGAATTAAGTGGTTCAGCTATAAGAGCTTATGACCACTGACCCAGCACAATAAGAGTCTTTTTATTTCCAAAATGGTTATATGAAATACACATTGAATGGGCCCTTTAAATAGCCCATCAACAATTTAACCAAATCAAAATATTCATTAATAATCAACAAAGACCCACGGAAACTTAAGTCCATGATCCATATGAGCTTTCTTCCTTTTTGGTACCATAAATTCGATACTATATAAAGACTTCAACAGAATTGAAAAATCTTCAAATTTATAAGGATTAATCACGATTTTGAAGTTTAAAATCACTTTGAAAGCTGAACAATTTTAGAAAGAGACAACCAGAAGACAAAGAATATGCATTGTGTTTTTCGAATAAGTCTAAAATTTAAATATTTTGAAAGTTTTAGAGACAAAATGTGAAAAACTCTTTAGTTTCACAATTGGGCCAATATTTGGGCTTCAAATCCACAAAAGGGCCCAAAGTAAAAAGGGCAAAACAGGAAATAAGGAAAAGGAAGCTTCTGGAGAACAACTTCTGGATAAAGGGACACGCACTCTTTCTGAACCTCAATCCTTCTAAATGTGGGCCCCACCCTCTTTTTCTCCACTCTTTTTTTCTAAAAATCAATTTAAATTTTTTAAAAACATTTTTTCTTCTTCCTTCTGGAACCCACGTTTTCCTTTTCCTTTTCTTTTTTTTTTTTTTTTTAAATAATTTCCTTATCATTTACTCTCCTTACCCAGAAACTTCTAGAAACAACAAAAACTCCTCTCTACGCGGCGGCGCTGCCAGACGTTGCAGTGGCGGAAACCTTTCTCAGGCACGGCGGCCTTCTTCTTCACCCCTCCGGCTCCGAGGAGAATCTCGTCCGGTAATGGAATAGCTTCCGCTTTCATTTCATGTTTGTTCGTCCTGATTGTTACGTTTCGTCGGGATTTCAATTCTCTGTTTCTGAGATTAGGTTTGTTTTAAGATCTGGTTGATTCCGATTTCCTGGATTTGTGCGTTGTTGTTCGGTTTAGTTGATTAGGTTTTAGACGAAACTTCTGGTGGTTTAGATCTGGGAGGCGAGGCAATGACTCCGTTGCCGGCGGAACAGATCGGCGATTCCGGAACGGGAGAATCTCAGAGATCGATTCCGACGCCGTTTCTGACGAAAACGTATCAACTTGTGGATGATCCGGCGATCGACGATCTCATCTCGTGGAACGAAGATGGATCTACGTTCATAGTTTTGCGACCTGCAGAATTTGCTCGAGATTTGCTTCCCAAATACTTTAAACACAATAATTTCTCTAGTTTTGTCCGTCAACTTAATACTTACGTAAGTTTGTTTCTCGATGATTTTGAATCCGCTTCTTTTCTTGTTTGGATTTATTCTGTTTTTGAGTACTCTGTTTTTGCGATTTATTGGATTTCTGTTTTAGGGATTTCGAAAAGTTGTGCCGGATCGATGGGAATTTGCGAACGATGGATTCAAGAGAGGTGAGAAAGTTCTTCTCCGAGATATCCAGCGACGGAAGGCGGCGGTGTCGGTACCGGCCACGACGGCGACGGCGACGACTCCGACCGCCGTGGCTGCACCACCTGTGACGATTGCAGCGTCACCGGCTATGGTGATATCGCCGGCGAACTCAGTGGAAGAGCAGGTGACATCCTCGAACTCGTCGGCGATGGCTAACGCGCGAGGGACCAGCAGCGGCTCCACGCCGGAACTCGCGACGGAGAACGAGCGGCTGAGGAAGGAGAACAAGCAGCTGAGTCACGAGTTGACTCAATTGAAAGGACTCTGCAACAACATACTGTCGTTGATGACGAGCTACGCTTCTTCAGGTCACCACCGGCCGGAGTCGGCGAGCGTCGGCGACGGGAGGGTGCTGGATCTCATGCCGGCGTCGGCTAGGCAGGCGACGGAAGACGACGGCGCCGTCAGCGACGGGATTCAGGAGGTGAGGTTGAAGGTGGAGGAGATGTTGGCGGCGGCGGCGGCGACGGCGGCGGAGGGAATGACGCCGATGCTGTTCGGAGTTTCGATCGGGGCAAAGCGCGTGAGGAGAGAGGAAGAAGACGAAGAAATGGTGGGGCAGAATCGCGTACAGTCGGAAGAAGGTGAGACCGGGTCGGAGATCAAAGCTGAGCCGTTGGATGAGAACTCTGAAAATCCATGGCTGGAACTCGGAAATCAAGGCTCCTGATATGAAACGGCGTCATATTGAGATGACGAAGAAGATAAGGGTTTTTTTTTTTTGAGAATAGAGAATGCAGAGACCAGACCGGCCCTGGACAGCACGAAGAATCTCACGTGCCGAACACGTGAGCTGGAAAAATAAACCGAATTTAAAATGTTATTTTGGTTGGGCCTTGTAAAAGGCGAAGCCGTGAAAAAAACCGAACGGCTGGGCCGGTTTGTGAAGGGGACAAAATGACGAAAAGCCCTAGGGGGGAGAATGGGTATTAATTTCTGTTCGAAATTTTAATTTATGAAAAAGAAAATAAAAAAATTGTCGGTTCTGTGGTTCGGTGACTAGTGGCCTGATTTAAATGTCACGTGTAATTGCATGAGGTTTTTGTAACTTTAATCTCGTAAATACTATTTTTAGGTTTTTTTTTATTGAATACCGGAGGCTGAATTTGCATTGTTCTTTTTAACCTTTTTTTTTACATTAATTTATATAAAAGATGTTTAACTTTAAACGTGTAATTTATACTGAATTTTTTGCAAATTGTTTCAACTTTGACTAATGTAATTATTATTTATTATGTAATTGAAACTGTTATAAATAATCTAGGGAGGTCTTTGGATGAGAAGTAGGGATGTGGTGGGGACTTGTATCTCCCGCTAAGGTGATGTCATTGGCGAAATGAAATTGGTAATGAGAAATATATTCTTCATTCTCGTTTTTCTAATTTTCGTCTCATTTATTTTATTTTTAAAAAATATTTTTCTTCATTTTATTCTGTATTTATGGCTGAAATTAGTCATTTAAGAAAATTTAATTATTTAAAATTATTGACCAGGTAAAAATGAAAAAAAGGAAAAAAATACTTCCAAAAATTTCTGCTCCCAGTACTTCGTGAGGATTTCCTTCCCCAGTTCCGAAAAAAGGATTGTTTCAGTGAAAAGATTAATTTTGATAAGATTAATTTTTGTGGCGAATATGGAGACGAGGAAGCCATTCTCCTACCTCATTTGTGAATTGTCTAATGAGAAGTGTTGGAGGAACGAGCTGAGGTGTTAAAATAATAATTCATTGGTAAAAATATTAAAATAAAAATTAGTTTGAATGTTTGTGGAGGAATTATTCGAGAATTTTGTTACTTATGTTTGATATTTTAATTTTTTAAATAAAAAATTATTTTATTTTTATTAACTTATTATTTATCCGTAAAAAAAAAAACTTATTATTTAAAATCTCAAATATAATAGTTATTTTTTAAACTTTATTTACTAATATTACCTTATTGATTTTCGAAAGGAAAAAAAAAACTAATTTTACTTCATCTATTTTCCTTTTTATTTTCAACAATTTTATTTATTTTTATTATAATACTTTATTTATGTTATGAATTTTATTTTATATTTTAAAAAAATCATATAAAACTTTTGTAAATAAATTGATTTGATGATAAATAGTGAATTATTGATAAATCATTATTTTAACTTGATTTGATTATATTTTTAAAAAATCATATAAAACTTTTGTATGTTAGATATATCAAATAAATAAAAATTTACATTAAACCGTGAATCAAATTTTGGTTCTTCAACTATGCTAAAAGCTTAAAAATGGCATTGAGTCAAAAAAACTTTACCCATGATTTGATTTTAGATGAGTTGTTACAAAATTATTAATAAAAAATATTGATTTTTTCATCTTTCCCATTTTTTGCCTTTCTTTCTCTTTCTTTTTTAGCATTCTTTGTCAGTAAAAAACTCAGCTACTTTTTTAGAAATTAAGAACAAGAGTCTATTCTTTGTGTTAAAAAAACAAAAAACAAACAAACTTGCATATCATAATCATGGTTAACCAAGTATTATTGATTGCAGAGAAATGAAACAATGATGCTTAAGTTGAAAGGGGGCATTATGCACTCTAGATTGATTGAAATGAGAAGTTATCGATAAGAAATTGGAGTTCTACTAATAATTTGATTGGATGTGAAGAATTTTTTATAAAGAATTTGCACCAATAGCCCATAATTTTTTTTTTTGGATCTAAATTTTGTGGAATTTACGGTAGAGTAGAGGCGTTTGTAGTCGCCATTACCAATCACTCACCCCAAACACACAAAAAAAGCTTCGAATTTCTGACAATTTAGAAATACCCTATTTGAGTTCTTGTACATTGAATTGTCTGGAGCCGCCGCTGGAATTTCCGGCGAGGTTCCATGATGGAGGCCGGTGATCTGGAGATTGGGGGTGTTTGGAGACAGGGTCATGGTCAGTGATAAGTTGTTTGTGTGTAGGGATGTCCATTTTCACCGCGGGGTCGGGGATGGGGGAGAAAAAATCCCCGTTGGCTAAACGGGGCCGGGGCGGGGATTGTACTCTCCGTCCCCGATTCCCCGATCCCCGCCCCAATTATTTTATTTATTTTATTTTATATTTTTTTTTCTTAATTCTACTCCTTTAATTTTCAAATAAATATATCTTTGTTGATGATATTTTTTATACATATGAATATTTTCTTTGATAATTAACATTATAGTTGAAACTTATAGATATATATTTTTTTTTAAATCTACTTTTTTGAATTTTTTATCCAAAAAATATTAAAAATAAATAAATTGTAAAAAATCCCCGCGGGGAACCCGATCCCCGAAAAAAAAAATCGGAGGTTTTTCCGGAAACGGGAATTGAATTTTATGGCGGGGACGGGGACGGGGAAGCCATTCTCTACCCCGCCCCGTGGACATCTCTATTTGTGTGTTGAAAAAAAGAGCTTTTAAAGTGTTTGAAGACGGAATTGCAGAAGAGAAAGAAAGGATAAAAACAAGGATGATAAATATGGAGACCAAGACATATATTAAAATTTATAATGAGTATAATCGTCATTTCTATTAAGGGCTTTTGCATGTATATTACAAAATGGATAAAATATTACATGAATAGCACAATAATGGAAATATTTGCACATATAGCAAAAATTGTAAATTGATAGACTTCATATTGATAGATTCTATCGATAAAGGGTGATAAAATCAATTACTAATAAATAAAGTAAATTAATAGACTTCCATCAGATTCTATCAAGAGTCTATCAATAAGAGTCGATAGAATCAATCACTGATAAAATTGATAGACTTCCATCACTGGATAATGATAAATTCTATCAAAGTCTTCTATAAAAAAGATAAATATTTTTTTTTTTAAATGGCAAAATTTGCTATAAAAGAATTATTTTTAAAAATGTGTTATTATCGTAAACTGTAGTAAAAAAGTTGTTGTACAGCTTAAATTCCCTTTCTATTAATATAATTTTATGAAATTATTGTTTTGTCATAATTTTATTTTATTTTTGTGAAAAAATAGTTTTGTCATATTCTAAAAGTGTGCATTATTAGAACTTCTAAATAAAAAACGTTCAATATAAAACAATTTCTTTTAGTTGTAATCTCTTTTAACAATTACTAATTTTGAAGTAAAATTTCATATTATTATAAATTAATTAATAAAAATCTTATAAGAATCATTTTTAAATAAAGATTATAATAATTAATCAGCCAACATTATTACTTCTCTTTTTTTATTTTTTTACTAGAAGGAAGGGTCAACTTCTAAGTTCTTACCACTTGAAGCTCTATTATTTTCTTTTTTTTTTCTTTTTCCTTTTTTTTTTGAAAAGAGCTCTATTATTTTCTTGTTGGCAATTGATAATATGTTTTTTTTTTCTACGAATCTGCATCCATTTTTTTAGCAAAAATGATGATAACATTTAAAGATTAAAACGCATTTCCATTTTAAACCTTGTCTTAAATACTTCTTTTTTTTACAAGTTGTCTTAAATACTTTAAATTTATTTATATTATAAGTAAAACATTTTTAGTCCTCAAATTTGATTTCAATAACACTCCCTTATAATTTTTTTGGATATATTTTAGGTTTATATTTATATTTATTTTCTTAAAAAAAATTAAATTCATGTAAACCAAATTAAAAATTATTTTCTTACGCGTAAACCAAATTTAAAACGAATGAAAAATAGATGCAGATTCGTAGAATAAATTCCGTTTTTTCTCCGTTATTTCCTTGTCAAACTCAAGGGCACAACCGTAATTATGCTTTCTCCTCCGTCTTCAATCAACAATTTGCAGAGCTCGGCCGTTCGATTCTTCCACCGGCCGTTTCATCGGCTGCAACTCACAAAAGAGAAAATCAAACCAAAATCCCAAACAATCAAGCAAAAACTCAAAGACCCATTACAGATTTCTTCGAAAAACCCCCTTTGATTCCATTAATCGAGGAACAGAGAAACAGAGGAACGCTGTTTTTGTGGGCAAAAAAGAGGGCGATATGTCAAATCAAGATCTAGAGCGAGGAGCGGCAAAGAACCATCCGCCGATTCGTAATCCAAATGGGAACTATTCGGCTTCGAATGACTATTCAGAGACTTCCGACAAGCAGTGGACGTCGTGGCTGGTTCCTCTGTTCGTTGTGGCTAATATTGCTATGTTCATTGTGGTTATGCATGTTAATAACTGTCCTAAGAGCAATCGGGGTTTTGGAGGTTCTTGTGTGGCTGGTTTTCTTGGCAGATTTTCGTTTCAGCCGCTCAAGGAGAATCCCCTTTTGGGACCCTCTACAAATGCGTATGTCTGCTCTGTTTTTTCGTTTGGTATTTGAATTTGAGGGTGTTTTTTTTCATGGGTTTGATTATGTATGGTACTGTGTTTGAGAGTTTCGTTTTGCCCCTTTTGATTGGGAGGTGGAATTTTAGTGAATTTCTGGATTGAGAGTGTTTGTTTTTACGTTTGATTCTGCTCTGTGTCTGATTTGTTTCATCTCTGTTATACGTTTGGTGTTTTGATTGATTGGGCTTGATTCTTTGTACTCTTGAATTTGGTCTAAAATCTAGTGATTTCTCGAATTTGTGGATTTCTGGATTGAGAGTGTTCGTTTATATGTTTGATTCTGCTCTGTTCCTTCTTTGTTTCATCTATGTTATGTGTTTGGTGTTTAGATTGATTGGGTTTGATCTTGTGTACTCCTGAATTTTACTGCTCTATTTTTTCCCTTTTGATTATGAGGTCTAGAATTTAGTGATTACTTGAACATGATTGATGAACTTTTGGATTTGTTCCTCATTTGGATATGAATTTGATTGGTGGGTATGTGGCGATTGGATAGTTGAAAGGCTTTTTGGTAGGTTTTTGTGTTTTGACAAAATTCTGTGGATTGGTTCCATTGGCGTTTGTGTGCTTCTGTAATTGAGTTCAGCCTTAAAAGAACTTGTTGGTGTGCAGATTGGTGAAATTGGGAGCTTTGAAATGGGATGAGGTTGTTCATGAGCACCAAGGATGGAGACTTTTCTCTTGTATTTGGTTGCATGCTGGAATCATTCATCTTCTGGCAAATATGCTGAGTTTGGTTCTGATTGGGATTCGCCTTGAGCAGCAATTTGGATTCCGTATGTCTCTTTTCTTTCTCATGGCTTTTATTTGTTAACTTTCAAAATCTTTGTGTGACCAGGGAGAAGTAGTAGAACACAATCAATTTTTCATTTTTGTCTTCCCATTTAAAGAAATATGGTAGTGACCTAGCTTTTAAGTTAACTAAAAAGAGAACTCCATTTTTACCTTTGGCTAGTCAGTTTTTTTTTAGTACATATCGAGAGAGGGGGGACAAATACCGATTCTTGGGATCGAACCTGTGACGCTTGTGTTGAACTGGTTTACAACCAAACAATGAAACCATTGCGTTTGGCTAGTCAGTTTTAATATGCCTTATTTGTGGCTAGTTGTAAACATTTGTATGGTCAAACATATCTTTGTGGATCTGCTTTTCTTAGTGTGTAGGATATTTTACAGTTGTGTTTGTGCATTTTACTGTTGAGTTTGATTTGATTTTTTTTTTGTTGGTTGATGACTTTTTCCATTACTTATAGAGAAAATACATGGAAAATTGAAGTTCTTCCCCTTGAATTTCAACTTCAACTTTAAGTACTATTAGTTAGCCTCAAAATGTTTACTGACAAAGGGTTTTTTGAGGGGGGAATCAAGTGTAAATGTCTAGTATGCATTTGTGTAATTATGTGACCATCAAGTCCTTGCATCATTTTTTAATTTCTCCCTTCATCTTCCTTTCCTTTCTGAGCATCTCATATTCGTTTTTGCAGTGCGTATTGGGATAATATATCTCGTGGCCGGAGTAGGTGGCAGCGTAATGTCTTCTTTGTTCATCCAAAATAATATTTCTGTTGGTGCTTCTGGTGCCCTCTTTGGACTTCTTGGAGCTATGTTATCTGAGCTCTTCACTAACTGGACGATTTACGCCAACAAGGTTCGCTGCCAGTCATCGACTTCGACAATGAATATTGTCTGAGATAGTTTTATCTGTTTACTTTTTTCCTTGATGAGTTTGAGTTTCTTAGCTTAACAAACTAATTGTGTTTCTATAGGCTGCTGCTCTCTTCACTCTCATTGTTATCGTAGCGATTAACTTGGCAGTCGGAATTCTACCTCACGTCAACAATTTCGCCCACATTGGCGGATTCTTAACAGGCTTCCTTCTCGGGTTTGTGTTGCTCGTCCATCCCCAGTTTAAGTGGACCGAGCGCCACCATCTCCCACCCAGTGCTCAACCCGTGCCCAAGTATAAAGCTTATCAGTATATTCTCTGGCTAGTCGCTGCAGTTATACTAATTGCTGGGTAAAGCTCCATGTACTTGTTACTTTCAACAAAAATTGAATTGGATACTTCAATTGCTTATTCAGTTTGTTATTTGTTGCAGCTTTACAGTGGGGCTGGTGATGCTATTCAAAGGGGAGAATGGAAACAAGCACTGCAGCTGGTGTCATTATCTAAGTTGTGTGCCAACCTCAAAATGGGACTGTGGGAATTAGTCACTTTGGTTTGTGTATATAATTGCACTTTTGTACTTCAAATTTTGATCTTGGATTTTAGTTTGCTTTTGGTTCATGTACATGAATTAGTATGAGATCTTGTTTTAATCTGCATTTTGCTTGTTTCATGTTACTTCTATTAATTTTCTAGTCTTTTTGTATTTATTTTCTAGTCTAAGTAACTTTCTCGTTTTTTTATATTAAGAGTGTTTAAATGGGTAGTTACATGATTGTTTTGAGTGATTGGAATGAAAAGTTATTTTGAATGATTAGAAATTGAGATTGTAGCAATTATTCGTTTGGTTGGATTTTGCAAAAATTAGAAATGATTTTAAAATGAAGAATTATTTTGAGTGATTAAAAAAGAATAATTATTTTTGAATTGTTGCAATAGCTCAATATGATTTTTTGAGGATAGGTTATAGATGCTCATTTGTAACTCTTCCACAAAACCAAAAATCGAACACCTCCATAGAGAACTTGAGGAAGAGTTACTTTTCAGGGCTATTAAGAGAAAATAAGTTAGAAACAAAACATCAGGACATACATTACCATGTAAACAGGAACTGCTAACCAGAAAATTTAAAAAAACATTGATGTCTTTCTAGTTCTAGGATTGTAATCTCAGACCGTATAAAGTTCGAATCCAATCCTTTCATGTTCATTATTACAACTAATAGAAGTTAGAAGATAAGGCTACTATAAGTAAGACATCAGTATCTGTAACCAACAGGCATCCCGAGTTTGTCCAGGCGACCGGAACCGGGGTAGGTTTTCCCTACAAAATTGGACTGTAAAGTTGATACCTGCTGTGCAGTCAATCCCGATTCCCCAAAGCCATGTGCAGACCCCCGCTTAGCAGAACTCGATCTATTATACTGAGGCCGCTGTCTCGGAGCGCTATGAGATCTCATTTTGGCTCTTGAAGATGTAGTGCAGGCCATATAGCTCGGATACACCGCGTCACCGCTGAAATAGCTCCTCGTACTGTCGCTCTTGGTCGGGGTGAAGGGGCTTTTCTTTGTACTAGCACCTCTTGACGAGACCGAAAAGAAAGAGCTTTCCTCAACTTCATGGGAGAATATAAATGGACTGTGACATTGAGTTTCACAGGAAAATGGACTGGGAACACCATGATAAGTTGCAGGCTCTTTTGAAGAAGGCACTTCTGAAGATAAAGCAAGCTTGATGGAACTAAAGAGGCTTTTGGGTTTCAACTTAAAGTGAGTTTTCTCATTCTCAATTTCAAGGATTCTATCAATCTTATCAGCATCAATAGTTGTGAATCTTGAGCCAGACCTCTGCATTTGCTTAAACCTAGTGCTCTTAGCGTGTGGACTGTATTCAAATTTTTCTGGTGTAACAGGATCCAGACAGAAGCTACCCGATTTCATATCGGTATGCAAAAACTCGTGAGATTGACTTCGCCCAGCTCGTGCCCGTGCCTGTGCTCTTAGTAAGGCCTGCATCCGCTGTATCCATTCAGCAGTCCGCTTTCTCTCGATATGCCCGCGAACTAAAGCCTGAAGTCTCACCAACCCTCTTAGAGCTCTCAATGCCTTCCTTGCCTTCATCAAATTAACCAGAAAAACAATCAAGGCCCAAATGAATAAAGCTGAAAGGAAATCATATCTGTATTGAATTATCATAAAGTCTTTCTCAGGTTAAAAAAAAAGCCTGGCAAAACATGAAGACAGGGACATCACAAAGAACCATATTTAAAGATTTTTCCAACATTTAATAAACCTAACCAACCTAATTTCCAATAATATCCTTATATGCAAAACACTACCTGCCAAAACCAAGCTTATTCCAAACTTTGTTACATTCATAAAATAGAACATTTTCCCTATATATCCAAAAGAAGGATGAGATCAAACTGAAACCAAACAGAGCCTAATTCCATTTCCACCTAATCATACAAAACACCCCACTAGGCATCTCATACATCTGACCTCCCTAAGCCACCAAACAATCCCCTTAGCTTAATTTTTTCAGGGTTTGACCCCTCAATTATTACAATATCTCAACTGGGTCCCTGAGATTTTGAAGATTTTCAATTGGGTTTGCTCAAAAAAAGTTGAAAGCCAAGTTCTTTACCACAAAAACCACTTTTCTGTTCACATAATTGCTCATTCATGAAATAGACCAAGCTATTCCCCATTCCCAATTGAAGAAAAAAGTACTAACTTTTGTAAATGATAATAGAAAAAGGGAACTTTCAGCATGGATTTTATTTTTTCAGGAAAGAAGAAAAAGTAAAGTTCAGAGTGTAGAAATTGAAGATAAAGCATACAAAAATAGCACCCCTCATTTATGTACAAATCTGAACATTTCCTTTTCTTTTTATTTTTTTAATTTACCAATTCCCAAAAATAAAATAAAAATAAAATGCAAGTACAAAAAAGAGAATTCAGAGCATTTATATAATGAAAGCTCTATTCCACCTTCTATTAGAAGGGATTTGAAGTGACAGGTGGCAGAACTGTAAGAGAGGGTCCCACACGGTTTTTCAGATGAAGAGACAATACGACAACGTTTTAACCAGTCCATAGAACGACGTCGTTCACAAGAAACTTTCATATTTCAATGCAACAAATTCGTTCCACTACATCGTTGAAGTCCAAGACTTTAAAAAAAAAAAAAAAAAAACCTTTTCGTTTGCTAATTATTTATTGATTTGTTTTTTTTATATTGTTTTTTATTTAAATTATGAGATGCGACTTGTGAATATAAGATTTAAAGAAGAAAAAAAAAATGTTCTTGGGTAAAATCTCAATGTGAAAGGATAGAGATTTAGAGTGCGTAGTGAGCAGGGGTTTGTTATTATAGATGGACGATTATGATAAACAATCAGTTAGGGGTTTGTTATTATAGATGGACGATTATGATAAACAATCAGTTAGAATAAACAGTAGAGTAGGACAAATGATGTTTGAGTGAAAAATTATTATAACATAGATTATGATAAATGATGTTTAAGTGGTTGGTTATATAACAAAAAATAATATATATAAGGTGTAAATAAACGGACACGTAGAATGCAGTTTTCGGTAATCATTATTTATAATAAATGGTGTAACAAACATCGATTGAGTTACTATAACTTTATGCGTTTATATAAACGGCCCAAACATACCCTTGAGATTGCAAAGGGAACTGTAGGAAATGAAATGGTTGAATTGCAAATTTGTTCCCTATATTTACGTACCTAACATTTGACCAGAAGACTTTTCTAACTTTTTAGAGTGGGTTTGAAAGGATTCTTATCGCAAAAATAAAAGGTAAAGTATGCCTTTAATCACTAAAAATAATTTGTATGTGAACAAAATTGAGTTCAAAATACAAAATCAAATATAAAGTTAATTTCAATGATAAAGACAGCCATGGAACAAAAGAAGTTGTAAATAATTTTGAGATATGACAAAAGTAATAATAGAGTGATTACGGAAAGTGCATATACAAATAATTTTATAATGTACATGCTTGAAACGAAATATATTATAATGTATATCATTGACTATGTGACGAGTCATATCTCTTAAATAATAATAATAATAATAAACTGTGTGATGAGAAGTTCCAATTTATAACCTACCCATAATTAAAAAAAAAATTAATAAAAGTATAACTAAAATAATAAAAGTAAGCTTAACCCAACACAAGACTCCACGTACGGTTGAAATTAGTTTTCTTTTTCTTTTTTTTAATTAAAAAAAAAGAAAGAAAGAAAGAAATTGTAATTATAAAACTAACCAAAAATCCTCGAAATGCAGCCTGGATTTTGATGGCGGCTGATTCGGCACCGTAGAAGGCGAGAACGGACCGTCCACTAGTGGTGAGCTTGGCGGAGGCGGCGTGGTGGTGGTCGGGGTGAGGGTGGCGGGGGTTGTCTTTTTCTTTGAAGGATTTGGCGAAGTGCCATTTGGGGTTGGGCTTTGAGGGAGCAGCCGGGTCGGGTTTTTTGAGCCCGAGAAGGGCCCGAATCCATTTGAAGGCTTTGCCCATCGGAGGTTTTAAAGGTGGTGGTTCCGGCGGTCGGAGAATCGGGTGGTGATTCCGGCCATGGCGGGTTTGGAGATAAAAAAGGAAGAAATGGGATTTGGAGTTTATTATAAGTGGAAGGACAAAAATAATGCATTTAAAATGAGAAATAGGAAAAAGGTGAGTAAAGTGGGAACGGGGTGAGTGAGTCTAAGTCTATTTGGGCGACGCGCGTCGGTGTGTGTAGTGTACTACGTTCGCACGTGCCGTTCTTTATTTTTCTCCACCTTTTTACTACTAAAGCCAAAATGTCATTTTCCTTTTTATCTCTAAACTTTTAGGGTGCATTTCAAGCACCGATTTGGTTATAATAAATGAAAGATTATAATAAACGGGCAATTATGATAAGCAATAGATTATTATAAATGATGTCTAATAACAAGAATTATGATAAACGGTGTTTGAGAGGCTGGTTATGTAACAACAAGTAATATAAGTAAGATTTAAATAAACGAGCACATAAGTTTAGATAAACGGGCACGTAGATTTAGGTAACCACCGTTTATAATAAACAATAGGGCAAACATGAGTTGGGTTATTATAACGAACCCGCCCGTTCACATAAATGGGGGCCCAAACACACCCTGGGCTATTTGCTTTGGGAGAAGTGGATTGGAAGATGAAAAAGGTTGTAGGAAAACCTTGTTTGAATATGGATGTTTGAAAGGGATGTTGCAGAAAAACTTTATTTGAATATGGATGTTTGAAATGGAGGTTGTTGAAAACCTTGTTTAAATATGGTTGTTTGAAATGGATGTTAGAGTTTTTTTTATTTATTAATATTTAAGATTAATGTTTTTTAATTAATACAATAATTAACTTTTTCTCATAGAACAGACAAATCTTTTAAAAACAATTTATATATTAATTTTATTTATAAATTATTGGTATTTATAAATAAAATTAATTAAAAAACATCAACGTTAAATATTAATTTTACCTATATGAATACATATAAATGTATTCACTTAAATTAATAAATATTAATATTAATATTTAAAGTTGATATTTTTTAATTAATTTCATTTATAAATACCAATAATTTGTCAAACCTTAAATTAATATATAAATATATTAATAATAATGTATAATTATTAACGCGCATGACTATGATTCTTTATGCCTATGATTTTTTTTTTTGCCTAGTATTCTAAATACTTTTCCAATTTGACTTATTTCAAAAAATAAACCTAAATAATATTCATACGTAATTATTCATTAACTAATTTATTTATATTAATTTTTTTTTATCATAAAGTAATTTTGGTTTGTTCTATAAATGAAATATTTATCTATGTTTTGTATATCTTATTTATAAAACAATTTTTTCTTCCTTTATTTTATTTATGTTTTGTATATCTTATTTATTTATGTTTTGGAAGGGATGTGAATGATTATACTGAAATTTCCATTCCAATAGAGAAAGTATGAGGGGTTGTAACCTAATTTTTAATTCAAATAGAAGTTGATAGCAGTTGTGGCAAAAACTCTTATTTAAATTGATTAAAAAAAACTCTTTGAAATGATTGTACGAGTTGAAGTATAAGTAATATTGCGATAGGAAGGATTATGAATGTTATAAGGGAGTTTTTCTTTGTGTGAGACAGTTTACAAACGTAAACAAACACTCATAAATTATTTATTTATTTATTATTATTATTTTAGATTACAATAATTAGGGGTGGAGGGAAACTCGAATCCAAGATCTCTACTTATTAGGCATATATTAGTGTCGTTGAGCAACTGCACGCGTTGGCCATAAATTATTTATTTAACCACACAATAAACACAAACAGTATTTTCTCCATATTCAGATGAACCAAGAACAGTTTTTATATCGTGGCAAAATTAGTTGCACCCATTAATAATAATTAAGGGGGTGATTGGATTTTGGTGTTGAAAAGAGAAGAGGAGAGAAAGCGGAAGAGAAAGAGGAAGTAAAGTGATTTGAAGATATGAAGTAGTTGTTTGGAGATTGATGTTTTGGGAAAGAAATGTCGTAAAAGTATTTATTTTATAGTGATTTTTTATAATGTAATGATTGTAGATTTTGAATTGATTGATAAATATAATATATTTTATTTTATATTGTGTTGTTGAAAATAAAAGAAAGTTTGATGTTATATTTAATAAGATTAAATGAAAGATATTTTGTATTATATTTTATTGTTGAAAATTTAAAAAAATATTTGATGGGACATTTAAAAAATTAAATAAAATATTTGATGTGACATTTAAAGATTAAATAAAAGATTTGATATGATATTAAAGGAGAGATTGAAGAAAAATTGAAAATATATTGATATCTTAAAAACAACATGAAATTATAATTTCTCCTTTCTCTCGTCTTCTCGACACCAAATTTCAAACACCCCTAATATGGATAGAAGTGTAGCAAGTTTGAATTGTCTAACCCAATAAATATAGTGAAAAAGGAATGGTATTTATTAAAATTTAATTATTAATTAAAGAATCATAATGAAGGATTTTGGAAGAGAATCTGATGGAAAGGCACAGCAGCGTGTCCGAGTGGTAAGATACGCAGTGGGTCAGGTTTTTCAGAAAATTTCATTATTTTTTTTATTTCATTCAATTCAAAAGTTCATTATTATTTTGATAGTTTCAAAACATAAAAAAATAAAATTAAAATTAAAAAAGCTTTACCCACTTTTTGCCTAATTATACAGCTTTTACGCATTCTACTCCTGACCCGCTCGTTTTAGCCTCTTCCACACTCCTTTTTGTATAATGTGTATTTAAATAATTTTAAAATACCTTTTCGTACATTCTTTAAAAAATAATAATAAAAATAAAAATTTAAACTTTTAGGGTGTATTTGGGTCACCAATTTAGTTACGATAGACGGAAGGTTATGATAAATGATGTTTGAGAGGCTGACTATGTAAAAAATATATATATATAAGGTTTAGATAAATTGACACATATAATAAAAGATGGAATAAATATCGGTTGAATTATTATAATTCTTGTGACGCAGCATTAAATTGATTTACAACCAAAAAATGAATGAAGTCATTGCGTCATTAATCTATTAGATAAATAATGTTTTTTTTTCTACTTGCAACTATGACCAACCTCTCATATTAAATAATGTTTTATCTCTTTAAAAGTCCAAATAAAAAATGATTCTATATTCACAAAATTCCTTCATTTTTATGAGTTTTAAATCAAATTTAAAACTAACTCTGTGATAAGTATTTTTAACTTTTATTTTAGAATAATTACTCTATTAATTTCACATTTAAAAATTCTAAAAATTGTATTAAATTCATTATAATTATTATACCAACAAACTCATTTCACGGATTAATTTAAATTGTATTGTAAGTATAACAATTAAAATTGAATACTTCAAATACAAATACTTAAATAAAATTATTTAAAAAAAATACTTAAATAAAATAATTCTAAATATAATAAATATACTATATCTCAATATTTAAACAATTTAATTTAAAAAAAATACGACAGGAGTTTTTTTTTTTTTTTTTGAGAATATTTATTTTAACCTGGTATGATTTCATTCCCTTTATATTTTTAGAATATTATAATAATATAAGACAACATAATATTTGAATGCATGGGCAGACTAAATTTGGTCATAGTTATTTTAGCATTTATGAAAATGATAAAGTTAGAATAGACCTATCATGCATAAAAATGTCAACAAAATAATGGTCTCTACAATGTACATAAAATCAACTAAAATTCTTATCTATGCATGTCACTCATCTGAATATTAATTGGGCTGTCTAATGACTTTGACAAATAGTGGCAATTTTGATAAGGTAAGTCAATGGTATATTAATTCATAGGCCTGTTTCGAAAAAAAATTCATAGGCCTACACACACAAACCTTTTTCAAATAAATTAATTTTCAATTGACTAACGTATCAAAATTGAATTCAGTGATTCCAGCTATCTTAGCTTTGCTGTGATTATTATACGACACAAAAGGGACACTTATAAATGAAGTGTTGGAACCTTCTTTTGAAATTCTTAATTTTTGTTTAGATCGGAAAATCGAAACTTCAGCCTATGATGATCCGAGTAACTATGTCCGTCCCTAGTTCAGTAAAGTAATAAGTCTTTTCATGGCAATTTTTTGGTTTTTTTTTGTTCAACTTGTAATTTGGTAGTTGGTTTTTTAGTAAATCTCTTGCTTAATATATATTTTTTCAATTTTTGTAATTTTCAGCTCCATATTAGACTTTTTTTTTTGTACAATTTGCAAATTATTCGGAAAGTTAAAATATTCGACTCTTCTCCTAGATAAAGAGTGCCTAACGAGTTTTTAGATTTTAATAAAGTGAGGCTGATCAGACACAAAATTAAATGTTCTTAAATTTACAGACACTTATTTGTTATATTTATATTAAAGTATATTGTTGGTATTTCTAATAAGAAGCAAAATATATAATTGTTACATTGAAATGAGATTATATAAATTATCTTGTTCGATGACACGATTAGTTATCTTCTTTAATGTTAAATTATTTCAACTTCACGGTTATAAGTTTATCCACGAAATTGATATCTTGCCCTTATATTATTTGAGAGAGCAATAATGCCCCCCTTATATAGGATGTATATATATAGGTCCCGAGAAAAACTAATGGGTTAAAAATAAGATAAACTATAAAAGTATGTTTGGAGAACTAGTTTGATTACAACAGATGAAAGATTATGATAAGTGGTGAGCTATTATAAATGATGATTGAGAGACAAGTTATTATAGCAGAGATTATGATAAACAGTATTTGATAGACTGATTATGTAACAAACAATAATATGTGTAAGGTTGAGATGAAGATTTAGGTAACCATCGTTTATAATAAAGGATGGTGGAAACATCAGTCAGGCTATTATAATAAACCGACCGTTTACATAAACTGGGCCCAAACACACCATAAGTTAAATGGGTTAAGCTCGAAGAGATTAAATTTCAATTGAAAAAAAAATATTGGGTTAAAAAAAAAAACTAGCCTTGGATATTAAGGGGCAGTTTGTTTGGCATGTATAAGTAAGATTTAGTTTTATGATTTATGAACTCCTCCTAAAAAACTTACATCCAAACGATTTTTTTCTAACTTCTCCTCATTTTTACTTTTAAAAATAACTCTAATTTCTAATTCATTCATGTATAACTATTCGATCATTTATAATAATTCATTTTTTATCATTCCTTTTAAATCAATGAAAATAACTTATTTTTAATTATCTCTTTTTTTAACTATTAAAAATAACTATTCATTTAAAATTTAACCCAAACAAAATTTTGACTATAATTTCAAACAAAATTTTAACTTTAACTCCTCGATATAAGATCGAGGATTAAATCAAACACAGTCCTAAGGTGGTCCAAAGAGAGTAGGATTTGATTGGATATGGTGTGGTGTTGTGCAATTTCCAAATCTTCGTTTGTACTTTTCTACCCGACAGAAAAAGGCCATACCCCTTCCCTTAATACTCTACTTAGTCAACACACGTGTCGTATTCCTGTGGTCCCACGCTTTCACCTTAAAACAAAAAATAATAATTCAAGAAGGATTGCAATTTGTAACCAAAGCAACCACACGCCCAAGATGTAGGTTTTTTTATTTATATATAAATTTTTTATTTTAAAAATTAACTGGATTGTTATGCGTTTGAAATGAATAATGGTTCATAGTATTATCTTGGCTCTCATATTTTTAATTTTTTTTGGTACCATTATGTTTATAATGGCAAATTGACCTCTTGATCAGTGATATCGTTATCCATTTGTAAGGGTAGTAACACACAATGTTTTAAAAAGTTCAAGATACACTAAGTCACAATTGCCTTTTGAAACTTGTGATGCAAGCCGCACCAAAAAGTGTGGGTTTTTTTCATTGACAATAATCATAGAGAATGGAGAAGTGGATCGGTGATTAGGGCTGACGATTGAGTTTTAATTATTTTTTTTAACATAAGACTTTAAAGTAATTGTTGATTGAATTTGAAATTTAAAAAACAAATAGAAAAAAAATGAGTAAAAGATTATAGTTTTACTTAGATTTTAAATAAATAAGAAATTTCTCAAGATTATCAACCAAGGGCTTTTTTGAGTTTGAGGAATGCTTTTTTAAACTTTTTAAAATAAGAGTAACACAAGGTACCTACTTTCTTTTAGACTTTTTTTTTTTCACAGCTCTTTAAAATTGATTGTTTCAGTTATTTTTTTTTATAATTACTAAGCTGAGGGATCAAGCTTATAATTTGGAAGTCATTAGTACAACGTATCGATTGAGCAATTGTTTTAAGGCTCTTTGCCCTCTCATTTGGATTATCCTTCAACAGTGTGGTTTGTATACTTTTTGGAGTGTTTGACTGCAGGTGAGATGAGATGAGATGAGATGAGAGGTTGATAATAGAAAAATCTTGTTTGGGGTCAAATGAAATGACAAAAAAATCTTATTTGGGGTGCGGAAATAAGATGAGATGACAGAAAAATCTTATTTGGGATAGAGGGAGAGGAGATGAGATGTTAAAATATGTGATTTTTTTTTATCTGTTCTTATATTATTTTTAACAATAAAATTGTTTTTTTTTTAAATAATTATTCTCATATATTTAGCTATTATTAATATAAAAAGTATATAAATATAACCATTATCATAAATAAAATGTAAGTAATATGAAATTAATATTAAACACCTTTAATCATATTAATATTTATATAAAAAAAATATATAGTTTCAATAATATTATGTACGACATAATAACCATGAGGTTAAAAATTTCTAATATTTTATACTTAAATATTGCTTAATTTAAAAAAAATATGAAAAAAATAAAAAAAAATATGAAAAAAAAAATTCACACAACAAATTTTTTTTTTACTAATCTAAAATATTTGTAGACGAGTGAAGTGGCCCACAATTCTGAGTGAAGTGGGAAAGTTAAAGGACCGGGTCAACGATTCAGGATAGCCGCCGGCCAAGTAGTCTGTTTAACGGACGGTCAAACTTCTCCGCTTTGACCAAATTCTATTCTCTTCCTCTCACCGACATGTCACATGTCCCATAAACAAAAACCACAATTTTCTTCAAAGAATTTCCAAACCATTATTCCACCTCGGAAAAAAAAAAACAAAAAAACAAAACAAAAGTTAGCAATTTCCAGAGAGATTGGTTCTTTTATGTCTCAAGTTATATATGTTTCCAATTAATGAATTTGAATTTAATTTCTTAACAAGATTTATGTTTGGATAGTTTGAAAGCGGATTATCTAAGCCATGAATTACATAAGAGCTTTGAGAGTTTGAGGCTAAGCTACAATAATTACTTTTCTTTGAGGTTTTGTAAGCTATGACTTGGCTATGTTGAAGATCCCGTGTTGTAAAGATGAGGATCTAATATTTGTAAGATAGATGAATTACTTCATTTACAATCGATTAGTCGTAAGATAAAACCTCATACTTCCTTAGTTTAGGATTGCAATTCACACCAAAATTAGCCAGTATTCACACAAAACAATGTGCTGAGATATGTCTTTGAAATATGTTGCCCCCAAAACCTAGTCAAAATATGTAATTGAGTTTTTATTTTTCGTATTGATGTTGTAATAGGGTTTTATGAGAGTACACTATATAAACACTCTTAAAACTTTAGTCCCAGTTTGACCAACATTTGTATTCTTATCTCTTTAATAAAACAGTTTTCTCCTTTGCCTACGAACGTAACAAGCACACCGTTAATGAACTACGTAAAACGTCGTGTTTTCTCTCGCATTTTCTTTAATTTCTTGATTGTTCATTCAAATTTTTCATAACACAATGATAAATGTTAAACTTAAAGTTAAAAGTTAAAACAATGCATTTATTTTGAAGGTTAATTTCTACCTTTTTGTCATTCAAAGGCCCAAGAAGAGATGGTAATAAAGGGAGCAATGCCTTGAATTATGAAGTTAGGTCGTATATTATATTAGGACTTTTTGAGAATGGATTATATAGGCCCCGTTTGATAACCATTTTGCTTTTCGTTTTTTATTTATGAAATTTAAGCCTACAACAACTATCTTACTATACTTTTTTTCCTTATTTGGATATCTACATCTTATCTATATTTTAATAAACAAAATCAAAATTGATAAACAAAAAAAAGTAGCTTCCAAAAACTTGTTTATGTTTTTGAAATTTGGTTAGTATTTTCCTACTTTCTTAAGGAAAGATGGATACATTGTAGGAAAGATAGAGCACATAGTAGAAAATTTAAATAGAAATAGACTTAAATTTCATAAACAAAAAACAAAAAACGAAATGGTTATCAAACAGGGCCATAAACTTTCTTCAAATTCTAGTTTTGACCAAACAATTGTATTTTTCTCTCTCGTTTCTTTTCGAAAGGTAGCTAACAACACAAAATTCTACGTAAATCACTATATTTTTTCTTATTTCTTGATTTGAATTGATAACACAAAAATCAAACAAAAAACATTGACGAATGCTTCACTAAATTTTAATGGGCGCTGTCTGACGAAGCCCAAATGTTTGGTCTGTAACATTTGGGCCCGATTTCATTTATGGGCCATGGAGATCGGTGCATTAGGCCCTTATAACATAGCATATATATATATATATATATATATATATATATATATATATATATATATATATATATTAAGCATGTAGCACAATACTATCTTCGTATGTATTGGGATGTATGCCCAAGGAACATACCAACACGTATATATATATATATATATATTAAGCATGTAGCACAATACCATCTTCGTATGTATTGGGATGTATGCCCAAGGAACATACCAACACGTTGGTATATATATATATATATATATATATATATATATATATATATATATATTAACCATGTAGCACAATACTATCTTCGTATGTATTGGGATGTATGCCCAAGGAACATACCAACACGTTGGTAGGAAATTTAAAAAGAAATATCGTACTTAACGATTTTTACAAAATAATTACAAATATAAATAAATTTAGAAGTAATTGCATATTATTATTATTATTATTTTTTAGTACAA
This sequence comes from Sicyos edulis, assembly GCA_036507275.1. Lineage (NCBI taxonomy): Eukaryota > Viridiplantae > Streptophyta > Magnoliopsida > Cucurbitales > Cucurbitaceae > Sicyos > Sicyos edulis. Next base: position 68,359,609 of record CM071846.1, read on the forward strand.
AGTGGGAGAAGGGGAGACCAACAAATCCTACATAGATGATACAACTACTCTCAAGTAATATGAGAGCCAAATACCAATATCCGAAAAGTTGAAATAGATTAACATCAGACAAGATAACCAACTACATCATTGTTCCTCGATGCTATATTATCGATACTAATATTCTATACTAAGAGTATGGGAAAATATTTACTATCAATAATTTTATTTATGATTTTTTTATATAAAAAAAAATCATATTTATTAAAATTAATTTATGTAGTAAGTTTCTTATATAAGAATGAACCTGAAAAGGGGAATAAGTAAATGCAGGTAAATCAATAATAGTAATGCATAGTCGTAATTATTTCTGAATATATAAAGAAAAGAAAAGGGTAGAATAATGTCGAAGTAGTCACATGAGCAAAGGCGGTTTCATCCCATATTTGGTAATTAGAAAGAAAAAACTTTTCTCCAAAAGGAGAAAACAAAAATAGAATAAAAGAACTTAGAAGTTACATTAATGTTATAGCTACATTTCTTCTGGACAGCACGTTAAGATAACTTGTATGATGTTTATGTTAATAAACAATTATTTATATCATCGACCTTCATTTCAAGTGGTCAAATCACTTTCCTAGAGAATATTATCTTCATTGTAACAATATTTTTAATGTTCAATCCAAAGTAAATATCTTTGCCCAAACTATTGAGTTGGTTTTCACAGTTATGCGTTCAATCCCTTCGATATTTGTAATCTTCTCCGCCCAACTTGTACTAAAAAAAATAAAAAATCTTTGCCCAGACCCTCACCCTCGTAATCTCTTCCATTTTAATAAACATTAAACTTGTCACATCTTTCACTTTTGTTTTTGAAGAGATCTTCTGCAACTAACCAAACAACAATTACAACTAGCTAATACTAACACAACTGCCTGCAAAAGTATAGCTACCAAAAGGATTCATGAAAGTTTTCTTGTTTGGTGGTAATCTATCATTTTTGTAGTGTTTGTAGTTTTCCTCTCATATATACTATAAAAACATTTACCTACAAAAATATAACTTTGGTGGCATTGTTCTGTACTAACCATCTCCCTACATCCACGACTACTATTCATCTTAATTCACTAAAAGAAATCAATCAAATCTTTTACCATAATTTACATCTTATTATCATCCTTTATTTGAATTAGAGTTTCATTTTCAGAAATCATCGTACATCAAATTCTAAACCAAAGTCACGTTGTCTATCACTAAAGTAGATCTAAGCCAACAATAATAATCAATTTGCATTCTCGATATATATTCAAACCCTCAACCTAACATAATAGTTATTATACTAAAAAAAATAGATGTCACCTTATTAATCAAATAAATTACACTAATTAAAAAGAATAACTCGATTTATAATCATTATGGTATGAAGAATAACATCATCAATAAAATTGCTCCTAGATTATCTTATCCAACCTACACCATTCTCCTCAAACCCTATACAAAACCCAATTTTGTATACACAAAACCCTAAAAAACAAACAAACAAAACAACCCATTAAAAAAAAAGTAATAAAAACCAAATTTCCCAAATTTCACTTCCAAGTTCCAACCTTTGAATTCAAACATGATCATTATGAATCTCCAACAAGGCACGTCCAGTCAACTCCAAAGCCCTGTCAGCTTCTTCTTCCCAATCCGTCCTAGTCAGCGCCACCACCATCGCCACCGCACACGACGCCTGCGCCGCCAGCAGCCCCATCCACAGCCCCTTGAAATCCCAGCCGCCGTAAAAGCTCAGCCATATCGCCGCCGGCATTCCGACCAAATAAAAACACCCCAAATTTATATTCGCCGCCAATTTGGTCCTAGCCCTCCCCCTCAAAACCCCACAGCCCGTCGTTTGCGGGCAGTTGCCCAGCTCACAAAGCCCAATCACGGGCAGCACCAAACTCGTCAATTCAATAATCTTCGCATCATTTGTGAACATCGTAGCCCAAACATTCCGTACATTAAAAGCAAATATCAACGCCGAAAAACCCAACAAAAAGCTGAAACAGAGCCCAACAATGGCGGCCAGTTTCGCTCTGTTTGGCTGATTCGCCCCCAATTCATTCCCAACTCTCGTCGAAACCCCAACGCTCAACGACGACGGAAAAATGTAAATCAAAGCCGTTGTTTGAATCAAAATCCCCATGGAAGCAACGGTTGATTCAGGATTCGACATGAACCCACTTAACAAAATCATGATTTCGTACCACCACCATTCCAAACAAACCGAAACACAGCTCGGAATCGCCAATTCGAGAAGCGATTTCCATTCCTTGAAACACTCGGACGAGAATCCAGGCCAGGTTTTCTTGTACACGCCGGAGATCAAAACGAAGACGATCAAAGCTCCGACGAGGTTGAAATTGGTCCACACAGATCCCAAAGCGACGCCGTAAATTCCCAAATCGAGAACAGAGACGAGAAGGTAATTAATTGGGATGTGAAAAAGAATGGCAAATCCAGCGCAGTAAGTTAGAGGGAGGTTAATTGACTGACAACGAAGGTAAATTCGCAAAGGGTGGAGAAAAGATAAGGCGATTAAATCAGGGATAGAACAGAGGATAAAGGAATGAGCTGAATTTGCAATTTTTTCGCTTTGGTTGCAAAAGAGAAGGATTTTCTTCATGTTGAGCCATAAAATTGAAATGGGTATGGATGAAATTAGAAGAAGAATGATTGTTCTTTGAAGGGTAAGCCCCAAAAGCTTCAATTTTTTAGCCCCAAAAGCTTGGTTGCAAATGGGTTCCATTCCGATGGCTAAACCGGACAAAACAGAGTACCCGGTTATGTTCGCGAACCCGATGGCTAGCGAACCACCGGCCAGGGATAAACCGCCCAACCGGCCGAGAAACAACATGGAAATCATCGATCGAGAATACATCAACAATCCGACAAGGATCATCGGAAGTGTGATGTCGATTAAGGATTTGCATTCTTTGAGAGCAAAACAGAGGAATTGCAATTTGTTTGGGATTTTGGTCGAAATGGTTGGGTTTTCAGAAATCAAAGGAGCTGAAACTGACATTGTTGGAAACAAAAACAGGGGGTTCACTTTTTTTTTTTTTTGGTAATGAAAAAAATAAAGGGAGATGATGAAAATTTTCAAATGTTGAAGTGAAATAAGGTTTGCAATGGAAAATAAATAAATAAAGAAAATTCAAACAAAGATGGAAAGAAACAGAGTAGGGTTTTAATATAAAGACCAAATTTGATAAATGGCGGTATTTATAGCTTAGAAAATTCCACTTTTAAGTTACCGGTCAAGCCGATCAAAAACCAGAACAAATAATCTTGACAACTCTAGAAAAAATAAAAAATAAAAAATAAAAAATAAAAAACATTACTCAACTCAAATTGTCGAGAAACTTACTATTTATCGTGAGTTAAATTGTACATACGTTTCACTTTTCAATAATAATGTGTTAAATTATCATTTTTTATGTATATTTTAAAAAAGGGTATAATTGCATTAGGCATATTAGTCCACACAAAATGGTTAGAACTTATGTACGGTACTTCTCAAAAGTTGGACAAGTTTTTCTCTAATAATTAATGATTTTATTTGATTAAATTAATACCTCAATTGAATAATTTTTTATTCCTTCAATTTAATCCATTTGAATTTAAAATAATTTTAATATTTGTAAGATTAACTAAAAAGATAAGTGTTTAGCACATTAATAGAGAATATGTATTAGGTTTAAGTTTAATTCATATATATATACATCACAAATATTTTCATATTTGTGAATTATGGACAAAACTTTGAAGAAGAAATATGAGTCTATACATCTCCAATAGTCTAATAAATAAAGTTTAATTGGTTGATAGAATGACTAAAAAATTTGAATTAATTTAACGAATTATCTTAATAAATCAAATTTAATTGGTTGATAGATTGATTAAAAAATTTGAATTTGTAAAAAAAATTATCTTAACCTGACTAACCACAACTATGTATATATATATACTATATAGTACGGAGCAGTATAAAAATAAAATAAACGAGAAAACCGTGTGTTAAGTCGGTCACTTTTTCTTTTCTTTTGATTTCTTTTTTAGGTTAGTTTTATCATTATTTTTTAAATATTTTTTTTTTTCGGAGGATAAACCGTGTGTTAATGCATGAATTGGGCTGTTTCCCCATAGTTAAAATTCAAGAAATATAATTTATTGAGGTGTTGAAAATAATTAATGGTGTTGAAAATGCTATTTGTATTTTGATTTTATGTAGAATAATAATGTGGGAGGGAATTTACCAAAATCGGATATTGTGTATTTATTGCACGAAAAATGCTTTTTTCGAATTAGAAACAACGAGTTCTAACGTCTCGTGTGGTGCTATTTTGGTGAGTATTTCCAAATGATGAATTTGAAAGTCTAAATATGTTGTGGGATCTCATTGTTGATGTTTCTTAAACGACGTTCATTATTTTCAACTAGTTCTACTCGAGACGACGATCCTCTCATATCTGTAATTTTATGCTTAGATTCTCGTGATTTTGTAAAAGCCTCATATTTATGAAGATATCATCTCTGACCTTTTTGTTAAAAACTTTGGTCGCATTATCAATAATTCTCACCTTAAACAACAGACAACAAAACAATTTGAAGCTCACATTCTTTGTTTTATATTTAGATATTTCAGTCGCACTCCCTACAATTTTCCCCTAAAATATAGTACATTCAAGTCCTTCGAAATTTGACATGGTTGTTCTACACCAAAAAATTACATCCAACTCGTTAGATTAGGAGTATGACTCCAATACCTTCTTTGGGACAATGATTACCATATATTTCTACGATATAGCCCACTTTGACTATAAGTCTTTATAGTTTTATTTTTTTATCATTACTTACAATATCTCATATCAATCAAGATGTTATTTTGATTTATATAGTCGAGAATTTCTCTTTTATCTTAACAACATGGAACTTTAATCACATTACTAACCAGTTCCAACAAACTTTTAAATAATTTAATCTCTTCTTATTGAGGTTATGCTCATTTTGTTTAGAATGGGAAGTGTTTTTATCTTAATAAAAGAAAAAAAAGGCATTAATTTATAACAACGATATCAATTCCTAGCTTAAATGAATGCTGAAGATCTCATATTGGAGGACTATTGTTGCAAAACAACAAGAAAAAATCAAATCGCTTCCACATTAAAATTGATAATATATAATAATATAAGGGAAGAAAGAAAAAAAATTTATCCCTCATGAATGGTGACATCAATAAAAAAAAAAAGTTAATCTTAAAATTCGGCGGCAATATATTTTCATCGAATAAGATATAACACAGAAAAAAAAAACTATAAAGAAAAATCAAACAATTTGGTCATAGATTGAAATTAAAATGTTATCGATTTTAAGCTTTTTGGTTTGTCTTCTGGTGTTTGTTTTTAACTTAGCTAGTAGGTATTAGAATATTAATGTTGTTAATAAATAATCTATGCTTATCTTTATTATATAAAACTCAATAGACCTTTAATTGATCTCTTAAATGTATGGTAATGTACATTTAAAATATCGACAACTTTAAATAGTACAATGTTCTTTCACTATTTAAGGCTTTGACCCCAAAATGCACACAAAATAAAATGATAGAATGTTGATATAATAAGGAAAATATCATATAATTATCAATTATAATTTTATCTTCTATCTTCATATAATTGTATCTTCTATCTTAAAAATTATCAATTATAATTTTTTAAATGAGAGAACAATTTGTTGGATTTAACTTCTTTAAACCTGAAAACACTCTCCTTTTTCAAATGCATTAACAAAGTTGTCTTTATAAATGTGATTCATTTTTAAAAGATAAATTATTTTAAATAAAAGAACTGCAAAATAAATTTTATAAAAAACGAGTAAAAAAAAGACATAAGCTTAATTTGGTAGTTATTATGGTTAAGCCAATAAAAACAAAAACATATATATGATCTTTGTTGTTGTTATTATTATTTTAATTATGATGTGTGTATATATAACTCTTTTGGGTAAAGTATCAAACATACCTCTAAACTATAACATTTTTGTCAAACTTACTCCTCAACTTTCAAAGTTTCAAAAGTACCTTTGAACTTTACAAAACGTTTAAAAAATACCCCTACCGTTAGTTTTTGGATGGAAACCGTTAAGATTTTGTTTAAAAAATACCCATGAACTTTTAAAAGTTTCAAAAATACCCTTGGTTTTAAGAAAAATATAAATTAAATAATTTAACTTCCAAAATATTTGAATTTAATATGTCAAATTTTGGTCCGATGAACAATAAATTTTTTATGTCTCATAAAGGCTTTCAAATTGAGATTTATTGTTTATTATTACAACTAGAATTTATAATTCATTTAAAATTTTATAATTTATTTAAACTTCTTAGTTTTTTATTATCTATTGCAAATATATATAATAATAAATTTGAAAATTTAAAGCACCTTGCAACGAACAATAAAATATTAGTTGGTTTAAGCTAACACTTTTTAATAATTTTATGCATCTAAAAACAAAGATAAAATGATCAACAATAATGATTAGAGAAACATGTTAAGAAATTAATTTACTAACAATTTAATTAATTAAATAACCATTAATATTGACATAAAAATATCAATAAGTTAAAAATACAAAGATAAAAAAAATCGTTAAAAAATGGTCTGGTTAGGGTCAGAATATTTTTTTGGATAAACCACACTTTTTAGGTTGGTCAAGCCTCCGAACCTTCCAACCCTATGCATAGAACAACCCAACCCAACATTAATATTTTTGGGTTGAGGTGGATTCTCAGGTTGTATTGATATCATTCATATATAAAAAAGAACTCAATTCATACCTCATAATGTTCTTTACTAATATGCTTTGAACTCATCTTATGAATTAATTCACACACACATTTTCTTTATTTGTTTATATATTTATGAGGTATGCATTGAGTTTTTTTTTATATAGGAAATATGAGATTAACGCAACTAGAGAACCAAACCCAACTTGAAACTATAATGTTGAATTTGATAAAGATTTCTTATCGAAAAGAGTGAAAATCTCATAACAATATACAATAAATATGGGTGATCACTCTACTCATGGAGCCTCATATAATCTAACTAGAATTTTTTAATGTGCTTTGCAGGTGATATTTTTTTTCTCAAAGTGTGGTATGTGAAATTATATTTTTATTTATTAAAATACTTATAAATAATAATATATATCATAATATTTATGCTAAAATTTTACTTTGTACACAATTCTTTTTTTTTTTTCATTCGTTTATCATTTTAATTTAATCTAATCATCATCTCGATCTTTTTATTTACATAGACGTAAGTCATCTTTTCAAATTCTAACTCTTTTAAAATACTATAACACCAATTAATTAATTGAAATATATAATGTATATTTACTATTAATAGTAATATTTGAAAAAGATCGATTTTAATAGCTCAAATTTATTATTTTATATATATTTATTTGTTATCAAACATTTCATTGGACGTGAAAGTATGAAAAATAAAATACAATTTCCTTTAAAAAAACACACAATCTAAAATTTCAAAAATCTTATTTGTTTTATTATTTCACCTTATATTATATAAGTAATAAAAAATAAAGAAAACATTGAAAAAGAAAAGATAAAATCTATTATCTGTCTCTTCTCTGCCTTTCTATCATCGCTAATAAAACGAATTTTGATGAAATATCAATTTTTTAAATATTAATTTAACACAAATTGAGTAAATAAAATAATAATATTATATTTTTATTTTAAAATCTATTATTCTCTATGAAAACGATATGGTGTATAGATTTATATTTAAAATTAAAAAATATATATACAAATAAATAAATTAATTAATTCATAAAATTGATCAATTTTAAATAGGTACATATGTCAAGACTTCACATATCAAAGAATAACCAACAAATTACATGTTCAAGCCATATTTATTATAATAACAAGAAATAGTAGTTAAAAAAAATATCTTTCACTAATTTGAAGAACGTTATAAACACTTCTTCAAAATTTTAAATACTGCATAAATTTTAAAAATAATTATAAATTAGTATAGAACCATAAAATAAATAACAGAAAGAAAATATAATAAAAATAAAAATAAAGGAAGAAGAAGAGAACGAATTAAATACTGATTAAAAAAACTGGTTGTTACCTTCGACGACAACGGCTCCCGTGTGCACCAATGCTAACACTCGATCCCAACCCGAACAAAATCTTTACAACATCAATGATAAAAGAATTATTAGTAATTTGGATTAAAACACATCATACATTGAAAAAAAAGTAAGGAAAAATTATAAGTTTGTGGTATTTATAGAAAAAGCTAGAACCAAGATCTTGTTTAAATTTGAAAAAAAAATTCAAGATTTTCATTTGATTTTATACTTATTTAATTTGAAGATACTATACGATTTTAAGGACTAATAATAAGTTGGTGGTATTTATAGAATAAGCTGGAACTAAGATTTTCTCTAAATTTGAAAAAAAAAAACTTCAAGATCTTCATTTGATTTTATACTTGAACATACTATAAGATTTTAATGATTTTAATAATTTGAAAAAAATAATGGCATATTTGTAGATATATAATATGGCTTAAGGGCAAAATCGTCCAAAAATGATTTTTCCTTTAAGCCACACTTTAAGATAGTATGATATGGTATCAAAGTTCATTAAATCCTAACGAGTATTTCGTGGGCATGGGTGGAATCCCATATAACCTACAATCTCAATTGGTCAAAGTTCGACATATTAAAATTCAAATATTTGGAAAGCTAAATTATTTAAAATTTATGTTTTTTAAAGATCAAGGGTATTTTTGAAACTTTTTAAAGTTTAGGGGTATTTTTTAAACAAAACATTAACGGTTTCCATCCAAAATTAACGGTAAGGATATTTTTGAAACGTTTTGTAAAGTTCAGGGATACTTTTGAAACTTTTAAAAGTTTAGGGGTAAGTTTGAAAAAGATGTGATAGTTTAGGGACATGTTTGATACTTTAGCCTAACTCTTTTTAACCTGTTACTCATTGGAATTTTCATCCATGGGGATGCAAAATTCAAAAGGAATTCATTTCCTTGGTGGAAAAAATGGTGGTGGGAGTTGGGAGAACAAAGAAGTCGCCATTGATTTTGGGTCAACTATTTAGAATATTGGGTTTGACTTTAAATTAGCTATTTCTTTGGGGGTTGAAAGAGAAAGGATTTTGTAATTTGTGCAATGGGGAGTTCATATACTATATAGTCTAAATATTTTTATATATTTATGTCCCGTGTGGATTTAAATCTTTCTAATGAGAAATCTCCCATGCATCCTTCCATATTAAGTAAAGACATGAGGTACAAATTTCAAATATTAGGTCAAATGTGAGCCCCCATCAATTTTTTAATGTTTAATTTTGTATGACGATCAAGGTTGATTTGGGTTTATATTGATATAAATTAGAAGCTTATAACTTAACCATTCAAGATAGACTAAATAATTAACATTGAAGAATCAAGTCGTGTTTCAAATGCTATCTTATGCGATTTAATAATTAAGAGATTATAGACTCAAATTTTCACCTTTAAAAGATATTAATAACATTTTCGTCGATGGCGAACTCGTAGGAAGTCATGGGTGTCACCATAATCTATAGCCGGCCACAATATACAAAATGTTAAACATGAAGATTAGATGGTAATCTCTCATTAGGAAATAGCTTTGTTATTGCAGTTATGATATTTTGTCCAATTCTCATACTGTTGAGATATATATATATATAATGACAGATGTATTTTGAGGTGCTTTGCCAAATTTTACAAAAACTGTATGGAGTAGATTTCAATTTTGCCCAAACCATAGAGGAGTGATTAAAAGATTGAAGTAAGCATTAGTGAAGCAAAACTTTTCAAACTATTGAATGGAGTAGAATTGGAGATTAAACCTATGACTTTATAGTCAAGAATACGTGTCAGTTACAATTAGTTCCGACATTTGAAGAGGATTTTTGTTGTTGTTATTATTAATTATTTACAATAAGTACGTAAGTGAAGTAGGTAGAATCAAACTTCTAATTTCAAAATCGTTAATATAAGATAATGGTTGAGTTATGCTTATTTTCGTTGAAGAGAAAAGATTAAAAATCGTAATCTCTTAATGGTCATAGATGATACCAGCCTAGTTACCTTCTTATTGACATGCACTAGCTAAAATATTATTGTTCTTAAGATTTTGAATATAGTTTTCATTTGGTTGATGAATATTAAACTATTATACATATATACTTTCTTACCCTCAAAGATTTGAGTTTAGTTTCCGTTTCATCCCAAAGTTTTTAAAAATTACACTTTTATATTTAAGTTTTGAGTTTAGTTTCCATTTAAACTATGCATTTTAAAATGTTACATTTTTTACTAATAATTTTTTAGCTTACTTTATATTTTGTCTTATATTTCAAGCTCGTGCATATTTACCCCTATAATAATTACCAATGCTAACTTTTTGGTCATTTATGTCAATTTTATATTAATTATACGAACTTTTTAAAAAAAATTAAGCGTGATTAAAGTAAATAGTTTCATTGGTGTTCAAATGAATTTTAAATTATCTACATCTTAATATTTTAAACTAATTACTATAAAGTTTACACAAATGACCCCAAGTAAGCATAATATTAAAAATGTAACGATAGAAGTGTAAAATGATTAGTATTAGTGTTAAAATTGTGAAATGAACATAGCGAAAATAATAAAAGAGTGAGAAGAAATATTTTTTTTTTGAAACAAGAAGAAATATATATATTTGAATACAGAGGAATTTTTTTTTTTTTGTTGAGATTAAACAATTGAGGGTGGAAGAACTCAAACCCAAGACCTCTAGTTATTGAACAAACACTACTGCGTTGAGTAACTACTTATGTTGGTAGAAGAAGTATTTTTTTTATTAGATGACATTGGGTGGAAATTTATTATAATCTATTATTATAATTATTTGAATTATAATCCAGTCATCAATAACTCCAACAAAAGATAAAACATAAATAATAAAAATAAAACCATCCGTATCATTTTTCAAAATTCTTTTTAAGAAATTATCAAATCAAAGGGTGAGACCGTTAGACCAGCCCAACTCAACTTACTATAAAACATTAGCCCAACCCAATACTAAATTTCAATAAGTAGGCCCAAACCCATATAAATAGGGAAATGGTAGATAATGTCTCCTTTTGACAAAATAATTGAGAAAATGTCTCAATGAGATAAAATTAAAATGAATGTCTGAAATTCTAAATTGGGAGGAGGGATAAACAATTTGTACCATTTATACCCTTTTCCACTAATTATTTTTTTCACCTTCTAAATTAATTAAGTTTTTTAAATCCCCTCACTCCCACTATTTTAGGACTAAAAACTCACATTCTAGATTAATTAAGTATTAAAAATATCTTTATCCTCACCATTTTAGGACGAAAAATCCTTTTTAACAACAAATTCCTCAACAAACTAAATTATAATAACATAATTTCAAATTAAATTCAACAATATATAATTTGACAATCTTACCTTTCATTCTAACCACTCGTCACATCACTTTCAACTCATCATAACCCTTCATTGTGATATTTTCACCAAATCTCATTTTTCCAAAATTAGCCACCAATTTCTCCTTTGTGTATCCTAAAAAATGTGGGGAACGTAAACTCTCATCATCTTGTCTAATTCTCTCCACACGTGCTAGGTTTCTGATTCTCACATTTTCACCAAATTACAACATGAGCATCCCACAAGTTTCTATGTTACATTTGGAGCGTAGGGAGCAACCTTTTATAATTGTCAATGAAGGCTACACCAGTTACGCTCATGTTTAATGCAAATTGAGACGACATAGATATATACACGAACTGCAACACGACCATGGTTAAGATCACTTACATCACCACCATATCCTTATTGATATCATTAATCGAGGAAAGTCTCGAATTGGAAGAAAATGAAAAAGTCTTAAGCATATCACTATATAAAGACGAGTTTGACAAATGAAAGGTTATACTATTGAAGGATGACATGGACATCCAGTTGATGTACAACGGATTCGTCGGTTGGATGTACAGTGACCGTTGTATCCTAACAAAAATCATCCAGACACGTACCGGGATGTACATCCCAGACTTAGCAAGCGGGTTCATCGTGTTAAGAGAAAGTGCAATGTTACCAAACAAGAATGAATAAAAGAATGCCCTATGCAACGCAACATTGTTACAGAACTTCCAATTCAAGATGTTGAAGTCTAGTCCAAAACAGTTTACGACATGTTGTATCCACAAGACATGTAACTGGTACGTCCACGCATGAGTGTACATGAATGGTAGTTTATGGAATATTAGGAAGTTTGTCAACTCTCACACCTGCTCAATGGATATGGTGCATGATGACCATATGTCGACCATCCCATTAGTAATAACTGAATACACTGAGTCCACTATTCGCTCCACCCAGAGGTCGACATGTACCATTGAAAATGTAACTAAGTACGTCAAGGAAAATCATGGTGTTAACATTAGATACTAAAAAACAATGAAAAGTAAAGAAAGGGCATTTGAACTCCTCACGGACAAGGTAGAAGACTCTTATGCGTGTCTTTCAAAATTTGTTGTCAAACCCATTGAGAAAAATTCAGGTACCCCAAACTCACTTTTAAAGTCAGATGCATTTAAATATCGTATTTACATATTATCTACTATCTTAAAAATTAGATATACATTATATGTACCACACATAGCCTAGGATGTACTAGCATGGACATGAGATGTACAATTATATTTTATCCTTTTCGAAAGAAAAAAAAAATCAAATTTAATAATTAAAAAAAAACTCCAAATTAATTATCTTTTTTATCTTTAAAATTCAAAATTAAAATCATTATTATATTTTATAAATTAATTTATTTAAAAATAAATATATCATCTCTCATGTTGGTTAGAACACCGTCTATTTTTAAAGAATTTTAAACACAAAAAAAATCCTAGGCTAAGGGACATTTTAGACTATTACGTATTAAATTAATTAAATCTGTATTTAAAATAAATAATAGTAGACATGCATTTAAAATATTTAAAATATTGATGTTTTAGACATTTTTTTAATTTTTTTTCTAAATTTAGATATTTATCTAGTTTGCCCAATTGTTTATGCTAAATATTAATACAATAATATTTAGAGATTCAGATTCAAACTTAGTGACTTATTTGTTGAAAAAAAAACATACCAACTACTATTAATTTAAGCTCTTGATGAAATTGATTTGAAAGAGAATTGAGAAGAGAGACAATGTTTATGGATTCAAATTCCATCTTAACTAAAATAAGTATAGTTACTTAATTGGCAAAATTGCAAATTCACCCGTTTAAACAATTTTAGGGTCTATAATACATTCATAAAATATTTTGGAAACTTATGATTAGTCAAATTTATAATTATTTATAAATTTGACTATTTTTCTAAAAAAAATAGCAATGACAATGATAGGTATTAATAATAGTAATACATAATACTGTAATAATATAGAATATTTTATTAAAGTACATAATATTATATTAATAATATATAATATTGTATTGATGAATATTAATAATATAGTATTGAACCATATTTATGACTATGAATGCAAATATTTTTAAACTTGATTACATTTTGTAATTATTTTGTTAGAATAGTTCATCAATTACAACTTCTTAATATTCAAACATAATTGATTGGATATATTTCTTACCTGTAAATTGAATGTACATAATAATAAAAAAAAACTATAGATTAAAGAGGAATTTTCATGTAGGATAAAAAAAATAAAAAATTCTAAAAATATATATATATTTTTTTTATAGAAAATTGTGCACAACAAAAAATGAGAACCAACCTAATAAAAAGAAGAAATTTTTTATGTTTTTAATGGTTTAGTCACAACTACAAATAATCTTAGACATTACGTGCTACATTTAATATATGAAAAGTGAAGTTGAAGTTATAAGGTATAAAATAGTATTTTAATTCTTGTTTAAAAAAAAAAGAATTTTAATTTATTAAATTTAAAACGGTTTTCGATAAAATATAATTGAATAGAAAATTCTGGCCCAACTTTGTAGACCCGTAAATCAAATTTGTTTTCTTCGTATTTTTTATACAATATAAAGCAAAGTATGTTAGATTATTAATAATACTACTTTTTGTGGATCTCAATTTCTCCTCATAACTTTCAAAAGTAATTTATTTGTAAGATAATCCAAAAGACCACTACAAAACAACAACTTCAATGCTTAAAATTACCAAACATAACACCCACAAAAGGCAAAGGGACCCTAAACTGAAAGGAATTGATTATGAAATGTAAAATTTGGTACCAAATTTGAGAGACATTTGAGATGAGTTCAATGCATAGAAATGGAAAGCAATTTGAGAGAACCTAACTTGATGGCTAAATAATGACATAATAGATGACCACACCATAACCAACTCAATTACAAGTTTGACTCTAACAACTTCAATTTTATTTTGAAATAAATAGTTTTGGAGAGGTTTATTCAATGTTTGGGGTGGGGGCTAAAGGATGAAAGTCGAATTTGTGATTGTGAATCTAATTTTTCAATTCAACTAATCAACCAAACTAACACGTCTACAATTTTTTTAGCCGTTTAGGTTTATCTTTTTAAATGAATAGTTACGTACCAATTTTTCTTTTTGAATTTTACAATAAAGAGACATTAAATAGTATATACAATAAAAATTGTTATTTTGAATTCAACCATATTTGTGATGAATGATTAAGTTGTAATTAACAAACAAAAAAACATTGTATGTTAGTTGAATTGTGTTTTTGTTTTAATAATAGATTTGTTGACCTTCTCAAAAAAATAAATTAAGAAAAAAAAAACACGTGCATTTTTTAGATAAAGAGATAAGAGGTTTCTGTTTCTATCGTAATTTGGATTTGTAGCTCAAGTCTAATTCTCCTCTAGATATTTATCTGGTTTATTTTTATCTCATAATTATTAGGAGTAATTTTAGGAGTAAGTTAAATTAGAAAATTATTTACAATATTAAACCAAAAATATATTTAATAATCATATTCATATCCTACACAAATTATATAGTATAATTAATATATAATACTATATTATTATTATATATTGAACTAATAATATATAATATTATATAATAATGTATTAATAATAAAAAATATTGTATTAATATCTTAAATCATATCATACAGTAAATATTAATTATATTGGGTATTTGATTATAGATATAAAAAATTGATATTATTATTATTTTTTAAAATGAACTATCTAGCACAATTTTTTTTTTGTACGTTTATTTTTATCTTATTAAGTTTCAACGAATCTTTGATGATAATACTGTTCATGGCTTTCTTAAAAAAAAAGAAGAAAAAGAGCTGTACTGACAAAATTTAAAAAAATAATAATAAATAAAATAACACTTTTTAGTTAAAGAAGCTCGTACTCATTGTGTCTAAAATTCAGCCACATAAACTCCATTAATAATTTATTAAATTTTCTATGTGGCATGCGTACTGAGTAAATGACGAAATATAATATTCGATTGCTCACCATTTAATCAGTATATTTTATAAAATGAAAACTTCAAAATAAATGCTAATGAAATATAACTAACAATAACAATGGTATGTAGTATGTACCTCCAAAAAAAAAAACCAATAACAACGGTATGAGATTTATAATTTTATTTAGGAAAATTATTTTATATCTAAAAAATTTGAAGATTGTATCCCTAAAAACTCTAAACCAATAATTATGTTAATTTATAGCTCCCCTGTACAAATATGTGTATGTGTCTATTAACTAATATCCGACTATATCAAATGAGTCGGTGGTACGATTGGTTATTTGGTTTGGAGTTAATTTATTTTTACTCCACGGTCACGAGTTCAATCCCTAAAATCAATATTGCCCTTTCCCCAACAAGTTAGATACGAGGAAAATCGAATTCATGAATATGATATTGAACTGAATTTTTACCTATAAATGAAAGTATGAAACCATTAACCGTCCCTTAGGGTAAAAGTTTTAATTAATATTAAAATAGGTGTTACAATATTTCTTTGTATTGGTTTTTTGGAAATCAATAAATTGTTCCTTTCATACAATTACGTTACCCATTTCCTATATTTGGTATCATCGACTCTTTCCTTTTCAAGATTTCTCAAAAGTTGAACACACATTGTTTATTTTCGAAATAACCATTTTTTTTAGAGAAAAGAAAATCTACGTAGGTTCATTGAAACAAACAAATAAAAAACAATCTAAAAAAAAAAAAACAAATAAAAAAAGAACCAATCAAAATCAGAAGTTTATCTTTGAATTTATCAAAAGTCATGTCGTTTGAAAAAGTAACCAATTAAAGCGTCCACTAATTCTCATTAATTGGGAAACATAATACTGATTTGACATTCTAAAAATAAGCTTTAAAAATTATTATTATTATTATTTTAAAACAAAAGATTTAAGAAGGGAACAGAAGCATGTGGCATTGTGTAGCATTTAAACCCTATTGCCCAAAGCCTTTTCAGTAAAAATAATTAGGCTTATTAATAATTAAACCCACATGGGAGCTTCACATTTTGGAGCTGTTGGTTGTATTAGATAGTATGAATTTCACCAAATGAATCAGTGATCCATTGTTTTTATTGTTTGTTTGTGAATCAGTTCAACACCAATATCACATGATAATTTCTCAAAAAAATAAATAGTAATGATGAAAATATTCTTATATATATATATACACTGTTATAACTTCTTCACTCTTTTAATGTGGGATCTTAAAAGATAGGTCGTTGGCGGTAAAACTCCTCGGCCAACTTAAAAGTTTGAGGGCTATTTGTGGAACACATGTTGATCCACTTTTAACTATTTGAACAAATCCAAATGAATTTGGCTTTCTCTTTTATCATATATATACACAAAAATTGATCTCAATTTGTATTGAAATTGCCCAACTCTCTTTTATGTGGAAAATATTGCATTAAGTGTATCGGGTTTTATTTATTTTATTATTTGGATAATGATCGAGAAGAGCAAGTCCTCGAATTCAAATTTTTCAAAAAAATACTGTTTTATCTCATATGAGAGGCGAATATTCGAATTTGCTTAATAAGAATAGAAATGTACAAATATCGAACTATTTATGTCATGTTAAATATAGGTAAATTTCATATGAAATTTGACAAATAAGAACAATATAGCTCAATGTTTTAATTATGTGTCTACCATCACATTATTATGAATTCAAATCCCTTGATTGTTATTAAATAAAAACAAACACCATATGTTCACTATTTTTCTTTATCTAAATTGTTAAAGGTAAGTAATTTTCACATTTTTTAAAAACTAACTTATCTTATCTCATCTAAGAAAATTAATAATTAATTGTCGTTTTAATATCACACAATTTTATACATATGCGACAACAAAAATAATAGCTCAATAATATCAATATAGTTTTAGAACTAAGAAAATTATAGATTTGAGTCGTTTTTCTCTAATTATAGAACTTAAAAGAAGAGGCATCATACTTTTTTTTCTTTTTTTCTTTTTTAAATATTCCATAATTGATTTCTTTCGTATAAACATTTCTCTTTTATATAAATCTTAAAAAAAATCAAACCCAAATCTAAAAATAAAAACTTTTCCAAAATTTTGTACACTCCACGAAATATTTCAATCAAAACCCTAGTGTGAAAGCAGGGGTTATTTATTTTTTGGTTAAGAAAGAAATAGTGAAAAAAAAATGTAGGCTTTTATTTGATATCCCATATGGAGGGCAGTCACTTAAAAACACAGCTAATTGCAAGCTACAATGTTTACAATATCTGTGCCTTAAATCCAAACCGTGTTGCTTCCCAATTCAAACCCTAAAATCACTGCCCAAGTTGATCTTTTTTTTTTTTTTTTTTTTTTTTTTTTTTTTGCAAGAAAAGTGCCCACGAATTCCCCACGCCTTCATTTTTCTTCCCTTTATTTTTTTGGCACACGCAAAAATTTTGTGTTAAATATTGGATTTTATCCAAATCTCTTCTCTCATAAACAAAAGTTTCTATTATATGTTCTTTCTGTTTTGAGTATTTATGGCTGACCCAAATCTTCCCATTAATGACACCCAAAAAGACCAATCTCAGCTTCCTCAACTTCCTCAACTTCCTCCATCAAATCCTAAACCAATTGTAATTGACCCTTTTGTTTCTTCTCCTGTCCCCACATGCCAAGATCCAATTCCAAATCCAATTCCAAAATCCCAAATGGGAGAAAAAGAACTTCATTTGGTTATGAAGCTACCTCCATTGCCACCAGCTTCTTCCTCTTCCTCAACTTCTCCTTCTTCTTCCTCCACCAAGAAGCATTCTTTATATAGAGGAGTCCGATGTCGCAGCGGGAAATGGGTCTCCGAGATCCGGGAGCCCCGCAAGACCACGCGTATATGGCTCGGCACGTTTCCGACCCCCGAGATGGCTGCTTCTGCTTACGACGTCGCCGCTCTTGCCCTCCGTGGAAGTGATGCTATTCTCAATTTCCCTTCCTCTATTGCCTCCTACCCGATTCCCGCTTCGACATCTCCCGTCGATATACGTACGGCTGCCTCTACTGCCGCTGCTGCCACCGCGGCCAATGCGACGAAAAAGGCGGAGCCTTGTCGTAGTAGCATTGAAGATACGGCGATCGGTGTTGTGGAAGATGGTGGCTCTACGGAGGCGTTTGTGGATGAGGAGGAGATTTTCGGGATGCCGAGTTTGCTGGCGGATATGGCGGAGGGGATGATGGTGTCGCCGCCGAGAATGAACTCGCCGCCGCCGCCCGATGACTCCATGGAAAGTTCTGATGGCACGGATGGTTTGTGGAACTACTTTTGATCGTGGTAATGATTTTAAATTAACGGCAAATTAATTGTGATTAAGAAGAGATTAAAACAGGGAAGGACTTGGCTTCAAAAAGGCAAGCTCTTGACCGCCCGCCATAGCTAAAGCTTTGTCGAAATTTGTAGTATACTCTTTTTTGTCATTGATTGATTTTACCCTTTATTTCTTCCATGACTGTAACTTAAAAATAAGGGTGAAAATGGCACAAATTAAAGCACATTCATACTTTTTCAATATATATTATAGTCCAACTTCCTTCATAGATTCAAGTGATGAATTCAAATCTCTATTAAATGGATCGGTAATATGTTAGTTTAATTGATTAGTTGTAGTTACAGAGAGGATTAGTGCGGTAATAATGTCATGATTTGGCAATAATCAAGTTCAAAATCACATGTTCGATCCTAAAATTGGTATTTGGCTCTCATTTAATTGAGAGTGTGATAGTATTTGATGGAATACCAAATTTTTTATTGAAAGTTAGTGGAATGTTGATCTCATTATTTTGTGGTAATTCAATCAATACCACAGTTATGAGTTTGATTTTGGAAATCAATATATTTAACTCTTATTTATTTCACCAATTTTTTACTTTCTTCTATGTAGGATTTGTGACTCCATCCGTAAGTTTATACTAAAAAAAATACTATTCTTTTCTCCGATCCAAGTTTGTTCTTTTAAATTTATGTAAAGATTACTATATTGAGTATAAACTCATCTAAATACTCACAAGAAAATAAATAAATGCAGGCACTCGATCATAGTTTAAAAGCTATGAAATATCTATAGAATATAAATAGTCCAAATTCATTGTATATTCTTAATCTTTCTTTTCTTAATTAATATAATGTATGGTATCAATTTACAAATTCGCTTTTTCTTTAGAATATTATATTACAAATAGGGTAGTATCCATTTAAACTATTACTTATAGGTCAATGTACAAATATTTAAACCTTCCAAGTTGGCAATATCTAAACCCTAATAATTAAAACCAAATTAAGAGGTTGAAAGAATGTTAGAGATGAAAAATCCATTGGTTTGTTTTTTAATACTAAAACTGGTTTTGGGTTAGTGGTTTTGAGGGGATTATTATGATATGTGTTACACTTGAATGGAAAAGGCATATAAATATTTGAGTCAAATATCAGTTGCTTATGTGGGCTTGTGTTGGCACTTTTGAGATGCTTCTTGGACCCCCACTCACAATATTGCTAGAGAATTACTTCATTGCCATTTTCATTTCAATCATTCATCCATACCTCACACACTTTAGCAAAACAATAGAATATTATTGAAAGAGTTGACATCATTATTAACATAATAGGGCTCATTTGTGTCAATAAGGGAAAAGTATCGCATAATTAGTCATGATTTAATTCTATTTTTGAAGTTAGCATTTATATAAAATGTCTCAATCACAACGGATGAAAAAGAATCTTGAGGTACTTAAAATAATAGGTTTAATCTATAATTTTTTTTGACATTCAAATGTTGTAAGTTCATGTGGTATGTCTAGTGATACTAGATCGCTTATTTAAAATAAATATAAATGTTGATGTAGCTAGAAAAAAAATAAAATGGTATGCATTTTTTTTTTATCTATTCTGAAAAATAAAAAACTTTAAAACTTAAAATGCTTAGAAGATTTTATGTTTATTTTTAAAATAAAGATAAACAAACAAAAACATGTTGCTTAAAATGATCATAGTTTGTATTAAAAACAACGATATTTATGATTCGAATTCTTCAAATTCCTATTATATAAATAAACAAAAACCCATTTTTTAAAAATTATTTTCAATCTAATGGCAATTGTAAAGTTATGAAAAATTACTTCCATACAACCCTTTGTTTATATGTTTATATATAGTTTGATATATTTTTGGATAAAATATAAGTTTGATCTTTATGTTTAGAGGAAAGTTAGAGTTTATGCTCTATAACTTAAAAAATGTTAAAATGTAGTCAGTATTGTACACAATTGCCAATAAATTAAATGCATAAAAACTTTTTATTCATGCATAAATGATATTATTTTTAATTTGATTATTGACACATAAATAACTAATTCCAAATATTTAATTTATCGGAAACGACAATAACTATATTTTAAGATTTTATCAAATAATAAATATTTAATTATGATTTTTAAAATTATAAAAACTAAATTCTTTATATCTTTAAAACATAAAAACTAAACTCTACTATTTGAAATCATTAAAGTCTAATTTTCTTTCTAACTTTGAAATCATTAGAATTAAAGTTTAATTTTCTTTCTAACTTTCTTCAAAATATAAAAACTAAAACTTACATTCTACCATATATTCTTTTAGACAATTCATAAAGGAAAAAAAAAAAAAATTTGTTTTGTGTGTGAAAGTTGAGGCGACTAGTCAAAAACTTCATGGGTCCGTTATTGTACTCAAAAAGTCAGATTATTTTGATTGGATAAAGATTCTTGCACAAATTAAAAAAGAATTATTTGTCACAAACATTGCTATAAAAACTTTATCTTTCCCATTATTTGGACTTTACTCTAACCATTTCACTGCTCAACTGTCATGCGACAACATAGGGACATTACAACTACCTTTCCTTTCAACATTATAGTTGTCATTTTTTTTAACAATTCAAACAAATAAAAATGGAAATTCGACATTGTGGCTAAATACATAGAAAATGTTTTATAATTAATTCAACTATACTTAAATGGGGTGATATTCATTAGTATTTCCTAATCAATGAGTTCTTTTGTACATTGATACTCTTATGAATATAATGTATTTTATTTTATTTTTTTGAAATTTATTTTAAAATTATTTCTATATACCTTTCCCCCATGTTTTGAAAACCCGCTATAAATTATACAATATATATACTTTTATTGTAGAATAGTTTTTTTTTTTTTTGAGATTATAACATTTGGGGTGGGGATATGAACCCATGACTTTATGGTCAATGTACGTACATTGATGTCGTTGAACTATCTTCTTGTTGAATATTGAAGAATAGCTTTGAACATCAATTTTATTTTTAGTCTTATTCCATCCCTAATTTTTTAATGTTTAGAAATATCAAAACACATGTTTTTAGACGTATGAAATGATACGCCTTAAATATAATTTTTTTTTTCAATTCAATAGTCAAAATGGGAGATATCTAAATTTGTAATGTTTTTGTTACTAAATTGTAAATAGTAGATCTACTCTTTTTGTCATTTTTTTTTATTGATTTAGGAGCACACTACTAATAAAATATATGTGCTTTGCCCCCACACATTATGATACCTATCCATTTCAATAACCCAACTTATATGTTTACCTATAATACTTAATTACCTAAATTAATGATCTATCACTTGACTATTAATCTAAAATTTAGAGAGAGCAAGAGAGAAAAAGAGGAAATGAAAGAGACAGATTAAATACTAAATATAAAAGAAATCAGATGGTTGAGATTGCAAATAAAATAATATATTAACTAAAAATGTGAAAGATCACGAGTTGATAAATGCCAGTATCAAATGGTTACCAGACATTTTTTAGGGAATTTGTCCTTTTTTTTTTTGCTCTTCCTTACAATCGTAGCATATTTTTTAAAATAATTTCATCAGTAGCACATTTTGTCCAATATTGTTATCCTAATATCATTAGATTTTTATTAGTTCAACTGATAGACTTTAGACTTCTATGAATTTAACTGATAGACTTTACTAGTTCAATTGATAGACTTCTACTAGTTCAACTAATAGACTTAGACTTCTATTACTTCAACAGATAGACTTCTATAGGTTCAATTGATAGACTTTAGACTCCTATCAATTTAACTGTTAGACTTCAATCAATTTTGAGTGATTAAACAATGCAAATTGATAGACTTCAATCATTTTTGTGTTATAAATGAATAAGTTTAGGAATTGTGCTATACATGGAATTATTTTGTTTTTTTAATATACATGCAAAATCCCCCATTTTTTATGATTACCGAATGAATTAGTGGCGCAATGGTTTTATTGTTTGGTTGTGAACTAGTTCAACACAAATTCCATCTCGAGAATCAGTATTTTTTCTCCTTCCCCAATATAAACTAAAAAAAAAGAAGACATTTTTTATGATTTGGGAATTAGGAACTTCCATATGAGATATTAGATGTGAAACCATAAATAAAATAATCTTGCAAATATATATATATATATATCCGAAGCCTATTTTTAATATTTTTGAATTCAATATCATCAAACCTGTTAGGTTATATTTGAGCCCCGTTTATGTAAACGGCCGGGTTGGTTATAATAACTCAACCAATGTTTGTCCTACCGTTTATTATAAACGGTGGTTACCTAAACTTACGTGCCCGTTTATTTAAACCTTAGATATATTACTTGTTGTTACATAATCAGCCCCTCAAATACTGTTTATCATAATTTTTTGTTATAATAACTTGCCCCTCAAACACCATTTATAATAACCTACTATTTATCATAATCCACCGTTTATTATAACCTTCTAACTATTATAATCAAACCAGTGCTCCAAACACACTTTTAAAGTTTCGAAGATATATCGTTTTAGATACTGAATCGTACATAACACTAATGAAACTATGGTCTTTTTTACTATAAGTGAACATACATATAACTTTTAAATGAACCATTTTGTCGAGTTATTAATACGATATGATAAAATAAAATGAATTTTATGGAGAGAAAAACATATTTGTCATATCTTTGTAGGGTCCTCCCATGCAAGAAAACCAAAATGTGCTCACCACTCACATTCAAAATCGATTAGTTTTAAATATTTTTTTTTTCTAACCCAATCTTTGACCCTTTAAAATTCCTTCTTTTTTTTTTCTCTTACTATGATCTTTTTTCCATTATTGATTTTCCCGTTCATATTTGAACGACAAACGACAGACGTGTCGAATTTTAAAACAACTGTTTTTCGTTCATTTCTGCACCAATAAAATTAAGATTTAAGACAAATCTATTTGTTGCAAACGGCACATTCTCACGGAATTTTAATATAATAAATTGTAAATTTGGTCACTGGACGTTTGAATTTGTATCTTTTCTTTTTCAAACCGTTTAAATTTGTGTCTAAAAGATCTTTTCCATTTTCAAAAAAAAAAAAAAAAAAAACTTTGCACTTTTAAAATAATTGAATTAATACTGGAATTTTTAATTTTATATTTAATAAATATCACATATATATATATATTAAATGAAAATCTTAAAGACTTAATAAGAATCTAAAATTTTAATTTTGCACCAATAAAAGTAGAGTTCTTATGTTATCATATATGACTTGATAATCAGAGTCTTTCAAATTTTGTTTCTTTTAAGAAACTCTAATTTAAGGTGGTTCTAATTACTATGATAAATTTGGAAAAACCCTAAATCTTTCTTAATTGTATTTTATTTTGATTTCTCAAATTCTAATTGTTCTATTTCAATCACTTGTCTTTTTTTTTTTCTCAAAAAAAATCTCTTATCTTTTTTTCAGATTTTATAGGTTTCTTGTTGTTTTTTTTTTTTTTTTACTGCAATAGGGTTCTTTGTTAATTCTTCATTAAAAAAATACCCTTTTTCTCTATATACTTTAGAAATAAATACTTATTTTTCTTTTCCTAATATTGAAATTATTTATGATATTGAATTTATTTTAATACAAAAATATATTTAGATTTATCATATAAATCAATTTCGAGTTTTTTTTTAAACTAAAGTCTAAAATGGAAGATTTCAAAAGTTTTGAAAAATACATCAACCAAAATAAAATATTTTAACTTAAAACTCTCTTTCTTATCTTAAAGAAAATAAAATGAGGAATATTTAGGTCATAATGTCTTGACCTAAAAAATAATGTCTATCTACGTAACTTAAGATGGACCACATCTTATTTTAATTTAAACATAAAAGATAATAAAAAAAAAATAGGATGTGACTCACGTTAAAGGATATTATTTTTTAAATCTGCCGAGACATTAAATTATTTTTCAAATAAAATTGTAACCAAAATATTATATTGTAGGCACTCGTATTTTTTCAAGTGGTAGAAAATTAAAAAGTTTGACTAATGAAAGACAGAGATTGGCCGACATCCCCACTTTCATTCTTCCTTTTGACTTTTATTTTCATCTCACCATCACCAACAACCAAGCTAACGTTTTAAAATCAGAAGCACAATTTTTCAATATTTTAATGGATGAGTTTTAACGGCTAACGTCCTCACATTTATAGTTTTAATGACATTTTTTATATAATTTAGAACTTGTTTGATTGTTTTCATTTCTTATTTTTCATTTTTGTTTCTCAATTTTTAGAAACACACTTATTTGATAACCGTTGAGATATATGCCATGAACGAGTTAATTCTCCTACATTAGTTCATCGGAGATCTTGTTGCCCGGTCAATGAGGGGAAGTTCGGGGACAACGTCCCAAAACTAAACGAAATCTTTATTGTTGTTTCAATTTAATATATGAGTTTTTGATTTTTTTTTTTTTAATGTAATTAGGTCTTTATCTGTAATAGAGTTTTAATGAAAGTACATTATATAAACTCGAATTAAAACTTTAGCCCCCATGATTTTTAGTCTGTAATTTTCGCCTCTCCTTCATAAAATCGTGCTTCTCGCGGACTAGATAATACAATGTTAGTGAACCACGTAAATTCTATGTTTGTTCTTCTTTCTCTTTTTTTCTTATTTTTGATTGTTTGTTGATTATCAATTTGATAACAATAATCGTTTCCGTTTCTTGTTTCCAAATTTAAACAAAAGTTTCTAAAATTAGTAAATAAAAAATACAAGTTTGATTCTAGGTTCCAAATTTATTGTTGAATAAAAAAAATTATTTCATTTTTAAAAATGAAGTAATTTTACTTTAAAGATTTTCTTTTATATCATTGCAGAAAATTGAACTCTCAACCAAATTTTATTGGGAAAAAAAAACTAAATATAAGTTTTCTTAGGCTACTTTTGTGCCAACAGAACAATAGTTCTTGAGGCTCAAAATTGTGTTTTTTGGTGCTCAAAATCTCATCATTTTAAAAGTTATGGTATTGCTTCAAATGAAGTAAAAAGCTTAAGACTTTATTTTGATGTTTAAACTTTATTTAGAGTTTATTAAGTGATAAACGAATAAAAAAAATGGAAGAGATTTATATTTTTCTTAACTTTTTTATCCAAAATATATTTGAATTTGTTATCGAATTTTAACGACTTCAATGCCTAAGATATATATATATATATCTTTATACATCGACTTGTTGTTTACATGTAGGAGTGAAATTACGTAAAATATATGAAAAGTCACAAATTAGGTCATATAAAAAAATTTAGATATTTATGATATTAATGCGTAAAATAAGGAAATCGGAAGAGATCCATTCAATGAATCTATTTCATTAAAAAAATGTAAGAACTTACGGAATTAAGAAATTCATTATATTAGAAACATGTGAATAGGGATTCAATGAATTCGAAAATGTGAAATGAGAGTTTGATTTTGTGGGAATAATTTTCTTAAATTTATTTATTTTTAACAAGCAATAGTTCTTCAATTAATAGTTTTAGTTATTCTTTCGTTTGTTTTAGTTTTTATACATAAAAATGTGATAGAGGGCCCCTTTAACTAAATTAACTATAAACTATCTTTTTTAATAAATCTAAACTATCTGCCCATAATAAATGGACGAAAAAAATTAAAGAAAAAGCTCAAATCAATGGCGTTGAATATAACCATATTAAACCTTTTTTTTTTTTTGAAGTACCATATTAAACCCTTTAGTCAAACTTTTGGCACAATAAAAACAAATTAGCTTTCTCAAAAAACAAAAAAAACAAATTAGTATCTATTACCGACTACAAAATCTCAACTTTCTAAGACAGGTATTATAAAGGACCCTTATCAAAAGTTTGTCGGAAATATCCATTTAAAAAATTGAAGAAAAAACAACTATTTAAAACACCTTTTCTTTTATAAAAAAAAAGGTTAGTTTGAATGTAGGGTTTCTTAAATTTAGCGAAAAAAAAAAGTGGCACAAAGCATCTAATGAAGATTAGCACAATAACAATCATAACTATTATTATGCCTAATTATTTTTATTAGATTTCGATTTTGTAAACGATAGTTTTGAGAAACAATTGGCAATTTGCTTCTCGCTTGCTTTGCCTTAATATATTTCGTATCTTCTTTCAAAAAAAAAAAAGAGAAACAATTGGCAATAAACTCTTGTTTTTTCATTATATTTCATAATTTATATATAGTATATCAAACAAAAGAAATTCTAGAAAATATAGGTAATATGAATCAAATATATTCGTAACTCTCCTCTTCAAATTGGAGTATGTAACTTGCAAATGCTTAACTTATTTAGTAAAAATTTAAACTATGTACTAAAAAAAAAAAGTAAAAATTTAAATTATTACTTCTCAAAAGCCTTTATCAAATTTTCAGCCAATTGATTATGGATATGAACATATTCAGTAATAAAGTTCCCAAGCGCCTTCAACTTTAATTTTAATTTTAATTTTGTCTATACAATAAAAAATTGTGACATGTCACTTGAATGAAGAAGTAGACAAAATAAGAAAGAATTAGCATTAATATTGTTTCAAAGAGAAAAGAACAATGTTTCTTGAGAATGCAACTAAAGTCCACACCAACTAAAGTAAAAAGATTCTTCTCCAAAAAAAAAAAAAACTAAAGTAAAAAATATCTTATAGGTGAGATTATACTTTTTAAGAAAATTTTGGGGGCGCACATGCATATAGGGGTCGTTTGTTTGACGTTTTTAGTTAGGAGTTAGATTTATGATTTATTAACTCTTCCTAAAAAATCTACTTCCAAACGATTTTTTATCGATTCCTCCTTAATTTTACTTTTGAAAATAATTCTCATTTTTAACCATTCGTTTTTAATAATTTAGTTATATACTTAATCATTTATAACCACTCATTTTTAATTATTTCTTTCAGATCAATCAAAATAACTTATTTTTAATCACTCATTTTTAATCATTTCTTTTTTAACTACTAAAAATAACTACCATTTTAAATCTACAGCCAAATAAGGTTTTGACTATAACTCATCTACACACAATTACATCCAGACGATTTTTTAGCACAGCTCTCAATTTTTAACTACTCAATATAACTTCTTAACCTAAAAACTACCTAATATGTCAAATAAACACTCATATATCATACTACCTTAAAGTGTGAGGAGAAAATCATTTTTTGACGATTTTATCCTTAAGTCATACTCTAAATTCTAAACATGTCATTTATTGGAATATAAAAAATAATAATTAAATGCGAATAACGTAGAAAATATTTACACTATCATTTAGATTTTCATCCGTAGATTAGATTTTATGACTAAGTTGGAAGATAGATTTCAACAATCAAATGAATATATTTACAATATCATTTAAATTTTCATACGTAGAAAATAAGATATTTTTACCAAATCTCATAGATTTTATTTGACATTTTATATTCTAATTAAAATAATAAATTGAATTTTCGAATGCTATTAATAGTTCTCTACATTTTGTTTACAAGAACACTTCTTGTTTGCTTGGATATGCTTTTTTTTGTTTTTTGTTTTATGATAAGTTATCTTATTTTTGTTGGATAATTTACCTTAATTTTCATCTAATTTTTCTTTTGTTGTAATAATTTTTGTAAGGAACTTTTTTGTATAAAAATTGTTGCCTTTCAAAAAAAGACTTAGAGGTCTGAAGAAAAAAAAGTTTGAAGAATGATAAGATTATCATCCGAGGTTAAATTGTATAAATTCTTCCGTTTCAAAAGTTTGGTAACAATGATTTCTTACTATTACTATATATATATATATATATATATTATTAAACATATATATATAATTTATTATATAAAAAATTATCACGTGCATCACCCTGTTAAAATTCTAGTATATATATGTGTATATGTAAACTCGACCTTTTTGTTATCAAAATTGAGTATTTACTCATAATTTCTCAAAAAATTATATTAAAATGAGTTAGGGTAATTACTCAAAACTACTTATCTTTTTTATTATTAAAAATCATTCTTCATTCATTTATAATGACTCAAAATTACTCATCATTTCCAAACACTAATTTATAATCATTGATTTCTAAACATTCAAAATAACTCATTTATGAACTCTTTTAGTGTCTGGAATCTCAAATGCCCAGAACCACGCATGTATGACATCCTTAGATAATTTTGAGGAGACTCAAACTCAAGACCTCTGGTAATTGGACATACACTAATGTCGTTGAGCAACGGCTCATGTGGCAAAATAATTGTATAGTTAACTGTACGTTTTAATAACTTTTATTTATAAAGATATATACAAATCATAATCAAAATAAATAAAAAAATTTAAAAGAAATAGTATCGATTTTTTTTTTATAAATGTAACCCTGTCGTGAAAAGTAAAATAAAAAAATACTTCAAATTTCAATTAAGATAGGAATATAATAATTTAATTAAAGTTATATATATTAAAAAAAATGAAGGAAAAATCGTCAATAAACTATTCCTTCGTCATGGGAATCTTGAATACCCATCAATCAAAAAGGCATCCAAATCTTGTAGGATGCCGGCATACGGGAACTCTATGATGTCTGAGAATGTCAAAATACCTAGCATTATTCAATTACCACGAAATGAACATGGTAATGCAGATCTTCATTCCATGAAAATATTAAATTGCCTCAAAGTGACGACCCTTAAATGGATATGACAAACTTGTGAAAGTGTTAAAATATAATTATTGGTATTAAATTTAAAATATTAAAATATCTTAAATATCTATGAAAAAAAAGGTTAGCTTGCAATGTTGGGTTCCTACAAATTTGTGGCAAGAAAAAGAGCAAAAGGGGGAAAAAGCATATGAAAAAGATTGACACAATACTGTACCTCCTTCTATTTTGGCCAATTTTTAAAATAGAAAAGCCTAAAAAACTTCACCTTTTTTGGACCCCACCCTAAATTAAGAATTTTTAGTCATAGAAGGTGCCTCTAGCTATTGTCTCCCTATCAATTTCAATCATAATGCCTTTTTCTTTTTTCTTTTTTTAAAAATGTATATAATGCTATTGCTAATCATCTTTTTTTTTTCCTTATTTTCTTTGCTTTCCTTTGCTTTTAAGAATTTTTCATAATATATTCATCATTTTATTCGATTTACTTTTCAAAGGTTTAGTCATGTGCACATCTTTTTGTTCAAGTTGTATTTGCAAGTCTATTGGCTGAATTTAATTAAGTTTTGATGAGTTTGTGTCATTTTAAATTGGAAAGTTGATTAACCTATGCTGATCAAAATTTTGAATCTTTCTATGCCCTCACATTTTGCATAGACTTTCTAGTATACATTTACCAGTTGTATCTCAATCTTTAACTAAAAAAAACAAAAAACAAAACAAAAACTTAATTTTGAATCTTTTTTTTCATACTTTTGATGTGAATTGAAATGTCATCAAACAATGAAACGATTAGGCTACCATCTCTTTCGATTCGATTTTATGACCTTTTAATTATGAGAATACATTGATTTCGTTATACGACTCTCCTTAATAAAAAATTAATTTTGCAATAAATCAAACCATTTAAAATTGTCATCAACAAAAGTAATTTATTATTTCCTAGTAAATTTTGTTGATGTTTGGC
Organism: Sicyos edulis; assembly: GCA_036507275.1. Taxonomy (NCBI): domain Eukaryota; kingdom Viridiplantae; phylum Streptophyta; class Magnoliopsida; order Cucurbitales; family Cucurbitaceae; genus Sicyos; species Sicyos edulis. Next base: position 68,390,262 of record CM071846.1, read on the forward strand.
AGATAATCAAAGCTAACACTCATGTGTGGTGTAAACTTGTTGAATGAGAAAATAAATTATTTATAAAAAAAAAAAAATGCAAACCTTTAGTTGTATAAATATATCGCCTTTTTTAGTTCCACTGCAATATGAAAAGTTGAAGATTTAAACAAACTGACAATAAAACATTGATTATTGTTAGTAGCTTTTTAATAATGACATTTAGTTAATTAAAGGGAAATTGTGGTATATAGTCCAATTTCACAAAATAATTGTAGATTCGGGCAAATTTGAATTTTTTTGTATCCATAGTCAAATATACAATATAATTAATATTCATCATACCATATAATTTAAGGTATTAATGTAGTATTTTGTATTATTATATATTATTAATACAATATTCATGAGTACTAAAATAATATATATTGTTTTAGTACATATGAGGGGAGGATGACAAATACCGATTTTAGAGTTGAACGTATGACGTTGATGGTTTACAAATAAACAATAAAATTATTGCACCACTCACTCATTTGGTGAGTACTATAACAATATTTAGGATTAGAAAATTTGAAATCCATAATGTCTAGGTTAAAAATACAAGTTCATTATCATTAAACTCAATCCATTTTGACTTATGTATTTATAAATAAGAGGTTATAAATTAAAATCATGATGAGGAGGGGGATAAATACCTGAACCTTTGACACTGATGTTGAACTGGTTTACAATCAAACAATGAAATCATTGTGCCACTGACTCATTCGATAAAATATCCCGACATTTAAATTTAAACTGTCCTTATATTTTTAGTATAAATAATCACTATGATAGCGTATAAAATTAGAAGAAAATATAAATGTATGTCGTTCCTTGTCTTTTTGGGGTGCTGTTTTAGTGAGCCGGGCTATCTTTTTCAATGGGCCTAGGCCTCACAAGCTGCTTGACGGCCCAAACAAGCGCAGAAGCCCAAAATTGAAATTAAATTAGTTAAACAAGAATGGAAATATGCGAAAACCACTACCCCTAAAATATGATGTTGGTAACAGTTAACCTCATAAACTTTTAAATTGAGTAATCATTTTTCTGAAATTTTGAAAAACATTACGGTTAATCTCTTTATGCTAAATTAGAAAATTCATTCATATACAAACTATGTCAGATTTTATGGCTGCAACAAAGCCTCCGAAAAATGCATTCATATCCATCACATTTAAAGACTTTTTGCAATAAGAGAGTCTACATGAACAATCATCGAGAAAGATCGTAACATCATCTATACATTTTATACTATAATTGTAACATTAGAATTGTAATATCATATTTTGTAATACTACACTTTTGTTTGTATCACCAACCAATTGCGTCACTGACCATCGATACAAATCTACTCTTCTCACACGGTAAGAATCCTTTCAATTTAGCATACAACCGTTAATTTAATATAATTGTTATGAACATCATATTTAGAATATGTGATTTGTGCACTTTCCTCAAAATGTTTTTTTTTAAATGTACCAGATTTACTGGTACTTATTATTGTCGTTGACTATATTTACTAATTATTTTAAAAGTAACCGTATTTAATTACTTTATAAATTTGATAAGTTTTCCAAAAAATTAAATAGCCAGATTGGTAATTTAATATAAATTTTAATTAGACGACCACAATATGATGTCGTGATATTTATAATTGTGTGTGTGAACACTCATCTTCAAACATAGAGTTTCCCATATTTCCCTTACAAACATCAATTTCTAAAGTCCAAACAATGTTTTCTCAACAGCTTATCTATAAATCATCCTTAAACAAGGTTTTTTCAACACTTATTCTATTTTTAGTTTTTAAAAAAATATTATATACAAAAACACTAATTTTGAAACGAGTATTACACGTCTCTAATCATCTTTAACTTCTACTTTCAAATATCTTCTAAGGTAAATTATAAATTTGAATAATTTGATTTGAAAAAAAAAAGTTAGAATTTAATTACTATAGTTTCAAAAACTATAATTTAGTCCTATAATTTGATAATGGTTCAAATTTAGTCGCGATGATTTTAAAAACTATAATTTAATTTTTATAATTTGATAAAATTTAATTATTAGTCATTGTTGTTGGAAATCATCGTGAATTGTATAAATTAACTATTCGTGTTAATTTTTTTTGTTCAATCAATCACTTAACTCATACTAATGTCATTGACACGTAAATAACTAACTTTCACGTATTCAATTTTATAATAATTATAAATGATAAAGAGATTTTATCAAACCATAGTGACTAAATTTTAACTTTAAATATAAGAGGAACTAAATTCTAACTTTTTTTCAAATTTTATCATGATCAAATTTTAATATTTTTTCAAACTATATAGACTAAATTTATATTTTATTCATATCTTCCTCATCATTATACATACTGATGAACAAAAGCAGATAAAATAAAGTATAAATAAATATTTAAAAAAAAAAAGAACAATGACAAAATTAAGGACTGTCCAAAAGATTATGAATTATTTATATTAAAATTTCAAACACAATTCGGAATTTCCAAGGTGACTCGGTCATGAAATTTCTCTGGCGGCTGCCGAATTTCATCAAAAGCAGCCTATTTGATTTTCAGAAGAAAAAAAAAATCAGAAAAGAACAAAAATACCAAAACAATATCCACATTTGCAAATGACCTTTTTGAGCCAAAGCCTATTTCCGTAATTTCATAAACCAATCCGTGGAATATTAGCCCAAACCGGAAGAAGACCCACCGTATCACAGAACCCATATCCGTAATTTCATATGCCCCTTCCATTAAAATAAGAAAACTAATATTTTAATCTTAATACTTTTACCTCTAACATTTCAACAATATTTTATACATTTTTTTAATTAAAATTGGAATTTACACAAAAACTAAAACAATTCTTTATTAGTAACATATTTTTAGCTTTTCATTACAATTGGAAGCACATTTTTTAAAATAATTCATTTATAACACATTTTCTCAAAATTCATATTGTATCATTATTAGACTTCTAGACTTTTTTTATTAGTCCAATTTTAGACTTTTATAGTTAATTGATAAATTTCAATCGATTTTAAGTGATTGAACCGTGTAAATTGATAGACTTTAATCATTTTTGTGCCCGAAATCATAAGTTTAGGAACTGTGCTATACATGAAATTATTTTTGTTTTTTTAATATACATGCAAAATCTCCTTCTTTATTAGTATATTAAAATCTAAAATCAATATAATCATTATTTTAGTTAACAATATATTAGATGACTCATAATTTTGTTATCTAAGGGATTAAATCTAAAAAGATTGGTGGTGATTCAATTTAAGGTCGTGTTTATGAGTTGAATCGTGAAAAAATGATATTTGATTATTGTTTTGTTGAAAATCATAAAATTAAAGTGAACATTATTTAAATTATTTATGTTTGTTGGTGTTTCGCTCTTATTTACTTGAGAATAATAAAATTAAAGTGAATATTATTTTAATCATTTAAGTTTGTTGGCGACGTGTTGACTCGATTAATGGAATGAAACCAATTCAACCTTACGGTCATGAATTTGATCATATAAATACTCGTTGAACCCTAAATTTCCGGAGATAATATTTTAAAAATCTATTCATAAATTCTTTCTTAAAAATATATTTACATAATTACAATTATTATGTAATAACTTCAATTAAAACTAATTTTCGAGACCAATTTTAAGTTTTTTTTTTTTGTTTAATTATTTTGAAAGTGGACTAAAAATGTAAGAAATTGGACAGAAATAGTGTATTGTTTACGATCGCAGACAGGTTTAGAAGAGAAATAGGGCCACCAACAAAGTGTCTCCCAATTGTTTCTTCGTCTCTTTTAAGCCTTTCTTTCTTTCTTCTCTTCGTTTCAACGTTTTCTTTTTCTCTCAACTTTTTTCCAGCCGCTCTTTTTTGAGCTGTTAAAGAACCCAAAAAAAAAAAAAAAAAAACAGAGTTCCTCTGAAAAATTGAATCCCCATCTGCTCTGATTCCTTTCTTCTCAATGTAACAGATCATAAAACCCCTTTTTCCAAATAAACAAATATTATCAGGGAATCAAAGTTGGGATTGATATTTGGCTCTTTTTTTTGTTGTTTTTGGGGAAGAAGATGAAGAACGAGGATCAATCCAGGTCTCTGTTTGGGATTTCCCTCACTGATCGGCCCAAATGGCAGCAGTTTCTCATTTGCTCTTCTGGGTTTTTCTTCGGCTACCTTGTTAATGGCGTTTGCGAGGTTTGTTTCTATCAAACCTTGTTGTGGGGGTTTTGTGGGTTTGTTTCTTCCTGTTTTTGCTGATTAAATTGTGGGTGTTGGGTTGATTCTGTTTTTTTTTTTTTTGGGCTCTGTGTTGATTTTCATGGCTTTCTGAAGAAGTTGTGTCTCTTAGTTTATTTACTCTGTGTTTTTGTAACTATTTGGTTTATGAGGAAATGGAGGGGGATTTTTGGAACAGGGTAATGAAATCTGGCTGCTGTTTTGGTGCCTTTACTTTTATTATGCTTCTTGATTAAGAAACCTAATTCTCTGTATTAAGAAAGTTTATGTTTTAGGGTACAAGAATAATCTATTCCTTCTATGCTATTGGGGTTTTTAAAAGTTGATTCCCTAGGCTAACAGCCTTGAATTTCTGTGCTAGCATAGCTTATTTTAGGGTTCATGATTTGGTCAAATACAATCGGTCTAGTGGTCAAGAAGGACGATAAGATTGTAAGGTTGTCACCTACCTTACGAGCATTCAAATGTTATAGAGTTAGACCGTATGTCCGATGAAAATAGTCGAGTTGTGCATAAGCTGACCTAGACACTCATAGGTAGAAAAAAAGTTTGGTGAACTTTCTAATCCTTGGGTTGATATTGACAAACTTGTTTCTGGTTTGCAGGAATATGTGTATAATCGTCTTCAATTCAGGTATTTGATCTATGTTTTTGTTTGTATTGTTGTTTTGAATTTGAACTATTCCATCTCTATGGAATTGGGTGTTCAACTTTATGCTAAATCCTATTCTTACAAAGTTTGATTTCTGCAGTTTTGGATGGTACTTCACATTTGTGCAAGGATTTGTTTACCTTGCACTTATTTATCTCCAAGGCTTCACCACCAAGCAAATGGTCAACCCATGGAAGACATATGTGAAGCTCTCAGCTGTTCTTATGGGATCTCATGGATTAACCAAGGGATCTTTGGCTTTTCTGAACTATCCAGCACAAATTATGTTCAAATCCACCAAGGTATGTTTTTCAGTCAGGAAAAACTGTTGAAAACTTGAAATGTTAGATGGTGTATTGGTTTTACTTTTCGATTAGTTTTAGAATCGAGTTTCGGTAACGTAATTCTGTGATTTTTTATTGATTCCGTTTGCTATGTAAACTTCAGGTGCTTCCTGTTATGATAATGGGAGCCTTTGTTCCTGGCTTGAGAAGGAAATATCCAATTCATGAGTACATTTCAGCCCTTCTTTTAGTCATTGGATTGATCCTATTCACCTTAGCAGATGCACAAACTTCTCCAAACTTCAGTATATTGGGCATTGTTATGATAAGCGGTGCTCTTGTCATGGATGCCTTTCTCGGAAATTTGCAGGAAGCCATTTTTAAAATGAATCCGGATACTACACAGGTAAGCTTTGCCCGGTATTCACTTCGTTTAAGACGAGTTCTAGATGTTTATTTTCAGAAACAGTGGTGGTTTCTGTTCTAACAATTCTCGATACAACATCTTGATGTTCTCTTTGGCAGACCGAGATGTTATTTTGCTCGACCGTAGTTGGCATGCCTTTCTTAGTAGTACCAATGGTGTTAACGGGAGAGGTGTTTCGAGCCTGGACTTCTTGTGCTGAAGTAATTGACTAAATCCAACTCTCTTCTAATTTAGTCTTTACTCTTCTTGCCTGTTCTTGTTTCTTTCATCATTTTCTTTATAAAATAGTGCTTGTCACTATTGGCCAATGTTGGCCTTAGATTTCCTGTTTTCCTACAAGTCAAAGGGTTTTAATAGTCAAACATCTATAGGATTTGTTCAATGTGTGCCTAGAAAATGTTCTGTCTGCAACTTAGTCAACATAAGCTCTTTATTCTAATATAAAATTGGAGATAATACTTCTTAATTTCCAATGTTTGGTATTATCATTGAAGAAGCCAATCTTTGCAAAGGTCAACAAAGATAGGATTGTTAATTGTACAACATTACACTAAATTAGCTATTCAGCTAACTTTTTGACTTGTACTAAATATATCACAGCACCCTTATGTCTACGGCGTCTTGGTGTTCGAAGCCATGGCGACGTTTGTTGGTCAAGTGTCGGTTCTGTCTCTCATCGCTCTTTTTGGTGCCGCCACAACTGCAATGGTATGTTTGTCTTTGAAATCTATACTAGTTTCTTCTACGTGTGAAGTTCTCTCGGTCGACGATATACGTTTTAACCGACGAGTTTCAATCTTTTTCTGATGTGTGCAGATAACAACAGCAAGAAAGGCAGTGACTCTTCTACTTTCATACATGATATTTACCAAGCCAATGACAGAGCAGCATGGAAGTGGGCTGCTTCTTATAACCATGGGAATTGTATTGAAGATGTTGCCTGACAATAAATTGCCTTCAAAAACAGCAAAATCATTACATAGAGAAGAAGATGAGGACCAGTTAGATAAAGGAAAAGCACAAGATGAAGAGAAGAGACCATTGGTTTGAATTTAGCTTTTTGTAGTTTTTCCATCAATAAAGAGATGTTTTATATGTTTTTTTGTTTTGTTTTTAAATAATAGTTTTCCATAAGTGGTTATTTATTTTCTTTTTATTTTTCTCAAAAAAGAAAGAAATTACTATAATGTAAAGTTAGAAAAAATAATGAATATTTATACACACAAGCTTACTTTTCACTTCTTGTTATTCAATTTTATTTTTGGAAATAGAAATGATGGCTAAAGGAGATATTTCACTTCCATTCTTTGTTTTGGTTTTGTTTCAATTGGTTTAGTTATATTAGGTAGCATGATGTTTCAAAAAGACATATTTGTATTATTAGATTACTAACCCATTTGCAATTTGCAATTTTTTTAAGAGTCTAAATAATACCTTTCAAAATACTTTTCAAACTTATGTATCATTATCAAAGTCACATCAAATTCACATTGTCCATTCAAATGCTTTAATAAAAAACAGTTCATTCAAATTTTGAAATATGTTGACATTTTAATTTAATAATTTATTAACAGAAGGTAAAATTATTATTATTATTATTCTTTTAATGAAACGACGGTTTCTAAGTTTTAAGTCAAATAAATTTATTATATTATTACTGTTTGAGCGGATCAAATAAGTTTATCAACTTTCCATTTTTGTATCTAGTAATTAATTGCATGAAATTGGATATTAAATCTATTAAGATATTTTTCCTTTTCGAAAATTGAAATTCCGTGAACGTTTTTTTTTCTTGGTACAAATTCTATGAACTTATTCATTGCAAACTTGCCAATAGAGCAATAGTTCAAGCGACATCAATGTACGCCTAATGATCAAAGGTCTTAGGTTTGAGTCTCTCCCACTCCTAATTGTTGTAATCTCAAAAAAAAAATTATCGCAAACTTAAAATTCAAACTTTATTAGACACTAAAAATTAAACTAAATCTCCATTAAAAATTAGAACTTTCTTTTCTCTTAATAGGTAAAATAAGCTTATCTCGATTATAATCGCCATATATCTTCAATTTAGTCGCAAATTCAGAATTGTACTTCAATTTAGAGATTGCTTATCACAACCTTACCACTTCTAATATCGTTGTATTAAAAAAATGTTCAAATACTATTTTAATTCTTAATTTTTGTGATTTATTTCATTTTGGTTCATATATTTTTAAAAGTCCAATCTTAATTTATAAACTTTTAAATTTTGTTCATTTTTGTTGAATTTTCAAATGTTAAATTTTAGTCCTTAGATTAAAAAAAAGTTAAAAATTAATCTATATTATAAAATTGAAGTCAATATTAATTGAAATTAGCTCAATAATGTTAATTACTTTAATACGAGTAAATAACATATGTGAACCTATTTCTTTAATTTATGGAAAAAATGGCAATTTTTAAAGAAAAATTTATAACAAATGACCAGTTTGAAAGTTTAGAGACTAGGGTGTCTATTTGAGATGTTGAGATAAGATTTAGGTTAAGAGTTATATTGAGGAGTTGTGTCAAAAATTCGTTTGAATGTAGTTTAGTAGTTAATAAAATGATTAAAGTGAATGGTTAAAAATGAGTCATTTTGATTGATTTGAAATAAATGATTAAAAATGAGTGGTTAATAATAATTGAATAGTTATAAATGAATGGTTAAAAATGAAAGTTATTTTTAAAAGTAAAAATTAAAAAAAAAGTTAATAAAAAGAGGATTTTGCACGTATAACAAAAAATGGCAAAATATTTCCATCTATTAAACAAAATTTAAATTAATTCATTTTTAGTAAAAAAAAATCAAATTGAATTATATTAGTGATAGAATTCAATCAATAATAAACTCATCTCATCATTGATTGAGTTTTATATTCGTGATAGAAATTCAAATTGAGTATAATGATAGAAATCAATTTGTTATATATGAATTATTTTAGAAATTATGCTACGGATCTAATACAAAAGATAGAATGTATTATTGATAATAAATTACCTAATAAAAAATCATTTGGATATAAATCTTCGAGTTAATAAATTCAAAAACTAAATAATACCTAAATATGAAATATGAGTGGGTGGGCCAGATAAGCAAATGGGCTCCACCACAGAAAAGAGACACAAGTAGCTTAGCCAAGCCGAGGCCTTTCTGATCGCGGCGAACAGATCCAACGGTTCCAGTTGAAACTTCACGCGTACAGAATCCAACGGCTCACATGAATTCATTTGATTATTATTATTATTATTTATTTTCCATAAATCCCGAAAACGTTCCTTTTTGTCTCCTCTTTTGAGCTAAATCAAGTCTGTAGCAAAAATCTTGGGGGAAAAACCCTAATAAATCTTTCACTGTTTTTCGGTTTTGCAAGATTTTTGTTGAAATCATGAGAGAAACTAAGCTAACCGGCTTATCAGACTCCAATCCCGACACTTACGATTCCGGTATGTTCTTTTTTGCTTTCATTGCATAAAACCTAATTTGTTGTTTTCATGATTTTCTATATGTTTGGAAGCTTGAAGATTAAGTATTATATCAACTTTTTTGGGTTTTAATTTGTATGGAATGTGCTTAGATTTGTTGAATTTTTACTTACAGAGTGATGCCTGGAACTGCCAAGTAAGGAATGAGCATAGTCGAATGCTTCCGTGCTCTTCTTTTTCGTTGGATTAATTAGTTTTTCTTGGTCGGTGTTTTTTGTTTGCTTCTATTGGGTTCTGTTTTCTGATAATAATTTTAACTTTTGGGGTGGCTCGGTGGTCGAAAGCTTGGACTTGGAAAGTGTGCTCCATCGAGCGAAACTCTCCTTTGACATTAATTGGAAGATACCTCTCGTGTCTTCATTCCTTTGATGTCTCGTGGTATCTAGCCTAGGGATGGGTGTGATTAGCCTGTGTATAGTGGAGTGAAATATTTTTAACTTTTCCGCTTTCTAGTTACACCTTCTTGCTTTGTGTTTGATAACCATTTTGTTTTTAGTTTTTAAATTTAAGCCTACAACAACTATCTTATCATATGATTATTTTTCTTATTTTGATATCTATATTTTTGCTAAACCAAAATTTGAAAAAAAAAAAGAAGGTAGCTTCAAAAAATTTATTATTTTTTTAAAAAAATTTGGTTAGCATTCACATGAATCACATACTTTCTTAAAGAAAGATTGATACATTATAGGAAGGATGAAACATATAAGTAAAAATAAGTTAAAATTTCAAAGACAAAAGACCAAATAGTTATCGAGCCTTATTTGGTTGTATTGGGTTTTCCAGTTTTCTTCTAAGGATCGGGGAGTCAATAAAAGACCATATTGAATTTCAGAAACCCTTTTTTAAAATTTTGGATTTTGTAGCGGAGTACTTCCTGATGAAATAACATTATGACTGAAGAGCTTAATGCATTGTATTTTCCTCACTTTCGATAATTTAATGCAGTTTGGTAACAAGAGGGTATTGGCGGGATCCTTTTTCGATGTTCAGAGGGCAGAACCATCTCAACAACCAAAGACAAAAGCACCTACACTTGATGTGGGTCGGGCCGAGTCATCTCAGCAGCATGTGAGAGCACTTAACACTCAATTTGCAAGGTCTAACTGTAAATTCTATAACTTGAAAGCACTGGTTTTGTTTCATTAGCATGCGTTGACCATATATTATAAAAATTAAATTTTACCCCTTGATTATGTGTTATCTTGATTTGTCTTGCTTGATACTTTGAATTTCTGGATTCTTTTTAGAATTTAGGAAATGTGAATATTGGGATTGCACAATGCATACCCATGTGATAGTCAATGGATACCATTTTTTTTTGTTTGCATACAGTTGGGTGCAGTCACAATTGACCGACCATCCAGATGAACTTTGGGAAGATGGTATCCGCGATTACTTGACTCATGCCTCAAGTATTATGGTAAGTGCTGTGCTCTTAAGGTTTGTTCTGTTATTATATAATTTCATTGATAGTTGAAAATGTTATACAATACCTACTGAAACAACGGTCATGAAGATAAAACCGAATACAATGGTTGATTAGTGGAACAAAAGTTAACATTAGTTTTTTCATACTTTATCTAAACTCCAGCTTTGATTTTTTGTAAGTCACGTTTGATGGCTTTCATGCCGTTCGGATGAGTTTGAAGACATACAATGCCTTTAACATCATGAGAAATCAATTTAACTTATTTAAGAATTCCTTAACTATCAAGCATTCATCGCTCTTGTTATCAGTCCGAATTGAATGCACCCTGCCTTATATGCTATGATGTAAATTCATTGCATTACTTCATTTGTTAAAGCCTAAAGTTCTCTGAAGTTGAATTCCCCACTAAAGCCTTATATACAAATTATATATTGAACCAGTAATCTTGCCTTAATTGCTTTTATTCAAAGGAAAAATTTAGTGATATTGTCGAGTGGCTCAAAGCAAGTGCTGTTAAAGGAGAAAGTTCACCTGCTACTGGATCTCGGTCTCCCACAGCTGAAATGAAAACAGAAGTTGAACGCGAAAATACTGATGTAAAACTATTTCAAGGACAAACTGCTTTAGCACCGACTAGTGCATCTTCGGGCATTGCAACGTCATGGACCTCAGAGACATTCTTCAACCATCAAGCTCCTAGCATATTTGGTAACTTTACTTTGCTAGTTCTTTTGTTCAAAGATTTTGTTGTCAAGGGTTTTCCATGTGCTTATGAAGTAACATGGAAAACAAAGTAGAAAGTAATTGGAAACCAAATTTGACATCACTTTAGTACTTCATTTGAATGGCTGTGAATGATAAATATCCACGAAGTTAAACAAATTTGAATAAAAAAAAGTGGTATACATTGGCTATCATATGGGTATGCATTATGCAATATTCCACAAATTTGAATATAAGTAACATGTTGTTAGTAGTATTGAACTATTATGCAGTATTGAATGATAAATAACCATAGAGGATTGATATGGTTAAGACTTCTAGTTATTTGGATTTGACCGCATTTTCAGTAATTCCATATGGCCACCCTCTTGGAAACTTGAAAGGCAATGTCACTAGTTCATGTTCAAGGCTTTGAGGGCTGCCTATCCTGAACTTTAAAATAGCCATCAAGTCTTCTGATTTGACTGGTTATGATGTGATCATAGTGTATAAAAAAGGATTTACATTTTGTTGAAGTGCTAACCCTAAGCCCAGATGTTCTTATTTTGGGTTGGGCTAGTGCTGATTTCTTTTAATGATATGATTTTTCATAGTTACATGAACAAAAACCATATTCTTTATCGTTTTCTGACCCAAGGTTTTGTTTGTGATTCATTATCTTTTTAGCCTTTAGTTAATGTTGATGGCCTGCTCTCTGTTCCATCTTTTCTATGATAAAGTTCTTGGAGAAAAGTAACATGTTTTGTCAGTAGTATTGATGTATTCCCCAATTCCTAAGTTTGTTAACACCTTTTTTTTTTTTTTTTTTCCTTTGGAAGGCTTACAAAATTCAATTCCGGCCAATGGTGTTTCTGTTGGTCAAATTGCAGTCCCAACATCAGAGAATGTGGATGATGGTGAGTCGCTTTAGATTTTGGTGTTTGTTCAAGTTATTTCGTGATTGAGTTTTATCTCTCTAAGCTACTCTGGTGAATCACTGATACTTTTAAGTTGCAACTCAATAAATTTCTCGGTTAATCTCAATCGATATACAGATGATATACAGATGTCACACCGATGATGTCTTGTTTTTTTTTTTTAATAAGAAATGTAAACATTTGACAAAATTGGTGATCGACGGTGCTAAGCGCATGCAAATGACGTGTTTTATGAAATCATAGTTGTTAAAGATCATCTGTGGGAGATAGGACTAGGAGTGAGGGGAAATTTGTTTGGATCGAATGGTTTTGCAAGTGAGGGCGGGTGCGAAAAAACATGTAAATTGTGTTGGGAAGGATGGCTGTTTCAATTCACCACTTATTAAATTTGAAGCGTTGATTTGGTTATAGAAAATGACTTGGAGCAGCCAAGCAGCCCATCTGTAAAGAAGTCCGAAGAGAAAGGGGTGGTTGTAGTGCATGAAGTTAAGTGCAAGCTCTATGTGAAGGTATAACCAGATTGAAAATGTGCTGTTGATGAGTATATTGCTTCCGTTTACTGTTTTTTTTATTCGGGTCTTGTTTAATCCTATTAATTATAGTATTAACTATTATTGACACGTTGTACTGTACGTAGTCAACCGATCCAGCCGATAAAGATGCCTGGAAAGATAAGGGCACAGGGCAGCTTTCCATCAAATGCAAGGAGGGTATCAGCAAGGGTACAAAGGAATCCAAACCAACAATCGTAATTCGAAACGACGTATGTAATACAATTTACGCTTAATCCTCGCTGTTTAGATAATAGTTTTTGTTTATCTCAGCAGCTATTGACAACCGTGAGTGTTAGTGGCTTGTTCCTTTTTCTTAATCATACAATGTGGCTTGTTCCTTTTTCTACTTATAGGTGGGGAGACTGCTTCTAAATGCTTTGCTCTATCCAGGAATCAAAACAAGTACTCAAAAGAATTCCCTTGTTGCAATATTCCATACGTCGGTAATGATTTTCTTCATACTGAAGTGCATTTTTAGTTCGTGAAGTTATTTCATTTTTCTTAATGGCTCGGTTTCTTAACAATTTTAGTCCGTGAAGTTGTACTTTCATATGCATGATGATAGAAGTAGCATGCCTTAAGTTGTCTTCTTCTAAATCAATGTAGTAGCCGTCTCCAAGGGGTGACACAGTGGTTGAAGACTCGGGTTTTGAGGATATGCTTCCCTCAAGGTCCCAGGTTCGAGACTCAGTTGTGACATTATTCTTTGATGTCTCTTAGTGCCCGGCCTAGGGACGGGCGTGGTTATTGTTTCAAAAAAAACAAAATCGGTGTGGTAGCCATTAATTGGCCTAGTAACATAAAGAGCTTTAGAGATCTAAGAGGTGATAGGTCCAATTCGTGGAGGTCATCTATTTAGAAATTAATTCTTATGAATTTTCTTGACAACCAAATATCGTATGATCTGGTGGTCTGTCCGTGAGAATAATCGAGATGCGTTTAATCTCATGTTCTTTTCCCGTTTTTATCTTTGGAATGGAGCAATTTCATTCTGAAAAGAAAGTTTTTGGTTGGATTGGTCCTATATACTCCTAGACATCTGTAGGAAATCAGTTTCCGTTGCTTTTGTAGAGTGAAGGCGACGTGAACGATAATGACTATAAAGATACAGTCGTGGCTCGAACATACTTGATCCGATTAAAAACAGAGGACGATCGGAAGAATCTAGCAACCGCCATTCAAGAATGTGCTCCTGCTCCTTGAGATTGATCTAAAGATGGCGTCTTTAGAGAGATCAGAGAATTTTGTCTGTTTATTTTTTTTCTTTGCCCCCCATTTTTGAGGGGGGTTTCTTGAGAAAACAAGATCAGTTTCCTAAACTGATCCCTACTCAATGAATCTACTTCTTAAGTGATCCTGACACGTGTACTATAAAGAGAATGAGAATTCGGTTTTATTTATTGTAACATTGCAATAATGCAAAATTTATTTTGTTTTTCGCAAATGTCACAACATTCCCTTTTCTTTAGTGCAATTAATCTTGTTCCAAAGATTTCGAACTCAGCGATCTTTAACAACTTAATGTACTAGATTTGGTTAAAGTAAATCAACGGAGTATGATACTTTTTTAAATTTAATTACAAAGAAAGATTGATATTCGAATATGTAATTTCCTAATTATTGTCATATATCAAGTTAGTTCTGCTTGGAAATGGAAACTCTGGTCTATTCAACATTATTTTTCTAATTCTTTCCGGGATGGTTGTTGGTATCAATGGAAACCCAAGAAGAATTATATTAACTTGTAGAACATTTAGGAGAAATTCATCAACGAGCGTTTGTAGTCCAACGGTTAGGATAATTGCCTTCCAAGCAATAGACCCGGGTTCGACTCCCGGCAAACGCATAATTTTTATTGCGTTTTTTTCTGCTATTTTCCTCTAGTGCCCAACGTTTTCCGACTCTGTTTACTTTTTTTTTTTCTTTGAGAAGTTTTTTTTAATAGTTTCTGATTCAGTTTATAAACATGTTTAAAGTTAAGACTTTTTTTAAATAAAGCAATTTCCGACTCAGTTTTTCACACGTGGACAAAAAAACATTTTGTCAATAAATTAAAATTACCATTTTCATTTTTAAAAAAATCCAACATTTTTAAAATGACTGAACTTACAATATTTTAATCCTTTCTGATTTCTAATCCTTTCCTCTCCACAGCTAGGTGACAATTTAATATCAATTTCATTGGGCTGGTTCCTAACAAAATCACACCTTCAGGAAGGTATAAAATTACAAGGGGTTTACCAATTAACAGGCATGCTAAGCAATACGTAGATAAGGGTGGGTAAGTATTTTGGAAATACTTATCCGTTCCATAAACTACATAATTTTACTTTTTTACATTTCTCTCTCCATCAATTAAAGATAATTTTTTTTTAGAAAAAAAAAATTATGTGGCTCTAAATTGAGTAAATATTTTCAAAATACTTACCTACCCACTCTAAAAAAAGGTCATTTCTTTTGAGGGCAATTTGGGTGCAGTCATGACTGCACCCCACTCATAATGTCAACATATGTGGCACTTTTGGTGCCACACATCTCAGCTCACTTTTCTTTTTCTTATAAAAAAAATATTAAAATGTGTGTATGACATCATGAGTGGGGTGCAGCCAATTGCCCTCATTTCTTCTTACCCTCCGACTCTAAAACCACACCCAAAACAATGTTAGGGAGTTGTCAAAAAAGCCAAGCCAATGCAAAACCTATCACCTTTTACTTGTGACAACTTCCATATAACAAGCATAGTCCCAATAGCACAACTTTGAAATTATAAAACACAACACATGCTGCCCAGACTCTATATAACTTCACTCATGAGACTGAAACATTGAGAAATCTCGGCATCAGCATCAGCATCTTCGACTGCTTTCCGTGTTCTTCTGTAGGACTCGCCAGTAGATTGGCAAACAAAAAGCAGACTGAAAAGAAAACGTTAAAAGACAAGTGATAGCCTAAGAGATGGGGTGATTGGTATATGTGTGCAAGACGCCCATCGTATAACTGATTCGGTAACAATGAGATTCAGCTGATTGAATTCGCCAAATCCGATCATGTGGTTCCTTTTGCTGGGAATGTTGGTCCCTCTAGATCCACCTGGCCCTCCCTTTTGAGTTTCTTTCCTCTCCATTTCTCCAAACCTGGGCTTGGTTGGATTTGTTGGTTCCAGCAGAAGAGAGAGCTTTCTCTTGATTGGTTCTGCATTTAAAGATAATATGTACCATTGAAAAACTAGAAGGATGGAAAAAAGAGTAAGTATTAGATAGTGTGGATATCCATTTCAAAACCAATTGATAATGAAATCTTTCTTATATATTGCAATGAGGTATCCACTTTTTCTGAGGTGGGATCCTATCAGAAAGCATTACACTAAATTATTTCCAGATTGTTGCTTTGAACAAGCTATTGCTATTCATTCCAAACATGAAGGAAAGGTAGAATCTAATGGCTTTTCTTTTTTGTCTTCTTCAGAGTTCTTATTCAATATATATATAATTTTATACAACCAACCATCATCCTAAATCTATAATCAATAAAATGAAAAAGGTCTGGAAGTGAGATTAACACACCTTCATGAAGCGAATCCGACAGTGAAAAATTTGTTTTGAATCTCATCGAACTGTTTCCTTGATCAACTGTTGAACATGGACTGAAGAAGGTAAAACTGGGAAGCTTCGAAATTAGGGAAGAAAACTCGGAGGCTGTATCAAACTCAACACAACTGCTGAAAGAAAATCCTCCAGAAACAAGACTAGGCGTCTCGCTGTTATCCAAAATGAATGAAGAGAATGAAGATTTGCAAGTGAATACAGGTGAATGCCCCATTTCCTCACAAATAACAGGATTTCCATCACTGAAGCTAAGATCGTGATTTCTAACGATGAATGGAGGGGGCAACGAACTAATGCCCGCTTCTACACGTCTGCAATCTCGATCATCCAGCTTGTCCTGCTCTTGAAATGCTTGGACAGAATCATTCATCCATGAGTGAGCTACAAGAAACATAAAGAACCTTTTTTTTCAGAGAGATTAAGAATAGCCCACTTTCTTTGGCATGGAATGCATGAATTTATCCAAAACTTAAAAGCTAATACTAAGCCTAGACTAACACAAATCAACAGGAAAGCTCAAGAGTATTAGTTAATAGTTAGTCAATAAACTAAGAATTTTGCATAGACATAAAAGTTCGTTCGTCACACCAGGCTAACTTCCCAAGGAAACTAAGCGAAATCCAATATTAAAAGATAAAAGTACACAGTAATAAGGCCTGCATTGTTCCCATTCCCAGCTCCTGCAGAAAACTAGGCAATTCTAAACCATCTAATCTAATCCATGGCTTTTGGACAGCCTTCAAAAATGATGTTTGGCAAAGCATCAAAAGAAGAAGCCTCTAAGGCCCTAAGGCATCCAAGAAACAAATCTATGGGCTCTCTTCTCGAAGTTTTTTTTAGTACAAATTGGGGGAGGAGGGACCACAAACCTCCCAGAGAGGGTATTACTGCTCTCAAATAAATGAGAGTCAAATACTGATTTTCAGGATCGAACCCATGACCGTGGTATTGAGGTGCATAATCACCAAACAACGAAATTAACATGCAACCAACCCTTTCGGTCCTCTTCTTTAAGTTTTGATTTTTATTTTGGCCCACAGTTCTACTTGGTTATCCAAAAAGAAATTCAACCAAAAAGAATCATAGGATTACCTAGAACCTCCTTAACAGTTAGCCTGTTCGAAGATCCATGCAAAGCATCCTGGTTATTAAGTCCTTGGCAGACGACGACACGTGATCCCATAGATTAGAAGGAAAACGTAAATCTGCAGCTCTAACAGCTTCGAAAATTCTTGATTTGGTCCTGCCCCAGAATGGGGGCATCCCACTGAGAAGAATGTAAAGGACAACTCCAGCACTCCACACATCAGCAGCTTGGTTATAGCCTCCTGCAAGAACTTCTGGGGCAATGTAAAATGGACTCCCAACAGTCCCATGCAAATACTGACCTGTTTTCAGAGGACAAATGCTCATAAAACATAATTTTAAAGGATGGTTTTAAGCCAATGATAAATTCTAAATGAAGAAAAACCTTAGGTGCTTGGATGAGTTATTTTGAGTATTTAGAAAATTGAGGTTTTGTAATAGCTCATTTGGATGTATTATGGAAGAGTTAGAGACAATAGTTTGTTCGGATGTGAATTTAAAATAAGAAGTTATTTTGAGTAGTTAAAAAATGAATAATTAGAAATAAGTTATTTTGAGTAGTTGGAAATTAATGATTAAAAATGAGTGGTTAGAATTTAAGGAGTTATTTTGAGTAGTTAGAAATGAATGATTAGAAATGAAGAGTTACTTTGAGTAGTTACAAAAATTCGTTTGGATGTAGTTTTCTGAGGAGCGATCAGTAAATGCTCAATCTAAACCCTCCTAAAATTTGACAACAAACACCCCTTAGGAGATGACTTTACCAGGTTTGATATAGGTTGCAAGACCAAAATCTGCCAACTTAATTGGAGATGAGGAGGATGTTGTGGCTAATAGAATGTTTTCTGGCTTCAGATCTCTATGAACTACACCATTCTCATGGCAATATTTGACCACTTGAATTAGATGCCTGAAAATAACCCGAGTGTCACATTCCGAAAACCTGCCGTGCTTCTCAAGCTGATGAAAAAGTTCCCCACCAGCACATAACTCCATCAATAAGTGCACACCATCTTCGTCCTCATAGACTGCCTTAAGATTTACAACAATCGGATGCCCAGACAATCGAGACATTATTTCAATCTCAAGCTTAACATTGCGCACATCATTGACTGTCATCAATTTATCCTTGGCAATGGACTTACAGCTAACATCTCACCAGTCATCCTATCAGAACATGATCGAATCACACCAAATTGTCCCCAGCCTAATCGTTCTCTCAACACATACCGATCTTTTAAACTCGCAACCTGCGTAGTTTCCAAAATTGTTTCACTGAGGCTTGAAACTTTGAAGCAGTTGTAGAATTGTACAGACTGATCAATCTGGTCACTTTCAGTTTCACCTCGGTCCGTACTAGGGCAACAGCTGAATAGTACCTCACAACTATATCCTACACTATAAAATCAACCTCGATGACGATTCAAAGACGACGTTTCAGAGACGTCTGACCATAAAAATTACAAAACAAATATAGAACAATGCAGATTCAAAACCTCATCCTGGTCCGACCGGGTTGAGCTCAGGCTACCAAGTTAGTTCTCCATACAAAAAGCAAGTTCAAAACTTCAAGCATCATCTTCCAACTTTAAAACCTAGCAAGTAAGGCTCAACAACTATAGCTCTTCAGATATAACATAATCAAATCTAACTAACTTCAAACCTCTCAAAATTTTCCAAAAAGTTCACAATTCCCATCTCTGAAATTCAGCATGTTATGAACACAAAATAACAATCAAGATAAAATTCCACTTAAAACACGAGAAAAAACACGATATCTACATGGTCCACATTATGTTAACTACGTCCACACGCAAAGAACAGTTTTATTAATCTTTGTGATACAAAATGTCGATCAAATGCGGCTAAAGTTTTAATACCGTATATAGTGCACTCGCATAAAAACCTATTACAAAATGTATCTCAAATACAAACTCAATTGCTAGCTGACCGGGCAACGAGGAGACCCAGCTAAGTAACCGTGGGGCATCATAGTCGAAGGCATATGCCAACAACACAGCAACTAATCAGAAATCAAATTTCAATTCACAAAAACAGAGCAA
This sequence comes from Sicyos edulis, assembly GCA_036507275.1. Classification (NCBI taxonomy): domain Eukaryota; kingdom Viridiplantae; phylum Streptophyta; class Magnoliopsida; order Cucurbitales; family Cucurbitaceae; genus Sicyos; species Sicyos edulis. Next base: position 68,409,801 of record CM071846.1, read on the forward strand.
GAATCACGAGCCACTAAAACGAAATTGAAACTCAAGAGCTGAAAAAACACCCCACAATCACACAAACACACACATTTCAAATTTCAGATGAAAATCGAAACAGACCCAAATGCAACAAAGGCCAAGTTCCAATCAAGGAAAGAAACCATACACAAACACAACATGATCATTGCTCCAGTTTGAGAAGAACAAGTTCAAAAATCAAAAAACAAAAAACCCAAAAAAAGACAGAAATAAAAGGGATTACCAGAAGATTCATCAAAGCTCGATTCTTTCGCCCCCCAAAATCAAATGACAGAGACGGAACAAGAATCAGAGTTCAAAAACCAAAAACAGAAAATCAACGACTAAGAGAGGAATCTGAAGAAAAAGGGACACAAATTCTCGACCGGCTACCGGCTGAACTTTACTCTATATCCCCTTTCAAACCAAGAGAATTTTTGCACCAGCTCTCCTATTATATTTATAGTATACAATTTTCTATAATCGATAGAACTTAATTAATGATAAAACATAGGGCATGTTTGGCTAGGGCGGGAAGGGAAAGGAAGGGAAGGGAAGGGAAAGGAAGGAAAGTTGGAGTAAATTAGTGTTTGGTGGAAAGGGAAAAAAGTGATGTAATAATAAATTTATGTTTGGTGGGAATGGAAAGGAAGTGAGGTAAATTTTTTTTAAATAATAGATATTTATTGTTTTTAATGTAATATTCATAAAATATCATTTTTGAAATTTATTTTATTTATTATTTAAATAAAATTTAAAATTAAGTTTAAAAATTCAAATCAAAATGAGTTACACCAAAAGAAAAATATATTAGTTTAATTATTTCAAGTGTTTATATCTTTAAATCATATGGATATGTATTTTCATATATTTATTAAAAAACATGCACGAGTTAGAAAAAATTGATAAATAATACGATAAATATTTATTAATATATATTTTTATACAACAAATTTCAAATGCATGATAAAAATAGAATGTATAAACACTAACAAATATTATTTAAAGAACCATATATATTTAAAAAAGAAATGATAAATATTACATTTTAAAATAAATAAATATACATAGAATAAATAAATATAATCAATTAAATTAAATTAATTTATGGTTCAAAGTTAACAACTTTAATTCTTGATTCAAGGAAAACTAAGGTTCCAAACTTAATTTTGACTATTTAATTTGAATAATAATATACCAAAATATAATTATAAAAACATTACAAAAATTAAAATAAACACTCAGTTTCAATTTAAAAGATGACTCATTTTATTTTAACTATTACTTAATGAAAATTTAATTTTTATATATTTAGATCGTTATTATTATCTAATAATTAAATTTGATAATCAGATAAAAACAATCAAATCATCATAAATTTATATTGATAAGCATTACTAAAAAGTTGAAGGCAAAATTCAAAAAAAATATATATATATATACAAAATAAATTTGATTAGATACAAAAAAATGGAGGTAATAAATTCTCTGTATAAAAACTTAAAAAGTAAGAAAATGGACTAAAAAATAAAAATTGACCAAAAACAAAAAAAATGGTGGGTTATCCCTTCCCTTCCCAGCTGGGAAGAAATAACCCAGGTGGACAAACACTGACATAAAATTTTTCTTCTCTTCCCATTGATAAGTAAGGGGGCCAAACATGCCCATAAGTTTTTTATAGAACTCGACGAATATAATTTTATATCGGTGATAAAAGAAGTGTACCATTGATTTAGATAGAATTCAAGCAGTATTATAACTCAATTTGAATATTTTCTGCTACAAATAAATTAGTTTTGATTTTGTGCTATTGATGAAAATATTTATCTTTTTAATTATACATGCAAAATCCCGTAAAATTAATTAGTTAATAACAATAATTACTTTTTGAGATAATTATTTATTGTTATGAAATTATAAAGAAAAAATAAATAAGAACAGAGTTTAGAGAAGTGAGACTAGAATGAACTTTATTGAGATTGACATATCTTTTTAAGGATTCCACCATCCATATTTATTGTAGTACAAATGAGTGAGGTACAAGAATATACATAGATATCATTATGGCTAAATAAAAAAAGAATAGTGGGGTAATGGGAAACAACTTACTTACTCCAGGTGATTATTTTCCTAATATGGATGTATATAATTAATAATTCATGACAATTATAGCAATAAGGGGATTTTGGCAAAAAAATAGCAAAATATTTGCACCTATAGCACAAAATCAAAACTAATTCATTTGTAACAAAAAAATCAAATTAAGTTCTATCACTCATTAGTGATAGATGTCTATCACTGATTGAATTCTATCACTAATTATTGATAGATGTCTAATGTGTTATCCATTCAATTATTTTAGAAATTGTGTTGCAAAACTAATACAAGACGTAGAATTTGTTGCTGAGGGCAAATTCCTTAACAATAAGCATCCAAAGCATATAAATAAATATAAATGGTTGGTGGCGTGTTGGCTCCGTTGATTAGTTATAATTCAATTCAAAGTAACTATAAGCTTCTGACTTTCATCTTAAAAATTAATATTTAACTCTCATTTTCTTTACAAGATTTAACTTAATTATACTTCTATTTAGGTTATTTAGGATTTGTAGTCTCGGCCTCAATTTAAACTACAAAAATAGAGAAAAGAAAAAGTATGCCATATAAATAAGCTTGGTATATTTACGGTGTTATCCCCTACAAGATCATGTGCCCAATTGATGGCCTTCATTGCAATAGAAACTATAACTTAGTTTATTAACATCATAATTGTCATAATGTTACTTGATAACTAAATGTTGTAAAATTAAATAATTTATATCAAAAGAATAGTTGAACTGTGCAAAATTGATTTAAATACTTACAAATATTTGTTTTCTCATGAATTATATATAAAAAGTGTCATCTTTCTTGAATGAAGATGTGAATTCTTTGGTCAAATTAATTACAAAAAGTATAAGCTTTTAATAAGATTATTAAGTTTTAACATTTGACTTCTATTTTAAAACATTTAAGTAGACAATGCAAAGAACCTCATGAATGAAATGAAAGTGCATTATTATTATTTTTTTAAATCAAAGTCAAATGATTAATGGTCTAAGTTAGGAATACAAGTTAAATAAGTTTATATTCCTATAATTGAATTTTGGTACAACTTACCTTAAATAGAACTAACACAAATTTTAAATATGATTGGATATAACTATTTGATTTTTGTATTTAGTTTTTAAAATTTAACCATACAAATAGTGTCTTTGTTTTTTTTATTTATAAATCTATTTTTAAAAAAGATTACTCAAAGTTAAAAACTTATCTTTGTATTTTGAGTTTTGTTGTGAAGTATAGTGAAAATTATAACATAAAAAAATTTTGCTATCAAATAAGACATATAATTTATCATGGATCCAAAATCATTATTTGTGTGAGGACTCAAATGGGAAAAGTAAGAAGTTTGCGAGGACTTGTAAGGTCAGGAATAATTTGTATGAGGACTAAAATGGGAAAAGTGAGAGGTTATGAGGACTTGATAATTAGAAATTAAAAGTCAAAGGGCATTAAAGAAAAAAAAAATGAAAGGATTGTGTCATAGGGGAAGCGACAATGAATAAAACAACAGGTATATGAAAGGGCTCATTTGTAGCCAATGGTTTTGGTTTCTAAGTTTGATTTTGTCCCCTTTTGTCTATTGGGCATACATTTCTTATTTGTTAAATTGCAACTCAAAACCTTTATTTTTAAATTTTGTAATGTTGGATTAGTTAGTGGAGGCTGTTGTAGCTTTGTCTCATTAGTGTATATATAATGATTAAAATGGTCATGAATTCGAATTCTCTCACCTTAAAGTATTGTAGGAATCAAAAAAGAAAAATAAGTTATCATATATTATAAAAAATTATTAACTATTATATAGTGACTCAGTAGTATATCAATGTAAAAAATAATGATAGTGAAATTAATTGAAAACAATGAAGGATTAGTTAATAAAATAGATTTTTTAACCTATTGATTAGAAACATGCAATAATAAAATTGAGGCAATTTAGATTGAAGTACATATAATTTATCTGCCTAGGGTCAAGTATAGTTTATTTAAAAAAAGAGAGTTCAAGCATAGTATCGAACTTTTTTTTTTTTACATATTTACACATAATGAGAGTTGAGTTTATTGAAGAAAACAAAGATTAATACAATTTGAAAATCCAACATAATCCAACTACAACTCGAAAGTGTAGGTTGGTCCATCAACTCAACTCGGATCATGTACACCCCTATGTCTAAGTCAGTTTAAGCCTACCAAAAACTTAGATATGATTTTTTGAGTTATCCAACATCAAAATTTGAACTCTTGATCTTTAAATCCTAAGCATACATTTTATTTTAGTTGAGTTATGTTTTTATTGGTTAATTTTTAATTTTTTTTGGGAAAAAAGTCATTACCATTAACCAAAAACATCATTACAACCTAAAATCCGAGACCACATATTAATTCATTTCCACATATTAGAAAGTGCACCGAGACGAATCCTATATAGAAAATGATATTTTCCAACCATAGTTTTACTGGATATGAAATATCTAAGACTTCACATGGAAAAGAACACAAAGACATGCAGTCATGGAAATATATACATTTAAAATCATTTTTTAAATTACAAAGTATAATATTTAGGATCTAATTTTGAAAACTTATTTTCTAAATTAAATTATAAAACTCTTCTTAATTTACGAAAATAGCTCAATTGGAAGAGATACCACATTTTTTACTCAGGTTTACCGCAATCGTGAAAATATATACGTTTAAAACATTTTAAAAAATATCTATTATAATAAAGTATGACATTTATAAATGTGATACTTTAAAAAACTAGTAAAACTTACCTCCTTACTAATAAGGATCTAGTTTTATTTATCTTATATGTAGAATTATTATAGCTACAGATATTTTAGTTAAAATTTTCTTTAAAAAAAAGAAAAGAAAACCAAACACAAATTTATGGTAACCATGAAAAGTAAGGAGGACTAGGTCATTCCTAGTAAAGACCTAAGTTATACTCTTCAACTAAATAAGATTATACTTTTTTTTTGGATATCATGGGTGTATTTTATCATGCACATGTACGTTACTTGCATCTGAATTGTACATAGTATGTTATGCTATTTACAAATATACTACATGTCAACAATATTTGAATGTTCACGGAAGCACGTGTGTTGTTGATTTCTAAATTCTTTAATAATTTTGTCTGCATCATTTATATGCATTTTGTCTTTTTTTTTATGAAAAAAATTTATATGCATTTTTAAAGTCTTTTATATCATATTTAGAGATAATTGAGATGGTATTTTTCTAAATATGTAAATGGTTTATAATAGATCAATTCAAAATAAATTTTAAAATACACCTACCAAATAAAATACGAGAAAAAAATTAAACGGGGCTGGGAACGGGGATGGGGAATACATTCCCCGTCCCCATCCTCTAGCTTGCGGGGAATTATTTCCCCCCACTCACTCCCCCATTCACCGTCTAATCGGGGATTCACTGCCTAATTCGGGACGGGTCACCACGCGGCTCTGGCCCCATGGGGAAAATGGGCATGTTCGATTTACGTTAATTGCAATTATGAAAATATATACATGTATAAGATTTAATTTAGAAATTTTGTTTTTTAACTAAATAAGATTATAAAACTAATTTTGTGTAGTTAGTGGAGATAGCTCGATTATCATATTGAAGATCTTAAAGTTTAATTGGCAAAACTTTTTTTAATAGATAATAATAAATTTAAGATAATTTGGGTCAACCTAATTTAATTTTTGTCAACCCACAAACCAATCTAACCCAACTTAAGATGATATCATTTATTTGAACTCAACCAAGAAAAGTTATAACTCAATTCAACTCATCAAATTAAGTTGAGTTGATCAAATTTTTCATATTGTCTGGTTGTTTGAATATTCATATCATTTTTTATCCCTAAATTAGAAAAAAGAAAAAAAATTATAACTCAATTCAACTCATCAAATTAAGTTGAGTTGATCAAATTTTTCATATTGTCTGGTTGTTTGAATATTCATACCATTTTGATCCGTAAATTAAAAAAAAGAAAAGAATAATAGTCTTTATAATATTTTTTATTTCTATTAAAAATGATCATATTTCTCTATATTAATTGTATTTGTAATTATTTTTCGGCTAAGTTTCTCCCAAAAAATTTCTCAAAAAAAAAAGTCCCCCAAAAATAAACTCAACGGCAGTTTTTTTTTTTTTTTTTTTTTTAACACTCAACAGCAGAGCTGCCACCCACAGTTTTTCAGCTTTCTTGGTTGTTTTTCGTTAACTAAAGATGAGCGATACTTAGGTAGTTGGTATCCACTTTAGAGATATATATATATTTTTATTTTTTTTAAAAAAAAATTATCTTTGATGGATTGAGAGAGAAATGAAGAAATATATAAAATAATAATAATAATAATAATAATAATAAAATATGTGATTTTAAAGGTGAATAAGCATTTTACCTAAAGATTGATTTAATTTTTTTTTTAGTATTCATACTTGGAAAATATTTTAAATCTATTTATTTATTAAAAAAAGCCCACGCTGATCATTAATGTAAATGCCGTGTTGGGTAGTTTAACATAAATCTTAGACAGCAAGATATTAAATTTAAAAATAAGCAACACAAGGTTTTTGTTAAATATATATATATGAGTGCAATTTGGGTGTAGCTCTGGTGTCACACATCTTATTTCACTTTTACTTTTTTTTTAATAAAAAAAAATGTGTAGCTTAGACATAGGTAACACTCTAGGGTGCAGCCATGGTTGTGGCTGCACCCAAATTGCACTCTATATATACCCACCTAAACTTGGTCAGATTACTTAAAGCATTGAATAATCTAGAACAAAATATTCAAATTTCCACCCAATTTCTTACTTAAATTTAAAAAAGATTCATACAATTTTAGAAAAAGTTAAACTTTTACTCTAAACTTTTAATTTCATCTAATTGAATTCTAAACTTAAATATGTGTTGCCATATTAAAGTTATGTTAAATAGTTACTAAAGTTATCTATGCTTGCTAAAGTTTATTGACAGTTTCATCCAAAAAGAACAACAACAAACTCAAAACTCTATTATTTCAACAAAAAGCAAGTTTTTCACAATATCAATGGAACAAAATCTTCAGAACTCACAAATTTCAACAAAAATTCAACTCTATCGAATAGGTTAGTAGCATGTTGGTTTGGTTGATTGTTGTAATCCAAGTCATTTCATTATCACAAGTTTAATCTTAAAAATCAATAGTCGACTCTCATTTTATTTGAGACCAATAATATTTCTATGGAGAATCTTGATCCCGCCTTCTCCACAATTTTAACTTTCATTCATTTTGCAATAGAAATATGTTTGACAATTACATTGTCTCAATACACGTATTTGGAGGCTAAAATTGTAGCATTGAATAAGCACAACTCTATCGGGATCCCTTAAAGATTAGATAATGTGAACATTCATCTCAAAACTAATTAATAATGAGAGGAGTAGTTCACCTTCCTTTTAAACACTAGAAGATAATATCACCTTATTGATATGAGATTTTCAACATGCCTTCTTAAGATAGTGCGCATCTTTTCGACTATCAATTTTGAATCGAATCTCAATTTCACTTTTATTAGACCGAATAACCGTTTGGACTTAATGAACTCTAATATTATATTGGATAGTGTAAACATCTATCTCAAAACCAACATGAAGTTATAGGTTCAAATCCTCCTTACCCTAATATTACTGTATAAAAAAAATGATCTTGTTTAATACAAAGGTTATAAATAGTCAATGTAGTTGTAGAAATTTAAGATAGATAGAAGTTGAAAATAAGTGAACCAAAATCAACATCGCCATTCATCAAAGTAGAAATATCAAATGATAAAATGACTAAAGTATTGAAATAAACTATGTTTTATTTAATCATGGAATTATTTAGATTTCGTTTGATAACTATTTTATTTTTGATTTTTTGTTTTTGTTTTGATTTTTACTTTTTAAAAACAGGTATATTTGATAACCAATTTTAATTTTAATTTTTGAAATATTAGAGAAATTCTAAAAACTAAAAAAAAGTAAAAAATTATAAAAAGAACAAGAATAAATAGTGAAAAACTAAAAAACTTCAAACAAAATGGGATATTTGAAAACATTATCAAACATATTGCTTGACTTATCATTTTTTTAAAATATAAAACTAAAATGAATTATCAAATACATATGATTTTTGTTTTTTAAAATAAAAAACTAAAAATAAAGTGATTAATGAAAGAGGTGATTCATTTAACTGTTAATATAAAGCATTGATTAGACTACCAATAATGATCTGTATATTGATACACAAGAGACAGCTAATCCCATAAATATGGCTGACATTTTTTTTAAAATGTGGACATATTTTATAATATAGCTTTCACCCATCAAATTTATTTTGATACTTTGCCATGTTTTATCTGGCTGGCTAATGGAGGTCATTATGTTCCATCATATATTATGTCAAACTTAAAAAAAAAATCAATATATTATGTCAAATTATTATGTATTGATTTAATTTGTAATCATTACAAAAAAAAATTTCAAATAAATTAATATCAATCTAAATAATCAACCGTGCAATGTACGATCCGATATTATTACAAAAATTCTTTAAAAATGAAAAGATTATAAATTTGGGTAATCATTTAAAAATTAATTTTCTACCAAATTTTTTAATTTATAAGTATTGACCCTATGGTCATAAATAACAATTAAAAAAAAAGAAGAGAAAAATAGGTTTCTCTTTTTTTTTTTTTGAAAGAACGTTGCGTACGTGCTTTCTCTGATATGCGTATTGCGTATACAACCCTTTTAGTTATTTGTGGACTTGATTATAGTTTAATAATTAAACTATATATACATATATAAATCCATAAGTTTAAACGTCAAATATTTGAATTTTTTTTAACTAAGATTCGAATCTTTCACGTTTTAGCTAAGTATATACGTCAATTTTTACAAATTGAAAATAACTTTGTTTCTATTAAAAAGAGCTCAAACATTTCATTTTTTACTTCAAAATCAATACACGATCTATGTCACTTGAACTAGATCTTTTTAACATTGGATTAGAAACGAATATGAAAAACCATAAAAATCATGAATTAAATGTTCCTTGGGGGCTTTGTTCCTTGTCCCTGCTAATGAATTAAATGTTTATAATTGTTGTCTAAAGCTGAGATGTTGAAGAATCGTTGGTTCGATTTTCTTCGGTTTTAGGGCAAATTGATAACCAAACCGATCCAATCAATTTGACAAAAAGAGGAATCGAACCAATGTCCAACAAAATACAAAACCATTGGTTTGGTTTTCCTTTATTTTTAGGCTAAACCGATAACCGGTCTGATCCAATTGATTTGACAAAAAGAAGAACCGAACTAATGTCCGATAAAGAATAAAATCATTTACTCGATTTTCTTCAATTCGGTTCCCTACATTTTAATTGTTTTTTACTATTTTACTTGCTATTTCACTTCCAATTTATATTTTAATGATGTTTTTCTTTAAAAAATCTCATAATTTATAATTAAATTAAACAAAAATAATTAGTCACTTACCAATAAAAAGTTTAACTAACATATAAAAAGAAAAATGAAAGTAAAAAAATTAATATTGGTTCGGTTCGATTTTTATTGGTTTTTACCAATAGAAACCGATTTGATCCAATAACTTTTGATTTTCTCTTAAATAAAAACCAATATGTCCAATATTATGTGAAAAATCCGAATCGATCCAATAAATTAGTTTGGTTCAGTTCAATTTTGTCAGTTTTCGGTTTTCATTATCACCCCTAAAGCATATAGACAAAATGTTCCTTAATAATCGAATGTACAAATAGTAGAGGAGAAAAATTTGGGGAAAGAAAAACAATAATAGAGGTGAAGGATGTGGCTGCCAAGCATGAAGGTTTGACATCCACATGTAGAAATTGGCCCACATTTTTACCATTATTTCTGCCTTATGATTTACATCAACCTCTACAAAGTCTATTTTCTCTTTCATTTTCACATGACTTTTTCGAATCCAAATTTTCTTCTTGTTATTTGTATGATTCAAAGTTCAACTTTTGTTTTTCTTTTCGTTGTGTCATTTTTTATAGACTTTAAATTTGAATATGACTTCTTAATCACATGAATATATTATGGTTGAATTCTTAATCACTTGAATATATTATGGTTGAATTATTATTTTTTGTTGGCAAATAGACACTTGGGTGTTGATGTACCATCTTCTTTTATCTCCACAAAATATAGTGAAATGGAAGAATTTTATAAGTTTATGGTTTAAAATTCTAAATGAAGCAACTATACAAATAATTAAAAACCTAAATAATTATTATAAATACAGTGTTCAATTACACGTTTTTTTTTATAATTTGAAATTACATGTGAACAACAATAATTTAAACGATTATTGACAAATAGACCATTTTTATATTTACTCATGTAAGGACAATCACATTATATTAAAAAAAAAAAAAAAAAGAGGACAATCAATCATGATTGAAGGAAATTGACCTATTTCTGAGCTTGTTTCCATAGAAATGGGGAAATTAATCATTTTTGTAGATGATATAATATCTTTTTATCACAGTTTAAACAAAAAATAAAAAAAAATTTATCACACACACATATATACACATGTTGAATTTAATTAGTAGAGGGAATAAAAAAAAAAGTTGTCACAAACCTCAAACCTGTACTCTTTTTTATAAATATGAGCCAAGATTTTAATAATGTTTATTTTTAATGTTATACACATAAAACCTTAATTACTTTTATTTTAAAAAAAACATTAACTTTTTTTTAAACACAAATAACCTTAATTTGAGTACTATATTATATAAGCTCTTATTGATGAGCGAATCTCGGTGGTAGGTGGGACTTGTAAATAATATTAAATAAAATACGACGAATAGAAATGAATTTCGTTGAGATTTAGGCTTCCTAAATTATAAATTTAATCAAAGTTGAAATCAAAATAATTGACAAATTATTTATAATTTTTAATTATATACAAAATTAAGAAACGTGGTAATAAATAAAGTGAATCAGATTCATTACTATACCATCACTCACCTAACAGGAAATATGGATATGGTCTCTGTCCATAATGGTGGCTTTCCAATTAATTGTTTGTAGGGCCAATGTTCCATTTCTACAATTAAAATTGGAACAAAAAACTCCAATTATTAAAAAAAAAATGTCGAATATTCTGCAAAGAAAAAATATATATGGAATAAAAAAATATTAATAATAACTGTACACTATAATATAACTCAAAATATATTCATGATTATGATATTGTCTACTTTATATATAACTATCGTTAAAAGTTATTATGTCTTAGATTTTCTAAGTTCAAACTTCCACTAAAATTAGAGAACATGACTATGAAATCAAATGAAAAATATAATCAATTTAACAAATCATTGCGTCACTAACCTATTTAATATTTTATTAAAAACCCACATTAAATATGAATGAATCATATCATATGAGTCTCACCAATAATAGGATACACTAGAAAATTAAAAATAAACAACACATAAGCCTTCTTATTTTTATTACTATTATTATTAATACACATGAACCCTATAGAAACTCTCCATTTTTTTTTTTTAAATTTGGAAATTCCCCGTTTGAGCAAGAGAAGTCATTGAATAATACAATCAATCTACATATCAATTTCAATAAACTTTAACCATATATATATATATATATATATTTAATGATAGAGACTATAGTATCACCAAATGTACATTATAGAAACTAAATTATTATGTACGGAAGTTTGAGTACTGAATTATTATAAATTTAAAAATAATAGTTAAATAGTCGTTTTTGTGAAAGTTTAAAGATTAAAATATTTTGTCAAAATTATCATAATTTGACATTTTGAATGAACTACCACTAATAATTACTAGATTTGTAATTCTAATCTTCAATTCCCACTATAAGTAAAAAAAAAGTATATCCTGTGTGACCAAAAAAGCTCTTAATCTTGAAAATGTGTTCATACGTCTGTGTCGGCTTGATCTACGGTAGAAATTGCAGCCACATCTTGTGAATGTGATACTACATTTAAACATTTTATGAGACTATTCTTAGTTTATTTATTTATTTATTTTTAAAAGATTTTAAATTCAACCGGTTAGAGATTTATGGGATGTTTGGCTGCAGATGAAATGAGATGAGATGGGGTGAGGTGAGATGAGGTGAGGTGCTATGAGGTGAGGTGAGATGACATGACAGAAAAACCTTGTTTGGGGTACAGGGAGATTGCGATGAGATAACAGAAAAACCTTGTTTAGGGTATTAAGATTTTTTTAAAAATCTATTCTTATTTTTTTTAACAATAAAATTGTTTTTTTCTTTTTTTAAAAAATAATTATTCTCAAATATTTAGCTATTAATATAGTACGTAAATATAACTATTATCATAAATAAAATGTAAGTAATATAAATTTAATATTAAACACCCTTAATCATATTATAACTTTGGAATGTGTCTTGCACGAGAGATTTATTCTGGCAGGTGAGATTATATTTTTATTTATTAAAATACATATAAATAATATATATATATATATATAATTTTTAAATGAGTAAGTAAATATTTATTATCTACTGTATTTAAAAATCTCATACAACCTAGTTCAAGAAAAAAGTGAAATAAAAAAAATATACATATCATAATTTTTAAAGAAAATTATGAAATAAATTAAACTTCTTTAGGGGCCGTTTACTTTCTAGTAATCTGGATAACCGGAATCCTTGGATCCGGAATCATAGATACCCGACATTTTTAGATAACCGTGTTTGTTTTGTAGGAATAATTTCATGGATATCAGAGAAATCGTTATGAAAATGTCTTAATTACCCTCCTAACATAATTTACACGTTAATTTATATAATTAAAATTTATATAACATATCTTTTTTTTTACTAATTTAAATTTTATTTTATGAAATAAATTTATTTAATAAAAAAACTAAAATAAATTCATTAGTTGAATAAGCAATAAAATTCACTAAATATAAAAAAAGTAGACAATTATATTTGAAAAATATAAATAAAATTAATTATGTATGGTTAGTTGTTTATACATGCATAATAATCATATACTAAAAAAGAACATATTATTTTATTTTAAGTTACAAACTACTCATAAAATATGGGGGAAAAAGTTGATAGGAATTGATAAGATATAATTTTAATAAATAATAAGGGTAAAAATGTCATTCGGAATGCCTTATACATGAGAATCCTAAAAACTCATGTTGCAGGAGGGCATCCAAATGCCTCTCAAATGTGCCTCTCAAGATGCCCGAAATATTTACGATTCCTGTTAAATAAACGTGGTAATCCAGATTCTCATCCCATGGGAATCCTGGATTACCATCAAGTGAACGACCCCTTAAGAATTAAGTTTTCGTCATGCTAAAATCTTACTCTGTACACAATATTTTTTTTCATTCATTTATTATTTTAGTTTAATCTACGAACATCGAAGCTATCTTTTCAAAAAAAAAAACCCTCGAAACTATCACCTCTCTAAAATCTTAAAAATCATATTTGTGCTTTCTTATTTCATCTTATATTTTATAAATAATAAAAAAATAAAGAAAATATTGATTTTTTTTATAAAAAAACTCATAAAATCTATTATCTACCTCTTCTACGAATTTTGATGAAACATAAGTTTTTTAAATATTAATTTAAAACATAATATTATATTAAATCTATTGTTCTCTACAATAATAATAATAACAATAATAATCGTGTATAGATTTATATTTAAATTTAAAAAATATATAATTAGTAAAATTGATAAAATTTAAGTAGGTTCGTATGTCAAAATATGAGAAATACTTCAATGGCATCACGTATCACAGAATTAGCAACAAAATTACATGTTAGTCATATTTATTATAATAAAAAAAAATAATAATAATAAGAATAAGAAAAAATAATAATTATAAAAAATTATCTTTCATTAATGGAAGAATGTGATAGACACTTCTTCAAAATTTTAAATACTCCATAAATTTAAAAGAAAATTATAAATTAAAGTTGACGCATAAAATAAATAGAATTATACAAAGAAAACATAATAAAAATAAAAATAAATGAAGAAGAAGAAAATGTTGTGCACAACGAATTAACTACAGATTGAAAAAATTGTTATTTACCTTCGACGACAACCGCTCCCACGAACACAACTCAGTGCACCAATGCTAAGACTCTCATCCCGAACAAAATCTGTATGCAACATCAAAAGAATCATTAGTAATTTGAATTTTGGAACAATAAATTTGTGGTATTTATAGAAAAAGTTGGAAGATACTAAATGTTAATAATTATTAATAATAATAAGTCACATTTTAAGTAGTAAAGATAAATATAAAGATAAAAAATATTACGCAGATTCTCTTATCTTCTAACTTAATTTATGAGATTTGCTAAAAATATATTATCTTCTAAAGGATGAAAATCTAAATATCTAAATAATCTAAATAATATTATAAATATATTTGCATTTTTTTATATTTGAATAGAAGATTATGACATGTTTGTAATTTAGGGTGTGGCTTAAGGGTAAAATCGTCAAAAAATGATTTTCCTCATAAGCCACACTTTAAGGTAGTATGATTAATGTTTTTGTTAAAAAAACATAGTTTCAGTGATATTATGTACGACATAATAACCATGAGGTTAAAAGTGTCTAATCTTTCCTACTTAAATATTGTTTAATTAAAAAAAATTATGAGAAATTTTTTTTTCACACCACCAAAATAAAGTTTGACTAATCTAAAATATTTGTACATCGTTTATAACTTTTTTAAAAAGATTTGTTAGACTTAAATAATAATAAAAATTAAAAAAAATACCAAGATTCTATTTATTAAAAATAAAAATAAAACAATTTGGTTAAACTAGTCATTATAAAATCTTGATAGCAATTTTTATTTTATTTTAAAAAAATTATTTTCTTATACATTTTATACATTCATATTCATATTCATACTTACCGAAGGTCAAAGAATTGTTAATAAAATACACTCATTAATAGGTAATAATAAATTAAATATATTTATCTTATTAGTCATGGATACTTCTAGAGAACCATAGACACCCCTAAATTTTTTTATTTATTGATTTTTTTGTAGTTAAAAGAGAATTCGGTCACATTTTGATAATAATTACTACATGAAAGTAATAAAATATCCATCAAATTTTGGAATTTATTATTTTTTTTATTAGGTAGAATAGATCTCAATCCCTATGACTCATACAAGTCTTAAAATTTATAGTTGTTTTTTGTATATACAATCAAGACTCTCAAAATTATTTAAATTAATTTATCCTTTAAAAAATAATATCACTCTTGTTATTATTTCAAGAGTTTAAAATTTGAATCTAATTTTTTTAACAAACAAAATAAGTTTAATATTTTTAAGTTTATTGAAAATAAGTTCATACTTTTCAATCTATTGTAAACTACAAATAAAAATTCAATGTGTATAAATGATTTATATTTAATTTTTTATTTTAATAATAAATTGATATATTTATTGTTAATATTAAAAATAAACACATAACTTTTAATTATTAATTTTTAAATATGATATTTATAGTCTATCTCTAAACAATTGAAATTCTACAACTTTTTTTTGTTATTAAAGACGATTAAAAAATGAATAAAAATATAAAAAAATTTAACGTCATATATTAAGAGATAATATATATCTATTTATTTTAATTTTTAAAATTCAAATATATTTAAATAAACATTTGATATAATAATAGTATAATTATATATTGATATATTAAAATAATAATATTATTATAAAAAAAATATAGCAAACATAAAATAAGTAAATATATATATAAATAAAAAGATGAAAAAATTTTAAATTTAAAAAGAAAAAAAAAAAGAAAAGAGAATATGAGATGAGATGAGGTGAAGAACACCTTGGCCAAACAAGATGTTGGGCTTCAACACCTCACCTCATCTCACCTCCTCATAAAACAAACACCTCCTTAAAGTTGTAATCCTTTTACTCATCTTATTATACATTATATCATTTGATTTTATCTCTTACTATCAATTTTTCAAAACTTGTTTTACAATGAAGTTACAAGATGCAAAAAAACTAATAAATAAATAAATAAATATATATATATATATATATATATATATATATATATATAAATGTATATAAATGAAACTAATTTTAATTTTATACCAAATGAGTAAGTAAACCAGCCTTATTTAAGAGATCAAAACGATCTTAATGATGGAATTGTTTAGTAGAAATCTAATTCACAATTAGAAGCAAAAGTTCAAATCTTCAAAATTAATATTTCACTCATAAGCAATAACTAGAATTTATGTTTAGGGATTGTTTGTTTGATATATTTAGATAGGATTTAGCTTAAAGAGTTATATTGAGTAATTAAAAATTGAGCATTGTAGCTAAAAACTTGTTTGAATGTAGTTTTTGTGTAGAAGAGTTAGAGTCAAAACCTTGTTTGGATGTAGATTTAAAATGAGTAGTTATTTTTAGCAGTTAAAAAAGAAATGATTAAAAATGAGTTATTTTAATTGATAAGAAAATAATGATTGAAAATGAGTGGTTATAAATGAATAGTTAAAAAATAAATGGTTAGAAATGAGAGTTATTTTTAAAAATAAAAATAAGGAGTACTTAGTAAAAACATGTTTGAATATAGATTTTCAGGGAAGAGTTACTAAATCCTAAAACTAAATCTTATCTAAATATGTCAAACAAACAACCCCATATTTAGGTAGTTTTTAGGTTAAGTTGACGAGTTATATTGAGTAGTTAAAAAATGAGAGTTGTGCCAAAAACTCGTTTGGATGTAATTTTTTTGTTGAGGAGTTATAGTCAAAACTTTGTTTGGATATAGATTTAAAATGAGTAGTTATTTTTAGTATTTAAAAAAGAAATGATTAAAAATGAGTAATTAAAAATAAATTATTTTGATTGATTTGAAATGAATGATTAAAAATAAGTGGTTAGAAATGATTAAGTAGTTATAAATGAATGATTAAAAATGAATAGTTAAAAATGAGAGTTATTTTCAAAAGTAAAATTAAAGATAAATTGTTAAAAACTCGTTCGAATGTAAGTTTTCGAAAAAGAATTAATAAATCATAATCCTAACTCCTAGCTAAAAAAAAAAACTCCTAACTAAAAACGTCGAACAAACAAACAGCCCTTATGGGTGCTAATCTCCACTAAATTGTCGTACAACCCAAAAAATAAGAAATAAGAAATTCAACAGTGGACAAGAATTCTAATGATTAATGTAACGATAATATCGATTAAATAATTGGCTTGAAATATAGAAGAAGCTATCGTGCACGTATATGGTAAAAAAGAAAGAAAGAAAGAAATAAATAAAATCCACATGAAGCATGATTTAAAGATCGATATAAGTCTTTTCAAAAAAAAAAAAAAAAAAAGATCGATATAAGTAGAGTACATGTATGGCGTCTAAATTATTCACGACGGAAACCCATAAATCAAAGCCACCGCCGTGACGACACAAACACACATCCCCATCCCGGCGGCGTTGTTTCCAAAATTTAGTTCGCCATTTTTCTTCGAATCTCGCCGGAAAACTGGAATAGGATCCTCTTCTCCGATTTTCGAGCTTCTCTCTCTCGATTCATCTTTCAGGTATGCATTTCTTCGTCCTTTGCTGCCATTACTTCAGTTTCCGAGCTTCTGTAGTTGTTTGTTCTTTGCCGGAATCGCCTAATTGCTTTTGCTTTTGCTCTTTACTTGATTTTGTTCTGTTTCCATTTGTAGAAGTTCGTTGACGGTCATCTAAGCTTTCGTTTCTCGTCCGCGGCTGTTTCTGATTCAGAGTTCTGAGAGAATTTCCGTCTTCTCTCCGGTATGGAGCTTCTTTCTCTCGCTTTCTCTCTTT
Source organism: Sicyos edulis (assembly GCA_036507275.1). Taxonomy (NCBI): domain Eukaryota; kingdom Viridiplantae; phylum Streptophyta; class Magnoliopsida; order Cucurbitales; family Cucurbitaceae; genus Sicyos; species Sicyos edulis. The sequence goes on from CM071846.1 coordinate 68,427,857, forward strand.
TGTTTGATTTTGATCAGTTCTGAGATTATATCGTTCGAGCTTGTGGAATGGAATGGCTGATTGTGATTATTCGCTGTAGGCGTGGTTTTTTTTTTCTCCTTTCCTTTCGTTTGTTTGAGTGCTTTGTTATTGCTGTGTTGTGTATGAATGAATTTGTTCGTCTTAGTGTTTCAGCCACGAATTAGAGCATGTGTTTGGACTTTGGAGATTTGTGGAACTCTAAACTAAACTCATGAGTTATTCATTCAGCTATGGCGTTTGATGTTTTAGTATCGATTCAATGCTTCATTTTCTATGTTTACTTTGCGCAAGTTTTTGTTCATTTTGGTGCCTGTCGTGTAACATTTCTTATAATCAAGATGTCAATCTAATCTTGAAATTATGAGATTATTGAAGTTTTTACAATAGAAAATCATTTTCGTCTTCTTTGTGTATTTTAGTCACTAAACTCCTTTTTCTTTTTTGTGTGGAAATTCCGGTTTCACTTTTTAGGCAGAATGTCGATTCGATTGCTCTTCCATACTGTCAATTGAAATGAACTGGAACTCCTTTAGGAGCTCTTTCTAGGAATATGAACTAGGGTAGTGCATATACACATTCAATGTCATGTATTTCAACTTCCCCTGTTACAATGTTACTTGTTGATGAAATTTCGCAGTTCTATAATTATAAGGTGGAAAGTATTTGGATGCATCTTTAGCACTGACTAGTTAGGCTCGTGAATCTATAGATTTTCTATTTCTATAATTTTAAGATGGAGAGAATTTGACGTATCTTTAAAATTGACCAGTTAAACTCATGCATCTATAAAAGATGTTTCATTTTTTTTTCAAATTGTCTATTAGTTTCTGTGAATTAAACTATATTGATACGTAATATTCAATGTTTTCTCATAAGGTTGTTGTTTAGATGGTTTTTCAGTTTGTTGTAGGGGAGAAAGTTCTAGCCTCATCTATTGTTGGGACAATGGAATCTCACAAAGTTTAAGAAACCAATGCTAGTAAAATATATAGGCTTTTCACTTTGTAATGGTATCGATAACTTTTTGTTCTCTTGCAGATCTGTGTATTCTTGTTCTGGTTCTAAGAACCAACTCTTGCAAAGCTAAAGATGGTTGCCTTTGGAAAGAAGTTGAAGGAAAGACAAATTGAAGAATGGCAAGGGTAAGTGCGGTACACCAGTTTTTCTTGTGCATTATTCCAGTTATCATGTTTGGTGGAGTGTGCTAGCAAGTAGCAACTATTCTTTTATTCAAAACGGAAGAATAGAATTAAACAATACTTTATGTTTACATATAAATACTCTTTTACTTCATTTATAGGTTTCTATTAGACTTTTATATTAACAAGACGTCAAGCATTTATTCAAAATCTCAGATAAATAATGTGCTTGAGTTTAGATTCAGTCATTGCTTTCTTGAATACTTATAAGAACTAAACCAATGGTCCTTGGATAGACTTACATTTTATTCGAACTCTAGTCATAACTTCATCATCAGGACTATCCCTTCATAACTGTGTTATAAGAAGTTGAGTTGAATAAAGATAAAAGAGATTGATTAAAATGGAATCTGAATTTTCTATTGCCTTTGCATCCTAGAACAGAAGAAAAAAGACTAAATTTTACTTTCTAAATATGATTTCTAATTTTATGCTTGTGATACTTCCAACATTTTAAATTTATTTTCTGAAGTATATTTCTGCTTATTAATTATGCTATTGATGCTGTTGTTTTGTTTCTTATGAAGATATTACATCAACTATAAGCTTATGAAGAAAAAGGTAAAACAATATGCTCAACAAATGGAAGTTGGAACACAAGATCGTAGGCATGTTCTCAAGGATTTTTCAAGAATGCTGGACAACCAGGTGTATATTGCCCATCCTTTTTCTTGGGAAGAATTAATTGAGACTTTGATAAGTGATTGTGTATGCAATTAATTAATCTCTTGTCAGGCACTTGACACCTGAAAATTTGTTATTCATTAATTGCATTGCTTGGTAGATCAGTGGATGATGGTTCATTATTTTAAATTCTTGAATCTCTAATTTAAGTGACTAGGATTAGATTTTTTTTTTTTTTTTGAATAAAATTATTTGATTATTGTCCTTTATGCTGTAAACTCATAGAATTAATTGAGATTGATAAGTGATTCTGTATGCAACTAATTAGTCACTTGTCAGGCATTTGACACTTGAAAATTCGTTATTCATTAATTGCGTTGCCTAGTAGAACACTAGATGATGGTTCATAATTTTGAATTCTGAATCTCTATTAAGTGACTAGGATTAAGATTTATTTATTTAAATTATTCGATCATCATCCTTTATGCTGTTAGCTCAAAAGAACTGAATGTGGCATAGCAGGCCATCAACATGCTTATGACACAAGTAGATAAACCTTATGCTTACGACAGAAGCAAATTGAAATAGTGGGTGATTGCTTGGGAGGGAGGCCCAGTAACCCATCTTTCTTTGTAGTTGTGTCTTTGTGTAGTATGGTGTATGTACTCAACCATGCACGATCCTCCTTTCTTCTAATTGACGTGGTGGAATAATTTTTTAAACTACAAATCATAAATTAGATCTTGGCATTAGTTTCTGAGCTGAAAATCACTTCATTGTTTCTTTGCTGCTTTTGAACTGCATATTTTCTATATTATGAGATTATGTAAATCCAAGTTATGCTCCCATATGCTAACAACGTTGAAATGCATTTTTTTTAACAATATCAGATTGAGAAGATTGTACTTTTTTTGCTGGAGCAACAAGGCCATCTTGCAAGCCGTATAGCCAAACTTGATGAACGGCTTGATGCTCTTCAAGAAGAACCTGAAATATCCCAGATAACTGAACTGCGAGAAGCTTACAGAGAAGCAGGCCAAGATCTTTTAAAGCTTCTATATTTTGTTGAGATAAATGCGATTGGTCTGCGTAAAATTTTGAAAAAGTTTGACAAGCGGTTTCGCTACAGATTTACTGATTACTATGTCAAAACTCGTGCCAACCATCCTTACTCCCAGCTACAGCAAGTTTTCAAACATGTGGTAATATGTCGTTGTCTGTTGCTGATTTTTGTATTAGATACGATGTCTTTGAATTTTAATTGTTCTAGACTTAAGTTGTATGCCTCATGCCTGATTTTTTGTGAAAGATTACATGTAGAATAACTTTTAAGCTTAATTTTCATTACCTGAATAGTATTTCACCAGCTAGAAATAAACTTGTAGGGAATAGGAGCTGTTGTTGGAGCCATATCGCGTAACTTGCATGAACTCCAGGACCGTCAAGGAAGAAGTTATCTATCAATATATGATGAGCCTGTTCTCCCCCTCCAGGTTGGTTAAATGCTTTAGAGTTCAATGGTCCCCATAGCCTTCTCTAACAAATGTAGCAGTAGTCAAAAGGTTATTTCAGCTATGTTTTATATTCGGATTCCCACATGCAGGACCCTGTAGTCGATTCAATTCGAGCTGCTGTGGACAGGTTAAGTAACTCAACAAACTTCCTTAACTTCTTGGCACAACATGCCCTCATTATGCAAGAAGAATTGCCTGCTCCCGTTGACGAACAAGTTGATGATAGAAATTACCACCCCATGTCTCTTTACTTGAACTTAGCGAATACCTTTCTGTACATGGTCAATACATATATTGTGGTCCCAACAGCCGATGACTACTCCATGAGCCTTGGAGCTGCAGCGACTGTATGTGGTATTGTAATTGGAGCAATGGCAGTTGCACAAGTGTTCTCATCAGTTTACTTTAGTGCATGGTCAAATAGATCTTACTTCAGACCTCTAATATTTAGCAGTGTTGCTCTCTTTCTCGGGAACCTCTTATATGCTCTTGCTTATGATCTTCAATCACTCTGGGTTCTTTTAATTGGGCGTCTTTGCTGTGGGTAGGTAATCTTTTTTATCTATTTTTAAAAAATATTATTTATATTTTCCTTTACTGAATAGTTAATTAGAATATAGTCTATTGTGATGCCTACTTTTTTTTTTTCCTCTCGTTGTAAAATAATACTCAACCTGTTTTAGAGCTCCATTCCTTATGAATTATCTTTTGGGGCTGTCTTTTTCTTTTGCCTTCAGAACCTCATATGATTATTGACTTCTTGCATCTGTACCTATATATATATATATATATATAATTTATCAGGCATGCCACTAACTAAAGCCAATAGTAAAATGATTGCCAGAATTGCCCTAAATTGTTTGTATTCCATATATGGACCATTACATTTGGAAACACATCCATAATCTAAGGATGCTAATGCCTCTAAGCTGATGTGCAGTTTTGGTACGCTGGCTTATTTTTGTTAAGTTAACCATTTTAGTCAGTTAGGCAATTTAATAATTATTGCTTTAAAACCTATTAGTTCCATTTTCTTCCAAGGTCTGAATACCCATTCCTTGGATTTTGTCATGGACATGGTGCCTTTGAAGTTTGAACTTTATAAATGAGAAGAATTAGAGATCTTGCTCTCTATTTGGACGTTTCTTTTTGCTTAACCATGGCTTTGGCCTATTCATGAAGCCTTGCTTCATCAGTCTTATTTACCTTTACAAACTAGGAAAATTCAGATTCCCCTTTAAGCACTCTAGGTTATTTATTGCTATGGGTTCAGTCCACGGAGGCTGGTTACCTAATACCTATGTAAGAATTAATTTTCTAAGAGTTACTTTGACAACCAAATGTAGTAGGGTCATAATGTCACTTGAGAATAGTTGAGATGCATTGAGCTGATCCGAAACTCTCAGATTTAGAAAAAAAAACTTATCTTTAGCGGGGAGGGGGACAAAGCAGCAAGTTGGGAAATGTTAATGTGTACTTGTGACGTTTGACAGAACTGTATTTTTCTAATGCAGATTGGGTTCAGCTCGGGCTGTGAATAGGCGTTATATCAGTGACTGTGTGCCACTAAAAATTCGCATGCAAGCATCAGCAGGCTTTGTTAGTGCCAGTGCTCTAGGAATGGCTTGTGGTCCAGCTCTTGCCGGATTACTTCAAACAAAGTTTAAGATTTACAAGCTCACTTTTAATCAAAGCACTTTACCTGGTTGGGTTATGGCTGTGGCTTGGCTAATATATCTAGTATGGTTGTGTATCTTATTTCGTGAACCTTCACGGGAAAGTGAAGAGAATACTCCACCAGAATCAAGTCAAGGTAATTTTATATGGCAATTGTTCAATATGGTCAATGTTAACATGAATGCCATTACATTTCGATTTATCATTCGATTATTTTTTAGGGCACTTCCATACGGTTAGGTCCAATGCATGTTTGTTGTAATGACCCCCAGGCACCAACTACCTTGATGTGTTTTTAGTAACGATAGAATAAATTTTATCTGGGTCAATTACAACTTTTCATTGATTGAATACTTCTGGGTCCTTGAACTTTAAACCAATTATCTCACACATGCTAATTTTAAATACCATGTCAATGCCAATGAACAGTTCAAAACGACAAACTTGAGAAGGGTCTTCACGAACCATTGCTTATTACTTCACTAGCGAAGCCATCGGAAGAAGATAGTGACCCAGAAGTTGATGACAGCGAAGAATCTTCTGAGGATTCTCGACTACCAGTGACTTCTATGAGCGCAGCTTATAGATTACTCACTCCTTCTGTTAAGGTATCTGCTATAGTCTAGAAAGTACTTGGACTTTCACATCATTCATTATCATTAAATTGATTGATTGATATAGTTTATGTTTTCATGGTGAATTTTAGCCTTAAAATAACTTGAATAATTGCTGGAAATTGGGTGTGACTCGAGTGCCCGTCGTCTAGTACCAGCAATGTTTTTTTAATGAGTTTTATGCATATGAAATTTGAATACCAGCTGAATAATGTTGGCAACGGAAATTTGCTACTTCAAATTTTTTTTAAACAAATTGCCACATTCCGTTCATATACGAAAATTTAGCTACTGATGTTATGAAATGGCACTTCTACTTCTTTTACTTCCTTTTTTAAGATAATCTTTCTATCTAGCTACTGTTTTGAAAAAACACCTTTTCTTTTTTCTTTTGTAAACCTTTTTCGTTTGAGTTTGCATGTCATATATTTTAACTGAACATTTGATGTCTACAGGTTCAATTGTTGATATATTTCATGCTCAAATATGCAATGGAAATTCTACTTTCAGAGTCTAGTGTTGTTACCACATACTACTTTGGTTGGACCACGAGCTCTGTAGCAATTTTTCTGTTTTGCCTTGGCTTAACTGTTCTCCCAGTAAATATCTGCGTCGGTAGTTACATTAGCAACATGTTTGAAGACAGGTAATACTTCAAAGAAATTATGGGGAGCTGTTTTTTTTGTTAATTTACAACTTTCCTTTCCGACCGTAACTTCTTTCGCTTACGGATTTCATTCCTCGCAGGCAATTACTATTGGTATCTGAAATTATTGTCTTGATAGGCATCCTCTTAAGCTTCAATGTTATAATTCCGTACTCTGTAGTTCAATATGTGGGCTCTGGACTTATCATGTTTGTGGCAGCCGAAGTGCTTGAAGGTGAGGAGTTTACTGAACTTGTCCTCAATTTCTTAAGGAACTTAAATTAATTCAAAATACTTTTCAACTTCTAATGATATTTGATTATGCTATAAAAGTTGCCGGGTAGCATTTTAAAGCATTTTAGAAAAACAGAACATGCATTCTTTTTCCTCTCCAAAACAAGCTAGTAAAGGAAACTTAGAAAAGTTCTCAAATTCAGCCTTCAAATCTTGAATTTGAATAAGAAAATATCCGGGAATTTGTTCGCTGGGTGAAAAAAAATAAATACTTTGTCTTTTACTTGACAACTACCAAAAACTAGAACATTCTAAGAATGATGTCCAATGAGATAAAAAAACCTACCCCCACCGCATGTCAATAAAATGTGTCTGAGAAGGCGTGAGACTGAAAATAATTAATGGGAAGATCGATTATCTGTGTTTGAGATTGGGATGAAGAAAATGATTATGAAGAGAATTATTACTTTAATTTTTTAGCGTAGAGAATGATTATGAGGGAAATCATTACCTTGCAATTGAGGTGTTGAGAATGATTATGGAAAATAAAACAGCGAGTATAGAGAAAATGAAAAGTGGTTATGAGAATGAATAGTGATTATGAGAGTAATGATTGTTAGTGGCTCAAACGCGAGCAAGGGAATTATTAATTAGGATTATGGAAAATCATGCATCTTATTAGAATTATGGTATCTTTTTGGTTTAGAATTGCTATTTTGTATTTTGATTGTAGTGAACCCCATGAAGCTTTATCCTCAAGAAAATTGAAGGATAGCTTTTGTTCTTCCTTCATCTGAGAATGAAACTTGATCATATCTGACACAGGTGTGAACCTCTCACTTCTCTCCCGGGTTATGTCATCTCGGCTTTCCCGTGGAACCTACAACGGTGGATTGCTATCGACAGAAGCCGGGACGATTGCACGAGTGATTGCAGATGGAACTATAACCCTTGCAGGTTACTTGGGCAGAAGTAGGCTGTTAAATGTTACTCTCATTCCCTCCCTCCTCATTTGTGTAGTCTCCATTGTTTCCACCTTCTTCACCTACAACTCTTTATACTGATAGCTATATAGCTCATTATGTTTCTTTGATCCCTCAAAATCCTCCATTCCTTCTTCATTATGTCTTCTAGGTATTATCTCACTCGTTTAGATCATCCATTGGATTTTTAATTTATTGCAGAGGCTCTGGCCTCTTAGAAGTAGAAATTAATTTATCAGCATGTTGCAAATTTGTGAGATTTTGTTTTTAAGTTTATTGTTCTTTCTCCAATTGTATATCTTAATGTCTTGCTTATTTGGAAACAACCTGAAAGATTTTCGACTACTCATTTATGTTTTTGAGTTGTAAATAGGAAATGCTAATGTACGGTCCTAATTTAGTTGGATCCATTATGGTAAACAATATCCATTTTTTTTCTCCATTTGATCAGCATATACTTCCTCACTTGCAATAATTTCTTAGATAAACTATCAAATCAATCTCAACAACACCAACAGTCTTCACTCATAAGCAATCCTTCTCCCTCTCTCTCTCTCTCTCCTAATCTTAACTCAATTCAAAACTTCAATTTATGCAGCAACCCTTTTATGAGAGAGAGTGAGGAGAAGTTGGGAATTTCTCTCTAGAATGGTGAAAATCTTTCAAATTTTAGGAGAAGGAATTGATCAAATTAAAATTTTAATAATTTAATTGTTACAAATACCATACACTTTAGGAATGGTTTGTACATTTTTTCCTTAAAAAAACTGTGAATAAATCAATACACTTACCTTTTAACTTAGAGTTTATCTGATGCATAAATCACAAACAAAATTGTCTCCCATCTATTGTAGGAGGGAAATAAATCATGACCACCATCTCTATGAAGTCTTTGGGTTAACACGTAATCGTCCTTATCACAATCAATGTACAGTTCATTGATTTATTTCAATGGACGAAATTCTGTTCTGATTTGAAGATGAAAAATCAAGCTCTGATAAAAAAAGTTGAAATGAGCTTGAAATTTACAGAAAGGCAATTATTCCAAAAAGAAAACAAAGAGATTTTCATAGGTCAAAAAGCTTCAGGATTTACCCTCAAAATTTCCAAGTCTAAGGAAGAGTAAAACTTGTCTCTTCATGCTTTTTTTCTCACGAAGCTTGTGAAAAGGCAGCACAAATAATCAAACAACTTTACGAATACGACAAGTTAATGAACGCATTAATGAAATAAGAATTTAAAATTGACCATTCCTGTTCTCCTTTGATGTATTTCCAAACTGATATTTGAGAAAAATAAGCAAATTATTGAGCCCACCATGCTTTCCCATTTGCCATCTTCTGTTTGTTGGCTTGCTTTTGAACAAGATTCCATCTTCTTCTACATCGATGTCGAAAGGCACTGCAACGACAACCACACCCACGAACCAAATGGTCTTTTTCTTTGTTGTCTGGTTTAGAATTTGAGCTTCCATATTAATGTGAGATGTAATAATATGGTCTCTATCATAAGGTGGTTGTGACGATTAAATTCTTTGACCAAAAAGTTTGCTTATTTTTATCAATGTTCCAAACAGAACACACTTCAGAATATGCAATCTCCTTGTATTAGAGAGGCCTCACAGGCCTGCCTTCGAGGCTGCTGTCGCCCTCCGTTTCTCGGTCTTCCCGATTCTTCCCGGCCTTCATTTGGCAGGTCGCCTGCAGCTTCAACTCCTGCACACAGCTTTCATGGAGCAACAGAGAAGTCTCTTCACCCAAATGCTCGCTTCTCCGACCACGAATCGATTCCCTCACTAAAGGATGCATTTACTTTCTTCATTAGAGCATACCCTCAGTACTCCAATACACAACAGATTGATCAAATCCGAGCTGATGAATATAATCATCTGGCTCTCTCCAAACACGTTTGTCTCGACTACAATGGTCAGTGTCTCTTTTCCTATGCTCAACAGCAGAGTTTTTCAATGGCTCCAGTTGCTTCTTCTTCTTCTCCATCAGGTTCCCCTCCTTCGTTTAAGCATTCCCCGGGATCTCCATTCTTCAACATCTCCCATAGATCAGTGAAACCAAATCCCCAGACGAGGAATGGTGGTCAAGAATCAGAATTCGAGTCCAGAATCAGAAGTAGAATCATGAAGTTTATGAACTTGTCAGAAGATGATTATGCTATGGTGTTCACAGCCAATCAACCAGCAGCCTTCAAACTTCTAGCAGACACTTACCCTTTTCAGCACAACCGAAATTTAGTCACAGTCTATGATCACAAGAGCGAGGCCGTTGAACTAATGGTCGAAAGCTCCAAGGAGAAAGGAGCTAGAATCAGCTCAGCCGAGTTCTTGTGGCCAAATCTAACAATCTCTACACAAAAACTAAGAAGACTAATCGTCGGTAAACGAAAGAAGACTAGGAAGTCGAAAAGGGGGCTATTTGTTTTCCCAGTTCAGTCAAGATTAACAGGAACTCCATATTCTTATCAATGGCTCAACATAGCTCAAGAAAATGATTGGGATGTGTGCCTAGATACATGTTCACTCGGACCAAAAGATTTGGAAACTTTAGGCCTGTCTCTTTTCAAGCCTGAATTCTTAATCTCATCTTTCTACAAAGTATTTGGGAAAAACCCATCAGGGTTTGGCTGTTTGTTCATCAAGAAATCAAATGTCTCATTCATGGAAACTTTAATCACATCCCCTGCAAACATCGGCGTTATAAGCCTTATACCAACATCACCACAATTCCCATTTCCAGAAGAGCCAGAAACAACAACAGATATCACAACTCAACAATTCTCAAACCCCACCCTACAAAATCAAAACCTCACTACACCAGATTCATCAAATTTACCTGAAATTGCAGAAGCCACTGAAATTGAAGAGGAAGAAGAGCTCTCAATCACAGGAATCATCGAATCGGAGACGCCCTACGAATCGGCTCGATCTTCAAACATAGCAGAAATGGAAGTAACCTGCAGAGGATTAGATCACGCAGATTCAATAGGTTTGAGATTAATCAGCATCAGAGCAAGGTACCTGATCAATTGGGTCACAAACGCATTAACCAATCTCCAACACCCAAACCCAAACGCAGAATCAGGGCATAGCCAAACCCTAGTCAGAATCTACGGCCCCAAAATCGAAATCAATCGAGGACCCGCTTTGGCATTCAACGTGTTCGATTGGAAAGGGGAAAAGGTGGATCCGGGTCTGGTTCAGAAACTCGCGGATCGGAGCAATATTTCGCTGAGCCATGGATTTCTGAAGCAGGTGGGGTTTAGGGACAAGAACGAGGAAGAGATTGTGATGAGGAAAGAGAGAGTTGAGGAAGAAGGTGAAAGAATGGAGAAAACAGAGAAACGCCATTGTTGGATCTCTGTGGTGAATGTGGGTGTTGGGTTTTTGACGGATTTTGAAGATGTTTATAGGCTTTGGGCGTTTGTTTCGAGGTTTTTGGATGCAGATTTTGTGGAGAAAGAAAGATGGAGATATATGGCTCTAAATAAAAAAACCATAGAAGTTTAAAAATGTTTGATTCAATGGGATTATGAAACTGAATTAATTCTTTCTATTCAATAATTTTTTTCCTTTTTCTTCCCCTTTAATTTCCATTTTCAGTGAACTTAAAATGAATGGAAGGTCATTTCAAAAAAGAAAAAATGAATCGAAGGTGATCCTATCTATATATATATATATGACATTCATTACATAGTTTATCAGGGATTGAATCCATGATCTTAGAGTCGAAATAGACTAACACTAAATTTGGTAACTAATCGTGTCACTCACCCATTCATTAAATCTTAAAAATCTGTATTTAACCTATTCTCATTCTTTTGTAGTGTTCGTGGTTGTGCACCCTTAATATAATTGGACTAGAATATATAGATAATGTGACAATACTTAAATTGTTCATGTTCGTGTAATTAATGTAAAAAATAAAAATACCCAGTTTTGGAATTTTCCATTTTTCTGCAACTACAATAAAGACTTCGACAACTTTTATGCTAGAGTAACTACTCTACTTCCCTCCCTCGCGTATTAACAGAATTTGGTATATTCTTATTTTGGGATACTGATTATTTTATTTTATTTGGTTCAAATAATTGGAGTACGGAATTTAGTACATATTGTCACAATAATTTTTCCCCTTTTCTAAAATTTACAAGTAGTCCATTTCAAAAAAAAAAAAAACTGCAATCTCTAAGTATCATGAGATGTTATTTCTAAGAAAAACTGAATTAGATTCAATTAAACCATATCAATAAAAAATCGTCGGTTAACAAAAAAAAATCAAAATGATATCATTTATGCCAATGCTAGGGATATAGTCCATACTATGGACATCTCAAAAAAAAAAAAAACATAATTTGGATGTTGAATAATGAACCCTTCAAATAATTTGAAGAAAAAAGTATGTAACTAAGGATATAATTTTTTTAATAGAGAGTTCTTGTCGTAAGAAGAACTTCATCAACCTACAAAATAGAGATATTAGAAATATTTTACTCATTAAGTAGTCGAGATGAGTATAAACTAACTCAGAAATTGCCATCGATATCTTAAACCCAAATCAGCAGAGTCACAAATACCAAAATGTTACAGTTCAAGCTAAGAACATGGCAAAAGTTGAAACTCCACAGATCATTCCAAGCTTATTTTATTCAATATTAAATATGGGGAATAATCAAGCTTCTATGTCTAAAGGGAAAAGATTTGAATTCGAGGACGGAAATGGCAAAGGAAAAATACAAAGGTAAAATATGGAACAGAAACATCAATGATTTTAAGCTCCAGAAGTTTTCTGATTTGGCTTGAAGACATACTTGACCAGAGAGTCCTTGATGGACAAGAGTTCAGGGAATTCCTTCTTCAACTTCGATGCATCGAGCTCGTTGTTGCTCCGAGGGGCAACGATCACTTTGGCTTGCTCCTCCAGAGTGAAGTTCTTCCATGTGAAAGCAGGGTCAATGAATTTCTTGTACATCTCCAAGATCTCATTGTGGCTCACCACTCCTGGGTTGGTGAAGTTCCATATTCCAGTGAGGTTCCTTTTTGCCATTTCGATTGAGATCGGGAGGAGTTCGTCCAAGATCGTCATCGAGTTTGGGATGTCGACAACCTTCTCGTATCTACTTATCTTTGTAATGAAGTTGCGAGGGTTCGATAAGTCAGAGGATATCGGCATCCTAACGCGCAGGGTGCACACATTCTCATAGTTTTTCAGCAGATCCTCCACCTTTTAAGGCCCCAAAAGTGTGGAAGTGACATAAAAATGGATCAGCCAATCAGATTCAAAGAACAAATTTGATGCATTCTAAATGAACACAGCAATGAATGATCAGAAACTCAAGATAAATAAGTACAATTCTGCCTTGGATTGAACCTAGAAAGTTACCATTCCAATAAATGTAATAGCAATCCAGATCTTGTACAATCTCAAACTCCAATTCCTAATAGCAATCCTTCATGGTTGTTTCTAGAATTTAAGGAGCTATTATAAATGAGCTTTCCAACCTCTTTTCAAAAAAAAAAAAGATTATATCCCAAATGTCAGTTTAACCATCTTTTCTAATCACTCAAATATAATTCCTTATTTTAAAACCACTTTTTTTTTTAATCTCTCTATAAAAATCTACATTCAAACGAAGTATTGTTTCCAACTCCTCAACAAAAATATACATCTAAAGGGAGTTATTACTGTAACTTCAATATAATTTCTAATCACTCAAAATAACTACTCATTCTAATCATTCGTGTAATTACTGATTCAATCAAATTTCTCTAAACAGAATCAGCAAGTACTCAATCAAAGATCTAGAATCAAAATTTCGCAATGCATCTAGAAATCATACAACTAAGACGCAAGTAAAATCCTAGGGCTCACCATGGCTTTCGTCTTGGAATAAAAGGATCCAATGAAATTAGGGATATCCTCCTCCTTAAATCCAATCCCGGAATTGAGAGGATGAGCCGAATCGTACTCGAAAATGCAGCCGGTGGCGTAATTAATCAAGACCAAGCCTCTCTCACGGCACACGTCGGCCAAGGTCAAGGTTCCGGCCACATTGGCTCGAATGGTCTCGACCTTGTGCGATTCGCACCAGTCGACGTTGGGGCGGCCGGTGACGCCGGCGGCGTTGAAGACGTGAGTGGGGTTCACGGCGGCGATGTCGGCCTCCAGGGAGGAGCGGTTCTCGAGGCGGCCGGAGCCGTAAGCGTAATCGATTCCTTGCTGCTCACAGAGCTGGCCGAGCAAACCGCCGATCCAACCGGTCCGGCCGAAGATCAAGAACTTGTAAGAAGAACCAGACCCATTGCCGGCGAGAATACCCATGGATGAGGATGAAGAACAGATTCAGAGGAAATGGAGAAAGCTTACGTAAATTTGGATCTGAGGAATTGAAGCAGTTCTTCGATCTGAATCGCGATGATTTATATATATATATATATATATATATAATGTTATGTGTGTAAATTAAAAACTAATATATCGCTTTCGTTTGAGGCTGAATTTTAATGTGGTGAATAAATTTTAGGGATTATCGTTATTTATAAATATTCCGAATCCTCCACAATTCCAAATATGTATGAATTAATGCAAAGGATGGAAAAAAGTTGTGGTGGGTTGAATTGTAATTTTTTTTAAGAATGAATTGTAATTCAATTGTAAACTATGAATTTAATTTTAAAAATCGATATTGAATTTTTATGGAGCTTTTGCATGTATCATATCATATATCATATCATATCATATCATATCATACTACTTAAAGTGTGCCTTAAGAGGAAAATCATTTTTACCCGATTTTGTTCTTAAGCCATATTATATGTCTACAAATATGCCATTATTTTTTTCAAATTATTAAAATCATTAAAATCTTATAGTATCTTCAAGCTAAATAAGTATAAAATCAAATGAAGATCTTGAGTTTTTTTTTTTCAAATTTAGAGAAAATCTTGGTTTCAGCTATAAATACCACAAGCTTATTATTGGTCATCGTATAGTATCTTCAAATTAAATAAATATAAAATCAAATGAAAATCTTGAGTTTTTTTTTTCAAATTTAAAGAAGATTTTGGTTCTAGTTTTTCTATAAATACCACAAACTTATAATTATGATTTATTTTAATTCAAATTACTAATAATTCTTTTATCATTGATGTTGTAGAGATTTTGTTCGGGTTGAGATTGAGTCTTAGCATTGGTGCACGCGGAAGTCGATGTCGTCGAAGGTAACAAACAGGTTTTCAATCAGTATTTAATTTATTCTCTTCTTCTTCCTTTATTTTTATTTTTATTATATTTTATTTCTGTTATTTATTTTATGGTTCAACACTAATTTATAATTTTTAAAAAAATTTATGCAGTATTTAAAATTTTGAATAAGTGTTTATAACGTTTTTCAAATTAGTGAAAGATAATTTTTTTATAATTATTATTTTTTGTTATTATAATAAATATGGCTTGAACATATAATTTGTTAGTTATTCTTTTATATGTGATGTCATTAAAGTACTACTCATATTTTGACATATGTACTTATTTAAAATTGATCAATTTTACGAATTATATATATATATATATATATTTAATTTTTAAATATAAATCTATACACCATATCATTTTCATAGAGAATAATAGATTTTAAAATAAAAATATAATATTATTATTTTTTTTACTCAATTTGTGTTAATATTTAAAAATTGATATTTCATCAAAAATCGTTCTATTAGCGATGATAGAAAGAATGAGAAGATACATATAATAGATTTTATCTTTTCTTTTTCAATATTTTTTTTTTATTTTTTATTACTTATATTAAGGTGAAATAATAAAACAAATAGGATTTTTGAAATTTTAGATTGTGTGTTTTTTTAAAGGAAATTGTATTTTATCTTCCATACTTTCACGTCAAATGAAATGTTTGATAACAAATAAATATATATAAAATAATAAATTTGAGCTATTAAAATCGATTTTTTTCAAATATTACAATTAATAGTAAAGATACATGATATATTTCAATTAATTAATGGATGTTATAGTATTTTAAAAGAGTTAGAAATTTGAAAAGATGATTTACGTCTATGTAAATGAAAAGATCGAAATGATGATTAGATTACATTAAAATGATAAACGATTGAAAAAAAAAGAATTGAGTACAAAGTAAAATTTTAGCATAAATATTATGATATATATTATTATTTATAAGTATTTTAATAAATAAAAATATAATTTCACATACCACACTTAGAGAAAAAAATATCACGTGCAAGACATGTTAAAAAATTCTAGTATTACAAAATGGCTAAAATATTCGATGAATAGCATAATAATGAAAATATTTGCATTTATAACAAAAAAAATGTAAATTGATTGACTTCCATATTGATAGATTCTATCAATAGAGGTTGATAGAATCAACTTCTAATAAATAAAGTAAATTAATAGACTTCCATTAGATTCTATCAATAAGGGTCAATAGAAGCAATTACTGATAAAATTGATATACTTCTATCACTAAGAAGGATAGATTCTATCAAAGTCATCGAAAAAAAGGGTAAATAGGGATTTTTTTTAAAAAATAAGCAGAATTTGCTATAAACGAATTATTTTTAAAAAGTTGTTATAATTGTAAACTATGATAAAAAAAGTTGCTACATAGTGCAAATTTCTAATTTTTATTGTATTTGAGAGCTACTCATGATATCTTTCCAATTTAAACTTAACCAATAAATATAAATGAATTAAAAAATAAAAATAAAAATTTGTTCTTTTTATTTAAAATTAAGTCTTGATTTGATAATCATTTTGGTCTCATTTGATAACTATATTTCGTTTTTTGTTTTTAACCTTTTGTAAACCGATTTACTTGATAACTAATTTTTTTTTTTTTTTTTTTTTTTAAATTTTTAAAACGTTTTTAAAATATTAAAGAAGTTTTAAAAGCTAAAGAAAGTACCTTTTAAAAGTAGGTTTTTAGGTTTTTGTTTTTGTTTTTTTTAATAGGAATAAATCAATAATAAAGAGTAACCAACTAAAAACATCAAAACCAATATTTGAAAATAAAAAACAGTTATCAAACATGGTTTTTTGTTTTTAATTTTTTAAAACATAAAACTAAAATCCATTATAGAACATATACGGTTTTACATTTTTAAAACAAAAAACAAAATAGTTATCAAATGAATTTCTTTTTTAGTTTTTAGTTTTTGAAATTTAAATATACAACAATGACTTTATACTAGGTTGTTTCTTATTTAGATATCTACATCTTATCCATATTTTAAAAAACAAAATCAAAATTTGAAAATAATTAAAAAAATAACTTTCAAAAACTTTTTATTTTTAAAATTTGGTTAGCATTCACGTAAAATCGATATATATGGTAGAAAAGATGAAATACATATCATTTTTATACAAAAAGAATAAAATTTATTCCTATTTTAGTACATCAAAGATTGTTTCTTTTTTTACATTCACAATAATAGTTGTGCTCACTTTTGTTTAAAAAAACGGTCTTGAAAGATATAAGTCTCTTTTATTCTTTTCCTTTTCTTTTTCTTTTTAGAGTTCAAAGTTATAAGCTTGTTTCAATTTTGGTAAACCATCCTCTAAAAGAAAGGTTCTTGGTAAATCTTAGGAAACATATTCAAGTTTCTTTTTCTTTTTTCATGAGAACAAAGAAACAAAAAAAATGTATGGATCTCTTTAAGTATATAACGGTTGTTTTTTTCTTGTTTACTTCCCAAGCTTTCCTTTGATCTAATTGATAAATCTCGAACGAACTATAAAAAAATGAATAAAAAAGTAGATAACTAATCGCGTCATCGATCCATTTGATAAATAAATTTTTATGTTTGCGATCTATTTGACATTTAAAACCTATCATGGATTGTTTAAATAATTTTTTTATGTATATATAAAAAAAAAAACAGTTTATGGGGTCATAAACTGTTTTTTTTTACGAAACCAATTTTGACATTTAAGGGTGTGTTTGTTTTTGGTAGAAAGAGTGGAGGGGTTTAGTATAGAGTGAAAAAAGTAGTTAATAGTAGTCTGTAGTGGTTAACTACTCGTTTGGGGATTGAGGTTAATAGTGGTGAATAATGAACTATTTGTTTGGGGATTGAAGTTAATAGTGGTTGATTTTTTTTTTTTTGAAAATGTGATTGGAGTAAATAACAACAATTATATGTTGTTGTTTTTTTTCAATTTGTAGTACCATCTCAATTGTTGTTAACTGAACTTAAAAGACATTTTTATAGTTGATCATATTTGTTTAAAAAAAAAATCAATTTTATATTTTGTTATTAAACATATGAACAACATGAATCAAGCAAACAATAATAAATTTTAAAAATTTAGGCTAAATTTACAATTGAATAGACTATTAAAATGTGAATTATTACAGAAATAATAAAAATATATTTACGTGAAACTTGTAAAAATATATTATTCTAGAAAATAAAGAAATAGAAAGTATTAGGATGTTATGGTCTTTCTTGTTTAAAAAAAAAATAGCAATCATAGTCAAACTTACGGTATAATATTATACAGTATTGTTTATACATAACTATATAAATACACAATATTGTACTAATAACATATAATATTGTATTATTATAATATCCCAAATTATATTGTACAATGAATATTAACCATACCGCATTTTTTATTATAGATACAAATATTTTCAAATTTGCTTAGATATTTTGTAAAATTGGACTATGCAGCACAATTTCCGTTTAGTCTACGTACTTCTAATTTTATTTTGATTCTTTTATTTTTAAATGTCAAATTTTAATTATTATAACGATATAAAACTAAAATTTAGTATTTGTTGTTAATTTATTACTATATTTCATTTGTAAATTTTTTCTTATTAATTTTTCAAAATTTTAGAAATATGGTTACATCAAATGTTTTATTAAAAAAATGAGGTTTTTTTATGAATTAAAATGATTATTCGTTGATAATTTTTTAATGAAATAATTCATTTTAAGATTGAATTTTCGAAAGTAGAATTAAATTAGATTACGACCAATCTATCAACCCAACAACGCTATTGACTTTTTTAATAGAATTAAAATTATTTTTAGAAAGAAATATTTAAATATTGATGTTAGTCGAGATTAAAAGATAAATTTGAAAAAATTTAAAGTGAGATTTAATAAAATTATTTTTTTAATAAAAAAATAGAGATTTGATAGAGGGTTTGAAAAGTGGTTAAAATAGAGTTGAAGAGTGGTTAAAAAAAGGTTGAAAAGTGATGGTTTACTACAAAATACAAACGAGCGGTTGTTGAGGAATTGTCCAAAGTCCAAACATAGCCTAAGAATCCATAAGTGCATTACCTATTAAAGTTTTAAGACTGAATAAATATAAATTCAAAAGATCATAAATGGAAATTTTAACAATATATTATATATTTTTATATATTAAATATTATGAGATTTAGCTAAATTTAAAAATAATTACAAACATAATAACTTCTAAAAAAATTAGTAATTATAGATATTGATATTAAAAATAGTACTATATTAATAAGAAATTTGTAATACAATACTAAAATATATTGATGATTATAAATACAAATATTTTAAAATTTAAATATATTTATTATTATTTTGAGAGAAGGATCCATTAAATAAAATTTCTCAATATATTATATGTTAGACCGTACTAAAGAGAAATGTTGGACCCTACCACGTTGGACTTATTTCTTTTTAAAAATTTATTTAAAAGCTTTGTATTATTTAAACACCAAGTCGAGAGAAAGAAGTCGCGTGTTTTGCGTTTTCAACGTGCTTTCAATTTTCTTAAAAAAATTAAAATTCATTTATTGATAATAGAAAAAGGAATTTATCGCACATCTTATTTCTTGTATTATATTTATAACACAATTTTTAAAATATTTTATTTATACCATATGATTTTCTATTAATAATAGAATAAATTTATTATTGGTTAAATTCTATCACTAATAAAACTTAAACTAGTAATAGAATTGAAATTGGATTTTCTACTACAAATTAATTAATTTTGATTTTATGCGATACATTGAAATATTTTCCCATAGAAAAACATACCAAACTCACTCTCCACTATCTTAGAACAAAAATAAAATATAAAAGAATTTTAATTAAAAAGATTCCAAACCACAAACTCACGCCAAAATTGATTATTACAATAAAAGTTAAAATTTAGGAAAATGTCAAGAGAATCAATGTACACATGTGAGTTGATCTCCTTGTACTTAATATTAAAAGAATTCAATATAAACAATGGACTAAAATATTCTAGCACTTTAATGATTAAATTTCAATGACGTATGAAAGCTAAGCCACATTCATATCACCACAAAAAAAAAAAATAGAGTTCTAGAGAATCATAGAGGAATGAAATTGACATTTTTGGGATATAAACCATACAATTCAATAGTAAAAAATTATTTATCAATTAACTCTTCCTTACAAAAGACATGATAAAAATTGACCCTCGATTTGAAGATTAAAAAACTAACTTTGAAAATTTGCATACGCCAAACATTAAATTGCCTTTATTATATGACTCTAAAATAGAAATTAGAAGTGTACCCACTTTTATGAGACAGTCGATTATTCAAGGAAATCAGCTTATCATTCTCCACATTAAATCTCAAATGCTGAGGCCTAAGGCACTATTAAAATTTTAATATAACATCCCTACAAGACCAATTTTTCACCAAGTTATTCTTGAAACAAATTTTATTTATTTAAAAAAAAAAGTTTGGAGAACCCGCCATAAAAGAACAAATTTAATTCAACGCACCAAATTATGTTCTAGGTTTAAAAAAAAAAAAATTGTAAAATCAAATAAAAGTGGAAATTAGTGTCGGTGTTGGTACGATGTACAACTGGACAGGGATGGGGTGACGTGTTGACTAGTCATTGGCTTATATTCCAATCTCAGGAGAGCTGGCACAAGCAGAACTCTCCATAAAAGAAAATTACCTTAAAATCTTTAAGCTGGTAAAAATATAATTGTGAAATCTTTCATTGTGCCCCTCGGAATTTGCTACCAATAGCATCTTTTGGCCCACCTATTTTAATTATAGCACAAATTGTAAAAAAATTCATGCATAACAGATTTTTTACATTCTTTTTTAATTTTCAAATATACCCTTTTTTCACTGATAGACTTATATCAGTTCCACTGATAGACTTCTATCGGTCTTCTATCAGTGGAACTGATAGGCGACAAGTACGGCAGAGAAGAAGAATAGAAAGTCAGAGAGGTGTCGAGCCACTGCGTCGGGTACCAGAGTCGTCTCGGTTCTCTGACGCGCTGCCGCTGCCGCTACATTTCTGTGATCGACGGTCATAATCGATGACATTCCGGTCGGATTGTTGCTCGGATTGATTCGATGAAGCTGAATGGAGGAAGACATTTTTACTCTGTTTTCTTCTTTCTCTCTCTAAAACCAGAGATTTTTGCTTTTGCAAAGAGAGAAAGTTAGAAGACGAATAGATGATCGCAAAATTTGGCGAAGAACGTGGTTCCGGCAAAGGTGATGGCGATGATTGGGAAGAAATCGTGTTGGGAGGGGTTTTTTTTTTTTTTGACAAAGAGAGGTGTGTACAGTGTTTGTGTGGGAAAAAATTTTGTGGTGAGAATTTTAAGCAGGGGTCTTTTGGTAATTTTACAAACTTAGGATATTTTTTTGCTATAGATGAATAATTTTAAGAAATGTGTTGTGGAGAGAATTATTTATTTATTTTTGAATATCCATAAAAAAGCCCCTTGTTTTTTTTTGAAAAATGAGTTTTACAATAATTTAGATATTTCAAACTTATCACTTCAAATAATGGCAATAAAAAAGATTCATAACTAATAGAATTTCTTTTCAAACTAATGCACACAAAGGGAGGACTATTTAGGACCATTTTTTGTGTATCAACCAAGATTACAACGGTAAAAAGTTTAATTTGGTGTAATGTTTGATTTTCACTCAAATTAGCAACGGTAAGAAACTTTTATATTATTTTTTTTTTCTGTTAAATTAATGTTCAAATGCAGACGGAAAAAAAATCATTTCAGAATAATGTGAATTACAAAAAAGAAAATGAACCTTATAAACAAGACACAACTGCTTTCAAATAATATAAGAATTAAATATTGATTTTCGAGCTCGAATTCATTGTGAGCGTGAGGGTAACACCAAACAAGATAACCGACTGCACCACCGACTCTCAGTATAATAAAGAAGGCTTTGGAAAACTAAAAATTATGATTCAACCTATAATAGACTAATAGTCCTCTAAAATTAATTTGAACTTTGTTATAGTTAAATGTTATATGATTAGAAAATTATGTAGTTGTACTGACAAAAAAAGAAATTAGATCATAAAAATAGCCGAGAGACAGGTAAGCTAACTCGAAAAATTACCTTTTACTAAAAAAAAGAAAAAAACTCGAAAAATTACCTAGTAAAAATTGGGTCACTTAGGAAAATGTATGAGAAATGGACCATATCTGGATTTGAGGCCCATTACAATATGGGAGCCCATCAATGGGCCCTCACAGCCCAAGGTGTCATGTCGATAGCGATAACATTATTAAACCAGGAAAATAATAATAACAAATGTCTTTCATTTTCATTACAAATTCATCATAACAATCGTCATTTTTGTCAAATTTGACATGAATTCAGCACGAATTAATCTGTCTCTTTGAAATTCATCGATCTTCAAATAGTGTTATTGAGATCTTTTCAATATATTTTCTATACATCTATGTGTAAAAATCTCAGCCACAATGGGTGACTATATCGAAATTTATCTCTCTCCCTCTGGTTTTAGTTTTTCATTGAAATATTAGTTCCAAAAGCCAAAAGGAATAATAAATCTAAAGTTTATGCATTTTTATTGTAGAATTTAAATTATATATATAATTAGGGATTCAAACCTAACACCCAACAACATCTAATTTGTTGTTTACATAGTTTTTTTCTCTTAAATTATTACTGTGTTACATAACCTCGCTAAAACATACACAATATCACCTAAAAAATGTTAGAGATTTAAATTTCCTCAAAAAATTTTGAGGAAAAGATATATTTTAAATATTAGAAATTAAACTTATTTCTTTTTAGTTCCGAATGTATTTTGTATTACTAGGTCAATTCAAGGTAGTTAAATGTATCTTAATATTCTTTCTTTTTTTTTTTAATCTTTTGTATTGAACTTCACAAACTTTTAGTATATACTTTTAACATGAGAAAAAGTTCATCTAAGTGAGTAAAATTTGTCCAACTTACTTAGAAATACCTATATGACTTATATTCATTTGAAGATTATAATGTGTCAATAAGTAATGAATGTATATAAAAAAAATGATTTGATAAATAAAAAAATATTAAGTCAAAGATTTGACACGTTATAATTGTCATAAATGGTGGAAAGTACATTATTTTCCACACAGAGTTGTCAAATTTTGCTCATATTACATACTTTGTGTAAATTTTGCTCGTACATAGTTTTGAGTACAAATTTAAATATAGAATTAAAGTGAGAGATTTAAGTATAGGAAAAACTTGCATACACATGAATATGCTTAAAACATATGTAACATGATGTAAGCTACATAATTTATAATAAAAAGTTATTTTGTTTATAAAAAATAAAATTATTTGGTTCACATGATACCATGTAGTCCTCAAGCATGCATTACCTGTATAAGTATGAGTAGGCAAGTTTTGCTACCTGTTTAACATGAGTAGACAAGTTTTACTCTTTAAGTATATATTATCTCATTGATACAATTAATCAAATCACTTAGAACAATACCTCATTCATGAAATTATGGATAACATGGGAGAAAATTCAAAAAGGAAAATTTATGAAAAAGATGAACTTAATTAGCAGACAAATCTAGAATTTGATGTGTTAAAAAAAGCCAACAACTTACAAACTTAAACAAAACACAAGTTAATCCAATCTCTAACCTCATTTTACAGTAAGCTAATCCCATGTTTTTATGTCATTATCTTCCATTTCCGCCCTTGTCTATGTCAGACAAACTTTTACAAAACCTATAACATATTATATAATTTTGATGAAGCTGTAATTATTCATCTCTTGCGCTTGGACTTCAAGGATGTTATTGATTGAGAGTTGCTGTGCCAATTTCTCTTCCTTTGGTTGATGAACCAATTGTTTATTTGTTTCAGCTGCAACCCCGTCTCCTCGACCAGCTTCGCCTTGTCGTCTTCCTGAAACAGGAAAGATGAGACATCGTAAAGATTTGAACATGTAACTCATCGTTTCGATTCAAACAGTTGAAAGGAAAAAAAAAAGAAAGAGTTTTGATTGTTTTTTTTTACTTACAGTTGGGTAAGGCCACTTGGAATGTTGCTGCCACCAGTTTTTCAAAACTGTGGTTGTATCACCAGGCAATTTTCCTGCCCTTCTTTTTCTTAATATCTCCTCTCTTACATCTTCAATTCTTGACTTGAAACCCTAAAAAAAAAATAGTATCATTGTACACTGTTGTTAAGCTAGCAAACTAGGTTCATCCTCAATCCAATAAGTCTTTATTGTTGAATGTACTTAAACAAAAATCATTTCAAATTAAACTTAAATGTGAAAACAGTTAGCAAAATGTCTATAAAAACTGATCTCTAAGGGTTACTAGATAATATAGAATTCCGCATCATAATCAATCGGCAGTGAGGAGAGAAACTCATATCTTATATATTGTTATACTTATAAGGTTTTCACTCTTTTTATGTGGAATTTTTAACCTGACCCTTCAAGATGATACATCTTTTTGATCTTAACCAATCTTTGAATCGGATCTCAATTTTCATTTTTATTGGATCGAATACCTGTTTAGGGTCATAGGCTTTAATACCATATTAGATAATATAAGTACCCTCCTCAAAACCAATTAGTAATGAGGGAAGTAACTCATATCTTATATATTATTATAAGGTCTCTACTCTTTTCGACGTGAGAACCTTAAAGGTATGGTTTACTAGATTTTGTGATACAAAAAGTGGATTTCGATAGATGAATTTAAACCCAGTTTTATCAAATGTTAAAATATTTTAAAATTCTTTCATGATGATTTTGAAGGCCGGTAAAATCAATCTCAAACATAGTATTAATCTATAATGTAGTAAGAATTTGTTTACACCATATAAAAGAAACCTGTTTTAGCTCGATCTTCAGTTCCTGTCGAACCCTCTCCATCAACGATCTCTCGGATTCGGTCGGAAGCAGCGGCCCAAACCCCATCATGTCATGTGCATCCATGATAGATGACTGATCGACAGAGAAGTCCATTGGAACATCATCTTCGTCGTCCGACATCGTTGCGCCAGTGCCTTCACCAAGGCTCACACCTGAAGAACCATGTTCAGTAGCATACAAAGTTAGTTAAAGGCTCTTCAATCTTTTAATCTCTTTAGGTTTGGTTATGGAAGATGCTTCAAATTTTCAAGAGGCCAAACTTTTACCCAAGCAAACATCATTGACTAGTCAACAAAGACGAAAGCTCTAAACTACTTTGGCGGTGCAAAAAGTTGGTGTTAAGTACTTAATATTAGAGCTCAATAATGAAGGTTCCATTCCTCAACTAACTGTATTTAAAGAATCTCATTATATTTTAACCACCACTTGCCCTACGAGACTGGAATTGATATAAAACCCGCAAATGATTAGTCATTTCATCATACTTTTCCATTTCTTTTTCCGTTTAAAAAATGAATAAACCCAAGAGTGGGACCATTCAAAACCACCTTGGAATAAAATGGCAGTTTTAGATATTTTTATCCATGCTATTAATAAGCAATTTATCCCTTTGCAAAAACTTTATAGTAAAAGAAAAACTTCGAAGGATTGTTACACAGATAAAGAGAGATCATAATCTTTCCCTATAAAAAAATTGATGGTTGAACATGGTATCAGAACAGGAGGTCCCAAGAGTGAGGAAAGTGTTGGTTGATACAATTAAAATTGACAATCCATCAGCTTAGACTTTTGGGTTGATTGGTGGTTTAATATAATTCAACAAAAACAAATTTCTAAGAATCTATTTAGAGGAGTTTGAAAAATCGAAGTAATGATTACAAGGGAGTTTGAGTAATTATGAAAATGGTGAAAATAAAACCCTCTATAAATTGACGAGTCGTAAATGGCTATGACAAAAAGTCTCGTTTGGATTAGAGGAGTCATGAGTGGACATAAAACTCTCATTTGAATTGAGGAAAGATGAGTAGTTTAAGTAGAAAGGATATTATATTGAGTTTATGAGATCTATGAAGTATTTTATTGAAGTTTATATAGAATCTTTTGGTGTTGGTTCATTCTAACATAAATTTTCGCAAAGTGTTAGTCGATATAATTAAATTTATCTTAACTCATTATTTTAACCTTTTGAATTGATTGGTGGTTTAACATAATTCAACATGATATCAAAATAAAAAATCTTGAGTTTGAATCTAGATCAAGATATTTCATCTCCATTTAAATTTGAATTCCATTTGGAAGTCATTTCTCAAACATATCTAAAAAAGAGCACTCTTTATTCATTTTAAATACTGTCAGGATGAGCCTTCAATGCCCTTTAGGCGACCTAGCTAGGGTCCTTGTAAGAGTTTATCTTTGTACATAATACCCTACACCACAGCCCCTAATTAGGACCTCAACAGCGACCGTTTTCTGGCACAGTAATGAATACTACAATGCATCCAGTTCTACAAAGAACAAAACTTGAGCTATGGTTCAAAAGAGAATAAAATAGCATAATATAATTAGCTAGTTTGCTTTATTTGTATTTCAAAAAATAAAGTTTCTTATGTTTAACCCCCAATCAGGAGATGGTTTTGTTACATAACTGAAAAGGTCACTCACCAATAAAGATTTGTTTTCTTTTTAAATTTTCTTGTTGGGCATATCCATATCCCCAAAATATTTGGAAAATTGAATGATTCAAAATGATGGACTAGCAATTAAGCTAATCATATAGGATATAAGTGTAGCTTTTAAGGTCTATATTATATGCATACATACATATATATTATTTTTTTAAAACAAATTAGGAGTCTGGAGAGAGAGAGGAAAAGGAGTAGGTTAGCTAGGTTCATGTACTATCTTTTCAAAGCAAAAAGATGAATAATTATAAATATAATAATAATAATAATAATAAAGGGAATATTATTGTTGTTTACTGTGGAGCAAATATTGCCAGGGCAAGCAACCAACTGGTTGGTGTCCCCTATTGGTGGTACCCTCACCAAGAAAAACCCAACCCCAAAAGATCAATCCTCTTCTCAACTACAATCTTGGTATTCACAAGTAGGCCCTTTTTGCACCCACTTCCATGCCTCCATTCAAATCACTTTTCTTTATATGGTTTCCCAAATAACCATCCTGGTCTAATTTAGTCTAAAAGAGGGTTTTGATGTACAAATTATGAGTTCAACCTCACCTATTTAGTAACTACCATAATCAAATATTGTAAAATCGAACAGTTTATTACATGAGAATGATTAAGATGCGCATAAACTTAGCCGAACTTCAAGACTCCTCAAAGTTCCAACCCAAAACTCTTAAGAAAACATGTACCATACAGAGCAAAAATAATCATGCATGCTATACATGTCAAGGTTTCCACATTCAAAACCGAACATATATAAGTTGGAGGAAAAATCATGTAGATTTCCCTTTTGGATTCTTGTTCTAATGGGGTTTTTAAGAACTAGCATAATGAGGTGATAGATAGATACCTGTAAGAGCTTGTAAAGTATTTTCAATTTCACGGCAACCCATAACAGCTTCCACTGCGTGTACTCTCACATGTTGCTGAAGCTGCTCCTTAAAAGAGCACAAAACCACCATATACTGCGCCTATAAAAAAAAATTTTAAAAAAAATCACAAACCAAAACAAAACCCAACCCACTTCATAAAATCAAAAACCCATAAAGAAAACCAAAAAAAAACTCACGAGAAAATTATCGAGTTCTTGACGGTGATGAGGCGACAAGGAAAGGGCATGTTGGTGAGAAACGTAAGATCGCAAAACGTGATGCGATTGCGCCAACTGAGCGTCAATCACAGGAAGGTGATCGATTGGAGTAGCAACGCGAAGACAAGAAACATGGGCGCCTAAAAGCTGCTCGTAAAGCGGATGAGTCGCAATCTCCGCCTTGAGATGAGCGTCGCCGGAGACCGGAACTTCGCCGATGAGGGCACCGCTAGAAGACCCAGGTTCTTGCATTTCAGAAATGGGAAAAAAGGGGTTTCAGTAGAAAAGAAGCAAAAACCAGGTCTCTGATTCAACAGTGAATGGAAATGGGTTGTTATGAGTATATAGGGATCAGTGATACAAAACTTTCTGTACCAGCTCTGAGAATTTCAGAAAATTTTCACGAACAGAGAAAATGATGAAGATGAAGAACAAGGACAGAGGCCAAAGGGAGGGATTCATAAAAGAAGCCTATGGAATCATTACTAAGAAAAAAAAAGAGAAGGGAATTGCAATTAAAGCAAGATAAGCTGCTACACTTTTTTTTTTCTTTTTCTTTTTTTTTTATAATTTAAAATTTTCATTTTGACTAATTGATTAGATTAGGTTTGGAGAAGATAAGACGTGTTTAAAAAAAAGATTTAAAATTTGCCAAACATATTATTAAAAAAAGGTATAAACTTTTATCTTAAAATTAATGGTTAGTGAGGTAATAGTTCACATGTGTGAAATTGATTTTAAATTTCAATATATGCCCATTGAGGGCAAAAGGAATAGTTAGTATATTTTATAAATGTGTAGAAAATTCATCTTCAATGTTTATGTACAAGATTTAAAAAAAAAAAAGAAAAAAAAAGAAAACAACTCTTGTGCATTTGAGACTTGAACTAGTAATCAATTGGTTGCCATATTTTATATATGATATTTTTAGAGTACGGTTTCTTTTGGCTACAAAAAGTAGGTTGAAAGAATGACTAATTGAGAGAATAATTAATGTAGTTATAATAAATGATTATGTTATCAAAAAAAAAAAAATTATTGATTAGGGATTTTTGCATGTATCATATTATACTAACTTAAAACGTGGCTTAAGGAGAAATCATTTTGGACGGTTTTAGTCTTCATACTCTAAATTACAAACATGTCATTTATTGGATTTTTTTAAAAAAATTAAATGAAAATAATATAAAAGATATTTTCAATATCATTTAGATTTCATTAGAAGATAAGAGATTTCAACAATCAAATGAAAATATTTTCAATATCAAATTTTCATCATCTTTATAACTTATAAAACAAGATATTTTTACCAAATCTCATAGATTTTATTTGACATTTTATATTCTAATTAAAATAATAAATTGAATTTTCTAATCCTATAAATAGTTTTCTACATTTTGTTTACAGTTTGTTTGATTGAATTTACTTTTCTTTGTTTTATTTTTATTTTTTGTTTTATAATAAGTTATCTAATTTTTGTTGGATTATTTACCTTAACTTTCATCTAATTTTTCTTTTGTTGCAATAATTTTTGTAGAATCTTTTTTTGCATAATTGTTGCTTTTCAAAAAAAGACTTGAAGATCTTGAAAAAAATGTTTGAAGACAAAAACTAAAGTGTATGTATTTTTCAAAAGTTTGGTAACAATGATTTCCTACTATATATATATAGTTCTCTATATTTTGTTTACAAATAAATTTGAAACTTCTTGGGGTTACTTTCTTGGTTTCTTTTCGTTTATAATAAAAAATTTAATTATCTTATTTTTGTTGGATTATTTACCTTAACTTTCAACGAACTTTTCTTTTATCGCAATAATTTTTGTAGGGTTGCTTAATCGTTCAGACTTGGAGATGTGGAATTTGTTTTTGAAAAATGATACAATTATCAGGTTAAAGGTAAGTTCATATGTATACTAATAAATATATTTAGCTTATTTATATTTATAATTATAATTATGATATAACTCTTATAAATTTTATAATTCAATAGTAATTTGTCTATTAATAGATAAATTGAAAAAAAACTAACGTGTATCGATTTTTAAAAATCAGAGATAAAATTTAATTTTATTAAGTTTTTTTTAATAATAACACCTATTATTTTTTAAGCTCAAACTAAAATATTAAATTTTTTTAACATAAATGTGAATTTTAATAAATTTAACTAACGTAAAAAAATAGTTATAAAATCTAATATTATTATTTGATGATTTAAATTTAGTGCAAAAATGCACGAAACAATTTATAATTATAAATAAATAAATAAATATATATATATACTTACTATTTATTGCACCCAATTGACATATTTTATTATATATATATATATAATTTATTATTTAAAAAATTATCACGTGCAACACCGTGTTAAAATTCTAGTATTATAAAAGGGCTAAAATATTTCATCACAATAATGAAAATATTTGTACATATAGTAAAAAATGTAAATTGATTGACTTCCATATTGATAAATTCTATCAACAAAGGACTGATAAAATCAATTAATAATAAATAAAATAAATTGATAAATTTTCATTAGATTCTATCAATAATAGCTGATAGAATCAATTACTGATAAAATTGATAGATTTCCATCGCTAGAGAAGGATAAATTCTATCAAAGTTTTCGATGTAACTAGAGATTTTTTTAAAAATAAGCAGAATTTACTATAAACGAATTATTTTTAAAAAGCTGTTATACGATGCAAATTTCCTATTAATTATGATGAAAATGATTGTTAGTGACTTAAATATAAATAAGAGAATTATTACATTTTTTATTGTTTGACGTTGCCCCCACTCCAAAGTGATTGTTTTTTTAATATTAAAAAATGATTTTTTCATTTTAAAAAAATTCAATTATTGAGGCATTGAAAACTCAAACCTATAACTTTATTATTAAAAATTGTATTTCATACCCTCCAATTTAGTTTTTTTTTTTTTTTTTTGAAATCAAACCCTCCAATTTAGTTGTACCTATAACCTAGGTTCTTTTTTCTTTACATCAATATTAAACGATGATATTTGGTTTGTCTGATTTTTTCTAGGAAGATGCCTTTTATGGATGGTTCTTTTTTAGGTTTTAAATATTACAAGGAATTGGCATATGTATTTTTAAGATAAAAATATTATCCAATCAATCTTTATTAGTTGGGTCTATCTTTATTAACTACTTATTTAATTTGTATAATATAATATTATTTTGGAATGAACTAAAAATGTTTGCTAGTCAATAGAGTTGCATGTTTTCTTATTTTAATTTAAAAATTAAATCAAAATATCATTTGAGAAAATATATAGTCATACTAAATTAAGGTGATGTTTAATCTTTATAAAAAGCTTGAATTTTGATGTATTAAGATAAAAGATAATTCCAATTCCAATTATTGAGTTCCTAAACAAATACAATATTGGAGCATCATGCATTTTCTTTTTGTTCATGTACTTTTATTAAATTCCATATAATATGATTCTTATATTACTATGCACACACAAGTCTTGAGTAATGAGTCTAATAAAAAACAAGTAAAAACAGTATTTAAAAAAATAAAATAAAAATAAGAAGTAAAAACATGTGAAGATTTGAAACAAATATTAAACAAAACATCTTGAAATGAAATGCCTTACTAATTAAGCTCTTTACATACAACAAACAATACCTGAAACTACCAAAACTAAAGCTTCTTTTTTTTTAGAACAAAAAATAAAGCTTTAAATTACTTCAAACTTAAATATGATTGATTGGTTAGGAAAAAAAAAAGAAAAAGCAAAATGATATGTAGAAAAAAAAAAGGAAGTTCAATTATCATTTAAGAAAACTAAGTTGAGAGTTGAGCTGTCACGGTTGAAGCTGTTGCTTTATACTTTTTCCGTTCCACGTTATTTTAAAAAAATACAAAAATTATTATTATTATTATTATTTATTATATATAATTAGTTTTTGAAAAATTAAGAAATAAGAAAACGGTTGGTTAGACACAAAAATGACTCCGTAACCAACTTCTATTGGAGCAATTACGCGCTAAGTTGGTATAAGCGGGTGGGCCCCACTTCCATCAACCACCAGATAATCCTGGCCGTCTGATCTGTCCCCTCCCTGCAAAAAAAAAAAAAAAAAACTATTGTCATTTTTTTGTGATCGTGCGAATGGAGTATTAATTGGGCAAAATCGGATGAGATATGTTGGTTGTGATGTTTTGGATACAAATACCAATAATTATTTATTGTATATACAATCACGTTGTCTTCGAGAGACAGTTCAACGATTGAGATTAAAGACTTTAAGACATGTTTTTTTTAACATCATTCGTTTAAGGCCGATGAAAAGTGCTTAAACTAGAATATCTTTCGAAGTATCTCGGTGCCACACAATATAGGGACGAACCGCTCCGGGTATAGAGGAGCGAAACTCCAATTTTCTGCTTTTCAAATATATATATATACACACACAATCACGTTGTTAATAATATTTGTCTATATTCAATTCAAAAGTTTCAGCTACTTAGTATTATTTTGAAAATGATTAATGCATTCTAAACTTAAGCAAGAGAAATGAAAATGGAAAGAACCCAAGTGTGGAAATAAATAAAAACAGAACTTACCATTATTTTAAAAAAGAATAAGGACAAAATTTTCTAACAGTTTTGCATATGTGACATCATTTATTGTTATTATTATTTTTAATATTTTTATTTCTAAAATAAATTTATGCAAATTGTTAGATTTCCTATGTGCGTATGGAAGATTTTCAAAAAAACAAAAAATAAAGAGAAAAAATTACTTTTAACGTTACTCGATACGCGGTAGAGGCATTGTCGAATTTAGGGGTGATTTCGGTTCGGTTTTTGTTCGTTTTGTGTCAAATCGACAACCGAATCGATATCCTTGGTTTTTTAATAATTGGATCTGAACCGATGTCCAATATAACATAAACCATTGGATCGGTTTTTGAATAATTGGATCCGATCCGAACCGATGTCCAATATATTAATACATAAAAAAACAATTTTATTATAAAATTACATACAATTAAACTCATCCTTTTTTTGAAAAATGTAGATTTTTTTTTAAGAAGTTCAAATTCCAGTATGTAAAGTTAAAGAGTTTTTTTTAAAAAAATAATAATAAAGTAAATGAAAAAACTGAAGGTGTAGGATGCATGACTATTTATTATTGGGAAGAGTTTAACATAAAAAATACTCTTAAATATTATGTTATTGAGAAAAATATTTTTCAGTCCCATGTTAAGACCGAAGTCTTCCACTATTTTCAAAAGATTTCAATATTCATCAATTTTATTATTATTTTTTAATTTAAATATTGATTTTTATATATCTCTAAAATTAATGTTCTACAAATTTTTTTGACATCCAAATATTGTAATTAATTATCATGAAATGGTCTAATGATAAAAAAAGACATTGAAAGCAAAAGGCGATAAGATCAGTTTATAATATCCACTTATTTAAGAATTAATTTATTACGAATTTTCTTGATGTCCAAATATAGGATTAGACGATATGTCTACGTCAATCAATAGTTCGAACTGTCACGAATATGAAAAAAGAAAGTACTTCAAGAAATCAACATAATCATGTTTGTATCCTATATTAAAATTTAAAACTAGTTTAACTCCTTTTTATAATTAACATTTTGTTTGTTGGGTTGCAAATAAAATATCCTACATTAATTAGATAAGGGGAAGATTATGAATATATAAGTGATGAGAACTTGATATGAGGCAAAGGAAGCCCAAAAATAAAGTCACGAGGATTTAGACAAAAAATATACGATATCATATCAATGTAGAGATTTAGGTATTGTTTGTTATGTCAGTGATAATTTTATCCTCAAAAATTAAATTTGAATAATATTAAAATACACAATATATACTAAATCTAGAAACTAATAATAATTTTTCTATATTATTTTGATATAGGTGAAATTTTAAGATTTTTCATGAATTACTAACTTATGAGTTGTGACTTGCATGTTTCTTCTACCTATTTCATGTCATGATTTTTTATTTATCCATTCTAAATACTATAATTAAATAAAATTACGAACTCGTATTGCATGAACTTTTTGTTTTCTATGAACTAGTTGGGATGTTGGGGATATTTCCAAATTTGATACCGACTTATTTGATGTGGCGATGGTCGGCGGTTTTGAGCCGTCCGATGTCATCAATTGCATGAAAATATAAATAAATAAAAATTGGAACATTAAAAATATAGCGTGGGTGGTGGAGGTGGCGGCAAGTAGTGTGTGGGGTCCACTTTGTTGCTGTTGCTCTTTTGTCGTGTACTCGTGTTCCGTTCAGATAGCGACGCGCGTCCCTGTGGTCCCCAGTTTTTAAAAACTAAAATTAAAAAAAAAAAAAAATATATTAATTCATTAACAAAATATCCGAAGGGGGGAGAAAATAAAAGGAAAAGAAAAAGAGGGGTTTATGGGAAATTTGGGCAAAATAGAGGGACCCACGCAAACCCCTGAACTATCGTTCTCTTTGTTTCACCTGCTCCAAATATATATTTTTTTTTTCTCTTCTTCTATGAATTATGTAATGGGGCTGTTTATTTCACATATTTAGGTATGATCAGTTTTATGGTTTATTAATTTCTTTTTTAAAATTTATATTCAAACGAATTTTTACCCTCATTTTTACTTTAAAAAATAGCTCTCATTTCTAACTATTTATTTTTAATCATTCATTTATAATAACTATTCAAATCCTTTCTAACCCCTCATTTTTAATTATTATTTTCAAACCAATCAAAATAACTCATTTTTAACCTCTTATTTTTAATCATTTTTCTTTTAACTACCAAAAATAATTATTTATTTTAAATTTACATCCAAACAAGGTTTTGACACTAACTCCTCTACACAAAAACTACATTTAAACGAGTTTTTTTTTCGGAATTTGCCCAGTATAGCAACTTTTTTTACCATGGTTTACAATTATAACACATTTTTAAAAATAATTCTTTTATAGCAAATTCTGTCATTTAAAAAAAAAATTATTTACCTTTTTTATAGAAGACTTTGATAGAATCTATCATTCTCTAGTGATGGAAGTCTATCAATTTTATCTGTGATTGATTCTATCGGTTCTTATTGATAGAATGTGATGGAAGTCTATCAATTTACTTTATTTATTAGTAATTGATTCTATCACAACCCTTTATCGATAGAATCTATCAATATGAAGTCTATCAATTTATAATTTTTGCTATATGTACAAATATTTTTATTATTGTGCTATTCATGTAATATTTTA
Source organism: Sicyos edulis (assembly GCA_036507275.1). Taxonomy (NCBI): domain Eukaryota; kingdom Viridiplantae; phylum Streptophyta; class Magnoliopsida; order Cucurbitales; family Cucurbitaceae; genus Sicyos; species Sicyos edulis. Next base: position 68,462,666 of record CM071846.1, read on the forward strand.
TCCATTTTGTAATATACATACAGAAGCCCCTTTTTTTTTGCTATATAACTCTCAATTTTTTAACTTTTCAATATAATTTTTAAGTTAAATCCTACCTAAATATGTCAAGCAAACTGCCCCTAAAATTCAATAGGTTGGTTATAATTTTATTTTATTTTTTTATAAAAGGAATAGGTTGGTTAAATTAAATCAACTAAATCGTGAAATCGTTATATTTTAATTATTATTTCTTATTTCTTACGGAATAAAGATTCTATGAAAATATTTTCGGCTAACCATTATCCGAAGGTGTTTGGCGACTTGATTTCGTTGATTGCCTTTTTGTTTGAAATGCCCTGAACTTATAAAAAGATAGATAGGAATTGAATAGCTCTAATAAAAAGAAAACTGAAAGAACTTAAAAGTTAAAAGGTTGTAGATTCAAACTATTGTAACGTCAATTTAGAAATTAAGTTTATATAAATTTGTCCAACATTCAAACGTTAGTTTGTAAGATTAGATTGTGGCGATGAATGAACCGTTCAACCGCTAACAGAAACTGGTTACATAAGATTCATTCTGGCCCAATTTCAAAAGGCCTACACTTCTTGTGGCCCAGGCTTTCATCCACATTAAGAGATGAAAGCCCAACATATGAAATCATATAATTTATCAAGTTGGAGTAACTTATTATAGGTAGTTTCCAACCTTTTTTTTCAACTGAAAACCCAAACTTCTAAGCTCTAAATTTAGTATGCTTACTCTAAATGAACTATGCTCATTTTGTTATGTAGCTTAAAATTGGAGATATACTTTATGGGTTTTACCTTAAATCAAGCACATCACTAAAGCTTCTTTTTTTAAACAAGAGATTGAAAGATTCGAATCCCAAACCTCATAGTTATTAATATATCAAGATGTCGATGAGCTATAATAGCTCTCGTTGGCTGCACATTACTAAAGCCTTACAGTCAATAATTGGCACAAACTCCTCTTATTAAAGTCCGAGGTTCAAGTCTTTATACCCACATTTATTATTATACTAATCTAGAATTATCCACATTTATTCTTTAAACCCCACATTATCTAGTGGCGCCTTAGATATCAGGAGAGCAAAGCTCTGACTTTGTCATTTAATGAAAAAGAAAATCTAGAATAGTCTCACAACGATTATGAGCAAATCTCAACTCATAAAAGTATTCACTCTTCCAAGCAATGAATCACATTCAAAACTCTCTGCTCTAAATATTTTACTCTACTCTGAAATCATCCTACAAAGATTTCAAATTCATTTAGATGTCCATTAAAAACATGGTCCACAAAATTCGAACAGACCTTGACCAATTGAAAGCAACCTGTTCTACATTATGCTAACTGTGACCAGATAGTTGATCGGTTTCCTTTTTCTTTACCAATACAAACCTTATCTTTTTCTTGATAACTGATTTCTATTATCGAACCAATTCAAAGATTCCTATGATAACCACCAAGAAACCAGCACCTATCAATTAATAATTTCAGCGAGAATTTCAGAAAGAACCGGATGCTACCAAGTTCCCAGAAATTACTGCTGAAGCTTTTTCCTTGCAGCACTTCCCCAGTTCTGCTCGGCATAAGCGACCCTCCCATCAGAGTTAAGGCAAGCAAATGATTGAGAGAGCGCTTTTCACATTACACCGATACGATTTCGGAAACAAAGCTTAAGGAGTCTGATTATATTCCCCGTGTATCGAAATGTAGAACTCTTCGTTCTCGTAGTGAAACGAGTACACTTTTATATGAGAAAGAGAGAAGATGCGTACTTGGCTTTCCAATTAATGTTAAAGGAGATAGCTATGCATTTCTTACATGATTCTCTCACCTTATTATTTGGAAGAAAAGCTTTTAAAGAGCTTACAGAAATGGGAATGGGGATTATATACTCCAACTCCATTATATACAAAATGGAAAACTGTATCCAAACTCTCATAAGGAATTGTGTTAGTCAACAGCATGTGGTTCAATTGAGAAGACAGCAAACATTTACAGGGAAATAAAAATGATTTTCTATCAAATCTGCAAAGCGAAATTCACATCACAGTGCACTTCTCCTTCGATTTTGCGTCAGTTCTCGCGGAAGATGGCGGGGTATTGCCACTAGTTCTAGACACCTGCAAAATGACTCTCAGCTACAACTGCCTATTTTAAGTAAATTGGGAAATGGGGTGGTGTGTAAATAGTTTTGAGAAGGGACGAAAAAACTGAGGAAAACTCTACCGAGCCAGAGTATTAGAAAATAGGGTGTACTTTAAAATTGTATATAATAAGTCGTTTAAAAAAAAATCACATAGGTTCTACCTATGATATAGATTCTTGTAATTTCAATTTTGTATCTAATAGGTTCTACCTATTAGACATTAAAAAAAAAAAAAAAAAAATCACATACAGAATTCAACTTTGTATTCAATAGAACAGTAGTTTTTTTAAAATATTAAAGGGGTCATAATAGACATAAAATTGAAAGATAAGGGGGGGCTTGACGAACAATTTGAAAGTGTAGAGACCTTTTAGACATTTCTTAAAATTGATTTAGAGACCTATTAGACACAATTTCGATAGTTGAACTTGTAATTTAACTTAAACTTTATCATTTGAGATGTATATATTATGTTAGCTAGCCTCCTTAACATGCTCGAAAACGTGGAATAAACAAAGTAATAAATAAAACAACGACTATAGAAATCATAGGTGGCTAGTTTCCAAATGAACTTATGCCATAAATTTTTTTTAAAAAATGGAAGCTGAGGATTTATAGCATGAAGATAAGTATAAGACCCATAAGAAAACTCTTACCTGAGGCCCCACAACCAGCCTTGAACTTCCTCCTGTAGATGGCTGCTGCACAGTTTGCCGCTGTGGTTGTTGTTCAAACTCCTGTTGCTGCAGGGCTATTGCTAATTGCAGGTCAGAACTGCGACAAAAATGAAAGCAAAAGAAAATTAAATTCCATTGTGATCATTCAGTAGTAAGCTCAAGGCTGTAAAGCATACAAAATTAATGGGTTTAACCTGTACTTGGAGTTTAAAGTGAAAAAAACTGGAAATTTGCATTAATTCCAATTCCACTTTTAAATACTTATTAAACTTGAATTTAGCTAACCAAATTACATAAAGTTTCACAAGGAATGGGAGTGAGGGAACCATCAACTTATTTAGTTTCTGAGATATGAGGCCACCTAATGCTTTTTTTTGAAACAAGGGTAACCACGCCCGTCCCTAGACCAGACACCGGGAGATATCGAAGGAATAATGTCACACGTGAGTCTCGAACCTGAGACTTTGAAAGGAGCATACCTTCAAAACCCAATTCTTCAACCACTGTGCACCCCTCAGGGACATGAGGCCACCCAATGCTAATAAACATAAACATAAGAAAATATGTACGGAAAGACTACCAGTAACGAGAAAGAAATATTTTGAAGCATTCATTTGCATCTTTTTATGATAACAGTAGTATTCTAAAAGTAACGAGATAGGCAGTTACTTCAAATCCAAACCAGCATGTTTGGTTGCATCCATGCTTGCAATATAGTCCTACAGCACGAAAACATAACTTCTGTAAATTGTAAGGAAAAAAAATCAAGGCAGTAAAATTGGTTTGAATGTATACAACACAAACCGCAGTGCTTGTCATGGCATTATGTTCATTCCAAGACTCGTTTGAATGACTTTCTACATTGAACTCTTTGAAATTACCCGTCATAAATAAAGTATCACCATTTACCTACAAAATATTCAAGTTACAAGTTGGATAAAATAGCTAACAGACTGCAAAAAAATTTGCAGGGCCTGATTTGAGCTTAAGATCAGCTAATAGAAATATCAAGGTGAACATGTTAAAGATGTTTCCAAATATATTAAACTATTGTTGTGATAGGCCTCCGGCCATCCAGTGATAAGGTGTATGCTAGAAAGAAAAGAAGAGTGGATTTGAGAAATTACTCATGTCATGTCCAAGTGTGAGTTAGTTAAGTGCGGCCTGCGAGGGACGCCTGTAGGTCCTGGTTAGTCGGGATGGCTATATTCATTTAGTTGTTTAAAATCAGATGCTTGTGTAAGGGGGTTTCTTTTTGGCACGAGTCTCGTGAATAGAGATGGTGGAGAGGTAGAGAGTTTGTGAATTCTCCCTTGAACCCTAATAAACCTTAGGATTACAATAATACCAGAGAAGGTTTTATCATATTGCAATGACGCTCATTACGTTTTGGTTTAAATGATATGGATTATTTATTTTTTAAGAAAATATACATTTATATATATTTTATGAAGGCCCCAGAAGTTAATTGGTTGTGCCCATATTATTTTTTTGTTTCTTTTATAATGTGCCCATATAGAAACAATTATAGAGCATATTTACCTCGTTTAGCTTTTCCCACACCAAATCAGGTTGATGAATGTAACCTTGGTCTGTTGCTAAAAGATAAAGCTGGCCATCAAGCTGAGGATGAGATGAGAAAAATTGGAATTTATTGTTCAACTAGAAGCATGGGATCAGCCAAATGGCCATACTAGTAACTGTTAGTCAACTGCTCTGAGAGACAAAAAAAGAAAGCAAGAAAACATAGAACAATTTTTGCTGACCTTAAACATGGTGCTGAAGTGATTATTACGGAAAAAAACACAAAGCTCACGCTCTTTAAGACCATCTTGTAAGGTGAAAAGGCTGCAAAAGCAATAACAGTAATCTGAGGATCTATACAATACCAGTGAAATTAAACAAAAAAGTCCAGCAGAGAAGTTGAGAATGATAGCCAGGAACCAACCCATAGAATGTTAGCTGACTTGCATTATTCTTCAAAAAATTCCTAATCAGCTCCCCTGATAACAATTAAGAATAAATTTCTATGATAAGTTTAAGGGCATAAATACAATATCGGCAAGTGCAAACATCATGAACCTTAGTGATAATATGATATAAAGCAATTCTACCTTGTTTTGGACTAATTTCATCCTTCAACTGTGTATTACAAAAATTTATGGAGCTTCCACAACCTTGTTCTGCAAGAACTACTTCACCTTCATACACAGGCTCTCGATCTTCAAGAACCGCACTTGGTGGATCCAATATACATTCCTCTCCTTCATAAATGGGTTCACTACCAACAGTTGAAGTCAAACCTTCAGGTACATCAACATATTGATTTTTATTCCCTGCTGAATCTGCACAAGTAAGAGATGAAGATAGACCTGATAGTTCACTTGGGTTTTCCTTATCAACCGGTCTATGATCAACTGGTTCAAAAGTAGCAGGAAAAGGGCTTTTATCGTTCTTGTGAGAAATATCCTCTGGATTTTCATTCACCAACGGACTCTCTCTGCCAGAACTGGGAAGCGTCTCAATCAATGTTTCATGATTGTCCTTCTCTAAAATGTCAGGGAAAATATTATGCCCTTCAGACTCAATAGTCTGATCAAGGGGCTTTCCCACATCAATCTTCAAGGGTGCAGAGCTTACTTGCTCCTTTAGATTGGGAAGAGGTGACATGTCTTCATCGCTCTTGCTCATTGAGGTTTTGAAAGAATCGTCAATCAATAAATCTGGCTGCTGGTTAAGATTATTTTCTGCAGCAGAAATGTCTTTTATCATGGTCTCCTCCACAACATCTATGACTGAAGCCTTTTCAGGAGATGGTTCTTCTTCCAATTTGGTGAAGTTAGTGTCTCCCTCAGCATCAGAAACACCAAGGTTACCCATTGAGATTGGAATTTCAGATTCAGACAATTTCAATGCTCTAAATAACTCTGCCTCTTTTTCAAGATCCCCTTTTCTCATTTGTTGCTCATCAAAAACTGAGCGAGGTGATTCATCAAAAGAACAAGCTTTTGAAAGACTTGGAGATGGTACTCCAAGCGTTGCTGTTGTTGCAGCTACAAAATCAATACAATCATCTTCAGGGTTGTTATTACATTGACCCTCCATATGTTGTGCTTCCAGAGCAACAAGCTCCTCCACAATGGCGTTGTAGGACTTGGAACCAATTGCACTAGCAGTTTCATGATCCTGCACACAGAAAGAATATTCGAGTGTGTGTATATTCGAGTAAGACAAAGTATACATTAGAGTTTAAATAGAATGATTGAGCCAAATGGCAGGCTAAAAATTATAAAAAAATGTATCAAATCTGTCTATGGGTCAAATGCCAACAAGTTCTAGGGTGGTAGCATTATCAATAAATAACATGCTAGTAGGTAGACTTGGAGACTACCACATAGTTCTTTAGTGATCAAGCTTAGAGGCCAAGAGGTCTGTAGGCTACATCGCAGATCATCTTTAATCTGTTAAAGGTTTACAACAATGGCTTCATTATCAGTCCAAGGCTACCATAAAACCATCATGTTGCACTTCTATTTATTGAACAGTATCCCCAATACCATGGCCACTAGAGTTTACTAAAACAAAATATTTTTCCAAGAAATTATGAATTCATATTTTTTAAATTTTCGTGAGTGTTGGGGCCAGCTTACGTGCATCTTAATTCTCAACTATTCTCATGGGACTAACCACCAAACCATACTATATTTCAAATCCCTAATATAAAAGGAAATGCCATGAGAGTCTAGAAAAGGAACCAAGTACATGAATAGATACTAAAAACTCAAAGAATATTTTGAACTTCTGAGACATTAATAAAGTCACATGCCTACATTTGAGAATAGGAAGAATGAAAACTAACATAGAGGCTAGAGCACAAGAAATTATATAATGGTAACTAGAAAGAATTATATAACAACCTGAGGATCAACTATCCAACCATGATAAAGAGGAATATCCAACAAATCAAAAATGGCACATTCTGGAGTGAATTCAAAATCATCAATCCTGCGGGAACAACATTAAACTTCGCTCAGAAAAAAGGAGATGAAAACAAAAAGACTAGGAGTGGATCAAAACCTATACCTACCTCCTAAACTTAATATTTACATCTATCCCCGTTGCTAGCTGCGGCAGCAGATCAATGGCATCAGCAATGTTCTGTTGTTGATTCTCAACAAAACCAGCATCTTTGTTCTGTTACCCAACGAGAGACTATCAAAGAACTGAATAAGGTGAAAATGGGGTGGGAGGAAATTTTAAAAGAGTATATAGAAGAAAACTATATACATCGATATTACTATTTGAATCAATCAACCGTTCAGCAACCAGAGACAACAATTTCTCCTGTGATACTTCTGTTGCATCTGGACCCAAATTTAAGTTGTTTCGCAACAAGAGAACATTACCTGCAACAACCCCAACATGAATTACCAAAGATGGATTTTTACTAGTCTACCAAATAGTAATTAAACAAAAGTATCGTTATAGAATGAGCCTCCTTAGCTACCTACCTGAATATTGATATGAAACTTGTTCGTTTCAATTTTTACAATAAACATGTAGCTAAAAATTTTAAAATTTCCATATCCGTTGCTTGTAATAATCCAATCAAGTAGCAAAATCAACAAAATCCAACATAAAAAGGTGAACAATATTCTGATAAGCCAGGCACAGCACATTGCACAAATAATATAACTATGCATATATCATTTATGGAAAAATAGCTATTTCATCTTTGTTGAAGATTTCAAGGTCACAGAGACAACTTCCTGTTCCATTGCCAGCCAATAAACCTATAAATGCAAGAGTAGAAATTCTTCATTCACGATGTTTAAACACGAGACCCCAACGAGGAGATTTGAGAAGTTCATTGGTTGGAAGTTCGAAACAAAATATAAACCTTTAAAGAGTAAACAGAGTTTCTCCTCAGCCTATATATATGGATGCAGCAAAACACCATGGAATTACCTAGTGGTGGTTAAATAACGGCCTATGGGTATTGGGTAATGGGTTCAATCCATGGTGGCCACCTAGCTAAAATTAATTTTCTATAGAATTCCTTGACAGCTAAATTTAGTAGGGTCAGACAGTTGTCTCGATAGAATGGTTGAAGTGCACGTAAGCTAACCCGAGCACTTACGGATATTAGGTTGTCTCCTTAGGGCGAATTACAACAATTGTTAAAATTCTATTCCTATATAAGGATAAAATAAAAACCTAGATTTTAATGAATCTAATAGCACATCAAACATTGCTACAATGTAAATTTTCGTGAATCAAAAGAATATCCTACAAAAAATGCTCATCTTCTCGCTCCTACTACATATTCAATGATTCAAAGAACAAAAATCCTGAAAACATTCATTCGATTTCTACTTCATTCAAGACGACTTTACGACTTTAAATCGTTTACCAATGAACTTTCCTGGAATAGGTGAAAGGAAAACTTAAGCTAACTCCTAAAACCTGGAAAAACGAAAAGGGGCAAGGATCTGTTAGGACACTCCGGTCAGCAAACCATTGACGATGCTAAGTAATCAGATCATCGAAAAAAGAGCAGCGAGAGTAATAAACCCTAATATGGCCGTTACAATTCAATATAGAAAGAAACCAGTAGGCATAGTGAATGAAATTAAAACAACCATCACACCACAAAAGACAGAACGTTCAATCACCATTGGAAAAGGAAAAAGAAAAAGAAAACAATAATCGAAACAGTCGGCGATGAGAAAATCACAGCTGAAACAGAAAAGCACAAATCCAACCTCAAATCACCAGAATCTTCAAAGGAAGCAATGAAGAAGTGAAACCCTAACATGCGGAAAATTGATAGATAGAAAGATATAGAGAGAGATGGATAGATGATTACATATGGCGAGGAGAGGGCAGGGGCCATTGTCGTTCTGGAGAACGATGGGCGTAGGCCGGCCAAGAAACTGAATAGGTTTGGTCTTGTATAGGCACTCCTTTTCCTTTTGATTCTCCATCGTCGCAGGCTGGAGTTCTGGTGTTGGATTTGGAGATTCTTCGGAGGAAGAAGACGACGCCATGGCCGATCTCTTGCTAGTTGCAGCCCCGTTTGTGGCTCGTCTTTTATACACACACCTGAGAATATGATAATCGATTTCAGATTCGTAAAAATTTAATGGCCCCTTTTTTTTTACCCTTTTTCTAACAATTAATTTATGGTAACGTGATAAATTATTTTTTGTTAAATTACGCGTCATGGGTTTTGGTTTGGAAAAATAAGTTCAACAACTATATTTGGGTTTGGGAATTTCAAATTGCAACTTGGGGGAAAGAAAAAATAAAAAAATCGAAGAAATCAAATCCAAAAACAAAAAATACAAAAATACGTGGGAGGGGCTTACAAATCCTACATGATAGCATTCCTTTTAAATAAATAATAATAACAACAAAATTGTAATTAGGAAAAAAGAAAAAATAAACAAATAAAGAAATACCAATTTAAGCTGGCACTAATCTTAAAAACCCGTGAGGCTAATTGTTTTTTGTTTTTTTTTTAAATACAGTTGAGAAGGAGAATCACAAATTCTATAAGAAAAATAAGATAATTTCATGTATAGCACTATTGTTAAACTTATTTATTTGGGGCACAAAAATGATTGAAGTCTATCAATTTGCACGGTTCCATTACTCAAGATGATTGCAGTCTATCAGTTGAATTAATAGAAGTCTAAAATTTATCAGTTGATCTGATAGAAGTCTAATGACGATACAATATGAATTTTGGGCAAAATGTACTATGAATGGAATTATTTTTAAAAATGTAGTACATTGTAATGAAGAGCAAAAAATATGCTATGAATGACAAATTATCAATTCTATATATAAAATACTATTATTCTCATATAAATAAAAGTCAAGAAGGTCGAACTTGTGACTGTATCGTTGAATTGGATCTAAACAATAAAACCAACTCATTTTGTACGCATAAGGCTAATTTGTGTGATATATAGATTATAAAGAAAATTAATTTAACATTACATTTTAGTGAGTATTTAAAAAACAAAACAAATACATTTTAGAGAGAACATATCAAAATAGTTATAAGATAGTGTTTTGTTTGGATGTTATTCTAATTCTATATCCGTTGTAAATGGAGGTGTATTATTAATGGATATATTCTTGCCAACCAGAGTAGATCTACAATCACATTAGATTGTAGATTCGAATCTTTCTATCCTTAATATTACTATATTAAAAAAAATATTGAAAAGATTCTTAATTAAAAAAAAGAATTTGTTTAGGAATAAGCCAAATTGAAAAAGTATTTACAAAATTAGAAAATAAATAATCATAATCATATATATTAATAATTATACGATATTATTAATATATAATACTATATTAATACACCTAGGACATTACATATAATATTGTATTAATTATGTATTATTAGTACAAGATAATGTAGTAATAATAAAATAATATTATATAATAAGTAATAATAATAATAATGTATTTTTAACTATAAATTCAAATTTGATTCTTAAAAAAAATTCAAATTTACTTAAATGTATAATTATTCTGTACCGACTACAGTCTCCTTAAAAAACAATAAATCGTTAGGGGGTGTTTGTTTTAAGAGGAGGTGAGATGAGGTGAGGTGTTAGAAGCCCAACACCTTGTTTGGCCCAGGGTGTTCTTCACCTCACCTCATCTTCTCTCTCCTCTTTTTTTTAAAAAAAAATTTAAAATTTTTTCATCTTTTTATTTATATATTTATTTACTTATTTACTTATTTTATGTTTGATATATTTTGTTATAATAATAATATTATTTTAATATATCATTATTTTATAATAATTATACTATTATTATATCGAATGTTTATTTAAATATATTTAAAATTTAAAAATTAAAATAAGTAGATATATATTATCTCTTAATATATGATGTTAAATTTTCATATTTTTATTCATTTTTTAATCGTCTTTAATAACAAAAAAAAAGTTATAGAATTTCAATTGTTTAGAGATAGACTATAAATATTATATTTCGTAATTAATAATTAAAAGTTATGTGTTTATTTTTAATATTAACAATAAATATATCAATTTATTACTAAAATAAAAATTAAATTTAAATAATTTATACACATTCAATTTTTATTCGTAGTTTACAATAGATTTAAAAGTATGAACTTATTTTCAATAAACTTAAAAATATTAAACTTATTTTGTTTGTTAAAAAAATGAGATCCAAATTTTATATTTTTGTATTCGTTGCACTTTGAAATAATAGTAAAAGTGAATAGATTTTTTTGTGAAAGGGAAAATAAATTTAAATAATTTTGAGAGTCTTGATTGTATATACAAAAAACAACTATAAATTTCAAGACTTGTATGAGTTAGGGATTGAGATCTATTCTACCTAATAAAAAAACAATAAATTCCAAAATTTGAGAGATATTTTATTACTTCCATGTAATAATTATTATGAAAATGTGACCGAGTTCTCTTTTAACTACAAAAAAAATAATAAATAAATTTTTTTAGGGGTGTCTATGGTTCCCTAGAAGTATCAATGACTAATAAGATAAATATATTTAATTTATTATTACCTATTAATTAGTATATTTTATTAAAAATTCTCTGACTTTCGGTAACTATGAATATGAATATGAATGTATAAAAGGTATAAGAAAATAATTTTTTTAAAATAAAATAAAAATTGCCATCAAGATTTTATAATGACTAGTTTAACCAAATTGTTTTATTTCTATTTTTTAATAAATAGAATCTTGGTATTTTTTAATTTTTTATTATTATTTAAGTCTAACAAATCTTTTAAAAAAAAGTTATTAACGATGTACAAATATTTTAGATTAGTTAAAATTTATTTTGGTGGTGTGATTTTTTTTTATCATAATTTATTTTTAATTAAACAATATTTAAGTATGAAATATTAGAAACTTTTAACCTCATGGTTATTATGTCGTACATAATATCATTGAAACTATGTTTTTTAATAAAAACATTAATATAATTAAGGGTGCTTAATATTAAATTTATATTACTTACATTTTATTTATGATAGTAGTTATATTTACGTACTTTCTATATTAATAGCTAAATATTTGAGAATAATAATTTTTTTTTTAAAAAAAAGAACAATTTTATTGTTAAAAAAAATATAAGAACAATTTTTTTTTTAAAAAAAAACATATCTTAACAATCTCATCTCCTCTCCCTTCACCCCAAACAAGATTTTTCTGTCATCTCATCTCATCCCAAACAAGGTTTTTATGTCATGTCATCTCATCCCAAACAAAGTTTGTTGCTATCAACATCTCATCTCACGTCAAACACCCTCTTAAAGATAAAGAGGATTTGGAAAAAAAGAATTATAGTAAAATGCATTTTAAATGGTAAACCACAAATACCTAAGAAGAAGGATAAAGACTTTATCAAAAAAAAAAAAAAAAGAGAAGAAGAAGGAGGAGGAGGATAAAGACAGAAAATGTCGTTATTGTTATTATTTTGCAACCTTTGGTAGGTAGATATTTGAAATGGTAAAAAATGTTATTTTTAATTAAAAAGATTTTATATTTGAATTTATAACATTTTAATTACTGTCGATCTCCTATTATTCTTATTGATATCCACATTCTATTCCTTAATAAAGAAGTATCAATCTTTTTCGCTCTCTTAAAAAATATACATGTAAATGTTTCTTGGAGTAGGTTGTGCAAAATTACAATCCAAGCCCTACTATGTTCTGGATGTAATACCTAAATGTGCCATTTTATTATAATTCAGTTGGAGCAGGTATTCTTCATTTGTCAACGGATATGTAAAAAAGATAAAGAGGGATAAATTTTAAAACTCTCATATAGCTCGGTTTATTTTAAATTATAATTCATAAGAAATTCTCGGTGGATTGGAATTTAAATTTTAAGTGTTTATTATTAGGTCGAGCCCCAGGATCTGGAAATCAAATTAGATCTGAGGACTATTCTAAGTTAAGCATGCTTAATTATGAAATTCCTATAATTGTGCTACCGAAAAGAAATGTGTACCTTGTGTTGAGACTTTAGCAAAATATTAACGAAGTTTGTCTCACATGGAAAATTAATTGTCCCACATTAAAAATATGTAAGAATGTGGTGTGCTCCAAACGATATAAAATGAGTAAATGACCTTGGATTCAAGGCATCCAAATTAAAATTACTTTAAGCATGTGTATTAATTCTTTTTGGATACGAAAGTTGAGCAAAAATTGTGATTAGTATAAGATTTGAATAGTGGTTTTTGTAATTTGGGTCGGGGAGAGAATTTGTTGTGATTGTAACAATTTTTCACATAGTGAATTTTTTTTTTTTCTGTTCATGACTTTTTTCTCTAGTTTGGGAGTTTTCTATGTAAATTTTTGTATTGTTCTTTTTGTTGTTTCCTTTAATTTCTTAGTTAATTTTCTTGTTTATTCATGCGGTAATATGAGTGTTTTCTCCAATAAATGGTATCAAACCTTTAGGTAATTAGTTTTTTTGAATTCCTGAGTATGCTATGTGGTTGCAGTTTTATCTGAGCTTCCGCATCATAAAATAATTCTTGAAACAAGTTAGAGCTAGGTATTGTGAATAGTGTTGTTCGCCATTTGTTGATTTGCTAAGATTGAAATAGATATGTCAAATTTTACAAGTGCATGGAAGATTGATGAGAAGAAATTTGATGAAAGGATGATCGTTGGCTTGTGGAAAGTACAAGTTCAAGATGTGTTGATACCATTTCGATTACGCAAGGACTTGAAGAGAATACCAAGATGTGGTGTTCTGAAATAAAAAGATTAAGCGGTGATGATGATCAAGTAGAGTTTAGTGGTGGTTCCAGCCAAGGTTCTAAAAAGTCAAATAATCAAGGGAAAAAGAAAAAATTTGTGCAAAAGACATGTTGCTATGAATGTGGACAGAATGGTCACATGAAAAAAGCTATCCTAGAGGAGATGGTGATTTTCTCTTAATAAAGAAAGAAATAATCCTCATGCAAGTATGTTCGTTTTGCCAGGATAGAAGATGTGATGTTAGCGGTTCCACAAGTTTGCATGCGAGCATTGACTTGGTGGTGATGCAAGGTGTGTGGTAGAAATTATGTCGGTGGCTAAAGAACTTCCAGGTAAGCGAAGTAGGTGGAAGTTGTACCATAAATTCCAACAAGATGTATCGACATGCAACGAAGAAGAAAATTCTTGGAATGTGAGATTTCAAGTGTAATACCTCTTTATTGTGAAATATGTTATAATTCTCAAAGTTGAAAATTATGATTGTCGATGAAGACAATGTTGCAACAAAAGATGTGGTTTTATTTTTACATATCTTGTCAAGGTAGAATTTTTTGAGAATTTGATAAAATATTAACAAATTTTGTCCCATGGAAAGTTTTGGCAAAATATTAGGAAAATTCTCCACATTGGACAATTTTTAACATAGTGGAAATTCTTTTCTGTTTGTGACTTTTCTTTCTCCAATTTGAAAGTTTTTCCACGTAAATTATTGTGTTGCTATTTTTGTTGTTTCATTTAATTTCTTACTTATTTGTGCGATAATAGGGATGTTTTTCTCAATACCTTGTTGGCATAGAAAGTAAAAATCAATTCTATTAACCTTTTCTTAACCATAGATCCCTCTCATTTGGATGTGATATCGGTTCATTCATGTATCCCTCTTAAATTTGAGCATTACACCTATAATTATAGATGTCCAAAACGATAGATGTCTCACGTCTCAAGTGATATTTGTTCCAAGAATAATTTTACAATCATGAATTCATCTAGATAAATGTGTATGTACTATCTAGATAATTAAGTTTGTTTTGCATTCTATCTGGTGAAAAATATCTTAAAGTTTACATAATAGATTAATAAAATGTCATTATAAACTCATGCATGTAATTTATGCAATAGGACTCCTTTTATGTTTCTCGAAAATAAAAAATATAGGACTCCTTTTAGTTTTTGGTTTTTGACTTTTGAAAATAAAGTTTGTTTGTTTCTTTTTTTTTTGTCCCTACAGGAAGTATTTGAATAATTTCTAGCCAAATTTCAAAAAAAGTTTTTAAAAACTAGACAACAAAATATCAACCCATATCTACCAAGTAGATTAAAGAAAAAAACAAGAAGATTTGAAAGACATTTGCAAAAACATATTATTACCCATTCATCTAAACAAAAACAAAAAAAATTTCAAATACCACCTAATGAACCACATAAACAAAATATGGAATTCACATAAACAAAATACCACCTAAACAAAATACCACCTAATCAATTTCAAATTGAAATAAACTAGAAATCAAGGTCAAATTTCATCTAAGAGGTTAAGTACCTATTCATGTGGAATTCACATATTATTATTATTTTGATACTTCAGTTTAAAGCTGAATTTTCAATACAAATTGAAGTCGAATGCTTACACCATAATGTATATTAGAAGCATTTTTAAGGAGGTGTTTGGATGAGATTTTGAATGAGGAGTTAATTTGAAGAGTTATTTTGAGTAAATAGAAAATTTAGGTTTTTATATTAGCTCGTTTGGATATAGATTCTTATGTTGGAATTGTAGTAAAAAACTTGTTTGAATGTGATTTTTTGTAGAGGAGTTAGAGAAAAAAACTTGTTTTGGTGTGAATTTGAAATGAAGAGTTATTTTGAGTAGTTGAAAATGAAAGATTAGAAATGAATGGTTTTTTATAAGTTAATTTGAGTAGTTAAAAATGAATAATTATAAATAAGAAATTTTTTGAGTAGTTAAAAATGATGAATTAATTTAAGTAATTACAAAAACTTGTTTGAATATATTTTTTTGTGAGTAGATAGTAATTGTTAAATCTAAAGTTTCCTTAAATTTGACGAACAAACATCCCATAAGGGTGTGCATTAAATAAATATGGTTTGTGACAATTTATTAAAGAAATCGACGAAACCTCCCAAACCTAAACTGTCATAAATATTCTAGGTACAATATATTTTGAGTACATATTGAAGGAGGTGGGACAAATACAGATTCTAGATATCGAACCTACGAAACTGATGTTGAACTGGTTTACAACCAAACAATAAAATCATTGAGCAACTGACTCATTTGATTTATCCGATATTTCTTACACCACTCATAACCCTCCATCTTAACTAAGACTCTCTACCACAACTACTAATAACTTATTTCCATTCAAATAAGAGTTTATATAACAACTATTCATAACTTTTTCAAATTTATAAACAACATTTTATATTCTAACTCCTTGTAACCCCTCAAAATCGCTCATAACCACAACTCCGTATTTCCAAAACCCTCGATCCAAGTACAATGGATTTATTTTTTAAATTCAGGAGCGAAACCTCAGATCTAACTAAAATTAAATAATTGAAGCAAAAATGGAAATGATAAATATTTGCAAATTGTTCTTGACACTTGGCAATAAAAAAAGAGAGGAAAAAAGAAAAGACGACGCACCAATCAACGAGGCTTGCACGTGACAGAGTAGGACGATGTTCCCAGCGCAAGACATGGAGAAATCCCATTGGTCCAGCTCAGAACGGAATCGTTCGAAACAATAAAACCCCATAAATTTTCTTTAATAAACCCTCAAAGAAACAATAAACCCTCGCTGTTTGTTTTGCATATTTAAGTAAGAATTAATTTTTGAATTTATTAATTTTTTCTCTAAAATCTAAGTTCAAATGAATTTTTATTAATTTTTTTCATATTTTTATTTTTAAAATAGTTTTCATCTTTAACAATTCATTTTTAATAATTCATTTATAATTACTCAATCATTTCTAACGATCTATTTTTAATCATTCATTTCAAATCAATTAAAATAATTTATTTTTAAGCATTTATTTTTTAACTATTAAAAATCATACTCATTTTTATATCTACGTCCAAAAAAGACTTTGACTCTAATTTT
This sequence comes from Sicyos edulis, assembly GCA_036507275.1. Taxonomy (NCBI): domain Eukaryota; kingdom Viridiplantae; phylum Streptophyta; class Magnoliopsida; order Cucurbitales; family Cucurbitaceae; genus Sicyos; species Sicyos edulis. The sequence goes on from CM071846.1 coordinate 68,479,429, forward strand.
TCTACATAAAAATTACATCTAAACGAATTTTTAAAAAAACTCTCAATTTTTAATTACTCAATATAACTCATGAACCCGAATACTATCTGTTAAACAAACAGCCCTATAAAAATTACAAATTTTACCTGCAACCGAAACCAAACCTAAAACCCAACCAAAAAAATTATCCCCGTTTACTATAACGGGTTTTAAGTCTGACTGGCAACCGACAGGAATGTTCGCTATCTTTACCTTCAAACGCCTCCTTTGCCTCTCCAAGGGTCACCGGCCGCAGAGGTTGTCAGTCACTTTGACCACGCGTCACCACATTCGCTGGTGGCACGCTAACCCTGGTGCACCGAGATGTGAGAACAAAAATAAAAAAGCCATAAAAATGGGGGTTTTTTTTTCTCAAGTGGTTGAATTGAATTTATTCTGTTTGGTTTCTTTTTTTGGGAGGTTACTATTTTCTTTCTGAATTTTCCCAAAAAAGAAAGAGATTAGATTCTTCATCACTTCATTTTCCTTTCCTTCTTTTTTTCCTTCTTCCCATTATCTTTCTTTCCTTATTTAAACACCATTTCTAGGGTTCTTCTAAGCTAAACTCCATAAATCCAAGCCAAATCCCCAAAAATCAAACCATTCATTTCAAATAATCCCATTCTTTTCCTTAGGGCTACTCTGATTTTTCCCCTCCTCTCATAAAAGCCATCACTTTTAGAGGTGAGACTGGTAAAGTCTTCATTTTGATCCATTTTTCCAAGTGGGTTTTGGGTAAATATTGTTTTGATTTGTGGGTTTTGCGTATGTTTGTTTGTGTGTGTGATTTTGTCTAAATCTGACCTTTGTTGTTGAAAAAGGAATCACCTTGTTTAGGAGAAAAGTATAAAATGGTGAGAGGAAAAACTCAAATGAAGCGCATAGAGAATGCTACAAGCAGGCAAGTTACCTTTTCCAAGCGCAGAAATGGACTATTGAAGAAGGCATTTGAGCTATCAGTTCTTTGTGATGCTGAAGTTGCACTTATTATTTTCTCTCCAAGAGGCAAACTTTATGAGTTTTCCAATTGCAGGTATTTCTTCTTTTTAAATCTCTCAAATCACTATTCTTTTGGGGCTTAATAACTGATTTACTAGTCAATAATTGACGTCTATTCTCGATTTGAAGGTCGTAGGTTCGAATCCTTCCATCTCTGGTTAGTTCATAAAACACAGCTGAGTTCACTTGTGTGTTTGTTTATTTTCTTTTGGTTACTATCTTTTTCCTTTGGTTATTAGAGTTCTTCCTTTTTTTACAAACAAAATAGTACTACTGTCCTTCTCTTATTTCCCTAACCCCAACAAATTTGCATTGATGGGTCAATGATTTAAAGTTTTGTAATCTTTTTTAAGATATTTATTCTGTGTTCTCTAGCTGATTTAGGGCTTATTTATGGTGGGTTATTAGATTTGGTTTGTTTCTTGTTGAATAATCAATCATCTATTAGTCTCTGATTGCTAGATTTATTTCCAATAACTGCCTGAGTATGAGATCTCAACTTTGAAATTTTTGAGAGCAACGTTTTAATAGTTTAGATGGTGTAGATAAACTTTGTTATAGAGATAATATTGCATGTTATTAACTTACTTTGTTTTTTTGAGATGGATCTATTTTGATTTTGTTATGTTTAGCTGAGGTATAAATTTAATAGATTATAAATTATTTAGGAGTTTATTGGGTAAAATGCTTCCATTAATGTGTTAATAGTATTTAAGATTTAACTAAATATATAGCTAGTAACTATTACTATGTTTAATTTTTTTCCTCCATTCATTTGGTAATAACAGATCCACAGAAAAATAGTGCATTTTTCAGAACTCAACAAAAGTTTTTGTTTGATTTATCACTCTTTGTGAAACTTTGAGCTTTCTAGTTACTTTGATTAAAATCAAAGGTGTGACTTTTAAGTGAGATTTCTATTTTTAGGACTGCTGAGTTCCATTCATAGGCTTCTCCTAGCTGAATATAGACTGAATCATTCCATCACTAATCAAAAGTAAAATCTTATAATTAAAAGTATCCTCGAAATGACATTTCTCTTTCTCCAAGGTTAGTTTCAGGCTTTGTAGATAAACAATTTATTTATTTTTAATAAAGATATTTGTCCTCTTAATAAGTAGGTGCTAGTTTAAGGAAATGCTAGGCTAGCCCAAAATAGGAAACTAATAACTTTATTATGGACATGACTTACAACAAAGCTTCAAAATCCAATGGCTAAAAAAGAATATAAATCTTTTATCGATTTTAGATAAAATTTCATGTTGCACCATTTGGTTATTTATTCCCACGCTTGGCCTTTGAAGGGCCTCATCCCAATGAAAGACACAAGGAAAATCTTGGTCGTTTGTTTTAGAACTAACCCTTTGATTGAAGTTCTTAATTAACTTTCTAATAATCAAATCCAAAAAGATGATGGATTTGTTCTTCTTTTCCATTTCATCTTTCTCAACATTGAAGTAATTCATTTAACCAAGGTCCCCCTTGTATGAACAAGATTAAAGTGTCTTAACAATCGCGTGTGATGGATACTCACAACGAAGATGTTTGAGGCAAGAAAAATGAAAAGGATAAAAATTAGAGAAAGAATATAAGAAAGGATGATTGTAGATGAGACTGATTATTTATGTTTTTCAGAGGAATGCTCATCTATATTTGATGGGAGCAAAGAATGATCATAGAGGAATAGTTATATATTTGTATTTGTAGTGGAGAAACCCCTAGCTGGAAATGATTGAATATCCTTTCCTTGTGGGAAGAATAAATTGTGAGTAATGAATGATAAGTGGTTATCAGGAGAATAAAAAGAAGTTGTGGAAATAAATGATATTTAGGAAGAATAAAAAGTGATTATGAAACAGATAAATATGGATTAGAGAAATATTTACATTATGTCCGGGCATGATGTATAAAATAATGTCCACCTATGTGGCTCAATATGAGCCACAATCTATTTTTATTTATTCTATTTCTTTTATCTTTTGACTTTAAAATCAAATAAATTATGGTCTACATTAAACCACACGGTGGGCATTATTTTATATATCATGCTTGGGCATAATGTAAATATTCCTCTATCGATTATAGGGAATGATTTTCATGTTCTACCATGATAAAGAGACCCTAATATTCAAGGCGTAAAAATTTTAGATTCTATGGGGTTGTTTGTTTGGCATATTTAGGTTGGATTTAGTTTTAGAATTTATTAACTTCTCCTAAAAAACCTACTTCCAAACGAGTTTTTACTATTTCTCCTCCAATCAAAATAACTTATTTTTAACAGCTCATTTTTAATCATTTCTTTTTTAAATATTAAAAATAACTACTCATTTTAAATCTACATCCTAACAAAGTTTGACTCTAACTCCTCTACACAAAAACTACATCTAAACGAGTTTTTTGCTACAACTTCCAATTTTTAACTATTCGACATAGCTCTTCAATATAATTGTTTAAGCTAAATTATCCTCCTTAAATATGCCAAACAAACAGCCCCATAAGATCTATTTTATAAACCATACTTGAGATGAATATAATTAATTAAATATATTGAATTGTTGTGTACATTTATGATGGAGATGTTTTTCAGTATGAACAAGACAATTGATCGGTATCAGAACAGAACCAAAGAAGTGATGTCCAGTGACAGCCAAGCTTTAGAAGATGTGCAGGTTGGTTCTCTAACACACATTCATGTTAGGCTTATAATTGATTAGTGAAACTCAAAATGAAACATATCTGTTTTGTTTTTCTCAAACTGAAGATTAGTTGTCGTGTTTTTTTTTACTTGATATCAAAATAAGTAAATTTGGGGTTTTTTCTTTTCCCTTGTAATGAAGATTTAATTTTCTTTAGGTTTAAATCTAGTTAATTTGGTTTTTTATTTTTTATTGAGTCTTCTGTTTTAGAAAGTTTGATTTTGGTTCACTTTCTAGGTTAGTCATTTAACTTTAGAACCTCAGTCTTGTTTTACTAATGTTTATTAAGATTCACACATCTTGGCATTTACCTTAAAATTGGTGTGTAATTTATAGAAAATATAATTAATGTGATTACATTCAGTTATCTATGTGCCATATCTAAACTATCACGTTTAGTTTAGAAATAATTTGAGGCCCATAATCAATATTTTAACAGTTTGAAGAATAAAGACAATATATAGTATTTTTTTTATATTGATTTTTTATGATTAAGTATATAAACATTACTTCTATCTCTGATTTATTTTGTTTTGTTATTTACTTTCTACCTATGTTTCCAATGTAAAAATCAAGTTAAAAAAATCTAAAGTAATGTTGTTCAAAATTTACATACATAAATTCTAAAAACAAAAGGCATCAACTCACATTTAGTCGTTTATTTTTTGTATTTTAATAATTAAGCTTAGGGAATTTTACATGTATATCAAAAAATGGCAAAATATTTTCATCTATAGCACAAAATCCAAAATAATTTCATTTGTAGCAGAAAATTCAAATTGATTTCTATCACTTGTCGAGTTCTATTAGTGATAGAATTCAATCAATGATAGACTCATTCTATCACTGCTTAAATTTTCTATCAGTGATAGAAATCTAAATTGAGTTCTATCACTAGGTGAGTGATAGACTATCATTAGGTGAGTGATAGAAATAAATATGCTATAGATGAATTATTTTAAAAATTATGCTACAAATATAATACAAAAGGTAGAATATGCTGCTGATGGTAAATTCTCTTAAGGCTTATATATTACTTTTACCCTTGAATTTCCTTGCATTTTGTTATCTACTTTTTGAAAATATTTTTAAAATTGAAGGCAAACTATTGAAAGTTTGATGTGGAGTATGAATAATGTGAGAACTGATGAATTTGTTTGGATTTGAAAGTTGGAGAAGCAATTTGACTCATTTTCCATGACTAAGAAGTTGCAGCACCTTGAAGTTTGTAAAAGGTTTGAGATTTTTTTTCATGAACATAAAAAAAAAAAAAAAAAACCCCCATTTTCTTACATATATTAATTTACAAACACACTCAAACTCTCATGAAAAAAGGACAGAAAACTAATGGGAGATGGCTTGGATTTATGTTCCATTGAAGAGTTGGTGCAGCTTGAAAGACAAATTGAAAGAAGCTTAACCAAAATAAGGTCAAGAAAGGTACATTATTATTCATTCCTCTCCTTCATATATAGATATATTTTTAAAATTACCCTTAATTTTAAATTTGTTTTTATGTAATTACTGTCATACATATATAAATATATTTTTAATCCTCAGTTTCAAATGCTGAAGGAAGATATTATGAAGCTGAAGGAAGAGGTAATTGAAATCATTGAAATCTTTTTCTCATAATAAAATAAAAAATTAAAGATCATCTGAAAATAATTATGGAAATATCCTCTTTTTTAGAGGTGGTTATTGATTGGAATATTTTCATTTGGTATGTAGGAGAAAATGTTGCTGGACGAAAATGCAGCACTGCAGATGAAGGTTTTATTCATTTCTTTTTTTTTTTCATAGATGTCAAATATTTTTTTTATCATTGACAAAAAAGCTATTATTGGAAAGTGGAAGATTTTATTATTGAAATGATACTTCAAACCATCAAACCTAATAACTTCTTCTACATTTAAATACAGTAAAGAAAATAAGAGAACCTGACTTGAAAATCTGGATGAGAGTAAGAACTAAAATCCATTCGGTTCAATAAGAGCAGTTTTGTTGATATAAAAAAGATATGAGTTACTCTCCTGATTGTCAATTGGTTTTGAGGTGGAACCTCATATTTTTTTTAATATGGTATCAAAATTCATAAAGTCCAAACGGGTATCGGTTCAAGAATAAAATTGAGATTCGATTTAAGATTGATGAGCCTAAAAGAGGCACGGGGGCATGTTGATATAAAAGAGATATGAGTTACTCTTCTCATTGCCAATTGGTTTTGAGGCAGAACTCCATATTCTCTAATATGCAGGTCATATGAGTTCTGTCAAATTTTTTTGTCGAACTTTAAACGTTCAATTTGATGAATTTTTTCTTTAATTATTTTTCAGTTTCTATTTATTGGTCAAGTTTTTTTTAATTAATTATTTAAGTTTCTTTTTACCTAGCTTCACGTAAGTTTTATCTTTTAAATTGGTTTTAAGTTTCTATTGTATGTTGTAAGTTATAAATTTTCGTACTTATAAAAGGATGAACTTCTATGAGGAGTTTGTTTACCAATTTCTTCATTTTAATAGATACATAATCATATTTGTTTCATTCTCTCATTTTCTGTTTTTGTTAAACAAAATTTGGCATTTTGATTTGATTTTTGCTTTCCTTATATTTCCTTTCATATTTCGTTTTTTGGAAAATTAAGAATTATTGATTTTTTAAAAAATTTATTTTGTATTTTTGAGTACAAATTTCAACCTTGTACTAGTCTCTATTTATTTACTTATTATTTTTTTATCAAATAAATTATTGATTTATGTCATATTAGACAGAACGATTGAAAGTTTAAAAATTCATTAGATACTTTATAAAATTTATTGACCTTTATCTACAAACTACAAAAAAAATTCTCATACAAATGCAAATCCATATGAATGCTAACAAAAAAAACTTTTTTTTTTCTTATGGGAATTGTTTTGCAGGTTAGAACTGAATCATCAAAAAAATCAAAAACCAAGCAGAGACCAGAATCAAACAACCAAGAGGCTATGGATGTGGAAACTGAACTGTTCATAGGACCACCATAAAGAAAAAGCAATGGCTTCCTTTAAACAAAAAAAAGACGAGGCTTGTTTTTAACCCCTTTGAAAATGCCAAAAAAATTGTCAAAACCCAAAAAAAAAGGGTGAGATTTTCTTTTATGCAGCATCAACACTGGGAACCAGACATGACAAACAAACAAAAAAAAAACTGAAAATGGCTGGTGATATGATGTTTCATTTATATACTTTTTAGGAGGAAAAGTATATACATGAAACTAGCTGTATATTTAGGAACTGTTGATCCTTGTTGGATTCTTTTTTTACTCAGCTTTTGCCTTTGATTTCAATGCATAACATATGTTTATGGTTCTCTTTTTATGGTTGAGGTTCGAGTACCTAAAAAAAACTTGATTAGGTTATAATCTTTTATCCTCTATATTTCAATATATTATTCGGGTTTTAGTTCGGTTCGTATCTATGTTTAGAAATGGAACATAAATGTGTGTGTGTTCGGTTGGAGAGAAAAAAGAAGAGAACGCATGATATAGGTTCCTATGTCCATGAATTTGAATAATAAATCTAAGTTTTTTTCATTTTTCATTCAACAACATTGGAAGAAAGTGGATTCGAATATATATTCTAATGAATTTTAGGCTATATAAAGTGTTGTTAGAGCTTTAATGTTTGTTTGATTGTAAGTTTATTTAGTTATTCAATACTATTTAATTTTTAGGGGCTGTTAGTTTGACATATCACTACTACAAAAATGAGTTTATATGACACTTATGCCAAATAAAATTTAAGAGAGAAGCAATTAAAGTGTCATAAATAAAAACACTCGTTTTATGATATTTTATTAGAATCGTCTCGCAATAATCACAAAAAAGTTTCTTTATTTAAAAAGACACGTTTTGTGACATTTTTGTAGAATCATAAATTTTATAAATTAACTTAGAAAAATAAATATAATTTTGATATTTCTAAACATTATATATATATTGAGATTAATTTTATATATTTTGTTACAATTATCTTTTTAACCATTTATAAATTATAATTTTTATAATATTTAATTTCCTAATTTTCCTATTATGAAATTGATTTTTTGGTGGTAAGATCTAAAAAAAATGACAACGTTTTCGCTAAGGAAGGATGAGTTCTGCCGTCGACTACATAGACGACACCGCCTGGTCCCCGCCGACAACCCATGTAAAGCCCCACATTTTCAGAGAAACCCTCTAAGTACAGTTCTTCGCTTTTCCAGGATTTTCGGTGTAACTCTATTTAGTTATGGCTTTAGGGGCACTACAAGAAAAAAGGTCCTAGGCAACGTTTTATTAACGTTGGGAAAGAAAACGTCGCTTAAACCGGGCTTAGGTGACGTTTTTAAAAAACATCGCCTAAAATATAGCTTAGACAACGTTTTTCTGAAAACGTCGCCTAAGCCATATTTTAGGCAACGTTTTATTAACGTTGGGAAAGAAAACGTCGCCTAAACCGGGCTTAGGCAACATTTTTAAAAAGCGTCACCTAAAATTACATTTTGCCATAAAATATAAAGAAGGAAACATACATTTTGAATTAAAAAAAGTTTTGTTTTATTTATTTTTTTAAAATAATAATATAAAAAAAAAGGAAAATCTCATTTATGGGTACTTGTTTAAAAAAATATATAAAAAGAAAAGGAAAAATCCATAAAACCATTTCATTTTATTTTATTTTATTTCTTTTTCTTTCTTCTTTTTCTTCCTTCTTCTCCCTCTCCACCCAAACACTAGCCCTTTACCACCCACCCTGGCACGACCATCTGCGACCGACCACGCCGCTAAACCGCCTGCCGCACCGCCACGGAACCACCGTAAACAACCCCTTCCACCGTCGCGAACAACCCCCTAGCGCAAACCTCCGCGCGCGCAGCAGCCCTTGCACGTGCGCACTCACGTCCTTCGCCAGCCCCGCGTCCACAGCCCGAACAGCCCCCCTCGTGCGCGCGCAGCCGCCGAACAACCACCCTTCTGCGCGTGTGCCTCACTTTGCTCGTTCGTTCGGCCACACAGCGACCGCCAAGACAGCGGACCACGCTAACACCGCGATTCGATGTCCAACGTGTCTTCGCTGTCGATCCGGCCGGGTATCGAGTTCGATCTGCTCGGATTGGGTGAGTTCCCTTTCTAACCTTGATGTTTTTGTGTTGAGATTTGTTTAGCTTTGGGGTTATTGTGATTAATGGATAATTTTGGTGTAAACCTTGGTGCTTGTGGGCTGCTCTTAACTTTTGAATAGGGAGTTTTATCGTCGTGGTTGTTGTGTTTTGCCGATTTCTTGGATAGCCGTGTTAAGCCCAAGGTGTGGGTAAGCTTCGAATTTCATATTGTTGGTTTAAAGATTCGGTGGTATTTTTGTTAAGCTTGGAATTAAGTGACTGATTTTTGTATGGTATTGTTAGGTAAAAATAACTTGTTGGGATGAACAAGCTTGTTGGTGGATCTTTTGAATGCAACTTAGGAGCATTTTCTTGGATTGTTCCTTACCGTTGGAACAAGTAAGGATTCTCTACCCGGGTTGTGTGGACCCTGCACGGGGCGAAATTCATTGTGCTATTTTATATATTGTGGTTAGATATGGGTGTGGTTTGATGTTGGATTGGTTTTTCTTGAGCATTGGTGCTTGTAGGTTGCTATTATATGTTAGTGTTTAATTTGTGGTGTTATGTGAATTTTGGTGTTTCAGGATTATGGGATACCGGGGTGCCACTTGTATGCTTATTTTTGCTTGTTTATTATATGTATCTCATTGTAAGGGACCGACCCGAATGGGGCACTAAATGGGCCCTTACCCCAATGCATGCATTCAAAGTAAAGGACATTAACAGACATGATTTCAGATTCCAATTAAAACAAAAACATTCAAAATAACCTCTTTAAAAACTAGACAATTTCCCTGGAACCTGTCCCTGTTTCCAAGCACCTGTTCCAAGATAAATACATTTCCAAAGTTTACTCTGATCAGAGATTTACTGAAAACCATTCAAACCTGTTCAGATACAAAATGCTGGAATCCACAAAACATTTACAAAACATCCTAGGGCTCCGTGCCCGGCTACATGCATTCAGGGGAAACAAAACATAAAGAGTCATAATATAAAAATCAGAGTTGAAAGACTGGGCCCCATGATCACAACTCCTCCTTCAGGCATCCTGTCGCGCACCACGATTACCTGTGGAAAACCACAGAATAAGGGTGAGTAACGAATTACTCAGTAAGAATCCCCAACCCGGGTACAATACGATATACATGGTCATCTCGATGAGCGTATGCAAGCTATGAATATAAACACAGAATAGAGCACATAGCTTAGCCCACACTTGAGCCTCGGATGCCAATTTGGGGTCTTAGTCCGGAATAATATCACCACACAGTCCAATACATAAGTCGCCCTATACGAGAAACAAGTCCGGCCTCACTGTCTCATCGTCGACGAAAGGTACACTCGCTCACAATCCCGAGGAGCTCTCGATCGGCGTTTGTAATGGCGTAAGCATGCACCGCGTGCTCACTGCAGACTATGAAGTGCGGACTATGGGGTGTGTCGGTCTAGAGGCAAAGCTGCCCATGTCGATCACCACGCCTAACTAAATCTTTGGATCGGTGTCACCGACATAGGGTGTGAGACACGGACACGTAAACTATGTCGGCTGAACCACCGCACTGGGCCAAGGAGCGGTCGTGGTAGGCTTACACCGAAAGTCGTCCCCCGCCTTAACAGTGTCAATCGGGGCTCACGGCCGAACACGCCGAGGACGTGCCGATCGCCGGGGCGAGGCAATGCTAAGTCATCATCCCGACCGTTGGGGCATTAACAAGCGCCACCCTCACCCAAGATTGCGGGGCCTATCGTGGGGTTAGCTAATCCCTCACGGGGTCCGGGGCGGAATGACTTGCTCGGCGTCCGCCATGGATGCAAGGTACTTTATGCATCGGGCCGGATGATGCTATCTACCGCAATTCTAACCGCGCCTAGCAATCAGCAAACAAATCCATAAAATCCAATACGTGCTCAATAAGAATACAACGAGCCTAGCATGATACTACGAAGCAAGGAACAGATGCGAGCATGCTAGAGAGGAACAACCTAGCATGGATTAACATGAGAATTAAATCAGGAAAATCATGCTAATCGGGAATTCAGAATAGAATACCTAGCTACACATGTCAATAAACACAAACAAGCAATCAATCAGCAATCGCATAATATATCGCAGGGTCCACACAACTCCGGTAAGAAATCCTTACCTTGGTCGGGGACGATTTGACATGAAATCCTAAGCGGCGAACGACCCCGAACTAGCTATCGAGAACCTGTCAATCACAACAAAAATCACACAATAGGCCTAAATATAATAAAATAAACGAGGCTCAGCTTGGGAGCAACTCACGAGGCACGACGAACGCACGAACGAGCCGATTGCACAAGCGGCAAAGAAGGGCTGGGCCGGGCGAAGTGAGGAAGCGAGAAATGGCGCGTGGCGCGCTGGTGCGCGCATGACGAACAAGGCGTTGGGCGCGACGCGGCGCGCGCAGCGATCTGAGAGCGCGAGGGCGCGGCGGCATGACGTGACACGGAGAGGCGGCGAGGCGTGCTTGCGGGCGCGAGGCGATCTGTGGCGCGGCTCGCGGCGAGGGCTCTCTGTTACTGCGCGAACAGGGGTTTAGGAGAAACCCGAAATCGAGGGATCCACGGGGATTCGACGAGCGATTCTTGGATGGCGAACTCCCCTACACTAGCTGCACAAAACCCATACCTCAAATCGCCTCGACTCGGCCGGAAAACGAAATCGAAACCAGGGAGAAAGAAATCGGATTTTTGAAGGAAAGGAGGAAGAAGAAGCTTACCTGCTGCTCGGGGATGGAAAACGACTTCGAATTGGAGACGAAGCTTGGTCGAACAGAGCTGGAGAAGGAAGAAATCGCAAGGAAATCGCCGGTCGGTCGAAGGAATCCGAAGAAGAAGAAGAGGAAATGGGAAGGAGCTTGCCGACTCTGTTTTTATACCAACCGCCTTCGAAAACACGCATATGTATTAGATCGCGCGATTAAAATGACAAACACGCCCGGTGGCTCGATTGGCAGCGCCCCTTACCTAGCACGCGACACGTCCTTTGCTCGAATCTCACTCGACGCGCTATTTACTTCCCTATTTATTTCCACATTCTTCCAAGCCCAAATGCCTTCACCAAAATTCTCGATCCCATTCAAATCGACTCATAATTTTTCCGGCAATTTACAATTTCTGGGCCGTTACACTCATACTTCGGGATTATGGGTCCTAGGGTACTAAACTTGTATTTGTTCTTTAAATTAAAATTTGTTGTGGACATATTAGGATTATGGGGTCTTAGCATGTTACTCGTTCTATTGTATGTTCTTGATTCTCCTGGTATGTGTGTGAGCTTCCATAATGTTGCTTCTGAAGTTTTGATGGATTTGGATGACCTTCCAAAGATATTCTCAAGTAGTTGATAGGTAAAGCCTGAATCTTACACCTCCAAAACTTAGATGTATTATCAATGAAAGTTGTATCAACATTAATTAATGCTTGATAAGGAAGAGTTTGCTTTATATTATTTGCAAGAACTTCTGCCAAGGTCTTGTGTAAATACTTGTACTCAAGTTTATAGGACGGAGATCAATCACCTTAACAGATTTAACAAATGGGATTTTTGCATATATATTACAAAGGGCCTATTATGTATTTTAAATTTTAGTGTGTGCCCTTGCTTGATTTGTTTGTAATTTTGGGATTCAAGAAAAGTCTAAAAAAAATATTATCCTTTGAGGAATTAATGCTTCAAGTTGGTTTGGTGAGTTTTATCCTCTACGTTGTTTATTCATCTAATAAAATTTGCATTCTTTTTCTAGAAATAATAATTTTCTAATGCCATGCTTTTATTCTTATTCATTTCAATTTGACTTCTATGCTTTGATTTTTATTGGATACTTGCTTTTTATATTCAGGGCCCTTCCAACTAACTCATTTCATTTTTTAATTTTTTATTCTTTTAATTTTTTTCAACTAACTCATAGTTCATTTCAATTTTTCAGATGATGTACGACCTGTGGTTGAGGACACGGAAACAATGTATGGATTGGACCTTTTGTTTAGGACATGTAGTTCATTAATCTTGTCTATAATATTTTGAGGTAGGTGTTCGGGTGCTGTGATGGCGAGGAAGGATAATATGAAGAAAGACATAGGTTTACGTTTTTTGTCACCAACTACTAGTTGTTAGTTTTGCACTTTCATTTTTTTTGGTTTTCTATTTTTAGTCTTTAACTTTGTACATAAGTGAACTTTGTACTTACTGTGATTTGGTTTTGTGAGTCTTCCAATATTGTGACTTTTTGCAGGGCGACAAGTGAAAGTGGAGAGGTTCGAAGTGATTTTCTTTTTTTTTAAGCTTAATTGTTTGACATAAGACTTGACTTCTTATTCTAAGTTATTCCAAGTTATGCGCGCTGCATACTAATTTATGGATTTTTTTTTTAAGCTTAATTGTTTTTTCTTCATTCAGCTCTGATAACTCTTAACTCTTAAGTGTTGGTATTATTTTTCTCTTACAATTTTTATTTATTTATTTAAAGCCTCACTAATGTCTTTCTTTGTGTATCTTGTGTTTGGTTAAACTTTTATTAATTATATGTTTTTCTTGTTTACTTGTAGATTGGAAGTACTACCCTCTTTTGATTCTTCTTTATTGTGAAGGTTCACTTCTTCCATACATTTTTTAAATTTTAACCTTTTTTTATAAGTATTATTTGCTTATTGATTCTAACTAGCCTTAAGTAGGTTGTAGAGCTTAAGTTGCAAAAGAGGTAAATTTCAAAATAGTGTTCTTCGAATTTTCGAATTTGTATTCCTTCTATTAAGGAATTTACTCTGATTTTGTTCAAAGTTCAAACTTCTATTCTTCCAATAAATTGCATACTTTACATTTGTGGGACTGCTTGTCTGTCAACTTAGCTTTGAAATGTATGAAAATCTAACTATTTTATGACAAATTGATGATTGCTTGTTCTTGGTGTACAATTTTCTCATGTCCTATCATTGGTTTTGGATGTTTGGTTCTCCCAGGTACCAATACATTCTCATAATCAATGTATGTATTAAAATTTCTAATTTATTTGCATGCTTTCATTATAATGTTGTGGATACTTCTCAACAATCTTGCAGGAAGTTGTCGAGTTTGTCAAGCAGAAAAATGAGAGGTTTAGTCTTCATTTTCAGTAACTTACTTTTTATGCAATATTTACATGTTTCCTATGCTTTTAAAAAAAACTTCTTTGGTTTATATGTAATGTAGATGGTTGAGGTTCTTTTCTTATTAATAAGAAAGCTCATATATTATTATTTTTTCTTTTTGCCAAATCTCACATGTTATTGTTAAGTAATATGTAATATGTGGATGTTGTTTGAAACTCAAATTTTCTTAGGTTTTGAACAAACTCACTCAAAGGATGAAGCGGTGAAGAAACACACATTTCAAGAATCATCCTTTGCTTGTACTTTTTGTTGTAAAAAACTTTGTAAAAATTTATCACAAGTGTGATATTATTGTCCTTTTGTTATTTTGTTCAAGTGGAAATGCATACAAACATTTTAAGTATCTATGAAATTTTATTTCTTGACAAGTCTTTTACCTGTGAATTTGTTTTGTTGAAGAATATTATGTATGCATAATAAGAGGTAAGAGCAAACAAAATAAGGTTGCAAATAGACAAAACAAGCGTCATGGTAATAAATATTTGTCATCAATTGAAGATATATGATTGAAATAAAGAGTCATGTTTGATTATTTAGTGATTAAAAATAAGTGTCAATAAATTATATTTATTGATAATGTTTAGATGTTGTGATAATGCATTAATGACTCAATTTATATGTCATCTATTGCTTGTTGGTGACAAAAAAATAGTGTCATGAAATAAGAACTAATGATTATAGAAAAGTATCATTTATTGCATTTTATTGACACGTATTAAAACGTGTCATCTAAACACAATAGATGATGTGCGATACAACGATTGCAAAAATGTATCATCTATTGCATTTCAATGACACTTATTAAGAAGTATCAACTAATGAGAATAGATGATGTACAAGACAATGATTGCAAAAAAGTATCATATAAATTGTTTGTGATACTTTTCTGTAATCATCATATCCCTATTTTGTAGTAGTGTATTTAGGTAGTTTTGGGTTAAAGAGTTATATTGAGTAGTTAAAAATTGAGAGTTGTGTCAAAAACTCGTTTGGATGTAGTTTTTGTGTAGAGGAGTTAGAGTCAAAATCTTGTTTGGATGTAGGTTTAAAAATGAGTAGTTATTTTTAGTAGTTAAAAAAGAAATAATTAAAATAAATGGTTAAAAATGAGTTATTTTGATTGATTTGAAAGGAATGGTTAAAAATAAGTGGCTGGAAATGATTGAGTAGTTATAAATGAATGATTAAAAATGAATTGTTAGAAATGAGAGTTATTTTTAAAAATATGAATGAGGAGAAATTAATAAAAACTCGTTTAGATGTAAATTTTGAGGAGGAGTTGATAACTCCTAAAATCAACTCCTAACATATTCAGCAACACATTTTAGCTCTAGTATTATATTTGCAGCATAATTTTTAAAATAATTCATTTATATCATATTTGTTTCTATCACTTAACTAGTGATATAACTCAATTTGGATTTCTATCATTAATAGAAAACTCAAACAGCGATAGAATGAGACTACCATTGATTGAATTCTATCACTAATATAAATCAACAAGTGACAGAAGTCAATTTGAATTTTCTGCTACAAATAAATTATTTTTTATTTTGTGTTATAGATAGAAATATTTTGTCATTTTTTATTATACAAGAAGCCCAATATATTATGTCATGTTATATATATATATATATATATATATATATATATATATATATATATATATATATATATATATATATATATATATATATATATATATATGGTTTTTAAATTTAAACCTACACCTAATACTTGCAAATATGATTTTAGTTATTAAAATACTTGTTTTGGTTTATGAAATTTTGTTAGGATTTACTTACTTTCTTAAAAAAAAACATAGAAAATTTGAGAAGATACCGATATAAATTTTAAAATCTAAAACTAAAAATCAAGATATAGTTAAGTAACTATTTTTTTAAAAAAATTCTTTCTTACTTGAATATTTATATCTTACCTATATTTATTTTTTAAGATCAAATCAAAATTAAAAAAAAAAAAAAAAAAAATTGCTATCAAGTTTGAAATTGAGTTAATATTCACTTTTATTTTTCAAGGAAAAATGTAATAGATGCATTTATTTATTTTTTCTGGTACATTTATGGACTTTAATAAGTCAAACAAGTTATTGAAGTTGTCTCCATGAGCTGCCGCCTAGGTATAGGTTATCCAAATGTTAAATTGGTAAAACTTCGATCAATCTAAAACGTTCACGTCCTTATTTATAAATTAAAGACAAATGATTAAATTTTGGATCAATTGCAATTTAAAATTGTCTAAAAATTAATTGGATTATAAGTTAATTTATTTTTAATTTGAATCTAAAATAAATTAGACAACATTTATGAAATTCAGGCCCACCAGTCCATGTCTATGAATCTAAAATAAATTAGACAACGTTTATGAATTGAAGATTCCATCATAAATCTTTTTTTAGGATAGTATTATTATCAGTTTTTTTTTTTGGAAAAGATACCAATAAATTAAGCAAGTGGACAAAAAGTATACATAATTTTTAAAGAAGAAGAAGAAGAAGAAGAAGAAGAAGAAGAAGAAGAAGAAGAAGAAGAAGAAGAAGAAGAAGAAGAAGAAGAAGAAGAAGAAGAAGAAGAAGAAGAAGAAGAAGAAGAAGAAGAAGAAGAAGAAGAAGAAGGAAGAAGAAGAAGAAGAAGAGAGCCTTAAAGTAAAATTTAATATCCTTAAAGTAAAATTTAATATCTCAAAGAAGAAGAAGAAGAAGAAGAGAGCCTTAAAGTAAAATTTAATATCTCAAAGAAGAAGAAGAAGAAGAAGAAGAGAGCCTTAAAGTAAAATTTAATATCCTTAAAGTAAAATTTAATATCTCAAAGTGTCTCAGATATCTAAAATTAAAACATCCTCTTTCAATAAAACCAGTTAAATATTAAAAAATGCCAAGATAATTCAAAATATAAATACAAACCTTTTAAATTGAAATAATATTTATTAAATAGTTCGTGTGGAATAAAATACACTTAATAAACGACAAGACATGTGTGTCTACCATGATCCAACAACCTTGTCAGAAGAAGAAGAAGAAGAAGAAGAAGAAGAAGAAGAAGAAGAAGAAGAAGAAGAAGAAGAAGAAGAAGAAGAAGAAGAAGAGAGCCTTAAAGTAAAATTTAATATCTCAAAGTGTCTCAGATATCTAAAATTAAAACATCCTCTTTCAATAAAACCAGTTAAATATTAAAAAATGCCAAGATAATTCAAAATATAAATACAAACCTTTTAAATTGAAATAATATTTATTAAATAGTTCGTGTGGAATAAAATACACTTAATAAACGACAAGACATGTGTGTCTACCATGATCCAACAACCTTGTCAGAAGAAGAAGAAGAAGAAGAAGAAGAAGAAGAAGAAGAAGAAGAAGAAGAAGAAGAAGAAGAAGAAGAAGAAGAAGAAGAAGAAGAAGAAGAAGAAGAAGAAGAAGAAGAAGAAGAAGAAGAAGAAGAAGAAGAAGAAGAAGAAGAAGAAGAAGAAGAAGAAGAAGAAGAAGAAGAAGAAGAAGAAGAAGAAGAAGAAGAAGAAGAAGAGAGCCTTAAAGTAAAATTTAATATCCTTAAAGTAAAATTTAATATCTCAAAGTGTCTCAGATATCTAAAATTAAAACATCCTCTTTCAATAAAACCAGTTAAATATTAAAAAAGGATAAAACAATAAAACATTTTTTTGGCCAAGATAATTCAAAATATAAATACAAACCTTTTAAATTGAAATAATATTTATTAAATAGTTCGTGTGGAATAAAATACACTTAATAAACGACAAGACATGTGTGTCTACCATGATCCAACAACCTTGTCAAATTCATCCATCTTGGTATAACCCAACACCTGGAAGGAGGAAATAATAAGGGTGCGTTTTGGGAAATACTGAATAAGAACCCTTACCTAAGGTATGAAATGCATATGTTAGCCAAGCATTAAACAAGTAATCACATACGTCATCTACAACTCAACACTCGAGACCATAATCTCGAGTACAAGTCAGCTCTAGTCACGAACCTCCATTAGATGACTAAGATAGCTTAGGGACTCTGTTCTACCTCAAAAGTCAATCGAGAGCTTGAGTTCAATAGCTCTAAGCTCTGGAACTTCAAGGTTTGACTCATTAGAAAACAACACTTGTCCCATCTAATCAAGTTATTGTATGGATCTAATTGTATAGGAATTCAGCTAGTCTTAACAAGATGCAGGAACTTGTATGGTCTTGAAAAAAAATATAGGAATTCTACTGGTCCTATCATAATTAGAAACTCAACTAGTCCTAGCAAAAATATAGTAACTCTACTAGTCCTATCATAATTAAGAACTCGAAGGTCCTATCATATTTAGGAACTCAAATATCCTAGCAAAAATATAGAAACTTTACTGGTCCTATCATATTTAGGTCACCTAGAACATGATACTACATACAAACACTATTGAGATAATACACATTCAATGTCCCATACCAACGAACAATATATCCCCGATAAACAACATAAAGTAACGTCCTAACTATGGGTTTAGCACCTCCACAGTACTAAATAGTAATCATACGTGAAACAATTCATAAATAAATACAACGAATATTCAAACAGTTTACAACTCATAATATCAATTAGTAGGTAATCATTATGATAAATAACTCATAATATCATTCAACAAGTAATCAACACGCTAAACAACTCATAATAAGTATGACCACATGTTCAAGTTGTTCTAATAATCAACATGCTTGAACGAGGCATCAACAGATAATTTCAATAATTACGAGATAAATTTCAACAGATAATTTCAATAATTACGAGATAAATTCCAAGCTAACTTACCATTTGGACTACAGAATCCTAGATAAAACCATAAAAGTCATTGAAAAATAAGTTTTTAATTTTGTGAATAATTGGTTTAGAATTGACGCGTAACAAAAAAAAAAGAACAAAATTGTAGGTGGTGAATGCATTTGTCCCTGGAGATGTTGACCAGAATTACAAGAGGCTTTGGCGTGAGTTTAATTCCACTCCAAAATTCCAGAATTCAACAAAGTAGAATGTTGGGGTCCACTAAAGGATCCAGCCCTACCTTGAACTGGGCTTGATGGGCCATTCTCAGATGAGCCCACTCAACGTCAGCCCATGTGGGATTTGGGCCTTCTCCAGCGGCCCAGACCTTGCCAAGGAGACTGCTCTTGTTGCTTCCTAACCATCCTTCTATTTCATGGTCCCCAATTGGAGAGCAATGGATTCTTTCGTTGGGCTTAAGTGTAAATGTTTTTTTTTTTTGGGATAACTAGGCAAATGTCTAGATTTTGGATAAATAATAATAGAATGTCTACAATATCTTGGAGTTTAAATAGATGTCTTTTTTAAAATCTGAAAAATTAATTATTAATTTGTAAATAAGAAATGGACAATTATACCCTTCTACTTAATTTTTGTTTTTTTGATAAAAATATAATTTGAAATCTTTTTTTCTCTGTAACAACCTTGGGAAAAATCTTAATGGCATTATTAAACAAATCTTTAATCAAAAGATGAAAATTTTAAATTTATTTTCAAAAGATAAAAAAGAAAGTATATTGTTAATTATTTGAAATTATGTTTCGAAAGATTTGAGATGAACATTTAATCTGCATAATAGTATACATGGTCCACGTGAATGAATTCTTTAATATTGAAACAAGTAACAAATATAAAAATATAAAGTGAATTCATATGCACTCATCTCTTGCATACTGATGTTCAATGCTGAAAATGCATGCTTAGCATAATTCTTTGGTATTGTAGATGTATGCTACTACATAGATTTATCTCATATATTCATCCATGCTTTTGCATCTTTTTTTCCTGGTTATATACCATGTATACCAAACACATACTGTCATGATTTCAACCGCTTCCAAGTTATATACCATGTGTACCAAAACATACTATCATGATTTCATCGAGAATGCATCCGTTTGTCTTTTGTTCCTAGTTATATACCATGTGATTTCAACTGCTTTTGTATCTTTTGTTCCTGGTTATATATCATGTGTACCAAAACATACTGTCATGATTTCAGCCAGATTGCATCAGTTTGTCTTTTATTTCTGGTTATATACCATGTGTACCAAAACACATAATCATGATTTCAACCGCTTTTACATCTTTTGTTCCTGGTTATATACCATGTGTACCAAAATATATTGTCATGATTTCACCAAGACTCCGTTAAAAGCAATTGTAATCGACATCGCTTTTATTGATGGAGAAATCCATGAAAATCAAACAAAAAATTGTGAATACCTCCACTCAACGAAAGTGAGATCCAACAAGACTCATGAAATATATTGGTCCCCAATCTCCAAAAATTAAAATCATGAGCAAAAAAGTGTGAGTGGGAAAGAAATCATGAACAAAAAGTGTGAGTAGGAAAGTGAGAGAGTGGGAGTGAGAATGATCGAAGAATGTGACAAATGTTGGATACAATGAGTTGTAAAATGAATAAAAGAATAATTTGAGTTTGGAGAAGAAGATGAAAGACGATTTGACAATTCATTGGTGTGAAACCAAAGATATCCTCTGTTTAAATAAAAAAAGTTTTGACAAAGATATTAAATAAATTAAATAAAAAATTGAAAGATATTAAAAACAAATATTTGAGTTAGTTGTATGGAGATATTCACTCCTAAATTTCAGGGTTTTAGTCTCGATAAAAAGAACGTTTCGTCACTGATTTCTAATTTAGATACTCATTTAAAGTCTTAAAAAAGTTAGATATTTTTTTAATTATTTTTTAAAAAGTACTTATTTACTACCATTTCCCTTTTTTTTTTGAAAATCAGGAAATCGGAGCTTCACTCCCCTATACCTAGGACATCACTAGTCCATCCGTAAACTGTGGCATCATGATACTTCGAATGGTATTCTAGTTTAAGTGTTTTCCACCGAACTCTAATAAAAAATCTCTTAAGGAAGCATGTCAAGTCCTTAGCCTCAACCGCTAGGCTACCCCTTGTGGACTCAGTTAAATGTAAACACTCTTTCTTTCTTATACCATTTGAAATTTCAATTTAGTTCTTATATATTATTTACTAACCTTTGTAGTCCCTATCATGAAACGTAACCAAGTGATTGGATATGGATGTTGTTTGGTATGTTAGTTTATATGGTCGATAATATTTTATGCATGGTATTAAAAAATTAGTATACTAACGACGAAATTTATTTTTCATTTGAACTTTTATAAGAATGAAATTTGTGTATGATATCATTTTTTGGTACAACAAATGTGGGGAATGTGGATTTATCATTTTTTGGCACCCACTACTCAATTAGCATCTTTTCACTATATCATTCTTGTTTTTGGCATCTTTTTTACGTATTATATTCACTATTAAATTCTATTACACGTTGTAATTTTTATGTCTAAATTTGTGGATCAACAAAAAAAAAAGAGCTTATTATAATATAAAATAAAAGGTTTAAGAATATGAATTAATCCAGTATAGACTTAAAATCTTTGAGGTTGGATTTGAAATTTTATAAATGGGTCAGTGACGTGATTGGTTATTTAGCTTTAGTGTTAATCCATTTCTATTCCACTGTTATTGTTTGATCCCTGATATTTGTAATCCCCTTTTCTATCTTGTACTTAAAAAAAAAAGAAATTAGACTGATATTTATCTTTCGAAGAATAATTTGTTTGGCATTGGAAACCCTTCTAAGGGACGGTTGCCGTAATGCAAACAAATAAATGCTTTAAACCTACTTTATTTGGTGGTTTGTCCTTTTGTTATAAATTATTGAAGTTAGAAACTGAATCATATCTACATTCTATTTTATTATTTATTTCCTTTATAAATATAGTAGTTATTTAAGGCTACAAAAGAAAATAATTCAAGTGGGACCCTTAAAAAGGGAATTATTGAACGAATTATATATTTTTTCCATATCAAATCTCAAACAGAAGTGCATCAAATAACATGGCAAGACAATGGGGACAAAGATGGAAAAACACACCCACACATTGAATTCCACATGAAACTTTAAACACAAAAAATGTTCAAAGCAAAAAAAGTATTTGTAGTGGATAGTTGTTTGATTAGGCTGGTTGATGTCATCAAAAAATAATAAAATAAGTAGATTAGTTGAATCCAAAAAGAAAGATGATAGCTTGTAAGAGAGGTTTAGTATTTATTTTAGAATATATTCTTGGATAGAAAGAATTTACCATAATATGATATAAAATTTTATTTGAAGAAAAGAAAAAGATTGCTTTATTAAGCTATTAATGACAATGAACAATATCAAAGTAAACTAATTAACATATAGCTTCTCTTAAATATTATTATTATTATAGTATTAAAGAACAATTTATGACAACAAAACTTTATTTTCAAATCATAAAAATAAAATTCCAAATGTAACACATAAATATGGAAGTTCTTTTTTCTTTTCTTTTTTCTAAATCCGTCAACAAAACTCCTTTCTGAGAGAAAAAAAACATCGAATATAACAAAAAGTCCAACTTTAGAAAAGGAAAAAACAGTCAAGTATCAAATAAAGAAAATAAGTATTATAAAAAATAATAAAGGAAATAAGTTTGGACCATTAAAAAACTATATATACACAAATTTTTAGTATTACTTAGCTAACTCTTATACCACCTAACCAACCAGACATCAGATGTAACCAATAAAATTCATTGCATAAAATAAAAAAAAGCACAAATTTTCAAAGAATCAAAATCCTCTAGCAAAATATCATCAACTTGGGAGTGAAGTAAAACATTAATAATTATCAATCCCATGAAAAATTTTCAGAATTCAAACTATAATGGAAAAGAATAATACATATGTATATAAATTATACCCCAAATATCTATGAATGAATCATATGAATAAAAATTCTCTCCTCTCTTAAATTTACAAGTCACGGAAGTGATAATAATCAAAATATTGGGTAATTATTTACTTACTATATTTTTCTATTGAAGTGGTGAAGAAAATAAGGGAGATTTGAGACCATCTCCTCCGTGTAAGACTATTTGAAAATCCATCACTTCCTTTTTCATCTACAGCTTTCTCAGATCTCATGTAGCTTTGCTTTGGCTAATGCAGACCATATTTGGTTTAGTTCTTCACATTGAATCTTTCCAAACCAGTGACAAAATCCTTAGTCATTATTCCTCAAAAAAGATGGGTGCAAGAAAGTTGAAAGGTATGTGTTAAGAGCGGACACGCCGAAGTCGGCGGTTAACGGATTGTGGTTCGTCCAAGGAAGGATGCTCCGATTTCCTTGTCTGTGTTCTGCATTATAATTTAAATCCATGTGTGAGTTTGATCTGACAATGAAATGGTACATAAGAGAAGTGTCCTTTACACAAGGATCCCAAGAACAACATGTCAGACAAGCATGTGTTATATAGTTTCACATCATGTGCAAAACATATCATTCTAAATGCAGAAAATGTACAAGACAGCTCAGTAACAGCCCTTAATTTTGTCTAACTATAACTAATCTTGATCTGATCCAAAAAGTGGTGTCCATGGAAAAGAGTCAAAAGACTACATTCAAGGAACAGAAGACAAACATTTTGTTTACCTGAGATTTTGGTGAAGGAAAGACGTTCCAAAATCTTAGAGTTTCATCACCAGCGCCTGTTACAATGGTCTACATGGGAAAAACATTAAATTAAAAAACAAGTAAAATCAAATTGGTCATGTTTACTCCACATAGGGTTAAAATGTCGAGTCGAGATAGATCATGAAACAAGCAAGTAAATGAGCTACCTGTCCATCAGGAGATATGGCAAGATAAAGAACTCTGAGAGTATGGCCAGTCAATGTTGCCAACTGCAAAAGGGCATAAACATAGTTTAAACAAGGAAATGGCAGTTATAATTATGTTCTAGAGAGAAAACGAGCAACGGACCTTAGACATTGTGCGATATCTCCAGACTATTATTTGATTTTGGGAGAATCCATGGGTACTAACGAGTTCATTAACATTCTTAGACCATGCCAGATTGCACACCTGTCACATAAAACGAAGACGGTTTATCTCAATTTTTGACATTGAAATACGGCCAATCAACAATTATTCCCCTGATAACATGTATCACATTAGGTTCTTAAATGATAAGTCCAAACTTGAGAATCAAAAAGGTCTAAGGGGATTATGACAAGTCTTGATAGCAGACAGGTGAACAACTACCATGAATGGTATTATTTTGATGAAACCAAATAGGAATGCCAGGTAGGCAACATTACAAATTAAAGGGCATCCAACCTACATTTTTTACTCCAAAAACTCTCCATATATTAAGATTAATAATAGAAAGTAGTCAATAATCAAGAAAAACTAATAATTAATGCCGGCATTTGATCTGCATTACAAACAAGCAATTCTTGAATTAATTTAGCTAGAAGATGGCACTAAAAGATTCCTTCTATCTGTACGGGTATCATTTCCAGATTAGATACCGCAATACAGATTCAATTACGAATTATAGAATAATAGGAAAAGTTACTCAAATCAGCCTTTATTTACTTGCATTCAACAGAATATGCCTCCAACAAAGTAGAAATATAGTAAGGAAATTACAATATGAATAGTAAAGAACAAACAAACAACAATACACGAAAGTAACAGCATTACCCTCTCTTTACAAAATAACCACCCTTAAAATTGATTTCCCAAATTATCCCTTCTCTAGAATATTAAATATATTTGGTATCCTTACACTATCCCATGCTTGAATCACAGAAATATATATGGAAAAATGTTGCAGAAGAATAGAAATAAAAATTTATTACCTGACTTCCAGTGTCCATGCAGCTCAAGTGTGTATTGGTAGTCGTGTTCCAAAAGCGAATACAACGATCTGCAGTTCCACCCCCTGATGCGAGTAGTCCATGAAGATGAGGAGACCAAGCTATAGCTTTTACAGCAGCTGTGTGCTCATAAAATTTAAGTACCGGTTGGTTTGAATGTTGATTCCAAACAAATAACTGAAAGCAGAAAAAAAAAAAACATATATGGGATGTTAGGGCAAAAATAAAAACAAACATAGATAAATGATGGAAGAAAACAGTATAACATACTCTGTTATCATTCCCTCCTGATGCTAATTCACGGTTGTCGTATGACCATTTCAATCCACAAACCTACAACAGAACAGTTGCACCCTCTGGCTAAGAACAGGTAAAAGAAAAACATGCAAATTGACAGAGAGAAGAAACCATTCAAGCAGTAGAGTATACAGTATATACTAATGCCCTAATATTCAATGGGAAACAAAAGATAGGATGACTAAAATGCTTTAAACAGTTTAAACCTTTCAAATGATTCAGCAGTTAAGTGAGAGTTCAGAAGGAAATAACATGTCTATAAGCTTCACCTCTGATTTATGGCCAGACAGTTTAGCAACAAAATCATCCTGAACCCGAATATCTCTTTGAAGGATACTTTTGTCCCGGCTACCGGATGATAAAAGAGATGAGCTCCACGCTAAGGCCCCAATTCGCAATCGATGCCCCTCCATGGTCCTAACCCTTTTGCAGCGTGATGCATCCCAAATCTAGAGAGATGATCATTAGGGCATGGGTTAATCAACACTGAAAGAAGGCACATAGTCATATCCATTGGAATCTCAATCATACAAATCTCAAGAAATTAAAACTTCCACAAGAGCTACAGATTAAAGTTCCAATGCCAGAACATACATAGAGAGTTAAACCAATCATCACCAACCTGGATTTTCCCATAGCTGGTGCCAACAGCAAGGTGAGTTCCACGCTGCGCCCATCCAACTGAACATACACTGTCATCAATTCCCAAGTCACATAACTTGGTGACCTGCAAATAGAATCCTTCTTAATAACTAAACATCCATAAGATACATAAATTACAGTTAATCCAGACTAATCCCAAGAATCCAAAACTAAATTAGATACCACAGATCGATCAATTCACAAGTTCAAAACATAAGTCAGAGAATCAATTACCTTACTGCTACAAGCATTCCATAGATAAACACAATTACCCAACCCAACAGCCAGTACATTATGCGAAGACCAATCCACAAGATTCAGATAAAAATCATCTTGCAAAGCAGGTGCGTCCAAAACCTAGTAATTCAACCCAGAAAAAAAAAAAAGAAAACATTATACACAATACCAAACAAAAACCAAATCAAATCAAATCAAATCCAAAAATTCACCTTATAGGGCGATCTCGGAACTTTCCTCCGAGTCTTAACCGGGGCAGGATTAACCCCAGGGGACGAATCATCAAATCCAAACGGCGACAGCGAGTGCATTGACCTCCTCGTCTCGGTCTTGTACCGAAAGATATTATGATTCGGAACCGACATTGGCGAGCTTCTCTTCTCGGGAGTAGCCGGAGGGACTACACCAGCATCGGTGCCAAACAAAGCCTTGCGGAGAAGAGTAGCGTAAGCAGTGGAATTACCATCTTCGCGAGCATGGGAGTGAGAATTGGAGACAGGGGAAAGATCAAACAAGGCAAAATTGGAACCGGATCTACTCGGGATAAACCTGTCGGAGTAGATAGCTCGAGAAGGAGACAAATGGTGGTTGATGTTGATCATGCGGTCGATTTGGCGCGATGGGGTTAGGGTTGCGAGAGACAGAGAAGAAGCTCGCGACATTGATGGAGGCAAATTGAGCTGCGAGGAAGATGAATTCGAGGAAGAAGATGAAGGCGAAGCCCTAGCAGATGATTGATCTTCCATTGGAGGATCAATGGAAGAGATCTGAAACTGGAAGAAATTCTAGAGAGAGAAAACAAAAAAAAATCTAGAGAGAGAGAGAGACAAGGAGCATAGTAAAAGGAGGAGAGAACTTGTAATACACAATTTTTTTTTTGACAGCTTGGATTGTTCCCGGGAAATCTACAACTCTATTGTCCTTTTCCACTTTGGGCCGCTCTTCAAACCCATGGGCCTCAGGCCCATTTCACTCTACTTCTTATAGCTTCTTTAATCACAATTATTAAATGCACATGCACTTCTCACAAGATTACATCAAATTTCAACATTAAATATTTTGCTTCATTTCTCCTACTTCCTCGATTTATTATAGATAGTATAATTTGCAGATCCAATTAATGTTCTTTTAAATTGGTAATTCATATCTAAAAACTTAAATCGTTATTAAAGTCAGAAAATCTACATTCCGTAGGTAGTTTAATTGAGTGAAATAGATTTCGAGTATTTTTTTTAGTAAGATTTTTTTTTTCAAATATTGTATATTAGAATAACTTGAATGATATATAATTGGGGATTTTGGAGGTATAACAAAAAAAGGTCAAAATATTTTCATAGTTGAATTCAAATTAAATTCTATAACGGGTTGAATTCTATTAGTGATAGAATTCAATCAATCGTAGATTCATTATATTATTAGTTGAATTTTCTATTAGTGATAAAAATTCAAATTGAGTTCTATCATCAGTTGAGTGATAAAAACAAATATGTTATAAATGAATTATTTTAAAAATTATGCTACAAATATAATATAAGAGGTAAAATGTAGTGAGGATAATAAATTTTTTATATAATTTACAATGATTATATTATATATATATATATATATATATAAATATATATATATATATATATATATAAACGGGGAATATTACCGTGAATTAAATTCAACTGCCTATTATCTTGGAAAAAGAAAAAGGAGAAAAAAATGTAACTGATTTTCTTTTGAAAAAGGTTGTTCTGATTGAAGAAGAATATAGAAGGTTTCCTTTTGAGATTCTCAAGTTTTTATCTTTAATGTATTAAATATTTCCTATTAGGTCATTTTTCATGTAAATTTTGGTTAAATATTTTCTTAACCACAAAAAGTCAATAGTTTACGAAATTATTATTTTATCGATTTCAGTCCCATTCAGTACTATTAGAATACAAAATACACATAACATGCAACATAAAAATACAAAAAAAATCAAGCTGCCAACCACTCAATCCAATTTTTAGGATTTAAAAAAAAACCCAATTTTTAATAGTATGGTCACACATCAAAATACAATACCTCATCTTTTTGTTAGCAAAATATAATACACCCACATATTTGAATTAATTTAACTCAGTAGAAATTTCAACATATTAAAATTAAATTTGAGAATTTAAAAAGATATAAATACCAAATTTAAAGTTACCCAAAAAAAATCTGGCTCATTTAGGGTATAACTAGCCTTTATTTAAGGAAAAAATGCAAATGAGTAGAATATTGTAACTATTGGGCTTGGTTTGAATTGTCAGACAATGCAGCCCACTGAAGGCCCAAGAGTGTATTTCTAAGTTCCAAATTCCAGCCCAAATCCATTAATAATTCTTACAGGCCCAACCTTACGTGTTCTCTTTCGCACTAAATGATCTCTTTTTTTCTTATTCAAAAGTTCTTATGACATCGAAAAGAAAAAAAAAAAAACTACAGATTTATTAAATCACAAAAACATAGACTCGGTTTAATAATCATTTCGTTTTTTATTTTATATTTTTATTTCTAATATTTTAAAAATATGTTTGTTTGAATTTTAATTTTAGTTTTTAAAATTTTAAAAATATTAAAAATATTTAAAAATATTAAAAGAATTCTAAAAACTAAAAAAAGTAGTTTTCAAAAACATATAAAACAATCAAGAACAAATAGTAAAAAACTAAAAAATTATAAATAAAACGTAATGCTTGAAAACAAAAATCAGTTATCCAACATGTTTTTAATTTTTAATTTTCAAAAACAAAAAATTAAAATTAATTATCAAATATATAAAATTTTTATTTTTTAAAACAAAAAACCAAAATCCAAAAATGGAAAACTAGAAACAAAAAACGAAATAGTTATCCGACCACACAAATTTAGACATCAACCTAAAACAAAATTTAAATGTTTTAATTTGTTCAACTTTGTTTATATTGACAAGTTGACTTTTTTGAAACTAGGGTAACCACGTCCGTCCCTAGGCCAGACACCGGAAGACATCGAAGGAATAATGTCATAACTGAGTCTCAAACCTAGGACCTTGAGGGGAGCATACCCTCAAAGCCCAAGTCTTCATATTGACAAGTTGACTTGTACTCTAGATTAACAAAGTTATATGATACGATTGTATTTTAAAAATGCGTTAAAAGTAAATTGACTTGTTTAATTGAGCCAAATTAAAAAAGTTTTATAAAAGTTTAAGAAACCCTATTCACCCCTCTAGGGTTGTCATACCGATCCTACAATTGGTATCAGAGCGGTTGCACTTTGGATAAAATTATTTTTCAAATATTATTTTAATATTTTTAGTATCTTGTTAATATTTTGAAAAGTTTAATTGCTAAGAGTTATGACAACTTTAAATTTTGAAAGTGATTATAATGATAGCCTCTTTTATTTGATGGTCTAAATTATAATGTTTGGAGAAATAGAATAAAGACTTTTATGCTTGGTATGGATTTTAATATTCTATATGTTTGTGAGCATGATTTAT
Organism: Sicyos edulis; assembly: GCA_036507275.1. Classification (NCBI taxonomy): domain Eukaryota; kingdom Viridiplantae; phylum Streptophyta; class Magnoliopsida; order Cucurbitales; family Cucurbitaceae; genus Sicyos; species Sicyos edulis. The sequence continues at coordinate 68,508,925 of CM071846.1, forward strand.
CCAAATTAGAATTGAATATTGAGTTGCTCACTTTTAATGCTAAAGCTTTAAATATTATATATTGTGCATTAGATAGAAAAATATTTGATATAATTTCACATTTTGAATATGCATATGATGTTTGGAATTTTCTTGAAAACATGTATAATGTAGAAAATTCTCCTTCTATTTCTAATTATTTATTTGATGTGAAGTAGAATTATAATTCTCAAAATCAAGAAATTATTCATGAAGTTGAAAAAAAGAAATGTGATAAAGCTTCTTTATGCTTGATGGCTAATTCAACTAAAGATTTTGATGAGGAAAGCGATGAAGATGAGGTAACTCGAGAACCTCTTTCTTACGATGAGTTATTTGATGCATTTGAAAGCATACAACAAGATTTAGAAAAATTTGCACTAAATATGCTAAACTATCAAAGAAGTATAATTCTTTATCACTTGAAAATAAATTTGTGATAGATGAAAATGTTTGTTTGAAAAATGATGCAAATACTTTATTGTTGCATAATGATATTGATAGTTGTTTAGATTAGAAAATCATATTGAATGATAGAATTAAATTTCTTGAGAAAGAAAATGGTGAGCTCAAATCTACATCTTGTTATTTGAAATGGAATTAAATGATTTGAGAAATAAGAATGAAAATATTGAATCTTTTTCGTTGGATTTGAAATTTGAAATTGCTAGTTTAAAAGATAAAATTATTATTTTGGAAAATAGCAATACTTCTTTAGAAAAAGAAAAACTTTCTTTGAATGATAAAATTAAATTTCTTGAATGTGATAGTCTTGAAAATAATAATCTTTTGCAAATACTTAAAGAAAAGGAAATGTTTGCTACTAAAGAGCTTGAAATTGCAAAAACATATTTTGAGAAATTGACTACTAGTTCTCAAACTAATAAGACTATTGACACGAACAAACACTTTATTGATAAAAAGGGATTATGCAATGAAAATGAAAATTGTTTGTCCAATTTTAACACTGATTAAAACTACTCATTGTTTACCCAATGTGTCAAATTTAGTTAATTCTAATTTGAGATCAAAACATGAAAAAGGTAGAAATATTTATGAGAATTCAACTTTTGTGCATAAACAATATCATGTTAGATCTAAATGTACTCATAATAAACAATGTAATCATAAGCTTAAAAAAAGATAGAGAGTCACATGAAAAATCAAAATGTATGCTTCGAAATACTAGTCATGTGCATTCAAAATCTAAATTTATACCAATATGTCATTATTGTGGGTTAAAGGTCATATTAGACCAAATTGCTTTAAATTGAAAAATACTCCAAAAAGAATTTTTTTGTGAAAAATCATTGTGTTAAAAAGAAATTCATGTCAAATGTTATTTGTTATTCTTGTGGAAAAATTGGTCATAAATTCAATACTTGTTATTTGCAAAAGTTGAATTTTAAATGTATTGGACCTAAAATGAAATGTCTTCCAAAATCTATATTTACTAACAATGAAGGACCCAAAAGATGGGTACCAAAATACTTTGATTGAACTTTCTTTGTAGGTGTAACTTTCAAGAAGCAATTGGTTGCTTGAACTTCAAATTTGAATTTAATTCAAATGGAGCAACAATTTTGGCATGCTTGAAACCAATAAAAGAAAATTTGCTTAGTTTGGTAATTTATTTTTGAATTTTGGAGATAAGTATTTTTGTTGGTATCTATTATGGAAACTATATCTCATGAATGATTTAAATGTTTGAAATTAATTTCATTCTTTTTATTGATTATTGGGTTAAATGTCTTTAGTTAAAATGAAGATATTTTTAATTGCTTTATTTTCCATAAATTAGGTTATTTATTATTTAAATGTTGTGGCCAATTATTTCCAAACTTATTCAAAATTTCTAATACCTTATTATTTTAATTATTGATACCATGGAAAAATATTGAAAATCTATTTATGGTATTATTGTGATTTTTGGTTGATTGAACGTATAATTCTTAAGAAATCTTATATTATGATAGTTATTGAAATGTGCTATTATTTTGATTGAAAGTGTTAATAGCTTTATTATACTTATAGTTCAATACTATTGCTGTTTTTTGAACATGAGCTATGTTTTGTGTTTTGATGATATTTGCTCTCTAAAAAATTTTGTTGCCTTAGAAAATATTGAATACTATTTGGCTTTTGTCTCATTATATGAAACATGTTATTAATCAAAGTTTAATTTTATGCATTGCTTGTCTCATTTGAATAAAATGTTCTAAAAAAAATGCTTCAAAAGAGTTGTACAATTCTTTTTCATAGGGGGAGCATTTTATGAAATTGATCTATATTCTTGAATCCCGTAAGCATTTTATTCAAAATTATTTTTCTTGAATGAGATTTTTAATGAAAAATTTATAAATGGTTTATTTTGTGATAGTTTGAAGTTCAAAATTTTACTTTTATATTGTGTAAATTATTATTCTTGAATTTACTCAAATAGTTTTATCTACTCGGTGTTTATTTTTTATAATTAGAAGAATAATATTTGTTTTAAGGGCAAGTACTACTTTATATGATAATTTTGATGTTGTTTTACCTCATAATCCTCTTTTGGTGATTACCCTTCTTATGCATATTGCTTATCTTTTTAGGAGAAGTTGTTATTGTCTTTGAAGTAATTTCATGAAAATATTTATTTTATTGATTAATATCTTTTAATTGATTTATGTGTTAAATGTCTTTTTGTCATTTATTAAGGGGGAGTATTAAATTGTTTTCAAAAGGGGAAGAAATTAGTGATTATTTAAAAATGGGAAAATGTTTAGTTAAAATCATCTCTACATTAGTTTTCTCATTTTTCCTTTTTGATTGATTCCAAAAGGGGGAGAGATAATAAGAAAAATGAAAGTATATTGATATTTTGTATGTTTGTTGATTGTGCATCTAGTTAATATCATATATCATACACCGCTTTGAATTCATTTTTCTTTGTATAGTTTGTCATCATAAAAAAGGGGAGATTGTTGGCTTTTTGGCCATCTCAAATTAATTAATTTTAACTAACTAATTAATTAATTAATATTTTGATGATAACAAACTTGAAATTTATTTACTAACAAATATAGTGTTTTGAAGTATACATTTTGTAGAGCTTGAAATAATAATTCAAACGCATTTTTTGAATTACTCAAATCAAAGTTAAGATGAAAAAGTTATGGCCTAAAAGATTTTGAATGGTAAATCCCGACGTGATGACGTAGCAAAAATTGGTCAATCCAAGAGCGACATGTGGAGCCTTGGATGTTAGGCATTTGAGATTTCTTTTTGTGTTATAAAAAGTCAAGGTAAAAGCAAAATAGAAAAGGAAAACAAAGGTATCCATTATTATATTATTATTTGAGGATGTATCTAACGGTAACTCTCTTAAAAGGGAAAGAAAGTTATATGTTATTATACAACTTTTATGTGTTTGTCCAAATGCAACTTTTTGAATATTATATTATTATAATACATTGTGTCTAACGGTAACTTTTTTAATATTATTATGTTTTGTGTCTAACGGTAACTTTGCCTCTTCATGTTTATTTAAGCTTCATCTTCTCCACAAAATGTAGACACCAAGTTTCATATTTCTCAATCTTCCAAAATAAAGAAGTCTTCATTGTTGCTTTCTCCAAGCTTTCAATTTTCATCTTATTCTTGAGATAGAAATTATTGTATTGTGAGGATTTGATTTGTGAGAGTTAAATTTGTAAATCTACTCTTGGAGAGAGTTTGTTCATCTTGATCTTACATTTCCAAATCATTGCACGGTTTTCTCTTGATCCATAAAAAGAGAGGTTGTAGCAGTTTGATCTTGAGCCGTGGAAAAGATCGGGTTTGTTCTTGCTCGTGCAAAAGGGCTTTTAGCAGGTATGGGCTAAATCAAGAAACTATTTGCAAATATGTTCACATTTAGAAATTTTAGCAAAAAGTAATCTCCCGTGTTTAATTAAAAAAGTTTATTATAGTCAAAAGACATAAATACCCTTCATCATTAAATTAACATTTTAAACATAAAAACTCAGACTTTTTTCACTCTCGCCTGAATTGTTGTGCCAAATTATTTCCTTAAAAAACTCCTCTTTTATACAATTTTTTTAGATTTATAGAGGACTTTTTTAGGCTGTTATTTTTATTTTTTCAAAATACCTCAAATTTTGAATTATGTATTAATAAATAAATACAAGTTTCGAATAAAAAAAAAGAGTTTATGGAGTATTGTTGTTTTTGTGCTGTTGGTTGTGTTACCTACAAGTACGATAACATTTTTTTACTTGTTAAGTACTGAATTAATACGGTATTTCACTACCAATATATCTTTTGTATTTTTATGTATTTATCTCACATATATGTATTAATTTATCAAACTTTATATTTATTTGTATTATTTATTAATTATATAGCAATAATTTTGTGATACAATGTCAAAGTTTAATACATTAATATTTCATAAAATGTGTGAAAAATGTGAGATTAATTTCGTAAAATATTTATTATGTATATAATCATGGAATCTTACCGTAGTCAAAACTATAAAATTATTACAAATATTTTCCTAATAAATAAATACATGGTTCAAATAAATAATAGTTTATAGATTACTTATGTTTTTGTGGTATGATCATATTATCTATGGATATTATTTTGGTATTAATTATGGATTACTGAATTTATAGATTTATTATGTATTAATAAAAAATACATATTTTAAATAAATAAGTATTTATGAATATTATTTTGGGAAACTTATTAGATTAGTTAAATTCAGAAAATAATTACAAATATTGTCACTTTAAAAAACAAATTAGCAATCATCGTCATATGTATTAATAATAATACGGTATTAATAATACATATAGATAATATAATTGTATTAATAATCCACAATACTATATTAATAATAAATAATATTGTATCAAATCATTATAATATATTAATACAATATTATAAAAATTCATTAATACCAATATTATATATAAAAAAAATATGTGAAATACTCATTAATACCAATAAATTTTAATGTCATATTATTATTAATACCGTAGTATTATTATTATTATTATTATTATTATTATTATTATTACATATAACTTGCTAATTTTCTTGTTAAAAGTGACCATATTGGTATTTATTTATTTAATTTGACTAAAATACTGAAACATAAATTTAATATCTTTTTCAACATTCAATAATCATAGTTTGATTTAAAAAAAAAAAAATACAATAATCCTCCTAACTTTGGAATATTAGAAAAAATCCAAAAAATTGAAATTCACATGTGTGGCAATAAAAAAAATGTAAAAAGAGAATTTGAAAGAAAAAAAAAGGAATGAAAAAAAATAAAATATAGGCAAATAGAGTTTAAAAAGTTGCTTCAGTCACCGACTCTATTTTGTTACTTTACGCGGAAAAGAAACAAACGGAGGGTATAATAGGCATCATAAAAAGTTAGTATTAATTAAATTTAAAATAAAAAATAGATTTACAAATACTTCAAAATATGACTAGACATGTAATTTTTTTCTAAAAAGTGGTCATCCAATACAATTTGCCCCCGCAAAAAGAACGTTGTAATGGTTTGATTCTAAGCCGTGGAAAGAGTCTTCATTGTTTTAGTGGAATACCCAAGAGGAGCTTGGGGAGTGAAGTAGGTGCGCCGAACCACTATAAATTCACGGTGTCAATTTCTCTATCCTTAACTTCTTTTATTTTTGCAATTAATTTATTGTTATATTACATTAATTGTTCTTATATGTTTTGTTTGGTTGTTATAATTTTATCTTGACATATTATTTATCAATCTTAATATTAGAATTAAATAGGGTACTTAAAATTGGTATTTGGTAATTTCAATGGTATTCTTGATTAAATTGATTGTTTAGTCAAAAGTAAATTGACTTGTTTAATTGGGCCTACATTAGGAAAAAGTTTTATAAAAGTTTAAGAAACCCTATTCATCCCCCTCTAAGGTTGTCATACTGATCCTACAAATTTATGTAAATGACCGAGTTGGTTTATAATAACCTAACCAATATTTATCCTATTGTTTATTATAGTCAGTGGTTACCTAAATCTCCATGCCCTTTATTTAGATCTTACATATATTATTTTTGTTATAATAACCAGCCCCTCAAACATCATTTATTATAATCACTGTTATAATAGCCTATCCTTCAAACACCATTTATAATAATAACATGGCCGTGTATTAAAATTAATTATATTATGTGACCTAATTTGATTTTGAGATATTATATGACAATAAGTTTGACATGTTTTATTAAAATATATTTAGTTGGGAAAAGAGAGCAAGTGCTAATAAATGACAAAAAAAAGGATAATTTGACATATCACCCTCATATTTGATAATAATTCACAATAAGCGGGCTTTTTAAAAAAATATCAAAAGAAAAGGGAAATAGTGTTAGAATCAATTATTTAGTAAATATTGGTTATTTTAATACTCCATAGTTACGGGTTTGATTGAAAATCGGTATTTACCTTTCATCTTGTTTAAAATAGTAATATATAAAGTTTGTGGTCTCCTCTCCTAATTTTAAAAAATCAAATGGTTACTAAAAACTATTAATATTTTAGACTGGTATAAAAATAATTTTTGTCACCTTTTTTCACTAAACCAAAATATCAATTTATTTGGAAATCCAACATTTGCCAACAAGAGCAGTTGCATTAGTGAACACTCAATGATTGAGAGGTGTTAGGTGGGAATCCTAATAGGATATATGTAACTAATATTTGTTATTAGTTTTCCCTTTGAACTAGTCAATAGCTTGTCTATCCTGTATAAATACCCCTTCTATTTCTTAATAATAATCTATCTCTTTCATTCTTTCATTAGCCAATATCATGGTATCAGAGTAGGGAAAAGCTGACCTGTTTTTTTTTTTTTTTTTTTTTTTTCTCTCTCTGACCTACTTTACCAATTCTTCACCCTTCGTCTACAGTTGCTTTCTTCAACCTAATTTTCCATTTCTTCTCTATAACTAAAATCCATGGCGACTATCGATCCAACACCTATTTCTTCCATTTATCTTTTAACGAATATTTGCAATCGATCTTTATATTCAAAGAATTCAATCTATTGTTCATCGTCTTTCTGCTGTTTCTGTTCAAATTGACCCTGAAGATCTTGCAGTATACACCATCAATGGGCTCCCCTCCGCCTACAATGTCTTTCGAACATCACTGAGAACCAGATCTCAGTCTATTACCTTTGATGAGTTACAAACTCTGTTAAAAACAAAAGAAGCCGAAATTGAAAGACAGTCCAAGATCGATGAAGCATCAACTGTGTCCACATTAGCCATGATGGCAAATTCTAATGGCTCTAAACGAGGTTCTTGGAGAGGTTCAAACCGTGGGCGAGGTCGCAACAATGGAGGAAGGGGACGTGGTTTTTATAACCCAAGATTCTTTTATGGGAACGACTACAATCAAGGCTCATTTATGGGAACAATACTAATCCGGGATCTTTCTCCAGAATGACCAATATGTCTACTCCTCTGCCAATCGACTCAATTACATCAAACACCCCACTTCCATGTCAAATCTGCAAGAAACTTGGGCATGATGCTTTAGACTGTTATCACATGATGAATTTCTCTTACCAAGGACGCCATCCACCTGCTAAACTCGCTGCAATGGCTCAATACAGAGAAAATAACACTAGACCTTCACAGCCTAGACACAACCAAGAAGCTATAGTATGGCTTACTGATAGTGGTTGCAACGCACATCTTACCAATGATGTCTCTAATCTCAACTCCTCCCTTCCTAATCCTGTTGATGACTCTGTGATCATAGGAAATGGACAAGGTATTCAAATCTCCCATCAAGGTTAAGGTACACTTACTACAAATTCACACTCCTTTTTACTTCAAAAACTCTTTTGTGTACCAAAATTTGCTGCAAAATTGTTATCAGTTCATCAATTATACAGTGACAATAACTGTGTTTTATCTTTGATTCTTCTTCTTTCAAAATACAGGACAAATTAACCAATAAAATCTTGTTTTCAGGACCTAGTGTGAATGGATTGTACCCTATACAAACTAATCCTTCATCATCTATGAATCTTCAAGCTTATACTGGGAATAAAGTTTCAAGCAATATTTGGCATGATAGACTAGGCCATCCTTGTGATGTTGTTTTTAAACAAGTTGTTAAAAACCTACAAATTCCTGTATTTGTTCATTCTAAACATTGTCCACACTGTTTAGCTGGGACAATATCTAGACAAATTTTTCCTACTTCTAATAGTTCTACTCATGTACCTTTAGAACTCATTCATAGTGATGTTTGGGGCCCTGCTCCAGAGAATTCAATAAATGGGCATAAGTACTATGTTTCCTTAATTGATGATTTCTCTAGATTTACATGGTTGTTTCCTATATGCTACAAATCTGATGTTTCATCTACTGTTATTCATTTTATCTCCATGATTGAAAATTTATTAGATAGAAAGGTAAAATGTTTTCGTAGTGATGGAGGAGGCGAATATGTGAATCATACTTTAGAAACTTTTTTTTGATAACAAAGGAATTTTGCACAAAAAATCTTGTCCTCACATACCACAACAAAATGGCATTGCCGAGAGGAAACACAAACATTTAGTGAACACTGCTATCTCCTTAATGTCCCGTTCTTATATTCCTCTTAAATATTGGTCTTTTGCTCTCTCTACTGCAGCTTACTTAGTGAACAGATTACCAACAACTTCTGTTTTAGGGAATAAATGCCCTTATGAACTTTTATTTCAACAACAACCTGTTTATGACTCTTTACGGGTTTTTGGTGTTGCTTGTTATCCCCTTTTACGTCCTTATTCATCAAATAAACTTGAAGCAAGAACAACTCAATGTGTGTTCCTTGGATACCCTTTAGGTTACAAAGGATATTTGTGTTTTGATCCAATTAAGGAGAAATTTTATATCTCAAGAAATGTCACCTTTGATGAAACTTTTTTTCCTTTCAGCAAAACCCTTCTTCACCACCATCACCTATTAATAATTCAGCTCATCCAGTTATTGCACCTTTTCCTAAACCAAATTATACTCCCATCCATAATCCTATAACACAACCATCTGGGTTCTTGTACCTATGACACAAGAACCAGTGGTGAGGATATATTTCCAGTTTTGGATTCTCCTATAGCACCTACAATCTCTTTAGATTCCTCTGTTTCTGTTCCTCCTAACATTTCTCCTTCTTCTTCATCTACTCAACATCTTCCACCAAATACGGCTACTTCAGTAAATGATCCTCCTGTTAACCAAAATCAAAATCATCATAGGATGCAAACTAGATCTAAATCTGGCATTTCTAAAAAGAAAGTCTTTGTTGCCTCAATCGTTAATAGCTCTAGTGAATCCTTATCCTTTACTCAAGCTAGCAAAAACCAATCTTGGCAAACTGCAATGCAAGAAGCATTTGATGCCTTAATAAAACAAAATACCTGGGATTTCTCAAGTGTGTACACAATTTCTCCATGGTTGAAAAGTAGATGACTAAATGTGGTGGCAGATTCAATATGAAACAATTATGACTCCGTTTGATAACTATTTTATTTTTTATTTATGAAATTTAAGTCTATTTCTATTCAAATTTCTTACCATGTACTCCATCGTTCCTATAATGTATCCATCTTTCCTTAAGAAAATAGGAGAAAACTAACCAAATTTAAAAAACATAAACAAGTTTTTGGAAGCTACTTTTTTTTTGTTTACAAATTTTGGTTTTGTTTATTAACGTCATTAATTCAAAACCTCATTAAAGAAAAAGGTTTTCTAAGGTCGTACTTAGATATTTAAAAATGGGTTTTTTTTAGTTTGGGACGTGAGATTTTGAATTCATGATGTTTTGCATCTCTTTATCATTTTTTCTTTAAAAATTATATTTTACTTGGCATCTTTTCATAAAAATGTAAAATATTTTAACTTGGGAGTAATAGTGCGTGTGCATATCCATGAATAAAAACGTCACGAGAATGAATTTACCCACTCTGAACTATTGTTGATTTTTTTTTTAAAAAACCATTTTACTTTTTTGTAATAGTTAGTCTTGTAAGTTTGTATTATTATTATTGTCGTTGTTGTGGAGAGAAATAGTGATTTCTCAAGTGTGTACACAATTTCTCCATGGTTGAAAGGTAGATGACTTAAAGTGATGGCAGATTCAATATGAAACAATTATGACTCCGTTTGATAACCATTTTGTTTTTTATTTATGAAATTTAAGTCTATTTCTATTCAAATTTCTTACCATATACTCCATCGTTCTTATAATGTATCCATCTTTCCTTAAGAAAGTAGGAGAATACTAACCAAATTTAAAAAACATAAACAAGTTTTTGGAAGCTACTTTTTTTTGTTTACAAATTTTGGTTTTGTTTATTAACGTCATGTAATAACCCAATTTTGTTGGATTTAATTTAATAAAAGGTAAAAAGGGCATTTGGTAGTTACGTTGGATAGGAGGAGCAAGTTTGTCTTTCAACACCTAGTATTTAAAACAATTTTGGAATCCCTAGGTTTGAAAAACACTGTTCATTCGTCTCTTCCCTTGGGTTTGCGTCTGGTCCGTCATGCCGGTGGAAATTGGAGGTCGTCGTCGTCTTGGGTTTTGTTCGTCGTACGCCGCCGCAGATGAGCTCGTTGTCGCACAAGTGATGGTCGGAGTGGAGCATCTCAGCTGCCGCAAGCTCGCCGTGGGTTTCTTCGTCGGAGTGGGTTCGCGAGATCGCCATTGCGACGACGAGTTTGCGTTGTAGGTGCTGTCGCGTGGGTCTCAGCCGCCTCGAGAGGGACGTTGTCAGGTCCGTCCAGCAATAACTTAGGTAGCAGCTTCAGCGTAGGTTCCGTGCAGGTCAGGTTCGAGCTGCTCCATTCGTCGTCATCGGGTGTGGCTGGGTCGTTGCAGCGCAGGTGTGGGTTGCGTCGCTGCTTGCCGTTCGTCGAGCTGCAGTCGCGAGCTTCAGCCGCCATTGGAGCTAAGGTGAGCTCTTCCTCTTTCTTTTGGTTTTAGGTTTCACCAAATGGAGAAGATGGACTGTGTTTGGTTTAAGTTTAAAGTTATTTAAATGAGGAATAAGGCTTGTTTGGTTATTGGCTTAAGTTATTTAAGTTATGGATAGGGGTTGTTTGTTTATAAGTATAAGGCTATTTAAATAAAGAATAAGTTGTGTTTGGTTTGGTTTGGTGCTTAAGTTTATTCAAATGTGGATTAGGCTATTTAAGTTGAGTTTAAGGTTGTTCAAATGTGGTTTAGGGGCTGTTTGTTTCCAGGTTTATGAGTATTCAAGTGGTGAATTGAAGTTGTTGTTTCTTGGGTTATGAGTAGTCATGTAATGAATTAATGTTGTTTGGCTACTAGTTTAAAGTTAATTAAAGTGTGGATTATGCTTGTTTGGTTTATGACGTAAAACCATTCAAGAAGTGATTTGTGTTTGTTTGGCTAGTGCTTTAAATCATTCAAGTAATGGAGTAAAGGTGTTTGGTTCGAGGTTTAAATACTTTTAAGTGTGGGTTGATGGATGTTTGGGTTGTGGGTTAAATAACAAGTAATTGACCCATTGACTTGTATTGACCAGATTTGACCCGAACCATTTTCTGTTCGACGAGCTGAGTTCGTGAGGCACGTGTAGCCACCGGGTGTCTTCGGGACACGTTTTTCAAGGTTCTTCACTATTTACTAAATTTGATATTCTGGATCCGATTTTGATGGTCTGAGGTGCTAGTTTTGAACGGTTTGTTCGTTTCAGGGCTCAGAGTGGTGTTTGGCTATTTGAAGCTTCTAGTGAATTCTTGGAGAGCTATTAGTGGATTGGCCAAGGTAAGGGACCTTTTACCCCCTTCTCGAGGACCGGTGGTTAATACATGTGCCGGTTTACTTGCATTAGTTGATTTGTCTGATTGTAGCATAACCATGTGCATTGTATGTTGCATTTGATTGCATCGAGAGCATATACATTTCATGTTTGTCTTTTGTTGACTAGTGATGCATGAATCATGTATGTATGCCTGATATGGTCGAGATGCATGTGGTTGCATGATTTTCCTGATAAGGACTTGCATGATGTTTGATGCACGGCTTGATGCCTCGTTTGGACCCAAACGAGTCATGAAGACCGGATAGAGGAGACTAGTAGGTGGGTGTGGACGATGATGTTCGGGCTCACACCCTAGCTTGAGGTGATATTCTCTCGCTCCGCAAGACTTCCGTGGATGGTCGGCCGGCCAGGCTTATGGCCCTGGATGGTTTCTACTAGTAGCCTAGGCTCTCTCCAGGTAGGTGGTATGGGCCTGATACGGTTCCTTAGTGATTGGTGTGGCACCACCTCTCGCCGTGAGTACGGGGCCTGGGGCCAACAGGTTGCTCGACTCACCAGTTCCCTCTGGAGTAGGATGCCAGATTGCTCTCGAGTCAGAGGACTCTTATGAGCTTTTGGTCTTGGGTCTACAATCCTTAGACCGCTCTGCGAGGTGCTTGTCAAGGACAAGGTTCCTTGACCTAGCATCCAGGAGCTTGGGTTTTGTACACCCTTGGTTATGTTGCGGATCATACTTGTTTGCTAATGTTTGTATTCTTGTGCATGTCTGTCCCCGAGCTGGGGAAGCCTTACTGAGTTTGCGAGAACTCACCCTTTCCACTGTGGAATCCCCACAGGTACTACTAGACTGTACCGAGATAGAAGATCGACAGAGCTGGAGATGACCATGGGACTTGCTGCACACCTTTGTGTAGAGTCTTTTTAATTCATTCCTTCCGCATGAACTATTTAGGGGCATGATAATTTGTACATATTTACTCAAGCTTTTATGTTTTGACTGTTGGGTACCTAATGACAAGTGATGATCGGATTTTATGGTTTTTATAAACTTGTTCTTTAGTGGATTTCAATAACATTGTTTTACCAGATTTACTTATACATGCCCTAAGTGTCGAACGTTGTTTTCATGCATTTAGAGTTAAGGACTTAGGTTCATACCCTGATTTGGGTCGGGTCCTTACACGTCATTAATTCAAAACCTCATTAAAGAAAAAGGTTTTCTAAGGTTGTACTTAAATATTTAAAAATGGGTTTTTTTTAGTTTGGGACGTGAGATTTTGAATTCATGATGTTTTGCATCTCTTTATCATTTTTTCTTTAAAAATTATATTTTACTTGGCATCTTTTCATAAAAATGTAAAATATTTTAACTCGGGAGTAATAGTGCGTGTGCATATCCATGAATAAAAAAGTCACGAGAATGAATTTACCCACTCTGAACTATTGTTGATTTTTTTAAAAAAAAACCATTTTACTTTTTTGTAATAGTTAGTCTTGTAAGTTTATATTATTATTATTGTCGTTGTTGTGGAGAGAAATAGTGATTTCTCAAGTGTGTACACAATTTCTCCATGGTTGAAAGGTAGATGATTAAAAGTGGTGACAGATTCAATATGAAACAATTATGACTCCGTTTGATAACCATTTTATTTTTTATTTATGAAATTTAAGTCTATTTCTATTCAAATTTCTTACCATATACTCCATCGTTCCTATAATGTATCCATCTTTCTTTAAGAAAGTAGGAGAATACTAACCAAATTTAAAAAACATAAACAAGTTTTTGGAAGCTACTTTTTTTTGTTTACAAATTTTGGTTTTGTTTATTAAAATATAGGTAAGATGTAGATATCCAAATAAGGAAAAAGCTATAGTAAGGTAGTTGTGGGCTTAAATTTCATAAAACAAAATGGTTATCAAATGAGACATATGTTTACATGTTTAAGTTTTTAGTAGTTTAATTATCCAAACGAAATACCAAAACGACGGGTGGCACGTTACTTTCATTATTTTTTGGTATTTAGTTCACAACACGGTCACAAATTTGATCTTGAAAATCAAGCTTAAAGTCAAACTAAAACAAGACTCAATTGATTTGATATCATACTAAAAGAATTGGTGGCATGTTCATATATCCTCTCTTTAACGTTTGTGTTCCCTCTCCATAATTTGTACTAAAAAAATTGATTTAATGTCACTAAAAATATTCAAACCTTAATAACGGCACCCTACATTTTTATTGGCTCCCAAAAATTGTTCACAATTTAGAGAATTAAGTATACATTCAAATGCTTTATCGCTCAACATGGTGTGATTTCAAAAAATAAAAAGAAAAAGGAAAAATAGAAACATAACATTAGGATTTATCTGTACCACTTTCAAAATATCAATTTTAGGTTAGATTTGAAATTTTACATGCTTCGATTTGATCTAAAAGTGTGGGTCAGAATGTCTCTTTAAGTTGGATGTGAATTTTTGAATTAAATAGTCGTTCGGTTTGATCAAATATCCTCGATATGTCTTGGTACTATATTAAATAACATAATGTTGCATCACAAAATCAATTGATACAAAGAGTAGTTTACTTTTTTTTTTTTTTGATTAAGGTAGTGCAAACTACTCATTTTTTTAATATGAGACATGAGGATATTTAGAGTCCGTTTGGTCACGTTCCTGTTTCTTGTTTTTCGTTTCTGTTTCTTCTTTTTGAGAAACAGACTTGTTTGGTAATCGTTCATGTTTCTTGTTCCCAAAATTTTGAAGAAACGTTTTTAGAATCTGGCTTCAAAATGAGAAACTCCAAACTGGAATTTCTCTTGTTTTGTTTCCGGAATTTTTAAGAATTTGTCATATTTAGAAATGTTATTTATAAAATATGGCGCAAGAGTTTTACACTTTTGGTATGATGGTTGAAGATAAGTTTTAGTTTTAATATTCTCCTGTTGGCCAAAGTTCGATCCACTTTTATCCCTTTTTTTTCTTCTTTTTTTTAATTTCAACTTTTTATTATTTAATTAACTTTTTAATTAAATTTTCAATTAAATTGAGTCAAATATATGTGTATATATTATTTTTTATATAAATGATATAATTTTTTTGTTTATAAAATATCTTAAATAATATAAAAATAGTGTTTTTATTTACTTATATATTTAATATAAAAATAGTAATTAATAACATTTTAAAAATGTTTAGAATGTGTATTTATATCTTATTTGAATTTATTTATTTATATTTTGATTTAAAAATTTTATAATATATGTATTTAAATTTTTTGATATTTTACATTCATTTATATATATATATATATATTTATATATATAAAATGATATTTTACATTCATAATATTTTACTTTAATATTTTAAAATTGCAACATTTTTGACATAAATCATTTAGGACAAAGGATTTGAGTAAGTGATAACTTACAATTTTTTTTTTATTAAATTTACATTAAAATTCAGTTATTATTTTTAATTAAAAATAAATTATTTATGCTAGAAAATGTTATTACTTTTTCATAATGAATTTTAAAATATTTTAATAGCTTTTTTTTAATCTATTTCTTAATTTTACAAATAAGCATACTTATATTTTTAAATTTATAATTTTTTTTAATTTGTATTATATATTGTAAATTTCATTATTTTGAAAAAAAAACAAAAAAATATATTAAAAAAAAATAGCAAAAAATAAGAAACTAGAAACAATAAACGATTATCAAACATGCTTGTTTCTGTTTCTATTTTTTTTAAGAAACAAGAAACAAAAATCGTTATCAAACACATTCTTGTTTCTTATTTTAAAAAATTAAGAATTAAGAACCAAGAAACAAGAACTAAGAAACAAGAAACGAGAGTGTTACCAAACGAGCCCTTAATATCTCTAGTTATTGTAATGTCAAACAAAAAAAAAGTTATTATTGAACTAAAAAAAATTCCAAAAAAAGATCTTCAATAATAACCATGCCCCATCCTTATTCATGGAGTAACCTAATTATTAAGAGGATCTTGGAAAATTAATAGTCACATATTCAGGAAATTAATTTCTACGAATTTTCTTGACATTCAAATGTTCTAAAATCAAGTGGTATATCTGTGACAATAGTCGAGATGCACCCAGATAATGAAGGATATATATATATATATATAAAAAAAAAAATAATAACCCCACCCCCACAAACATTAGGAAAAATGAAATTTTACTCGTACAAATAAGAACACAAAAGGAAATCATACTCATTATCCAAAATCTTGAATCCAAAAAGTGGCTTCCATCGTTCAAGATTCTCACACAATAACTTCTAGGAATTGAAAAACATTATTAAAAAAACACGACACAATGCGACTTTGTTGGATTTAAGCGCCAAACAATGCAAGGTAATTGAAAACTCAAATCTAAAGAGGCCAATTAATATTCTAAATTCATCAACTTATTCTTAAGCTCAGAGACATCGATAGTTCCATCATGAACAACAACTTGGCAGTCGATGGTGCAGACGAACCTCTTGTTAATGTTCGTCGAAATGCAGCTGAGGATTTCGAGTCCATCGACGGTTAAAACTCGAAGAATGTTGGAGATAAGGTTCATGTTTTGGGTGCTAGTGTCTACAATAACTTGGACCCCTGGTCCAGTTTTTGCCCTAACCACCACCGAGTCACTTTTCGAAGAATTCAGCGTTTGGACTGCACTGGTTGCACCCACATTTTTATAGGACAGCTTTTTGAGCTCGTCTCTTTGAATAGACAGTTGTTGAATTTTGTTCTCCATTTGTTGAATGTACTTAACTGCTTCTCCCATTTGGTCGCATATTGATCGTTTTCCCTATCAAAACCCAAATGACCAATAGAATTTAGACCAGCTATTTGATAACCATTTGATTTTATTTATTTATTTTATTATTATTATTTTTTTTTTTTTTTGAAATCTAAACATATAACACCTACACCTCTAATTTATAGTTTTCAATACTTTAATATCTATATTTTACTCACGTTATTTTAGAACTAAACCAAAATCTAAAAGTTAAAAAATTAGTTTGCAAATACTTTTCGATTATGGAATTTGGTTAGAATTCACCTTTTTTTCTTTTAAAGAAGATAAAATTATATATAGAAAATTTGAGTAACTACACAAATTTAAATTTAAAAATAAAAAACAAAAACTCAAATGGTTAAGAAAAGGTGGTAAGTTGTAACTATTCTAATTTGTAAATATTTCGAAGTATATATTCGTCCTTTTAATGTGAGTTATTCAATTTATCTCTCAAATTTGTCTTTCTTTAAATTTACCAATCTTAAATTGGATTTTAATTTCATTTTTAAGTGTTATGATACCTATATTAAATAACCCATTGTTCCAAATCGCAATTAATTGATAAAAAAAAAAATAGTGTATGTAAGAGAATTAATTTGAGTCGGAACTATATATCATTAAAGTCAAATTATGATTAGTTCAGTCCAATTTAAAGTACTAGAATTTGGTGGAAGAATAAGGAGTCTAAAGAGATACCATGTTGAAGATTTAACGTAAGAAAGGTGAGAGATCTTGAACCTCATTACAGATTGATTATGAGTTTGGGAACTTTATGTTTTCGAATTAGTACAAACAATATATTAGAAGATTAGGGTATTTAAATTTCCAGCTTCAAGTAATGATACATGTCAATTACAAATGAACTATGTTCACATTGACCTGAAGTCCATTGATAATTTAATTTTAAAGGCCTATCTTAAGAATATTAATTAAAAGCATGAATTAGTGTTACCTTAAGATATTCTTTAGGGATAAGTGATCGGAGATCGGAGTAAAGAGAGGACATTTCATGCCTTCTTTGGCGCTCCACATTTCTGTGAATAATCTTCTTCTTTTTGTGGTCATTGGGGATCTCAATATCACCAGTTATACCATTGGAAGAGCCCGCCTCCGCCGCGGGTGGGTTTTTCCGGCGACCTTTGTTTTGGGGCTTTTTAGAGAAAGTGTTAATGTTATTTGTATCCAAGATGGGAGAGATATCAATGGAAGGAGGAAGAGATGGAAGAGAAAACAAATCTTCTCCCAAATCAAATGAAAATGGGGAATCAATATTGAGCTCCATTTTTTTTTTCCAAATATTAAAGAAAGAGGGCATGTGAATGTCTTACCTAACCCCTCTATTTATGAGAATCATAAATTTCTTTGGAGGTGTGCCACAACAAATATTTGAGTATTATATACGTGATTGGAATATACTAGAGGTTATACATGAGAGAGAGTAAAAATGAGTATAGTGTGACCGACATCATCATTGACATAATATTGTACAATAAACTTTGAAGGTGTATGTTCAAAATTAATGACATCATATATTTTTTCGTAGAGATCTGCCCAGAGTAGTTGTCTTCAACATTTTTTTTAATTTTTAATTTTTAATTTTTTTTAAATGATTTAGAGATGAAGCTTCATTTCTCTAATATCTGAGGTACCACTAGCATATCCTTAAGATAGAGTATCAAGATATGTTGGAGGAATGGAGACACAATTGAAGAGTGTTTATGCATTAATGTCACAAGCGAATCTCAAACCTTGGACCTTAAGCGAAATATACTCTCAAAATTCAATATTTCGACCGACTGCACCACCTTTCCAAGATAATTTTGATTTTTGTTAACATGATTGAAGAAAGTTAAAGCCATGTTTGATAACCATTTTATTTTTATTTTTTGGTTTTTGAAATTTAAGCCTACAACAACTACCATACCAAACGTTTTCTTCTACGTGAATATTTACGTCTTACCTATATTCGTACAAATCAAATTAAAATTTAGAAGAAAAAAAAAAGTAGTTTCCAAAAATATGTTTTTATTTTTGAAATTTGGTTAGTAAGGAAAATTGGATACAATGTGAGTAAAACTAACTTTAAATTAAAAAAAAAACAACTCAAAGGTTATGGAACGGAGCCTAAACTAAGTGTTGAAATTAATCAGAACTCTAGAGCCTTAAATCAAGGAGTTTACACAAAATTAAGATGCAAGCTTGCCCTCTCGAAATTCAACAAATTGATAAGGTACTTTTTTTAAGGTAATATGGATACATTGTAGGAAAGATAGAACACATGTAAGAATTTGAAGTAGAAATAAGTTTAAATTTCATAAACCAAAAATAAAAAACTAAATAGTTATCAAACGGACCAAAATGATTATCAAGGCCTTAATAGCATTTATAAAATTTACCCTCTTTCCACGGTTAGATGTGTAGCTAAAGTAAAAAGTACTTACCAACATTGAAAAATTAAATGAGAAATGACTTTCAACCTATAAGCAATAAGAACCAATCTAAGATAAGATTTTTGCACGAAAAAGACACATGTACCATCTATCTTGATATTCGCTCATTAGATTTCTGGCTTCACGATTCTTCTAAAAAAAACAAGCTTTATTATTTTATTTTTCGACGAAGCGATTTCGATAATTTAAAAGGTAAATATTGAGTAAAATATTATATCATTAACTTGCATGTCCAGAATTTAAAATATGCACTCACACAGGTTGGAATTCGGAAAATTAAGATTCGGGTCCAATTAATTATTTAAACATTTTTTTTAGTACAAAGTGGGGGAAGAGGACCAACAAATTCTATATAGGGTGCTCAACTACTCTCAAATAATATGAGAGTCAAATACCGATTTTCGAGTTCAAACTTGTGACCGTATAATTAAAATGGACAAACACCAAACAAGATAACCAACCGCGCCGCTGACCCTCGGTATTATTTAAACATATTTAAATAATTTTTTTTTTTTAGAATATATTTAAATAATAATTGAATGTTTAGTACTTGTCAGAATTCTAAATATGCACTCACACGATACACAGGTTGGAATTCGAAAAAATTAAAACTTTGGTACCAAATAATTATCGAAACATTTTTTTAGTACATTTATCGAAACATATTTAAATAATAATAATAATAAAATATTTAAAAATTATTGCGGTCTATTTAATTTTTTTTTTTTTGAGAATTAATTAAAATTTAATTTGAAGGACAGAAAATGAAAGATATAACATCAATAATTATTTTTTGTTTCATGCTTTTATTATTAATAATTAAAATCTCATTTCATATTTATTTCGATCGAATTTGATAACTATTTTATTTTTTTATTTTTTGTTTCGAGTTTTTCATTTTTGATTTTTTATTTTAAAAATAAAAATTGGATATATTTGATAATTGATTTTCGTTTTATATTTTTAAAAATTAAAAAACCAAAATTTGATAATTTTTTTTTTTTCAAACCTTATCTTTTGTTTTAATTTTTTTAGTTTTTTACTATTTATTTTTTATTTTTTCATGGTTTAAACGAAAAAAAAATCTGTTTTTAATTTTTTTTAACTTTTAAAATTCTTTTAATATTTTTAAAACATTTTTAAAATTTTTGCAGAACATTAATTAATCTTATACAAAATTTTAAAATTTTGTTTTGAGCAGAACATTAATTAATCTTTGCTTTAAAAAAAAAGTGTAAATCGCTCCTTATAAAAATGTTAAATTCGACTAGGGGTGAAAAAAAAAAAAAAAAAAACCGACTGAATCCATGGGATCGGCTCGGTTTCTGAAAACAGATTGGAATTTGAAATTTTTCGTTTTTTTTTCTAACCCTTCAATTAAATTTTAATTTGTTCTGCTTTTTCCCACAACATAGTAGGCTGCACTTTATAATTCGTTATATAAATTTTTAGAATACAGTTAAATAGACCCTCTTTCTTTCTCAAAACAATCAATATAATATGAAATAAAATCAAATTAAAACAAACCCATTTTTTTCACCAATTTTTAAAATATTTTTTTAGAGTTTTTCTCCGTAACCAAACGAAATCATTATCATATAAAAAGTTTTTTGATATTCTCTTAATTAACTTCACTTTATTGAAACATAATTGAAAATTAAGCTTACGATGGAAAAATAATTGAAAATTAAGCTTGTGATGGAAACAACTTTGATTAAAAATTAAGGAGGAAAGAAATTGAAAAATGAATTCAATTTTGGTTAAAGTTAGAAGCAAAAACCGAACCGAACCAATAATTCTATACTTGATTGGACATTGGATCAGATTCATTTTTTAAAAATCAAAGATATCGGATCGATTGTCGATTTTAAACCGGACCGAAATCATCCCTAAATCCGACTTTAAAAAAAGTGGTAAAATTCAGGTAAATATTTTATGGAAGGAATTTTTTTTAACAGAATTGTCATTAGAAAAAAAAACAAAAGAAAACAAAAGAAAAAGATGTATCCATTTTTTCTTCTTTTGTGTAAAGTCTATATTTTTAAATTAGTATTTTGATTAAAATAATTGCTTTTTTTAGGACAAATTAGATGTAGGAGATAAAAAATTCTATCTAGAAGATAAAAGAGTGGTATTGATTACCACACTATATTGAAACTAACACAGTTTTTAACTTTTTGAAAAAATGATATGAGGAACATTTTTGTTGAGAGTGATAGATTTGTTGTCGTTTGAACTCAAATATGGCAAGCCAATTATTTTTATGACAATTATTGTCCGGTCAGGCATTGAAAAATGTGCCACATTACCCCACTAATAGAATTATATTAAATAATATTGCTATGCTTGATTCAAGGGTTGAAATAAATTGGTTAAAATTGAGATTAGAAACCCAAGTTTGGCTCAGTGATTTGTTAAGGGGAGTTTAAAATTGATTATAAATCATTCCAAGCCCCTCAAATTCTTGTACAAATTTATGGGTCTCACATGCTTTTTCATCTTCACTGTTTTCTCTTTTTTATTTTCCAAGCAAATTGTTATCTATTTGTTAATCTATTTATTATTATTATTCAATTCATATTATAATCATTCAATTATTATCGTTACAATTATTAATATCAATGTCAAGCAACCTTCTAGTTTTGCAAGCATTACATATTTGTCATTATTTTCTATCGGTACAATTATTTAATTTAAGATTCTATTCAATAGGGAATTTGCTATAATAGCATATTTTGGCCCTCCCATTACAGGTATAGTACAAAACTAAAAGAAATTCATCCATAGATCATTATGAAGATAATTTTACACATTTCCAAATTTACCCTTCTCTTTAACTTCCTCTACAAGCCTCCTTCTAGCCATTTCTCTTGCCATTTCTTTAACATCCGATTTTCATACCATTTCTCTTGAAGTTCCTCTTCAAGCCTTCCTTCTTGCGTGTTCCTCTACCATTTCTTCTTGTGATTTGTTGGTTCCTTCTTGCGCACTCTACCATTTCTTTTTGCGATTTCTTTGTGAAATTCCAGCTACGTCAGTTCACTCCACTGATAGATGTCTATCAACTCTACTAATAGAAGTCTATCAACTCCACTGATAGAAGTCTATCAGTGTTGAATTCTATCGATATTCCACTGATAGAAGAAGTCTAAATTGCAAATTTTATAACAGTGACAAGTCTAAACGTGAAGTCGGAGTTTGAAGAGACGGTCGGAGTGGATTGAGAGTGGATGGTTGTAGAGGTGTGTAACAGCCCGGACTTCCATCCTCAAAATGTAAGTATTATTATTATTATTATTTTATCAAGAGTTAATTTCCTTGATTTGGAAGTCGGGTCTAAAAATGTGAATCTTTCATAAAATAATCCAAACCTAGAGTGGTTAAGATAAATTAAAATTTAAAGCTATATATCTTAATCAAAATTAAGGCTCAGTGTCAGGGTTTTCTTTTTGAAATAGTTATTAAGTAATTATAATATTTATTAAAAGTTTAATAAAATAAGTGTGATTTATAGATTAAATGGGGAATTGGGTTTTAGGTTTTGTTATATATAAAGTAAACACCCATATTCTCTTCTTCTTCTTTTTCAGTCGTCCCCATTTGAGTTTGTAAAACGAATTAGAAAAAACATCATTGCCTCACTCTATTTCTTGGTCGCCGCCCTCTCGTTTCTTTCAATTTCACGGTGAGTTTAAGGGAAAGAATTTTGTTCAATTATTTTATATATATGTAATAGGTGAAATACACATCATTTATTAGCCCTAGATGAGTTAAGTGTAACTTAGGTTAATTAGAGGGTTAGATTAGTCTAATAATGAGAGATGTGTAGGAGCACATATATAAGCTCCATTTGGGGGTTTTTGTTCATTTGAGAGTGAGAACTAAACCCTAGACCTATAGAGAGCCCTTGTACATTGATTCAATGGCATTATGACGGTGGATCGATCAAGCTCAATCGATCCATAACAGTGGAGTAGGGACAATCCCGAACCACTATAGATCTGGTGATGTCTCTTCTCCATCCTTCTCTTTTCTATTTGTTTGAATCTCTATTTGTGCATTTGTTCTTGGATTAGCTTAGATCTGGATTTTGCACAACATTTTGGTATCAGAGCAAAACGAGTTATTCTCCTGTTGTGCATCTTGGATTCAATTTCATCGATTTCTAAAATGCAGAGGTGTTTCTTTGCAATTTCCATCGCCGATTAGATCACTGCTTTTGATTTCAATTTTTTTTTTAAAGCAAGAATTCTTCTTAGATCTAGGCGAAAGTATTATGCAATTTGTGTCTTAGACTGAATTTATCTCTATCGATCCTTCCATTTGAGACTTCGAGTGAGTTCATCGGCTGCGTTATGTTTTGGTGAATCGAAATTTTTAGTGCTGGCGATTGCATCTTCCAGCGAATTCTGTACAAATCAACGATTTCAGTGAGTTTTTAGTTGCGATTTTTGGTAATTTCGGCGGAAATTTGCTGCATATGAAAGAATTTCCGATTTGAAATTGACGACTAGGATCTGAGTCGCCATTGAAGAGATAGCTTATTGTATTGGTGGTGAATCTCCATTAAAATCGTTCACATAAGATCAAAACTGACAGTTCCTGTAATTTCGTTTCCGATTTTACAGTTTATCATAGTCGATTTTGAATTGTGAAGATATAGTGAGATTTTCATTGTGAATTCCTGAGCAAAACAGAGAATCGGCTAGCGGCAGTGTAAATTGAGATTGGAATTTCAATTTATATTGAAATTTAGTGTGTCAGTGTTTTTTTTTTGGCATTTTGTGCTTGTTTCTCCAGCTAGCTTGTGTGAAGTATATTTGAGATTCAGCAGCTTAATTTTGAAGATTAATCAGCTTGAATTTGGCAAGAATTTGTTGCCACAACAATCTATTCATTGGATATTATAAGTTCGCAATATTTTTGAAGCAAAAGATCGAAAGGACTGAGTAAATGACTTCATGAATTGCAATTATAATATGTTTTGCTACTGCTTGTGATTAAAAATGTGTTGAAATTGCTATATTGCTGACTTATTTGATATAAGTTGAATTGATTTTGAGCTGGAATATTTGATTATGCTAAGTGTTGAAAATTTGTTGGCTGATTCAGAATTTTGTTGCTAGTTTTGAAAATTTTGTTGAAATTTGGCTGATTGGAGATATTTTGATTGGAATTCTGAAATTGAGAACTGATTTTAGATTGAGCTTGGTTGACTTGGTTGGGTAATATTGATTTGTTGAACCACTCGTTTTCTGTGAGGTTTACATCTTCTTAATAAACTGCTTTCCCGAGTTGTGATCATTTTGCAGGCATGGCAACTAGATTTGTAATTGACAAGTTTGATGGGAAATGTGATTTCAGTTTGTGGAAAAGGAAAATGAAAGCCTTACTTGTGCAACAGAAGGTTGCAAAAGCCTTGGACAACCCTCCTAAATGGCCAGCTAGCATGACAGAAGAAGAAAAGGTTGAGGCATGCGAGATTGCAAATAGTACCATCATTTTGCATTTGGCCGATAATGTCTTAAGAAGACTTGGCGAGATTGACGATGTGGTCATTCTGTGGGCTAAGTTAGATGAATTCTACATGTCAAAGTCACTGTCTAACAAGATATATCTGAAGGAGTTGTTGTTTGGGTTCAGAATGGATCCGTCCAAAGGCTTAAAGGAAAACATAGACAAGTTCAACAAAATTTGTGTAGATTTAGCAAATACTGGGGAGCAGCTTGATTCTGAGAATCAGGCAGTGATTCTTCTCAACTCATTACCTGACAAGTTCAAGGAGCTGAAATCAGTAATAAAGTACGGCAGTGAGAAATTGACCCTTGACAAAGTTCTTGACTCGCTTCGTTCAAGGGATTTAGAGATGAAAATAGAGAAGAAGGAATCTGAGGCTCTTTATATGAAGGGCAAGTAGGTCAAACTTGCCAAAGGCCAGAGTAGTAAGTCAGGAAAAACCAGCTCGACATCTGATAAGAAAAAGAAAGAGCCGAACGAGCAGAAAAGGCGTTTTACCTATAATTACTGCAAGGCAGAGGGACACATCAAGTATAGTTGTCCTGTTTTGAAGAGGATGAGAATGATCCCTGTCAGGAAGCCCAAAGCAGATGCCCATGTCCTCGATGGTTATGATTCAGCCGAGGTGCTTATGGCTGGAGATTCTAATGACCGTTATGAGAGTTAATGGATTATGGACTCGGGTTGCACCTTCCATATATCCCCTTATAGGCACCATTTTGAAAATCTGACAGAGATTGAGACATGCAAAGTAACTCTGGGAAATAGTCAGTAGTGCGAGGTTAAGGGCATCGGTTCAGTACGGTTCAGTATGGATGACGGGTCGATCAAAGTACTTTCTGATGTTCGATACGTACCAGGCCTAAGACGTAACCTCATATCCTTAGGGACTTTTGATGTTGCTGGTTATGAGTACAAATCTCGCCATGGCTTGTTGATGATCTGTAAAAACAACAAAGTCAAATTGACTGGTAGGCTTGTGAAAGGACTGTATGTTCTTCAAGGTCGAGCTATCCAGGGAGAGGTCCATGTTGTCTCAGAGTTCAATTTGAAGGCTTCGAAGTTGTGGCATTACATAATGGTTCATATCAGTCACAGAGTGTAAAGACCCGACCCGAAATACGGTCCTAAACCTAGGTCCTCACTCAGTATGCAAGTTAAATATTTCAACAAGCGGTTTAGTGCTCATATTTAAAACTTTTCAAAACATTTGAGAACTGGGAACACTTAAAACATAACCAACAATTTTCATTAAGAAAATCCAACAAAGTAAAAACACGTCTGGCCAGTATTTATAAAAACACTCAAAACAGTTTAAACAACTTTAACAACATTCCCCTAGGACTCCTGTCCATCTACATGCTGAACAAATAATGCAAATAATAAACGACAGAGTGCCGGCAGTTCCCATGATCAATCAGCTCCCTCTGCTAGCCATCTCGGTGTTGTCCCAAGTTACCTAGTGGAAAAACCATAGAAATAAGGGTGAGTATAAACATACTCAGTAAGAATCCCCAACCGGGGTACAATACGATACATCAGTCATCTAGCACCCTAATATACATGCAAACAATACGAGCTTAGAAGCAACAAGTTGTCTCAGGCTAACCGCCGATCTAGAAATTGCCTATTCAAGGACTTACAACCACAACCTACACTAGGTTCTACACCTTGATGCCCATCGGGGTCTTACACAACCTAGGACGCGATGATGCCCATCGGGGTCTTACACATAAGGATGCCCATCAGGGTCTTACACCTACTAGACTCAGTGGTGCCCATCTGGGACTTACACACAAGGATGTCCATCGGGGTCTTACTTCACAATTTGATGATGCCCATCGGGGTCTTACACATACGGTTGCCCATCGGGGTCTTACACCTCAAATCAATGATGCCCATCGGGGTCTTACACATACGGATGCCCATCGGGGTCTTACACCTCTAGCTATCAATGCTGCCCAACGGGGTCTTACACATCTAGGATGTCCATCGGGGTCTTACTCCAGCTATCAATGATGCCCATCGGGGTCTTACACATACGGATGCACATCGGGGTCTTACACCTCAAATCAATGATGCCCATCGGGGTCTTACACATACGGATGCCCATTAGGGTCTTACACCTCTAGCCATCAATGTTGCCCAACAGGGTCTTACATATCTAGGATGCCCATCGGGGTCTTACACCTCTAGCCATCAATGCTGCCCAACAGGGTCTTACACATCTAGGATGCCCATCGGGGTCTTACTCCAGCTAGGATCACGGAGATGCCCATCGGGGTCTTACACTCTATAGCAACCTTATGACGCCCATCGGGGACTTACACATAAGCCAACAGTGTAGTGCCCATCAAGAACTTACATACACTAGCAACGCATTGGTGCCCATCGGGGACTTACCCAAGCGGAACCTAAACTAACAACCCCTAACGGTCTCCTAAGTACAAAGACACAAACTAGCCTAACAATCAGACAATCAACATTACCTGTCTAACCCTAGCAAGAAACCAACAGAATATGAGCATGAAACATGGATATGCCAGGGTAAGGAAGGTCCCTAGCATGATACTACGAACTCAAGCAGGAATCAGAAGCATGCTGGAAGAACAAACCTAGCATGGCACTAACATGAACAACAAGCAAACATGCTAGCAAGATTTCAAACACAAGTTGTCCTATAGCTAACAATCTCATAACAGTAACCAAGCATACAAAGCACAATTATGATACATCGCAGGGTCCACACAACCACGGTAAGAAATCCTTACCTGGGAGCAAGCAGAAAATAGCAATGCGACTTGGGTTAATTAGAGGTGAAATACACATCATTTATTAGCCCTAGATGAGTTAAGCGTAACTTGGGTTAATTAGAGGGTTAGATTAGTCTAATCATGAGAGATGTGTAGGAGCACATATATAAGCTCCATTTGGGGGTTTTTGTTCATTTGAGAGTGAGAACTAAACCCTAGACCTATAGAGAGCCCTTGTACATTGATTCAATGACATTATGACGGTGGATCGATCAAGCTCAATCGATCCATAACAGTGGAGTAGAGACGTTCCCGAACCACTATAGATCTGGTGTTGTCTCTTCTCCATCCTTCTCTTTTCTATTTGTTTGAATCTCTATTTATGCATTTGTTCTTGGATTAGCTTAGATCTGGATTTTGCACAACAATATATGTATATATATTCCTTATTGCAATCATTTTACACATATATACAAATAAAATATATATTAACATATATGTGATGTCAAGCTGCTGCTACTCCATGTTTTTGTTTATATAGATATATATATAAATGTAAAAACAAAGGTGTTTTCAAGTTGGTGTACCATGGTTTTATATATTTACATATAAAAGAGAAAGGTGATTTCAAGTGTTTGCTCCATGAATATATATATATATATATATATATATATATATATATATATATATATATAAAAATAGAAACAGTAATGTTGAAATCACAAAACTTTTGTGCATGCAATACTTTTAAATTGTAGTTGTTTATACAAAACCACGGTGAAACATTTTTAAATTAAATTATATATATATAGTTTATTGTGTGACGTAGTCAAAATAAGTATAGGTTGAAAAATTATTCATTTCTTTTTGTCCAGCCTTGTCTCGGACTGTTGATACTTACGACGGCATTGAGAGGCGCGTGTAGCCGTCGTTGGGTGTCAGAGTCCATTTTTGGTGTTTGAGGGCTTGATTTTGTGGTTCAAGGTTCAGGGTTCAATTAGAATCAGAATTTGTAAAATCATTGGGATTCGGCCAAGGTAAGGGCGTTATCACTTAAATTGAGTCTTAGCATTTGAAATCAGCACGTGTTATCGTATTTAGGATGATTTAAGGCCATGACTTGGTCGAAATGATATGTTGTTATGATATAGAGTGTTGTTTATACATTCTGATACATGATCCTAGGGGTTTTATGCCCTTTACTGTTGAAGGGTTTGATGCCCATTACTGTTTGAGGGGTTTTGTGCCCGTAGCTTTTATCAGGGGTTGTGCCCACTATTGTTGAGGGGTTTTGTGCCCATTATTCTTTGAGGGGTTTTGTGCCCATTGCTAATTATCAGGGGTTTTGTGCCCATTAATGTTAGAGGTTTATGCCCATTGTCTTTGTCGATAAATTGAGCCTATAGCCTTTCATATACATGCTTGATGTTTCCGTGCAGGGATCCCTAGTGAGTTTAAAACTTACCCATTCTCTTCTGTGGTTGTCCACAGGTACTCACATGATGTACCAGATTGACTAATTGGAGCTGAGGAGACCATGGGATGTTCTTTGCATTTTATAGCGTCACTATTTTGTTGTTATTTCTTCCGCTTGAACCGGTCTTAGGCATGTTGTTACTTAATGTTGGGTTTACTTGTTTTTACCTTACTCAGTTTTCTTAAGGGTACCCTGTTAAACTGATTTCTGAATTTTAGTTTTATCTGTTTGATGATTTTAATATAAGCGCAACTTTTGTTTTATTTGTTATTCGAAAACCATGCCTATTTGTCACAATTTAAACCCATGCATTGTAGTAAAGACCTAGATTGAGATCCTAGTTTGGGTCGGGTCTTTACAGTTGGTATCAGATCCTAGGGGAACGAAGCACTCCTTATAAAGGGTGTGGACACCTTTCCCTAGCAAGACTCGTTTTCCCCATAGTGGGAGAAAGAAATCTGTGAGGCCAGTGGGCTAAAGCGGACAATAACTTGGCTAGCGATGGGTTGGGCCGTTACAGATGGTATCAGAACCAAGCATCGGACCGGTGTGCTGGGTCCATAGAGACGTTGGACCTTAATGGGGAGGTGGAAACCCATAGGAGAATCCCACATCGGTTGGGAAGGAGAACTAAGCACTCCTTATAAAGGGTATGAACACCTTTCCCTAGCAAGACGTGTTTCCCCATAGGGGGAGAAACAAATCCGTGAGGCCAGTGGGCTAAAGTGGACAATATCTTGGCTAGCGATGGGTTGGGACGTTACAAGTTGTGAGTAGCAGAGAAAAACCCCCAAAATTGTGAAATCGGAGAGGTCGCGAGTGATGGGTAGAGAGAAATCGTGACGCAAATGGGTATATGAGAAATCGATGAGGTCACCGGTAGAGGGAAGTCGGAGAGCTTGCGGTAGAGAGAAATCATGGGGAAAAGAAATTGAATTAGAACATGGAATTATATGGGGGTACTTTAGTCATTTCACAAGTTTTTTGCCACATATGCTAAACCCCAATTCAATATGTAACTAATGCATTGCATTTGAAAATCGACAATTTAAAATCCCACTGCACTATTCTCTTTTTAAAATATATTTTAATATTAAATATCGTTTTAGAAAAAAGATCATATACATGGTATGGTGTGGCATTGTGTGCCTCCTTACCTACAAGGAACCATTTTCTACGAGAAAAATCTCTATATTAAAGTTAAAACCAAACAAAACAATGGTTTCGATTCATACAATCGATTTTCATTGATAGTTTTTTTTTTTTAAATAAAAAAATCAGAATTTTTCTCTATTAAGCGAGGTGTCTATAAATTAATGGCACAGGTAAATCTCGAACCTAGGCCCTTGAGTGAAGGGTACCTTCAAAACTCAAGCTTTCAACCATTATGTCATCCTTTGAGACAATCGATTTCTATTGATAATGAAAAATAAAATAAAAGAGATGAAAAAACTCCCAGAGAATTAACTACGAGAGCGTACACATACAATATTATTCAAAAGGAAATTCCAATTATAAAGGCCTTAAACAACCGAACCATATAGAGTAGTAATTTAATACAAAGGAGTATATTTCAAATTGGATAAGTTATGCTGCAACTGGACCACGTCAATGCTTGGATTATGTTGAGAATCAACAGCAACAACAGCTTGTGCTTGGATGGTGTGGATGAACCTATGGTTAACTTTGGTCGAATTGCAGCTGAGAATTTCGAGCCCATGGTCCATTAAAGCTTGAAGAATGGTTGAAACGGGGAGCCTATGGTGAGTGGCTGTGTTCAAAACAACTTGGACCCCACCCGGTCCGTTCGTCGGCCGAACCGAAACCGAGTCTTTTTTTGAGGAGTTTAGTGGTTCAACCAAACCGGCACTACTTGGATTTTGGTCGGAGAGGTTGTTTTTAAGGTTGTCTCTTTTTTCAGATAATTGTTGGATTTTGCTTTGCATGTATCGTATGTATTTCACTGCCTCTTGCATGTGGTCGCATATTGACCGTTTTCCCTATCAAAAAGGAAATGTTCAACCAATATATTTGGATATATGCAATCTCCATATATTGCACCTATCTTTGTGTAGTTCCATTTCAAATTTTTAAGAGGTGATTTGGATGAGAAGATGTGAATGAGTTCATAGAGAGTTTAAAATAATTGTTCGTTTAGATGTTGTTCTTTATAGTGAGGTTAAAATAAAAGTTCGTTTGGATGTTTGTAGAAAAGTTGTTGGAGGAGTTTTGTTACTTATGAATAATGGGACGTTAATGAATTTTTAATTAAAAAATATGATGTATTTTTTATTTGTTTATTATTTAAATTTTCAAATATTATATGTACCCTAAAAATTTTCTTTGCCAATATACTTCATTTGTTTTTTCTATTTAATTTCAACATTTTTATTTTTAGTTATAATACTTTTTATGTTATGAGTTTTACTTTATATTTTAAAAAACCACATAAAACTATGCAAATTAATTGATATAATAAAATTTAGTAAACTAATGATGAATCATTAATATTATGTTAAATGTTTACAAATAAATAAAAATTTAGAATAAAAACAAAAAGAAAAATTACTTTTACTTTATAATTATAACACATATTTTGAAAATATGATAATATGTAAATAAGAATAAATTGCAATTAATTAGTTCAAATTTAATGACAGTGAGTATTGAAAAATATAAATAAAATTTTTGAAACAAATAATTAAATTGACTATAAAACTACGATTAATTTTAAATTATGAAATATACTTTTGAAATACGGAATTATAAAATTATTGCTTTTTTAAAAGATAATTATTGTTAATTTTAAATTCCCAAAGATATGTTTTTACAATATTTTATCATGTAAACACAAATAATTTTCAATTAATTAGTTAAAAAAAAAATTATATCACAAAATGAGTCTCAAACCTAAGATCTTGAGAAGAACATATCATTAAAGCTAAGTCTTCAACCACTTTTTAAGGACAAAAATACTACCAATTTTGTAATTTTATTTGATTATAAAAATGCTGAAAAATGAATTAAAAATGATTTTTTTTTTAAAAACGAGTTATTATTTTAAACCTTCATTTTAATAGAGTTAAATTAACTCCTCCATCAAAATAAAGGTTTTCAATAACTCTTAATTCAGTGAGTTATTTTAACCCAACAATCAAACAACTCCTTAGTGGAAGGGCTTTTGATTTTTAGTTGCCTAATATTACTTGCAACATATATACACACTATTGAACCATTTATTATTTCATCTAAAAATATATTATTAAACTTATCTATATTAGTCATTCTTTTTCTTTTCTTTTTTTTATCTTTGTAGGTGTATTTGCTAGCTTACTCAAACTCTTGAATTAATTTCACAAGACAAATCAACTAACATACAATATTTAGTTGTCAAGGAAATTAAACAATTAATTCTTAGATCGATAGATATTATAGATTGAATTTATAACTTTTTGATTCTTCAATATCTTTGTGACCGGACCACCTCACACACAATTTCTTCCAATTTTTACATTTTAGACATTGAGTCCATTTCCTCCCTTCTTTTTGTCAAAGATCCCAAATTATTTAATAAAATGTATACAAACCTACTAGCACTTACAAGATACGTGAGTTATTCCAATCATCATTAATTTATTTTGAGATGAAATCTTATATCATATTATATAGTATATCAATATCTATAAAACCTAATTTCAACGCTCATTAATTTTGACATAAAAACTCATATTAGCTAATAACTTTAAAGAGAAAATTTGGGTTTGTTTGTTTTTTGTAGGAGAAGAGTTGTTGTCAACCACCCTCCTTAAATCCAAATAATTACCTTTAAACATCTATTAAATTTTTCGTCAAACTCCAAATTAAATTTATCTTTCAACCACTATTAATAGTCATACTCAAACGAATAGTTAATAATCCGAGCTTGCCAAATGAACCCTCAAAGATATCTTTTTAAACATACATCAAAGTTGATGTGTAGTTAATATAAACTAACTTTTATTTCCCAACTAAACTAAATATCATTAAACATCCAGAATAAACAGGAAAACTCTCAAGAAGTAGAGACTAAATCGGCGAATAAACACAACATCTATCACAAATTTTGTCTCGACCCACGTCTTGGGCCTTGAGCAACCGAAAGGAGAGAAACATGAACAAAAAACCATCTAAGAAAGAGATAAGCATTTCGTACATCGACTTTGGTATATACCGTAATCTTGTTTTGTTTTGTTGCTTTGTTAGGGGCTGTTTCTTTGTCATATTTAAAAGGATTTAGCTTATGAAGTTATATTAAGGAGTTAAAAATTGAGAGTTGTAACTAAAAATTCGTTTGAATGTGATTTTTGTGTAAAAGAGTTAGAATCAAAACCTTATTTGAATGTAGATTTAAAATTAGTAGTTAAAAAAATAATTATTAAAAATGAGTTATTTTGATTGATTTGAAATAAATGATTAAAAATAAGTGGTTATAAATAAATAATTAAAAAATAAATGATTAAAAATAAGAGTTATTTTTAAAAGTAAAAATGAAGAGAAGATAAAAAAAACTCATTTGGATGAAAGTTTTTTTTAGGAAAAGCTTGATAAATTCTCCGACTAAATCCTAGCTACTTAAACTCATTGAGTGTAAGTTATATGGAAAAATGTGGCGGAAATGTAGAAAAAGGGTTACCTTGAGATATTGGAGAGGGATAAGTGAGCGAAGATTGGAATAAAGAGATGACATTTCTTGCCTTCTTTGTCGCTCCACATCTCTATGAATAATCTTCTTCCTTTTTTGGTCAATGGGGCTCTCAATATCATTCGAAATATTCGCCGCCGCCGGTGGGGTTTTCCGACGACCATTTTTTTTGGGATTTTTAGAGATATTATTATTATCATTATTGAGATACAAGGTGGGAGGGATTAAGGGCAGTTGAGGAAGTGGAATATTAATATTATCAGTACAAGAAAGTGTAGGGAGAGGAAACAGTTCATCTCCCAAGTCAAATGAAAATGGGGATTCAACATGAAATTCCATTTGGTTTTAAGAATAACCCAAAAGGTTAAAAATAGAAAAACAAGAGCAAGACAAACGGATTCTTTCTTTCCTTTTTTGAGCACTCTACAAAACAGTCATTTTATTGGAGGGAATGTGAAATTATTACACATAATACCCTCTATTTATAGCAAGTTTCCATGTGAACTCTCGGTGTGGGGTATACTAACATAAATGAATGTGGCCCAAACTAATATAACCGTGTTTGGGCCACCAACAATAAGGAAGAGAATGGGGATGATATCTCTCGTGTTTGGGTTACCGAGAATTATTTCTCTCTTCATCACGATTTTTAAAAATCACTTCTTTCATTCTGTTTCGTATTATTTTTTATTGTCTCTCTAATAACTTTTCATACATGACATTATTATTTTTCATTCTCATCATATTCATTATTTTATTTTTCTTCTAATTATTACCTTAATTTCAAATACAAATAATCGTTTTTCTCATAATCATTATCTTCACCTGAAACATAAATATTCTATCCTCCTTATTCTCCTCCTCATTCTCATTTCTTCTTTAATCATTTATCATTCTCCTTGCCTCAAACACTCTCATAAATAATTTTTGTTATATTTGATTTAAATTGGTGGGAGGTAGAGATTTTTTTTTTCTTTTCATAATTATTTATTGAGATTTAGAAATGAGTATTTACTCATTTATTCTAAAAAAAAAAAGTCATGTTCTATTATTTGACTACCATAAACAATTTTTAATTATTAATTTTTAACTTATTTAAAATAATTTTTCATTTCTAATGGCTCGATTTTAATTCTTCATTTCTAACTATTCAAATAATTCATTTTTAGTAATTCAAAATAACTCCCTAGTTTAAATTAACATTCAAACAAGTTAATTTCTCTAACTCTTCTACAAAAAAATATATATTAAAAAAATCTAAACATATTTTTAGCTACAACTCCTATATATGAATCTACAACCATACAAGTTATTACAAAAATTTTAATTTGTAACTATGAAAAATAACTCTATTGAAACTCTAAGAAACTAATTTTTAGACGGATGATTATCATAAATTAAACTCATCACATCATAACTCTTTAATTCCTCTTTTAACTATTGAACTACTTTATAATGATTATTTATAAATGTGAATTAAACTTTTAGTTTTTTAGTTTACTGTGACAATCGGGTCAATCATCATAATTTTACATTTATGCCCAGATAATAGTCTTCATATATAGTACAACTCATAGTATTTTAGTTCCTTTTTTAAAATTAATTCAATAATACTAATTATTTTATTACAAACAAAAAAAAAATGGAAAGAAGATGGGTGAATATATATTTTAGTTCTTAGATTTTGAAAGTTTTTTTTATATTTAAATAAGGTTCAATTTTAGTCTTTTTATATCTTTCGAGTGGTCCTCATATTGACAGATCTAACCCCGGAAACTTTTTAACCGCACCGAGTGTAGTATTGACTCATTGTTATTGGCTTTCTAGGTTGGGTTCTATAATTCTTTTATGTAAAAAGGTTAGTTCGAAAGATATCTTAGATTTTTTTTTAGCAGTTCCTAATTTACAGTTTTTTAACTACTAATTGTTCTTGGTCCGAGATGTGGTCTTGCGTTAAGTTTAATTTAAATGTCTATTGTTCTTTCATTTGTTATCCCTTCGATGTGACTTTCTTTCTTGTAATATTTTTTATATTATCTAATGAAATACTTTAATTTAGAAAAGAAAAAAAAAACGAAACAAAATAATTGTAATTTAAAATTAGTAGTCATTACATTTACCAACATTTCGTTATGTTAATGGTTTTGTCTTTTTTAAGATTGATCATTTCTAATTTAAATAATTTATGTTGCAACTTGCTTCAAAAAAAGAAAATGTGGCAACAAAATAAGCAAGTACAGGTTGTTTGTTGGCCATATTTTAAAGAGAATTTTAAATTTATGATTTACTAATTCTTTATGGAAAAACTTTTTTTTTTTTTTTAGAACTGTTAAAAGCAACTTTTCATTTTATTAATTATAAAAAAAATTCATTAGTAATTATTCATCCAAAATAAGTCATTAATATTAACTACTTATTTATAATCAATTAAAATAAATTATTTTTAACTATTCACTTTCAATTATTTAAAATGATTATTCATTTTAAATTCACAACAAACAAGTAATTATCTCTCTAACTTCTCTAAAAAAAAACATATACATTCAAACAATTTTTGTTGTTACTGTTCTCAATTATTAGTTACTTAAAATAACTTTTTAAAACAATTAACTTTTCATCTAAAATCTCGTTCAAACATGTGTAGATAAGTTTTTTTTTTTTTAAAGAAAAATTAACATCAATTTTATCAAAAAAAACTTGGCATAAATTTTATCATTAATTGTAAGGCTGGAAATTATACATGTGTGTGGCTATTGTCCGGTCTTCTTCTGCTTATCTGTAACATTTCCTTTATTATTATTATTTTCATTTCTTTTTTGGGAAGTGTATTTTATCTTCTCTCTTACAAGTCATTATTGTTTGCTTCGATTCAAACAAACGTGTCATTGATATGATGAGTCCTCACAAAATGGTACCGTTACAACTATTTTAACCTCTTAGGGTTGTTTGTTTGATATATTTAAATAGAAATTAGCATTAAGAGTTATGAATTTTTCTTAAAAAATTTATATCCAAACGAATTTTTATTAATTTTTCTTCATTTTTATTTTTAAAAATAATTCTCATTTATAACCATTCATTTTTAATCATTCATTTATAACTATTCAATCATTTCTAACCACTTATTTTTAATCATTCATTTCAAATCAATCAAAATAACTTATTTTTAATCATTTCTTTTTTAACTACTAAAAATAACTACTCATTTTTAACTCTACATCCAAACAAGATTTTGACCTCTGATTTCTCTACACAAAAACTACATCCAAAAGAGTTTTTGGCACAATTCTCAATTTTTAACTACTCAATATAACTCATGAATATAATTCTTTAACCTAAAAACTACCTAAATATGTCATGAATATAATTCTCAAATTTTTTTAACTACTCAAAATAACTATTTATTTCAAATTTACATTCTTTACTTTAACTTATCTCTAAAAAAACGTTACTTTCAAACGAATTTTTTTATTATAACTCTCAATTTTTTATTATTCAATACAACTCTTCAATATAATTTCTTAAACTAACTCCTCATTCAAAAAACCTACTCAATCTCTCATATTGGTGGAAGGTTTGGAATAGGATTCAAACTCCAATTTCAAAGTTTACATTTGACAACTTTATAGGCTTCACACATTTTTTTCCACTCTTAGCATCACATGTTTTACCGATTTCTGGACTTGAACTAGTGAGTGTGGAGTTGAAATGAATTAACACCAAATAAGATAATCAACTGTATCATCGACCCATTTGGTAACATACTATATTTAATAATTGACTAACAAGGCAACAAAATATAATGCCAAAAATATTTATGATTTTATTTCAACCAAGGGTGTGTTGGGCCCCCGTTTATGTAAACGGTCGGGTTGGTTATAATAACCTAACCGATGTTTGCCCCACCATTTATTATAAACGGTGGTCATCTAAATCTGCGTACTCGTTTATTTAAACCTTACCTATATTACTTTTTGTTACATAACCAGTCCCTCAAACACCGTTTATTATAATTCATATTATAATAACTTGCTCCTCAAACACCAGTTATCATAACCCACCATTTATTATAACTCATAGCTTATTATAACTTTCCGTCTATCATAACCAAATCGGTGCTCCAAACACACCCTAATAAATATCATCAACTGCCTCATCGAACTCTTCGCCCTTCTAGTAAATGTTTTGCGGGATCCTAAAACAAGACTAGAAGATGGGTAATTGAGAACTCCTTTGATTCTTGGTTTTGCCAAACAATCAATCGGTTTTCGTGCAATGATTGAATCCACAAAGATAAGGAATGTGATCATCGTGTTGAATATCATAGATTAATTCAGGGTCGAATCATGATTTTAAGATAGAAATATACAAATGAATTTAAAGAATATATAGATGTACCTCTTTTAAATGTTACTAATAAATTACAGATTAAAAAAGTACATAAATACCGAAGAATAGTGGTGCAGGTGATTTTTTTTTTTCTGATATTAATCCATATTAACTCTACGAAAAATAATTTAGAAATTAAATAAAATATATAAATGGGAATATTGTGAAAAGTAGTGTCCAACCGTAATTTTACGTCCACTAGATCAACGGAGCAAAATAATTTTTTTAAAAAAATGAATAATGATTTTAAATAGAAAACTGACGTGCAGAAACAACATTGTTGTAATTTCTGAAAACTTAAATTTAGAAACGTTTCTCTAATTTTTTTTAGAAATGAGAAATAGGAACAATTATAAAAAATGATTAACATAAACAAAAAATAGGAAACGAAAATCTTATCAGCGGATTTTTTTTTTTTTTTTTCATAATATACTCCCTCTTTTTAAAATACTTTAAGTAATAAATATTGTTAAAAAAAAGTTCATAAATGGGTAAAGTGGGCATTTTGTGCCTCCACTCTCTTAACCCCATAATCAATTCTCTTTTTTTCCTCCACCAAAATCCTTAACAATATTTAAAAGAAAATTACTACAATAATCAAGGTATTGGCCGATGGGTTTTTTAACGTCTGTAACAAACCGTCGGTAAACACCATTTTAGGCGACGTTTTCTAAACTGTCGGCCATATCTCCTTTTAACCGACGGTTTTCCTTAATCGTCGGTTAAAATATTTTATTTTATTTTTTATTAAATTTTAGCCGACGTTTTTTGAAACCGCCGGCTAAATTTTTTTAATTTAATTAACTTTAGCCGACATTTTGTTAAACGGTCGACTAAAACAATTTCATTAAAAAGAATTATTAAATAAAAAACGTCAACTAAACTATTTTAATTTTAATTTTTTTCATCTTAAACTTTCATTTCCCCTTTTTTTCCTTTTTGGCGGCAATTTATTCTTAATTTTAGCAGACGTTTTTAAAAACCGTCGGCAAAAACTATTTAATTTATATTTTCCACGCCATCCATCCATGCCAACAAACACATCACCCTCCCTACAAATCCTCTTTTTTCCGTCCTTTTTTAAAATTCTTCCCCAGAAATAAGGTTTTTCTCCACCCTAATCTCATCCCTCATCTCCACCCCAAAGTTCTCCTCCACCTCTTTCAACGCATCAACCTTCTCTATAGCTTTCGCCGTCGCCATTACAAAGACAAAGCTTCTTGTAAATGGATTTTTGTTCTTGGTGGAGCATAGTTATGGAGGAGGAAGACGAGAGATTATTTTATGGAAGATGAAGACGAAGACAAAACAGGATGTTGAAATCAAGTTACAAGGATAAATTTATTGGCATCTAGCTTGTTTTAATCTTTTTCTGCCATGTTAACTGCACTCTTTCTTTTGATCTTCGTTTTCTCTCAATGTATATATATTTTTTAATTTTATATGAAATGTGAGCTTAGTTTTGAAAACGGTCAAATTATAATATGATTGGATTTTCATATTTATTATTTTCTTGAGGTGTTGTTCATATTAGATTCTTACTTTTGTTCATATGAAATCTTACTTTTGTTTCTTCAAAAAATTCTAGAATAACCTCATAAACTGATAAGACAATTTCTAGTTGTTAAAAAAGTATAATATTTTTAGCCGACGGTTTTCAAAACGTCGACTATATGAATATTTAACCGTCGGTCTACTTTTTAAATAACCGACCGTTTCATAAAAACGTTGGTCAAAGATATCCCGACGAGGATTGACCGACGTTTTTTCCGACGATTGAAAAAACGTCGGCCTTATTATTCGCGACGGTTTTTAGATCTTAGCCGACGTTTAATACCGTCGGTTAAGACCTTTTTTCTTGTAGTGAATGCTGATTAAAAAGGCCAAAAACAACCACACCATATTGAGTAGTAATTTAATATAAAGGGAGCAGTAATTTAACATAAAGGAGTGTATTCCAAATTGGATAAGTTATGCTGCAACTCGACCACGTCAATGCTTGGAGTATGTTGAGAATCAACAACAACAACAGCTTGTGCTTGGATGGTGTGGATGAACCTATGCTTAACTTTGGTCGAATTGCAGCTGAGAATTTCGAGCCCATGGTCCATTAAAGCTTGAAGAATGGTTGAAACGGGGAGCCTATGGTGAGTGGCTGTGTTCAAAACAACTTGGACCCCACCCGGTCCGTTCGTCGGCCGAACCGAAACCAAGTCTTTTTTTGAGGAGTTTAGTGTTTCAACCAAACCGGCACTACTTGGATTTTGGTCGGAGAGGTTGTTTTTAAGGTTGTCTCTTTTTTCAGATAATTGTTGGATTTTGCTTTGCATGTATCGTATGTATTTCACTGCCTCTTGCATGTGGTCGCATATTGACCGTTTTCCCTATCAAAAACGCAAATTAATCACCATGTAAATAAATTACATTCTGATCAACCTATTTTTATGCACTCCATCTAAATTTCGTCGTACATAAGCTTTTGATTTTAAGTTGCCTAATATTATTACCGAATGAGTCAGTGCGTAATTGTTTCATTATTTAGTTGTAAACCAATTCAACACCAGTGTCGCAGGTCCGAGCCTGGGAATCGGTATTTGTCCCTCCTCCCCCAATATGTACTCAAAAAAAAAATTAATAACATTAAACTCATCTACATGAATAATTTCCAACCATTGTTTTTATTTTTTTAATATCCGTGGGTGTTAATGGTTTTGACTAGTTCTACCGGATAAGCTGCCTGACATACAACTTTTGGTTATCAAAGGAAATTGAAAATTAATTTTTAAATTGATAAATGGTATAGATTGAATTCATTCATAACTTTTGATTCTACATAATCCTCTTGACTACTAAATTAGCTCACAATCAATCTCTACACTCTCAAATAATATGAGAGCTAAATATCGATTTCGGGTTCAAACTCGTGACCGTGGAGTTGAAATGGATTAACACCAGATAAGATAACCAACTGCGTCATTAACCTTCGCTGAGATGTTTATTTTTATAAATGGTATTGTAAATGATTTAACATAATTCATCCATTTTTTAGATATCAACCATTTGAGTCATTTCTATTTTATTTTTGTTACGGATCTCATGTTATTCCATATTTAAAAAAGCAAGCTCCTAACATAACATGTATATGATAGTGAATTACACTAAGCCCTAAAATAAATAAATAAAACATAATTAAGTTTATGATAATTATCTAAAAAAATATGAACTAATATATAAGAAATACAAATACAAAAGAAAAACTATCATAAGTAATATATATAGTATACATTTATATTTATATAGTTTACATTTTTAGATTAAATGAGACAAATAAATAAATATATATTAAGTAATATATAAGCATTATGTGGATATGATTTATATAATATTTTTCTATCAATTCAAAAAAACATTTGTCCCAAGAAATATAGCAATCTGGTCGAAAACTTGAGGGTATTAAAGTTCCTAGGTTCAATATATATGTATCTCAATTGTTTTGATGTCTACCGATAAAAACGTACATGGTTACACTGAGTATAGCAAAGAAAAGTTTCAATTTTTAGATCTTCAAAAAACAAAAAACAAAAAAAAACCAAAATTTATAACATTTTCTAAAATTGGAAAGTTAAAAAAAAATTATAAAATAAAAAGTTTAAACAATTATAAAACACAAAATTAAAGAAATACAATAAATTACGTAAAAATAAAATAAGCACCACATCAGCACGCTTTGGGTGTTGCCGTTACTCCTTCAACAATGTGTTGGTTTGGAATTCACATTCCAAACTTCTTGAAATTCTAAGGTATGCGATGGTTTTGTAAATCATGGATTTTTTTTTCTTTTTTTATCTTTCCTATCTTCTCTGCTCTTTTTTTACACATACAATAATATTTATCTTTATTCAATAATAATAATATAAATTTGATTACTATGAAATTGACAACCTTTTATAAGAATGTTAATTCAGTTATAATATAAAGTTAAAAATGATGTACTATTATAACCATTTTTAATTGCCAACATGAGTAGTTTATCAGTAGCACTAGTGTATGTCCAATAACCAGAAGTTTTCGGTTTGAGTCTCCCCACTCCAAATTGTTGGAATCTCAAAAAAAAAATCATTTTTAATTATTATTATAATATAATTGTTATAAGTATAAATATATAAATCATGCCATATTACAAAGGAAAATTGTTTTATTTTTTCAAATTATTAATGTAAATTTATAATTTGAAGTCTTTAATAGGTATAACATCTTACTTTAAGTGAGATACTTATTCTATTTCATAAAATTTGATTAAAAAAATAATAAATAAAATAACAAATATTGATGATTTAAATATAGGATTTCGAATAAAAATAAATAAATAGAGCAAACTAAACACCATACTTTTCCGAATAAAAGTATGTGGTATAACGATACTTGATTAAAATTATTTTATCTTTATTATAATATAATATAATGTATAATCATGAATCCTCCACATTGATATTATATTGTCCAAACCACCTCCACTTGACTTTGTTTTTTGATCATTTCTAAAAAGGTCTTATATTAATGGAGGGTTGTCCCCCTCCTTATATACCCAAGATCTTCTTCTTAACTCAGTAATGTGTGATGCTTTGTTTTCCCGATAATCCTCCCCTCAAACGAAGTACACCGAGTCATGCAATGATAAAAAATTAATATAAAATAAATATTCTTGGCAACATTTTTTCTCCAAAACGTCAATTTCCAAACAAATATTTATATCTCCAAATCACTTCACTTCCTCTCCTTCTTCTATTTTTTTTTCTCTTCTTTTCAACTCTAAATCCAATCACCCCTTTACACTCCTTAAGAACGAAAACTTATATTACAATAACATAACATAAAAAAATTCATTTTATGACAAACAATAACAAAACGCATGAAAGAAAAATGAAAATGGACAATCTCTGGAACAAAAAAGAAAATAGCTCGTATAGAAAAGGCTATTTTAACACTCAAAATAATTCATCATTTTTAGTATTCGAAATAATTTTTCATTTCTAATCATTTATAGCAACTCATTTTTAATTATTTATTTTTTAACTATTCAAAATAGCTATTCATTTTAAATCTATATCCAAATGAAATTTCTGACTCAGACTCATTTATAAAAAAAATATCACATAGAAACAAGTTTTTTTATTATAACTCTTAATTTTTAACTCCTAAAAATAATTTCTCAAATTAAATCCTCCTCAAAATTCCATCCAAACATTTTTTTAGAGATTTCTCCAAAATAATCTCAATCACAAATTGGATTTTTGAGGTTTTTGTGGTGAGAAAAAAAAACATTCTGTGGGAGAAAGTTGGAAAAAGAAAAGAGAGTTGAGAAGGTCCTTCCATAGAAGGTGCGGGAACAATTTGCATCGCTAATTAACGGCGTTAAACAAAAAAAAGAAAGTCTAATCAAATAATACCAAATTACCAAGTGGCTGGACATTAAAATAAATAAATAAATTATGTTCAGCTAGCACTTAAATAGAGTTTTATGAGAAGTTAAAAATTTAGAGTTAGTAATTAAAAATTGGTCTAGATGTGATTTTTTTTTAATAGATGAGTTAGAATCAAAAGTTTGTTCTGAAGTAAATTTAAAAAGAAAAATTATTTTGAGCAGTTAAAAAAAATGAATGATTAAAAATAAGTAATGTCGAATTATTAAAAATGAATAATTTAAAATGAGTGATTAGAAATAAGAAATTATTTTAAGTAATTATAAATAAATAATTAAAAATGATGAATTATTTTTAAAAGTAAAAATGATGAATTATCTTGAATAGTTACAAAAATTCGTTTAGATATAATTTTTCAAGGAAAGTTTGTAAATTATCAATTTAAATCCTTCTTATGACAAACAAATATCCCTAAGAAATAGGGACTAAATAAGAATATAAAGACACCCTCTAGGGAGTGATTGGATTTAGGGGTTGGGAAAAAAGAGGAGAAAAAGACATCCCCTTTTTTGTTTTTTGAACATCATATCCCATCAAACCTATTTAATCCTATTAAAACTTAAAATCAAATCTCATTATAATAAAAAAATTAATATAAAATAAAAATCTTCTCTCTTAAATATTAATTCCCAAAAAAATTTCCAACCTTTACTTTTCAAAACACAAATCTCAAAAAAGTTTTTATAATATCTCCTCTCCAAAATATTAATCATCAAACAAATAATTTATCATTTCAAAACACTTTAGTTCTTTTTTCTCTTCCAGTTCATCTCATCTCTTCTCACTAACTATAAAATTTAATTGATTAAAGATGTCCACGGGGCGAGATGGGGCTGGGAATGATTTCATGTCGTCGTTCGTTAACTTAATCCAATTCCTTTTTTCAATATATATATATAATGGACAAATTTTTTAAATAATTACATTTTTTTAGAAAATATTTATAAAATTTTAACTATAGTGTTAATTATTAAAAAAAAATATTCGTATGAATAGATAATTTCACGAATAATTATATTTTGATTTAAAAATGAAAGGAGTGAAATAAAGAAAAATATATATTTTTCTAATAAAAAAGGTAAATAGGGTGGGGATTGAGACCACATTAACTCAATATGGAATTTATTTTCGTCTCCGACTCCGCGAGAAAAATGGAAATTTCTATCAATCACCCGTGGATCAGATAAGAAAAGAAAACATTGAAAGAGATG
This sequence comes from Sicyos edulis, assembly GCA_036507275.1. NCBI lineage: Eukaryota > Viridiplantae > Streptophyta > Magnoliopsida > Cucurbitales > Cucurbitaceae > Sicyos > Sicyos edulis. The sequence goes on from CM071846.1 coordinate 68,553,547, forward strand.
AGCATATCTTACATCGACTTTAATAAAACTTAACCTTTTTATTTTCTTATTTTGTTAGTCATTTAATCTCATATAAAAAAAATGTAAAAAAGGGTTACCTTGAGATATTGAAGAGGGATAAGTGAGAGAAGATCGGAGTAAAGAGATGACATTTTTTGCCTTCTTTGGCGCTCCACATCTCTGTGAATAATCTTCTTCTTTTTCTCGTCAATATCATTGGAACTGGTCGCCGCCGCCGTCGCCATCGGTGAGCTTTTCCGGCGAACTTTATTTTTGGGCTTTTTAAAGACACTATTATTATTATTATTATTAATATTATCGAGATCCAAGCTGGGAGAGATTAAGGGCAGTTGTGGAAGTGGAATATTAATATTATCAGTGCAAGAAAGAGTAGGGAGAGAAAACAGTTCATCTCCCAAGCCAAATGAAAATGGGGATTCAATATTAAATTCCATTTGTTTTGAGGATAACCCAAAAGGGTAAAAATAGAGAAAGAGATAGAAAACAATGCTTTTTTTTTTCTTTCTTTTTTTGGGAAAAGAAATAGCTAATGGAGGGACTGTGAAAATCTTACACAAAATACCCTCTATTTATAACAACTTTCCATATGAATTCTTCTTCTTTTTTTTTTAACTCTCTTTGGCTGTGGAGTAAAACTAACATAAATGATTTTGTTATTATTTCATTTAAATTGCTTTTAGAATTTAATCTTTGTACAGGTTAGATAAAGTTAGAAAGTAATCCCATATCGAATGGGTGTGGCACAACCGTTTCATTGTTTGATTGTAAATCAATTCAACACCAGCGTCGTACGTTCGAGCTCGAGATTGATTTGAAATGAATGATTAAAATGAGTGATTAAAAATGATTGAATAATTATAAATGAATTGTTAGAAATGAGAGTTATTTTTAAGAGTAAAAAGGAAGAAGAGTTAATAAAAACTCGTTTTGATGTAGATTTTCAATGAAAAATTACTAAATCTTCAAACTAAATACTCCTTAAATATGACAAACAAACAATCACTTTGAGCCAATTTCTACCTGGTTTATCATGATAAAATTAAATGTTCTTTTATTTAACATTTCAATTGTACTTTACTTTAGTCCTTCCATGTTATGTAAGTTTCCTTTTTTTTTTTACCTATCAAAAAAATAAATTTATTGCAAAACTAAAATAACTTCATCATCAAATTATTGTAATTTAAAATTAATATAATCATTAGCTTGATCAATATTAAGTTAAAGTTTTAATGATTTTGTTTTTTGAAGATTAAAATAAAAATTTATTAAAATATCAAATATAAAAGTATTTTACTTTGAGAAATATAGAATAAATATAAACTTCAAGATACTTTTTTAATTCAATAACAATTGGGACTTAGATTCATTATCAATTAGTTACTCTAACTAAAATACTATTATTTTTTGTCAACCCAAAGGGTTGTTTGTTTATTGATTTTATGAAGGATTTAAAATGAGTATTTACTAGTTCTTCCTTAAAGACCTACGTTCAAACCAACTTCTCATTTTTATTGTTAAAAATAATTACTCGTTTGCAGTCATGTCAATTTCTAATCGTTTATTAATAACTACTCAAAATATCTTATCATTTTTTAACCATATTAATTTATAATCATTTATTTATAACTGCTTAAAATACATTTTCATTTTTAATAATTGATTTCTAACCTCTAAAAATAATTCATCTTTAACCCTTTATTTTTAATTATTTTAAAAAAAAATTTATTTCAAATCTATATTCAAACGAGTTATTATTCCTAACTAATCTACATTCAAACAGTACCCAAACAATTTTATTACTATAATTTTTAATTTGTAACTATTTAAAAAAAATTCCATATTCAAAATCTCATCCAAAAATTCCCTCCAACCTAGATTTATCATCAATAATTGGTTGCTATGACTATAGTTCCACCACTTTTGGCAAGCCCAAGTATTTTCTAAAAAAGTGAATATTGATTTTAAAGAAAAATGAAATGTGTGAAAGACTGTTGCCTGGTCATAAGAAATGGTGGGCCCTCTCTGTTTATCTGTCACATATTTTTCTTTTTGTGTATTTTATGTCACTATTGTTCCTTTCCATTCAAACAAAAGTGTCATTGATATGATGGGTCCTGACAAAATGGTATTTCCTAATCTAATTGTAGCCTCGTGCACCGTAACAACAAACATAATCAAACAATTTTGGTAACTATGGTTAAAAATGGGATGAGATAGGCAACAAAAAAAAAAAAAAAGTCTGGCAATAAATAAAGAGGAATATTTACTTACTCAGATATTATATACAAAATAATGCTTATTTATGTAGTTTAATATGTATCACAATTTATTTAATTTTAAATTTAAAAAATAAAATAAATAAAAATACATTATGGCCTATATTAAAGCATATAAATAGTCATTATTTTATATATAATACATGGGTATGATGTAAATTTTTCTCATAAATAAAATAACAATTAAAAATTTTGAATAATTTATGGGGGGTTTGTTTGTCATAATTAAAGAGAAGTTAGATTAAAGATTTACTAACTCTTCTTAAAATTGAATTGGTCGGTGGCGCGATTGGTAATCTTATTTGGTATTAATTCATTTCTACTCCAAACGAGTATTTAATTACAATTCTCAAATTTTAATTATTTAAAATAATTTATCACAAACTCAAAATCCGCCATTGATGAGGAGCTTTAAGCTCAGTGTTGTGTTCCAGTGAAATTTTGGAGGCTCTTTTATATGGATATATTTGTTGACTTAAAAATTTTGGCCAACCATAAATTACCACGTCATTATTATAAATTCAATGATAAAATTTAATTTAATTTTGGAATAATATTTATTACAATTAATTTGGGTCAAAATTAAACCAATTGTTCAGTGAACCAAGCCCAAAAGGAAATAAAGAAAGAAAAAATACAAATCAAAATATTTGTACTTTATAATTTTGAAGAAATATGAGAATATTTTTTGTAATGGGAGTGAGATATCATGTTTAGAAAATAAAAAGGAAAAGGAAGGGTAAAGAAGGAGATGAGGAAGAGATGAAATGCACTACTAGAAAAGTGGGATTCCATGACACTTCTCTTAAGCAAAATTTGAGAAAAATAAAAAAATAAATGTCATCAATGATGTAAAACACGGAGGAAGACTAAAATGCCTATTTTCGATTATTTATGATTATATTTTAGAGTCATAAATAAAAATACCACCATAAAAGGTTTCGTGTTCGAGCTTGGAATGATGTGATTTTATAAATATTTTTTGTACCATATAAATAGTTATGAAAAACTTTTAAAAAATAAATAATAAAAGCACCGCACATTCTAAACCTAACTCTCTCGCACGAAGAACTCTGGCATGGCAACTGTGAACCCAACGAAACCCTCACCCTTCTTCTTCTTGAATACACGCTAGAATTTCATCTACCCTCATCGTAACCAGTGTTCAAAGCTTGCTTGAGGTATTTCGATTTTTAATTTCGACCATTGTGTTTCTTTATCTATTTTGGTTTCTGTCAACTTGGTCAAAATCCATTAAATTGGTGATTTTTTTCTTCATGTTAAGGGTTTATTGTGGTTTTACTATATTAAATCGATGAGAACCTCCATTTTTTCACATTTGAATTTCATTATCAAATATTGTGTCAGGATATGTTTTTATTTCGGTACTGGTGTATCACCAATGGATTTCTTTTTGAACTTTCCACCCAATGATATGTTGTTCTTGAACTTCTTCTGAAATATGGGATTTGTTTGTTATGCTACTGGGTTTCAATTTTTTTCATCTCCCTTCCTTTTTTTTTAAAAAAAATCTATTTTGAGTTTGTTGGAGTGGATTCAAAATGAGGTTAGAATGCTGGTGTATGAGGAGACTTTACTTACTGGTGAGAAGTTAACTGATGTTATAAATCTCAACAATGTAATGCTCTATTGATTTACTACGACTCCTTTCAATTTTAGGAAATTTGGAGTTATAAATTAGGGATTTTTTTAATCTTGATTAACATAACAAGAGAATGTTAAAGTATCTCCCTAGTATAAAGCTTAACAAGAATGTTATTACAGATCAAGACTTTGAGAATGTAGGTATATTTGACTCAATTTCTTTTGATTTCATTGAATCTTTTTAAGGGGATATGATGAATCTTCAGTTGCTTTCGATTCTAATGGGTTGATACCTCAGTGAAGAATGCTAATATGTTGACGTTTGTGACATCCCATCAATTCGTGAAAGGGTTATGCAAGAGACGAGTCAATTACAAGTAAAAATGGGGGAGAGTCCAATTTCTTCAACAATAAGTAGTGTTAGTGGGGTCTTCAACGACGATGATTGTAGAAGATAGATGGACTAAAATTTAAAAAAAAAAAATGAAAGAAAGAGAGAAAATATAATAGAGAGAAGGAAAATGAGGTAAAAACTATAGTATTTTGAGATTGTTAAGGGTAGGATTTTAACTAACTAAAATATTTTGGATTGATCTTTTAATAGTATATCATAAAAAAAATAAAGTCTTGAATATAAAAGGTACTTTATGTGTTCTCTTGGTCAATAAATCTAAAATGCTAATTGTTCTTTCTAACATCTAGGAATATTTTTTTTCTTGGCGCATCTTCTTTTTTATGTGGCAGAGCTTCATCTTTGAATTTCTCATTAAAGGTAGCTATGCAACCATAGTTGTTTTTTGCTTTTTCCTTTTTATTTGTTTTACATTCTTTTGGTGGCACTGTGTGCATATACTTATTAGCTTGTAATATCAAGAAATTTGCAAGTTAGGAGTACACCAATTGGAGCTAGGCCTGGATGTTATAGACTTGGGTGGATACATGGACTTTTAGAAGAGGTAATTTTTCATTTATGTATAATCGCAGAAAAGGTTATTACCTTGTTGAAGTTTCTAATTTCATATCTTCAGGTGGAGACATGGACTTCTTCCAATGCTTTTGCATAGGTTGTTATTTTTCTATGATCCCATAGAAAACCAAAATAAGTATATTTGACTTTATCATTTGATATCAACCAAGAAGTCAAAAAAAAATTCATTTTCTATAACCAGATTTTTTTTTTCCATTTACAAGCACTTAAGAAAAGGTTTATTGACATTAGCTCTTGGTGAGGCCAATGAAGTTGAAGTTGACAAACTTAAGATTCAAGAAAGGAAGAGCATTTTTAGTTTTATTCTTTCAAATGCATTTTTAGCAGGTTTATTGATGGAAAATAAATTGACCTAGAAGCCATGATGGATAGAATAGGGCAAACCGCCATGGAGTAGCCTAGTAATCAATAACCTAAAAGGCTTCAATGGCACTCTTCTAATTAACTCGATATGTAACTTGTTAATAGTTTAAATGAATAGTTTAATTAAGTGTAGTTAATAAGTAGGTTATAATTTATGTTTATGGCTATTTGTACTTGTGGTAGCCATATGTTTTATTTTTTGTATCATAACATTGGTAAGCAAGAATTCACCAATCACTTAAAAACCTTTTCGAATAGATCTTTGGAGTTCAACTTTTTCTTTTGGTTCACCTCTAAGGTTGCAAATTTGTTATTTCAATTTTTAATCCATGTTTCATTGTCTACAATTTTTTTTGTCAAATGTAGGAATGAGATATATGATGCAACGAAGTTGTGCAAGGCTAGTGCTTCAACGGTTTGTCTGAGACTCACTTCTTCCATGGAACATTTCCTCTAGCTTCTAGATCAAAGGAAAAATGCATGCCCGAATGGAATAGGATGATCCATCACCGTTTTGGAACAACGAGTGGCAAAAGTGAGTAAACTATCAATTTATGTGGCTTGAAGGCATTTTGTCCAATTCATAAGTAAAATACCCTTCTCTTAGATTTGTCAATCTCATATTTCCCTCTGGTATTGATGAGAATCTCTTGGTGGATTATATGTTTTAGATGTTTTTGTTGTGACCACTTGCTAGCTTCATTGTGTTGAAATCTTTAGTTACTAGGTAAGATGCTTTAAACATCTTTGCTTTGAACTGGTTGTTATTAAGGAAGTTGTTTTATGGTGCTTATTTATTTAGAGGTAAAAGAATAATTACAAAGAAAATAAAATAGTTTTTTTAGCATAACATCATTTGATCCAATTGCAAACTACTTATGTAACATGTATGAGGCTGGTACATATAAATTAGGTAAAGTAAAACCCTTTTTTGTTATAGGTTGCATTTGGCTTTCAAGTGGTCAGAGCAAGCTGATATGACTTCATTAGGAAATTCTATTTGTTGCTTAGGTCTGTGCTTCGATATTTATATTTTCTTTTTTACTTCCACTCGGTCCATTAATTCTTTGTCTGTTTTCTATTTGGCTACTGAGAAGGTTTTGAAAGAGGATTTGATTTCTTATCTTGTGTTAATTTCTTATCTTTAGAACAGTGACTTAGTCACTATTATTTGGTAGAAGCGTGCTATTTGTTTGGAGTTCAGTGAGAAGGTTATTTAAGGATAGTGCTAAATCTCCTAAACTTTATGGGAAGATAATGTCTCAAACTAGTGTAAAAATTCCCTTTTTTTTTTTTTTTATAGAATTATGGTACTTGCAATATTTTACTGAAATAGAGATCTTTCCTCTCATATTGTAAGCTTGTAACCCTTTTTTGTGGCTTGCTCTTTGAAAGTCTATCAATGATAGCATCTTTCTCTAAGAAAGATCAAATTGTTCCTCCAAATAAAGATCTAAAACTAAATATTCTGTCATTTTTTTGTCTTTCAGGAATAAAGGTGCTTCAATCATCACTAAGAACGGCTTTCATTTTGATTTATTAGATATATGTGAGTTACTTTTATAAGTGTTAAGTATCTGACATTCAATTAAAGCATGTGAATGGAAAGTATTTGACCACGTTTAGATGTATGTAAGTTACTTTATATTCTCTATTGCAACTTCTAATTCAAAGCTTTAATACTACATTGTACAGGTACTTTATTCAAGGTGAGGATCGCTTGCATCGACAGTTATTGTGCAACTTACCAATCCACTATACTTCGCCCAAGGGATAACAGATCATGTTTCTTTTTTATATTGTAAACTTTCTAGTTTTTAAACTCCTTGTAGACATTTTAAGAATTAAGAATTTATTGATATTGATTTTTTTTTTTTTTGTTCAAGTGTTATGTACACAATTTTTAGTCGTATATGAAATAAGATTTGTGAGCTGCATATTAAAAAAATTTCTTGACAGGTAAAGACACAAACAAAATAGGTTGTAAATAGACATAAAAAGTGTCATGAAAACTAATAAATTGACATAAATAAATAGTCATATTACAAAAATGGATGACTATAAAAAAGTGTCAATATATAAGTTATAATGACAATATTAACATGTCGTTAATACTTCTTCAATGACTATATATGTGTGTCATTAATGATTTAACCATGACTAAAATAAAATGTCATAAATAGCTCAACCATGACTATGTATATGTGTCATTATAGTATTAACTGTAACTATAATAAAATGTCATAACTAGTTTTACGATGACACTTGTAAATTGTCGTTATTATTTCATCAATGACTCTATATATGTGTCACTAATGGTTCATCTATGACTATAATATAGTGTCATAATTGATTCTACCATGACACTTTTATTATAGTGTCATAGTTTAACATTCCGTGACAGCGGATACAATGACTCTTAAATTTAGTCATGGAAGGTGTTCATGACTATAAATTATAGTCATGGAATGTACTTTTTCTAGTAGTAGTGATGGAAGAAAACCTAAATTATTTAGATTTTTTAATTATAAATTTATTGTCATCTTATCAAGTTTTAATTATGGATAACTTTCTTTTTACTTCGATGATTATTTTTTAAGTTTTGACAAAATTAAAAGACCAAAATTAGATTTTTAAAAGTGTAGGGACCAAAATTAAACTAAAATAATAGTTGATGGACAAAAATAGTATTTTAATCTAAAAATTAACAAGGCCCTTTTTAAATACTTAGCAATTTTTTTTTAATTATTAGTTGTAGATTATTAAGTTACTTTATAACACTTCCCAATATAAAAAATGCTAATTAATTGTATCTTAATTATAAAAAAATAAGGGAAAATATTATTTTAATTTCTAGGTTTGGAGTGAAGTTTTAATTTGGTTTTTATATTTAAAAAATGAATATGTTTTTCTCTTACGTAATAACGATGCTCCACTTTAATCATTGAGATAATAGAAAGTTAATAACATAATAAAACGTTGACTAAAATGATGAAATGTTAACTTGAATGATGATAAATTAGTTTTAAATTTAATAGAATGATGAAGTGGTTATATTAAATTTTATTTTTGATGAAAAATGAATAACAAAAACAATAAATTCAAAACACACAACTTTCATTTTTAGAAAAAAAAAGGGTAAGAACCCTTTGCTCAGTCTTAAATTACTTTTCAAACTCCCACTTCTATTTTCTCCCTAAAAATGTTCAAGTGGAGTAAAATTTTCACCTATGAATTTCCAAGCTCCCCTTTCCTTCTGTAGAAACTTTATAAATTTGAATTAAAAGTTTTATTTAGATACAATTTATAGTGGTTTTCAAAATGAAATTTTACATTGTAGAGATAAAAAGTTTGGATTTCTTTTACCGTTTTTCTTGCGTATGCCGTTTCAAGTTTAATGTTTTTATTATTTATTTTTCATTAAAAATAAATTTTAATATAACGACATCATCAATTTATTAAATTTAAAAATTAGTCTCGTTTTCATTCAAGTCCATATTTCATCATTTTAATCAACATTCCATTATAATATTAACGGTTATTTTATGTTAAGGACTAAAATAAAATATTATTAAAATGTAAAGAATAAAAATGTTCATTTTTTAAATTAAATTTAAGAACTAAAAATATATAGGAAAATTTGTACGAATTTTCTAATCAACTTTCCGAAAATCTTGCCCCATTATTTGTGTTGCCTCATTTTGTCAACTTTCTTTCTAATTCTCATTCCTTCTTATCCAAGCTTTTAGCAAATAAAGTTACCAATTTATGTGAGTAAATGATAACCTTTTATATTTTGTATGCAAATAAATAATTTAAGGGATAAAATACTTAATTTTACTAAGGGCTTGTTTGGCTAGGACGGGAAGGGAAGGGAAGGGAAAAGAAGGGAAGTGAGAGTAAATTGGTGTTTGGTGGGAAGGGAAGATAAAAGAAGTGATAGTAAATTGGTGTTTGGTGGGATGAGAAAAGTAGTGAAGTGATGTTTTTGTTAAAAAATAGATATTTAATATTTTTAATATAATGTTTATAATATATCATTTTATATTTATTTTATTTATTATTTAAATAAAATTTAAAAATTTAATAACTTTCATTATCAAAATATATAAATTTCATAATTGTTAAAAAAAAATAGATAAATATAATTTTTTATAATGAAATTAAGTTTAGAAATTCAAATCAAGATAGATGTAATAAAAAGATAACTATTTTAATTATTTTGAGTAATTATTTTAGGATTATTTAAATATATATTTCTATTTATTTTATAAAATGTATAAATTTAAAAAAAATTGATAAATAATAAAATTAATATATATTTGTATATAAATTTTTTTAAATGCATACATTGTCCATAAAAGTCAAATATATAAACAATTACAAATATTGTTTAAAGAACTTGATATATCTATAAAAATAATAATAATAATAATTGTTGCATTTTAAAATAAAAATATATATAAATAGCATATAGTATAAATTTAATCAATTAAGTGGTTCTAAAAAAATCCATTAACTTAAATGAATGAATTAGTAAAAGTTAACAAGTTTATTATTTTATTTAAAATAAAGTTTATGATCAAATCAAATGCATCAAATTATAATTATAAAAACATCAAACTACAAATATGTTTTAAAAAATAGGATGTATTTAGAAGAAAAAAATAGATAAATATTGTATTTTGAAAAAAATTGATACTAATAAATAAATAAAGAAATAAAGGAAAGTTTGTATTTAGAAGAAAAAAAAAATTAAGAAAGAAGGAAAGTGAATTTAAAAGAAATAAAGCAAAAAAAAAAAAAAAAAAAAAGACAGCGACTTGCCAAGGTTGGGCGGGTTACGCTACTGGTAAACCCGGCGGCCCAAACGCTGGGCAGGGCCCGCCCCTTCCCTTCCCGGGCTGATATGGGCGGGCCAAACAAGCCCTAAATGATACAGATTATTTTTTTAAATTTAATTTTTTTAATCAAATTATAGTAATTATTTTTTGGGAGACTTTTCATGAATAATAAGACAAATGAAAAAAAAATGTATGTCAAATAGCTTGACAACGGGAATAACCACAATCAACTCAATCCATCTTGACAGATTGAGTTGGATTGCATGCATTTTTTGTTGAGTTCGGTTAAAAGTTAACTTAAAATTAACATGAGCCAAATCGACCAATCTAAATTGTGCATCTTTATTCTATTTAATTATTATTGTTAAAAATTTTTATTTTTCAATATTCTTTAAATTTTTTTATGATCTATATATATCATGATAAAAATGTATATATATCAAATTATGTATCTATTTTTGTTGTCGAAATAAGTCTTGTATTTTTGTTATTTTAATAATCTGTTTGTTTTCTATATAAACCATAATCGTAGGATTAGTAATGAATGACTTTTGATTGAATTTTTTATATATGTAATATTTATATTCATTTTATTATTATGATATTTGCAATGTATTGATAAATCCAAAGACAAAAAATTGGATTGAGTTGAATCCAACCCAACTCGACTCATGTATGTCCATATCACTAACTATAACTTATAAAAGCATAGAAGCATTAAATTCTATTTTTTATTTAACCATTTGTAATCTATCCATTTTATTATACAGAAACACAACATTTTTGGTCAAATTGTGAACAAGAACATGAATAATTCCAAGCCCAACATTGTCAAAAAAAACCAAAAACTCACACAAACTTAACAGAGATCGGACTTCTAACGACGTGTTTATCAGAAACCCATTTGAGATACCCTTGCCCAAATTCCGGTTCAACCGAACCGATTCTCTCAAACGTCACCGAATACGTCACTTTCTGGTTCATCTTCGAGAAGAAGATCTTACTCGGCCGGACCGTGACAGAAACGGCCGGCGGCGCTTCAACGACAACGGTATAAACTTCGTATTCACCGCCGACATTCGTCACAGTTCTAGCAAACGTTTGCGGCGATCCTAAAACAACGCTAAAAGATGGGTAATTGAGATCTCCTTCTTTGATTCTTGGTTTTGCCGAACAATCAATTGGTTTATGAGCAATGAGGGAAACTTGGTTGTTTTTGTAACCCAATCCACAGAGATAAGGAATGTAATCGTCGGGCTGGATGTCGTAGATTAATCCAGGGTCCTCTGTTTTTGATGGGTTTACATGACCCGACCCGACCGCGAAGAAATCAGCCGGGTTTAGATTTTGATCCAGAATTGGTTGGTTGTTGAGATTTGTTATGTTGGCGGTTGTCATTATGGCGGATTTGATGGCGGCTGGTGACCAATTGGGATGAGAGCTTTTGATTAGAGCTGCAATGCCGCTGAGATGGGGACAGGACATTGATGTTCCTGAAATTATGTTGAATGTTGACTTTGTGTTTGTGTTGTTGTTTAATGGGAATGGCCATGCGGCTAAGATGCTGACACCGGGACCGGTTACGTCCGGTTTCAAGATTCCAGGGCTTGCAATGCTTGGACCTCGAGATGAAAATGAAGCTATGGCCGGTGAAAATTCATCGCCAATTGTTGTTCCTTTGAAAATTATTGTGGCTTTTGGGGTTTCTGTTGTGTTTATGTAGGATTTGATCTTCAGCGCCGCCGTGTGGCTGACGTGGCTCGCCGGAAGTACGTGTGCGTCTGCTTCGGTGCTGAATCCGTCCTGTTTTTGGTTTATTAGGATCATGGCGGCGCCGCCGGCGTTCTTTACTTCAACCCCTTTTGCAATTCTTGGTACTCCTCCTCCTCTTTCACATACCACAATTTTTCCCTTTGCGTTGATGTCTTTTAAAGATCCTTCTCCACATAAAGCATTTGTTTGATTCTTCTCACCTGCGTAAATAAGAGGGAGTAATGTTGGTTGGAAATCACTTGGTTGGAAGAGAGATTCTCCGTCGAATTCTTCTCCGTTTCCGAGCTTGGCGGTGGCTACGATTCTTCGGTCGATCGTGCTAGCTGCGACCGTTAGAATCCACGGGGCTTCATTCGACAATGTGGCATTAAAAGGGCCGGAGTTAGCAGCAGAGCAACTCACAAAAATCCCCTTTTGAATGGCTGCGAATGCGCCTATAGCAACAACGTCTAGGAAGAATGGAACGGATGTGTTGCCCCCTAGCGAGAGTGAGAGCACGTCAACGCCGTCTTCTACCGCAGCGTCGAGTGCTGCGAGAATGTCGGTATCGGGACAGTCTTCTCCGAAGCACACTTTGTAGATGGCAAGGTGAGCTAAAGGTGCCATGCCAACGGCTGTGCCTTTAGCATTTCCTAATGCCTCCGCGCCCTCGACGAAAGCACCTGCAGCGGTGCTCGCCGTGTGAGTCCCATGGCCATCTTCATCGATAGGAGAGTCATCCATTGTTGTGGTTCCCTTCAAGGCTTGTGTTGCGAGATTAAATGATCTCGCGCCTATAAGCTTGTTGTTACATGCCGAGAAATTGAACTCGCATCTTCCTTTCCATTTGGCTGGAGGTGGTGGCATTCCCGCATCATCAAATGAAGGATGGCTCGGAGTAATACCACCATCCAACACTCCTATGATCACGCCCTTTCCAAAGTTCGAATCTTTCCAAAACCCAAATTGGCGATTCAATCCTAGAAAATCCGGGGTGTGAGTAGTATGCAATTGCAATATCCTTTCACGCCTTGCTGACACAAAACCATGCTTCCCTTCCATAGATTTCACTTGTTCTTCAGTAAGTCGTGCAGCGAAACCACTCATCACATTTCGATATGAATATAGCAACTTTGAACTTGCCGGTAAGAACGACCGATGCCAGCTCTCAAGATCGTCCACTGTCTCGGGCTTCTCCACATGGATAATGTAAGTTTGATGATCGACCAATGGCAACTCAGTTACTTGAGCTCGAATGCCATGAAAGCCAAGCAAGAGAAGGAGAAAAAGAGAAGGTAAAAGAACCATTGTTGAAGGGATGTTGTTGATGAACTCAACAAAGATAATGGTTTTTTTATATTGGGGAAAGAAAGGCAGCCATGGCCGGCAGTTGAGTATGAAACTTTCAAAGGATATAAAAAGATAGCAATTGGAGGCTTGTGGGGAGGCCTGCAAGGAGTTGACTTGTTACGATGATTCATGCTGATAGTAACATGAATGGTATATTAACTTTGTGAACTATTTCTTTATAGGCTTTGAAATGGATGTTATCTAATAGGCATTTAGTTGTGAACCTTAAGCTTTTGTTTTGAGAATAAAAGGAACGAATTTTTGTGTTCATGTGAATTCTAATTAAATTAAATAAGAGAACTGGTATTTTTTCCATATTTTTATAGAGAATAAATAAGGCAAAAATTCAAAGTTTGAAGTTTTTCATTTTTATATACGAGTGTGTGAGCGAACTCAACATATGAAAATGATCGTTATAAATTGAACACAACATTTTAGTTTCCAAGACCCTCATGACCATTGAATCAACCTATGAGAGTTAAGAGTTTGTCTCTATATTTGAATAAAATCAGAGTTTAGATGGCTTAAAATATTAGAGTTTAGTTTCTATAGATCGAAGAAAGTTGGAATTTAGTTAGTTCTATGATTTTATAAAATCTAAAATATATTAGATAACATATGAAATCACACACATATTAAATACATATTACTTAACAATTAAAAACAAAAAGGATTATTTTTTAAACTTTATCAAATTATAGAGACTAAATTCTAGTTTTTAAAACCATAGAAATAAATTCTGCATTTTTTCAAATCATAAAGGCTAAATTCTAGTTCTAAAAAATATGCTCCCCTCAAAGTTTAAGTTCGATATTTTCCAATACTTAGCCTAAGAACGGACGTGGTTACCTTTATTTTAAAAAAACTTTAAAAACTAAACTCTAATTTCTTACTCATACAATAAGACAATGTTTTTAGCCTCGTTTTAATTATTTTTTTTTTGGTTTAATTTTCTGCAATTTCTTTAACTATAATTTTCACACTTATTGAAGAAACATTTAAGTTTGTTCCTAAAAAAAAAAGAAACATTTAAGTTTATGGCCAAGTTTTACAAAGATGGTCTTTGACTTACGAGATGATGGCCTGACTCTGATATCTTTTTTATCCTGAATATAATTTTTTCATTCACTGTAATAACTCATAGGTTTTGTCGTTTTGATATCTTCGTTTTTCTCCATTGATGGAAAAAGTAAGGAGTGGGAATATATAATATTGAAGAGAGTTGTTCGTGTGCAATACTCCTTCGGTGTCTCCGGTATCTGCCCTAGGGACGGGCATGGTTACCTTTATATCAAAAAATATTGAAGAGAGTTGGCTTAGGGATATCAGCACTGATGATTGGCTTAAGCCTAAAAAAAGTGTAAACAAACTTATTCTTTTCCATAACCCAACAAGTTTAATTATAACATTTGTCAAGGTTGAAGGTGAAAAATCAGGTATAATGAAGAGACACTATCATGGTTTGAAAGAAGGCAAAAGCCCTTCCTTCTGAGCCATTTCATAGAGTGCGATGGCCATTAGAGCTTTCGAATCTGCTGTAACGCGCCACAGTTTTTCGTAGGGAACAACATGAACCTTAATACGCTCACCGTGATCACGAAGGCCGGTTTCTTTTCCTTGCAGCTCTGCTATTGTCTGTTTACTTGCAGATCCTCGGTATAAGAAGAGACCGATTCCCTCATCACATCCTCCCTAACCACGAATGTGTAAGAAAACGTTTAGTCTTTGCTAATATACAAAACAAGGGAAAGCGGGAAGCTAATGAAGCCATGGTGCGTAAAACTAAGATGTTTGTGTTTGTTTTTTGTGTAATGATTTCCATAGAACTGTGATAAGCCTCCAAGAGACCGAGAAGTATAGTTAAGAGGGTAGGTCAAAAGTGAGTTGATTAGGTATTTATTGGTGGGCGAGGCCCATCGAATGCGATAGGTCGTAACACAATTTTCTGACCTCTGTTTGGCTCAAAATGAACAAACTTATAAGACAAAATGGTTCTTAAAATACAAACTTATAATTGTATATTTCCAACAGACAGATCTTAAAAAGACGTTGAAGATTAACGGCCAAGGATCATTAGGAACCTGAATAGAAGAGTAGCCTGCTCACGAGTCATGACTACTAAATTTTCAATTACTATCAGTTAAAATGTGAACTTACGGGAGAAGGAAAGACTCTGCATCCTGTCGATGGGTCCAGGAAGCCGGTAAGATCGACCATGTCCTCGAGCTTTAACTGAATGCCAATTTCTTCTTCAACCTGCCATGATTACCACATCAAATAACACACAAGAGCAAAAGAAAATCTCATTCTTCCTTTAATGAAGAGACCTCCATAACTTGGATTCTTCAGTCAAATGTTGTTTAATACTTAACAGGGATAAATTACAAGTTTAGCATTTGAACTTTCATGTTTGTGTCTATTTGGTGCCTAAACTTTTCTAAGTGTCTATTAAGTCCCCGAACATTCAAATCTGTGTCTATTTGATCCCCAAACTTAAGTGTCCAAAGTTTATTTATTTTCACAATCCCCCCGATTTTATTGTGTAGTGCATTTTTTGTTTGTACATCTCTGTAGGTAGATATAAGTCACCACCATTTCCTTCAACCTCAACATGTCCCTTTTGGCATCTAACTATAACTTGATAATCAACACTTCAAAAAAAAAAGGAAAAAGGAAAATCCTCTTTAGGGAAAATGGGAAAAACAAGATTCCATGAAGAAAAGAAGAAAGAAATTACCATGCAACATAGCATATCAGCATAAAGTCGGTAATTCTTTTTTCTAATTATAAAAACATAAAGTTGTATCGTGTTGAAAGAGAGAGAGAGAGAGAGATCAGACCTCCCGGACTGCTGTGCCAACGAAATCCCCCTTGTCGTCGTCCAACATACCAGCGGGCAATTCCAACATGAGCTTCCCAACTGGAACTCTAACCTTAAACATGAAATTTCAACTCTGTTTGATCAAAATTCAAATTTCAAGCAGTGTTTCAGAAACCAAACAAGCTGATAAATGCAGCCACTGGAGGTGCATTTAGCATAGCATCCAATAGCAGGGGTAAAGATTTAATCTATACACAACTGGCGAATTTCAAAAAGTAATAACAAATAAAATGAAAATTATAAACATCAACCTGCTCAGTCAAGACAGCATAAGTTTCTCCTTCGCAATTCAAAAGGATAAGCACAGCGACAGCAGGTCCTCTAGCAAATACAATACCTGGAACCTAAGCAAGTTTTAGTTCGTGGAAAAGAAGGAAACAGCAGCATTAGAAAATTCCCCAAATTTATCTACCAAGAGTAGATCAAACTACACTAGTTCCAAATTGATTACTTTTCCATAATATTAATTAATATGGCTTCACTCTGATTAACAAAAAGGGAAGAGATAAGGCTAGAGGCGCAAGACACAAAAAGGTCCAAAGGCTGTCTGGGGCTTGAGACGCAAAGTGCAAAAAAAGTGCGGTCTTTTTTTACAAGGCACACCATGTACAAAAGAATATTAAAAATATTTATACACCACAAAATATATATATATATTAATCACTCTCAATATAGAGCATTTCAATATTCATCTACATATCTTTAAAACAAAAGGAAGCTTCACAATATTAGTAAGACTGTATCTATTCTTAATAATAAATAAATCCTCAAGTTCAAACTCATCTTTTCTGAATATGAAATCATTCTCACTCCCTCCATTATTGGGACTTATATCCCTCTAAAAACATAACAAATGGCATTGTTTTGCTAAGTTTCGAATAATTAAAAAGAAAACAACAAAGCCCCTTTGAGGCGCGCTTTTGGGAGTTAGGGCTTCACCGAAAAGTGCACGAAGTGCAAAAGAGGCGCACTTTTTAAAATGCGTTGGCCTTTTACGAGGCAATGCGCAAGAAGTGCGCCTCGGACTTTTGGGGGCGTTTTTTTGTGCCTTAGTGGGCTTTTTAAAACACTGGGCTAGAGCATATTTGAGAGCGATTTTTGAATAGGTGATTGCAGTAAAACTAGTGATCTTACCAAAAATGTTAAATAATCAATCATTTTAGTGTTTGAATCCACACTCTAAAAGTGATTTATAAGAATGAATGCTTACCTTTAAGCATATTTTTAGGATCACCGAATTAGTAAAATTCACTTCCCACATAATGATTATTTTCTTCAACAGATTCTCTGTTATTCACTTGACCAAAAATCACATCCCAGGTGATAGACCAAAATCATCCCAAACATAAACTGATTCTAAACAGTCAGATCCTAATATCAATTAACAGATTTTAACCAATTTAGCAACAGAGCAAATAAACGATAATTTACAAATACCTTATTCCCTGTTTGTTTATCATAGATATCGGCTTTAAATTTGAGAAACCCAATTCTCCTTCCGAACATATCAACTCCCTAAACAAAAACGACCCTCAATTACATTTTGAAAAAAAAAGTAGATTTAAAAAAAAATAAATAAATAAATAAAGCTGAAACTCGACGAATTTACTTTCCACGACCTGAATAAGAACTTGCTTCATATACATGGCTCCGTTCGCTAAAATCCCACACTCACTTTGCAAATTCATCAGCCACTGTTTGAACAACGATGAATCGACAGCATTTCTGCAATATCAAGCACCGGTTTTAAAAAATACGGTAAAATATAAGTTTAGTTTCTGTAGTTAGTAGAAAGTTGGTGTTTAGTTCTTATGGGTTCAAAAACTGAATGAGAAAATATAGAATTCAGTCCAATGGTTTGATAAAGCCCTAAAAATAATCCTTACCATTTCTTTTTTTTTTTTGAAACAAGGTAATCATTTTTTTTTTTGAAACAAGGTAATCACGCCCGTCCGTAGGCCAGGCACCGGAGACATCAAATTAGTACTGTTACAGTCGAGTCTCGAACCTGAGATCCTGAGGGGAGTATACCCTCAAAGCCCAAGTCTTCAACCACTGCGCCACCTCTTGGTGACAATCCTTACCATTTCTAATCGTCAACAAATGAAGTACCGTAAAATTTGTTATTTTTTTAGTACAAATTGAAGGACGGTAACCACGAACCTTATACAGGTATAACGTGAGAGTCAAATACCAATTTTTAATATCGAACTCATAACCTTGAACTGACTAATAAATTGGTGTCAATCATATAATTATAAGTTAAGTGATTGATATAACAAAAAAAACATATAATTTATGCATGAACAGTGATTTCATATATTTAATAAGTCAACGTCAAGTGAACTATATCTTCAAAAGACTAAATTGTAAGTTTATTCAAAGCATACGATTAAACTCTAACTATCTTCCAATCATAGGACTAATTTACCCAAAAAGCGCTTCGAAAAGATAAAATCGAAGAAATTGAATAGCAAATTCCATTGCAGGGCTACAGATAGTGTCAATGATTGAATGGAGGATCCATATACTTAGTAATATGTTTCAGAAAAAAAGAAGATCAGAAAAGGAATTGAAGTTACCGGAAATCGGAATCGGAGACACCGGGAGCGGCCAGAATCCGCACGGGTTGGTCGATCTGGCACGGCAACGAGATGGATTGAGTTGGAATGGAAGAATCGGCCGACATTTTGCACCAAAAAGATCTGTATCCGATGGAATTAGAGCGAAGCAATGAGGAAGAAGGGGAAAACTGAAACCCTAAGCGCAAAGAGCGCAGAGATATGGAGGGTTGAAGAAGAAACTGCCTCATTTTTTAATCCAAATTCTGTTTTTTTAATCCAAAATGTGTTTGTGCTTTTCTTTCTGTTTTTTCATACTAAATATGGCGGATTAAATGTAAAAATGGGTCTTTTTCAAAAATTTACTACTTAAATGGGTTTTATTTCAAACATATTTTCAAAATGAGTCTAATTTTTTGTCTTCATGTAGTGATAATTATAGTAAAGTCACCACCACCTTGAATTTTTCAAAATTGGATTTATCTTGGATGGAAAAGTGGATGGAAAGTTATTCTTTTTTTTAATTATTATTTTCTTTTTTTAATGTGTTACCTTATCATATTTTTTAAATTTTCTAATTGATTTAACTAAACAAATATTTTTTTTATCCTAAGTTTATTTATTTTTTATCCTAAATTAAAATGATATTAATTATTTATATATATTTTTAACCTAAATCATTTATACAATGAAACGAAACTTGAATCAAAATAGGAAATATTTTATTTATAGTGGAAATGGAAAAATATTTGAATAGGGCAACATGAAAATTTGTAGGTGAGGTATAATATTTGTTATAAAATTGTGTTCATATTTATATCCTTGTATGTTTATCATTGTCATAATATTAGGTACTATATATTTTTAGTTGTATTATACTTTCACTAGTAATATGATTTTTATTAAAATAAGAGCTAGTTATTTTTAAAAAAATTATTTAAAAAACTACAAGTTAAATTTTTTTTTTCTTTTCAAAAACTGTTTGAAAATAGTAGGGTAAAAAATTACTTTAAAATATCATTTTAAATAATTACATTTAGAAATTTATATTTAAATATATCTCTAAAAACAAGTTGAAAAAATAAATTAAAAATGTAAATATGAAAAAAATTGTATAATAATAATTATACAAAAATATAAATACTATACAATGTATAGTATGAACAAACTGCTTATGGAAGTTTAAAAAAAAAACAAAAGTTTTCAAGCAAAAATATAAATATAAACAAAATTATATAATAATTATTCTTTAACCATAACTTCTAATAAAAATTTGATAAAAAATAAACATGTAATAAAAATTAAATATGTATATCTATATTTACAATCTAAGCAATGAAATTGTCAAGTCATCGACCCATTTGATATAAATAATTTAGGTTTAAAAAATATATAAATATGATATCATTTTATTAATATAAATAAGAAATGATTAGTATAAATGATTTAGATTTAAAAGATATATAAATAATTAATATCATTTTATTTTAGGATGAAAAAATAAATATGATTAAGATGAAAAATATTTAATTAATTAAATTAATTAAAAATAAAAAAATAAAAAATGTTTATGATGATATATTAAAAACAAAATAGAAAATAATAATTAAAAAATGTAATTGAATTGGATGTTTAATAATTAAAAAAGTATAATATATTAATTGATTGAATTGTTTAATAATAAAAAAAATAAAAATAAAAATGAAGCAACTTTCCATCCCATTTTTCCATCTAAGTTAAATCATTTTTGAAAAGTTTAAGGTGGTGGTGACTTTACTATAGTCATCACTACATGAAGACAAAAAATTAGACCCATTTTGACAATATGTTTGAAATAAAACCCATTTAAGTAGTAAGTTTTTGAAAAAGACCCATTTTTACATTTAACCCAAATATGGCTGAGTATTAAATTTTAAATCACATTTTTTGTTGCAATGCTGTGGCAATTCAAATTGGAAAAACACGGAAACAAAAGAACCAATTGGGATCAATTGCTGGATGAAGCTTCGAACCGTAATCGAGAATCGAAAGAAGAAGAAAAAAAAACAACAAGAAGAATAATGTGGTTCGGACTTAGCCTACTCCACTATTGAATCGAGCGAGAACAATTTTATCATCGAAATTTTGAGAATTAAGGATACAAAGAAGAATTGCACCTTAAAACTCATTTTAAACTGCTATTTTAAAATCCCTAAACATGTACAAATACATTTAGGGAAGAAAGGCCAACTAATATAACCAAATGGGAAAATACCAAGATATCCCTGGTCTTCTTAGTGGACAAAATAGTCATACCAGCATATGTAATTACAGATCGTCGTTTGTCAATATCAGTTGCATAATCAAAGTTGAAGAATCCAATAATGGAAATTTCAGTATCATTGCATTTGATGAAAAATCAAACCTTTTGAAATTGTCCCTTTAACAAAACGCAGAGTCCATTTCAAGGCTTCCCAGTGAGACTTTGCAGGGTTGCTCATAAATCTACTCAAAATACTCATTGTGTGAGTTAGATTAGGTCTGCAGCAGATCATACTATACATTAAACTTCCTACCACCCTTGAATAAAGTTGTGATGTACCACAATCGACAAAAGTGCTCTTATGGATGTATGTCTAACCATAGGTGCATAAACCTCATTGAAGTCAATTCCTTGAATTTGGGTGACTCCTTTTGCTACTAATCTCACCTTGTATCTAGGATTCAACATACCATTTGAACCTGGTTTGATTTTAAAAATCAATTTGCAGTCTATGATCTTTTGTTCAGATGGCTTATCAGTCAAGACCCAAGTTCTATTTTTATGCAATGAATTTAATTCATCTCTCATGGCTTGTATCCATAATTCTGATTCCTTTAATCCTACTGCTTGTTTATATGAACTTTGTTCCAAGTTATTGATATTGGACTCATAACAATTAAAAACATATTATGTGTAGTTGGTTTCATCAAACCTAGCAGGTGGTCTAATGGTCCTTCTTGTTTGATCTCTAGTCAATTGATATAAACTCAATTCTCCTAATTCAGTTGTTTCAATGACAGTGGTGTTATCACCCCGGGATCTTGACTATTTTCTGGTTCATCCTCAAGTGTTTCAAAATGTTCTTGTGGTTGTTCTTCTAGTATTGATTATGTTATTGGTTGTGGTTCTAGCAATATTTCAAAAAAGCTTGAATCTGCATCATTTTCAAATTGGTCCATATTTGTTGATTGTCATGACATTTTACTTCATCAAAAGTAACATCTATACTAACAAAACACCTATCATTTCCCTTTTCTAAAGACAATAATTTGTAGCCTTTAACTTCAATGGGATAACCAATGAATAAGCATTTTAAAGCGCTTGGATCAAGCTTGTCTTGCTTCATATGTGCATATGTAAGGCATCCAAAGATCTTTAAATGTTTTCATGAAGGTGGTTTTCCAGTCCAAAAATCTTCCATTCCCTGAATTTTACAAAAGCTTCATCTTTTGATTTTAAAAAATATACCCATAACTTTCTCGAATAATCATCAATCAGGGATGAGCAATATCTGGCATTTCCATTTGTTCTAACTCTTGGTGGTCCCAGAGGGCTGCATGGATGTAATCCAGAATTGCCTTGGACTTAACCAAAGATCTGCTGAATTTTCTTCTAGTTGCTTTGCTGAGAACACAATGTTCACATATCTCAATGTCTTTTGGTTTATTTTTTACCAATATGGTCTTGTTTGTGCAAATGACTCAAGCCATTATTACTGATGTGAGCCATTCTAGCATGCCATAACTGATCATTCTTGGATTCTGGAGTGACTTAAAATGCAGATTCTGAGTTTTCCGCTATACTATCAAAGATGTAAAAGCCATTGATAAGAGTTCCAGTTAGCTTAACTTTGGAGTTTTTGCTTTTTAAACGTCCATTGAATGAACTGTAGGTATATCCATTTTCATCAAAGGTTTCCAAAGATATAAGGCTGCGTTTGAGACCTAGTACGTATCTAACAGAAGATAATTTCTTGATCTCACAATTATTCAATCTTATTATCACAGTACCATCTTTACTCTTCCATGGTCACATTTCTCCATATCTTCAAAATAATGTATGTTAGGAGTCATATGGTATGTGCATCCAGAATCCATCAGCCATTCTATCTTTTTTCTTTTCAAAGAATCAATGACAAGTACTTCTGCTGAATCATATCCATCTAGAAAAGTTGACTGCATCTGCATCTTCTGACTTGATTGGTAACTTTCCTTTCCTTTTAAGTATTGCACATTCAAATTTTGTATGTCCCTGTTTTTGTTGCCTTGCTTATTTCCTCGCTTATAACTCTTCTTCTAGTGTTCTTTTCCATATTTGTTCTTTAAGAACAATGCTTCTAATTCTTTCTTTTCAACTTTTTACTCCAATTCTTTAGATTTCAAAGAATCAATTATCAAGTCTACAGTGAAGGCATCTCAACCATATTTAAGAGCTTTTTTCACATCTTTATATTTGTCTGGAAGTGAGTTTAAAAGTATTACAGCTTGATTGTCTGCTTCAATCTTCTCTCCCGAGTTTGTGAGATCACGAGTTATCCTAGTAAACTCATCAAAATTCTCTTCTAAATCCTTAGAAGGTTCCATCTTGTAACCAAAATATCTTTTTTTCAAAAAAGATTTGTTGGTTAATGTTTTAGACATGAAAAGTTCATCTAACTTTTTCTATAACTCTGAAACTTCTTCAATATCAACCACTCTTCTAAGTACGTTATCGGGTAGATACAATATGATAGTACTATAAACAATATCAAGAATTTCTTGCTTTTCAATTGGAGTAATGGAATCAGGCCACTTACTTTGATCATTGAGTGCACGCGTCGCCTTTTGTTGAACTAAAAGCACATTCATCTTCTTTTTCCACAAGACGTAATTGCCATTTCCATCAAACTTTTTCTATTTCAAAATGGGCTGACATCTCCACCTCTATTTTTTTTATCAAGAACTTCAGATTCTGATCAAGAAATTCTTGGAACCTCCAAGAAACTCACATCAAAAGAAATTTTCACCCCGAAAGCTCTGATACCAATTGTTGCAATGTTGTGGCAATTCAAATTGGAAAAACGAGATCAATTTCTGGATGAAGCTTCGAACAAGAACAGAGTAATCGAATACAGAGAGTAGAGAGAAGAAGAAGAAGAAGAAGGAAAAAAAACAACAAGAAGATTAAAGTGGTTCGGACTTAGCCTACTCCACTGTTGAATCGAAGGGAAACATTTTTATTATCCTTGCAGAGGAATTTTGAGAATCACACCTTAAAACTCATTTTAAACTGTTATTTTAAAATCCCAAAAAATTCACTAATACATTTGGGGAAGAAAGGTCAACTAATATAACCAAATGGGAAAATACCAAAATATCCCTGGTCTTCTTAGTGGACAAAATAGTTGTTGAGCTTTCAGATTGATTTCACATTTTTGCATCTATACGATATGTATAGAGGTGTTCAAACAATCTGACAATTCAAATAACTCAAACCAAATCAAGTCAATCGAACGAGTTGGGTTAAGTTAAATATATTTGTAAGTTGAGTTGAGTACATATTAATGAAACTTTCGTAAATTTGATTGGATCAAAGGTTAATCTAGCTAACTCAACTAACTAAATTTATTATTAACTTTAGAAAATAGTTTTTTACCTATAAAATAGTTATATATGTATATATTTCTTTTATTTCATTATTATTTTTAGACTTTTTATTTTATATTATTTTTTTTGAAATATTATTAAGTTTTTAGAATGTATATATTGTGATAGAAATATATAGTCAAATTATGTCATATATTTTTGTTCATTTTAATTATCTATTGAAGTCAAATGTATTTGTTGTTATATTTTATATTTGAAATCTTCTATAAGAAACATAATACGACTAATATGGTGAGTGGCTTTTTTTTTTTTTTTTTTTGAAATCTATGGTGAGTGGCTTTTGATTGAATATTTTTCATGTTTAATATTTATATTCATTTTATTACATTAATATGATAATGGTTGGATATTGTATTTTGTTTGTGCATGGTGTATAACTAATCTAATAAAATGAATGGGTCGGTGACACAATTGTTTATCGGATTTGATATTAATCCATTTTCAATTCAACTTTCCTTTTTTTTCTAATTCAACGTAGGTTAAAAGTTGGAGCAAATTTGGGAAGCCTGGGGTTGCTTATCATATCTATTGAGTATTTAATTCTAACAGTTATATTGAGGAATTATTTTGATTAATTAAAAATTAAAAGTTGTAGTAAAAAACTTGTTTGAATATATTTTTTGTGTAGAAGAGTTAAAAGTAAAAACTTTTGTTTAGATGTAAATTTAAAATGAGTAGTTATAAAAGTAACGATTAAAAATGAGAGATTAAAAATGAGTTATTTTGATTCATTTGAAATGAATAATTAAAAATAGATAATTATAAATGATTGAATAGTTATAAATGAAAAATTAAAAATAAAAAGAATAAAAAATTAATAAAAACTTGTTTGAATATAAATTTTTGAAAAGAGTCGATAAACTCTCCAACTAAATACCGTCTAATATGACAAACAAGCAGCCCCTCAATTGTGAATTTTGCAAATTGCAAGTTTGAAAATCTTGTTGAGCATTGGGAGAACGTACAGATTGAGTTAATGGACCACTCTATCGACTCTGACTGACATATGGCCCACAGCCTTATGGATCTTTGGGCCCAAACCGGCCTAAGGACCTAATTAATGTACGATCACTTTCTCAACAACCAAACACAAAATAAACAAAAAAAAATTTACAAAAAAGAAAAGAAAAACATTATTGAGTCGAAATAGTCTAAGAAAACGTAAGGAGATGTGGTCGAGAAAGTTTGAATGAGTTATTTACAAAAATATATATATATTTGGATAAAGTTATTTGATGGAGGGACGGTAAAAAAAGACTATGTTAGAATAAGAGGTTATTTGTTTGACATATTTAAGTAGATTTAGTTTTAAGGATTATATTGAGAAGTTATGTTGGGTAGTTAAAAATTGAAAAATATAACCAAAAATTCGTTTAGATGTAGCTTTTGTATGGAAGAGTTAGAGTCAAAATCTTGTTTGGATGTAAATTTAAAATGAGTAATTATTTTTAGTAGTTAAAAAAGAAATGTTTAAAAATGAGTAGTTAAAAATAAGTTATTTTGATTGTTTTGAAAGGAATTATTAAAAATAAATTGTTAGAAATGAGAGTTATTTTTAAAAGTAAAAATGAGGAGAAATTAGTTAAAACTCGTTTGGACGTAGGTTTTCAAGAAAAAAATCCTAGCTAAATATGTCAAACAAATCGCTTAGGGGGATGTTTGAATTTTGGTGTTGAAAAGAGGGGAGAGGAGAGAAAGTTGAAGAGAAAGAGGAAGTAGAGTAATTTGAAGATATGAAGTAGTTGTTTGGAGATTGATGTTTTGGAGAGGAGTGTCGTAAGAATATTTATTTTATATTGATTTTTTATAATGTAATGATTGTAGATTTTAGATTGATTGATAAATATAATATATTTTATTTTATATTGTGTGGTTGAAAATTAGAGAAAGTTTGATGTGATATTTGATAATATTAGATAAAATATATTTTGTATTATATTTTATGATTGAAAATTGAAAAAAATGTTTGATGAGACATTTAAAAGATTTAATGTGATATTAGAGGAGAGGTTGAGAAGAAATTGAGGAGGGGACAAACATAGAATTGTAAATTTCAACCACATAATATAAAATAAAATATATTATATTTATCAATCAATCCAAAATTTATAATCATTACATTATAAAAAATCAATATAAAATAAATACTATTACAACATCTCCTCTACAAAACATCAATCTCTAAATAACTATCCTCTTTCTCTTCAATTTTCTCTCCTCTCCTCTCTTTAACGCAAAAATCTAATCACCTTGAGGTGTTGGAATGAGTATGACACAAAAATTTTAAAAACATTATTAATATATATATACAAAATAAGAAATTTGATCATTTATTTTATATGGGAAACAGCTGGAGACATGAGATAAATGTTTAGGGAAAAAAAACAACAGAAAATAACGAGGTAAATAGTTTAGCATGCGATAATCTATGAACATTCATGAGTAAGATAAGTTTCACACGACTCTCGTGAATAGCTATGCCAAATGAATTTAATTATTTGTTGCAATGGAAGACCCCCAAAAATAGATGATCACAAATTCAAAATCATTTTCTCTCCTTCCATGTGACATCGCCTACAATCTTTGTAACAGAAATTAGAAATTGTAATATTGTCACCTTGCCTCCAACAGATTGCAGCCACACAACATTGTATTCAACAAAGCCACCATATTCACAAAACAAGAGGATATAGTCAGAAGATTCAGATCGAGAATTGCATCATGGATACTATTGAAGATTAAGCACATTGTATAGTGTTGAGATATGCCTTGAATGACTGAATGTCCTATAATTAGTTAGCCGAGGGTCTTGTTGTCCAGTCAATGCACTGGGGTGCGGAGACGATTCGTAAATGCACTTCACATTCGTTATCGCATTCGGTAATCATTTCCACTTTCCACCTCATTTGAGCATGCATAATCACATTCTACAGTTCATTATGATTAAGGACTTTATGTATTTAGACCTTTTATCTATGCATTCTCTACCCATGAAAGTCTATTCGGCACAAAAAACCATTTGGCTTCGTTAGTACACCAAGATTTGACAACCGTAACCTATACTATCTTTTGTGACAGCAAAAGTATAAACAGTGCCAATTTCATTTCAATTTCAAACAAGAATTTGGTGTTTTGTCCACATTTTATATTATTATCTTATAAATAAATCAGTTGTCTCTTCTGAGTGTATATTTATCGGTGTAACACGTAAAACATCATTAGTAAATTACATAAATCGATGAACTTTACCTCATTTTTCTTGACGGTTGATTTCTATTTTCATAACATAATTTCATTTTAGTCTAGAAACAAAAATAATAATGAAAATGTGGACAAAACACCAAATTCTAGTTTGATAATTGTAATGAAATTGGGTGCCATTACATATGCCACAAAGTTTTAAATAGTAAAGAGCAAAACTCCGCTATACATGGATGTGTGAAGGAACCCTACATTTTGAGGATGTGGCACTTAAGAACCACAAAAAGTTATTTTATAAGAGAACTATTTCATAAAGCAAATAATTCGTATGGCTCTTAAGATGCCACATTCCAATAAGTTTCCTTACACATCCATGTGTGGGGTTATTTTGTTGGATAGTAAATTAGACAAAAACAGGCAAAGCTCTCAAAGGAGAAGTCATTTCAACAGAGAGCCCAAACTTCTCCTCCATATTCAAATTCTGAGGTCCAAACCCATCTTCAAACTTCCAATCAAAGAAATGAACAAGCGATCCCAACATCAAATAAACCATCCTCGTCGCCAATGGCAATCCAGGGCAAATCCTCCGTCCAGCACCAAACGGAACCAGCTCAAAATCCCCCCCTTTCACATCGATCCCCGACTCGAAAAACCTCTCCGGCTCGAACCGCTCCGCATTTTCCCACACGCTCGAGTCTCGCCCCATGGCCCATGCATTCACCAGCACTTGAGCCCCCTTCGGGACCGTGAACCCCGCAATTTCCACGTCCTGTGACGCTTTGCGGGGCAGTAGAAATGGCGCGGGTGAATGGTACCTGAATGTTTCTTTAACCACTGCTCGTAAATATGGAAGTTTTGAAATGTCGGATTCCTTGATCGGGTTTCCTTTTCCTATCACCCGCCTGGTTTCTTCTTGGGCCTTTGATAGCTTCTCTGGGTTTTTTAGTAGCTCTGCCATTGCCCATTGTAGCGTTGAAGAACTTGTGTCCGTTCCTGCAACAAACAGTACCTTCAAGGAAAAGGGTAAATTTAATTACATATAAGAATGATGTTAAATCTAAACAAAATTAAGGTCCATGAGTCCGAGTAAATTTAATTCAACATAACATATTCGTATGGAAAAGGGTTGAAGGAAGTAGATACCAATAACAAGTGTTTGATTTCCTCATTGCCCAATTTGTGTTCGTTGTCAAGATTGAGAAGGTAATGCAACAAGTCGTTGTTATGAACAGAGTCGCAATTGCTCTGTTTTTGTTGAAGCCGATCCCCAATCATAATCTCCAACACATCAAAAATCTCTTGGAAATTAACATTTTGTCTCTTTTTTATCCCTTGAATATCAAATCTTTTCAACGCAGGAAAATAATCCCCAAGATTCGGCCTAGCAGCTTCCTCCATGACTCCCCTAACAGCAACCTTAAACCTTCTCCCAATCTCAGAATTTGTGTCAACAAAATCCACAGAGAAAAT
This sequence comes from Sicyos edulis, assembly GCA_036507275.1. Taxonomy (NCBI): domain Eukaryota; kingdom Viridiplantae; phylum Streptophyta; class Magnoliopsida; order Cucurbitales; family Cucurbitaceae; genus Sicyos; species Sicyos edulis. Next base: position 68,582,526 of record CM071846.1, read on the forward strand.
GGTGTTCGAAAGCAGGTTGAGCGTAGTGACAAACCCCACATTCTCGAAGTCGACGGGCGCGGCGTTGGCTGCGGATTCGGAAATGTGGGCGACGAGGTCGGCCACTTTGGCGAGCCGGAGAGTCTCGTTGCCGTCGAGAATCCGGGCTGCGAACAATTGGGTGTTGCAGATTCGCCGAAAGTTTCGCCATAGAGGCGAGATGGGAATCCATGGGAGGCCGAAGAGCTCGTGGTTGTGAGCGGTCATCGAGTCCGGGACGGTTCGGTTGGAGAGGAGTGGGTCGTGTGTTTGGAGGACTTGTTTGGCCATGGCGGAGGAGGAGATCACAATGGTGGTGATTTGGCCGAGTTTTAGTGTCATGATTGGGCCGTGGGATTGGGCGTGTTTGGCTAGAGATTTGTGGGGGTTGTTGCCCATAGCTAGAAGGTTGCCGATGATTGGCAACGGCTTTGGCCCTGGGGGAAGCTTGGGAATGGCTCTCGTGTTTGGTTTGGTGGTGAAGATTAGCCATGTTATGGCAACTAGAAGGATGCTGACCCAGATCAAATCCATTTTCCTCTGAAATCAAGGGTATTGTATTGATGAAATTTTTCTTTGAACAATAGGTTTTCTAACTATACCTTCAATGATGGGGTTTCCATTATATAAATAACCAAACTTGTTGCCAACTTTACATTAGAGGGTGTTTGTTTCAAGAGGATGTGAGATGAGGTGAGTTGTTGAAGCTCACTTTTTTTTTTTTTTTAATTAAATTTTTTTTCATCTTTTTATTTATATATATATTTACTTATTTTATGTTTGATATATTTTTTTTATTATAATATTATTATTTTAATATATCAATATATAATTATAATAATTATACTATTATTATATCAAATGTTTATTTAAATATATTTGAATTTTAAAAATTAAAATAAATAGATATATATTATCTCTTAATATATGACGTTAAATTTTTATATTTTTATTTATTTTTTAATCGTCTTTAATAACAAAAAAAAATTATAGAATTTCAATCATTTAGAGATAGACTATAAATATCATATTTAAAAATTAATAATTAAAAGTTATGTGTTTATTTTTAATATTAACAATAAATATATCAATTTATTATTAAAATAAAAATTTAATTAAATAATTTACACACATTGAATTTTTATTCGTAGTTTACAATAGATTTAAAAGTATGAACTTATTTTCAATAAACTTAAAAATATTAAACTTATTTTGTTTGTTAAAAAAATGAGATTCACTCTTGTATTGAGTGTTGCACTTTGAAATAATAGTAAGAGTGAATATATTTTTTTTAAAGGATAAATTAATTTAAATAATTTTGAGAGTCTTGATTGTATATACAAAAAATAAGGGATTGAGATCTATTCTACCTAATAAAAAAAAATAATAAATTCTAAAATTTGAGGGTAATTTTATTACTTCCATATAATAATTATTATCAAAATGTGACCGAGTTCTCTTTTAACTGCAAAAAAAACAATAAATAAATTTTTTTAGGGGTGTCTATGGTTCCCTATAAGTATCAATGACTAATAAGATAAACATATTTAATTTATTGTTACCTATTAATTAGTGTATTTTATTAACAATTCTTTGACCTTCGGTAATTATCAATATGAATATGAATGTCTAAAAGGTATAAGAAAATATTTTTTTAAAATAAAATAAAAATTGCTATCAAGATTTTATAATGACTAAATAGAATCTTGGTATTTTTAATTTTTTTTTATTATTTAAGTCTAACAAATCTTTAAAAAAAAGTTATTAACGATGTAGAAATATTTTAGATTAGTCAAACTTTATTTTGGTGGTGTGAAAATTATTTTTTCTCATAATTTTTTTTTAATTAAACAATATTTAAGTATGAAAGATTAGAAACTTTTAACCTCATTGTTATTACGTCGTACATAATATCATTGAAACTATATTTTTTTAATAAAAACATTAATATGATTAAGGGTGTTTAATATTAAATTTATATTACTTACATTTTATTTATGATAGTAGTTATATTTACATACTTATTATATTAATAGCTAAATATTTGAGAATAATTATTTTTTTAAAAAAAGAAAAAGAACAATTTTATTGTTAAAAATATATATAAGAACATTTTTTTTTAAAAAAAAACATATCTTAACATCTCATCTCATCTCCTCTCCCTCCACCCAAACAAGGTTTTTCTGTCATCTCATCTCATCTGCCTGCACTACAAACAAGGTTTTTCTGTCATCTCATCTCACCCCAAACAAGGTTTTCTGCCATCAACATCTCATCTCATCTCAACTGCAACCAAACACCCCCTGCAGCCAAACACCCCCTATGGGAATAATAATGGCATTAATCATTAATATATGTTTTTTAAAAACATGTTTTATATGATAAAAGTGGCACAATTTTATCTATACAAATAATCGAAAGTAGATGAAGGGTAAAACGTATATTAATATGTTATCTATACTTAGATTATGTGGCATCATATGAACGACACAATTTTACTTTTTTTTATAAGCAATTGTTTTAATTAAAATCGTGTGGCTCCCATAGATCACATGTGTGCATGCACTACCTACTCATCAACTCTCAATTATTTGTGATGTTCTTCTTATTGACACTAAGAATGAAAATAAGAACAATATTTTAATGGGAAATTGTAGCAAATAGTCTATTTTAACAAAATATTTACAAATATAGGCAAAGTCTATAATAATTGCAATTTTATTTTTCTATTTATAATTAAACAAATATAATTTCTATTATCCCCATTCTACCCCTATCGATTTGCGGACAAAACAAAAGTTCCGTTTATACCCTAAAGCTTGAATTGATTTTTTTTAAAAAAAAAAATTAAATTAGCACCGATTATTGATTTGGTTGCAACTTAAAAGTTTTTTTTTCAATTGATTGACTTCTAATTAGTTTTTTCGATTCCAGTAATTTTTTTTCATGTAAAAATAGAAAATTAATATTTTTATCTTTTCTATGGTGAAAATACTTTTATAATTGTATTTTTAGTTATTTCGTCTTTTGTTTTAATCATATTTAACTATTTATAATTAATTAATATTTATTTAATGACCCCTTTTAAAAATATTAGTAATTATAATCAATGATGCCAATAATATTTTTTATAATATTGTATTGATAATACTTTTTTATAATATTATATACTAATTAATATTAATTTAATTACAAATTCATGGTCACTTTTAAAAATATTAGCAATTATAATAATTAATATCAATAATATTTTTTTTTATAATTTTCTAATAATAACATTTTCTTGTAATATTGTATTAATAATATAAAAATATTGAATTAATTAGTATTTATAACACAGTATTAATGATTGTAGATATAAATACCGTATTAATGACTATAGATATAAATACAGTACTAATGACTACATATATAAATACAGTATTAATATAGTTCTTTAATACTTGTATATGCTCAACTTTTAATCGATAAATACTGTTAAATCGATAAATATTGTATTTATTTTAAATAATTTCATTATTAATACTGTATTTATTTTAAATAATACTATTATTATTATTGTAGTTAGTTATGAGAGTATTCTTCAATCTCTTTTAATATTAAATCATTAATCTAATTCGACTAATATATTTTACTTTCTTGATGATAAAAAGTAATTTCTCTAATAAAGAAAAAAAAGTCATTTGAAAAGTCTATAGTAGTAATTCACTGTTAAATCATAGAATCTTGAACATTTCTTTAATATCATACCATCTATAATTGTCTGACCTTTTTTCTCTAGTCTTCATATTGTTTAGTTTCTTTAATTATCGGCTATAAAATTAGATCTAATTATATTTATAGTAAAAACATTGACAAATAATCGATCAACAATACAAATAAATATAAAGTATGATGAATACACCTAAATACATATAAATATACAAGATATCTTAATCATAAAATATGATATTAATTAATAAGGTATTTATAGGTACCAAGTAAAAAAAATAGAGTATTATATTTTAGATTTTAGTTAAAGCAAAATTATTAATATATTTCATTTGATCATAGTAGAAAAATAACAATGATTAAGAAATCTATATTTATTTATTAATACATGATTGAAATATTTTAGATTTTTTTAACAAAATCAAAACTACCATCAATAATAAAGAAATCCTAAATCACACATAAAATCTTAATTTTATATATTTAAAGATTGGTAAAATGTTTAAGAAGATAATTTTGGGTTGAAAATAAAAGTTGAAAAGTGCTTTTGATTTGGGGAGATTTGTTTTTTTTTGTTGAAAATTTGGGATTTTTTTTATTTTATTAAATGTTAGTTTAATAACAAGGATATTTATGTAATTTCTCAACAAAACCAATTACCATATTTAACATAATAACCTACTTTTGCTAAATTTTATAAAAGATGAACACGCCCGAAATTTTGTTGAAAATTTAGTCTATTTCTGTGAAAAGCCCTATTTTAATTAGCATAAGTGTGTACACAAAGTTCATATTTTTAGATGTAAAAAAAAAAAAAAAAAAAAAAAAAAAAAAATTGCATCGTGTAAATTTTTTGACCTATACATGTTTGGCCAACTCATGGTTACTAGCGTCAAATCAATTTTCTTTTTTTAATAAATAGATAACTTATAATCCGAATTTTATGTGTAATGTTTGAAAGAGGAGTTGCATCAAAATTAGAGAAGAAGAGTAATATTAAATGATTTAAAAAAAGAAGTTTTGAAAGAAGAATTGTATGGAAGTCAAGTTTAGTACTCTTGTTTGAGGTCGATAAGAGTTGAATATCTAACATTTTGTTATAATATCTTAATAAATGGACTCAAATTTAGGTTGGCGAAAACTTTGTTTCATATTATGTCAAAAATGTCAATGCATTTACATACCTAACTTAATATTAGTTAAAGAACATGACTTTTAAAATAAGAAATAGAAAGGAATTTTTTTTTTTAAAAAAAAAAATCAACAAAAAATGATTTTTGAAGTTCAACTATAATAGAGGCACAGATTTAAACCTACAACTTTTTATTATGAAATACATTTTTACGTTTCATTAGACAACGAAAAGTTGTTATAATTGATTTATTTAGAATATTTATCTTTAACTACAAAAATATGTTTGGCTTGTGCTAAGGGAAGGGAAGGTTCCCCTCTGGCCCGATAGTGATATCCCAGCAGCTTCCTTTTTTTATTCATCGTCTTATTTTTTTTCCTTTGTTTTTTTAAAAATTCCATTTAATAATTATTGAATTTAATTTCTTGAATTTGTTTATATCATTGTCCTTCATATTTTTGTTTCTTTTAAATGCTTAGTAATTATATAATTTTCATTTTGATTAATTATTTATTTAAAAATTAAAATATAATTTAAATTTATGAATTCTTGAATAAATATTGGAAATTAGGGTCTTACATCAATTCAATTATCTTGACTTTTTGAACCTGTCATTTATTATTTATGCATTTATTTTAAATTGACTTTATTAATCATATGAATGTAATTTTGATAATATAAAATTATTAAATAACTAAACCAATAAAAATCTCATTGCAATTGTACATTATTTGAGTGATCAAAATCATAATACTAAATTCTAATTCGTTAAAGAAAATTATGAGAAATAACATTTAAATTTTAAAATAATAAAGACTTGTGAAATTATCTAATGAACATAAGAGGAATGAGCGTGGACAAACTAAATCGTAGATAGAATTAGAGGTTATGAAAATAATCCGGAAACACAAAGAATCGAATGAGAAGGAGAGTATTATTGAGTAGAGGTGATTTCGGTTCGGTTTTTATCTGTTTTGTACCAAAACGACAACCAAACCAATATCTTCGGTTTTTAAAAAATAGATTCGATTCAATGTCCAATTTTTTTTAATATATCAAAAATAATATTTCTCATATAAAATCAACTTCTCATACACAACTATTTTTTAAAAAGTTAGAAGTATTTTTAACTTATTCAAAATTATCTAAGGATGTTTTTTTACTTGAAATAGGAGTGAATTAAATAAATATTAATGGAAGGAAGATGACTTTATATGATTATTGACAATATATATATATTTCGGTTTGAATCGATTTTTTAAAATGAAAACCGGAATCGATCCAATATTTTTCGGTTTTTTCAAATTACAAACCGATATGTCCAACTTTGAGCTAAAAAACCGATCCGATCCATTGGATTAGATTGGTTCGGTTCGGTTTTTTCGGTTTTTTGTTGCACCCCTTTTATTGAGTTGTAAATTAATACCCCTATTTATATTTGTTGAAGATGGTGAACAGTGGTGAATTTTTTTTTCATTTAGTACCTTACAACGACTACTAAAATATTGTCCATTGAGTGCTCGAAAAACACAATAAGAGTAAAGTTCATAATTTTACCAAATGGATTACAACAATTTCCCCTTGAAATAAACATTTCTTTTCGAAAGCAAAGCACCACTTCAGGTCATGATCCAACACCCAATTTTAGAAGCTCACATAGGTAGAGAAATCTTTCGTTCTCAAAGTGCCTTCATTAGAATGTTAGCTGGATTGTTGTTCTATTATGAAAATTAAGTGATCGCATAATCTTCCACAACATTACGAATACAATAATATCTTACACCAACCTGTTTTTTTTCCGTGATGTACTGAATTCTTTGAAAGCGCTATCGCACTTTGATTATCACAATACATCTCAATTGAGTAGTCTTGTCAATTATCTTTTATATAGGGCTCTTGAGTCAAATTAACTTGTCATTTCTATGAGAACATAAATTTAAAGTATTAATTAAATAAAATATATTTTGATGTGAATAAAACGTTAATAAATATGTTTTTTGGCTCAAAAAATAGAAAACAAATCCGTTATTATATACGCATGTTTTTTTATTCTTTTTAAACAAAAAATATTATTACACACAGTTTTAGATTTTTGCAAGAGAAGTCGACGATAAAATAGAAAATTCAAAGGGGATTTTGCATGTATAACAAAAAAAGACAAAATATTTTCATCTACAACATAAAATCAAAATTAATTCATTTGTAGCAAAAAATTTAAATTGAATTATATCACTAGCAAAATTCTATTAGTGATAGAATTCAATCAATGAAAGACTTTTTCTATCACTGCTTAAATTTTCTATTAGCGATAGAATTTCAAATTGAGTTCTATCATTAGTTGAGTTTTATCACTGATAGAAATTAATATGACATAGATGAAATTATTTTAGAAATTGTGCTGCAAATGTAATATAAAAGGCAAAATGTGCTGCTAATGATAAATTCTCAAATTCAAAATCATAAAAATTAATTTAATAAAAAGTTATAATAACTAAATGACTTATTGGTTTAGAAATGATTAGAAATGATTAATTTTTAAAAATAGAAAATCAAACTTGTAATTTAACACTATAATTAAAAAGAAAATGATACATCACGGGAACAACATTCACCATAACAAACAATCGCACATCATGATCCAATAAATCCTCAAAATCCAAAAGGGAAAATGAGAAGACCAAAACATACAAAGCCTATCAACACAAGCCCAATAGGAACCTTTTTGGAATGTAAACCAAACCCTCAAAGCAACTAAAAGCAAGAAAAGGACCAATTTCATTCTTTCTTTTTAAAAATTAATTAATTATCCATTTTGTTATCTCAATAGTGAAAAATGATATATTAAAACTTCATGGTTACAGGTATTTTATTTTTTGAAAAATGTACCATTTGAGATTTAGTTTCTTTCTTCTTATATTTAAAAATTGAACATTACATATCATGCTCACTTAAAATTGTTAGTTATATTAAATAATTTTGATTAAAATTATAATTAGACTAATTAAATTATGATTATACTAATTTTAAATTTTAATATATGGATAAAATAATTATTTTAGTTTTCATGTGATTTTTTTTATAAAAAAAAAGTAAAAAAGTAAATTAAAAACACGAAATATTATGATAAAAATGTTCGATTTCAAAATATAAAAATTAAAATAAAATTAGATTACAAATTTAAAGGCTAAAAAAATAATTTTCCTTCAACTTACTACGTGGCTATTTTATGTAAATTTGTAGGAGTGATTAAAATGATGAGTTATTTTTAGTCAGCTCTACATTTTAATTTTAAGTTTCTTAAATATTAATTATTGTAATTTTATTTTTAGTTACAATTTTGAGTGTGGGAAGTTTTGAACCTGTGACCTCTTAATTTTCGAATATTCATAAATACTTAACTACTGCTCTTATTGGCTAATCAGTGTAATTTAAAATGACTAGAATTGTTTCTTACATTTTTAGGCTAAATTTAAATTACCAAATAATAATTTTAATATAATATTGAATTTTATAACCATTTTTTCACGTTAGTTAAATTTATTAAAATTTACATTTATGTTAAAAAACAGTTAATTATTTATTTTGAGCTTATAGGTGTTATTATTTTAAAAAAAAACTTAATAAAATTTATTCAATTAAAATTAAATTTTATCTCTAATTTTTAAAAATCGATGCTCTTTAATTTTTTTCTCAATTTATCTATTAATAGACCAATTACTCTTGAATTATAAAATTTATAAGAGTTATATCGTTATTATAATTATAAATATAAATAAGCTAAATATATTTATTAGTAAACATCTATGAACTTACCTTTAACCTCAAATGATAATTTTATCATTCTTCAAAATAAAAATTCCCACATCTCCAAGTCAACAATTAAGCAACAAAAGATCCCTACAAAAATTATTGCAACAAAAAGAAAAGTTAGATGAAAATTAAGGTAAATAATCCAAAAAAAAAACAAGATAACAAAATTTTTTTTTATAAAAAAAAACCAAAAAAGTAACCCTAAGCAAAAAGAAAGTTTCAAATGTGTTTGTAAACAAAAGGAAATCATTGTTACTAAATTTTTGAAATTGAAGAATTCATGCACTAACCTCAGATGATAATCTTATAATTCTTCAAACTTTTTTTTTCAGATCTACAAGTATTTTTTTTTAAGACAAAAATTTTCAAAAAAAATCCCTACAAAAATTATTGCACAAAAGAAAAATTAGATAAAAGTTAAGGTAAATAATCCAACATAACTTATTATAAAGAAAAAATAAAACAAAAAAACAAAGAAAAATAAATCCAAGCAAACAAAGAGTGTTCTTGTAAACAAAATGTAGACAACTATTTATAGGATTGGAAAATTCAATTTATTATTTTAATTAGAATATAAAATGTCAAATAAAACCTATGACATTTAGTAAAAATATCTTATTTTCTACATGAAAATTTAAATGATATGGTAAATATCTTATTTGATTGTTGAAATCTCTTATCTTCTAACTTAGTCATAAAATTTATGAGATTTAATAAAAATATCTTATCATCTACGGATGAAAATCTAAATGATATTATAAATATCTTCTACCTTATTTGATTTTTTTTATATTCCAATAAATGGTATTTTTGTAATTTAGGGTATGACTTAAGGGAAAATCGTTTAAAAATGATTTCTTCCTTAAGTCATACTTTAAGGTAGGTAGTATAATATGGTACGATTATTAAAATATAATAAAACATTGTTTCAAAATGTTAATCGAAAATTTTATAATGTTTTTTTTTAAATAAAGTTTTTATAATGTTAGGTACATGTATAAATCATCCATTCTTCTAGGTTCCTAAGTAAAAAATAAAGATTTATTTTGAATGAATTTAAAATAAATAATTATTTTAAATGATTAAAAATAAATAATTATTTTGAGTGATTAAAAGTAGATGATTATTTTAAATGATTAAATTAAGGTTAAAATAACATTTTGGTCCCTGAACTATCATGAAAGTTCTATTTTGGTCCCTCAACTTTCAAAAGTTCAATTTTGGTCCCTCAACTATCATTTTTGTTCTATTTTGGTCCCTCAACTTTCAAATGTTCAATTTTAATCTTTCAACTTTCTTAAATATTTAAAAGTAGTCCTTGAATTAAAAATAAAACCTAATCATGGTTAAGAATGACTGAAATAATTAAAAAAAAAAATTATTATCCTCTTCCGCTCCGCTCCCATCCCATACCTTTCTCAACATACTTCCAGCAGAAAAAAAAAAGAAAACGGAGTACAAATAATAATCTGCATAACCAGGTGAATGATAATATATTTTTTTTAATATTATCTTTTTGCCACCTCAACTATTCTTAACTATGTTAAGTTTTAATTTTAATCTAAGGACTATTTTTAAATATTTAAGAAAGTTGAAAGATTAGAATTAGACGTTTGAGAGTTGAGGAATCAAAATCGAACAAAAATAATAGTTAAGGGGCCAAAATTAAACTTCTATAGATTCAAATTAAATATTGGGTAAGTTTTTGAAAGTTTTTTGAAGAATTATTAAAAATCACATTTTGAAAATTTCCTTGAAAATCTTCATCCGATCCAGACCTGAATCAAAAGGTATGTTTCCTTGTAATTTAATTACATATAACAAATAATACACACGTCTCACCGACACTCAAAATGAGCTGAAAAAAATCTCCACCGTCCGATTAAATCCGTACAATCGTCGTCCTTATCCTCTTTCTTCCCCACTCTCACTCTCTGCACTGTTAAACCCAAATTCCAAAACGCTCTGAAAAAAACAAAAAACCCAAATCCACAATGGTTGAGGCACCGACCTGGGCCACCCGCCGGCTGAGCAACCAAAATCCCACGGCGGCGGTAGCCGCCGATCACATCCTCGATTTCCAAACCACCGCAGCCCCCGCCGTCCGATCTCCGACGATTTCAACGGCCCTGATCGTCCTCTCATGGTACCTCTCCAACATCGGCGTTCTCCTCTTGAACAAATACCTTCTAAGCTTCTACGGATTCCGTTACCCAATTTTCCTTACTCTGCTCCACATGATTTCCTGTTCCTTCTACAGTTACCTCTCAATCCTCTTCCTCAAAATCGTCCCATCTCAACAGATCCAATCCCGCCGTCAATTCCTCAAAATCCTCTCCCTCTCCGCCATTTTCTGCTTCTCCGTCGTCGCCGGAAACACCTCCCTCCGGTACCTACCCATTTCCTTCAACCAAGCCATCGGCGCCACAACCCCTTTTTTCACCGCCATTTTTGCGTTTTTGATTACCTGTAACAGAGAACCCGCCGGGGTTTATTTTGCCCTTTTTCCGGTGGTGTTTGGGATTGTAATCGCGAGCAACAGTGAGCCTCTGTTTCATTTTTTCGGGTTTCTGATCTGCGTCGGGTCGACGGCGGGTCGGGCGTTGAAATCGGTGGTGCAGGGGATTCTGTTGACGGCGGAAGGGGAGAAGCTGCACTCGTTGAATCTGTTGCGGTTCATGGCGCCGATGGCGGCGGCGATTCTGCTGCCGGTGACGGTTTATGTGGAGGGGAATGTGGCGGCGGTCGCGGTGGAGATGGCGCGGGCGGATCCGTGGGTTTTGGTTCTGTTGTTTGGGAATGCGACGGTGGCGTATTTGGTGAACTTGACGAATTTCTTGGTGACGAAACATACGAGTGCCTTGACGTTGCAGGTGCTCGGAAATGCCAAGGCGGCGGTGGCCGCCGTCGTGTCGATTCTGATTTTTAGGAATCCGGTGACGGTGATGGGAATGGCCGGATTTTCTGTTACGGTGATGGGCGTGGTGATTTACGGCGAGGCCAAAAAGCGCTCCAAAGTTACCACGCATTAACGGGAAGATTTATTTTCTCTCTCATTTTTTTTAAGTTTTAATTAATTATTCTTGGTCAAAATACCATTTTCGTCCCTCGTACTTTAAATTTATTTCATTTTGGTGTTGGATTTTGGTTCTTAATTTTTAAATATTATATCTTAGTTTTTATATTTTTAAAGAAAAAATTTAAAATTGATCTCTTTGATAAATTGGAATTTGTTATTAATTGAAATTGGTTCAGTGAATTTAATAATATATATATGTGTGTGTGAACATGAGAAATATGCTTTTTTTTTTCATAGAAAATTGTTATTAATTGAAATTGGTTCAGTGAATTTAATACAAAATATATATATATATGTGTGTGTGTGAACATGAGAAATATGCTATTTTTTTTATAGAAAAGTTAACCCAAAAAAAATCCAATAAGATCCGTTTAAGTTTTTGGATGATTTCAAAAAAGTATTTGTATGCTTGAAGAGGGTAGAAACTAAGATCGAATATTTGAAAGGATTAAAATCTAACAAATTTGAAAGTTTAAGAAGTAAAATAGATCAAATTAAAAAAAAAACTGATAATAAAAATAGATTTTCATAATTTGAAACCAAATTGAAATAAATTTAAAGTTTAGGGACTAAAATGATATTTTAATTATTATTATATAATATGATATTATATTATGTTTTTTGTTTTGAAATTTGGTACATGGAAGAAGGGGATTAAGGTGTTTATTTATTGAATTAAAATGTAATTGTATAAAGTGATTAATTGTAATTGGATTTCTTTTTGGAGAGAATTATGCTTTTGGATTTTCTTTCTTTTTTGAACTTTACTTTAATTAATTGGTTGGTTGAAGGAGATTGGAGCATAGAGTAAAGTTTTATTGGTCCACTTTTACAGCTGTCTTTGATGCAAATGATTTATAGGAATATGGATATGATGGACATCACACCACTATGCTGGGGCCCATGCTTTTAATTTTAGTACATTTTGCTCATTTTAGTACTTTGTCGGTTTAGATATATTTTTGGTTGCCAGTGGCAAATAATTTGGGATAAATTATAATTTACATCTCTATGTTTAGAAAATTAGATTTTAATATTGAAAGGGTTAGTCACACAATAGATTTTCTTCAAATTTTAAGGACCCCATTTATGATTTACACAAAAATTTACCTATTCAAATTATAATAAAAAAATTCCCAAAACATATGTTAAAGAATGAATCATATCAAATTAAAGAATAGGACATATTTCTCCATACAATGTGAGGTTAATGAGGGCAATGTAATGTGAAATTTGTCGAATCATCATTTTTTTAAAATATATTTTTAATTAATACATTTTTATATATTGACATGCTAAGTTATTATTCTCACATATATTTGAAAGTTGGAAATTTGTCTTTCATAGTATATTTTTTACTCTTTATTACAATTGTAGCACATTTTTTAAAATAATTTCATTCATAATATATTTTGTCTAAAATTGTTATTCTAACATCATTAGACTTCTATCAGTTCAAGTGATAGACTTCTATTAATTCAATTGATAAACTTCAATCGATTTTGAGTGATTGAACAATGCTAATTGATATATTTCAATTATTTTTGTGCCAAAAATTAATAAGTTAGAAAATTGTGTTATATATGAAATTATTTTGTTTTTTTTAATATACATGTAAAATCTCCTTGAAAGTATGTATATGGTACCTACTCAAAAGTAGGTAAATTTTTATTCTTAACTAAAAATGTAACCAATGTTAGAAAAACAACCATTCCATTTACGTTAGCTAGTCATTGATGATAGTTTATTTAAAGATCTTATAATCAATTGATCAATTTATTGAGTGTAAGCCTACTTTTTAGTGGGAGAGTGAGTTAGGATTAGAGATGTCCATGGGGCGGGACTGGGGAGTGGCTTCCCCGTCCTCGCTAAATTCACCATTTTTTTTCTTAGGGACGGGGATGGGGATTCCCTGCAGGGAATAGGCGGGGATCGAGTTCCCCGCGATGAATTTTTCCCCATGAAAATTTTTCACCTTTTTATTTGTAAATATTTTATTTTTTAGAATATATTTATAAATATTTAGATACTTTGATAACTTTTCTCTCTTTAATTTGAATTATAAAATAAAATAATAGAATACTTTATCTAAAATATATGCATTCCTTTCTAGATGAGAGGGAAAATAAAATAGAAACTATTAAAAAAAATAATAGAACCCTTCAAATCACAACATTCACCGTGATAAACCATTAAAAATTTCATAAAAAACATTATTGAAAAACAGAGGCAAAGAATAATTAAAACAAGAATATTAAAGTTTCATATTTTACCAAATTGATGAATATTGTTGCTTGAGACTTGTGACAAAAAAAATAAATGGAAGGTTTTTTTTTTTTTTGATAAAAAATAAATTGAAGTTTAAAATGATGTATAAATATATTGGGATGGTTGACAAACATACTGGAAAGAGAAAATTAAACATTAGGTTAGAAGAGGAAGTGTTTAAAATTAGAGTTTATACGTATTATGTTTTATAATTAAATAAAAAAAATATAGTTTTCTAATTTTTATTTTGTTTCGAGGCAGGGCAAGGCGGGGGCAAGTATGCAGGGCAGGGGCGGGGATGGAGACTATATTCCCCATCTCCGTCCCCATTTTGTTAATGGAAAAAAATAATCTCTACTCACTCCCCCATTCACCATCAAATCGGGGATTCACCGTCCCGTTAGGAGCGGATCTCCATGGGGCTCGACCCCGCAGTTAAAATGAACATCTCTAATCAGGATGTGAGAAAATACGTTGGATTTGACCGATGTTGGGAAATGACAGGTATGAAAAACTATCATTACTGTCCCAACCCCGCAGTTAAAATGAATATCTCTAGTTAGGATGGAAAAAATATGTTGGATTTGACCGATGTCAGGAAATGATAGGTATGAAAAACTACCATTTCCTTATTTCGTGGATGATATATATTGCTATTGTAAGAGAAATGGTCTACATAATAAATTTTAGGTTAGATAGATTCTAGATTAAAATATAAATTTAATAGTTATGGTTGGAAAAAAGTTTAATTTTTGAAAATTTAAAATTTTGTTCCTATAATTTTCAAAAATTATAATTTATTCTATAGTTTTCTAAAACCTAAATTCCAGTTCTTATTGCTTATAGTCGCTTGTCAATTAAATTTAAAATATTTTGAAGCTAGTTATTTATGTATCAATAATAATATGAATTAAGTGATCGATTAAATAAAAAAAATTACATATTTTATATATTAATAATAATTACACATATGATTCTAAAAAAAATAAAAATAAAAATAATAAAAACTATATATATATATATATATTAGTTTTTATTAAGTGACATGAACTAATTTTTAATTTTTAAGATCATTAAGTACTAAGTTCTAGAGTAATTCTATCTTAGTAAATTATATAAATTAAATTTTAACTCAATCAAAATTCTTAATTGCCACTACCATCCAAGAATTGTTATAATGGTGAGTGGTCATTCAAATAATATTTAAATCGAATATTTTGAATATATTTCAAGAATATAATTTCCATTTAATTTAATTCATATATTGCATCTCAATGATTTCTAACATTATATTCAGTTTACTTCATGAACAAATTTTTAATTCTTTGAACATTCATAATTACATCTCAATGGTTTCTTAAATACATCTCACACTCTATCTACATTTCAATAGTTGTCATTAAACATAATTATATACCTATTTATATACACATAAATTAATCTAAATAAAATAGTCACAAATATGAAATATATATATATATATATCTATATATATTTATGAGGCCTATAGGTAGGGAAGACGACCAATTATTTTTTCCTTGGGCGTTGATCAATTTTCATTGACTAAAAAGTCATCTTGAATTCATTTAGTTAGTTGAGCTAAAATTTTAAAGATTCCAACCATATTAGAAAGTTTTTATATCTAACTAACTCCCTATAAATAATGAGTCCACTAAATTTATAAATATTTTAAAAATTGAATTGAAGGTCCATTATTCGGCTTGGTGCAGGGATTATTTAACGGGCCCTGCATTTGCACTAAATAATTTTAAAATTGAATAAGATGTACATTTAATTTAACTTTAAATAATTGTTTTTCTAATCATAATTTATTTTTTATTTTCTAAAAATTGAAAATGTACCTATTAATTTGCATGGAGAATTGAAGAATGATCTTGCTAAATCTCCTTATATTCAAAATCAATCACGAGTTGTTTAATTGTTAGAGATAATTAATATCTCAACATTAATATAACATTATCTATTTTGTTAAAGATGACAAATTATCATGTCTTCATATTGATATGTTTTATAATTTCATTGAGTGATTTTATTTATGGGTACTATCCAAATTTTTTTTATATCAATAATATAGATATTGTCTTTTATTTATATATCCACCAACATCATTTTCGAGAGGCTTGACATCAATTAGGATGCAGTCATTATTTATTATCCAATATCTTTTTATTTATGCAAATAGTGTCAAACTTTTGTTGCATTATCAAATATCAACAATATTCTCAAACAAAGTTCACCCGAATCATTTGAAAAATAGCCTTCTTTATTTTCACACTAGGAAGACTTTTGAACGGAAAATTATGTTTGAATGGTTAAAGACATATTCGAGATTGCGTGGTCAATTTCAAAGAGAGAATTCTAAAATTCCATTCCAAATGAATACTTATGATAAGATCAAGAACCACATGTATTTTGTAAGATAATCATTGAATTGAGCTATGACTCAAATTGAAATTGAAAATAATTGCAGAGAAACATGACTCAAATATTCAAATGAAAAAACTCATCAAATTATTAAAGCAACCCAAAAGAAAACAAAACCAACCAAACACAACAAAATATGAAAAATGCTGAAACAGTCAATCAAATGCAACACAATAAAATAGATCAGTCACACCCTCCCCAGTCATAAATTTTCTAAGCCATCATCATCCCAAGTATGGCAAGCACCACCGCGACGAAACCGAATTGGGCAGAAACACCCGCTCTTGTGGCGCTCGATGGTGGTGATGGAGGCGGAGGCGAGACGGTACCGCCAGGAAGCGGGGAATTGGCCGGAGCCATATCCATGACGGTAATGACGAGCTTCTGGTTTTTGGCGCAGTGGTCGGGTTCACCGCAGATGTACCATCGTCTCCCGGGCTGTTTGAGTAAAATGGCGTCGCTTCCAGTGTTGAATGGAGTCTGGTCAGTTGGTATTGTGCAATTGTGAAACAAACTGCCGTTAACTTTGTATACGTTGTGTTCCCCTGGTGGATAATTGAAAACTGAAAAACAGGAAACAAAAAAATAAAAGGTTATGTTTTTGCTGAAAATGATATCATTAACAAACAAAATCTAACAGCTATTTAATTTTTTGAGAAAAAAAAAGTCGATTTCTTATTTGTCAAAAACTTATGAAAATTTGGGTAGATAATAAATTTTAACAATTATAGTAAATTTTTAAAATATTTTATTTATATGAGATCATGAAAGATTTCATTTCATTCAAAGGTATGAAACATATTAAATTTTGTATGCAATTTAATGTGATTGAATCAGATTTTGCAATATTTTAAAATTTTATTCCAAAATTTTGCTATTCATAAAAAATCTCCAAAAACAATTATGTACTTGTTTGCAATTTATAATAATATTGGAGTGTGAATTTGAATTCATGACCTGTCATCTCGTTAATGTCTAGTATACTTATTTATACTAATAAATTCATAATATTCTTCCAATGGAAACTTGCTTGCTTAGGATCTTCATAGTGTCCCTGCTTGAAACTTATGTAATACCATAAGAAAATTGTATGTCACCACATAAGTTTCGAGGAGGAACGACCTATGATGAGTGTGCAAGTTTTTCCTTTATCTAACCTGGTCAATGGTGGACTATTTTATTTGATATTTTAAAATATTTTTCTTGACTTTTTTTAACTCACACAATTTCGAAAAATGACTTACTAATAAAATCTCCGACATAGAATGTTTTGTTTTGAGCCCACTCGGTATAGTTGACACCAACATTCCAACCAGCACTATCTCCAACGGTGTAATTGGTGGCGAGAGTCGAAGGGGCGAAAACGGCTGCAACGGAGAGGAAGAGGAAGAGATGAGAGGTAGAGATTGCCATCTGAGAAACTCTGAATTTGTTAGTTTTTGTTAGGTTGGGTCGGGTTTTGAGATGAGATAGAAAAAGAAGGCAGGTTGGTGGGTATTTATAGGTATGTTGTAAATTATTGAAGAATGAATTGGGGGCCGGCCTTAGACGTATGGCCGGCTGTGGGCTGGCTTTTGACGGCTTGTGCGCAATGGAAACTAATTTTGTTGGAGATGTTTACAAAGCCACATTGTGAGAGCTTTGTGATTTGATGATTATGCATTGTTTCAACACTTGGACCTCTCTATGAGTTTCATACTCATTACATCCTTTTTTTTTTTTTTTTTGAGAAATCTTGTTGCTTTATTAAATGCTTTAAAAAAACCAACAAACTTTTTATATATATATGATTATCTGAATTAATTTGTGTCGTAAGAAATTAATTAGGTAGGTAACTACCATGGATTGAAATCATCTCCTTAAGCATCTAAAGACTCTCTTTGACCATTTAAGTTACTTTACGATGGTTCACAACTTTAAATTACTCATTTTATTTATAGGTATTATGTTGTTTTTCAGACCTTGTGCTTTCTTGTGCCCAATTTTGCAAACGTTTTAGTTTGTTTTTCCAGCCATTTGAAAACACAATTTAAAATTACCAAGTTTAGGTTTTGTCGATAAGAATTTATGGTTAAAAAACTAGCTGATCATGTGCTCCATCCAAACTTTGGAAAGATCTGAAATCCAAATATATATATATATATATATTAATGACAATAATCTTACTCCATTTTAATGGCTTCAAATTTTATTTTTGAAAGAAAAAATTATTGCCCCAAACTTGAAGAGTTGCATCACTTAAAAAATTTCGCGACTTAATAATTGTATTAATTAATTTTTTGAATAAATTCAATTTAGGCTAATATAAATTGAGCTCAAGTAACATGGACATGATGTATGTCTGAATAAACTAGAGGTTACTGAATTTGAATTCTACCCTAAGTATTTGTAGAATTAAAATAATAACACTAATTCAAATTAGACTGTCATTAAAAATTCATTTTAAAATAATAATACTAATTCAATTTAGACTGTCATTAAAAGTTCATTTTAAAAACAATTAATTTACGCATAACTACAAATTACTCCCTTAAATATTATTGCAAAAAAAAAAAAATCAAATTAGATTCTCATTAGAATATTATTTTAATATAGAGGATTTAACATGTATAGTAAAAAAATGAAAGTATTTCCATGTATAACACAAAATCAAAACTAATATATTTATAGTAGAAAATCCAAATTGAATTTTATCACCGATAGAATTCAATTTGCGATAAAGTTCTATCATTGATAAACTCTAACTATTATTGGTCGTATGAATTATAGAAAATCATATGGTATACATAAATTATTTTAGAAATTGTGCTAGGAACATAATACAACAGATAGAATGGTAGAATGTGTTGTGGGTAAATTCCCTTTAAAATATAATACTTCCTTAAATGTAAAATGCTAATGTAAATTTGAGAGGATTGTTGAAATCGAATAGATAATAACTTTTGATTAGTGATCTAATAAAAAAAAAGCAACTTTTGATTAGTATGATTAGTTTTTCATTTTACGAACAATTATGTGATAATCACTCTCACTACTTTGGTAGGAAAGTAATTTTATTTAGGTGTGCTTGTAGTTGATTTTAAATGAAATTAAGTGAAAATATACTTATGATAAAATCTCTAACGACTTCTCTAAGTTGATATCGATAAAGTTAAGAGCTTCAATTCGTTTGAAGTTAATTAAAATGGCCTCAAAATTTAGGGTACAAATTGAAGTATTTTTTTAAAAAAAATGAATGGCCCAATGCAATATTATTCATAAATTCAGTTATATATATATGAAAGTTATTTATAAATAAAATGTATATAACATATAAAAGGATATATAGCATGCTATTTTTGTGATAATCCAAAATTTTATAAGTCATCCCATCTCACACAAATTATTTCAATTTGATTTTATAATCAATCCCATAACATTTTATATTATGTAGCAGTTATGCAAGTTAAAGAGAAACTTGAAGAATCCATTCATACAAATATAGGAAAAAACGAAATGCATCACACAGAACAGCAAAAAGACCAAATTTTCAAAGCACGATCATGTCATTAATATTGCCGCAGCCAGCGCCAAAGCGGCACCCATGGAAATAGCAGAGTTGGAGGAAGCTCCGGAGGGCGGTGGAGCGGCAACGCTTGGAGTTGGAACGATAACGGGCAAATGCGATGGTGCGATGCTTGGGCTTGGAGTTGGAGCAGCAGGCAAGTGCGGTTGCGATGGAACGGAAGGGGAAGGGGCGGTGGCAGTCGGGGGCGGTGGCGGTGGCGGAGGCGGGACAGGCAACGACGGGATTGGTGGAAGAGAGAATGGCGGGAAAGGTACTGGAAAAGTGATTGGCGGTAAAGCAGGCTGTGTGACGTTGGAAGGTTGGTTGTCTACGAAAATGATGAGCTTCTGTTGTGACTCGCAGTGGTCGTCAAGGCTGCATAAGAACCATTTGGTTCCAGGACGAAGTAACCGAACGACGTCGTTTCCGCTCTCCAAAGGGGGTTGGTTTTTCGGCGCCACGCACTCTGCAAACTCCGATACGCTCACGTTGAATACGTTGTGCTCCCCTTTCTTATACTTGAATACTGCAATTAACCAGAAGTACCAAATCATATTCAACTTTCAATGTATTCTAACTTACCTGTGTTTATAACTTTCCGTATACAATTATTTCTTGTGAACTACTTTTCCAATGATCTTAATATATGTTTATAAGAATAAAAGATTAATTTGTAACTGTCAAATATTACGAGGACAGCTTTCTAATGCTTTTCTCTCTTGATGTCTGGTTTATATGGTACATACTCCCATCAATAAAATATCTTTTGGATTAAACTATTACAAAAATTAAAGTACATAAATCAAAATGAGGAGTACAGCTTTTTTTTTATACTCTCATACTTGAAATTAAACTATTACAAAATTTGAAGTACATGAATAATATTGTAACCTATAAAGTCTGAATATGAAATTATTACAAATTTGACAGTGGAAAGACTATCTTTACCGCTAATTTTTTTTTAATCTTAATTGAATAACTTTGAAGGTTGGGCCAAACGAGAACGGTATCTCATTAACATATAGTCTGTTTCCATGATTAAGAGGTTACGAATCTCCATCTCTCAATCATAGTTGAACTCAAGAAAAAAAAACTTATGAAAAATTGGAAATATTTCGTTCACTGTTTCCATTAAAATCAAGGATCGATATTTCTGCTTAGATTAGCTAGTAAATTAGAGAAAACAACATTGAGATCGTAACTAGTTTTATAAACCTGAGTATGGCTCCTCCTTATTTTTTTTATTCAATAATATTTACGTCTGGTTGGATAAACATTTGATTTTTTGTTTTTGGATTTTTGAAATTAAGTTTATTTTTACTCAAAATTTCTATATTGTGCTCTATCTTTCCTGTATACATATTTCCTTAAAAAAGTATATATGAATGTCAACCAAATTTCAAAAACAAAAACAACCTTTAGAATTGTTACTTTTTATTTTTAAATTTTGGTTTGGTTTTTAAAAATATAGGTAAGATGTAAACATCCAAAAAGAAAAAAACATATAGTAAAATAATTGTCGTAGGCTTAAATTTAAAAAAACGAAGTGATTATTAAACGGGACCTTAGCATGTAAGATTTTTACCTGTAATCTTTTAATTACTAAATTCTACACCATGTTATTGGAGCAACATTTTTTATGACATCGAGATTAGAAAGTGTTGATATCCATCTCGATACCGATTGATTGTAAGAAGAGTAGTCCACTTTTCTTATATATTGCTAGCAAGTCTCTCGTCTTTCAAGATCCTAACACTAAAAACCGAGCGTAGAAGAACTCACCTAGACTATCCCCAACTAAGAAAGTTTTGCCAACAGTCCAAGCCGAGTAGTCGACTCCAACGTTCCAACCGGCATCACCCCCAACGACATGAACGGTTCCTGCGACAATCGAAAGAAGAACAAAAAACAAGGCAATGAAGAAAAAGATACGAGAAAAGTTGGCCATTTTCAGCTACCTACGCTGTTGGCCGGTAGCTGAGATAACTTTGATTATGGAGCCGGTTTGGTCTGGTGGCCTATTTATAGTTGAGCCCAACCGGCCATCGTCTGTGTCAACAAGAAAAGAAAGGATTTTTATTTTGATTAAATATACAAGGCCAAGCTGATGTAACAAGTGTTTTAACATATTTCAATTTGAACAAGGTTTATACTATAAAAAATCTTATGTGTGTCCATAAGCTAATTATTCTATTAAAAATAAATAAATAAATATGCCTACCATGGTCCAGCTGGTTTGTTCGCCTCTTGATTATCGAATTGAAGGATCCAATTTTCAGTGTTTGATCATATATTGTAGTATACTATTAAAGAAAAAAAAAAAACCCTAAACTGGACCTTAGTCCTTTAGGGGCTGTTTGTTTGACATATTTGGGCAGTATTTAAATTAATGAGTTATATTGAGTAGTTAAAAATTGAAATCATTGTGTCAAAAACTTGTTTGGATATAATTTTTGCGTAGAGAGCTATGGTGGCTACATACTTAAAAATTAATTTAAAAATGTATTAGTTTTCTCCTAATTGAATTTTGAAGCTTTTCAAATGAGATTTTAGGCTCAGATCAATGTTAGGTTTTTATACATTCCATTAAATTTTCTCTAATTCATCCACTAATTTTAACAATGATGTAGCTCATGTTGACTATGTATTATATGCAACATCAAGTTTATTAGAAAATATGGAGTTCCACCTCAAAACCATTTAGCAATGAGGAGAGTAATAAATATCTCTTTTACATTGATATTAGACTCTCCCACTTTCTAATATGAGACATTTATGAGATCCTAACAGAATTTTACATACACAAAATAGATCATTGAACGATGTTATTTATGATGATAAGAACCACACTTTTTGAAGAAAATATTAGTTTGATCTATATTTGTTATAATTTGAAACCTGTTCGAGTTCATAGGCATATATTTTCTTTGATGTATATTTTCTAACACTTCTTTAAATTAAAAAAGAAAAAAAAAATCAGAAGGTAAAAATTGCAATATTTTTTTCAAAGTTTATTGCAACACCTTTTCAAATTTATGCTTAATATATTACACAAATTTTCAAGTTTGTAGAGCAGTTTGATTACGAAAATTGAAAGTTTAAAATAAAAGAAATTCCTAAAGATTATTAAACAAGTAAATTTTGTCATTTTTTCCCTCAGTAAGATAAAAGAAATTCCTCTAATCAATTTAACGTTGTATGTATATTCTCAAAAGAAAAATAAAACTAATTCATTAAAAGTATTTATTTATCTTTAGTAATTATGCCAATGCCATTTTTTTCTTTCTTACATAATTATGCCATTAATTTATTTAAATTGATTAGAAATATTTTTTAATAGTTTTTTTTTAAATGAAATAATTTTTAATAGTTCATTACTGAAGAATCATGATTATAAGCTATATATTATATGATTTGATGACTAGTTTAATTTAATCATTTATATTCTCGTGACATTATGGTAACCTTCTCTATACATGCCCTAAATTGAAAGAAGTTCATCAAACAGAGTTCAATTTTTTTTTAAACTTTTCATAACTTCGGTTTGAATCTCTTTGTCTTTAATTATCGTTAGATTCAATTCTTTTGTAATCTCTTGATTACTAAGTTAAATTATTAAATTTTAATTTATTCATGTTCAATTAACGTGCACCATGAGTTGACAATAGTTCTAAGAGATTTTTTTTTTTGAAATCACTAAGAAATGAGTTTAATAAATTAATATTTATTTATCTAAGATTTATTTGCTTATAAATTTTTTAATATTCAATTGTTGTAGGATTAGGTAGTTTATTTTATAAAAATAGTTAAAATGTACTTAAATTGACCTGAAGACTTGCGTTTAAAAAAATTAACATATTATTGGATAATAATTTGTTTTTTTGTTTATGAAAAATTAAGATTAAATTCCTTTAATTTATCTACCATATAATCTTTTGCCTCTTTGTGTATTTGAATTCTTATCCAAATTTTAAAAATAAAAATAAATTACTTTTTTTTTCTTTCTAAAATATAATTTAGTTTTTAAAAACATATGCATTAATTAGATAACACAACAATAAATTTTAGTTGTATAAAATGTATTTATAGGTTTAATATTAAAAAAAAATCAAAATCAAAATCAAAATGATCAAATGATCCTAAACTTGTTCAATTGATAAATGTCGGAGATGAACAAAAACATGTGGAAAAGTTTTTAAAATGCGATATGAATTTCTTCAACACATAAAAAAATGAACTCTTGTTTTAAAAAATAAAATAAAGTTGATTGCAAATGCACTCAATATTAATTATGCTTAAAAAAAAGGACCGAGCCTCTTCAAAAATTAAAAAAAAAAACCAAACCTCTCCATTCTTTTGAATTGGTTTCGTGGCGGGCAGGACTTAACTACCGTTCCTTTTCAAATTATGTTAAGCATCTTTGGAATGAGACACTTCTTGATAACAATGTTATTTTTATCTTTTGGTTTCCCCATAATGAGTAATTATTATTGCTAATTTTTATTTATTTAAGTTCATGTTATTAATTTCCAAAAAAAATTAGACCGGTTGATAGCTTTTTTTTTAATTGTTTTTTTTTCCTCTTAATGTTGTAAGAACAAAAGCCACTACTTTTAGTTTTTTAATTTGTGAGAAATTGGAAATCTATCTATATTAGACAATGATATTCTTTAACTAGTTATATCATACTTTTTTATCAAAAAAAAAGAAGAAGAAAAAAAAAACTAAAAGTCAAACGTAAAGCTAGAGAAAGATATGCTTTACAAGAAGAAAGAAGTTCTTATAAAAAATAATAAAAGGAGAAAGAAGTTAGAGAGAGATATTTTAGCCAAAACAAAAAAAATAAGAGGATGTTTTCAAAGAGATGTATATATATTTTTTTAGTACAAATTAGGAGAAGGAGAATTACAATAGAACCTGTGACCGTGGAGTGAAAATGGATTAACCCCAAACTAGATAACTAATCGCGCTACCGACCCATTTGATAAGAGATGTGTATATTATTAGAGAAAAAAGACGAGAAATTTATAAGTATAAAAATGAGGTTTAATTTCAAAAATCAAATGCTATGCCTTTAATTTTGTGTCTAATGTATTTTTGTTAAAATTTAACTAATTTATTTGTTATAAAAGTGAATTTGATGATAATTGAACTGTGAACTTTTAATTTTGTAAGTAGTCTCATTCATCAACATTTATTTATAGATATTTTTTAAAGTTTAGAAATATAATGGACATAAAATGTTAAGTTCAACTCATTACATATTTTTAAAGTTTAGAAACTTAATAAAAAAAGAACACTTAAAAATTCAGAAACTAAACTTATATTTTAACCAAAAACCCATATTTTGATTTTATTTTTAAGAAAACTAAAAATGAAAAAGTAAGGTTGAGTTTGATAACCCTTTAATTTTTGAGTTTTTTATTTTTGAAATTTAAGTTTAGGACAACTATTTCATCATATGTTTATTCTTATTTGAATATTTACATTTTACCTATATTTTTTAAATCAAAATTTGGAGGAAATTTTGTTTTAAAGCTTATTTTGCCTTATGAAATTTGATCATCATTCACATACTTTTTTTAGAAAAAGATGGAATACTCCATAGAAAATTTGAGTAAAAATAAATATAAGTTTTTTTAAAATAAGAAAAAAAAAATCAGATGGTTATCAAACGTGTTTAACGGATATTAAAAAATCAAACCTCGTGTAAATTGGTTGTGTTAGGGAAAAGATTGCAAAAATATTGAAGTCGTGAAGGATATTGAGAAAATAAGTGAAGTGGAATTGTGTCTTTGGTAAATAGACGAAAGAAGACAATGATAGAATCATCCCTTTCAATGCCATATTGACAGAGTGGAAATGGGAGGTTTTGATTGAGAGTTCAAATACATATCTTTTAGCTATTCATCAAAAATTTCATTCCTCCAATTTGATAATATATGTTTCTTCTCTTGGCCTCAAATGTTAACATCAACATCCAAACTCCTCACCCCCTAAACTTCACCATCTCCACACTTTCTTCATCTATATATTTCTTTTATCACTATTTGTTTCAATTTTTGTGGTGTCTCTTCTCAATTATTGTGTTATAGTTTTGTCATGATGTTTTACTTTCTTCTAATATTTGTGATTTTTCGAGATGAGAAGAATCCTATAAGCCATTTGGACTTACGATATTTGATCACAAAAAAAATATTTGTAAGAAATTATTTTTAAGGTAGGTGTTCACTATGGATTGAACTTACAATTTTTTGATTATTTATTGTCCTTTTGATGGTGTGGCTTAGAAGTTAGGGTTTATAGTATTTTAATTATTTTAAGATTTCTTCCGCCATCCATTTTGTAGTATAGGAAGAATTGAGGTGGGAAAGAAGAGATTCCAGTGAAAATTATAAAATAAAGAGAGGAAAATAAGGTGAAATTGAATGTTATTGTGAAAGTTTGTATTTACACCTATATAAGCAGAGACTTTCACTTAGTAATTAATTGGTTATCAATTAGAATCCCAAATATTATTGAATAAAAAAAAAATGACTTTCTTTGAGGCTCGACATGAATTCAACCATATATAGGATTTAAATGTATCACAACCTTAAATCCTAAACTCTAAATCCTAAACTTTTAAATTCTCTTAAATCAAAGCAACTATTTAAAATTAATTTTTTTTTATAAATTTTCTTGACAATCAAAGGTAGGTATTATAAAGAATGTAATTCTATCTTAAAACTATAAAAGTAGTTACCTAATGAAACAATTCATAAATTCAATGTATAGTAGCAACTTATTTATGAATTAGTTTAATATGATTTTTTTTTTTAAAAAGAAAGAATTGCTATGATTTCTTAGTATTTGAGGTGTGCAATAAGTTGATACGAATCATCGTGATTAAAATGAAATGAAAACTCTTTATTTTTTTAATACGGGATCCTCTAAGTATGGATGACATATGCAATTGTTTCATGAGATTAATGCATATAAATTGAAAATTAATAAAATTATAATGTCTAGGGATCTTACCCGCCAGACTTTTGATACCAATTTAATGCCCAATAAAATTCTCTAAAGTTTGTGGTTGAGTTTGTCCCTACTTACCTCGGATTCATCGTAAATGATCTTTAGAATAAATAAATAATTGATCTATATATTTTTTTTGAAAAAAAAAACTGACCTTCTTGTCAGCAAAACAACGGCTCTAATTTATTCTTCTTATTGTCATTATTTTTACTCACAAATTCGTATTGTTATTATAAAATTGGCATCTTCTCACATGCCAGCACCCAATGAATAGTCAAAATTATTGCACAATTAATTATGTATTTGAATTCTTTTCCAAAAAAAAAAAACTATGTATTTGAAAGTATCGGTAATACAGACAATCAATTAAAGTTTTTTTTAAGTATAAATTGGGAAAAATGACCAACAAATTCTACAGTCTCAATTAATAGGATAGCCAAACACCGATTTCTAGATTTGAATTTGTGACCGTAGAGTTAGAAATGAAAATTCATAATTTTTAATCTTTGAATAAAAAAAAGAAAAAAAAAAGTTTTGAAATATTTGTCTGGCTTGCCTTCCTTTTATGTGATGGAAAAGGAAGCGACAAATACTTGAACTTTTTTGTCTCCGACTAACATTTAATTCATATTCCATTTAATTTATATTCCTTTTTATTATGAGAGAATGAAAATGATACATTAGGGACGAAGTCTTTTGAGTACAAAGGGACTTTGAAATTAATATATATTTTTTTAATAATATTGGGAGAGGGAGAACAAATACCAATTCTCAGGTTCGAATGTATGACGTTGATCTTGAACTGGTTTAAAACCAAATAATAAATAAATATTTGAAGCAAGTTTGATTCACATTTTCATAGTATATGTACTATACTTCTCTTTTAAAATAAAAAACATCAAATATATATATATATATATATATATATATATATATATATATACAAATTCAAAAATAATTTTTCATTTTTTTAGTTCAACCAATAATGAAAGGATAACCCTGAATATTAAGTCATTTCAAAATGATAGCATCTTTTATCCCTACTAAAAACGATTGAAAAATATATCTCAATTAATAATAAGATGATTTTACATGTGTCGTAAAAAATTTCAAAAAATTACCATCAACAGAATTCTTAAAAAATAATTATGTATATAGCATAAAATTATTAAAATATTCACGTTTAAATAAGTTCACCCAATACTCTTCAATCAATTTGTTGGTAACATTTCACTAATTTGCTTCAATAGTTTCAATAAATTTGTTGATTGCATCAATTAGAAGCAAAATTGAAAAACATAAAATAAAATAAAACAAAAAATTATCGCCAAAATATATTATATGTCTATTTTTTTAAAAAAATATGCTACTATTATAAATGACAACAAAAAATTGCTACATACATCAATTCCCTAATAATAATTTATTTTGAAAAAATAGATATTATCTTTTGTTACAAAATCTCAAGTGATATGAAATATTACTTTTCTTCTTCTTATAGAAAGTGAAATAACAAAAAGTTAAAATATTGTAATAATTCCTAGTATACCATTTTTAAACATCTAATTTAAAGAAAATGGAATAATAAATTTTTGTTTCTAAAAAAAAAGGAATGATTAAAAAAAAATTCAAAAGGAAATTTGTTAGCCTTACTTTATATTTTCTATAAACAAAAACTAACAAAAATGATGATTGAAAATGGAGGTTGTTTATGTTTATCTCAAATATAATGGAGCCAATTTCTTTCTCAATAAAAAAGGAATTCACAAATTTGAATATTACTCAAAAGGGTAATATGGTAAAACCGAAATTCTTTTACTTTTAAAGCCAGAAGAATCGGCGCGGAAAATGCCATTGTATAAAAGAACATTATAAATTCTTTTCCAAAAAATTAATTCAATTTTTGTAAATCGCTCTTTGCTTGCCCTGCCGGCCGCCGGAAATTATGTCTGCCTCTCGCTGGTGAGGGTTTCTTTTCGGGTTCCGACGAATTGAGATGACTCTACAATGACCCGGACCCGATTCTTCGGGACCCGGAATTCAAAATCCGACGAAGAAGCGGAACCCACCACCAGCGACGGCGGCGGAGCCGCCATGAGAGTCATAGTGCCACTGCAAGGCGTCGTTCAAGGAAGCGGCGGCGTCGTTTTGGGCTCTGTTATACCTTGCGTTCTCTTCTACTTTCTTCAGCTCTACTTGAAACGAAACCGGCCCGACCCGACCCGGGATCCTCCGTCGCCGCCGGAGGTGGATTCTCCGGGGAACTCTTCGTCGCCTAATCCGTCAGTGGAGCTCTCTGTTCTGCCTCGATCACTATCTCGGACCTTCCTCTCGCCCCGGTCGAGCGGGCCAGTTTGCGTTTCGGGTCGGGCGAGTTCGATTTCTAGAGTTGGGGATTCTTCGATTTTCGTTGGAATTAAGAGGTTCTTGGAGGACCCATTTGACGAGTTGGATAATCCGACTGGGATTATCGAGCTTTCTGTTGCTGAGAACAAGGTGGGTTTATGATTTTTGTTCGTTTGAATTTGTGTGTTGTGTATTTTTCTTGGTTTTTGTGTTGACAAATGTGGGTGTTTGATTAAATGATGAAGTTATCATCGGACTTGGTGCAAAATTGGCTGGTGGATAATGGAAGAGATGCCATATTAGGAGGGAATCATAATGAGCTGAGTGTAGCTGGGACTGCTTGCTATCAACCTTCAGATGGTTTAATGGATTTGAAGCTGGTAATCAAATTTCTTTATCTTCTATCTGTAATTAATGTTTTGAGTTCATTAGGTTACCATGTGCCTGCATAAATTCATTTTTGGGATGGAGAGATTTTGTGGCTGTAAATGTCTGACCAGCTCTGTTTTGTACATGCCTAGACTTGTGTTGTAGAATAAGGGTATAAAGTTTCTAAGATGTTTACCATTGCTAATGACTTTATTTGAATATGTGCTTCCACTCCTGTTAGAGCCTTTGTCCTCTGTTTATTTACATTCTTGATTGCTATTTTTAGTGTTATGAATTAATGGTAAACAACCATCAATAACATAGTTCAAGACATTCAACAGTTAGAGAATGTTTGGGGGAAGAATGAGAATGGTTATGAGGTGAATGCTTAACCATGTTTGGGCCCCAAGAATCATTCCTTCATAATTGGATTTTCCCATAGCCACTTTTTTATTCTCTCTATAAATCTTCTCATTCTCTTTATAACCACTATTTATTCTCGCCATAATTATTTTTTCACCTCAAACTTGATAAGCAGTTCTTCTCATAATCATTCTCATCACGACATCACCTAAAACGTAGATAATCATTCTTCGTGACATTCTCCCTCTAATTCTCATACTCTCTATAATCTTTCTCATTCTCTTTGCTTCAAACACTCCCTTAGTATCATTCATGAGTATGGCTTTTGAAGACCGGAGAAACTCTGTTTTGGTTACATTTTGAGATTTAATTTGGTAAGGTAATGTAATGTAAAAGTAAACTACATTGAAGCATCCTTGGAGCACCATTGTGAAACTTATCTGACTGAAGGGTCAGATTTCAATAAATTTGACTCCAAAAAGTATAATGGTTAACATGGTGTATTGTATGCAATTGAATGCGCCTCCATGTTAGTATTTTTCAGGCGTTTCTGCAATGCTAACGTATGATTCCGATATTTATATATGCTGAAAGTATTTCCATTTTTTTATATTTATAACTTCACTGTTAGCTTTTCTTTGTTAACCTGTTAGAGAAGATGTTAAAACTTTCTCCATAATTTGTAGGTATTGGCTTTTTTATCACTCCATTTCCCACATCCCCCTCCCTTTTGAGATTTCTATTTGAAGCTCCAGCCTGTCATATCCATATCCTTGTGCCATTATCTTTTTATTTGTATTGCATTTCATTGGTGTACCCTATGGAGTTCCATATAATGGATGTACATTTGTTCAAAAGATTTACCTTGTCAAGCATCTGTTCTGATACATCTCTTCTCACAGGCTGTGGCAAGTTTCATGTCTCAAGTTGTAGGGAACTCTGTTTCGTTCATCCCTTCGCAATTAGTATTTACAACTGGAGTGACCTCTGCAATCGAAACTCTTTGCTTTTGCATTGCAGACCCAGGACATGCATTTCTTGTTCCTACACCATATTACCCTGGGTACTAGTTCATTCCTTTTTCATGGAATATGTTTCATTGTGTTTATCTGAAAAAACTGAGATTCTGAATCACAAATGCAGTCTTGACAATGATGTAAAATGGCGAACTGGGGTTGAGATAGTACCGGTTCCCTGCCGTAGTGCTGATAACTTCAGTTTAAGCATAACTTCTCTTGATCGGGCGTTCCACCAGGCAAGGAGTCGCGGCCTTAAAGTTCGTGGAATTATAATCTCAAATCCTTCAATTCCGGTTGGAAATCTACTACAGAGAGAAACACTATACGACCTTCTGAACTTTGCTAGGGAGAAAAACATACATATAATATCAAATGAAATATTTGTAGGATCGAGATATGGAAGTGAAGAGTTTGTGAGCATGGCTGAAATGATCGATTTAGATGATACCGACCGAGACAGAGTACATATTACATATGATCTATCTGAAGACATGTCACTTCCTGGTTTTAGAGTTGCTGCAATCTACTCTTTGAATGAGAGTATCCTGGCTGCTGCTAGAAAACTTGCAAGGTTCTCATCTGTTTCTGCCATAACTCAGAACCTCCTTTCTTCTATGCTTTCAGATACACAGTTCACTCAGAGGTTCATTCGGATCAATCGAGAGAGGCTTGGAGAAATGAATGGTAAATTTGTTGCAGGGCTGAAGGAACTTGACATCAAGTACATAGGTAGCAATGGAGGTTTCTACTGTTGGGCCGATATGGGCAAGTTAACCCGCTCTTACAGCGAGAAAGGGGAACTTGAGCTCTGGGAGAAGTTGTTGGATATAGGTAAAGTTAATGTTATACCTGGTTCTTGTTGTAATTGTATTGAACCAGGATGGTTTGGATTCTGTTTTACAACTTTGATTGATAAAGAAATAGATATTGTTATGGACCGAATTCGGAGAATATCCGAAACTTGTAAATCTTATACTTGAAATAAAATGATTTGTTCTTTAAATATGTAGCCTTTTCTTTGGCGATTTTAATGTTTCGAAGTATTTCATGGGTTAAACACGTCTGTATCTGATCAACAAAATTGTATCATATGAAGTAAAGGACTAAAGCTATGAAACAAGCAAGACTAGCATGTTTGAATGACAACCATCATCTCCTTTTACTTGATTGATTTATCAAATGCAAGTTGAAGAACAGTTTCATTTCTAGAATTCCTTGAAAGAAAGTGAACCTTGTTTGTATACACAAATATCTATTGAATCCTTTCAACTGTTCCATACATGCATATACGTGCATAGTCTCTCGTAATCTCTTTCGTTTTCGATATAGATTCGGTTCTTTCCTATACTTCCCATCCTAAAAAGAA
The DNA here is from genome assembly GCA_036507275.1 of Sicyos edulis. Classification (NCBI taxonomy): domain Eukaryota; kingdom Viridiplantae; phylum Streptophyta; class Magnoliopsida; order Cucurbitales; family Cucurbitaceae; genus Sicyos; species Sicyos edulis. The sequence goes on from CM071846.1 coordinate 68,615,016, forward strand.
TATTAGTAGAAATCCTGTTTTTGTTTGTGCTTCTTTTGCACTAGTAATTGCTCCCTGTCCTCATCTGGATAAATCATACAAGTTCAAATTTCAATATTGCAGGATCTTTTTCTGAGTTTTGTCTTGTAACAGAACATATCATAAACAATCTTCTATTCCAACAAATTATTCTTTGATTTATTCTATATCTTGTTTTATCCCATAGTTTGTGTTCTTATGATCTTGTTCTATTTTAAGACAGACAAAGTTCAACAACTACTGGTCTTAAAAAAAATCAACTCCCCACCTTTCACTGCTATAAAAACTAGATTACTCTCTGGTTTTAATTATCTTATGTAAACTCTTGATAAATTGTTCATACATATTGAATAAAGAGTTCAATACATTTAGAAATCACTCAGAACTTCTCACTAGAGATAAAACCATGTCACCCTCTGATGATTCCCATCATTTTCTCTGATCCAGATGTGGGAATCTTTTCTGAAACTCAGTCATTAAAGCCAAGTTCTCTTGATGAAGGATATTAGCTTTCTCTCTCAGCTTCTCATTCTCTTCAATTATGGTCTGATTCTGCAAATAAAGCTGCAAGTTCTTCAGCTCAATATCCTTCCCCAGCTTCTCTTCACATGATCTCCTCCTGCTAAAACAAAAACTGTTAGAAAAAAACATTCCCTGACAACAGCTAACTGAGAAATTGAAGGAAGCAACAAAACAGAAATACACAAGAATTCACATGGAAAAACTCAAAACTGGAGAAAAAACCACAGACAAAAAGAACTTCCACTATGTGAAAGATTGCTGCAATCACATAGAATTCTCACCCCGACTCCAATTACATAAACGCTCTCTTCAAAGTTGATACTACTCACACCTTTTTTCTTACTCTTCACAAGAGAATATAAAAGGAATTTAACTAGATTTAGTACACCAAACTTAAAGTGCTTCCAATTGAGATGCTTTGAAATCAAAGCCAAGCATACCACTTCCTTGCATCTCTCCGATGTGGAACAATTCACTTCTAAGCCAAAATCCAAAAAAAAAACGAACACACCCCATCATTTTCAAATGTAAAAAAAAGGTCCACAAAAGCATAAAAATGTTGAAATGGGGTTTTGTAAAACAGCGACCTGGTAAGCCTCTGAACTTGAAGTTTGGATCTTTTTAAACGTGTTCTGTTCTTGGAAGTATGAATTTGATGAAACAGAATGCTCTCTGTTGCACTGATGCACATTGTTCTTTTATGCAGCTTCTTAACTTTTGGCTATCTTTGTAGCAGAGAGAATGTATGGAAGTTGCAGGGGAATCTGTTGTTCTAAAGCTCAAACTTATATAGATGGAGAAAGAGAGGTAAGAGAAAGCACATTGTGGTGATAATAATGGCTTGTGGACTTCTGATTAAGCATTCTTTATATCTTGTGGCTAAAGCCCTCAAGGTTGTTAACTACTATTGACTTTTGTCACTACCAAATAATGGGATTGATTTATTATTTTGCCATAAGATGCTTACAAGTTTGACCCTGCTGCACTTTTTTTGAATGGGATTAGTAGGTTTATTCATGTGTCTTTTTACTTTAAAATTTTGTTTGGAGATGCTTTATGGTGGAATCTGCCATACTTTCTTATGTTTGGGATGTTTATTCATGGGCTTTTATACCTTAAACATCTGTTCATTTCTTTTATAATCGAGAATTGAAGTTTCACCTCACTATATACGTGGAAACACATGCGCCTTTTTTAAGATTTGGATCTGAAAGACAACAAGAGATTTCATAATTATGTTCAATATGCGTTTCTTTTACCCCTAAACATGTTTCAAGAAATATTTATAGAGCGCTTGGAGCAAGGAGAATGTAATGATCATAAGGATCAAGAGAGAATACATAAATTATTTGTGTTTTATGTGAAGAGAATGGTTATAGGGAACTATTTTTTATTTGGGATACAAATAATGATTATGAGGAACAATCACTTGTTTGTGTGCAGAAAATAATTCTTAGGAACAAAATAACACGAGAAAATGAGTATTGGTTACGAGAGAATAAAATGAGATTATGGGAGAATGAAAGAGGACTATAGAGATGAATAGTTATTACGGAGGGAATAATTGATGGTGGTTCAAATATGAATAATTATTCTTAGCCTATCCTCCGATTTGATTCTCTTGTCTCAAACACCTCCTTACGATATTGATTTCGTCACGCTTTCTTATGCTGAGGTTATTCAGTTTGTTTCTTCTTTATCATAAATATTTGTTAAGAGATGCTTAAAAGGTAGCATTGCAACACCTTTCTTATCACCCTTCATTTGTTTAATTATTTTGGGTTTGAATACAAAATTTGAAAAGAGTCAAATGTAGCATTGAGGACTTGGTGTGAGCCCATATATAAAGTTGGGTTTAATGTGTTATGAGCATTCATTTGACACACACTGTGAATGAAGGTATGATGCTAATTTGTATATTTGTGTATGACTGTATTTGCAATTACCTTTTTTTTTTCTTCCACATTACCAAAGTTCATAATGATGCTCCTCTCTTTCTCTTTCTTCTTCCATATCATATCCAATTTTTATTTTCTTTTTTTATTTTCACTTTTTCTATTTCCTTTTCTCCACTAAAAATACAATATTATTAATTATATATAATATTATACAGATTTGTATATACCTAAAAGTAGAATACACACCTACTTTCCATTGCATCTCTCACATTTTTGTGCTTAGTTATAAAGATTCAACTTCGATCTCATTGGCTAGACAATAATTTCATCACTTTTGATTACTAATATTTGACACAAAATGAATTAAAGGGTTTTTTGTGTTGACAAGATATTCCACAACCGACAAATAAATAAATTTATACCAATAATGGAGAGGCCGGAAGAGATTATTTTTTAAAAAGAGAGGGAAAGAGATTTAAATTTTTGTTAACAATATTTCAAACTTGAATTCACCCATAAATATTTAAATGATATGGGATGGTAAAAAAATTTCTACACAAGTCTCATTTTACTAATTTTGTTAATTTCAATTTCAAATTTCTTGAATTAATTTAAAAGTGCACAACTTGACACCTAAACTCTAGGCCATCCTAGTTATATATATATATATATATATATATATATATAACCTCTCTTTTTTTCTTTCTTTTATATATGTTAGTTATATATATATATATATATATATATATATATATATATATATATATATATAACCTCTCTTTTTTTCTTTCTTTTATATATGTTTGTGAGTGTATAGATCCTAAAACATTTGGATGTTAAAATAATTCACATGCAAAAATAATTTTTAGGAAAATGACTATTATGGAACTTAAGATCAGGTCTATAAGAACTTCTTTGACCATGCTAAATTAACTTGGAATAGTTTATTTATGTTTTAATAGATAGGATAAAATAAATATCACATCAATTCAACATCAATCTCTCCTCTCCTCTCATTACACCAATCTCCAAACAAATATTTCATTTCTCCAAATTATTTCGCTTCTTCCCCACTTCCCTCTCCTCTCCTCCCCAGAACTTCAAAATCTAATCACTCCCTTGGTGTGATATTACACCCATTCGTCAATTGAAATTCTTTCAAATTCAATTTCGAATCACCCCAATTTGTCAAGATTTATTCAATAAAGTTGATACAATGTGACTAATAAGAGTAGAGATCAACAATAACGATTAGTCACATGACCTTGTCACATCGTGGTTGCGAGTTAAATTATGGCTTTTGGTAAACTAATATAGGGAGAGCACTATCCATGGGGGGTATAAAATGCTGACTTGAAGAGTGTATCATTTCATCATTTACTATTGCTACTAGCAAGTACTCAATAATTGTAAGTTGAAATAATGAGGTTTTGGTCCAATGCAAGCCTGCACCTTGTTTCTTGCCTTTGTACCAAAATGATGTATTGAAAGGGTGGGGAGATAAGGCTGAGAAAGAGATTATTGCCTTAGTCAACAATCAAATGAAGGGTTTTGTTCATCTTCAAGTGATGTGGATTTTTGGCTCATAATTTTTTTTTATATATATATATATATATATATATATATATATATATATATATTTGGAGTTGATGTAGCCAATCACATGCCACACCAATCATGAGATGCTATACATCACTAACTCCTTTTCATATAGTGTGTAATTGGTGTTATTCCTTCTTCATTTATTATCAATCTTGTCAAACCATTCATTCATGTTGGTAAAATCATGACACACACAACTTTTCTCCATGGAAATTTTTGGGCTTGTTACACTCCCATTCATTTGACAACATTAATTGTGAAATGGGCACCTAATTTCTTTGGTTATCTATTGTCAAATTAAAGAGTGGGTAGTGTTTTAGAGTGATATGGGTTTAAAGTTCATATTTTGTACCTTTTTTATAATCGTGAATTTATTTGTGGATCTCGACTGTTTTTATGAAATAAAATTTTACTATATTGGGCGGTAAAGAAAACTTGTCAAAAAAAAAATTTAGATGAAGATCTACTATCTATTCAACTTATAATCGATTGATTTCAAAGATTTTTTCATTTCTAAAATCAACAAGTAGATAATTGTATTTTGTACTTTTTTTATGATACACCTGACGTATATACAAATACAATCTAAAGCACGTATAGAAACGATCATAATTTCATTGTAAAAAAAAAAACGAGAGAGAAAGGATTGTAATTTCAAAAAAAAAAAATCTAAGCTATCATATAAGGATCCATATGAAAAGTTTTGATCTTTTACACCAAAATGCAACATTGTAGCAATAATATCTCATAATAATGATATGTTACTATTAGTGTATACCATTTATAAAAAGAATGTCTAGTCACTTGTAACATTCTCCATGTCCAAATAAAGTTTAGCTAAAAATAAGAGAAAAACTAGACTACACGTGAATGTTCACGCAGGCCCTTTTTTTTTATATATATATATATGTGACATCATTTTGAACCACACAAATAATTACATTTTTTTATCTATATAAAAAATGTGTGACTCAAAATGAGGACACATTGTTAAAAAATTGGGTGTACCTACATCTAGATGTGTAGGCAAGTTTTTCTTAGTCACAAGTAAGACTTTCATACACATGAATGTGTAGGTGAGTCTTACATTTAGACTATGTTGTTTAATTAGAGCCAAATATAGTACTACCCTACACATCTATATGTAAAAAAGTCTTTCTCTTACAAAAAAATTCATCATTTTTAATTATTCAAAATAATTTCTTATTAATTTCTAATCATTTATCTCAAAATAACTATTTTTAACCACTTCTAATAATTCTTTTTTAACTCATAAAAAAATAACTAATCATTTCAAATTTACATCCAAATAAGTTATCATCTCTAACTCCTATAAAAATTACATCTATACAAATTTTTGGCAGCAACTCTTTAATTTCTAACCATTAAAAATAATTAATTCTTTATCCAAAACTTCATTATAACCCAAGAGATTTTGACTCCCATTCCCTCATTTGTTAATTGTAACTTTTTATTCTAAAAAAAACCATTAGAGTTTGGCATGAAGAGAGTAAAATTTGGATAAATTTGGAGGTAGGGAGGGTTTTGAGGAAGAGTGGAACAAATGCAACACCCACCAATATGTAGCCAACAAATCTACCCAACTACTATATTGCAATGCAATCATTTTCATTTTGCTTATTGCTACTTGTCTTCATCATTTATAGCCACTACCCATTATATTTTTTTAGACTTATAAGAAAATTGCTTTTAATTTTTCAAATATTATTTCATTATATATGTGGAATATTTAGGTGAAGATTTGTAAACATAAGAATTTAAGAAGTGAACTTTGTTAAAATCGTAAAGTAAACAAACTTATTTTTAAATGGTTGATGATATAATGTCTAGATTGAATGAACCAATGATTCATTATAGTAATTGATTTAACGACTTCCAACTTTGGGCTAGTTAATCATAAATCATTGACTATCTACGTTTTTTAATTAAAAAAACAAAATATTATTATCGATTTATTGATAAGTATTATCTTAATTTTACGATGCTATTTGACTTTGAAACAGTAAAACACTATTTGTGACTGATTTATTATAGGCAAGTTTCACAAAATAATTGTAGAATTAGGCAAGTTTGAATTTTTTTTTTGCATCCATAGTCAAATATTTGGTATAATTAATATTTATCGTAATTTAGGGTATTAATACAATATTTTGTATTATTAATACATTATTATGTACTGTATGATTTTGTGTATGGTATGACTATGATTGCTATTTTTTTTCTCCTAATATTGTAAATATTTTTCCAATTTAGCCTACTCTTAAAAATGCCTGTATAGATTTTGAAATACTAAATCATGACATTAAATTAATTTTACCCAACAAGTAATATTTTATATATATATTTTTTACTAATAAATTGAAGATTTGAATTTTTTTTTTTAATTTTATTAGTTCAACAACTATTGAGGCTATTTTCAAAAAAAAAAAAGAAAAACGCATTGAGGCTAGATGTCAAAAGTTAGAACTACAAAAGGCAATTTAAAAAAAAAAAAAAAAAAAAAAAAAAAAAAAAAAACTATCTAAAAAATCTGTTAAATTTTTTTTTTTTTTAAAAAACATAAAACTAGCCTTCATTTATGTTATGCAATATTGGGCCACCGGGTCTTTATTGGCCCAACCACTGTTGGATTTTTATTTTTGTTAGATGAAACCACTGCTGAAATTGTCTCGGTACATCTGATACTTTTTTTTCTTTTCTTTTTTGAGAATCAGTAACAGCTTATTCTATAAATTTTGAAAAAGTAAGATAAAAGAATATTCTTAATATTTAAATTTTGATATTTAATTTCGTTACCAAAAATTTTTCCCATTTTTAACGCAAAACGTAAATGACCAAAAAGCCCATTTGTATTCGACAAGCAAACTCGTAAAAAGAGAGAATTATGACGAACTCACATCCCAGCCGTGAAATGAAAATCGATTATCTCATGATAAGAATTAAGAAAATGATCGAACGGCTGATAATCGGAGTGCAGCGTAACGAGTGCCGTATGGAAGCACTGCACCGACATGAAAAATAATAAACAAGGGGTAGCTTCCGGAATTTGTAATTTCATCTTTTTTCGAACCCTAAACCTCCACATAATCGTTATTTCTCTTCTTCATTCATAATCTGTGTTTTTGTTTGTGAATCTTTGATTCTGTACAAATTCTCCGATTCGAAATTGTTTCTGGATTTGTGGTTTTTGAGTTGCTTCGATCTTCTCTTGGATTACACGGTATGGATTTTCAATCGTTGTTTCTCTGTTTGATTCGGAATAATCTGGATCGTTTGGATTTTTTGTTCAATTTATCCTGTTTTATGTTTCAGCCATCTTTGTGAGTTATGATTCTTGAAACATTTTGTCGAGTTACGATTTTTCAATTTTCTGGATGTACTGTTTACTTATGAGTTAGGGGTTTAGTTGATTGAATTTTGATGGTTTCCTGGTAAAATCAGGGTTTGAAGCTAGATGTTCTTGAAAAAGGGAATTGATCACGGATGAATTTAATTAAAATCCTATTATTGAGTTTTGTTTGTGCCTTTTTACTGAATTACAGCGGATTTTAGCGAGTGCGTTCAAGAATCATGAGTTCAGAACAGAACGATGGTATAAGCTACCAGCCATTAGAGCCGAAGCCATGTGCGAACAATTGTGGCTTCTTTGGTTCTGCTGGAACCGAGAATCTCTGCTCAAAATGCTATAGGGATTCTCGAATGGAAGAAGAGCAAGCGGCTTCGGCGAAAGCAGCAATGGAGAAATCCCTTCAGTCCCAAATTCTAAAGCCGGCTGTCGGTGATTCTTCGGTCGTCTTCTCGAATTTATCAGTGGACTCGACCTTGTTGTCTGCAATTGTTAATTCTCTTGGAAGTTCCAGCAATTCACCAACCTCGGATGTTTCTAATCGTTGCCGGACCTGTAATAAGAAGGTGGGATTGATTGGATTCAAGTGCAAGTGCGAGCGGACCTTCTGTGGGACTCATCGGTACCCCGAGAAGCACGAATGCAGTTTCGACTTCAAACGCATTGGGCGAGAGGAGATTGCCATGGCTAATCCTGTGGTGAAGGCTGACAAGGTGGAGAGATTCTGAGAAGGATTTGGCATTGAACTCGGTAAAATTTTATTGAGTTTGTTGCTCTTAATTGCTTTCTTGATTCCTTTTTATCCCTGTTTATTTGGGTTGAATTGATGGGGGGGAAGCTCTTTGCTTGAATTTGCTGGAAAGTTAGCAATTATGGTGAATATTGCAGTTTGGTTCATTTCAATTCTGGTTTCCTTCTAGTTTAATCCAGTGTTTGTATAAATTAGGCAGTGTTTTTATGAATTTGAAGATGGACGATCATTCTACATTATTCTTCTTTGATCAGTCATGAAATCATATCCATTTGATTCCTGAATAGAATTTGACCCTTTTTCTGTATCGAATTAAACACTAGAAATCGAAATTTTTACTGATTCCGCCAATCCAAGGCTTGCTAATGAACAAGTGATGTGTTAGTGTCCATTTGATTTCTGAATAGAATTCAATCATACTCGTGGGGGAAGTCATCGATGGAAATGGGAAGTTTTTTGGCCTATAACTGTACCTTCGAAGGGGATCGTGGATCATTTATTTTTATTGTTACAAATAAACTTTAAATAATAGTGTGATGTATGATCCACTCATGATATAGTGTTCAAAATATTCTGAGTAAAATAAATTGGAACGGTTTGAAGATTGAAGGTTTGCCATGACTAATTACTTGGGATCAGTTTGCTAATTTGTGCCACCACAGTTTTCTTTTCTATGCCATGCTAGGAGGGGAATTAAGGAAAAGAGTGTTGAAAATTCACATTTTCTCTTGAATTATATAACTGAAAGGAAAATTGATAAGTTTACTAAGAACATTCAAGAGTTTGCTTGCATCATGATATAAGCATAAACATCCAAAATTTAGCAAACGACCAACGGCTACCATAAGACACACACTAAACTAAACAAACTCCTATTAAAACCCAACACTAAACATGACTACGATAGGGCTGATTACTGATTGGGGGCACCTGGGGGTGGAATCCCTGAAATCGAAGGCTGGTTCTCCCGACCCAATGGAGATGTGGTCTCTTTCTCGACCAAAGGCGGGTCCTTCCGACCCAATAGACATGTTGTCTCTTCCTCAACCAAAGGCGGGTCCTTCCAACCCAATAGAGATGTTGTCTCTTCCTCAACCAAAGGCAGGCTCTCCCGACCCAATGGAGATGTTGTCTCATCCTCTTCGGCCACCTCTTCAATCTCGGTGCCAACAGCCAACTCTTCCACGAATGAAATGATCCTCGGAGTAGCCAGAGCAACGATGTCTTTGACTGTTGCCAGAGTATTATGAGCACCATCAGCTAGAGGAGTCACCGGATTATTGTGAGCAATAGTAGCCAGAGCAGCAGCTGCTGCAATGGTCGTCGAAGCAGAAGAAGAATCTTGAGGATTCTCTGGGTCAGCAGCAAGATGATTTCCAAGGTGTGGATAGCATTTTTGAAGAACTGTGACAAAAAGAAAAAAAAAAAAAAGAAGGAATATTAGAATGTAAAAGAGAAAATAAAAAGAACAAAAGAAAAAACACACACACCTATATGAATAAGGACGGCAAGTGGCAAAGAAGCACCTATAATGAGGCCGGTAATAAACCAAACTTAGAAATTCAGCTCAACATGGACAAGTGGTATATTTGAACCACGATACTCATAGTACGGGTTTTTAGCACACCAAAAAAATAATTACTTATTTAAATACACATCCAAACAAGCTAGTTTCGAGCTCTTCTCCAAAAAAAAATCAATGTTATAACCATTTAGAATAAACTTCTTAATATAATTTTTCAAATTAAATTCCTAATCCAATTTCACATTTACCTAAACAAATTATTGTAAATTTGTGTTTGGTAGAAAGTGAAGGAAAGGGGAAAAAATGGTAAAGTGGTGTTTTGTGGAAATGGAAGAAAATAGATGCAAGTTTTTTTAAAAAATAAATATTTGATCATTCTTTTTTAGTATAATAATAATCATAATTATTTAAATAAAATCTAACATTAACACATTTTGATTAGTAAATTATCAAATAAAAAATAAATTGATATTTGAAATAATAATCAAAATGATAAATTTAAATAAATTATATATAAACAAAAGGGTAAAATATAGGGTTAGTTTTTTTTATTTGAAAGCATTAGAATTTAGCCAACCAAAGCATTAATGTATGCTTAATTATTAGAAAGTTTTGGTTTGAGTCTCTCCGAATTACAACTAAAGTAAAATTTCTATTTTAATTTCTTTTAATTCACATAAACTAAATTCTAATTTTTTTAATCATAAAAAATAAATTTAAACTTTCTTCGAATTATAAGAAATTCTAGATTTTTGAAACCATAAATACTAAATCCTAATTTTCTTAAATTTATAGTTATAGGTTACCCTAAACAAAATTAAGTTCAAGAACTCACAACAACACGAGATTAAAATTAAAAAAAGAAAATAAACCTTTTTCACTCATTCTTTTGACCTTAATCAAACTCGCCCTAAATAAAACTTTCAAAACCTTTTGAAATTTGATTAGTATACAATTTTGTTTTTACGAAAGATGAATAATTTGGAAGAAATGAGTATAAATAAGTTTACAATTTTAATTTATCAAAAAAAAAATTTAAAATTTTTAAATAAAAACAAATAAATTGACTTGACTTCTTAAAATAAAGGGGGTGTTTGGCTGCAGGTGAGATAAGAAGAGATGAGATGTTGATGGCAAAAAAACCTTGTTTGGGATGAGATGAGATGACAGAAAACGGAAAAATCTTGTTTGGGGTGCAAGAGATGGGATGAGATGATAGAAAAACTTTATTTGGGAAGGGAGAGGAGATGTTAAGATATATATATATTTTTTAATGTGTTCTTATATTTTTTTTAACAATAAAATTATTTTTTTCTTTTTTTTTTAAATAATTATTCTCAAATATTTAGCTATTAGTATAATGGTATGTAAATATAACCACTATCATAAATAAAATGTAAGTAAATATTAATATTAAACACACTTAATCTTATATTCATTTTTATATTAAAAAAACATAGTTTTAATGATATTATGTACGACATAATAACCATAAGGTAAAAAATTTCTAATTTTTCATACTTAAATATTGTTTAATTAAAAACAATTATGAAAAAAAAAATTCACACCACAAAAATAAAGTTTGACTAATCTAAAATATTTGTACATCATTAATAACTTTTTTTAAAGATTTGTTAGACTTAAATAATTTTAAAAAAATACCAAGATTCTATTTATTAAATTTTTTTAAAAAAAACCATTTAGTTAAACTAGTCATTATAAAATTTTGATAGCAATTTTTATTTTATTTAAAAAGTATATTTTCTTATAACTTTTATACATTCATAGTTGCCGAACGTTAAATAATTGTTAATAAAATACACTAATTAATAGGTAATAATAAATTAAATATATTTATCTTATTAGTCATTGATATTCTAGAGAACCAATCATAAACACCCCTAAACAATTTTATTTATTATTTTTTGTAGTTAAAAGAGAACTCGGTCACATTTTAATAATAATTATTACATGGAAGCAATAAAATATCGATCAAATTTTGGAATTTATTATTTTTTTTATTAGGTAGAATAAATCTCAATCTCTATGACTCATACAAGTCTTGAAACTTATAGTGGTTTTTTTTATATATAATCAAAACTCTCAAAATTATTTAAATTAATTTATCCCTTTAAAAAAAAAGTTTCACCTTTACTATTATTTCAAAGTGTAACTGAATACAAGAGTATAAAATTTGAATCTCATTTTTTTAACGAATAAAATAAATTCAATATTTTTATTATCTATATTTTAAATTAAATTATAATAAATAAATTTAAATAAGATATAAATACAAATAAAATATTTATATTTTATATTTTATATATCTAAAGTGAAATTAATAAATAAAATAAAAAAAATTAAATATATAAGTAGATATAAATACTGTTTTTATATTAGTTAAGATAGTTATAAATATAAAATTAGTATATATTAAAATCAATAATTTATAAATATATATATTATTATTTATAGAAGCTTAATTAAAAATTAAGCATAAAAAAATATTATATATTGAAATTAAAATAATAAATAATTTATATAAAAAACTAAAATAAGTTTAAAATTGGGAATTTGCGCTGTATAGTAACTTTTTTACCACAATTTATAATTATAGCACATTTTTAAAAATAATTCTTTTATAGCAAATTCTGTCATTTTTAAAAAAAAATTATTTACTTTTTTTTATAGAAGACTTTGATAGAATCTATCATTCTCTAGTGATGGATCTATCATTCTCTAGTGATGAAAGTCTATCAATTTTATCAGTGATTGATTCTATCGGCTCTTATTGATAGACTCTTGATAGAATCTGATGGAAGTCTATCAATTTACTTTATTTATTAGTAATTGATTCTATCATCCTTTATTGATAGAATCTATCAATATGAAGTCAATCAATTTATAATTTTTGCTATATGTGCAAATATTTTCATTATTGTGCTATTCACGTAATATTTTATCCATTTTGTAATATACATGCAAAAACCCCTTTAAAATTAGTATATATCAAAATTAAAACTATAGAAATATAAATATTATTATTTAAAGAAGTTAAATTAAAAGATATCTATAGAAATTAAAATATATTTAAATTAAAATGATAAATGACTCATACATATATAAATACATATATACACATACATATATATATATACACACATACATATACATATAAAGATGAAATGATATGTTAATTTAATTTAATTTAAATAAATGCATATTAAGATAAGAAATTCAATTTACTTTACCATAATATATGGACCACTATCTCCAATGCTCTTGGAATTCAGTCGGATAAACTCTTGGGTGGTTTGAACCTCCAAAGAATGATAGGGATTTCTTGAAAATATAAGTTTTCTCTACAATAACAAAATAATAATAATAATAAAATTTTTAACAACATATATAAATTCTAACCAGATATATTTATGAAATATGAGGTTACCAACCGATGATCGAGCTGAAAAATATTGAGTGGGAATTTGGAGGAGATAGTTTGCTGCAAGCAATATTTTAAAAATCAATAACCAATAAAGCAATAATATAATATAATGTATACAAATACTATAAAAAAATGAAAAAAAATTATATTTTTAGTACCTAAGTTTAGGATGTATTTTAGATTTCTAAATTTCATAATTGAACATTATTCTTATCTTTGACATTTCGCCTATTTTTGGATATTGTGATTTTTTAAAATTATTTTAATATATATATATATTTACATTGTGTGTTCTTTTAGTTCATTTTTATGATTTTTTTTATTAAACAAATAAATTTAAGTGAAACTTAAATGACCACTCCATAAAGTATTTTAAATTTAAAATGTTATGTATAATTATCGTTTTTTCTAATCTCATATACTAAAATTAAACATCATTTAAATATAAAGGTAAAAATATTTAATTTTAAAGTACAATGACCCATTTAAAACTAGATCTTAAAATGACATAGGAACTAAATTAAAAGTAGCCCCCAAACTTTGGGACTAAATTGTATTTTTTGCAAAAAATATATATATAACAAACCTATTGAATATACACGCACATTCGCAAAGTTTCTGTTGCTTTGCAAATAAGCTGATTGATTAATTGCAAAAAAAAAAAAATGAAAAAAAAATCATATTATTTTCGAAAGGACAAAAAATGATAGTAGAATAGATGTTTATAGAATATTATATAGACATAATTAAAAATAATAATACAAAAAGAATACCTCAAAACTAAGCATAGTTTTTGCATTTACTACCATCCATAGGAAACAAGTATAGCAAATGACCGGCAAGATGATAGCCAGAAATAGCAATTGTTTTTTTTATTCGTTCATATCTTTTTTGTATCCTAATAAAAAAAATATATATTAATACTAATGAAGTGAAAAGATTAGCATTCAGGGAGTTTATTTTAATGTAAAATAAATTCGATTTACATACTTAGGGGTCGTTCACTTCATGGTAATCCAAGATTTCCATGGGATGAGAATCTGGATTACCACGTTTATTTAAAAGGAATCGTAAATATTCTGGGTATCTTGAGATGTCGAGCATCCTAGGATGCCCATTTGAGAGGCATTTGGATGCCCTCCTAGATTTTTAGAATTCCCATATATAAGACATCGCGAATGACATTTTTACCCTTATTATTTATTAAAATTATATCTTATCAATTCCTATCAACTTTTTTTTTCTCATATTTTATAAGTATTTTGTAGCTTAAAATAAAATAATATGTTCTTTTTTAGTATATGATTATTATGCATGTATAAACAACTAACCATACATAATTAATTTTATTTATATTTTTCAAATATAATTGTCTATTTTTATTTTATATTTAGCGAATTTTATTGCTTATTCAACTAATGAATTTATTTTAGTTTTTTTGTTAAATAAATTTATTTCATAAAATAATATTTAAATTAATAAAAAAAAGATATGTTATATAAATTTTAATTATATAAATTAACGTGTAAATTAAGTTAGGAGGATAATTAAGACATTTTCATAACAGTTTCTCTGATACCCATGAAATTATTCCTACAAAACAAACACGGTTATCTAAAAATGCCGGACATCTATCATTCCGGATATCTATGATTCTGGTTATTCAGATTATCAAAAAGTAAACGACCCCTTATTGTCTAAGTCATCCGTCGACATGACGAAGACGTTTCTCTAAAATAATAAACAAAATTTAGAGATTTTTTTTTTGAGGGAAGAGATTAAATGTATCTTAGAGTAAATAAAATTAGATAAACTTTTAAATTCTTCAAAAATAATAGAAAAAACAAAAAAGTAGTATTTTGTTAGTAATTAAGTATCATATAAATCAACTAAATTGGATTAATAAACAATCACAAATGTCAGCAAGAATAGCACTTAAGTTGTATTAGGGTACACTTAAGTTGTATTAGGGTACATCAATGACCAAAAAGTTATGGATTAAAAAACTTCACGTTTTGTAATTTAAAAAAGATATTTACAAATTAAGAATAATATATAATAATAATAAACAAAATAAAAAGGAGATAGAACATACCAATTAAAAACAGTCATTTGTATAGACCCTAATCGATTGCAATCTGAAAGAGAAATAAACAAATTGAAAGACAAATAGTAATGAGTGTGATTAGGGTTTTCTGTTTTACTTCTTTATAATTATTATAACTTTTTCAACCCTATAAATAGTGAATGAAATATCTCAATCATATACTTCAATCCCTATTCCTATTCTAATTTTAAAATCAGTTTTAGCTTATTTATATTTATAGTTTTCTACAAGATATATCAATTTTAAAATCGTATGGATTTTATTCCAATATCTAACCACGATAATTTGATTAGGTAGTTTTCTAAAAGATAAATTTTAAAATCATATTGATTTTGTTCAAATATCTTAGAATGGAAATCGATTAACTCTAAATCAGATAATCAGTCGTGTCATCTATCTATTTGGTAACCAAGTTGATTTGATTAGGTACTTATTTAGATTTTGTTCCAAATATCTAAAATAGTTTGATCTGGTATTAATTTGCTTTTCTGCTTGAACTTGGCTTGCATTGGTCAAGCCTGCTTCATTTACTTTTCCACAGTTCGAGTATTATTTTACTCATTTTTTTAATGTATAGTATTTGGTTTTTTGGAAACGGTATGAATGTGTCAGGTCAAAGGTTTTATTATCTTATCATCATCACTATTTTTTTTAAGGGGTACCAACAAATCCTACATAGATGGTACAACTACTCTCAAATAATATGAGAGCCAAATACCAATTTTCAGGCTCGAACTCGTGACCGTGAAGTTGAAATGAATTAACATCAGACAAGATAACCGTGGCGCACTAATCCTCAGTTATCATCATCACTATTTAAATGTTCTTTGGTTTTGATTATTAAGTGAATACTTTCGTAAGACTATTCCATATATGTTATTTGTTTGAGTAAAAAATATTTCCAATTCGTAATATATAATATCTTAATAATATATATTAGATATAAACTGATATTTGTGCAGTCAAGTGTAAATCATTATTGATAAACATGAGATTCAAATTGACCAATTGATAAATACGAGAATAAAGATTGTATTATATAATGAGAAATTGAGAATCAAAATTGTATTATATAATACCATTGTAAAATAAGTAGCTCGGTAACTAGTTATATATATAATACCGTTTTGATAATTAAATGATTTATTGCCACATTGCTCAATAGTTTGTAATATCCATTAATAACATGAAAGTTATTAATATATGAGAATTTACCATAACACCACATTTATCTCTTGTATTATATTTGTAGCAGCTTTTTAAAAATAATTTATCTATACTATATTTATTTTTAACCTCAACTAAATTTCTATCATGTCAATAGAGCAGTAGCTCAAGTGACATCGATGTACACTTAATGACCTTGAAGTCCTTAGGTTCGAGTCTCCCCCTCCCCCAATTATTGTAATCTCAAAAAAAAAAAAATTAGATTTACTCAAGCAATGAATTACTTTTTATTTTGGGCTATAAATAAAAATATTTTACGATTTTTTGTTATACATGGAAAATCTCCATATTTTAAAAGTAATTAAAGACGGTATAGAGGTAGCTGCCTCCCCCTGCTTTCATTGGATATATAAGTTAGTCTTTTTTTAGATTTGAAATCAAAGTTAATATACAATAGTCATCACAATTTCAACCAAAAAATAAAATGTTTACCATGTTTACTTGGGATGACAAAGACATGTAAGTGAACTACACAACAACCCAAACAATGTTGAGCATTAGACAACAATATTGTAGTTGATAGATTCTATTGAATCAAGTCTTCAATTTAGCTATCGTTCTAAAGTAGGTATAGTTCTAAAACTAGATCACGATATATAATGGATGTACAATCAATTTGCGAGTGGGTTGTATTATTTGTACAATTGAGCGTGGACGAAACCATGCTCTGTGGATATAGTAGGGAATGACCATAAACACGCCACACCAATATTAGTGGTTGGGTATGCTGAATCCGCGATCCGGTCTTTTGCTCGTGTGGGGGTAAGGTTTTCGATGTGTTTGTTCAAAGGGAAGAAAAATGGGAGATGAACTTTTCGTCTTCCAACAAAATACACATTTAAGGCAAGCTGAGGTATGGGGATGTATATTTTCAAAAGTTGGAATTGTCAACTTTAATTATTTGACTAAGATTTGTTATAATTATTTATTCTACTTTAGATTTTTTTTTTATATTCAAAAGTAGTTACACAATATCTTATTTAAATTAGATTGAAAAAAAAAATACTAGAAAATGTAGGAGGGGTATAATGGTCAATCAATCAACCTATTAAAAATGAAAAAGAAAAATCTAGATTTTAAAAAAGACATAAATTTAAAATCTAACAAAGAGTAGCGAGGTTTTCATTATTTTTCAATATTTAACCATTTCCTTAGTTGTCCCTTGAAAATAAAGACACTTGAAGATGGATCCTTTCAAGTGGGTTGCAAATGATGTTTTGTAATGAATAATTTTTATTTTTAGAAAATTCTAAAATAGGCAATTAAATAAATAGACAATAAAGAATACACAAATGATGTTGTAAAGCAAACAAAGTTAATATACAATGCAGTAAGACAACTAAATTTATTTATTAATCCAAATAGATTGTTGAACCAAAAGTTATCGTAGCATAAAAAAAAATCATAAAAGAAAAAATAATTATAAAATTTGAAATAAAGCAAATGATGTTGTTGTTAGATAGACAAATAGTCACCATTATATTGAGTAATTAAATTTAAGGATGGAAGATCGGTCACATTGTTGAAAGGATGCGTCAAAAATAGAGTTTGTTCCTATAAATCACAATAATAAATTATAATTAGAAAATAAAATTATTATTTCAAAAATAAAATACAAAACAAACTAGAAAAAGATCATTACTTACTGTGTAATCGTCATAAGATATTGTTTTGATATTTCTCAATAATAGGAGAATATCACCCAAGGTTTTGGCATTTGAGAAATATTCAGTTCTATATCCTGAAGCCCAAACTAATATTTTGATCTGTTTATAACAATATCAATATCAATATTATTATATATAAAATGAAATAAGATATTTATTTAACTTAATTTAATTTAAATCAATGCATGATTAAGATAAAAAATTCAATTCACTTTACCAAAATATATGGACCACTATCTTCGGTACTTTTAGAATTTATTCGGATAAAATCTTGGGTGGCTTGAGCCACCAAAGAGTCATAGTGACGGCTTGGGTAGGATATAAATTTAATCTACAAGAGACAAAAAAAGAATAATAATAATAAATAACTATCAACATACATAAAATCTAACTAAATATATTTATGAAATATGAGGTTACCAACCGATGATTGAGTTGAAAAATATTGGGTGGGAATTTGGAGGAGATAGTTTGCTGCAAGCAATATTTTAAAAATCAATATGAATAACCAATAAAAATGAATAGTATACTATAATGTATGCAAATACAAAAACTAAATAAGGAAAAGGAAATGTTACACTTTTAATCCCTAGGTGTATGATGCACTTTTACTTTGATTCTTAAATTTTAAAGTAGAACATTACTCTTATCTCTGATATTTCAATCATGCTTAATTCTAGATATTAAGTGATATTTTAGTTCATTTTAATATTTGTTTTAAATTTAAATTGTGTGTTCTTTTAATTCATTTTTATATTTATTTTTAAAAAAATATTCATGTGAAACTAAAATGACCCCTCCATCAAAGTATTGAAATTTAGAAGGTTATATAACTAAGGATTTGTTAATTGCCAAATACTAAATTCAATTTTGAAACAAGTGACTAATTTGAAACTAGACCCTAAAATGAAAAGAACCAAATCGAAATTTAACTACAAACTTAAGGATTAAAAATTAACTTTTAAAAATTTTAAAAAAAAAATGATAACAAACCTATTGATTGTACAGGCAGATTTTCAAGGTCTTGTTGTAATTTGGCAGCATCTGTTGCTTTGCAAATAAGCTGATTGATCAAATCATATCATAAAGATAATAGTAGAATAGATGTTTATAGAATACTATATATAAATCTTCTCAAAAAAAAAAAAACTATATAGAAATAAAAATATATTACAAAAAGAATACCTCAAAACTAACAATAGTTTGTGCGTTTAACCCCTTCCATGCGTAACCAAAAAAACCAATGGCCAGCAATAACAAAGCCACAAGAATAATTATTTCCTTTATTTGTTCACATCTTTTTTGTGTCCTAATTAAAAAATAAAAATGTAATAATAATGAAGTGAAAAATATCAGCATTCAGAGTTTATTTTAATGTAAAATAAATTCGATTTACATACTTACTCTTTATCTTCGAAGTCAAGAGTAGACAGACAGAAGACGTTTCTCTAAAATAAAAATTAAGAAATTAAATAAGGCAATATCAAATGTATCTTAATGTAAATAAAATATAGACAAACTTGTAAATTCTCCAAAAATAATAAAATTAAACAAAAAATTATTTAGTTATGAAAAAAAAAAATTTACCATCAACACATTCTAAAATTTTTAAACTAATTTATTTATAGCACATTGATTTCTTTTACTCAATTAGTGATAGAACTCAATTTAGATTTTTATTATTGATAGAAAACTCAAGCTGTGATGGAATGAGTCTATCATTGATTGACTTCTATCATAGGGATAAAACTCCATTTGAATTTTCTACTATAAATGAATTAACTTTGACTTTGTACTATAGATTGAAAATATTTTACCATTTTTTGTTATACATGCAAAATCCTCTAGTTATAATAGTAGTAATGTGTTAGTAATTAAGTATCATATAAATAACAAAATTGGATTAAGAAACATTTACAAATGCCAACAAAAATAGTACTTCAGTAACATCAATATACAGTAACGAGGGCATGCGTTTAAAATCTCTCTCCGAATTGGTATAATCTATAGAAAAACATTTATAAATTAAGAATAATAAACAAAATAAAAAGGAAATAGAACATACCAATGAA